>CM066566.1:63274762-65674762 GCA_033816785.1 Picus viridis
CATTCACCATTACTCTCTGGGCTCGGCCCTCCAGCCAGTTCCTAACCCAACACAGTGTGCTCCTGTCCAAGCCATGGGCTGCCAGCTTGGCCAGGAGTTTGCTGTGGGGACGGTGTCAAAGGCCTTGCTGAGGTCCAGGTAGACCACATCCACAGGCCTCCCCACATCCACCAGGCGGGTCACCTGATCATAGAAGGAGATCAGGTTGGTCGGGCAGGACCTGCCCCTCCTAAATCCATGCTGGCTAGGCCTGAGCCCCTGGCCATCCTGTAAGTGCTGTGTGATCGCACTCGAGATGACCCGTTCCATAATCTTGCCTGGCACTGAGGTCAGGCTGACAGGCCTATAATTCCCTGGCTCATCCAACCGGCCCTTCTTGTGGATGGGCACCACGTTGGCCAGCTTCCAGTCTTCTGGGAGCTCTCCAGTGAGCCAGGACTGCTGAAAAATGATGGAGAGTGGCTTGGACAGCTCATCTGTCAGCAATCTCAGCACCCTAGGATGGATCCCATCCAGTCCCATGGCCTTGTGGGGGTCCAAGCGGCTCAGAAGATCTCTAACTTCCTCCTGGAGCAGCGGGAAACTATGCAGCTCTCTGGCTCCTTCTGCCAGCTCTGCAGGCCAGCTGTCTGGAAGACGTTCTGCCCTGCTAGTGAAGACTGAGGCAAAGAAGGTGTTAAGTACCTCTGCCTTTTCCTCATTCTTTGTTACAACGTTCCCCTCCGTGTCAACCAAGGAGTGGAAGTTGTCCTTGCCCTTCTTCTTGCTATTGATGTATTTATAGAAGGACTTTTTGTTGTCCTTCACAGCAGAGGCCAGTCTAAGTTCTAAATGGGCTTTTGCCTCCCTAATTTTCTTCCTGCATGTCCTAGCAACATCCCTAAACATTCTGTAGGTTGCCTCCCCTTTCTTCCAAAGATGATACACCCTCTTTTTTTCCCTAAGTTCTATTAAAAGTTCATTGCCCATCCAGGCTGGCCGTCTGCCCCGGCGGCTCATCTTCCGGCACACCGTCACAGCCTGTTCTTGCACCTTCAATAGTTCTTCCTTGAAGTAGGCCCAGCTCTCCTGGACCCCTTTGTTTTTGAGGGCTGATTCCCAAGGAACCTTCTGAATTAGTTCCTTGAGTAGCCTGAAGTCTGCCCTCCTGAAGTCCAGAGTGGAGGTCTTCTTGCTCCCCCTCTTGGCTTGGCTGCATACTGAAAACTCTATTATCTCGTGGTCACTGGTGTCTAAACACCCTCCGACCACCGCATCACCCACCAGCCCTTCCCTGTTGGTGAAGAGGAGGTCAAGCATAGCCTTACCCCTGGTAGGCTCACGCAGCACCTGGGATAAGAAGCTGTCCTCCATGCACTCTAAGAACCTCCTAGACTGCCTCCTCTCTGCTGTGTTGAGATCCCAACAGATATCAGGCAGGTTGAAGTCACCCATGAGAACGAGGTCAGGTGATCTTGAGACAACCTTAAGCTGCCTATAGAATGCCTCATCGACATCCTCCTCCTGGTTGGGTGGTCTATAACAGACGCCAACCAGGATGTCTGCCCTGCTGGTCTTCCCTCTAATTCTCACCCACAAGCACTCAACCCTATCATCCCCGATCTCCATCTCAACAGCATCCAGTGCCTCCCTGACGTACAGGGCCACCCCTCCACCCCTTCTTCCTTGCCTGTCTCTCCTGAAGAGCCTGTAGCCGTCAATTGCAGCGCTCCAAAAGTGAAACACCTAAGAATGTGATTATACACTAATAATTTAACAAGCTGTATGGTATAACTGTAATTTGCTACTCAAAATTTAACAAATTGTTTTCTCAAATCAAAGATCTGCTACTATATGAGACAGTGATTACCAAAAAAGGGATATTAGGCATCTTAGGCTGTAAAAATCTTGCTGAAGATTGATATACTTTGATGGAGAAAGTATGAAGCTTTGTAATTTTAACTGACACCTGGAAAAAATATATTTGCTCTTTATATTAAAAATCTTGCTTTATGTTTCCTACTCTAAAATTCTGTTCTCAGTCATAAGTTTGTTAAAATTTAACTAATTCTGTCTGGACAATGACATTAATATATACATATTAATTCTTAGCCTTTTCTGACTAAAAATATGTTTAATAGAACTAGGCTTCTTTTTTTTACCCCCCACTCCCCCTTATTCTAATGTTCTATGTTACAATTAAGTTAGTTCCCACATGTTGTGAAAATAAGGACTTGACATTCAACAAGGGACAGATTTTTGCATTAAGAAAAATCTTTTCCTTTTGCTATGGGTTCATAATTCATTAAATATAATAATAATTATTTTTTAATTGCTGGTACAAGGAGTTTGTATCTTCATATTGCTTTTATCACAGTATCACCGTATCACCAAGGTTGGAAGAGACCTCAAAGATCATCGAGTCCAACCTGTCACCACAGACCTCATGACTAGACCATGGCACCAAGTGCCACGTCTAGTCCCCTCTTGAACACCTCCAGAGACAGTGACTCAACCACCTCCCTGGGCAGCTCATTCCAATGACGAACGACTCTCTCAGTGAAGAACTTTCTCCTCACCTTGAGCCTAAACTTCCCTTGGTGCAGCTTGAGACTGTGTCCTCTCAAGGGGTCTCAGGATTAATCAATGTTGAGGTGTATTTTGTCTTACTGTAACAACTATCTACCACCAAAATAACTGTTCCCTATCTTGCTTCAATTTCAGTTCCATGAAAACCACATAAAATAAAGGTCTGACAAAGCAAAATGGTCATACTGTAGCAAGTGATAGCCTTGATGTCTCCTGAAGTTAGAGAATGCTATTGGGCAACTTTTGAACTCTACCTGGATACCAATGATCACGAAGAAGGCTGAAGTGAGAAAATGTATAAAAATAGTCCCAACAAGTCTCAGACACTGATAGTTTAGCTCAAAATATGCAGTTTATTAGGAAGAAAAAAAGGCTCAAAGCACAGTAACCATTGTGATTTTCATTCAAATATGTGGTCAAAGGAGAAGTTCAATGCCTTTCACGTTTTTTCAGAAAATACTGTGTGAAGTGAGGTGCTCATTTATTATGTGCTGAAGATAGGATCTGTACCATCTTCTACATAAGAGGATTTAGAAACAAAACTGTGTTTCAAAAGAATGTAAAAACTACCAAAGTGGAGGTCAGCTGGAGAAATATTTCCTTTCTTTTCAAAGAGCTCTCCATTTCTTCAAACCATTTTTTTTAATGTGAAATGAATTATGTGTCCCTGACTTTGGTGCTCCTGGCATACAGCTTCCTCTGAATTAATTTGTTATTCCAGTCCTCCACGATATAGCTGTTAAGGCTCCCTGCTGTGAAATATATTCTTTATTTCCTCCAGATGAAACAGAACTTAAATTAAAATTTCCTATTTCCTTGTATGCATCATCAGCACTGTTATACTGGAAGGAGTGTATAGGATTATATTTCTTTAACTGTGCACGCTCTTAAGATAGTACATTCTGTTCAGTTAGGCACTTGAACTTAAGAGAACAATAATGCTTAGGATCACAAGTGGATGAAAACATCTACAATGAGTATAAGCTCAGCAGAATATTAGGTCAGGTGTACAATATCAGGAGCCTGTCTCCATTGTAAGCATCTCAGTATATCCCTGATTAACTTTCAGATATTCTTCATAAGAGCTCAGGCTATCCTTTTTTTAAATTAGTTTACAAGCCAGAGGATTTAAGGGAGTCACAGATATTTGGAGCAGTAGCCAAGTTTGAAAAGGAGAACAAATATGTGTTCAGTGTAAGAGCTTAAACATACAGAGATAAATTGTGACACATAAGTGTCAAGTAGTATTTAAAACTTCTTAGGCTATGTAAGATGTATATATGGATAAAAAGACATAGTACCTGAAGACTCATCTGTAGCAACTGCCAGATTTCAGGAGGGATACACTATGACACTTCAAATGACACTAAAAATCTATATGTGAAAACTGAACCTCATTTATTATGTATACACTGCTATGTAAGTATTTAATTTGAATTGTTTAGACAATATAACTGAATCCTATTCCTTCTGTATAGTGAGTTACACTTCAGAGTTAGTTATACTAACACAATTTCATACTTAATATTTGTTGTTACATTGGTTTTGATAGCCCTTGACAATGCACAAGCTTTCTGGTGTACCTTTTAGCAGCATGTATCACTCTAGAGTAGCCATACAGACAACATTGAGAGTCAGTTCAACAACTGAGCATTCTATGGGGACACAGTGTATAATTTTTTTATTCCTTTGTTTTGGTTTAGGGTTTGTTTTTTTTTTTTTTTTAGTTGAATAAACACTATACCCAGAATTTGTATCTACTTCTATATCTGCTAGGATGTAGAACACTTGTATTAACACAGAAATTTTCCAAATTCAGGTTTCTTTTCCAGCTTTGATTAGTTCAGCCCAGATTTTCCTGCTGATTTTCAGACCCTGAAGTAAATCTTTCAGCTTCCATCAAGTGTGGTTAAACATTTGTTTTCTCAGTAAGTCTCAAAACTGACTGGGTGAAACTGTTGTGGTTACAGTCACATTTGTCCAAGCATCTGAAGGCACAAATGACTAGAACCATTGGTCTTCAGCCTTGATGATAACATTATGACTAGAGATAAAATCAAAACCATTACTTACTAAACAATTTTGGATAAAAATTTAAGATGGCTGTTTTGCAACAAGACAAATATCCCTTGTGGAATGACAATTCAGTTACTTGAACAAGAAATTTGTAAATGAAGTTTCACCTTCTGCCCAAGGGAGAAACATCAAAATGATACTTTCTATGACTCTGAAGGCAACGGAGAAGTGTCATTTTCACACATCTAGAAAAATCTGGAGAATAGTATAAATATTTTAATGATTTTTAAATCTCAAGATATAAAACAATTTTATTTTTTACAAATTTTGATTCTATTTTATATCTGATGACCTGTGCAAGCTATGTGTTTCATAAAAGGGATATCTACTTTGGAAACCTTTTGTAATTACAAGGTTTCTGATCCTGCCTAGTTCTACACACATTATTTTGGAACACAGCATCAACTGCCTTTGAGCACTGTAATTTTGACTAAAGTGTTTCCAGTCTTTGTGTAGGATATAATTTTACAACAGTGTAGGAAAGCACAATGTGAGAGGTGTATGAGGCAAAGATGATTCAGAGTGTTCACACACAGGCCTATACATACCCACATCTCAACATGATGATTAAGGCGGTGTGTCCACCTTGCAGATATGAGGATTTTTACATATATGCACTCTTGTCCAGGATTTTTCGCATTGGTATTGTGGTCAACATATGCAGATCATGAATATGCTTTTCAATAGCTTTCGGAAGCTGACAGCAGTCAATCTCTCCACCCTGACTCATCTTTGTGAGTCATTAAGGTTTACTTACCATACTTTATAATTCAGTCTGTGTGTCCTGAGAAGCTGCACATGGATATATACTATAATCTGTATGCTTTACTAGACAAGGGATCATGACATATTCTACTTTTATAATCCTTTTGTTCTTTTTCTTTTTTTAAAATCTTCTTTTTGATGTTTCTATACACATAGTTTACCATTCACTATTCATTCATAACAATCTTGACATCTCTAATATGAATTTTCACATTTGGAGGCTGAAGAACAGCTAACTCCCAGAATCTCAGAATTGTTTCAGTTGGAAAAGACCTTTAAGACCATTGTGTCCAATTGTCAACCCAGCAACACCATGTCCCAAAGTGCCACGACTACACTCTTTTTTTCTTTTTTTTTATTTTAACACCTGCAGGGATAGTGATTCCACCACCTCCCTGGGCAGCTTATTCCAAAGCTTGACCACTGTTTCTGTAAATAAAATTTTCCTAGTGTCCTATAGAAACCTCTCCTCGTGTTGGTTGAGGACATTTTCGCTAGTCCTATTGCTTCTTACATGGGAGAAGACCTCTCTACAACCTGCTTCCATGTAGTTGTAGAGAGAAAGAAGGTCTCCCCTCAGCCACCTCTTCTCCAGACTAAACCATCCTAGTTCCTTCAGCTGCTCTTCCTAAGACTTGTTCTCCATATCAATCACCAGCTATGTTGTCCTCCTCTGGACACGTTCCAGCACCTCAGTGTCCTTGTAGGGAGGCACCCAAAACTGAACACAGTATTTGAGGTGCTGCCTCACCAGTGCTGAGTAGAGGGGCTCCTGCAGGTCTTCTGGCCTAAGAGATATATGAAATTTTGCATTTGATTAATTTCTGTTTCTATAGAAATATGAACTGCTCTTCCTGTCCTAGTAGCAAGCAATAACATTCAAATGAATGTATAAACCAGTAGCAAATCTACTGCTCCTGAATATACATTTTTAAAATCTGGAGTGTTTTTTTAATTATTTTCAAGGCAGAGAATTTCTTGTGTTTCCCTAAGACGATGCAGGTGATAATGAAAGTGATGATGAATTTACTTATAGGGAGAAAAATGAAGGAAGTTAAGGTTGGTCTATGCATTTAGGATAGATGATCCTAAACTGACCAAAAAGGTATTCCATTGCATATGCATAATATATAGTATAGAGCTGAGGTATCACAAGGGTGATCTTCAATGACAGGCATCCAAGGAGAATTCTGCTGGTTCTGCTTTCAACCCCAGTCCATGGGCTCTTGATTCCAGTTACAAAATCTATGTCCTGAAGCCATTTCATGTCTGCTACTGATTCCAGTCTGGGACTTCCCAAGGACCTGCCACTAGTGTCAGCGATGATGGTGATGGAACGTCCATTGACAGAGTATGGTTCAATATTGGGCTTGTCAATATCTGTGGTGATTCATTGTATTTATTGTTACTATTTTCATTAAAGCTTTCAAGTTTCCAATCCTTAAGTCTCTTGCCCTTATGCATTTTCTCTTCCCCCTTTGGAAGGGAGAGAGATTAATAAAGATCATCTATCATTCATCTAGTGGCCATTGTGGCCTTAACATCTGTCCCAGGTTGAGGCAGATCCTCCCTTGCCTCCCACTGGGGCAGAAAAATGATGAGACTCAGACAAATGGATTGCAGAAGTGATGGAAAGTTCAAATGGAGAAGTAGTGAATGTTGTACAGAGAACTACAAGCACAGTGACAAAAGAGATCCCAAAGCACAGAAAGTCCCTTACAGCATACCCAGAAGCATCCCAGCATTTCCCTTCTCCCTACCTGAGGGCACACCCAAAACCCCCAGGGCTCTTTCTTCTCCCCCTCCACTGTTAGGCTAATCTCAGCTGGCCAGATCTGAGATTGCACTTCCCCCTCTCCTCCTGGCATTAGGCCTAGCCAGGCCCAAGAGGCCTGGAGATAACTCCCTTCCTTACCAGATAGGGAGCATCTCCCACGGGAGGAGTGAGGGAAGAAAGAGTAAGTGTGAGACCTTGCTGATAGATTTATAGGGAGCAGGACATTATGGCAATGAAATATGCAGCTTCCTGTGTCCACCCACTGGGCTGGACACCCAGGGCACTAGAGGTGCACCCCATGTGGTAGCAGCTGGAGGCACCCAGCCCGAACTGCCACAACATCTGAAATAAGTGTGTGTAGATCATAGAAGTAGGATTCAAGACAAGGGGAAAACAGAAAGTGTGGTGTTTGGTTTAAACAATTTAAATCCTATACCATGTACTAGGGCTGTCTGGGATGAAGTAAACTTTCTTCATAGCAGCCTCTATAAGGCTGTCTTTTGTATCTTTGCCTAAAGTAACAGTGAGAACACACCAGTGTTTCACCTTTGACATATATGTAATTTTTATTAATTTAGTTTTTCCATTTAGTTTTCATTACCCAACAATCTATTTGAATAGTCATCTGTCTACTTCTTTAAAGCACAAAGACAGCAAAAAGAAGAAGAAGCTAGATTAGACCACAAGTTCACAAAGAAATTTTGGTATAATGATTTCAGTTGTCTTTATTGTTTTCCTTGTGTTTTCTAATTGTGGATTTTCCTGAGTGTACAGAGCAGTATGTTGATCCCAGACCTGCCAGTCTCAACATAGAAAAAAGATAGACCAGTTGTGAGGAGGTGACTCACAGTGAAAAAGATTTTCTTATGTTCACATGGAATTTTTGATGCTCCAGTTTGTACCCAGTGCCCCTTGTCCTATTGCTGGGCATCTCTGAGAAGAGCCTGTCTCAGTCTCAGTCTGCTTCAAATATTAATAAAACCTATTTACTGGTTTGAAATATTTGGTTGTGGAATAGATATCTCACCAGCATGAACATGTGAAAAATTAATATGAGCACAAATCCAGAAACAATGAAGAGTAATTTAAACTGTAAAGAAGAAAGAGAAGAACATTGGCAACATGCCAGAAATTACCCACAAGGCGGGGGAGAACTCTAGAATTCTCTAGGGCAACAAACCTTTAACAGATGCTTATAAAAAAGCAGATTTTGTAATTACTCACTGATCATGGTAGCATGCAGCCTGCGTGGGGATTTAAACAAAACCAAAATGATATTGACCATGTGAAAGCTTCAGGAACACAGTTTCACTTTCTGTTGGCTCCTGTAGTTTGTTGCTGTAGCACATACAGGGTTTATCTCCAAAGGCTTTATAACTGAAAGCTTTTTAGAAAACAGGTTGCTGCCAAGGCTTGCACGGCTTGTCGGCTTTGTAACTTTGCCTGTTTTGGAGAGGTCCTTCAGCTGCAATCTTTGCAGCAGTGCTTGTTGCTTTTTCCAATAAAACTAAACTCTCCTGGGGACTTGGGTCCTCCTGGGGTTTGTCTCTCAGCCCTACAAGACATGTCTGTCTGCTCCTGGGCTTTGCAATGCTTGCAGCGAGGGGTCTTGCACTCTTTCTGGGTAAACTGAAGCACAGCTCTGATTCCAAATTGCAAGACAAGCAAGGTTTGTGACTTCTCCCAGAGTTTGGACAATTGCAAGGCACGGCACTGGCTGTTTGGGCTAGTATTTATAGATTTCCTGAGACAATGATGGCCAGTGACAACACAGATTAAGGATAGAAACTTGACACTTTAATCTATAGAATGAGTTTTTTCCAAACATGGTCAAAGGCACACACACCTGGCCCACTTGGAGCCCAGGGCATGTTCAGCCAAGCATGGGCAACATGGGCAATCTCCTGAAAAACTAGACCTGCTGGCTCCTGCCGCATTGTCTAACTCAGAGCATTTTTGAGACTTTTTGTCCCTTCAGGACACATATCTTGAAATCTTCCAGTCCACCATCTGAGTTTGAACACCAGAGGTAGTAACCCCTGTTACGGGGGCCATTGGGTGACAAATGGTTGCATGGACCCTGTTATTGCTCTGTAGTGGAATTCAAAAAATGCAGGGAGTAGAGAATGCCAGAAATCCTCTCTGAAGTCCATTATTACAGCATTGCAGACTCCCCAGCATTACAGTCTTAGAGTGTCCTTAACGGATGAAGTCATAGTCCCTAGCAAAATCCCCAATCTTGCTCTATTCCCCAAGCAGCTGTTTAAATTCTCATTTTTCTCTTTCATTGAACCAATAGAGTCTGCCCCCATGCACATTTTTTCTCACATTTTTAAAAATTTTTCTCCCACTTTTTTTTTTTTTAATTTCCCACATACTTTTTTTTTTAACTTTCATTTTGAAAGGCTAAGAATTTATGAAGAAAGAGATGAAAATGAATGTTAAGAAGATGTATTCTATCACCTATTACCACAAACAACATAATAGCGATATTTTCTTAGAATTCCACGTTCTCTCAGGTCTCTTTATTCTGGTCTGAAATGAGACAAGCTGGCAGGAGCTTTTGGATTTTTGTGAGGGAAAAAAGAAAAGGCATTGCAAGTGGCATCCAGCAGAATTGTATTGAAGCAAAACAAAAAGAACTTTGTTCACATGCTGTGCAATCATTATAAATAGTTGTTAGTGGGTTTGTTAAAGAGGTAGCTGTAGTATTTTTTGAGGTAGCAGCTCCTTTGAGTCTAAGTTATGGTTGCTAAATCACTTCTTTTACAGGTTATTAATAAAATATATGAGGCATATATAATTATATGCCTCATATATTAATGAAATATATTAATATGTTAATAAAAATATATAAATAAAATATCTTAATATATTAATAAAATATATGAGGCATGTATAATTATTTATTTAGTACAAAATTATATTCAAGCTAGGGAAAATATTTACAGGTTCAGGTATTGCATTGGGAAGGTACATCCACAATATTTATACATAAAACCAACAACAAACAATTTAAGGAATCAAGTTGGAAAATAATTAAGTGCACAAGCATGGACTTGTCCCTGGTCACAAGCAAGGCAGGTATTATGGAATTGTTAATGTTTACTAATAGGAAGGGCAAATTAATAAAAATATTAATTTATAAACCCCAAATTCTCCCGAAGGTGTTTATAAACTTATTTACAGATTCAAAGTGTTCAGTTGTGATTGAATTTTTAAATATTTTGCACAAAAGGAAACACGTAACAATTGAAACTACATAGGAAAGTCCAAAATGTGCAAACAGTAATTCAAATTAGAAAGGGCTACAGGGATTACTTGCTGGCTTTGCCCACAAGGGGAATTCTAGGTTTGCTCAAGAGAGTGGGTAGGCAACAGAACCTCTTAACAGAGACGTGTACAATTAGATTAGCCAGTTTACTCATTGCTTGTTGCCTTCATCTGGTATGTTTCTGGACGCTACAATTAAAATCCAAGAAATATGGTGTGCATTTGAATTCACGAGGGTAAGCACACCAAAGATGACAGTCCACCACGTGGAGTGCTGCGCACGAAAGGGTTTCCAGGGCAATGTCCAGGTTTGCAGACTTAGAGCTACCCAGCCCATTGTCTGATTTAGGGCATGTTTGGGCTTGTCCCTCCAGGACAGCAGGCAAATAGCCAGAGACCAGGAAAATAGCCAATCTACTCATGAGACAGTCTCCTTGTTTTGGGAGGTCCCCAGAGCTGGAATTTTATAATCCAAAATGTATTCCAGATATAAACAAAGCCAAAATGCAGCCAGTCCAAAAGTTACAAGGTAGCTTTGCAGCCAAAGCCATGCATTTCAGCACTTTGCAGCCAGAGAGCTTTGCAACGAGAGTAGGGGGATGGGGAGAATAGGGGGAGGTGTGGGAAGCAGTTTGCCCCGAGGCAGTTTCTCAGCATGGAGAGGCAGCTTTTTGGCAATGGTGCACAGGACAACTTTAAGCAGGAAAAGCAGAAAGAGTGTAAACAAGCTTTCAGTGAAAACAAGCAAGTTGCTTACAATTTCACCCCTTATTTAATAACTCAGAGAATAATGGAAAATAAACAAGGTGGGAAAGCTCAACCTGTTACATTCCAAGTTTGGAAAACTGCATGAAAATGATTCATGTGCAGTGTAGATGGGTCCTGGTGAGTTGAGTCCAACCCCAGACTTGCAGACACCTCCTTTGTCCTCATTTGTGCCTGTGAGAGACTAAAGCTTGTCTCTCCTGGTGTGACTCAACAAAGATAAAATCACTTGCTGCTTGCCCAGACAATAGCTGATGTGCGTTGGGCAGAGCCACTGGAAGGACTCTTGGAAGGTGCAAAGATAACATTGCTCACGGGACTGCAGCTGGCCTACAACAATGGCCCAAGGGCCCAGCCATCACACCTTCAGGACAAGATCATTTCCAGCCATCAGATACCCCAGGAAAGGACAATGGTTCCTGATGTGTAAAGAGTGTGTGGGTAGGTAGATGGAGAAGGAGGAGGCGAAGGCCTTCCCCCCTCCATCCAGACGGCTACCCAAACTCACCTGAGTACACAGAAAGATTTCCTGGGGAATGATACCTGGACCTAAAGATGATTTCCCAGAACGATATCCTGGGGAACAACACCTAGACACTTGCCTAAGGGCTAAAAAACTGTATAAAAGACTGGAGCAACTACTGGCTTGTAGAAGAAAACTGGAGAGGAAAAATGCACCACAACACAACGGATCTTGGACTCTGAAAACCCTCTCTCCTTGTCCTAAGTTTCGCCTGCTGTAACTCATGGAGCTGAAGAAGCTGCTCAGAGGACCTCATCCCTTCTACAGCCAAAGCCTCAGCACCATTTCTCTACAGACCCAACATCTCCTGCAGCACCTTTTCTCCACAGACTCAAACTGTCCTGGGGGGTGAGGGGTGTGGTAATATAATTCTTTCCCTCTTCTCCCTCTCTTCTCTCTCTCCCTATTCTCTCTCTCTCCCCCCTTCTGATCCCTTCACTTTATTTATGTAATAAATAGTCTAGCTGTTGATATTTTGGCCTCGTTTGTGCCTCTAGTTTCACAACACGGGAATATTAATTAAAAACCTGAATCTCTTTCCCTCTCCAGATCGAGACAGTGCCCCAAAAACCTGTACGGGGAGGGGATGGATCTGGAGCTTTCCCCCCACTTTTCTGTGCATAGACTGAGCAGGTCTCAGAGCAAATTTACAGCTGTTATTTTTGTAAAGGCTAGGTGAAAATTACCAAAACTGAGAGCAGTAGCTTTCCCCTAGGAAAATAAATCAGTGTGTTAAAGAATTGAAGATACCCTCTTGAGAAAATTAGTTATGGTATCAAAGAGAGATTGCATTGGTTTCAGGAAACTCTGAAGCTCTTTTTGTGGTTTTCAAATGACAATATTTTGTTTAGGCCTTGTGGTAGTAGCATCTCCCCCCTCCCCCCCAAAAAAAAAAAAAAAAAAAAAAAAAAAAAAAAGATACCAAGGAAATTATTAATTCTAGCCATATTAAAAGATAATAGGTTTAAACCTTATGTATACAATGTCAAGGATATTGTTGTCTGAAAGAGTTGATTGGTTTGGGGGGGTTTTGGTTGTTTTCAAGCTTTGCTGTGTTTTTAACATTCAGCACCAGGTCTGGTGTAAAAGTAGTTGCATATATATGAATCAGGTTTCTAAATTTCCATAGTGATCATACATGTCTTCATTGAGAAATCTTAATTCCTAAATTGACACTTCAGTCTAGTCTTCAGGAAACTGCACTAAGACTACTTTAACAAACAATGGATTTCACTGCTAATCATAAAATTCTTCATGAATCCCAGGCTGTACAATGCCTTTGACTGAATCTAGCAAATATAACACCGAATTTCTTAAGCAGCTGCAATTTTATGGAAAGAACAAAAAAGCCCCCAATCCCCAGTGTTATGACTGGTAAAAGGCTATTTAATGTTAAATAAGCTGAGTGATTAATAGAAATATTAATAATTTTATTAATAATAAAAAAATCCTGTGATAATATTAAATACAACCTATTTACAGGATCAGGATGTTCGGTTATGGAACAGATACCTCACCAGCAGGAACAAGTAACAATTTAAACAATATGTGCAAAAATCCAGAGACAACAAACAGCACTTTAAACGGTAAAGAAAAAGGAACATTGGCAATGAAGCCAGCGATTGCCCACAAAGGGGGGGAATCTCCAGAATTCCCTAGGGCAACAGACCTCCAATAGATGCTTATAAAAATCAGATATTGTAATGACTCACTGATCCTGATACCTTGTGGCATACGTTAGGATTCAAACAAAACCAAAATGGCATCGACCACATGGAAGCTGCAGGAGCACAGTTTCACTTTCTGTTGGTGTCTGCAGCTTATTGCTGAGACAGAATTTACTCCCAAAGGTTCTGTAGCTGAAAGCTTTGTAGAAAAGAGGTTCCTCTGCTGCAGTCCTTTGCAGCAGCACTCACTCCTTGCTCCAATCAAACGAAACTGTCCTGGGGACTCAGCTCCTCTGGGGTTTCGTCTCTCGGCCCAGCAAGACGCGTCTGTCTGCTCATAGGCTTTACAATGCTAAAACAGCAAGGGGTCTTTGCTGTCCTGTCTGGGTAAACTGAAACACAGTTTGGCTTCCAAGCGAAGCCTGTGGTTCCTTCCAGAGCATGGACAATTACAAGGCAAGGCTCTGGCTCTTTGGGCTGGTACTTAGAGTTTTCCCGAGACAATAATGGCCAGTGAGGGATAAAATCCCAGAATGAGGGATAAAACCCTGATATTGTAACCTATAGAAAGACTCCTCTCCAAACATGGCCAAAAGCATGCCCACCTTGCTCACTCCAAAACATGTTCAGGCAAGCCTGGGCAATGAATGCCAAGACCTGAAAAGCATGAAAAACCAGACCTACTAGCTCCTGCCTCATTGTCTGGTTCATAGCATTTTTGAGGCTTTTTGTCACTTCAGGACACCCAGCCATCTAACCAACCAATTATCCCCTCCAGACAAAATTGCAGTGACTGACATTCAAACAGGACACTCTACAAGATCAAAAGTGGCATTAGATATCCAAAGCTAGCAGAAGAATCCTGTCCATTGGCTTCTGTGATGAGAAAAATTGTCTTTTGTACATATATAAAGAATATTAGGATCGACTCATCACATTTTAAGCACTGAAAAATTAGGTAACCTCTTTAAACTAATACAGTTGTCTACAGAAATAGGCACTGCAGAGGACAATACATGCCATGCCACCATAAATGAGGGAGGCAGAATGAATCATTCACTGAACTAATTTAGAGCTATTCTGAAAAGACTAGTAATAGAATATAAAAATAGACTGTCTCCTCCTGACTTCTAGCATTCACTCACCATGACTCACCTGTTTTAAAATCAATGGGTAACTTCAATATCTAAAGAAAACCATTTCATTTTAACATTGAATCCTTATAGCCTTAACTACTTAATAGTCCCTATTGCATTCTGAAGAGTAGTCCTGCTTTACACAGGTGATTCAGAAAATGTTCTTAATATAAACAGTCAGCATTATCTAGTTGATTTAAACATTCGTAAAAATTAGAGAGAAAAGAAAACAGAGGCTATAAGGAGATTAAATTCTATTTGCAAGTGTTGCAAATCCCTTTGGCCAAGGGGAATAAATATCATAATGACAAAATATTTAATTCTGATAACAAAGAAACATTATAATTTCCAAATGAAAATCATAATCAAATGGTGAAAATGCTTTGTTTCAACGTTATTAAAAATTAAATATTTTTCTCAGCACTTCCAAAGATATGATAATTCTTTAGACTCCAAAAGTAAACAAAATGTTTAATTTCCTGTACATTCAGCTTCATCTAAATCCCACTTTTTTCCCCCCATGATTTTTTTTTCTTTCCATATATCACAGTATCACAATACATTAGAGGTTGGAAGGAACCTCAAGAGTTCGTGGAGTCCAACCCCCTGCCAAAGCAGGATCACTTAAGGTAGTCCACACAGGAATATATCCAGGTGGGTTTTGAAAGTCTCCAGATAGTGAAGACTCCACAACCTCTCTGGGCAGTCTCCTCACGTTGAGGTGAAATCTTTTATATTCAAACTTGAACCCATTATTTCTTGTCTTATTACTGTGCACCACCAAAAAGACTTGGCCCCCTCCACTTGACACCCACCCCTCAGATATTTATACATGCTGAACAGATTCCCTCTCAATCTTATCTTTTCAAAGACTAAACAGTCCCAGGTCTCTCAGTCTCTCTTCATAGAGGAGATGCTCAAGTCCCCTAATCATCTTCCTGGCTCTCTGTTGGATTCTCTACAAGTTCTGTGTCTTTCTTGAACTGGGGAGCCCAAAACTGGATGCAGTATTCCAGGTATGGTCTCACTAGGGCAGAGTAGAGGGAGAGAAGAAGCTCCCTAGACCTGCTAGATGCACTTTTGTTGATGCACCCCAGGACACCATTAGCCCTCTTGGCCACAAGGGCACATTGTTGTCCCATGCAGAGCCTACTGTCCACTAGGACTCCAAGGTCTTTCTCCATGGAGCTGCTTTCCAGCAGGGCTGCTCCTAACCTGTACTGGTGCATGTTTTTATTCCTTCCCAGATGTAGGACCCTGCATCATTAATTACCATATCTCCCATATCATTCAGTAGTGGGCACACCTTTTGCCTACTCTTCCTTTTATCATTGATGTGTTTGAAAAAACTCTTCTTGTCCTCTTTCACCCCACTGGCAAGACTTAGTTCTGAGAGAGCCTTGGCCTTTCTTGTTGCATCTTTGCATTCTTGGTTATGTCTCTGTAATCCTCCCAAGTGACCAGGCCTTTATTCCACGTATTGTAAATCTCCTTTTGGACTGTTTACACTTGGCTGTGTGCTCTTTCCAAATTATCATAGAATCATAGAATCAATGAGGTTGGAAAAGACCTCACAGATAAACAAGTCCAACCTATTACCCAATACCTCATGACTCATCTGCACATTTACTGATGATGGACTCAATAACCTCATCCAGATCATCAATAAAGATATTGAATAGGATTGGGCCCAACACTGATCACTGGGGAACACCACTAGTGACTGGCTGCCAGTTGGATGTGGCACCATTCACCACCACTCTCTGGGCTTGGCCCTCCAGCCAGTTCCTAACCCAGTGCAGAGTGCTGCTGTCCAAGCCATGGGCTGACAGCTTGGCCAGGAGTTTGCTGTGGGGGATGTTGTCAAAGGCCTTGCTGAAGTCTGGGTAGACTACATCCACAGCCTTCCCCACATCCACCAGGCAGGTCACCTGATCATAGAAGGAGATCAGGTTGCTGAGGAAGGACCTGCCCTTCCTAAATCTATGTTGGCTAGGCCTGATCCCTTGGCGATCCTTCAGGTGTGCTGTGATTGCCCCCAAGATGATCTGCTCCATAATCTTTCCTGGCACTGAGGTCAGGCTGACATGCTTGTAGTTTTCAGGTTCATCCATCTGGCCCTTCTTGTGGCCAGTGTGGTTGAAGTGGTTGAAGTCACCCATGAACACCAAGGGACTTGATCTTGAGGCTACTTCAAGCAGCTTGTAGAAGGTCTCATTGCCAGCTTTTTCCTGGTTTAGTGGCCTGTAGTAAACACCCACAACTGTATCATTCATGTTTGTATGTCTCTTCACTCTTACCTATTAGCTTTCAATTTTTATCATCTCCCTTGGGTTAAGCTCAACACATTCTTGTTGCTTATTCACATAGAAAACAAGCCCACCACTTTGCCTTGTCAGTCTGTACTTCCTGAAAATTACATAGACATCCATAACATTCCAGTCATGGGAGCTGTCCCACCATGATTGTAGCCCTGCAACTGCACCCAGATTTCTAGTTCATCCTGCTTGTTTTCCACGCTTCTTGCATTGGTATACAGACACTTCAGAGAGTTAGCAGAGGAGCATCTGTTACCATTGTGGGTGTCACATAATCAACCATCCCCTGCAGCCCCTGGGATAACAATGGAGCCATTAACCTGACTCAGAGTTGTCCCAAGATTGTCTTCAGTGAGCCTGGTTATTTCATGGGCGAAGAGGGAAAGTATCTGTTTCAGATTACCAAACCCTGAATTTTAGAAAATGTGATTTGTTTTAGTGTGATCTAATTTCCAGTAGTGACTTTGTATAGAAATCTGAAGGGATAAAATTTGCCTAAATTTTGAAGGAATCTTCCGATCTCAAAATTAAAACATTAGCAAATAGTGTCTGGAGCACAGGTGGGCAGTGTGGCCAGAAAGTTGCCTGGGGGTGTTGGTTTGCAACCATCTGAAAATGAGCCAGCAGTGTACTCAGGTGGCCAAGAGGCCCCTGCATAACCAGCACACTGTAATATAAGTGCATAGAGAGAATTGCATTTCTGACAGTTTTCTGTAATAGTTACTTCATAATGGGAAGAATTTGACAAAAAATTTAAAATGCTATTGGTATCACCATAACTTGCAGCAAACAGTCAATGAAAGCTTGAAACATCCAGTGCATCTTTTCGTGTTTTTAAAACTCATAGGTATGGAACACCTACTGAAGTTTTCCTCTTTTATTCTTCCCCCACCCCCGCATTTAACTTTCCTCTGGTGCAACATGCAATCATAACATACAAAGTATAACCCAGTATCAAATTACTTTGATAATTTAATTGTATCTTCAATCTTCTGAAGAACTACCTTGACTTATATGTGTGACCTTTACTGTAGTTGAGAAAAATGTCTCTTTTTTTCTCTTTTTTTTTTCCCTGTCATGAACATTTTCGAAGTATTTGTCCTGTGGCCTTGTTCATATTAGAATAGAATAGAATAGAATAGAATAGAATAGAATAGAATAGAATAGAATAGAATAGAATAGAATAGAATAGAATTAACCTAGTTGGAAAAGACCTTCAAGATCATCGAGTCCAACCTATCATCCAAGACTGTCTAATTAACTAAACCATGGCACCAAGCACCCCATCAAGTCTCTTCCTAAACACTTCCAGTGGTGGTGACTCCACCACCTCCCTGGGCAGCCCATTCCAATGGCCAATCACTCTTTCTATGAAGGACTTCTCCCTAACATCCAGCCTAAACCTCCCCTGGTGCAGCTTGAGACTGTGTCCTCTTGTTCTGGTACTGGTTGCCTGGCAGAAGAGGCCAACCCCTTCCTGGCTACAACCACCTTTCAGGTAGTTGTAGAGAGCAGTGTCTCCCCTGAGCCTCCTCTTCTCCAGGCTAAGCAACCCCAGCTCCCTCAGCCTCTCCTCATAAAGCTTGTGCTCCAAACCCCTCACCAACTTTGTTGCCCTTCTCTGGACATGTTCAAGAAAGTCAACATCTTTCCTAAATTGAGGGGCCCAGAACTGGACACAGTACTCAAGGTGTGGCCTAACCAGTGCTGAGTACAGGGGCAGAATGACCTCCCTGCTCCTACTGGCCACACTTCTTCCACCCTGGGAAAGGCAAACATGAAAAAAAGAAACAGCAGCAAAACCCCCCAAACCTTACACCTGTTTTGACTTCTCCTTATGGTCCACCACAATATCTTTAACTAGAGACTGAACAATAAGAACTTTTACATTATTCTTGCTCTCTTTGAAAGTATTTCCAAGTCTGCAATCTACTTTTCTATAGGATTTGTTTTATTTAAAAGTTAGCCTAAACTTGTATATCCTTTGCACTTTTTCTTTTCTAAAAAAACCTCACCACTGTTATTTCTGTAACTAGTTCTAAACTACAGTTCTCAATTAAAAAAAGTCGTCTGAGAAAATAGTAACAGAATATCTGTAACGTCTGGATGTAAGTTCTGCACTTAAATCTCATATAACTGTGTATTTGTGTTAGAAATAAATAGACATATTTCCAGAAAATCTTTTTTTATTCTGGAATTATATGACAACTAGACATTTAAATTTAAGCTGCATGAGATATATCTAGTTCTTCTCAGACAAAAATTTGATGTTGAAAAGGAAAGGAAAATAATCTTGCAAAGAAAAAACTATGTATACCAACAAGGAGAAAAACAGGAAAGAGTGCTAGGAGGCCTGCCTGGATGAACAAGGAGCTGCTGGACACACTATCACTTAAAAAGAAACTCTACAGGAAGTGGAGGGAAGGACAGCTAGAACAGGGGGTATATAAGGAAGCTGCCTGAGCAGCAAGAGGCCAGGTTAGGAAAGCCAAAGCAGAGTTTGAATTGAATCTAGCCAGGGAGGTTAAAGGGAGCACTAAGAATTTCTACAGGTATATTAATGGCAAGAAGAAGACTAGGGAAGGTGTGGGCCCCCTCAGAAAGGAAAGTGGTGAATTAGTCACAAGTGATGTGGAAAAGGCTGAGGTACTTAATCACTTCTTTACCTCAGTCTTCACTGCAAGGGCCTCCAGCCACACTCCTGGTGTCATGGAAGATGATGCCAGGGACGGGGAGGAAGAACTGCCCATCATAAGTGAAGCTCAGGTTCGTGATCACCTAAAGAACCTGAAAGTGTTCAAGTCCATGGGACCCCGATGGGATACAGCCACGGGTGCTGAGAGAACTGGCAGATGAGGTTGCTAAACCCCTCTCTATTCTATTCCAAAAGTCATGGCAGACTGGGGAAGTCCCCACAGACTGGAAAAGGGGAAACATTGCTCCCATTTTCCAAAAGGGTAAGAAGGAGGAACCGGGGAACTAAAAGCCTGTCAGTCTCACCTCTGTGCCCGGAAAGATCATGGAGCAGATCCTCCTGGAGGCACTACTGACTCAGAAGAATAGTGAAGAGGTGATTGGGAATAGTCAGCATGGCTTTGCCAAGGGCAAATCCTGCCTGACAAATCTGGTGGCCTTCTATGAGCAGGTCACAACATTAATAGATGAGGGGCGAGCAACTGATGTCGTTTACCTGGACTTGAGCAAAGCCTTTGACACTGTCCCGCACCACATCCTGGTTTCCAAGCTGGTGACACATGGTTTTGATGGATGGACCACTAGATGGATAAGGAACTGGCTTGATGGCCGCACCCAAAGAATGGCTGTCAGCGGGTCCATGTCCCAGTGGAGGCCAGTGACAAGCGGAGTCGCTCAGGGATCAGTCCTGGGACCTGTCTTGTTCAACATCTTTGTGGGTGACATGGACAGTGGCATTGAGTGCACCCTCAGCAAGTTTGCTGATGACACCAAGCTGTGTGGTGCAGTGGACAAGCTGGAGGGAAGGGATGCCATCCAGAGGGACCTGGACAGGCTGGAGAGGTGGGCACAAGCCAACCTCATGAGCTTCAACAAGACCAAGTGCAGGGTCCTGCATCTGGGTCAAGGCAATCCCAGGCACAAATCCAGGCTGGGCAGTGACTGGCTGGAGAGCAGCCCTGAGGAGAGAGACTTGGGGGTGCTGGTGGATGAGAAGCTCAACATGAGCTCTCAATGTGCGCTTGCAGCCCAGAAAGCCAATCAGATCCTGGGCTGCATCAGGAGAAGTGTGACCAGCAGGTCAAGGGAGGTGATTCTCCCCCTCTACTCAGCCCTGGTGAGACCCCACCTGGAGTACTGCATCCAGTTCTGGAGCCCCTATTACAGGAGGGATGTGGACGTGCTGGAACATGTCCAGAGAAGGGCCACGAGGATGATCAGAGGGCTGGAGCACCTCTCTTATGAGGACAGACTGAAGGAGTTGGGGCTGTTCAGTCTGGAGAAGAGAAGGCTCCGAGGTGACCTCATTGTGGCCTTCCAGTATCTGAAGGGGACCTACAGGAAGGCTGGGGAGGGACTTCTCAGGCTATCAGGTAGTGATAGGACTAGGGGGAATAGAATGAAGCTGGAGGTGGGGAGATTCAGGATAGGTGTGAGAAGGTGTGGTGGAGTAGGAAGGTTCCCCCCACACACACAAAAGAATTCCACAGCTAACTCAGCCGGAGAAGCAGATGAAAGCTGTATTTTACAAGCAGATATGGAATGCAATGAATATGTACAAAAACATACAATATTTACAATATATACAGAAATATACAGCAATGTATGTAATACAGGAAACCTTTCCCCAACCCCCCCCCTGCGGCCAGGGGGATTTGGCCTGCCGCTCCCTTCTCCCTCCCTACCTCCCCTTTTTCCCAAAAGGGTTAGAGAGAAAGAGAAGGGAAGGTAATTAAAAGGGTGAAAACTTTGTTAAAGCTCAAAGCGGATGCAAAAGTTAGTTTTCTCTTATCTGGTTAGCAAGAATCGTAGAGAGAAACGAGCCAGCTCACAGCACAGGGGGAAGAAGAAGACGACTGACTGACTCCCCTGACTGAAAGACTAAACAAAAAAGCTACAACCGGGTCCCACCAATGAAATTGGATTAGCATATCTCTTGTTTTCATTCTAATATCAAAATATTCGCCCAGAGTGTTCAGAAAGTGTCTCTTTCTTAAAGGCACAGCCTAAACCGGTCACAGAAGGAAGTTCTTCACCACGAGAGTGGTGAAGCCCTGGAATAGGTTATCCAGGGAGGTGGTTGGGGCCCCATCCTTGGAGGTGTTTAAGCCGAGGCTGGATGAGGCTCTGGCCAGCCTGATCTAGTGTGGGGTGTCCCTGCCCATGGCAGGGGGTTGGAACTAAATGATCCTTGTGGTCCCTTCCAACCCTGTCTGATTCTATGATTCTATGAGTACTCTATACATGGCTCAGAAGCGGGAACACCTGGTGAAAGATGAGAAATGACAAAAATAAGCAAGTATTGACCGAAGATTTTATATTCTGAAGCCAGTCATATCTGATTTTGTGAACAGTCCCTAATCTGTTGTGGTGGTGAGAGAAAGTTCTCCTCCCACACACAAAGAAACCACAGCTAACTCAGTTGGAGAAGCAAATGAATAAGAGCTATATTTACAAGCAGGATGGAATGCAGATGGATATGTACACAATATACAGTATTTACAATATATACAGAAATATACAGCAAAGAACGTAATACAGAACCAAACTCCCCCTCCAGCCAGGAGGGTCCCCCCTGTACCTCCTCTATCCCCCTACCTCCCTTTTTCCCCAAAAAGGGGTCATGAGAGAGAAAAGGCAATTATTAAGGAGGAAATTCTGTTAGCTCAAAGCATATGCAAGAATTATTCTGTGGTGGTTTGGGTTGGGTGCCCACTGCTGCATGGTGTACTTCCTGTGTCCAGAAGTCCAGCCCAGTGGGTGGACACAGGAAACCAGGTATCTCCTACCACAACCCCGCTGCACCGCTATAAGATCTTGCGTGGGGTCCGCCTCTTTCTCTTTCTTCCCTCACCAGCACCCGGTAACTGGGGGAGACGTCTCCCGGCCTTGGACCTGGCTAGGCCCAAGGCCAGGGGGATGGGCGGTCTCAGGTCTGGCCAGCTGAGACTAGCCTAGCAGTAGGGGGAAGAACGAGCCCTGGGGGTCTTGGGCCCACCCTCAGGTGGGGATGGGGTGTATCCGGGTCTGTTTTGGGGTTTCTTCTGTCACTGTTTCTGGTTCTTTTGTGCACATTCACTTTTTTCCTATTTAAACTTTTCCATCACTTTTGCAATCCGTTTGTCAGAGTCGTTATTTTGCCTGTGGTGGGGAGGGGGCTGCCTCAACCCACTACATATTCTTATCTGTTAGTTCAAGGTTAACTCCCTCCAGCAGCTGTTGCTCAGAGAGAGACTGAAAACAGGCAGACTGGAACAGACAGAACTGAACTGAAATTCAAACAGAACTAAAACTAGAACTAAAAAGTTGCATTCTACCAATCTACCAATGAAATTCGTTTAGAATATCTTGTTTTCATTATTATTCCCAAAACATTCAGCCAGAGTGTTCCTTCCAGCAACTGTCCCTTTCTTAAAGGCACAGCCTAAAACGGTCACATCTCTCAGAACAAAAAGGTAATCAAATTACTTAAAATAATTTAAGAAAATTAGTTTTGATAGCTTATTTTGACTGAAAGGCACTGTGGACACACATGGCTGTTGATGTGTGGAGGGAGAAGACAAGCAGTGGTGAGCCACTGGAGGATGGCTGAGTATGAAAAATTAATTAGTCAGGTAAGAATAGATAATCACACATGTTTGAATGATATTTGAATAATCTTATTGAGGTTAAGAAAAACAAACAAAACCCCACACTCTTTCTAAGATTCATGGTGTTAATAAGACTTGAATCTTGACTTATCTCAATAGATCTTCTGATACAAAGCTTGTGTCTCTCAAAATATAATGAATACCCAGATAAAACATTAATTTCACTTTGGTGCATCACGAACATACCATACTCAGTTCACATCAGTATTATGATTATAGAATGTTTGAGCATGTTTTTAATTTGTCAGACTACCTTCAAAATATAATTCTCACATGAAAATAAATTTTCAATATCATTACTGAATCACAAGTAATGCAGGGGCACAGCTATTGGAAAATCAAGGGTAGAGCATGAAATGAACATCAAACTTTTGATTAGCAAATGCAGAAATTTTCTGCCAATTTGCAAAGGAGTATTGAAGAACAAAGAAGAAAGAAAAGAGCTAAACAACAGTGCAGCATATCATCTAAGGTCTTTTCTGCTCCATACAATACAAAACAATATTTTTTTATATTGTATTTCCAGACCACTTAATTCTCTGATTCATTTCCCTTTGATTCAGATAACCAGGAAGAATAATAGTGAAACATACCATGAATATTAGCATATCCAGTCATAACTGTATTGATTGTTTCCTGCTTTATACTGCAATTAAATAATAGACTGTATCTTTATTTTCTCAGTAGAAGCAAATATTTTCAGTCAAAATAGGTTTTGGATGAACATGGACAATTTCAACTAAAATAACTAGCATCTGTGAAGCTTGTTTGGAGTTCTCTAGTGAGTGGGTTTATTTAACACAAAACTGTTTTGATTTTCTTTTTTTTTTATTTTAAGTGAAACAGGGAAAATCATAATTGCAGAAGAAATTAAAATTAAAGAGCAATAATAATTCCAAGATGACTAGTGTTGACCACAAGCAAAAGATCTAGTTATCTATCTCACTTCTTAAAATTATAAGAATAACTTTATTGAAATCCATAATTAACAACTACAGAGAGAAGATTATGATTATATTTGGGCTAATAAAAGTGTATGCATTTTATCAACAAGTAAGAATCTAATTGTGTGGATAGCAATTTGTACAAACCAAGACAGACAAATCTGTGAGATGCGATTTCAAGGAGGATGTTATACATCTATGTGATGATCAGTGTTGAAATTTTCAATAAAATATCATAGAGGATGAAAGTTGGGGGCAAGACCATAAGCATATCCTTAGGCATATCCTAACATGACAATTAAAGAAAAAACTAATGTGCATGGCAAAAAGTACATTATATATACACATATATCTTTAAATTAGGCTAGCAATCTTAGTAGTGTGCATGCCCTACAATATTCTAATGAATTTTAGAAGAGCTGCAGGCAGTTGTTTTTTATATACATTGTGTATAAGCTCAGTTAATCACCAAGAATCCCAGGAATTCTATCAAATTCTTAATATTATGCCATAATAAAGATGCATGTTATGTCACATTATGTTTCTGAAATTCAGGCAGATCAAGAGTTTACATATTCTTATCTAGAACGAACAGAAATCTGTATTTAAAATATCCCTAAATCTTGCTACAATTCATTCACTGTATTGCATTGTATTGTCAATGTAAAATGTGGTGCAAGTGAATGTTTATGAAGTCATAAAACTTATGACTTCATAATTAGTCTCTCAGACACAATGCATTGCCTAATTGAGTAGGGTTAGTCTCTTCAAAGTGAAAAATGATTTTGACTAAACCCAAAAACAGATATCCAAGGACTAGTGGAAATGGATATTCAAAGACAAGTGGTCTTTAGAAACTGAAAAAAAGTATAATGACATTTCAGGAGTGATTGGTTTAGAAGTACTTGTGATTCTTAGAGTCAATTGTAAAGGCTAAAAGAAAAATGTACATAAGTAATGGGCTGTTATATTCCACTAAATATTATGGAAAATGTGGTCTACATGTTTTATACCCACATGACAATGACTTTTATCTAGATATTATAAATTACTAGACACTGAACCATAAATAAAAGTATTATTTGTGTCATGTGTTAAAAATATCTTTAGTTATATATGTTACAATGTTATTTGTGGTATCTGTTGGAGGATCAATACACTAGGACATAAACATTCCAGAATGTCTGTGGACTGCATTCTTGAGGATTCCTCCTTCAAGTGATAGATGAGCTAATGAAAAGAGATGATCTGCTGGACCTCATACTCTTCAACAAGAAGGGGATGTGAAGACCAAAGGCAGTCTTGGATGCAGTGACCATGAAACAGTGTTCATGATCCCAAGGACAGGGAGCAAAGCAAAATTCATGTGCAAGATCCTGGACTTCAGAGAGCAGGCTTTGGCCACTTCAAAGATCTACTTGGAAAAGTCCCATGGGATAAGCTGAAAATATTCAAGGATCACTTCCTCTGCATGCAAAAATACTTCATTTCCACAAATAAGAAGTCAAGAAAAAGAATTCCAGGAGGACTGTGAAGAATAAGGATTGAGGGTGTGTTGATGACGGAGATCGGAATCAATATGGACAATCAGCATGACCTAAGTATTGTTCAATTTATATAGCTTATATAGACAGACAGACTCACAGAGCATGGTTAGTATAATTTCATTGGTTCCCTACAATTGTCCACATGTCCTACTGTTATACATTGTTGGTTAAACTACTAATATCACGCAAAGATGTTGATTGATGTATACATCCTGTTATTCCAAGATAATTCTTTGTGTTTGCAGCTACTAGTACTTTGTTTTAGTTACACACTGCTAACACAGCACTATTTTGCTAAACTACTGGTTCCTTCTACACTTATGCTAAGCATGGCCTACCACTGTATCCAGCTCTAAGCTTATATTACCAGATTGCTCACACTATTTATTGCTATGATTGCAACAAGGGTGGAAACAAGGCTTGGAAACCTGGAAGGAATACAGAAGCACTCATCAAGCATTCAGGGGTGAATTCAGGAAAGCCAAAGCCCAAATGGAACTGCATCTATACAAGGATGTTAAGGACATTAGGAAGTGTAGCTATAAGAACACAGGTGACAAAATGAAGACTGAGGAAAATGTCATCTCAATGAGTTAGGGGACAATTAAAACAAGAATAACTAATTGCTTTGTTGAAAACTTCTATGATTAAGTGAATGGCCTGGTAGGTGTGGGGAGAGTAGCAGACATTGCTTACCTGGACTATAAAAATGCATTTGAGATTGTCTCTTGTAAAATCCTCATAGAGAGGCTGTTGATGTATGATCAAGGTGAGCAGTGTGGTGTATTGACAAGTGGATGAATGGCCAGGCACAAAGGGTGCTGATCAATAAGGCAAAGCCTAATTTGAGGCTACCCATTACTTGTATACTCCAAGGATCCAAACTGGGTTTAGTGTTATGATGGGGTGAGGTATACCCTCAGCAAGTTTAAAGATGACACCAAACTAGGAGATGTGGCTGATATGCCAGAGAGATATGCCGCTCATAGTGGGTTGCCTTGGCTGGTCACCAAGTGCCTACCAAGCCATTCTATGATTCTCCTTCCTCAGCTAGGCAAGGAGAGAAAATACAGCACAAGGCTTATGGGTCAAGATAAGGACAGAAAAACCACTCAGGAAAATTACTACCATGAGCAAAACAGACTTGACGATTATTAATTTGATTTATTGACAATTAATGATAGAGTAGAACAAGACCAAACCCACTTTTCTCCCACCCCTTCCTTCCTCACAGGTTCAACTTCACGCCTGATTTTCTCTGATTCTTCCCACTGAGCAGTACAGTGGCTCATTCTGAAGCACTTATATGTGCTGACCAATTTTAATTAAATTTGACACATCATTTAAGGCCTGCTTGAATAGTTAATTTACAAATTACCTAGAAAATGCTTCTCTTTAGCCCATATATGAGGAGGCTAAGGACTAGTCTGTAAGTTTAATTAGTGGTTTGACCAGTCAGCATATATAACACTGAGGCAATACCATTATTTATTCTTGACTGTCTTGATGGAAGAGGAAGGAGGGAGGGGAAAGGAAAGGGGGAGGGAAAGGGGGAGGGAAAGGGGGAGGGAAAGGGGGAGGGAAAGGGGGAGGGAAAGGGGGGAGGGAAAGGGGGAGGGAGCTGCATTTCCATGGTATTCAAATGTTTGCTCGCATCCCAAGCAGTCAGTCTTTTAAGTGTTTTATTTCCTGGAGGTGCTTGACTTCTACTCTGACACATTATTTCCAGAATAGTTCTTTTCTTTGAGATACTCACCTTAAAAAAAGTAATCTATGGATGGTGAATTACTGAGTCATCAGCTACTTAGGTTTCTCTCATCATACAACTCTGATTCATTTGCTTAGGATGTTTCATTCACAAACACAAGCATATGCAACACTATCTTTCTTGCACAGAATTTTTTGTCTACTTCATATTTGAACAATCTCTACCATTGAAAGACTATGTGCTCTTTCAATCTACCTTGGCATGGTTATGCAGTGACACAAAAAAAAAAAAAAAAAAGAAGAGAATAACATTAATAAAGTCTTCAGAAGTGTAACAGACCCTCTTGGAATAGCTTTCATATCACACAATATATGCAAGTGGCACATGCAACAACACTGTTATAAATTCATTAAACAAAATAGAAATACATAGTAGACATCAACAGTTGGAATGTACTAAAATGTATTGTTTCTGAAATCTGTGAAAAGGCCCTAAGGCATCCATCTCTGTGAAAATCTCAGCCAAAATGTTTGAGGATCCCTCCTTTCAGTTCCTCTTTATATACCAAATACAAATTGTTTGCCATCAGTGTCTTTCACAGATGATTACCATCTATAATTAGTTAGTTGTCATTCACTCCAACTCCCCATTCTCCTATTTCTACTGCTTAAATTTTCAGTCATGTTTCACTGTGTTTTCTTGTATGTCATCTGTCGTTCTTTAGAGAGTGCCCTTGTCTCTGAACAAAATACTAATTCATGTTTTGATTTTACTTATCCCAAGTTTTAAAATCAGTTGAATTTGCTATTCTTCAGTCAAATGTCAAGTAGTCATTGCTGGGACTGTAGGGCATGCTGGAATAAGCCCCATGTGTCACTCGTTTGGAGGATAGTATTCTTCTCACAGTTATTGGAGAATTTTCACCAAGTTCAATACCAGATACTGAAGATTTAATTCTTAGAGTATTTTACATTACAATATTAATGCAACTTTTAATATATAAGAATGGGGATTTATCTTTATCTATCTGCTTGCCACTTACATTATTGGAACTTTGTACGGAGTGTAAAAAAACAACAACAAGCAAAACAAAATGAAAAGCCCAAGCACCCATCCAAACAAACAAAACCAAAAACATAGTAAAATATAACTTTTACGTCAGCAAGTTTCACATAGAGCCTGTGTATACAGATTCAGATTAAGGAATCTGAATTTGCAGAATATTTACTCTGTGGGGGTTTTGTTTGTTTGTTTGTTTGTTTTTCCAGGGTTGCTTTGTCTGTTTTTCATTCCAAATCATGTTTCCCTTTTGTAATTTTTCCCCCTCAGTTTCAGGAAATTATAATTTTTAAAGTCTTTAGTGGTTGGACAAGATTTTATCTTTCAAAGGAAGGCCTATCTCAAATTATTTTAATCATAGATTGTTAAATTGAGATAAATTATTCTTATATACTGCTTTTCAAATAGAGTATCACATGATTAAAAGGTTTGTAGCAAATCTGGCATTGAATAAAATCTAAAATCACCTGTATTTATAGTATTGTTCTTTTTGTTCATTTAATATTTCTGAGTCAGCCTTGCATATTGACACAAAATTCACTTACATGAATTTTTATATAGTCTTTCTGATCACAAGAATGTGGATGATGTTAGAACTCTGCAAAACTTACTTGATTTATAGTTGCCAATTTTAAAGAGAAAAAAAATCAATTAAACAATTTGACATAATAAAGCCTATTACTGAATATAAGCCTTTTGTAAAAGAAAGCTGACAATTTCTCTTTCCATAAATAACAGGCATAGTACATTTAACTGATCAACTGGAACAAGATCTTTTTTGAATCTCAAATCTCTTTAGTGGTTGTTCTATATATATATAGATATCTATATCATCTATATCTATATCTAATCTATATCTATAGATAGATAGATATAACCTTACTATAACTGCTTTTAAAGACCACTTTTTCCTTAATTTCTTTCAAATAAAGACACATTTAACCCTCCTTAGAGGGTTAAATGTGTCTTCCTTGTCCTAAGCAATTTGGGGGATAAAAAGTGTATCATTCCAAATAAAATAAAATGAATTTATTATTCATATGTTGTGAAAGTTTCAACATTATATTGA
This sequence comes from Picus viridis, assembly GCA_033816785.1. Classification (NCBI taxonomy): domain Eukaryota; kingdom Metazoa; phylum Chordata; class Aves; order Piciformes; family Picidae; genus Picus; species Picus viridis. Next base: position 63,304,302 of record CM066566.1, read on the forward strand.
AAATTGATTTCTACACTATTTTTTTTCTTACATGATAGATTTAAAAATTATAAAAGTCAAATGAGATAGCAATAATTGAAAAGTGAAAGAAATCATATATGGAGCACATAGAAGCATTAGCACTAAATGTATTTAATTTTCATTAAATGCCACTTATTTCACCTACTTGTGAGTTGGTTATGGTGTGCCAGACAGCTAAGGCAGCCAACTGACCTTCTATTTCACTCAGAGATCTCTGAGTATGTATTTCCAGAAATTTCTGGAAATCCACCTTCAACTCTTTTTTTCTGTTATTAGTTTATCTGTCTTTTAAAGCTTTCAAGGATGAGGCCAGTCAGATTTAATACTTGGGCTTTGCTTAAAATGACATACAACTAATCATGGAAAAATGCCATCCTGTAATAGCAGTATTGATTTTTGAAGCCATGTATTCTCATAGTCAGCTCACTTCGACTTAATGCTTTTCTCCAAGAAATGTAAAATTTTCAACAAATATATCAATTTGTAGTTGATTGGACAGTGTTCTTGCCTAAGAACATGCTTTCATTTTTTAGTTTTATGGTGGTTTGGCGTTTTTTGGTGTGTTTTTGTTTGTTTGTTTGTCTGGTTTGGATTTTTTTTTTGTTGCTGTTGAGTTTGTTTTGTTTAAATGTTTGCTTTAATGTTTGTTTGTTTTAATGAAAGTAGATATTTAGTTTAGAAAAAAATGTAGAAAAGCTTAAAATATATTTTAATACCGCACTTATATGTGGGGAATTATATGCTAGCCTTGAGAGGCTTTATAAAGCAGAAAATATTTGGACATAAATAAGTTTGTTCATTTTTGGACCCACCAGAAACTTGTGTTCTTAATGGCTGATGCTGCTAGTAGTTCAACTAAATGCCTCACTGCAATTTCTTTCATAGTAATTACATAAAATTGTAATATTTTTCATAAAGTTAATGTTATAGAGGTAATAAACATAACTAATGTTATAGAGGTAATAAATAAATAACTAATTACTATCTGTCTGGAGTTTCTGCTTCAAAAGGAAGCATTAAATAACAGTGAAAAAATCACTTATTAATATGTCAAAAATCAGTATAGTGACTTGAGGAAATACTGCCTTTTACAAAGGGTAACCACTTAAAAGGTGTACCTGGAGGAAAGGCATATATTAATATAAAAATAATAGTTACATGAGCTAAAGAATTTATTGTAGAACTTACAAATTCTTTTGAAATGTGTTTTAGTTATTACAGACTTTCTTTTGGAATTCTTGCATTAAGGTATTGTGTTTATTTAATATTGTTAAATATTTTTAGGATCACTTCCATATTCAAAAAGATTTTATCTAAAATAGACTAACTCACACAATGTCAATCCTGTCCTGGAAGTCTTCCAAACTAAACAATGTGATTAAAAACAGACAAGCAACAACAAAAATACAAAATCAAAATGAAAAAAAACCAAACAAACAAACACACAAACCACAAACACCAAAAAACCCCACAAACAAACAAACAAACAAAACACCTCCCACATATATTAGCTATTTTAACATTTTTAGTGGAAATAGTTTCCCAAAAATGCCATACATATGTTTTTATTACAACCCAGGGAGGTGGTAGAGTCACCATCATTGGAGGTGTTCAGGGGGAGACTTGATGGGGTGCTTAGTGCCATGGTTTAGTTGTTTAGGTGGGTTGGATTGGTTGATAGGTTGGACATGATCATCTTGAAGGTCTTTTCCAACCTGGTCTATTCTATTCTATTCTATTCTATTCTATTCTATTCTATTCTATTCTATTCTATTCTATTCTAATATTTTTACATCACGACACATTGAAATTCTTACAATCTCAAGTTTTGACACAAAAACCTAAAATTGACAAAGTTCTTTATAAGATAAGATTTATACTTTTTCTAAGTTTAGTCTTGTCTCTATGTAAGGATTGATTTTTTTTTCTACTTTTCACTACACCTTGATTTTTTTGGTAAATATCAGATATAAATGTAATGAAAAATTTGTAATGAAAAAACTCTGCAGAGGAGAGGCAGACAAATATTTTTGAGTTCTAATAAAAATTATTTTTAATTGTCCTGTGCATAGCTCTAGTGGTTTTATTTTTTTATTTTTTTTTAATTTCTCTTTTATATTTATGTTTTTACTTGGGAACAAGTGAGGTGTGAAGCTCCCTTACCTCGACTTTCTGATACAAGAATATGATGCTGAAGTGGTCTCACAGACCCCTCTTCTACATTAATAACATAATGATTAAAGAAATACAGTATTACAGTATTACAGTATTACCAAGGTTGGAAGAGACCTCGAAGATCATCGAGTCCAACCTCTAACCACAAACCTCACAACTAGACCATGGCACCAAGTGCCACATCCAGTCCCCTCTTGAACGCCTCCAGGGACGGTGACTCAACCACCTGCCTGGGCAGCCCACTCCAATGACGAATCACTCTCTCGGTGAAGAACGTTCTCCTCACCTCCAGCCTAAACTTCCCTGGCGCAGCTTGAGACTGTGTCCCCTTGTTCTGGTGCTGGTTGCTAGGGAGAAGAGGCCAACCCCTTCCTGGTTACAACCACCTTTCAGGGAGTTGTAGAGAGCAATGAGGTCGCCCCTGAGCCTCCTCTTCTCCAGGCTAAACAGCCCCAGCTCCCTCAGCCTCTCCTCATAAGGCTTGTGCTCAAGGCCTCTCACCAGCCTTGTTGCCCTTCTCTGGACACGTTCAAGTGTTTCGATGTCCTTCTTAAACTGAGGGGCCCAGAACTGGACACAGGACTCAAGGTGCGGCCTAACCAAAGCAGAGTACAGGGGCACAATGACCTCCCTGCTCCTGCTGGCCATACTATTCCTAATGCAGGCCAGGATGTGGTTGGCCCTCTTGGCTGCCTGGGCACACTGCTGGCTCATGTTCAGCCTCCCATCAACGAGTACCCCCAGGTCCCTCTCTGCCTGGCCGCTCTCTCAGCCACTCTGACCCCAGCCTGTAGCGCTGCATCAGGTTGCTGTGGCCAATGTGCAGAACCCGGCACTTAGATGTGTTAAATCTCATGCCATTGGACTCTGCCCATCTGTCCAGCCTGTCGAGGTCCCTCTGCAAAGCCTCTCTTCCCTCCAGCAGATCAACTCCTGCAACCAGCTTGGTGTTGTCCGCAAATTTACTGATAATGGACTCAATGCTCTCATCCAGATCATCAATAAAGATGTTGAAGAGCATGGGGCCCAGCACTGATCCCTGGGGCACACCACTAGTGACAGACCGCCAGCTGGATGTGGCACAATTCACCACCACTATCTGGGCTCGGCCCTTCAGGCAGTTCCTAACCCAACGAACTGTGCTCCTGTCCAAGCCATGGGCTGCCAGCTTGGCCAGGAGTTTGCTGTGGGGGACGGTGTCAAAGGCCTTGCTGAGGTCCAGGAAGACCACATCCACAGGCCTCCCCACATCCACCAGGCGGGTCACCTGATCATAGAAGGAGATCAGGTTGGTCAGGCAGGACCTGCCCCTCCTAAATCCATGCTGGCTGGGCCTGATCCCTTGGCCATCCTGTAAGTGCTGTGTGATTGCACTCAAGATGACCTGCTCCATAATCTTGCCTGGCACTGAGGTCAGGCTGACAGGCCTATAATTCCCTGGCTCTTCCAAACGGCCCTTCTTGTGGATGGGCACCACGCTGGCCAACCTCCAGTCTTCTGGGACCTCTCCAGTGAGCCAGGACTGCTGAAAAATAATGGAGAGCGGCTTGGACAGCTCATCTGTCAGCAATCTCAGCACCCTAGGATGGATCCCATCCGGTCCCATGGACTTGTGGGGGTCCAAGCGGCTGAGAAGATCTCTAACTCTCCCATCCTGGAACAGAGGAAGACTATGCTGCTCCCTGGCTCCTTCTGCCAGCTCTGCAGGCCAGCTGTCTGGAAGCCGTTCTGTCCTGCTAGTAAAAATTGAGGTAAAGAAGGTGTTAAGTACCTCTGCCTTTTCCTCATCTAGTGTTACAATGTTCCCCTCCATGCCCACCAAGGAGTGGAGCTTGTCCTTGCCCTTCCTCTTGCTATTAATATATTTATAGAAGGACTTTTTATTGTCCTTCACAGCAGAGGCCAGTCTGAGCTCCAAATGTGCTTTTGCCTCCCTAATTTTCTTCCTACAAGACCTAGCAACATCCCTAAACATTCCATGGGTTGCCTCCCCTTTTTTCCAAAGATAATACACCCTCTTTTTCTCCCTTAGTTCCTTTAGAAGTTCATTACCCATCCAGGCTGGCCATCTGCCCCGGCGGCTCACCTTCTGGCACACTGGCACAGCCTGTTCCTGCACCTTCAAGAGTTCTTCCTTGAAGTAGGTCCAGCTCTCCTGGACCCCTTTATTTTTAAGGGCTGTTTCCCAAGGAACCTTCTGAGTTAGTTCCTTGAGTAGCCTGAAGTCTGCCCTCCTGAAGTCCAGAGTGGAGGTCTTCTTGCTCCCCCTCTTGGCTTGGATGAATACGAAAACTCAATTATCTCGTGGTCACTGGTGCCTAAACACCCTCCGACCACCACATCACCCACCAGCCCTTCCCTGTTGGTGAAGAGGAGGTCAAGCATAGCCTTACCCCTGGTAGGCTCGCGCAGCACCTGGGATAAGAAGCTGTCCTCCATGCACTCTAAGAACCTCCTAGACTGCCTCCTCTCTGCTGTGTTGAGATCCCAGCAGATATCAGGCAGGTTGAAGTCACCCATGAGAACGAGGTCAGGCGATCTTGAGACAGTCTTAAGCTGCCTATAGAATGCTTCATCACGATCATCCTCTTGGTTGGGTGGTCTATAACAGACTCCAACCAGGATGTCTGCCCTGCTGGTCTTCCCTCTAATTCTCACCCACATGCACTCAACCCGATCATCCCTGATCTCTAGCTCAATGGCATCAAGAGCCTCCCTGATGTACAGGGCCACCCCTCCACCCCTTCTTCCTTGCCTGTCTCTCCTGAAGAGCCTGTAGCCATCAATTGCAGCGCTCCAGTCATGCGAGTCATCCCACCACATCTCCGTGATGGCAACTACATCATATCTTTCGTGCTGCAACAAGGCTTCCAGCTCCTCATGTTTGTTGCCCATACTTAGTGCATTAGTATACATGCACTTCAGCTGGGCTGCTGGTTTTGCCCCTGACTCCAGCTTACCACCCTCAGACTCCTGTCTGGGGGGACTGGTTTCCGACCCTTCCCCCTTCGAAGCTAGTTTAAAGCCCTGTCAATGAGACCTGCTAATTCCCTTCCCAGAATCTTTTTACCTTTGGGGGACAGGCCATTCTCGTGTACTGTGACCTTTCCCCTCCTCTGGGACAGATGTACTCCATCTGTTACCAGCTGACCTGGTGCAGTAGAAAGTTTTTCAAGATCTAAAACCCCAAAATTCTTCTGACTGCACCAACCTCTAAGCCACTTGTTGACTACAGCTGCTGACCTGTTCCTTCTTGTATTCCCTCCTGCAACTAAGGGTATAGACAAAAAAATTATTTGTGCACCTGAGTCCTCCACTAGATCCCCCAGGGCCTTGAGGTCATTCTTGATAGCCCTGGGAATTCTGGTTGCAACATCGTCATTCCCTAACTGCATAGTTATTAAGGGATAGTAGTCAGAGGGCTGCACCAGACTAGGCAGCCTTCTGGTAACATCACCAACTTGAGCTCCTGGGAGACAACAAAGTTCCCTGTGAGCAGTGTCTGGCCGACATATGGGGCCCTCTGGTCCCCTCAGTAGGGAATCACCAATAACAATCACGCTCCTCTTTTTTTTAAGGGAGCAAGTCTTGATGCCATGGGAAGGGTGTTTAACCCCAGGCTGACTCACCCCAAGCTGACTCACTCTAGGCCGACCCACCCTGGGCTGACTCACCCTGGGCTGACTCACCCTGGGCTGTTTTGTCTAATGGAAAACCCCAGATGGTGTGTCCTCCACTTCCCCTCGACCTCCAGTGCCCCATACTTGTTCTCCAAGGGCAGTGGGGGAGGTGAAGGGAGGCAAGGAGGTTTTAATTTGTGTCTTTTGAGAGGAACCTTCGTCCATTCCCCTCTGCTTTTTGGATAACCAGCCTCTGCTGGGGGAGCCTGCAGAGCCTGGTTACTCAAGTTGGTCTCCCTTCTACAATCCCTGACATCTCTAAGTCTAGTCACCTCATCTTTCAATCTGGCCACTAGGTTAAGCAGATAGTCGATCTGCTCACATCTGATGCAGGAGTTGTCCCCACTACCCTGCATCTCAACTGCCAGGCTCCAGCACTCTCTGCAGCCATAAGCCTGGACACCCACCTCTTGCTTGTGACACTTGCCTACCTGCTTGCATTCCCCTTCAGTCTGAGTCGAGACTGATGTTTTGAAGGAGTGGTTGCGGTGCGTCACCACCATGCCTGCCCTGCCCGCGGGACCTGCTGGACAAAATTTAGAACAAGTGCGGTGGCGTGTGCCGAGTGAGAGCAGGCGGCAAGATCCTCGCCGGAACAGGGGCTGTCGCAAGCAGCCGCTGGCTTTTAAACCAGCCGCCGGCAGTGACACGCCTAGCCCGAGCGATCCCGAGCAGCAAGCACGTGGAGAAATGGTCGTGCCGAATCTAGCCGAGTGCCGAGAGCCCAGGGTGCCCTGCCGTCCCCCATAGGTTGAAAAGGAAGCAGCTAGTGTTCCCGAGGGTGCCGGTCGTGGTGTGCTCCCGAGCAAGATTCCCTCTGGAACAGTCCTAATAATACCTATTATTTAACACAAGCTTGGCAAGTATAGCTCAAGTGAGCATGCAGTGAGTCAGAAAATTTCCTAAATAAGGACTTTATTCTCACTTTAATACCTATTTTATAGTGTTACTGACTAAAAGATATTTTTCCCTAATTTGAATACACCTCTGATGTGCATGTCAATATGGTACATATCATTTGTATCAACATCATGGAGTCCTTTTGAGTCACTTAAAACACATTTATTGTCAGTTACATATAAAATAATTTATAGCCAATGCAAGACTCAAAATCCAGGCATTAGTATACAAAATGTCAAAAATCAAGTGTCATAATCCTTCATATGAAAGGAAATTTAAGACCCTTAAGAAGAAATAAAAAATAAAATAAAATTGATTCTGGTATAACAGCGTGACAATGGGACAAAATCAACAGATAAAATCCAGAATCCCATGAAAAATTCATGTGGGATATGTCTTTCTTCACTTGTGAAGCTGAACTAATTGTACAGAGCAATGCAATGATATCTCAGGGTAATTTCATTATCATGGATTTGTATTGGAACGCTTGAATTTGGCAAGAGAAATATTTTTCCAGTTCCAACAGATTAGCTTGGTTAGCACTAGGCCAGATGCCCAAAGCAAGGTTTTCATTTTTCTTATTTCTTAAATAAGGAGAGTCCAGGCATAAAGGAAGTAGAGCTTATCAACCACTAAAAAACTCATCCAGAATCAAAGATAGATCCCTGACTAAAACACCATTTGACAGTGTCTAGATCACATCCCTTATACCTAGGGCTCATTCTCACTAATAATTTATGCTTGGACAGATAGCTGGAAAAGACCAAGGAACGTTGGACAACCTATTCCAGGGTTTGGTCACCCTCATAATACTAGTCTTTTCTGATGTTCAGAGGGACCATCCTATGTTTCATCTTGAATCTATTGCCTCTGATGACATCAGTAAGTACCACTGTAAATAGCCTGACTCATATATACAGTGATGACATCCCTTCTGAGTCTTCTCTTCTTCAGGTTAAACAGTGGTATCTCTTAGCCTTTCTTCATATTAACGATGTACAAATAATTTAATCATCTTCATGCTTCAGTAAATCTGTGTTTCTCTTGTAGTGGTAACCCAAGACATTGACCTAGCAACCCAGATGCAACCTCATCATCTCTGAGCTGAAAGGAAGTATTACCTCCCTCAAGCTACCTGCTGTATTCTTTCTAATGAAACTGTTGGCTGTTGGTTTCCTTGGCTGTAAAGGCATGTTGGTAGCTCATGGTCAGAGTCTTGTCCACCAGGACCCTTAAGTGTTTCTCTACAATGTTGCTTTTCAGGCAGCCTACCACCAGACTGTCCTGGTGCCTGGAGTTACTCCTTCCCAGGGACAGGGCTTTACATTTATTTTCACTAGATTTCATGGGATTCCTGCCAGCCCATTACTCTTGCTTTTGAAGGTCTTTCTGACTGGTAGTACAACCATTTGTTATATTAGCCCAGTTGTGTCATTTGCAAATTTGCTGAGGGCGTGCTACCACTGATACTACATTACAGCTGTTGTTTATAACTCACTGGTGAAACATTTGCACATGGCTCTCTTGAATCAGTGAAGAGCAGATAGGGAGTCAGTGATGATTTCTTGTAGCCTTAGTGACTAATCATGACGACTCCCTTGGAGAGGAAAAAAGAATAAAAGAGAGTGACTGTTGTAAATGCATGCAAGATGTATGCTTATGGTTTCAAAAGAAGTAAAACTTTTTTTTTTTTTTTTTTTTTTTTTAGCAAAAATCACATAGGTCAAAAGCATTGAAAGGTAAATTAAGATAACTGGGGAACAAATAAGTACATCTCAGTAGAGTTATTTGCCACAGCCTGGCAGAACCCCTTCTCACTGGGTAACTATGTGCTGGTTTCAGTTGCCCTATTGGTCCAATCGAATCTTGGGCAAGATTTATATACAGGCGTATTTCTAGTCACCTGTGTCTTGCTCAAGCTTTGTTGAAACCTTGTGTGTTTGAATCTGCTTGGACCTTATCTGTCTTGAAGCTGCCTCGAGTTGCATAGCCTCAAGTCACCCATTCCAGTGCCTGGGACAAAACCACAAGCCTACACACTGCAAGCTATGAGAGAAGCCACAAGCTTAGGAGTCAGAGTCAGGAGTTGGTCTGCTTCCTCTTGCAACTGGGATTTTGCCATTCCTCAGTTTCCCCAGGACAAAGAGAGTGCCCGTCTTGATAGACTGGTTAATAGCCCACCATCCTCTGAAGTCAATGACAGCTACATGGCATTCCTGGTGGCAACCTGCAGTGCTGGGCACATGAGCACCCCAAAGCCTCTTATACACAGCAGCAGCACTCCCTACTTGGGTACAACCAGCTGTGAGTAATTAATTCATTGCCTCTTTGGCTTAACAGTTCTTGTCAAGTCTCCCCCACACTGTGGCTGAGCACCATTTCACTCCTGGGGTATTCTCTTTCTGTTACATCCCTCCCATTTTGCATAAAATTGTTAAAATTTTTATAGTTGCCCAAATACTGTACATTCCATTGTAAATATATTCTAACCATATATCAAACCTTTTGATACATTTTGGCAAGTTTCATATTAATAAAAGGATTTGATATCTTTATTAATATTGCCATATAATTTATAAATAAAGGAAATACTATATCCTTTATCAGAGGGAGACTTTTAATTTGATTTACACAGAATATTTTGCTCCTCTGCTTCAAAGATGTCAGATTACATCAGTATATATAGACAACAGAAGGAAAAGGGAAAGGAATACCCACCTGAATCCCATAAAAAACAAAAACACGGCCACCTGCTCAAGGACTGGAAATGTGAAAGAACCCAAGACTCTCCTTTTCCAGGGCCATAACACAGTACAGCCGTAAATGCTGTAGTAATAAATCTGTGATTCTGATAGTGGGGAATATTATATGGTTCAAACCACTACATGAATTCCTCCCAAATTCCTTCCTTCCCTCCCTCCTTCCATCCCTTCCAGTTTAACTTCCGAAAATGCCTCTTTTCCCTATCATTTATAGCAGAGTCTAAAATGACTGTCTCAGCCAGAAATCAACAGTGAAGCTGGTAAACAGAATTAAGTTTCTTTGCTTTGGCAACAGCTAAAAGGACTTATAGAATTAAGAGCACAGAGTGGTGGGCATAGAAAATCAGGAAATTAAGGATTTTGTGGATTACTTTTATTGCCTTTTGAAAGTCAGTCACCTCTAATAACCTCTTAGGTACAGTTTTATTTCAGCAGTTTTTCCCATCTCACTAAGTCTGTATATCCCACTAATTCTTTTTATTTGGTCAAAACCAAAGACATATTCTTTTGACTTTAAAAGAATGTTCTAAGTTGTTTTTTAATTTTTTTCATAAATAAACAAGTAAATAAATAAATAAGATTTTAACAAATTTACACTTACAATATTACATGCAGTCTGAATTTTAATTATATGTGAAAAATTTTAAGTACAAAGGAATTATCCACTGTAAGGATAAAGACTTTTAAAGAACAGTAATTTTCATCATTAAATGTCTAAAATTGATTAACGAATCACATTCAAAACTACCTATACTTCTTTATTTTATGTCAGGATAGCTTAAAGGGAAACTCTGATGTAGATGACATATACAGTGAATAATAAGCAAAAGTCAAGAAATAGAATATGTCAAAAAAACCCAAAAACTTTCAGCTCTGGTTTTTGATCTATATTAATTTCAAAATAGCTTCAAAAGAATTATTAAGATCTACATGCCAAATTGCATGCTGATAAAGCAGAAAGGCATTCAACTGAATTTGAATTAAGACTTAACAGAGCTGAATTAAATAGGTTTCTTTTTTATAAGGTTAACATAAATCTTTATAAATGAGTAAGACTTGTATTCAATATTTTCATTATGGGTTTCCTGTATCAGATGCAGCTTGTCTTATTACCCTTATCTTAGAAATGCATTACTGGGCTTTGGTTTATTATCTACATACCAATTAATTATTTTTTTTTTTAACTTCATTTATCTGTTTTCCTCTTGGCTTCTGCCTCAGTAAATTATCTCTTCCATGGAAAGGAGGTGAACAGAGAGTGAAAAAGACCTGTTCTTGGTAGCTAATGAAATTGCACAGCTAAGTTGCCTGAAATTCGATAAAGCATTGTAGAGGGCATCTTCCCTTTTAAAGTACAACTTACCATTTTGTTTGCATGGCCAGCCTCCAAAGGATAAAGATCATTAGGCACTTTTGATATTAAGTCTCAAATGGAGAAAAAAATGTACTTTATCTATGCCACCATAATCTAATCATATTTAAAGTAATGTATAAATATTATTTATGTTCTTGCTTTTGATTATTTGATACATGGTGATATGCTATAAGTGCTTACTGCTGAAGCACGTGTCAATCACATCTAAGATACATAATTCCCCAAGCATTTTTATTTCTTTAAAAAGTATTTTTAGATATGATTGAGTGTAGTGGCTTTGATACTGAATATTTTAATGTTTATTATGACTTCATAAAACCCATCTAAATCAAGTGCTAAAAGTAAAAATATACTAACCAAATTATACTTAATGTTGTTATTTTTATATTGTAAGGTAATAATCATTGCAAAATGGCCAGAATTCTTTTCTTTGACTCTAGAATCAGGGCCTGTATCAGGAATAGTGCAACCAGCAGGAGCAGAGAAGTCATTGTGCCCCTGTACTCAGCAGTGGTTAGGCCATACCTTGAGTCCTGTGTCCAGTTCTGGGCCCCTCAGTTTAGGAAAGATGTTGAATTGCTGGAACGTGTCCAGAGAAGGGCAACGAAGCTGGTGAGAGGTTGGGAGAACAAGCCCTATGAGGAGAGGCTGAGGGAGCTGGGGTTGCTTAGCCTGGAGAAAAGGAGGCTCGGGGCAGACCTTATTGCTCTCTACAAGTACCTGAAGGGAGGTTGTAACCAGGTGGGGGTTGGTCTCTTCTGCCAGGCAACCAGCACCAGAACAAGAGGACACAATCTCAAGCTGTGCCAGGGGAGGTTTAGGCTGGATGTTAGGAGGAAATTCTTCACAGAAAGATTGATTGGTCAGTGGAATGGGCTGCCCAGAGAGGTGGTGGAGTCACCATCAATGCAGGTGTTTAAGAGAGGACTGGATGAGGCACTTGGTGCCATGGTTTAGTTGATTAGACGGTGTTGGGTGATAGGTTGGACACGATGATCTTGAAGGTCTTTTCCAACCCGGTCTATTCTATGCAATTCTATTCTATTCTTTTCTATTCTATTCTAGTCTGATCAGCTTTTCATAAACATTCCTGAAAAGATTCTTTCACAGAATTAAAACAAATCAAGGACAGCAACAAAAAACACCTAAAAATAAAAACCAACAATTTTTTGAGTAGCCCTTACTGTGATCTTAACATAAATAAAGTTACTTACTTAGTTGAACGTAATTTAGAAGTTAACTAGGTGTTAATTTATTTACCCCATCATCAGCAAGAAAGAAACAAGCTAGTGATCTTATTCAAATATGGAAATTAAAGGTATTAGTCTGCAACGGAACCTGTGAAATATCTAAATATATCAGGTTTCATCAACAGATTTATCTTGTTCAGTAGTTGGATTGATTACTCCCACTTATTGATTTCCATTTAAACAAGTATCCTCATCGCATATTGAGATATAAACTATCAAAACAATGGAAGCTTTCCTTGCTTTCTAGGAATATGTTTCATTTGAGTCATGATAAGGAGAGACGAAAATTATTTAACTTTGAATGCAATAAACAAAACAAACTTAACCTGAGATTTGAAGTAGTTAAGTATATTGAATTCTACATAGTTTAGCCCTACTGTCAGTTGGAAGCTGATCACATTTCTTCAAGTTTGTCTTCCATACCTTTAGTTTTACTTACAGATTTTCTCCTGCTTCAAGTTATCACATTTTGGAGAACACTGTAAAGGTATGGGAGCTTTTCATTCATAGAATAACAATATTTCTTCCTAGAAACAGTATACTTGCATGTGTTAAATCATTGAATTGTTTACTAATATTTAATACAAAATAATTGTCTAAAAATACTTATAGTTCAGCCTAAGTGGAAAGTTAGGAAATGAAGGAAAATTGGGTAAGCTCTTTGTGGCCTTCAGCTATTTCTGCTATTTATGTTACTGCTGCAACATTTTCATACATATTCTCTACAGTAACAATTTCCAGAGATAAGAAGTAAAATAGTGGAAAAAGCCTTGCTTTTCATTTACTAGACATAATAAACAGACTTGCATATCATCATCCCCATAATACTTACAGTGATATTCAGTCCAATGCTATGTCAGTATATAATACTGGAGTCCCATACAAAGTGGAGTTAAAATAATGATCTACTTAATTCTGTCACAAATAAATTTCTTCAGTGTTAAAATATTATTTTCCTATCTCAGATAATACCATTCTTTCCAGTGTGGAAACCTTTTTAATGTCTTAGAATGTTTTAATGGGCCAGTTCCCTCTTCTTTCCATGCCTTTCAAAACTTCAGTGTTTCTGAAAGACAAATGAATTAAGTTGCATTATTGCATGTAAAATATGTTGAAAATTTTCACCGTACTTATTAAAGTATTTTAGTTTATTACAGATGAGGAAAATATGGTCTCAAAGCAGTGAAACTGATGATACATGTCCTATCTAGCTACATCAGGGAAGATGAATGCAATCGTGTTAATGGTCTCAAGGGATCTGCATGAGACTCTTGATCAGTGGTGCAGACAAGCATATGTGTTATTTCACAAAGAACTCTGTTGGGTTTTTTCCATTGCTGAATAACAATATTCAAATATTAAGTCTAGAACTGAATATTTCTGTACGTGTCTCAAGAAAAAAGCCTTGCATTTTTGATACATTCTGGAGGTGGGAAGGAATGGAAATTGCAATGAAGATTATGAGCATGAAAAATATCAAATATCCACTCCATTGATTTTTTCATCTTGCTTAATTGTAAAAAATGAAGCATCCTTGATTCAATTTAGAGATGCTGATTTTATGCAACAGAGTTAATCACAAGTTAGTAAAGGAAGGATAAGAATTATTGCTCAAATACCTATTTCAAAATTATTTTCCATAAAAATCAAATATTAAAAGGGAAGAAATTCAGTACATTCAAAAGTATTAAGCAGAGAATCACATTAAAAATATGGGCAGAATTTCTGCATAATTTCATTTTTTTCACAGGCTTTCCCATGAGCTTAACTTAAACTCACTGGGAAAAGTGAAATCTTTATGACCGTAATTTTAAATCCTTTTGTAGTAACTATTACAATATCAAATGCCAGTAAGAGATAATATCCCAGACTTCATATTTATAGGATGAGCTTGTATAACATATTAACTTATGCTTGTCTATTACAGCAAATGTGTATTTAAGTGTATACATATATATGAGCACATAAGAAAACTTATTTCAAAATTTAGTACAACTTCAGAAAGAGGACTGTGGACAGCATTCCATTTGTACAAATGAATGGTGAAAAATGTAAAAAGTAGGAATTATGAGAAGGCATATCAGTGTTCTCTAAGATAATAAGAAAGTCTGAAGATGCTGTTGATAACCTACTTACAGTTGGGATTTGTTTTGATATGTGTTAAAGTGATTCCCTGAAGTATTTTGTCATCTGCCTAGATTGTCAAGAGAATGATCTGGGCCATTGAAAACATGTCAGCTAGATGCATACTATGATAATCACAAAGCCTAGGCACACAGCCCTAGTGCTCTGAGAAATCTGAATGGGTAAGCGAAAGGTTAAAGGGATAGGACAAACTGATTTCTGATTTGTGCTCCATCTACATACAGCATGAAGTTAAAATGTAGCTGGGACATGCAGCCACATCCAAGAACTGGGCAATGCTCTCTGGTTCTGTAGATATATTTTGGTGTCTTAGAAATGGATTTCCATATTATGATCTTCTTGTGGTTTAAGCTTGCCCAAAGCTGGAAAGCCCAAAAGGAACAGATTTAGATTGCCTTTCCTCTTCTTTTTTTTTTTTTTTTTTCCCAGTAGGGGAAAACAAATTAGGCAGGAGAAAAGAGAGCTAAAATCACAAAAGAGAGTCTTGAATCAAATTGGAAGTAAAAAAGTTAAGTTAGACAAAATATAAAAGGCATTTGAGTAAAAGGAGGATTACAAAGGTATAAGGAAAAAAAAAGTAAATGAAAATATATACAAAATCAGTCACAGCTGGAAAAGGATTCTCTTGATGCAAATGTGGATTCTCTTTAGATGCAGTCCTTAGGAGTTTTGATGCAGCATGAAGCAGGCCCCACCACGTGATTAGAGCAACAGCAGGGAGCAGCAGAAGCAGCCTCTTGGGCAGGTGAAGATCAGGAGCAAGAGAGCGAGCCCAGGAAATGCCTCCCCATAAATAGGCTTGGTGGACAAGAAGGGGGAGTGAAATATCTTTGACCCAGGGACCCCTCCACCTGGGAGGAGGGACCAAGTCTCTCAGCCTACTTGAGTCAGGTTTCTTTGTCCACCCTGGGGGCTAGGTTCTTTTCAGCCCACCCCCTCCTGGGATGGGTGTAACCTGACACACTTCTTCAAGCAGGGAATCTTGCAATGTACAGCTAGCTTATAGTTAGCTGACAAAAAACTTAAACGTACTAAGAATGCCTTCGTTACTACTGAGTGCAGAGCTACCAACTTTAGACGTGCATCAAGTATATATGTCCAATGGGATTTAAAATATGAAGTTTGCCTCTTAAAGGTGATGTTTAAATGATGATGCTCACTTTTTAAAACACAGATAGCATTGACCGACTTTTGTGTAGAAGTTTGAGGCTAAAGCACTCACCCAGAAAATGAAATAACTGTCTTCTGCTTTCATGCTGCTCTGAAGGGATTCAGATTCATGCAGCCTATTTACTAGGAAATTACATAAACCATTAAGAAAGGAAAGCTTTGCTGTATGCTTTGAGGCAGGTCTTAGTTCTGTCAATATGAGATTTACATGAATTGAGGGGGGAGGAAGTGACAAAATATTAATCCCAGAGCTGCACTGTTAAGCCATCAGTCATAAATTTGGTATACTACTTTCATGACTGATGGTGTGTTATAGAGTAGATAGTAATTGGAGAGAAGAGAAAGGCAGCTGAGCATCCTATAGCAGCAAAAAGTTTCTTCCAAATTACATAGATATGAGAGCAGAATTTCAAGTTTTTACATCCTAAGCATGTTTTCTTTACCAAATTGCACAGTGATCCATTTTCAAGATCATGGAGATCATCCCTTTCTCACCCTTTTTTCTAATAATTTCTTTAGTATAGAATCAATTACATCAAGGTTTTGGGAAATAGCTTTGGATATCATCTCTTCCTGAGAGTGAGTGAAAACATAATCTCCTTCATTTTTAAATGGAAACAATTACAGGTGTTATTTAAAGATGAACAAAATGAGGTGAAAGTGAATGGGATTTGGATATCTGTTATTGTAATTGTGATTGAGATTTTCTTTATATGAACTGTGAAGAAACAAGCATCCCTGAAATATGGTTTGTCTCATTTTTCATCTGATTTATAAACTTGCCAGCACCAGAAAGACCACATCAAGAGTGATTATTCCAGTTCCAGATTCCTCAGTATTTTCTAGCCAACTGTGAATATACTAATAAAAAACTTCTTTTTTTTTTTTCATCCCTTCCAATAAGACATTAAAATTATATCAATTTCACACCAGAGTAAAAATGTTTTAAAGTAAACATGAAATAAAGTGGGGAAAATGGTAAATATATATATGCACTAACATAAAGTGAAGGAAGTTTGGACAGATTCTGGTAACTGCTTCAAGAGAGTGTTCTACTATAACTGTGTGTCTAGAGGTTCATATTCTTCTTTCATTTCCTATACAGATCTCTTAGCAGTGATACCTATGGGCATTTTACAGACGGCATAAAACTGCATATGATGTAGACAATCACATTGTGCATAAAACATTTATTACATGTAGCAGAAAAGAAACAGTTGTCCTGGGTTTGCACACATAAAAAAATGTAATGTTTTATTTACATGCCAAGTTCCAAAGAGATTCTTTTCCAGGCTCACAGTTACTTCCTCACAGTCCTTATGGGGATCCAAACCCCATAGGAGGCAACTAAACAGACACAGCTGTGCTTTTCTGCATATGTTTTTCCTAACTTCACTATATGTTATAGAAATGTGCATGCCTTAGCTATGCTAGTCTGATGCACTATAACTTTTATCTTTTTTTCCCTGATATTTGAAGAATGGTGAATTTTCACATACCCTATAACACCCAAAAGGTAAATCAGCAATTACAAGTTCAATAGATTCTAAGTGCAAACTTAAAATGGAATTACTGGAGCCTGCTCCTCTTGATTTCAGTGAATCATAACTTATTCATGATGTCTGTTGTGACACATTGTTATTTATTCTAGTCACATTGAGAAGATAATGTGCTTTTGTTCACAGAATTTACAACTGACTTTTTGCAATTTTTGAGCCAGTCCTTTGAAGTCAAAGGAATCTTTTTACTAGACTTAATAGTCATTGGATCAGGGCTTCTGTGAGGAAAGATCAGGCAAAATAATACCAAGATAATTGTAGTGAGATTAAGGATATGTTTATTAGTGTTTAATAAACTCAGCAACAGAAAATATTACCTGAATGCACATGATCACTTCTGCCGTTGAAATAATTCTCTAAGATTAGACTAAATAATCATGTTAATTATATGTTGATCACTGGTTGTATTCTGTCTTGATTTCTTCCAGATTTCAAATATTATAGGAATAAAGCAAAATAAGAATCAAACTTTAATACCCTAAATTCAATTTACTAAATCAAATATCCAGCTAAAATGTACAAAACACTTTAATCTTCATACAAATTAAAACATTAATCTCAGTTCATTGAGTGTTGCAACAGTTCTCTCTACTTCAGAGGCATCAAGAACAACAGAAGGTGAATCACATTTCATGTATGGTAGATGTACACTTTTCTTTTTCATTACAGAGATCCTAGGACTCCTAAATTTCTGACTTATGTTCCCCAAATAAGGAATACATTTTCATGGCTTGAATGAAGCTTTGCGAATTAGCTTCAGGATTGGGACTGAAAAAAGAAAAAGGCTCAAACTGATGATAAATTACTGAAAAGAGTCAATGCCGGTACATTTTCTAGCAATGGTCTGTGAGAGTTGTACCTGGTCAAAGAGAATAGATATGAGATAAGGTATATGAAAATAGAAAGGGAACCACTGGTGAAGACATTTTAGAGGGAGTAAATAAGTTTCCTGGAAGGTATGTCAGAAAGAAAATTCAAGAAGTAAAAAATGCAATAAATTAGACCATTATTATCAACAGTGGAGAAAATTTCTCAAACTAAGATGGCTAACTAACATAGCTTTTCCTATTCATTGCCTTCTGTAAGAAGTACAGAAAGATCCTGAATCCATTACAGTTTTCCAGTTTTTGCATACTCTTAAAAATTCCTGTTCCTTAGTTTTTTTATCTGTTTTTGTTTTTATTAGCCAGTCTTCAACTTCTCACTACCAAGACATTGCTGCATAAATCAAATACAGTTTCTCTACTTTTTTTCTTTTTTTTTTTGTAAAAGCCATAATCAGGAACCTAAACAACAGATTCCAGGTATTCTTTTATTGCTTTTGGCCACATACACTTAATGTTAACACAGTTTTTAATAACTCTCATTTTCACATAGGGATGGAACAAACCAGGTATCTATTTTCTTGTGCTTCTCCATTTTTCCCCCTAAATTCCTTGAAGGATTTTATCATGCTTTTTTTTTTTAGCTCACAAACAATTCTTTCCTGGCAATATGTCTTCAATTTTTATTCATTTTACATTAATCATATTTTACTATGATTGTTGCTTGTAATTTTAAATTACTTGCATGACCATTTTGCCTCTTCCCAGAATCACATATCTTGAGTAAGCAATTTAACACTTACAATTATAAAAGTACAACAAAAAATATTGCTTGATGATTAGGGTAAGTCCTATTGCATTATATTTTATTATAATACACATTTTTTCTCTTGGAATTCTTGTTAATCTTTCTTTGAACAAACTATCACAATTGCAGCAATTTAGATTGTTAAAATAAGGTATTTGTAACACCATCAGTGTTTTAAATTTATGATTATCTCAGGTAAAAATCACCTAATTAGAGCTGAACGAACTGTAGAATTATTTGCTTTGTTTACAGTCAAAACATATTCCTATCATCCCATCACTGCTCACTGATATTACAATACAATACAATACAATACAATACAATACAATACAATACAATACAATACAATACAATACACTAGGTTGGAAGAGACCTTCAAGATCATTGTGTCCAACCCATCAACCAATCCAACGCACTTAAACAACTAAATCATGGCACCAAGCACCCCATCAAGTCTCCTCCTGAACACCTCCAATGATGGTGACTCCACCATCTCCCTGGGCAGACCATTCCAATGGGCAATCACTCTCTCTGTATAGAACCTCTTCCTAACATCCACTCTAAACCTCCCCTGGCGCAGCTTGAGAGCTTGAGACTGTGTCCTCTTGTTCTGAATATTAGTTCATGTAACTGAATTTAATTTATCTTACTCACTGCTTCTACTTTTAGACAAGTTTTAGGGAAAAAAAAATAATCAAATAAATTACTTATTAAAAAATGAACAAAAAAACCCACTGTATCCTACTCATAGTTTGATTTACATTTTCAAGAGCAGATTTTCCCTGAATTTCCATTTTTTCTTGATTTTATAAATTTTATGAGAATTTCACATTGCTTTGGAATACATAGAAGCATAGAATCATAGACTCATAACATCATTTATTTTGTAAAAGACTCTTAAGAATCTAACCATTAATCTAATACTTCCAAGTCCACCACAAAAACTATGGTCTTAGTACCACATATTGTAATAGTTAAGTGCAGGTGCTAATCTGCCTGCTCCCCCAACACTAAAGTGAGAGGAAAAGTAACACACTAAACTCAGGGTTGGGATAAAGAGATAAAAGTTTAACATGAGCTATCATGACCACAATGCATAAGTATCTTAGCTAATAATCTAATTAATCTAATAATATATAATAAGATGCAGGTCTAATAATCTAATAATACAATGCATTATTACTTTATCTTAGCCTATTTGAGAGTAAGTTCAGTAAAATACAGGAAAAACCCAGTATAAAACAGAAAGCCCAAACCAGCAGCTACCAGACTGCCACTCATTCTGCTGCCATGCCTGCAGAAAAGAGAACACACCCAAGGAGCCAGAACCCAGAAGCAGTAGCGGGAACAGGAAGACTCTCATGCTGCAACATGAACTTCAAGCCCCGTAATACTTTGCTCCGGTTAGCACTTGCACCATTTGAAGCTGGCATGACAACAGCATGATATGAGTAACAGCAGCAGGTTCAGCTCAATCCATAGCACATATAAACCTCCAGAAATGATAACAACCATTTTCCTGGACAATCTCTTAAAATGGCTTGAAAACACTTTCACTGAGGAAATTTTTCTTAATGTCAACACTGAACCTTCCTTGGCACAACTTGAGGGCATTTCCTCTTGTTCTATTGTTTGTTACTTGGGAGAAGGTCTCTTACAACCTCCTTTCAGGTAGTTGTAGAGACTGTTAAGGTCTCCTCTCAGCCTCCTTTTCTAAAGAGTAAGCAGCTCCCCTTCCTTTCAGCCACTCCTCATAATGAAGAATTCTTCCTTTTTGAGCAAAACTGTGCCACATCAACCATTTATGGAAATATAAGCATGCATAATTTCAGCAATATTTCTTCCTTTTGATATTTCTTTACCACTTTTCTCCATGATCTTCCTCTTTCCTTCTCATCTGTTGTAAAACATATGCATAATGTATTAAAATTTCAACTGTTATATTTTTCTTCAACTGTTTTCTTCAGCCTTATGAAATATATTTGCATTTGATCAAAACCCTTTGGTCTACAGATTTGGCCTCAGTTTTGTACTTGCTCAGATTAATTTTGTAATTTGAGGGAGGTAAGGAAAAAAGGAGTAGGGAATGAGGCAGCGCAGAAATGGGAAGGAGAGGAAAGAGACAGGGGGAGAAGGAAAGGGAGAGGAAACGAATGGGAAAAACTAAATATCCCAGCTGAAGTATACTGTCACTGCTCTTCAGATACTTTCCTCTGTTTTGTTTCTATCAAGATTTCTTCATTTTCCTTGTACATATACATATTTATAGACTAAATACACTATAACATGAAAATCTTCAGAGGACTATTGAAGTTCCTAGACAAAGAACAATTCATGATGAGCATTCTAATGACAGTTTAACAAATTACAACATTTTCATAGCATATGAAAACCCATAATTTTAGCCCTCTTGGGATGTGTTAGTGCACTTGAGTTGCACGAAATGACTACACTGACTGAATGGAAGTGTCTTCTGTGGTTGTCTATAATTTGATTTGCTGTTTCCAGCGGCTCATGAGCCTATGAGACTTGCCCTGTCTTCACCTGCAAATCAGCTAGAATGATTAAAGCTCACTGCTGTATCTGCTGCTCCAGAGCTGCTTCCACACTGTGTGAGCAAATCCCTGGTGTAAAGATCTGTTTCTCAACGCATGTATCAACTTCCTCATCTCTCTTATTTGAATGATTCACTAGATAATTGAAGTAGTGTATGTTGCATAAATGTCACATGCTGATGCTAACACTACACAAGATTTTAGAAGAGTAAAGCAAAAGCAATAAGCAAAGAGTGATGAAAAATTATAATGTACATTAATGATTGCATTTCTATGCTACTGTAAGCCTCTCCTGGGCTATCTTGTTATGCAGATATTTCCCCTTTGGCTGACAGAGTACATCTGTTTTTGTTAGTCTTCTTGTTGTGCACAACATATTTTACAAACCAAGCAATTAAAAAGGAGAATTTAGTCTAGATGTACTGATGCTGTGATGACTTGCTTTGGAATTAGATGTTTTGCAATCATTAGCTTACTCTAACATTATATCCAATAAAAAGAAACACATATTCCCTCTCTGGATGCAATTAGTATGAGTCTTGTATCTTTTCAACAGGGGAAAGAAAAATACCTCACCCACATGCACATTCTAATTACAAATTAATGTAGTAGCTGAAAAAAATTGAAGTATGCAAAATTAGGTCACTTTTGATAATAAGGTTACTTTTTTATTTAAGGGTGTTGCAGTGACTGTGTCAAAAAAAAAAAAAAAAAAAGACTGTTTTCAGCTCCACTTGTTAAAGAGAGCATAAATTTTTTATTCAGAAATAGATCTTACTTCATTTATTTCTGCCTTTAATACTACCATTAGATTCTTGTAATTTAATCTGTTTAGGTCTAGTCTGCATCACTATTTGAAAAGTGAAGATAGTCTAGAAGTCATCACCATTTTTATACAGAAATTGACTAACACTCCATTTTACAAGCTGTCCTACTGTCAACTGTCCTACTGGTGGAGCTGGTAAGACATAGATTTGGGGGAAAATTCTTTTTATTGACTTTTTAAAGTATCAAATTATTTGTAACCTAAGGAAAATAAACCAAAACACAACAAACACACATACACACAAGAAAGACCACAACAAAATAAACAAAACAAGCTCAAACCCAAACCAACACCCACCGCCCAAGATGAAATGTTTTGGTCATGGAAAGAACTGGAAATAGTTGTTAGAGATAGATTTAATTTGTATATATAAAAATAATGCATCTATATTGTTATGCATAAAAGTGGTGAGGTGGGGAATTAATGAAAATATATTTATTAATTTAAGCTCCACTATCCACATTAACTATATACAAAAGTTATGCAATATTATATACAGGTTATTATGCTTGGTTGAAGAATATCTCCAGAATATAGCAATGGTTACAAATAGTTTGAGAGACAGTACCTGGAAAAGATAAATCCAAAAGGAGTATGGTTACTCCTACTAACAACAGGCAGGTATTTCCTGGAGGCTTAGGAGTATTTACTCACAATGATGTTTGCTGACTGTGGGAATTTTTTTGTTTTCTCTTTTAATCAGAAATTCTTCCTGTAACCGTGGCTGCTTAATCCACACATGTTAGGGGGCTGGGGGGAACCCAAGAAAGAGAGCATGAGTGCCCCGCAGTTTACTCATTTAAACACCTGTGCTAATTTGTGTCATAAAACACTACCAGAAAGCATATTCCAAAAGCCAGAGAGGGCAGAAACTGATTACCATCAGTTCTCTGCATGCCCAGGCTTGCTCTGGCACTGGGGTCTGTGCCTGACATGTAGCCTGGGGGGAAGGGCCCATGTGTCCACCTGCCACAGCCTTGGGAGGGGGAGGCGCCTTCCCCCTGCCCCTTTTTCCCATGCTTCTCTGTTTCCCCCATCCTGGCTCTGAGGTGGGGAAAGGGATTTTGGATGTACTGACAGGTATATATAGACTCCATTTATGGTCTTTAGAAGAGAATTCTTTTATAACATGATTCTGACAGATAGTAATTTATACCAGTGATGTGACTCTGCCTACCTGCTTGTTTTGGTTATCTGTAGTGTCTAGAAGCCTAGCTGAGACATGTCATTCTAGGTATGTAACAACTAATATGAACATAACCAATGTACAGAATGAGAAATATTCAAGGTAATAATTGCTCACGAAATGTACATAAACGTAACAATTGAAACTGTTCCTAGACATTGCCTGAGAGATCTTGTATATATCAATCTAAATATTTGGTTAAAAAATTGAAGTTCACCTCTTAGGTTGTGTATAAAACTGTTGGTGTTTTGGGTGACAGACAAAAGCGACAAACACAAACACAAGAGTTTATTTCTGCAAGGAACACATATTTGCATATATGTTATGTCAGTGTGGCTACATCTAATTTGTTAACAAGCTTTTCTCAAGATTCTTATTGGTTACTGATACATTGCTAAAATTATTTGCTGAGCTAAGTCCAGGTTTCTTTTTCTGCTATTTTTCTATCTCAATTTTGCAGCATCTCTGCCTCAAATAAACTACGCATTCAGCCCAGGGACTTTCCAGACGTTCAAGGATACACAACAATGTATTAATTCATGGGTACATAATGTTTTCTCATGGATACACAGCAATATTCTCGAGGTCAGTCTCTTCTTTGCCCATCAAAGGGTCCACAGATTCATCACAGTTTCCCACATAAAACTGGTTGGATGGAGTAAGGCAATATAAGAAATAACAGGAAAAAAATATTATTTGTTAAGATCTGATTTAGTACTACTTCCGTCTATTATGTTAATTTTCTACAACTGCTAATGCATGTACCATTGAATATTATATCATATTGGAGTAGCTGGAGGCAGTCAGCCAATCTGCAAGCTCATCTGATAGTGAAGTGTACTTCATAAATACAATGGATATGTTTCTCTAACATATTGCAGATACTTAATAGATAATTTTCAAGGATATAAATCTGCTGAAGCAAAATGTCTACTTTTATGATATAAAAAGTTTTTTTTCACAATTACTGTTAAGTGTATATATAAATTGCTTTTGGATTTGAGTAAGAGATGCATCTTATCTAATTAGAGACCCATATATGAATACAAAATATAATCATCATACAATTAAGTGGTCAGGATTTTTGCCTTTCCAGATGTTATTTTTACATTGTAAAATTGCTGCAGACATTCTAAGGCTAAATGATGTTTTAAAAAGTAAGTACGAACTTGGTTAATTATTGTCCTCAAATAGGTGACAATTTAAAGCATTGTGTTCAAACCTGGAGTGCTGGTGTACAAAATCCAGTTCCTCCTGCTGCATTCCTGCCAGTGCCTTTGGTTTATCGGTTGCTAAATTCTTACACGTAAATTATGGGGTCCCACTAATGTAGTCCCTTGCTCTAGCCTGCTGTGAAATATGCTCACTGGGCTTCTGTTGGGGTCTCATGTACAAAGGAAATGGTGCTAGTGTTGCTCAGGCTTGTCACAACAACGCCATGCAGTGCTACAGGCTGGGGACAGAGTGGCTGGAGAGTGGCCTGGTAGAGAGGGACCTGGGGATAATAGGCTGAACATGAGCCAGCAGTATGCCTAGGTGGCCAAGAAGGCCAATGGCATCCTGGCCTGTATCAGGAATAGTGTGGCCAGGGGGAGCAGGGAAGGCATTCTGCCCCTGTACTCAGCACTGGTTAGGCCAAACCTTGAGTCCTGTGTCCAGTTCTGGGCCCCTCAGTTTAGGAAAGATATTGACTTGCTGGAATGTGTCCAGAGAAGGGCAACAAAGCTGGGGAGGGGTTTGGAGCACGAGCCCTATGAGGCGAAGCTGAGGAAACTGGCGTTGCTTAGCCTGGAGAAGAGGAGGCTCAGGGGACACCTTATTGCTGTCTGCAACTACCTGAGGGGAAGTTGTAGCCAGGTGGGGGTTGGTCTCTTCTCCCAGGCAACCAGCACCAGAACAAGAGGACACAGTCTCAAGCTGCACCAGGGGAGGTTTAGGCTGGATGTTAGGAAGTAGTTCTTCACAGAAAGAGTGATTGGCCGTTGGAATGGGCTGCTCAGGGAGGTGGTGGAGTCACCATCACTGGAGGTGTTTAGGAAGAGACTGGATGGGGTGCTTGGTGCCATGGTTTAGTTGATTAGATAGTGTTGGACTTGAGGATCTCGAAGGTCTTTTCCAACCTGATTAGTTCTGTTCTGTTCTGTTCTAAAATAAAGTGGACAAATTGAGGGAGAGGGGGGGAAAAAGAAAGATTATTCTGGTGTTATATTACTGTAATATCAATAACTGGCAAAATGTTACCTTAATAAGGTTATTGGAAATCTTGCAGTGGGTTTCATATTGATGTATTGGACATGCTAAAGACAACTACATATAAAATGCATTCCATAGTATTTGTCCATTGTATCTGTCCTTATTGACTAAAATGATGACACAGAATCTTAGAGTCCCTACTGGTTTGTGAATATACACATTACATCATGTGAATTCCAGTGTAAGAGTCTTTGTGTTTTTATCATGACTGAATAAGCCCTGTGGAGAAGGACTTCAGGGTAGTGGTAGATGAAAAGTTGGACATGAGCCTGCAATGTGTGCTTGCAGCCCAGAAATCCAACTGTCTCCTGCATCAAAAGAAGAGTGGCCAGCAGGTCAAGGGAGGTGTTTCTGCCCCTCTGCTCTGGTGAGACTCCACCTGCAGTACTCTGTCCTCATTGCAGGAAAGACATGGACCTAATTGAGCGGAGCCTGAGGAAGGCCACAGAAATGATCAAAGGGCTGGGACAACTCTCCTTTGAGAAAGGGTTGAGAAAGTTGGGATTGTTTAATTTGGAAAAAAAAGGCTCTGGGGAGAAACTATTGTGCCATTTGGTAGTTAAAGGGGGCCTATGAGAAAGATGGAGACAATAATGTTAGCAGGGCCTGTTACAGTAGGACTAGGAGGAATGATTTTTAACTAAAAGAGTCTAGGCTTAGACAAGATATAAGGAGGATTTTTTATACAGTGATGGTGTTGAACCACTGGAACAGGCTGCCCAGAGAGGTAGCAAAAGCCCCATCCCTGTCCGACCTAGTTAAAGATCTCCGGGCTCACAACAGTGATTATGGGCTAGATGACCTTTAAAGGTCCATTCCACCTCATACTTGTCTTGATCCGAAGAGGGAAAGAGATTGAGGTTTTTAATGAATATTCCCGTGCTGTGAAATTAGAGGCACAAACGAGGCCAAAATATCAACAGCTAGACTATTTATTACATAAATAAAGTGGAGGGATCAGAATAGGAAGAGAGAGAAGAAAGGGAGAAGAGGGAAAGAATTATATTACCACACCACTCACCCCCAAGACAGTTTGAGTCTGTGGAGGAAAGGTGCTGCAGGAGATGTTGGGTCTGTAGAGAAACGGTGCTGCAGGAGATGTTGGGTCTGTAAAGGAAGGGTGCTGAGCCTTTGGCTGTAAAAGGGATGAGGTCCTCTGGGCAGCTTCTTCAGCTCCATGAATTGCAGCAAGTGGAACTTAGGGCACGGAGAGTCCAAAATCCATTGTGTTGGCCCCGTGATGTTTCCAGCGTGTGGTGCTGTCTTCTTTCTTCTGCATCTTGCTACTCCAATTTTCTCCTCCTAAAAGCCAGTAGCTGCTCCAGTCTTTTATACAGTTTTTTAGCCCTTAGGCAAGTGTCCAGGTGTTGTTCCCCAGGATATCGTTCTGGGAAATCATCTTTAGGTCCAGGTATCTTTCCCCAGGAAATCTTTCTGTGTACTCAGGTGAGTTTGGGCAGCCACTGGATGGAGGGGGGAAGGCCTCCACCTCCTCCTGCTCCATCTAGCTACCCACGCACTCTTTTCACATCAGGAACCATTGTCCTTTCCTGGGGTATCTGATGGCTGGAAATTATCTTGTCCTGAAGGTGTGAATGCTGGGCCCTTGGACCATTGTTGTAGGCCAGCTGCAGTCCCGTGAGCAATGTTATCTTTGCACCTTCCAAGAGTCCTTCCAGTGGCTCTGCCCAACGCACATCAGCTATTGTCTGGACAAACAGCAAGTGATTTTATCTTTGTTGAGTCACCAGGAGAGATAAGCTTTAGTCTCTCACAATACTATTGTGTGATTTAATGTAGATAAGAGAGCAAATGAAACACCAAGCTCTAGGAAGAAAAGACTTACATAATTAACACTTATGTACCTCCTGTAGCAATCAATTTCGAATCCTTTTTAAAAATACAAATGTGTCCAGAGAAGGGCCATGAGGATGATCAGAGGGCTGGAGCATCTCTCCTATGAGGATAGACTGAGGGAGTTGGGGCTATTCAATATGGAGAAGAGAATGATCCAAGGAGACCTTATTGTGGCCTTCCAGTATCTGAAGGGGGCCTACAAGAAAGCTGGTGTCAGGTAGTGATAGGACCAGGGGTAATGGAAAAAAACTAGAAATGGGCAGATTCAGATTGGATGTTAGGAAGAAGTTCTTCAGCATGAGGGTGGTGAGACACTGGAACAGGTTGCCCAGGGTGGTGGTAGAAGCCCCAGACCTGGAGGTTTCTAAGGCCAGGCTGAATGTGGCTTTGGGCAACCTGATCTAGCATGAGGTGCTCCTGCCAATGGCAGGGGAGTTGGAACTAGATGATCCTTGAGATCCCTTCCAACCCTAACAATTCTATGATTCTATAGACACAGAGACCTCAGTGATAAATATTTTCCTTTGCAAAGCTTGAAAAATCAAAGGTAGGTAAATGTATTGTCCAAGGCTTCAAACCCATTCTTCTTTAATCTCTTTTGTTTCTCATCAGTGATTTCTGCAATGGCCTGAACATTATAGACATTATAGTGGTGATTGAAGGCTGAAGGGGTCCAGGAGGGCTGGACCTACTTCAAGAAAGAATTCTTGAAGGCACAGGAACAGGCTGTGCCAATGTGATGGAAGATGAGCCGCTGGGGCAGATGGCCAGCCTGGATGGGCAATGAACTTATGAGTGAATTAAGGGAAAAAAGAGGGTGTATCATTTTTGGAAAGAAGGTGAGGTAACCCATGGAATGTTTAAGGATGTTGCTAGATCATGCAGGAAAAAAAAATAAAGAGGCAAAAGCACATTTAGAGCTTAGACTGGCCACTGCTGTGAAGGACAACAAAAAGTCCTTTTACAAATATATTAATGGCAAGAGGAGGGACAAGAACAACCTCCACTCCTTGGTGGACATGGAGGGGAACATAGTAACAAAAGGTAAGGAAAAGGCAGAGGTACTTAACACCTTCTTTGCCTCAAATTTTAATATCAGGATAGGTGGTCTTCCAGGCAGCTGGCCTCCTGAGCTGGCAGATGGAGCCAGGAAGCAGTATAGTTCCCCTGTGGTCCAGGAGGAAGTAATTAGAGACCTCCTTAGCCACTTGGTTCCCCACAAGTCCATGGGACCGGATGGGATCCATCTGAGGGTGCTGAGAGAGCTGGCAGATGAGCTCGCTAAGCTGCTCTCCATCATTTTTCAGCAGTCCTGGCTCACCAGAGAGGTCCCAGATGACTGGAAGCTGGCCAACGTGGTGCCCATCCACAAGAAGGGAAGGATGGATGAGCCAGGGAATTACAGGCCTGTCAGCCTGACCTCAGTGCCAGGCAAGATTATGGAACAGGTCATCTTGAGTGCAATCACACAGCACTTCCAGGATGGCCAAGGGATCAGGCCCAGCCAGCATGGATTTAGGAAGGGCAGGTCCTGCCTGACCAACCTGATCTCCTTCTGTGATAGGTGACCCACCTGGTGGATGTGGGGCAGGCTGTGGATGTAGTCTACCTGGACTTCAGCAAGGCCTTTGATACCGTCCCCCACAGCAAACTCCTGGCCAAGCTGGCAGCTCATGACCTGGACAGCAGCACCCTGCACTAAGTTAGGAAGTGGCTGGAGGGCCAAGCCCAGAGAGTGGGGGTTACTGGTTGACAGTAGGCTGTACATGAGCCAGCAGTGTTCCCAGGTGGCCAAGAAGGTCAATGGTATCCTGGCCTGTATCAGGAATAGTGTGGCCAGCTGGAGCAGAGAAGTCATTCTGCCCCTGTACTCAGCACTGGTTAGGCCACACCTTGAGTACTGTGTCTAGTTCTGGGCCCCTCAGGCTAGGAAAGAGGTTGAGTTGCTGGAATGTATCCAGAGAAGGGCAACAAAGCTGGTGAGGGTTTTGGAGCACGAGGCCTGTGAGGAAAGGCTGAGGGAACTGGGGTTGCTTAGCCTGGTGTGACAGTTTAGGCTGTGCTTTTAAAAAAAATTTCAAGCAAATGTACAGTTGGGTGTAAAAAGGAAAACAAAGATTGTTGTAAATGAATTTCATTGGTCAGATGTGAGATCTACCATAGCAATATCTCACATTCTGTTTTCATTCTGTATTTCTGCCTGCATGCTGGCTCTTCCTGGACAGAGAGACCTCTTACCAGTGAAACTTTAGATAAGCATGCTAGCTTTTTAATGGCACTCTGAGCTAACAAAAAAAAAAAATCCCTCTAACATTTCTCATTTTCTCTTTTCTTATAATTGACCAGAGGGAAAAGGGAGGGAGAGGTTGGGGGAAAGGCAAGGTGGAATCCTCCTGCCCAAGGAGAATTTCTCTGCTGTTTGTTTTTTGTAAAGACTTTCATAATATTGCAAATACTGTATATTTTGTACATATTCACTGCATTCCATTATTGCTTGTAAAATACAGCTCCTTCATTTGCTTCCCAGACTCAGTTCAGCTGAGTTTTTGTTTTGTAGTTGGGTTAAACCATCACACCTGGAGAAGAGGAGGCTCAGGGGAGACCTTAATGCTGTCTACAACATGAAGGGAGGTTGCAGCCAGGTGGGGGCTGGTCTCTTCTCCCAGGCAACCTGTGACAGAACAAGAGGACACAGTCTCAAGCCGTGCCAGGGGAGGTTTAGGCTGGATGTTAGGAAGAAGTTCTTCATAGAAAGAGTGATTTGCCATTGGAATGTGCTGCCCAGGGAGGTGGTGGAGTCACCATCACTGGAGGTGTTTAGGAAGAGACTGAATGGGGTGCTTGTTGCCATCATTTAGTTGATTAGATAGTGTTGGATGATAGGTTGGACTTGATGATCTCAAAGGTCTTTTCCAACCTGGTTAGTTCTATTCTGTTCTAAATATATTGAAAGTAAGAGCAAACACCAGACAATAACAAACAGTCAATTACCATAGTAATTGTAGCCTTTAGGAAACCAGATTTCAACTGTTCCATTAGTCATAAATTTGTAGAGGGAAACAAATTATTATTAAAAAATTATAACGAAACAAAAAACAAACCAGCAAAAAACCCACACCCCTCTGCTCCTGTATTCCCACTAGAGACAAATGAAAAAGTCAGAGAAATTGACACCAAAACAAAATTGAACCCCGAAATATCTGAACTAATTACACTTATAGCAATGTGGTTTTTCTTACTGGATTAAACCCCAATACTATGACCATATGGTAATAAATCAAAACTTCTGTTTGTTTTTTTTTCTCTCCACAATGTATTAACAGAAAATCCAAATCTAAGGTTTGCGATTTTAAAAATTTATACGATTATCTACATTATTCTATGCTTCTATAATTATTAAAAGAAATAAAATGTAAATATTTTGATTATTTTTTTACAAACATGTTCAGTTATACAGAGATGATTCAGTGAATAATACATTGGAGGACTGAAATAATTGTGTCAACACTTTTTTTTTCTTCTTCTCTCAGTTTCCCACATTAGACATGATGTTTACCCTGTTTGTGCTTTAGATTCCACTGCTATACAACAAGCATCTATGGATCAAAGCATTCAGTATTACATCAGTCTTCAGATGTTGACTGATTAAATGTTTGTAATTCTACTGCCTTCAGGCAGCTCCCTCAAGGCAAAAATGTTGGAATCAATTGCACTCTGTCACAAAAGCATTGATATGCTCTGTTAAATACAAAGGGAGTCCTGTAATGGAGAAATAAAATAAAATAATGAAAAGGTAAAGGTGAATGAGAGTGTAATGAGGAAAACACTTCTAAGATGTCTGGATGCAGAAAAAACATATACAAATAAAGATAGTGATGCACAGGCTGTTGATGCTTATTGAAGTATTGTTAATACTTATTAGAAAGAAATATTGACAGTTGATAATAAAAGTCAGTAAATCTCAGAAATGTAAATGTAAGGGAAATATTTGAGATTAATAACTTCATCATGGAAGACATACTACTTCCTCTAATTCATCAGTCATAATCTCCCTTATCATCTGTTGGCCATCTTTGTCTCCGTATATTGTTGTTTGTGGCTCCTTTGATCACGATACTTTTAAAGGAGCATACATGCTCCTCTTACATATGCTTACAGTATAAACTAACATTTATCTAACATAAAAGACTAAGATTCAGGAGTGAAATGGGGAACTAAGATGACAGTATATGATTTGTTTCTGACTGAAATATGGACTGAAGCAGTCCAGTTATAGCAGAATTCAAATTGCAATATAAATTTTATTGGAACCTACCGGTGATAAAGCTTGGACTTGGCATTGCTACATGGGGTAGAAACGTGCTGTCTAAATTCTGTTTGAAAAGTCTGTTTGCAAATCCTTTAGCAATGAACATGCAATAGCTGCATCCTAAAGGCATCTTAAAAAAAGAAAAAAATCTCTAGGAGGATGGTAGATACTGCACAGCAAGTTGCCTTCTGAACAAATGTCTCATCAAAATGTCATGCATCCCCTGCAGAGACAATGTCCATAAGCAGACAAAGAGCAAGCATTGGCTTAGGCACCTTCCTTGGAAATGCCAAGGCTGTGAGGACAGCACTAGGTCTTACTGACCCTAAACAGACTCACCTGGGTCCTCCCCCCACTTGCAGGTCTAGGAGCCCTGTTTCATCTCATCTCTGCACACCCAGTCTTTTCCCAAGCCAGGCTTTTTGTATACTTGTGTATTGGGTGTAAATATCAAAGTTTGCTTTTAGCAGCAGTGTGGCCTCAGGGGTGGCCCTCTGTGAGGAGAGGCCAGAGGCTGCCCTGTGCCAGACACAGTTCTAGTTGGTTCCAACAGTCCCACCACAGGGCATGGCTTAGCCTCTCTACTAAGATGATAATAGCTTGAGGAAAAACTATTTAAGAAAGGGTTAAATGCTGCCTGAGAAAGAGGAGGGAGAAAAAAATTAATTAGGAGAAACAGCCCTGCAGACATCAAGGTCAGTGAAGGAGTGGTAATAGGTTCTTAAGGCACCAGAACAGAGATTCTCCTGCAGCCAGTGAAGAAGACCATATTAGAGCATATATTTACCTTGCAGCCCCTGGAGTTCCCCATGCCAAAGTAGGTGGATATATCCTGAAGGAAGATGTGACCCTGTGGAGAGTCCATGCAGGAGTAGGCCTCAGGCAGGAGCTTTGACCTGCTAAGAGAAGCCTACACAGGAGCAGTTTCTCTGGAAGGACCTGGAGCCTGTGTAGGATCCACATCGGTGTGGTCCATTTCTGAAGGGCTGCATCCTCTGTAAAGTACCCATGCTGGAGCAAGGAGTGGTAGAGAAGAACCATTATCAACTGTCTGTACCCCCATTACCTGTACCCTTGTGCTGGCTGTTGGGGGGAAGGTAAAGGAGATAGGAATGAAGTAGTTAAGCTGAGCCTGGGAAGATGGGGTAGTTGGAAGGAAGGTTTTATATTTATTCTTATTTATCATAATCCTATTTCATTTAATTGACAACAAATTAAATTAATTTCCTCATGTTGAGTCTCATTTGTCTATGATGCAATTGGAAGAGATCTCTCTGCCTTTATCTTGCCCCTTGGGCTTCTTCATTCTATTTTCTCCACCTGTCTTGATGAAGGAGGGGTAGTGAAAGAGTTGATGCATGGGAGTCTGGAGGCTGACAAGTGTCAACATGCCACATGTAGTTTTCAGTTCTGAATCCTGAATGGCTCTGGGGTGAGAGTCATAGCCTTGTCTCTGTTCTACGGCACCATCTCCAGCACACTCTTTCTGGCTGCTTCTGTTAGAATTTCCCTGACCAGGTCCCAGTTCTGGCTTTCTCCTCACCAGAAGTTTCAGGGGCTCAGTGACACTCCACACCATGGTCCCTTCATGGGGTGGCCCAGTCCCTGCTTACAGGAAATAATACATAACCACAGTATAAAGGAAGCATCACTGGGAGGGAAATAGTGAAGCTAGAATAATGGGGAAATGGAGGACTTTTCTGAAAGCAATTTGCTCCATCAGAAGCCTGAAAAGATTTTTTTTCACTGAGTGAAATGGCATTGTAACCATTTTGTGGACAAAATACCTGGAAATAAGCTTCTGTAGTGCACTCATCATCTTACTGACTGGAGGAAATATAAATCACACTCTTATCAGGAAATAAAATGAGAATTCCCTAGGATTAAGAATTTATTTTCCATCTGGATTTTTAAAAAAGGTTTGCAGATACCAAAGGATAGGTGAAGAAATAGATAGTGTTGCTCTTAATGGGAAATATTTTTAACAATATTAATAGAAAAGCATAATAACCATGAAAAAATAATAGTAACATAAAAATATTATCCTGAAGAGTTAGACAAAGCTGAAGAGAAAATAAAACAATATTAGATACCAGGATGCCTCTTTACTGAGATATTGCAACAAGTACATTGTTATAATGCCACATTATGAAGTTTAGAAATGTTCATCTCCTAACAGCCCACACAATGAAAATGAATATTTTAACTCTGCTGTTCAGACAGGATTCTAGTAATTTTGGATTGTATTCTTATTTTGAAATATTAAGAGTTGTTTTCAACACATTGTCCCGAAGGGACAAGCCCCAAAACATGCCCTAACCCAGACAATGGGCTAAGTACCTGTGAATGTGCAAACCTGGACTCTTCCTGGGGTCCAGATGGTCCAGGTAAATGTGTAGCACATATAATTAAACTTGTAACACACCTGCCAACTGTGTGTGCCCCTGACCATGTTTGGATATGCCCCATTCTATAGGGTAAGCAGTTAGATTTCTCTGTTACCAGAAGGCATTAATTTTCTTAGGACAGTATTTAAACCAGCCAAGATAGTAGGCAATTTGCCTTGTTCTCACCCAGAAAGCAGCAAAAACCAAATCTACAGGAGATGCAGATGAAGACCCTGCCCTAGCAGGCAAACTATACTTGGGCCAGAAAGCAACAAGAGCCAAATGATGCTGGAGTTGCAGCAGATGAGCTTGTCCCAGCAGGCAAACCATGCCTGGGCCTTGCACCTGGACCAAGGCAACCACATTCGGAGGGCCCTGAAATGGAGCACATGAGGGAGGGAGGGAGAGGGAGAGGAGAGGGAGAGAGGGAGAGAGAGAGAGAGAGAGAGAGAGAGAGAGAGAGAGAGAGAGGAGGGAGAGAGAGAGGGAGAGAGAAAGGGGGAGATGGAGAGAGAGAGGGAGAGAGAAAGGGGGAGAGGGAGAGGGAGAGAGAGAGAGGGGGAGAGAGAGGGAGAGAGGGAGGGAGGGAGGGAGGGAGGGAGAGAGAGAGAAAGAGAACGAACCCTTAGCCCTCTCTGAGCCAAGAGCCACTTGAATTATATGTCTGGGAAGTTGCTGGACAAAGCAGCAAGCCGTAAGTTCTTGGCTAATTTGCTACAGAATCCCCCTTGTGGGAAACTGCAGATCGTATCATCTTTATTTCCAAATTAAATAGCTGTATTGGACATTCTCAGATTTGTGCTTAAATCATTTAACTGTCTTCATATGTGGAATGTAATACCCACAACTGAATAACAGAACCTGTAAATATATTTTGTAAATTAGTTACGTCCGTGTCTGAAGATACCACCACCCAAAATATTAAATATAAAATAGATATTTATTCCACATATATTTTTGACAAATACAAAAATTAAGCAATTCTTGTTCAATTAGAAGCATCTTATAGCGTGCTTATTTCTAAACTGTTGCTGATAATTGATGCTGATTATGCAATGACTTTGTATTTCCCTGAAATTGCCCCAACAAAGACTTCTGTAATAAATACAATGCAGCAAAATTGTTCCTACACTACAGTGTCATTATTAGTGATCTCTGTGATATCCTGGAAGTTTCCTGATAAAGCTTTACTTTCATGTCTTTAAGACTTCATCCTTGAAAACTGCTTTTTCTTGGTAACAGACAGCTACAATCTAATTGCAAAAGGAGAATATTTGTTTATTTGGGTTTTTTTAAGGTTTAAAGAAAAAAAAAGAAAACTATTATGCTTTACTTTTTTCTTGTAAAATAACTACATGAAATTCTGTTTTAGAATAATATATCCTAATTTTACCACAGGTAATGTAATTTTTTTACAAGCCCTCTCTTAATTCTTTAATGCACATTTCTCCATCCCCTTGTATGGCATCTGTTTGTTCCACAGATAAATCATTGGTTCAGTTTCATTTTTTCCCTTCTTTCATTTGGTGTGGTTTTTTGTTTGCTTATTCATTTTCACAAAAGAGGAAAAGTAAGCACAATGTAAAGGATACATTAAACAAAATAGCCAGTTTTAGTGGCATTTACCGTTTTACCTAGAAATTTCATTAATATTGCAATTACCTGGCATATTTCATTCTGAGCATATTTTTATTGTACTGAAAATATATGGAAAAGCTTTAAAAATATGTTTGCAATTCAAAAGAAGTTATTTTACAAAGACTATTATTCTTACATAGAATAGTTTGGGATTGTATATTACTGTTTTGATGCTAAGTAATATAAGTCCAAACTTCTTGATGTTCAGATCGTGGTTATGAGTGCAGAAAATTTGTTTTACTTTGCTCACATTTTGAGATAAGAATTGTTTTCTAGTGTTTTAAAACTGAACCTAGGTGATGGTATTAGATATCAATGTTTACAATACAATAAACCAGGTTGGAAGAGACCTTCAAGATCATCATGTCCAACCTATCAACCAATCCAACCCACCTAAACAACTAGACCATGGCACCAAGCACCCCATCAAGTCTCCTCCTGAACACCTCCAATGACGGTGACTCCACCACCGTCACGGGCAGCCCATTCCAATGGGCAATCACTCTCTCTGTATAGAACTTCTTTCTAACATCCAGTCTAAACCTCCCCTGGTGCAGCCTGAAACTGTATCCTCTTGTTCTGGTGCGGGATGCCTGGGAGAAGAGACCAACCTCCACCTGTCCACACCTCCCTTCAGGTAGTTGTAGAGAACAATAAGGTCACCCCTCAGTCTCCTCTTCTCCAAGCTAAGCAACCCCAGCTCCCTCAGCCTCTCTTCATAGGGCTTGTGTTCCAA
This sequence comes from Picus viridis, assembly GCA_033816785.1. Classification (NCBI taxonomy): domain Eukaryota; kingdom Metazoa; phylum Chordata; class Aves; order Piciformes; family Picidae; genus Picus; species Picus viridis. Next base: position 63,340,718 of record CM066566.1, read on the forward strand.
ACCAAACAAATTTAATGAAATTGTTCAGTAATCAGAACCTACAATCACAAATCTGATCTGCAAAATCATGAAAATAATACAGTGAAGTGACCAGCTCATACTTAGTGCACAGGCAAATTGATTGTCAGTGAAAATATAATCTGGAGGGAAATCAATTGCAATATGGATATACAAGTTGAAGAGCTGCATTGGTACTTCCTGGGAAATACAGTTCAGGTATCTTCTCCTCTTATTCAAATGCTTAGTATAGTCATATACGTAAGAAAGGCACCTTAGAACATCATTACAGATTTTCACCTTTTTTTGCATGTGTGAGCTAAACTTCAAAGAAAGATTGCTTTAGTGAAAGTTTCTCCACTGTATCTGTTAGCTAGCTCTGGCTCTATAGCTAGCTTTTTTATAAAACTCATTTAGTTTTGTTTCATCAACCTTTTAAATTCCTTAGCTGTCCCTTAGAGAGCTTCCTTTTAATTTGGAATTTTACTTTGCAGCTACCAAATCAACACAGTCTTTAGCATCCAGCTTTTTGGAAGAACCTGACCTTTTAATTAAATTAAAAAATGGGATTGCTTTCAAAAAGAAAGCATCTGAGCTCAAAAAATACTGTGCTGGAACATATGAAGCATTACGTAGTGGAAAATTTTTGAAAAAAATTGAGTCTCATATAATTCACTTCAAAATAACCTCAGACACAATGTGCTTCAGTTCTGTACCGAGGTGAGTGGGATCTTTCACCCCTGCCTCCTCTTCACTTCCAGAATTCTTAGTGGATAGTTGTGAAGATAAATTGTTTGTGAAGTGCTCATATACATTAGTGGGAATTGCTGAAAGAAAGCCCATAATAAAATCAATGACTCTGCCTTCAGGGCAGGGCTTAAATGGTGTGCAATAACTTGGCTTGAAGCCATACCTTGAGCAACAGGAATAAAACAAAAATATTGATTAGCTGTGCATTAAGTGAGAAGCATCTATCCTGTACAGTAAATGAGAAAGGACCAAGAACAGAACATCACAACCTTTTGTTTTGAAATGACATTTTCTGTTATTTAGAAAAGTATGTACTGCATAATATTTAAGGTAGGAAATATAGACAGGAAAAGAGGCATTAAAGCAAAGTTATCAGCCATTTTATTTCTTGCATTTTAGTCTTCAATTACTTTTTCTATATCCTGATTAATTTATATTCTTTCCAAGAAGACTTGAAGCAATGATTCCCTTTTTGTTTCCATTGAACTGAATAGTATAACTGAATACAATGTGATTGTCAACACATTCCCTAAACTGGACACCTAGTGAATCGGAGCTGGAGGACTCACTGTGACAAATATCTGCACTACTTTTGAAGCTATGCTATAGAATGTCAAGTCACAATTTGCTGGTCAACTCCATGCAGAATTTAATCTGTCTTATGGACCATGTTCCACTCAGATGTATCTTAATTAAGATTTATCTGGAGTTAATATTTGAAGTTGATTCCTTCCTTAATTCTTCCCCCAGAGAATATGTTGTATGCATTTATTTATTACTGTAGGCTATTTATTTTCAAGTCCACATCAACAGTGTATTTGAGCAAAAGTAGTGAAGAAACTTTGCAGGAGAATTGGTGGTGAATGCTTTTGATAAGTCTTGCTTGGATTACCAGTGTGCTTCATAGTCTTACATAAACCAGTATAGATCTTGGTTTAGACACCTAACTCTGAAAACCAAGAGTTTTTCTCAGGGAAGTGAAGGGCTTCATTTACAGATTAACCTTACACTACTAATTCTACAATTTTACAATAGAAAGACAATATCAAACAAATAAACAAACCAAACCAACAGCCCACAAAATATAACCACTACAACAAACTAAACCCAAAAATCCAATCTACATTTTGCATAGAAATTAGAATAGAATTAACCAAATTGGAAAATATCTTCGAGATCATCAAGTCCAACCTATCATCCAACACTATATAATCAATGAAACCATGGCACCAAGCACCCTGTCCAGTCTCTCCCTAAACACCTTCAGTGATGGCGACTCCACCACCTCCCTGGGAAGCCTATTCCAATAGGCAATCACTCTTTCTGTGAAGAATTTCTTCCAAACATCCAGCCTAAACCTCCCCTGGTACAGCATGAGACTGTGTCTTCTTGTTCTGGTGCTGGCTGCCTGGGAGAAGAGACCAACCCCCACCAGGCTACAACCTCCCTTCAGGTAGTTGTAGAGAGTAATAAGGTCTCCCCTGAGCCTCTTCTTCTCCAGGCTAAGCAGCCCCAGCTCCCTCAGCCTCTCCTCATAGGGCTTGTGCTCAAAACCCTCACCAGCTTTGTTGCCCTTCTCTGGACATGATTCAGCAACTCAACCTCTTTCCTAACCTGAGGGGCCCAGAACTGGACACAGGACTCAAGGTGTGGTCTAACCAGTGCAGTGTACAGGGGCAGAATGACCTCCCTGCTCCTGCTGGCCACACTATTCCTGATACAGGCCAGGATGCCATTGACCTTCTTGGCCACCTGGGCACACTGCTTGCTTATGTTCAGCCTACTATCAACTAGTATCCCCACGTCCCTTTCTGCCTGGTCGCTCTCCAGCCACTCTGACCCCAGCCTGTAGCGCTGCATAGGGTTGTTGTGGCCAATGTGTAGAACCCACCACTAGTGACAGGCCGCCAGTTGGATGTGGCACCATTCATTACCACTCTCTGGGCTCGGCCCTCCAGCCAGTTCCTAACCCAGTCCAGATTGCTCCTGTCCAAGCCAAAGGCTGACAGCTTGGCCAGGAGTTTGCTGTGGGGGATGGTATCAAAGGCCTTGCTGAAGTCCAGGTATACTACATCCACAGCCTGCCCCACATCCACCAGGTGGGTCACCTATCACAGAAGGAGATCAGGTTGGTCAGGCAGGACCTGCCCTTCCTAAATCCATGCTGGCTGGGCCTGATCCCTTGGCCATCCTGGAAGTGCTGTGTGATTGCACTCAAGATGACCTGTTCCATAATCTTGCCTGGCACTGAGGTCAGGCTGACAGGCCTGTAATTCCCTGGCTCATCCATCCTTCCCTTCTTGTGGATGGGCACCACATTGGCCAGCTTCCAGTCATCTGGGACCTCTCTGGTGAGCCAGGACTGCTGAAAAATGATGGAGAGCAGCTTAGCGAGCTCATCTGCCAGCTCTCTCAGCATCCTCGGATGGATCCTATCCCATTGTTTCATTAAATCCTCCCACTAAAAAGGAAAAAGAATACATTGCCATTCTTTCTTTTTTAAATCCTGCAAAAGTTAATCCTGTAGAACATAGATAATTACAAATGTAATAAACCAATACCTCTAGAAAGAATGAAGATTTCAAGTGAAATGAGATATTTTTTTTAGAAATTCAAGGACTTTATTCTAAGACTGAGATAATTAATATTTGAAAGATTAAAAAGCAAGATATGCAGATCTCAATCCCAAAAATGGTTAGGAAATGTCATGGCAATTGTCAAGAAGCAGAGCTAACTGAATTATTCATTATAAATACCATTAATTAGAAATTGTATCCTTTTTTTTTTTTTTCTTATTTCCTGTCTGTGAATTGCTTGCAAACTAATGCTGAGCCTGTAAATGTATTCATTATTCACATGTATTTGACTATGGCCTGTTCACAGCTGCTCACATTGACTAGTCACTATTTGTTATTTTTATTTGTGATTGCTCATCTTGTATGGTATTGTTCTCGCTCCCACATTGGCTCACACTGAAATATATTAAATAGGAGAACAAAGAAAAAGAGATAATGGTGAATTATGACCACCATGCTATGAACAATTTTTAGGCAAATAATTATTTGTACTAACTTAAAAAAATATCTAGGATTAACAGACTTTCTTGGATGGCTAGTTGCAATCTGTGTAATCAGGGACAAAGGACAATAATGGCTCACACAGAACAATTAACTCACTGCTGTGTATTAGTGAGGATATTTGTGTATTATGATCTACATTATCTGACCAGCTGTTCCTACTCTGTTCACATGTGTTCACAATGGTTCCCATAATCACCTATGCAGTATTAGTTACTTGGTTTTTAAAAGCTGTATTTTGCAGACAAAGAAGCTTGGTATAATAATAGGAAGTGTTCATTGTAACATGCTGACAGCTGGAGCAGGATAATAAATAAAGCAAAGATATTCCACGTTAAGAAAATATTCTGAACATTAGCAGTTCTTCCAGAAATGATTATCATACAACCATCATTGACTCCTATTCTTTAATCATACCAGGAGGGCGAGTAAAAACATTGAATGGGCAAGGAAAAAACATTATCTTTTTAGTTTAAAGGAAAAGGTATACTTGTCAAAAGAAGCTGCAAATCCTGTTGTCATTACCAACCTAACCTCTGAATGAATTAAAAGAGGTGTCATATCTGCAGAAATGCAGGGCTGAAGATCAGCTGTCCTAATTCCATCTGTCTTAAAATTAGTTAGCAAATGTGTGTTACATATGTAGGTTATCCATTCTACAATTAAAGGCAGAAAGATAAGCATTTCAGTCCGCAAATTCATACTAAACCAAACTAAATGTTTTAGACAATGTTTTCTAGAGATGCCTATCTCACTAGCTATTGCAAGGTATTTGAACTGACTGTATCATTTTTGCATAGTTAAAATTAGTTTGGATTAATTATAGCCACTAAAATTTCAAGGAAAAAGAAGCTTCTCATTCTTTCCAAATTATATTCTAAGGAGATGGTTCTTCATTCATACTCTGGGGTCAAAAGGGAGTGGAAATCAATTTTGCTGGTCTGTTTAAAAAACAGATTTGTTCTTCTTTTGTGTGAATAGATTATTATGTAACAAGTGTTTTTTTTTTCAGTAACAAGTTTCAAAATTGCACCTAAAAGGACATGTAAGGATTCTAAATATACTACTTAATATGACCCTGTATGCTTTTAAAGTGATGGAAGTAACATCCTAGCTATTCTTCATGTAGTTTTCTTTTTATTACCATTGTTTGTTATTCACCTTGCAACAGATGTTCTTTCTCTGGGAAGTGAACTTACATGATTGTGTTGGGAATCTAGCTACAGTGGTTGTTGCAGAGGTTGTAATGAGAATTACAGTTAAATGTCAATCGGATGTGGGGAGAAAATAAATGGAAAATCTTGTTGGTCAAGATAAAAGACAGAAAGATCAGTTGCCCCTCACTCCTCTCTCAAAATTGCTGAGGGTCCACCATCTTGAGTATTATGTTCAATTTCAGGGCCCTCACTACAAGAAAGACATTGAGGTGCTGGAGAGCGTGCAGAGAAAGGCAAGAAAGCTGATGAAGGGTCTGGAGAACAGGTCTGAGAAGAGCATCTGAGGAAACTGAGATTGGTTAGTCTGGAGAAAAGGAGGCTGAGGGGAAACATTATTGTTCTCTTTAATTGCTTCAGAGGAGGTTGTAGTCAGGTGGGTGCCATTGTCTTCTCCCTAGCAACAAGTGATAAAATGAAAGGAAATGTCCTTAAGATGCACCAGGGGAAGTTTAGATTGGATATTAGAAGGGAACTTAACCCTTTCTTAACTGAAAGAGTTGTCAAACACTGGAATAGGCTCCCTGTTGAGCTGGTAGAATCATAACCCCTGGTGAGGTTTAAAATTTGCATAGAAGGGCATAGACATAGTTTAGAATCACATTTGGTAGAGTTATAAGGTAAAGATATTTTTCAAGTGAAACAATTCTATCATTCTATGCTGTGATTTTGACTGAGGGTCTCCTCTCTCTCCTCTGGTAGGTCTATTTTGCAGGTGCCTGGAACTGTCTATATCTGACACGGGGCAGCCCCTTGTCTTGCCTCGCAAAGGCTGCCCCTCTCCCTCACCTTCACTGCCACTACCTTGACAGCTACGCACAATGCAATAATACACTGTTATGAAAAGAAAATTTGACATAAAGTAATTTTTTAATGGAGACAGAGTTGTTATCTTCTGAATTTAGTTATTTTTAAGCATTGGAAGTTAGAGAAATTGCGTAGGTAAAGAGGAGTGACATTAGTGCAGAAAGATTGACAATGCAGAAACATGTTCTTCCACTGAGGAAACTCCATTGGTAGCAGTCCTTAAATACTCATCTCCCTCTCTGTCACTGCCCCATTCATTTAAAATATGAAGATATCATCCAAACATCTGTGTCTTCTTTGATGATAGGCTGTGGGGTTTTTTAGTGAGAGTTTAGAATGGCCCTATGTCTAGATTTGTTACTAAATAACAATTGAACTGGTGCTGTAAACTGTTCCCCTTACTGGGTAATGTATTCTCTCTCTCCTGAGAAATACCTGCTATCTGGTGGAGGGGGCTTTGCTTATTACACAAAACTATGATAATATGTAATCATTCCTTTAATATAAATATATGCAATTAATAAATTACTTCTAACTAAACAGCATACAATAGTATTTCTTAAGGCATGGATTTGAATGTGCCCACCTGAAGGATCAGTGGAAGATATTAATACTAACTATTCTTGTATAAGATGTGAAGTGAAAATAAATATATATAACAACAACAACAAAAAATTAGTTCATATTAGACATAAATTCATCCAATAATAGCTACACATTTCTGCACTAATTTGGGAAGGGATTCAACCAGCTGAAGTTCCCAGAACAGTCCACTAATTCAACAATTTTCTTTTTTATTCTGACTTTTTTCTTTAAAGAAATCTTACAATTTTCTCCAAAATTCATTTGCTTTTGAATCTCCCTGAGAAACCTGTAACTCCTAATCATTGTGTAATTCAACTCTTGCATGCTATTTGAATGGCATTTGGTGAATCTCAAATGTGTTTTTTTTTCCCCCATAATTAAATACAAAACAAAAATGTTAACATGGTTTCACCTGACATCAAGATAATAACAAATAATGGCCTGTTTAATCAATAAATTGCACCACACAAAGTAGACAAAATGCTCTAAACAAGACTAATATTATAATTAGCAAAAATCAGAAAATCACATGACTTTTTATATAGTCAACCAAAAAATATCTTCCTATTTATTAAAAAAATGTTTTTTAGGGGGAAGGAATTTTCTGCTAAAACTTATTACACAGGGACAATTTCCGATTTATAAAAAATAATCCAGAAGACTCTCAGGCAACTCACTGGTAACAAATTGAGACCTCTGTTTGCTGTCTGACTGCTAAAATACATTGCAAAAGCCTTTTGCTAATCCAGATTAAATGTACATTCAGTTTAGAACAGGAGAGTTCCTTTAATGTATTGTTTTTGTGTTTTGCTAAAGGAAAAAATATATTTCTATATTGTCTGTAGATAATGAGGTGAAAAATATGAAATGTTATCATCTGGAGTTGTCTATGTCTCTCCATACATTTTGCAGGAAAGCTACAATAGCTAGCTTGCACTACAACACTGAATTTATAAACTTTTTAAAAATGGTTCTGACATTATGTAACATTAAACAGCATGCAAGTGGAATTATTTAAAAGGTAAATTACAACCTTAGAGGAGTATAATACAAATGACAAACAAAGTATTTCACAGATTAAAACAAGATCAGTTCAGAAAAAAAAGGTATTCAGAGTAAGAATGATTAAGCATTTTAAAGTGTTACACTTAGAAACTGTGAATAATCCATTTTGGCAGTGTCCTGATAGGAGAAAGCTCTGAGCAATCTGATGAAATCTCACAGTTGCCCTTCTTTGTTGGGGTCTTGGACCAAATGACTTCTGAGGGTTCTTTCCAGTCATATATTATATATACTCATTAACACATTCACATTAGCTTAAAGTTCATTGTACTATATATCAACTTTAATTATTTCTAGTAACTATCTCTAGTTTATACGTAGTCTATGCAGTTCATGGTGCTCATTCCAGATAAATGAAAAACAATACGCATGCATAAATCCATAGATACACGTTTATTGCCAAATACTAAAAACTTTACTTCATAGATTTCATGTATCTGTGAACAGAGTGACATAATGTTCAGACTACTCTCACACAATCCACTATTAATGTCTGCATTTTTGAAGACTGAGGATCCTGATAACCTTTTAGACATATTATGTGTTTTCCATCTCTCATAAACTTTCTGAAAAGATCAGAAACTTCTCCATTAAGTGAATGATATAGTTAACTATCTTTGCAGACAAATGTGATAAACCTTTTAATACGAACATCACAATGATGCAGTGATGAAATTGTACCATAGCTGAAGGAAATATGAAGCAGTTCTGCCAAGATAATTGTGGTGGAGTAGGAAGGTTCCCCCACACACACAAAAGAATCCACAATAATACAGTGAGTAAGCCTCAACAATTCATCTGACCAAATGCAAGCCTCTAAGTTACTCAGTCTACATGTACGTTATATTCTGAAGAAAGGCACTTCCAATAACCACTCAATCTTGTTTTATATTAGATGCATAAAAATGATCAATTGAATCCCACCTTTGTGATTGACTACAGAGGAGCCTAGGAGTACTACTCAGATGTAAATGAATCACACTGCAATTCCTGACTCCCACTTAACTACCATTAGACTAGATCGGAACAGAATGTGGAAGGATAGTTTTAAAGGGAGTTTCAAATGCTAATTATGCCTTTATTCCAAACTTGGAAATATGTATGTTTTTCCTTCTCAGAAAAGAAACTTTATTTTACTAATTTTGAGTCAGAATAATAACTGAGGAAATTATTTAATATCCAAATAAACCTGAATAACTTTTAGAGTTTTTCTTGACTTATTTTAAAATTAAATTTGGCATTTTTAAATTGTTTCATAAATATCAGCAAAAGCAGTGCAAATTACTTAACAGATTTTTATAATATATCTTATAAAAAGTTCTTTCTACAACTAATTCTCTTTAGTGATTTTGCTTTTCAGCTACATCTTTTCAAAGTAAATATACTTTCTCAAATCAATGGTATTTTCTGTAGACAGTATCTGCTTCTACAAGTGGTAATGCTTGATATTTGTATTTACTACCAAGGACTGGCATGTAAAGGCTTTTGCTTATACTTGCTTCTATGGAGACCAAAGTCACTGCTAAGTCTGTGTACAACATTGGGGGTGCAGTAAGAGGTGGTACATGTGTGAAGGAACAGACACAATAAGTGACCCTAAAGTGACCAACAAAGTATTCCATTCCACATATGTCATATTGAGTATAAAGTCTTTTTTTCAACGGCTGACATCCAAGGAGGACTCTGCCCCTTCTGCTTTTGATCTCAACCTGTGTGTTCCTGTATCCAATTCCATAATTCAACTCCTGAATCCAGCTCCTTGATGGTACTTCCTCAGGGTCTGCTCACAGCATCAGAGGTGACAATGATGTAATTGCCTTTAAAAGGGCTGAGTTCAATATTGGTATTATATATATTTATATACATTTTGTTATTATTATTTTCTTTAAAGAAGTGTTTTCTGTTGTTTGCAGTTTTGTTTTGTTTTGTTTCCATTCCATAGGTCTCTTTCCTAGGAAAGATTTAAATTGTTCTGAGAAATGTTGCTAGTCTCACCATTTTTCTGAGAAATAGTCAAAAAAGGATGCCTCATCTTACACTTTACTCTGAACTTCACTTGGCAACTCTAAAGATGTGTACCTGACAAAACAGCAAGCTGTTGTTATACAAGCTAGAGCTTGCTGAGCTGCTGCACAAACCCACAAGTTCCATGCTTGAAAGTGTTGCATTGGAAGCTGAAGTTTACTGTGCAGGTGTCATAGAATGGGTCAGGGATCCTCAGGTGGAGAGACCCCTCCACACAAATGACTGGCACAGGTGCAGTTGGGAGCTATATAAAGCACAGAAAACCACAGAACGGCACTTGGGCAAGAAACTACTGGCACCCAGCTAAGGAAGTACTATTGTATATGGGGCTGGAAACTATTAAACTGTGAGAGCAACCACTGGACATCTGGAGCTCCCACACCACATGAAGCTTTTAGGACAGGCAAGATGTCACTGGATGCCAAGTGGTCACTATCCTTTGCTTTAGAATTCCTCTCCTTTCCTCTTTTCCTGTACATCTAACTTTTCCCTTTGTACAAAGAAGTGAAAATAAGATTGATGTCCCTTTCTCTACCAGCTACTTAGTTCTGTCTTGGTTTCATTAGGGGGGTCCTTGCATGAACCTGTCGCTGTATAGGGGTCGGGGTAAGGAAGGTGACGGTCTACGCGACAAGAATCAAACACAAGCAGAGTACACAGAAGGCCAAAAAGCAAGCCAACAAAAGACACTGTTTATTCCAGCACAGAACTCATATATTGTGTGTAGTGTCAGTGTGGCTGCCTGCAATTGGTTAATGAACTTTTCTCAAGACTCTCATGGGTCAGCGATAGCATTGCTATAGTTACTTGTTAAGTTAGTGCAGGTGGCCTCCCATCTTATCTTGTGGTTTCTCATTCCCACTCAGTCTGTCCGGGGAGTTTCCAGATTCTCATGGGAGCTCAGCGATGTTTTCTCACCAGAGCTCTTCCGAGGGTTCACAGATACATCACAGTCCCCCACAATTCCCCCTTTTTGTTTTTCTGCTACAAATGTCGCTTTGATCATCTGCTGCAGGGCCCTTTGCAGCAGATTAACCAAACAGGGCAACATCAGTAACATCACAATCACAATTACAATAACTTGATCTTAACATTCAAAAGAAACCAACCTGAAAATCCCCATCCTTCAAACAATCCTTCAAATTCTTGACAATCATGGCCCTGAACTAATAGCAAAAATTCTATCACACCCCTATTATACAAAGGAGCACATCCAACAATACCCATGTCAGGCAATAGTTAAATCACACCAAGACACACACACAAAATGTTGTTTTTGAGCTCAAAGGCTCAGTCTTCCCGGTAATGTCCTCCCATCTGTTCACCGGGACACCAAGCAGGTGGTGAAAGGACTCATAGGTGTTGTTACCGAGAGGCACAGCTTATCTTGTTTCAGGATGTTAACAAGTATGACCCACACATTCCCTGTGGTAGTTTTGGAATCTGCATGATTCTTGCAACAGTCAGTGTCCAGAGGGTGATGAAAACGCTGGTCAAACCCATCTTGCTGGAACCCAGTGTGGTCCAGAATCTGTTGAAACACAAGCATACCCTCGTCCCCAAGTTATTAAATCACAAGGATCAGACCACTGACCTGTTTGCAGATCCCGAACCCTGACTTTAGCTCCTGAGGGCACCCCACTGGTGGTAGCCAGGGAGCCAAAATGACGCAATATCAGGGGTTCCTTAGAATCACCAGAAATCTGCAAGAAACTTAGAACGTACATAGCTTTGTTCAGCCGAGCTTCTGGAGGATCCCCTGCCATTCCCCCTTTTTGTTTTTGCAACAGTTGTTTTAATGTGCCATGTGCACGTTCAACAATGCCTTGTCCAGTAGGAGAATGAGGGATACCTGTAACATGAGTTATACCCCATGATTGCAGAAATGAGTTAACCTTTGCAGACACATACGCTGGACCATTGTCTGTTTTTATCTGAAGAGGAACTCCAGCAGCAGAAAAAGCTCGCTGCTAATGACGAATAACATCTTTGGCAGTCTCTCCTGTGTGAGCAGTAGCAATGATGACTGAGGAAAATGTATCAACAGACACATGGACAAATTTTAACCTACCAAATTCAGCAATGTGAGTAACATCTGTTTGCCAGATCTGGAGGGCTCTCAACCCCTGGGATTAGTACCAGAATAGTGAGGAATATGCTGGCCCTGACAATCAGGACATGCAGCAACAATACCTCGAGCTTCAGCATTGGACAACTGAAACTGCCGTTTTAGAGCACGATAACCTTGATGAAAAAATTGATGAGAAGCTATTGCTTGTTGTTTGATATTTGGAATTGGTCCCATTGCTACACCCGACACAAGTGCATCTGCTTTTGCATTCCCCTCCACCAAAAACCCTGGTAAGTTTGTGTGACTCTTAATGTGCAAAACATAGTAAGGAGCACATCGTTTCTGAATCTCAGTCCATAGCAGTTTTAAGACTCCAAAAAGCTTTTCCTGTTTAACGTGACCAAGGACAGCTTTATCTAAACGCTGCACTAATCCAGCCACATAGGCTGAATCAGTAACAATGTTTACAGGACAGGAAAATTGCTGAAATACCATAGTCGCAGCCCTTAACTCAACAATCTGAGGAGAGCCTTCTTGGAATTCCACGGTATTTTTCCAGCGATCACCATCATACCACACGATAGCTGCTTTTCCTGTTTTTCCCGAGCCGTCAGTGAAAACTGTGGGACCAAGCACAGGGTTAGGTTGACTCAACTGTTTTTGTGAAAATTGGATTTGTCCACCCATTTTTATTAAGGGATGGGAAGGCAGATGATAACTAATTTGACCTGTATAATTTGCCATTGCTGCTTGTAGTGCTGGACTGTTAGCAAGGCACCAGTCAAAATATTCACTTTATACCGGTATCACAATTTTCTCTGGATCCCTTGCCAACAATTCTGCACAGCGAGCTCTTGTTTTTATAATAATCTGAGCCAAAAGCTCAAACAGGCCAGGAGCGGTTCTCTTGGTTTTAAAAGGTAAAAATGCCCATTCTAAAACATGAAGAGGATCTTGCCAGTCAGTATTCCACTGTGCAAGCATTGCAAAAGGTATCAGATCATCTATTAAAACAAACACTTGAATCGATACAGCCAAATCAATTCTCCATACATGCTTTTTGTGGATGGCTTGTTCTACTTCTTCAATTACCTGCTTTGCTTCTGGAGTTAAAGTTCGTGGCGCAGAAATGTCTGAGTCCCCTGTTAGTAACTCTAAGAGTGGTTGCAATTTAGAGGATGTCAACCCTAAATAAGGTCGCACCCAGTTAATCATTCCTGCTAATTTCTGGACATCATTCAAGGTTTTTACATTTACTTGCAGCTGAATTGGTTGAGGCATTACTGTTTGATCTAATACTTTCATGCCCAGATACAACCATGGCTGTTGACGTTGTATTTTTTCTGGAGCAATCACTAATCCACAATTTTGTAGTGATTTTTGCGCCTCAGTTTCCATTTCAGCTAGCATTGTTTGTGAAGGAGCTGCTAACAAGATGTCATCCATATAGTGATAACAGTAGCCTTGTGGAAACGCAGCCCGAACAGGACTTAACGCTTTTGCCACAAACCACTGACAAATGGTTGGTGAGTTTTTCATACCTTGAGGTAGAACCCTCCACTGATACCTTTTGGCTGGTCCACTGTTGTTCACTGAGGGCACCGTGAATGCAAATTTCTCTATGTCCACACTCATGTTGTTCGATACCAGTGGCCAGGCAGGCGGCCAGTTACGCTGGGCAACGATGGTAATATCTGCTCCTGTGTCGAGTAGTCCTGTGACTTGTATCTGTGCAGGAGTAGCACGGTCCATGGAGAGCATGCAGGTCATTTGTGGTCTCTTCTCAGTAATTGTCTGAGACCATAACACTGCGGGTGGTCCTGTTGATCCGAATCCTTTGTCACCACGGATAGTCTGCTCTGTTCTGGAAACATGACTCACAAAAGGTACAAGTTGAGCAATGCGAGTCCCTTTAGGAATTGTCACAGGTGGTGTTGCAGTAGATATTAAAGCACATATCTGCCCATCATAATCAGCATCAATTACCCCTACATGTACGTCTATTCCTTGAAGGGTGCCACTAGATCATCCTATTAATAAAGCACTGAGCCCGTTACCAATTGGCCCCCATGCATCTAAAGGCACCTTATGTGTCTTTGTATCTGAAATAGTTATTACATCGGCTGTGGATACATCCATCCCTGCTGATCCCCTTGTGCTGGCTGATAATTTGTCGCACAAGGTTGGACCTGCTGGGCTGGGTATGCCCCGCTTGGAAACGGATTGCTGATATTGGGGGGTATTTGTGTCATCACGCGCCCCTTCGCGTTCTTTTTCCCGTTTCCCTGCAAAGGCTGACCACTTGCATGAAATTTAGATTTGCAGCCTTTGGCATAATGACCAGGTTTGCCACAATGAGCACAAAAAGAATTTTTGAGGTTAACTCCCAGCTGTGCTTTCACTTGCTTACAATTAGCTTTCACATGTCCCTCTTGCCCACAGCTGAAAAACCTTACGGGGCCTCCTGATTTTAAGGTGGCTGCAAGTGCAGTCATCTTAAAATCAGTGCTGCCGACCTTTGAACAGGCTGTTACCATATCAGCTACAGATGGTTCACCTGGCAATGCTTCAATAATTTTTTGGCAGTCAGCATTTGCATTGTCTTTCGCTAATTGATGACACAAGATTTGCCTGAGACTCTCATCATCAACTTGTTTCTCAATAGCAGCAGAAACCCTCTCCACAAACTGCAGAAATGGTTCCTTAGGCTCTTGTCTAATAACTGTGTATCGAGGACGTGGAGATGCAAGCTCCATCGTCTTTCGAATTGCAGACATGCCTATTCTTTGACTCTGTTCCAGTACAGAAGGATGCCAGTGAGCTTGTGTGTTAGAATTAGAAAACACAGGTCCTGTGCCCATGAGAGCATCTGCCCCCACACCTCGCAGAACATCGTTTTGATCCCTTTGCATGTTTTCTATTGCAGCCTTTTCAGCTAATTTTTTCCAGCTAATTTCAAATATTGAATACTGAACAGGCTGAAAAATGATCTGCGCAAGGTGCTGAATGTCAAACGGACACAGCAAATCAGTGTCTATGATACGCAAAAGCTGCATAGTTTCACTGGAATTGACACCATACTTTGCTACTGTGGATCGCAAATCCTGTACGACTTTCCAACCCAAAACCTGATGACTATCCTGCTGCCCCGATCCCGGAGCCGCTTTTTCCACAGGGAAAGCCATAGGATCATCTGAAACACCCGTAGGAGAAGAATTCTCCTCTGTTCTAACCGATAAATGTGGCGCATCCAAGATTTCCACCAAACCCCAGTCACCCACAGCAGCAGCTTTCTGGCGAACTTGCTGCCAGAATCTTGCTGCCGAACGCGGAGTAACAGTCACACTGCAGGGAGGCAAGGTCCAAGGTGCAGACGGACGCCCACCCCCTCTCGGTTCTCAACATTCTTTCTCGCGGCCACAGTCACACTATGATTTACTGCTTCCCCCTCATTCTCGTCCTCGCTATCAGATGGCAGAGAGGGTAATTGTTGTTGTAAAGGCAGTTGCTGGTGTGAAGTCTGTAGATTATTCAACTGATTACATTCCTCCTTTTTTACATGTCCTTTCAGCTGCTCTCTTGGAGATTGATAAGCCAATGGCATTTTCGCAAAGTCATTGGGACTTTTCCAATTCATCGGGAACTTAAGTTGATCATTAGGAGAAAGCTGCTTCTCAGCAGCGCTTGTTATGTATTGCGCTGTTGAATCTACTTCTGAGCAGCCAGACGAGGGGGGGCCAGGGGGTGCAGAGGGTGCCGGCGTGTCCTCTACTGATTTATTCATTTCCCCCATAGCCAGATCATTCCTTTTCTCTTTCAATCTCCCCATCATTTCCTCTTCTTCCTCCTCCTGCTCCTGCTTAAGATCTTGTAGTGCGTCATAAAGCAGGCGCCAGGTAATTGCCATATCAACCAGTTCCTTGTCTCCTTTCGAGATAGCGTCCCACAAGTAACTACCTAGCTTGTGCCAGGCAGGAACGCTGAAGGCTGTAACAGAGGAAGGCTCAAAACCTTGCTGCTTGCCCCATAAGAGTAATTTTCTTAAGTCGAAATCTTTAACTTTTAGACCCCTACATTTCAATAACGATTTCCAGGTTCCAAGGACTAAGTCCTCATCTTTTGTTAATTTCTGACCCATTATGTTCCCAGTGGCTCACCTACCTCAGCCGGGCAGGTGTCAAAGTTCAGGTCCGGACCAAAAGGCAGTATCCCACTGCTCTCAGCTACACTGGGCACCATCACCGTTGCCGCAAGCACCTGCAGCCCAAAATGTCTTCAACTCTCTTCTTGGGTCTTCACGTCGGGGGTCACCATTTGTCGCTGTATAGGGGTCGGGGTAAGGAAGGTGACGGTCTACGCGACAAGAATCAAACACAAGCAGAGTACACAGAAGGCCAAAAAGCAAGCCAGCAAAAGACACTGTTTATTCCAGCACAGAACTCATATATTGTGTGTAGTGTCAGTGTGGCTGCCTGCAATTGGTTAATGAACTTTTCTCAAGACTCTCATGGGTCAGCGATAGCATTGCTATAGTTACTTGTTAAGTTAGTGCAGGTGGCCTCCCATCTTATCTTGTGGTTTCTCATTCCCACTCAGTCTGTCCGGGGAGTTTCCAGATTCTCATGGGAGCTCAGCGATGTTTTCTCACCAGAGCTCTTCTGAGGGTTCACAGATACATCACAGTCCCCCACATGAACCTTCTTTCCTGCAACAGCAGGTTGAGACTCTACCTTATTCTCTTTCTCTTCCTATATTTAGAAGAGAGAGGGATAAATAAAGAGTGTTTATTACTCAGCTAATGGCCATCTCACACCTAACTGATGATAAGATGAAAAAAGAAATATAGCAATATAATACAATACAATACAATACACCACACCAGGTTGAAAGAGACCTTCAAGATCATCGCGTCCAACCCATCAACCAATCCAACCCACCTAAACAACTAAACCATGCAACCAAGCACCCCATCAAGTCTCCTCCTGAACACCTCCAATGAAGGTGACTCCACCACCTCCACGGGTAGCCAATACATATTTGGTTCAGCAGACAATGCCGTTTGCAATAGAAAGTATTTAGAGGAACATTTTTTTAACTAATCCCACAGAATGCTGTATTGTAGTGGTTATGGTTTTAACCATGTACTAATTTTTGTAGTTAATTATGAGAACTGACACATATATTCTGAGAAGGAAAATTAGCTGCTATGTATTATGACAAGCTTATTATGTAGGTCAATGAATGATTCACAGTAAATTATTTATCAAGGGATTTCAGCCTCTCTTTCTCATAGTGAATTGTCTAAGAGCAAATAAGCAATTTAATTTTGAATAAATCCATGAAAAACTGTATAAATATACTTGTCTTCTTGATTGCTCATGTTTAAGATGACATTTTTGTATGACATTGCATTCTTTAGCTGGGAAAGAGATATAAATAATTTGAAGGTCCACCAGGAATGCCATCCTTATGAACCATGAAAGTGAGAAGATAACCCATGAAGGCCAGGAGATAACCTATGAAGACAAAGGAGTCAGTAACACTCTGGAAAAAGGTATGTTCCTTTATCAAATTATGTATGACATTCACAAAAGTAGAATGGGTAAGGTCTCAAAGTTGATGAATTTAAGAAAACAGGCTAATATTGGCAGATCTTTTAAAGTTAGGAATTCATGGATATACGATGCTAAGAAGTACAATTCTGAATTCTTTTTCCTTCCTGTAACTTTTCTTTGTCATCCACCATTTCAGTTGCTTGGGTGTCATGGGTAGGGTTGGGCCAGCCGCTAAACACATGACAGATGCTCTCTATTAATCCCTTTCCCCTCCCTAAGGAAAAGAGAATGGGAATAAGGGAGAGAGATTTATTCATTGTAAAGAAAACTAAAATTACTTTAAAGAAAATGACAGCAATAAAATGAAATACATAATTATAAACAAAACTAATATAAAACCAACCTCTCCCCCCCCAAGGAAATTAGTCACCATCACCACTGATGTTGTGGCAGAAGTCCCGGAGTGAACTCTGCTGCAGACAGGTAATGGAACTGGATTCAGGAACTCATTAATTGAGATCACAGGAAGAAGGGGCAAACTCCTCCTGAGATGTCAGCCATTGAAGAAGACACTTGACCCTCATGATTACTTAGATCTGTGCTGAATATGACACTGTCATGGGCTGAGTTGAACCTGCGGCTGTTATTCATACCATGCTGCAGTCATGCAAACTTCAAAAAGTGTAAGTGCTAGCTGGAGCAAGGTATTATGGGGCTTGAAGTGGGAGTTCCAGTTGCTGCTCCAGGGTTCCGACATCTTGGGTGTGGGTTTTTTCCTGCAGGCATGGTGGTAGAAAGAGTGGGAGTCTGGTAGCTGTTGAATTTGGTTTTCTGTTTTATGCTGGTTTGTGGTGGATTTCTTTATGGGTGTTTGTTTTTTTGTTGTGTTTTCTTTTTCTTCTGTATTTCACTTCACTTGTTCTGCAAATAAACTAAACTAGGTGTGACAGTTTAGGCTGTGCCTTTAAAAAAAAATTCTGAGCAAATCTACACTTGGGTGTGAAAATGAAAACAAACATTATTCAAAACAAATTTCATTGGTCAGATGTGAGATGTACCATAGCAATATCTCTCACATTCTTTTTCTCTCAGTTTCACTCTGTCTTTTTCTGCTGGCATGTATGCTGCTCTTGGACAGAGAGAGACTGCTTATCAGCAAAACTTGAGATAAGAAATGCTGACTTTTAAAGACACTTTCGAGCTAACAAAAAAAAAAATCCCTCTAATATTTTCTCCTTTTCTTTTTTCTTCAAATTAACTAGAGGGAAAAGGAGACTGAACAAAAGAAGCAGCACAAGATGACAGAGGCCTTAAAAGTACATGCATGAGGTAATACTGGATGATTGAAGCCATAAGCAAAACCTCCAAGTTATCAGTCTCTGTTACATGATTAGTCTCAGTTTTTAGGGCCTGGCAAAACCTATGTCAAAGCAAGTGTGCTGTGTTTAAAAATTAACAAAGTAACAAAACAATAACAACAAAAAACACCCAACGAAACCCACAAAAATTAAGCATAAAAATAATTTTAATAGGCTCAAGTATAAAAAAGAGTAGCCTCTACTCAGACTTTGCAGGAAGACCTCAAGACACTAGTGATTTCCTGCAGTCCCTACTCCCTTCCCATTGAAGAAATATAGCATCATTGATTTTAGAATCCAGTAAGGCCTTGAAAGAGTGGGTAAAACATGAAAATAAAAATATAGATTATAGAAAAGATGTACATATCAGTTCCATGGATATTATTTTTTAATGAGCTCTTATAATTGCATAATTTGGACTTCATGTAACATACGTGGATTGAATTGCTAAAATTTAATAAGATTGCTAGGTGCTACTTGCCTCCACACAGAAAGTGTGTTTCTTCAGTACACATAAACTAAATATGATGTTTGGCCCTGTGTCTTGCCTTTGAGGCTTCATTGGAATTTTATGAATTAATGGAGGAATTAATGATTAGTGCTAAACTAGTCCTCAAGGCTGCATTTGAAGATCATGTTTGCCCTGGTCAAAATTATGACAGGCTTTCCCAGAGAAGCAATTTATGTTCTTTTAAAATTATTTATACAGCAAACATATTGAAATTCTGTAGTTAGATGGTTAAAATCACATGGGGTAACTGTCATTTGCAATGCTCAAAATGCCTTCTCTGAATTCTGGAAATACTCCGCTTCATTGTTGGGTTATCCTGAAATCCATACCTTCAGGAATCAGTGAAGATAATTTTTCTTTGCAATTGCAGCTGAGTGGAGATGTCTCGAAGATGTGAGCTTGTATTCTTAGATCTCTCATATTATGTTCCCAGTATCTTTATCTTGTCCTTTGTTTCCCTCAGTTAACTTCTCTTTAACTGAATCACATGGTACCAGGACATTGCTTTGATATTTATGATGTCTGGACAAGGAAAAGAACCTGGGCAAGGAAAAGGACCTGTCCAGACCTGTGAAATGGCATTCTGTTCTGAATATTTGAGGCAAAATACTAATAGTCATAGCTTTCCTAACGTATTCTCAGCAATAAACACAGAGCCATGATGGATAAGTCAGCACAAGAACCTCGATAATGCCAACATTTTCCAGTCATTTTCTAATTTTACCATTTTCTTCTTCTTTTTATATATTCCTTTTTAAGGAATTTTCTCTCTGATGAGAAACAAAAATGGACAGTACAATTCAGAAAGCAATAAATCCTTGTGCTCATGTGTGGTGATTTGGCCAGATGTACTGACAACTATTGAGACAGACAACTATTAACAACTCAGTTTTAGATTGCTAAAAGTAGTTTAGGAGGCTACCACTGTAAAGTACAAAACTTGTTATGAGAAGGATATACAGGCTTGTGATAAATGGTAAGAGATCTGAACTTTTCAGTAAATTGTTTAAACTTTTGGAGATAAACTCACTTCGTTGTTTTCCAGTTTCTGGAATGATCAAATTTTGAATTATTAAATCATCTTGAAGGAATAATGCCAGATTACAGAAATATTGTGAAATAATTTGACACCTTTTTTTCCACCTCAATGCCTGGAACACAGAGCTTCAGTTACAGTAACATAAATTATTTAATTTATTTTGCAGTGAGCAGAAATGTTCTGATATTTCCTAATTGTTAGGCTCCAATTCCGTAATAGTATAGATGTTTTAATTATCTCAAACATGATTTCTGGACCAGATGTAAGCAGGCAAAGACATTTATTACGTTATACAGCAAAGTTGTATAGTCTATCAGAAGGCACATGTCACATCTCTTCCTACACAATTCCACATTATGAAGTTCTGTGAACTGCTGGATTTGTGTCAGTCTTGTCCAGACTTGTAAATGGAAGAACTGAATATCACAGGCTAAATACTGAAGTTTTATCTGTTCAAAATTCCCCTTGACTTCTTTGCTGAGGACAAAACTAAAGGCAGATGTCATAATGAATAATCAACCTCCAGTCCATCAGTCTTATTTAACTGAAGCACACACTTGTTTTCTTTTCTAATGAAAAGATTCAAATTTACTGCTGTTATTGAGGGGGATTTCTTCATTGGATGTTTTGGTTGTGTTTTTATTTATATTTCATTACAACTTTTGATTACAACTTTTGCTACAGGAAAGTATTAGAACTGCTTTCCTTTAAAAGAAGAGTTTGTTTGGTTTCATTTATTTGTTTGCTTTTTAAAATTAAAAATAAGAAAGAAAGAAAAAAGAGAGACAGACAAAGAGAGAAAAATCTCAATATTCAGTGGCTTTATTTGTATTGAATTTCTTCATATGCCACTGGTAATATGTTCTCTCTGATGCCCTTAAGTTCTGCAGCTCAGCTCCTCTTCTCACTATCTGTCCATCTTTTTGGAGTAACAACTCTGTCTATCCGCCAACCATTCTGAGGCTGCAAAAACAAATTATTTTTCCCCCTGCTGACACTGCATCTCACAAACTTCAGTGAGTTTCTGATTATATACTCAAGCTCAAGCAGTTTTCTATCATTTTCAATTCTTTTAGCACCTGTTTCTGTATTGCACATGTACCTTCCCATCTAAGAATTCAAATCACCTATGTCTGACAGTTTTTGATGCCCAGGCCTCACTATACCTCCTGTGGTTCAGCACAAAATTGCTTTTTCGTCTTCAACATAGAATGAAAATGTGAGGTCTGTCTTTTTGGTAGCCTAAATACTAAAGAAGATGGTTACAGAGCTAGTATCTGTCAAAATGAGCTTTCATGGTCTACTGATTCAAGAAAATCAAAATGTCATTCAAGGAAAGTGATATTTCAGTGTATGCAACCCATCACTTTATTTTAATATACCTAGCACTACATTTGACTCTGCATAGACTGAATCATAAAGTATTTGGCCTTATGCAGACAAAAAACCCAATAATACTTGAAAAATCCTAGGAAATTATAAAAGTTAAAAATTTTATCTCATAAGGGAAAATATATACTATTCTAATGGACACCATTTTACAGGTACTTTTGCAAAGGAGTGCTAAATATTGCTGGAACTACTTTTTCAATTGTACCATTTATGGTTGTTATGAAAACATACTAATGCTGAGATATTTTTCCATATGATTGATGTGTTCATCCAAACAGACTGTCATGGTGTGGTGGAAGGGCCAAACAGGCCCAGAAAAGGCCAAGAACATGTTCCAATAGGTCAAGCATTGGGCCCCTCTTCCCCCTCCCTCTGGGGGATTTTTTGGCTCAAGTTAGACAATGAGGCTAGGAATCTGTAAATCTGGTGACCCGTACACGGCCCAGACTTGCCTGGACATACCCTGGGGTCCAGGAAAACTAAGTGCACGTGTTGCACACGGGTCTGACCTTGTGACACACATATTGGTCTGTCTGTGTGTCTGACCATGTTCAATTCCATAGGTTAAAGTATTGTGTTTCTGTCTTCCAATCTTTTCTACCATTGGTCATTAACTATCTTTGGACATTATTAATATAAGCAGAAATGGTAAACAAGTTACTTTGTTCTGCCTTGTGCTGTACCTGAAAAGTCAACAAGATCCGCTGTTGAGGCTACAGCTAAAACAGCCTCTTATAGCAAGCAAGCCATACAGCTGCCAAGCCAAAAGCTTTAGCTGCAAAAGCTGGTCCAGACTCATGAGTCTCGCCCTGAAAATAGACAAGTTACCCCAAGCACAACTTGCTGCCAGCTGCACCAGCTGCTTGCCTGCACTGTGCAGAAGGACCTTTCCCTCAGAGAAGGAACCACCCGGAGAAGCCCTGGCAACAACAAACTTCCTAGAAACACATCTGTCTCAGAAAAAAAAGCTCCGAAGTTGGAAGGCTTTTCCCCAGTGACAGCCTCTAGCTTGGTAGACATCATCTTCTCTTTGCTTTCCTGCACTATTTCAAATCAACCCAGACAGATAATGTACTAAAAGCAGCACAGCCATGAGTAAATATGGAAGATTTAGTTTTCTCTCAACTCTCTGCTTAAAATGTTCTGTTGCCTAAAGTCCCCTTATGGGTGAACTGCCATTTTGCCAAGTAATCTGTTTCCTAGTTTAAATTACTGTTGCAATTCTGGGTTTGCTCAAACTGTTTAAATTGTCTGCTCCCTGTGTAAATAACCACAATTGAACACTATAAGTCTGTAAATAGTTTTTATTAATATTGCGGCAGGACTTTTTGCATTAACAAAGTTATTAATGAAGTTATTAATAGTTGTATTAATTGTTCTGCCTATTATTAAATATTAATAATCATAATACACAGATTAAGTTGAACCTGCTGCTGATATTCATACCATGCTGCAGTTAGGCCAGCTTCAAAAAGTGCAAGTGCTAACTGGAGCAAAGTATTACGGGGCTTGAAGTTCAGGTTGCAGCATGAAAGCCTTCCTGTTCCCTCTACTGCTTCTGGGTTCCGACATCTTGAGTGTGGGCTTTTTCCTGCAGGCATGGTGGTGGAAAGAGTGGGAGTCTGGTAGCTGCTGGTTTTGGGTTTCTGATTTATGCTGTTTTTTTCCCCTGTGTTTCACTACACTTGTGCTGCAAATAGGCTAAGGCAATCATGCACTGTATTATTAAATGTATCAGATTCTTAGCTAAAGTAAATATGCATTATGATTACAATATTTCATGTTATCATAAACTCTTATCTCTTTATCTCAGCCCTGAGTTTTGTGTGTTACTTTTACCCCTCACTTTTGTGTTGGGAGAGCAGGCATTTTAGCCTTGGTGCTAAACCCATTGCATACTTTCTGGCACCCAGTGTGGGACAGTGAAAGCAGCTGTCTTAATTAAGACAGTTAATTTTGGCAGTTGACAAAACAGACGTGAGAAGAGGATTCAGTTAAGGCTCAAAGCTTGTTAAGAGAGTTTTATGCAAGTTTTATTTTGTGTTTTTGTTTGTGTTTCCCTTTCTGTGGAATGTTGTATTTCCTTTCTAGGAGCTGATGTGCTGGGGTCCTGTATGTGCTTACGATGATGCAAGGAAAAAGAAGCATAAAGCAATTTGTCCTGCAAAAGATAAGGATGAACTGGTGAACAAAAGAAAGAGTAAGTTGTTTGCTTGCTCAGCTCTTAAGTTCTTATCAGGCATTTGAAGAAGGCCAAGGTCTGTGGGTGAAACTAGCAAAGGCCTCAGGGAGGCAAGGAAAATCTCTCCTCCTCTGTCCAGGCCTGGGTTTCAGCCATGAGGAACAGATTCTCCCCTGTCTGAGGGAGAGAATATGGGTGGTATGCACCCCACTGTACTCTGTGGTTTTGCTTGCATGGTACAGTGAAATAAAATCATATTGGCAAGTTGACTGTGTTATTATAAGCATGTATGCAAAATATATAAGTGAAGAAATAAATATATAAAAGGTGTAAATGGTCAGGAAAAGGGGAAGGGGAATACACAGAGACAATAAAACAATTTTGAAAATTCTGAATACCTTATTAGTGAGAGAAAGTAAAACATAAAAATAAAAATATGCTTTCTAGTGATTAAACACTTTCACTTTTAGCATTATTGAGATATTCTTATTTGATTCGCTCAAATTTATGTCTAACACTTTGGAAAGCCTAAACCCCTTTGGATTCAAGTGAGTAGTGTGTATAAATTTCCAGGGCTTTAAGATTCCACTCCATGGCCATAGCATTACTTGTTCTGCAGGATACATTTCAAAATATCTCTGATTGGTTAGAATCATAGAATCAATAAGGTTGGAAAAGACCTCAAAGATGATCAAGTACAACCTGTCACCCTAGATGTCATGCCTACTAGACCATGGCTTCAAGTGCCATGTCCAATCCCCTCTTGAACACCTCCAGGGACAGCAACTCCACCACCTCCCCAGGCAGCCCATTCCAATGGCTAACAACTGTCTCTGTGAAGAACTTTCTCCTCATCTTAAGCCTAAACTTCCCCTGGCACAGCTTGAGACTCTGTCCTCTTGTTCTGGTGCTGGTTGCCTGGGAGAAGAGACTAACCCCCTCCTGGCTACAACCACCCTTCAGGTAGTTGTAGACAGCAATAAGGTCTCCCCTGAGCCTCCTCTTCTCCAGAATAAACAGCCCCAGCTCCCTCAGCCTCTCCTCATAGGGCTTGTGCTCAAGCCCTCTCACCAGCCTTGTTGCCCTTCTCTGGACACGTTCAAGTGTCTTAATATCCTTCTTAAACTGAAGGTCCCAGAACTGGACACAGTACTCGAGGTGTAGCCTAACCAGTGCTGTGTACAGGGGCACAATGACTTCCCTGCTGCTGCTGGCCTGTAGCAGTTTGGGCCAGGTGCCCCCTGCTGTGTCCACATGAGGAATGCTTCCTATGTCCCGAGGGAGTCCAGCCCAGTGGGTGGACACAGGAAGCCAGGTAAATCATCCCATAATGCCCTGCTCCCCTATAAGACATCAGTGGGGATCCTGGCACTTCCTCTTTTCTTCCCTCACTGCCACCTGGTAATTGGGAGGAGGTGTCTCCCGGACTTGGGCCTGGCTAGGCCCAAGGCCAGGGGAAGGGCAATCTCAGACCTGGCCAGCTGAGATTAGCCTAACAATGCGGGGGGGGAAGAAAGAGCCCTGGGGGTTTTGGGTGTACCCTCAGGTGGGGATGGAATGTTTCAGGGTGTGCCTTGGGATCTCTTTTGTCACTGTGCTTCTGGCTCTCTATAGACATTCACTGCTTTCCATTTAAACTTTCCACCACTTTTGCAATCGATTTGTCTGAGTCATATATTTGCCCGTGGTTGGGAGGGGATTGGCCTCAGTCCGTCACATGGCCACACTATTCTTGACGCATGCCAGGATGCCATTGGCCTTCTTGGCCACCTGGGCACACTGCTGACTCATGTTCAGCTGGCTGTCAACCGCTACCCCTGGGTCCCTTTCTGTCTGGCTGCTCTCCAGCCACTCTGACCCCAGCCTGTAGCACTGCATGGGGTTGTTGTGGCCAGTGTGCAGAACCCAACACTTAGATGTGTTAAATCTCATGCTGTTGGACTCTGATCATCTATCCAGCCTCTCAAGGTCCCTCTGTTAAATGTCATCTGGTTGGACTCTGCCCACCTGTCCACTCGGTCGAGGTCCCTCTGCAGAGCTCTCCTACCTTCTAGCAGACCAACACCTGCCCCCAGCTTGGTGTCATCTGCAAATTTGCTGATGACTGACTCAATGACTTCATCCAGATCATCGGTGAAGATATTAAAGAGGATGGGGCCCAGCACTGATCCCTGGGGGACACCACTAGTGACTGGCTGCCAGCTGGATGTGGCACCATTCACCACCACTCTCTGGGCTCAGCCCTCCAGCCAGTTCCTAACCCAGAGCAGAGTGTTGCTGTCCAAGCCATGAGCTGACATCTTAGCCAGGAGTTTGCTGTGGGGGACAGTGTCAAAGGCCTTGCTGAAGTCCAGGTAGACTACATCCACAGCCTTCCCCACATCCACCAGGCAGGTCAGGTTGGAGAAGCAGGATCTGCCCTTCCTAATTCCATGTTAGCTGGACCCGAGCCCTTGGCCATCCTTCAGGTATGCAGTTATTGCTGCCAAGATAATCTGCTCCATAATTTTGCCTGGCACTGAGGTCAGGCTGACAGGCCTGTAGTTTCCAGGTTCCTCCATCTGACCCTTCTTGTGGATGAGGACCACACTGGCCAGTTTCCAGTCATCTGGGACCTCTCTGGTGAGCCAGGACTGGTGGAAAATGATGGAGAGCAGCTTGGCCAGCTCATCGGCCAGCTCACTCAGCACCCTGGGATGGATCCTATCTGGTCCCATGGTCTTGTCAGCATCCAAGTGGCTGAGCAAGTTCCGAACTAATTCCTCATCAATTTCCAGGGCAATACACTGCTTCCTGAACCCCATCACCGAGCTCAGGAGGCCGAGGCCACTTGTCCTGAACTCCTCCTGCCTTATTGTTGAAAATTGAGGCAAAGAAGGTATTTAGAACCTCAGCCTTTTCCTCATCTTTTGTTACAGTGTTTCACTCCAGGTCCAATAAAGAGTGGAGGTTCTTCTTGCCCTCTTTTTAGCATTAATATATTTATGAAAATGCTTTTTATTATCTTTCACAGAGGTGGCCAGCTTAAGTTCGAACTGGGCTTTTGCCTCACTAATTTTCTCTGCCATGATCTAACAACATCCTTAAATGTATCATGAGTTGCCTCCCCCACTTTCCAAAGGTGATACACCCTCTTTTTTCCCCTTAATTCCGTTACAAGCTGCTTGCTCATCCATGCCGGTCACCTTCATCACCAGCTGATCTTTCAGCACATGGGAACTGCCAGTTCCTGTGCTTTCAATAGCTCTTGTTTGAAGCAGGTCCAGCCATCCTGGAACCCTTGGTTCTTAAGGATGCTACGCAGGGTACTTTCCAAATAAGTTCCTTAAACAAGTTGAAATTTGCCCTCCAGAAGTGCAAGGTGAGGGTTCTGTTACTGCTCCTCCCTATCTCCCTGAATATTGAAAGCTCCACTATCTCATGGTCACTGCACCCTAGACAGCCTCCTACCATCACATCTCCCACCAGCCCTTCTCTATTTGAGA
Source organism: Picus viridis (assembly GCA_033816785.1). Taxonomy (NCBI): domain Eukaryota; kingdom Metazoa; phylum Chordata; class Aves; order Piciformes; family Picidae; genus Picus; species Picus viridis. The sequence goes on from CM066566.1 coordinate 63,367,828, forward strand.
ACAGCAGGTCAAGCAGAGCCTGACCCCTGGTAGGCTCACTTAACAGCTGCATGCAACAAACAAAACCAAACCAAACAAACAACAACCAAAAAAAAACCCAAACAGCAAACAAGAAAAGGAAAGTTTACTGTTGTAATTCAGGAAGAATTATAATGCTAAAGGTAGTATAAATCAGTGCTTAAATATTGCTATTTCACTGGAATTACATTTGAAATAAAAATACCTCATAACATTTTACCATATAAAATTGTTTGATTTGAATCAATTGCCACGATTTTCTCATCTTCTAGTACTAAAGATGTCTTTCTAGAATAGGCCTTGTTGTCTGTAACTTTCCATTAGTTCCATAAGTTTTCATCTGTTCCATTAGTACTGTTCTATCCAGATATTCTTCATTTGTGTCTCCAGCACCAGGTCAGATTCAGTTGATTTACAGAGTGGAAAATTTTATCACATGTCAATTTTTCAGGAACTCTGACAGACCATAGCATCACAAATCCTTTGGAGTATGTCTCTGTACATCTACAGATGCACAGAGGCATAGCCTTCTGCTTGAGATCAGTAGTTTTTAAAAAAAATAGATGTGCTTTTATGATCTTATGAGTATGTAAAACAATAGATCACACCTTCAGAAAATGTGTCTGTCTATTAATCTATCAGTCTGTTGAACTGAATATAGAAAGGTGCTCAGCTGAAGACTTTAAATACAGTTTATCTTTTTTCTTATTTGGAAGACTTATACAACTAGCCATCTGTCCCAGGGTGCAGGGAAACAAGGAGGAGCAACAACAAAACCTGCTCACCCCGCCATTCATCTTCCTAAAGCAGCCCCTGTTGCCTCTACACCATCCTCCACCCTGCCTAAACAGCTCCTGCTCCACCACCACCATTCTTGCACCCATCTCAGAGCCATGGGCAAGGCCCTGAACCAGCCAAGATACCACAGAGAGGAGCTCAGTTGCAGTAAGGAGGCCCAGCCAGCACCCATGGATGATATTGAGTGGCATTCAATCCTCTTTCTACCTAACTGGGGGGGCCACCAGGCCCCCCCAGCCTCTGTTGTCACCACCACCATCACCCAATGTGTACCATGAGGACTCATCAGTAATGAGAGGAAGATCCCTCATCCCAGATGGACTCAGCTTGGGTCTTCTGCCTTTCCTGGGGGTAATTAAAAAGGGGAGTGGGCAGGGAGAGCCAAGTGGCCACACCTAGGGTGGGAAGAGACTCCAACAGAGCCCAGGTGCTCTGGGATTTGAGGGGAAAAAGGAGGAAAACAGGGGAGTGGGGTGAGGGGGTGGGGTGGAAAAGGAGCACATATGATGGGAAAGTGGAGGTGGTGGTGAAAAAAATGGATTCTAAAATAAGTAATCTTTCATAATGTACAACTGCAGTTCATGGTTTGCTTTGCCTCCATGCAACAGAATAAACCCATCAATACTTCATAAAATAAAACATGATGGTGGCTATTACAGTGAAATCTTTCCATTGTTATAATTTTGCTTGGTGGGAAGATCTGTACTTTTCAGATCAAGATAACAAGTTTTAACCAAAACTAACCAATCAACCAAAAAACTTGGATTTTTTTCCTGGATACCAGTGGACAACACCAGGATGATTGAGGGACTGGAGCACATGCCCTGTGAGGAGGGGCTGAGAGCCCTGGGGCTTTTTAGTCTAGAGGGGAGAAGACTGAGAGGAGATTTAATAAACATTTATAAATATCTGAGGGCTGGGTGTTAAGAGGGAGGGGACAAGCTCTGCTCAGTTGCACCCTATGACAGCAGAAGGGGCAATGGATATAAACACCAGCACACGAGGTTTGACCTCAATGTGAGGAGCAACTTCTTCACTGTGAGGGTCAGAGAGCACTGGAGCAGGCTGCCCAGAGAGGTTGTATAGTCTCCTTGTCTGGAGACATTCAAGACCCATCTAGATGTGTTCCTGTGTGACCTATGCTAAATTCTATGGTCCTGCTTTGGCAGGGGTGTTGGACTTGATGATCTTTGAAGGTCCCTTTGAACCCCTAACGTCCTATGATCCTGTGATCTTTATTAAAAGGTTGTTCACATTTTAGGATGTTACTGATTAATAATATTGTATTGATTTTTCTCCAAAATTGAATAGCTCTGTTTCTTTCAAAATAATACATAAACAAGTGGTGGTTGAATGTTCAAAACTATCTTACACAATGTCTAGAAATAATTTATATTCTGTTGGAAGGATAAGTGTTTCTGGTGGTATATTGATTAACAATATAAACCTAGAAAACTGTTTTTATTTAAATGACAGTATTTATACAAAGATTATTTATTTTCATCAGAACTACATTTCTCTCCCTTTCTATGTAAGGATAGTAATTTATATCCATAAATAAATAAATTTATTCAAACACATTAAGGAAAAATTAAAATGTTTTTTGAACTGAGGTGATTAAGTCTTTTTGGCCCAAATTAAATTAAAAGTTTAATAGGAAGCTAAGAAGCTAAAAAATATTAGGTAAGTAATTGCAAACATTGCAAAGTAAGCAAAGGAAAGACAGAAGGAAACTCCTTTAGAGTATTTAAATATGATATGTGTAGAATTAGATTAGACATAGATCAAGAGCTATCACAACACTATTAATCCCACTGTAAATGTTCCCAGTTAAGCTGTCTGCAGGAAAGGACATTTTCTGTAAGATTTCAAATATTCCTAAGTGTCTGAGTTTATACTGCAGTAGAGTTTATAGCAATTGGTAGCCGCTTACCAAAAGGGATAGTAATTCACCTAATGGAGATAAAAATATTCTCCCAGTGTTATACAAAAGTCATGTTTATTTGTGCAGAAAGTATTCTAAACAAAGGCAGTCTGGATGATTTGCTCCCCTGTATTAAGTCGTCATCTGCAAAACAGCTGTAAGCATATCTTCTACTGAGGGAGTGGCTTTGGCATCAGTGCACATTTTCTGCAGAGCTATCACTTTCCAGGGTATCTGGGGAGGACAAATAGAGAATGTAGGAATCACCAATTTTGATGGTGGCAGTAAGTGCAAGGGTTCCATTAGATAAGCTTGGTAAATGAAAGAAGGTCAAAAATTTATCTCTGCTTCTTAATCAAGAAGTTTTATACCACATTGCTTTGGGTAAGGCTCATTTTCAGAAGATTTTTCTGGAAATAAGTTGGTTCATATGTTCCAAACCTGGGTCAGCAAGAAAGCTAATAAATAACCAGTATGAATGATCAGGGGTTTGATGTTCAAGCTTTTTCTTTGGCCTCTGTTATCTAGTGTTTTAAACATATTCATTAGTTTGAAGGGCATGTTGAAGGACAGCTCTTACCTCAGGGACCATGAAGTCCATTTGCATCAGAACTTCATAGCCATTAGTAATTTTTTTACAGGTTTTATTACTCTCGTTGCTAGGCCCAGATAATGCATGTATTTATTACATGCATCCACCCCTGAGGGGGATTGATAGTGAGTGAGGGGGCTACAGGCATGGAGCCTTGTAAGAAGCTTCCAAAAGTTTCTCCAGCACCATGCTGGACCTGCCTCTGGATGGTAGAGCCAATCAGTGGCTCTGTGATAACAAATATCACAGAGAGAAAAACTTCTTGGGCAACTTCTTTTTGTTTTGTTTTGCTTTGTTGGGGTTTTTTTTGTGCACATGTGTGGGTGTGGGTTTTGTTTGTTTTTTTTTTGTCTTTTTCCAGAGAGAAGTGGAATGTAGTAGAAGTAAAAAGGAGCAACAAGGATCAATAAAGTACTAGGATCAATAAGGAAGGAGGGGTGGAGGTGCATCAGCACAGCCATACCCCTCTGGCCTGTAGTTAGATGGCAGTCCAACCCCTCGCAGCCCTTGGAGATCAACAGTGGGGCAGTCCTATCTGCAGCCTGTGAAGGACACCATGTTGGAGCAGATGACTGTTCCCAAAGGATGCCATGACTGAGAAGAACATCACACTGTAGCAGTTCATTACTGGAACAACTACAGCCTGCAGAAGGGAGCCATCCTGGTAGAAGAAGCCTGAGAAGGACTGTTTCCCATGGGAGGGAAGCCATGTTGCCACAGGAAAGAACTGCAAAGAGATTTCCTACTGAGCAGGAAGAAGCAGCAGAAACAACATGGAATTAACTGGGTCTGACTGCAGCTCCTATTCCCTGTCCTTCAGAAGCAGAGCCGGACCCAGGAAGAAAGGAGAGATGGGGAGAACGTGTACTCATGTACTCATGATGCTTTATGTTATTGACACCAAATAAATGCAGTTTCATGTTAAGAGGTCTTTTATTAACAGGAAGAAAGATAAATGACTGCTTTACATATATAATTGCATGCACTTTTATTACTCAGCATCTTAGTAGTAGTATATTATTAGGTTCATTTGCACACCATCCTCTAAGGGAAAAAGTTAAATCCATCCTTAGATGGTATGTTAGTCTTTGGTTAAAAATTTGTACTTTCTATGACCAACAAGACTCAATGAAGGTAGTATGGCTGTTTGTTAACCTTACAGCTAACATCAGATTTAACTTCTACACCCATTTAAATACAAACTTTGAGATGAGGCTTGTATGAAATGGAAGATCTGTAAGAAGTTGTCTTATCTGCACTATCAAATCTATTGTACATATGATTACCTTCACTTATGGATAAGAAACAGTAGAAAAGGTTTAGAAGAGTCTATTTTTAAGGCACAGAAATAGAAGAACATATTTAAAAACTGTGAAAACAAAACAAACAAAAACACCCTCAAGAAATGCTTATTCACACAGATGAGAGACCAAGTTCAGAATGACAGGTCCTGGTGAAGGGCAGTATTCTGCTGCCCAGACCTTGCTTCCCACAACATTAAGTAACATTGTAAATGTGTGATGGTATCTTACCCCTTCTCCAGCATGCTTTAGAATATGATAACCTCATGCATACTCCCTGTTCCAACTGCCTGCTCCAAGTGCATACCAGGGAGTACAGAAGGCAGAGGCTTCTTCAAGTTCCTAGTACTAGTCACTAGGGGTGACAGAGTTTGCCTGGGGTAGCCAGGCAGGTCCCATCCCACTGGAGCAAGGCAGGGCAGCTTTATTTATTAGGTGGAACATGTGTGTCTTAAGCTATATTTCTATCTCTTACTGTGAGGATCAAGGTTATTGAATTCTGTTTTCCAGCATGAGGACTTACACTTACATGAGGAAATTCAGATTCACTAGGGTTATTGTTTCTGCAAACATTCCTGGCCATAAAAATATTTATTTATTATGTAGTTAGGGAAAGCAAAGACAGAGTATTTTAAACTCGGATGGATGACAATGGGTATTCATAACAATATTTTATTTAATTTTTTTTAGTTCCTCAGTGTTTAACCAGCTCTATCACCCAGTCAGATTTTTTCCTTCCGTACTTTCTGAGGATTTTCATAAAATAACTAGTTATTTTTAACTATACTTTTAATGTGATTCCTCTTCAGTCATGAAGGATATATTTGTATTTCATAATTTAACTATAAAGTATTAATGGTGAATATTAGTTCTGATGTATTTATCTTCTTTAACAATACGCCTGTTTTAGTTTATATAGATTTATTGGCCAGAAATATGATCAAATATGAATATGATTTATTAAATATAAAAAATTGTTTCCCGAGCCAATTTGATTGAGGTTCGTTTGCCCAGTCGATGATAGGTTGATTACACACGATAGAAGGTTAATAAACAGTAGAATAACAGTCTAGAACAATCAGAACTTGGAATACAGAGGAACAAACTGAAATCTCTGTATGTGCACGAAACCAAACAGCAATGCTGCCTCGGGTGGTGTAGATGGACCACCTCAAGTACACAACAGAGCTAACCAATAGGTAACAGGTTATAAAACTCAGAAATAAACAGGTAAATTAACATAATTTACTCATGAACTGCTGAGCTGCTAACTACCAAAGCCTTTGCTGAATTAAGAGATATTTTGAGTTTGTAGTTATAGTCCAAAGGGCAGTATCTAAAGATCAGAGGAAATGAGAGAGAGCATGCTGCTGTAGTGGAGGCCCAATTCTAGCACTGTGCCTCTAAAACAAAAGAAGCTAATTGCCCTGAAGATAAAGGAGCAAGTAGAGTGCTTGTCGCCGCCTTGAATCCCATTATGAGAGAGTAAGAGAATAACGAGCATGCCAGGGATGAGTGTAATGAGCAATGAGTATATGAGGTCTTCTCTTATAAATTCCCTTTTGAAAACAGAACGGCCCAATGGCACATTAGCCATTCAAATCCCACCAATCAATTCCGAATGTATATATGGTGAGTAAACTGCACACGCCTTCTCTTATGGTGTCTGACACATGCAGTCGCCTCTCTGAAACGTGAGGCTTGGGGTTCGGGTTTCGCTTCCCCTCCCCTCCAGGCAGCCTTAATGGCACCTGCCTATTAGGCTCCTCACCTCAATCTGGACCCTGCAACACATAGGGAGGAGAGACAGGCAGTGGCTCAAAACAGATTTGCTGTCTTGTTAATGCCTCTTCCAGGACAGTGTCTTGTCCCCATATTATGTGGAAAATTATCAACTAAATGACATAAAAAGAAGAAATAAAAGTATAGTTTTCCTTCTTACCTTAAGTATCAGCATCAAGCAAATACTTATTTTTGACAGTTCTTTGTCAGAATATGCAAATTCTGTACAATTCCTGTAAAAGTTATGAAATAAGGAAAATAACTGTATCTATTTTACTGTATATATGATATGGGTCCACTTTAAAGGAATGTAATGTTCTAATTGTCTACAGGATGCTGAGTAGATGCATGTAACAGGAATTAACTAAATTATTCATTTTTAATGGTTATTTTTTTATGCACAGCAATAGAATCAAAATTTTCTGACATAATTTGTTTTATTATATTAATTATAAACATTATATTATAGAAATTTTAAAAAATGGGTGTTGATAACTGTAAAATATAAGTACTTTTTCAAGACTAATTTAAAATCAGGATCAGTGAATAGGCTAATTTTTCATATATGGCTGTCATTTTGCAACCATTTATGTGGAAGTATTCTTAACATAAAGGTTTCAGGTTTATATTTTCTTATATCTTTATCTATAGTGAAAATAATTTCTATAAAGAGATCATCATTTTCCTCTCTCCCTTTCCTCCACTTTTAGCCCTTGGGAAAAAAAAAAAAATTCTTTTTTCTTTCATATATGATGTTTGTTATAATATCCATTTATCTTTCTTCTGATCATGTTCCAAGAATGAATAAAACAGCAAGTCACTGTGATCAGATAGTGAGGAAATTGGATAAAAGTAGAGGAAATTGGATAAAAAAAAATAATATTTTAAAAATACAGGTTCAGATTTCTCTTTCTAATTCACAGTAGAATGCATCTTGATGAGCTTTCTTTGCCAACTCACAGTGCTGAGCATATGAAAAAATGAACATGAAAATATTACAAGTTATGTTATAGTTTTTTGTAATAAGCTATTACATATTTGGGAATGTGTGATGACTGCAACAAGGAAAATTTTCAGTAAACTTTTCAAGAATGTTTGCTCAATTAATAAACTGTATTTTTAAAAATTCTGACTTAATTTTCCAGTGTCTCTGTTGATGAATACATATTCATCAACTATGTATCTATGTGTAACTATATGTAACATATGTAACTCTACCAGATTCTGAGTTAGAACTGAAAGCTTTCTGTTTTCAGTCACTAAGCTAGTGACTGAGTATCAGATAACTTTACATAGGACTTATGTTAACGAGCTGCCAAAGCCCAGTGAAATTTGGAACCCAAGGATGTGGCTGCTGTTGGGTCTATTTGCAGCTCTGACAAGCAGCAAGGTGGAACCGATGTTACAGAGGCAGATATTCAAACAGTCACATACACATGCACACACATGCAAAGAACATTAACATGCTTGCCACAGAACATTGATTTAACAGCACCCACATAAACATCAACGGCTCTAAGGTATACATGAGCACAGACAGCAGAGGGATTTTCTTCCCAGTGGATCAGGTTCAGGGTTTACTGGGGATGTACAATTGCCTTCAACCCAAACTATTTAGATTTGCAAGCACATTACAGTCACAGATCAATCAATCTGTCACAGTCACAATATTGGCACAATTTTAAAGTTTTTTTAATATCCCAGTGCAAATCCCAGATCACATATGCAGCTCAAGGGATAGGCTCTTGTAAATATGATTCTCATGAAAAGTATAATTTTCTAACAAATTACACACATAGGCACAGCATATGGCTCTATACAATCAGTATATCTGACTGCCAGCCCCCAAACTTCTCATTACACATGCATATAAAGACACAATAAAATCAGTTGTAATATGATTTAATAAAAAGATATGATAGACTGCAGTAATCAGGGCCAAGGTTTAATCAGACAAATGTACCTGGTTATGGTTGACCAAACATTTTAACTCCATGTTCTCTCTGTTTTCCCATGCTTGTTCTTCTCCCATATGCTTTGAGCCTTCCCCTTTCTTACCCTTGCTACTTTTCAAGTAAATATTCTGTCAAAAATTACATCTTCTTCCATGTTCCCAGTTTTAGTATATGCAGATTTGATATTTCTGACACCCATTACCCAGGCAGTTTTAAGTCTTTATGGTATCACCAATGGAGTTTCCTGAGGCTCTTCTCCCAAAACCCCCAGTACTTCATTTGAAGCTTGATAATCGCTTTAATGCCTCCACCTGAAACATCTGTGTGATTTGGCCATCCCTCCTGGACCTACCTGTGACTTCTCTTAGCTTCTCACTTTCTTATTCATTGTGTGCAGGGTGTTGTCACATCATGTTCAATAATTTCTCATGGAGTGTTCTCCTTTCTTAGGCCAATGTAGTCATTTCCTTGCATATCCTCACAATTAGTATGCAATTTTTTTGCATTTTTATAAGTGGTAATTATAAATAAGTAACCCTTTCATCATACCAGTGTGCTTTGATAACACGTTTTTTAATTTATGTTCTATTTCATGTAGTGTGTTCATACTGCAAGGTATAATCTTACTGAAGAATTGATATTGCAAGATAGTAAAACTGAAGTTTCACCTTGTGGTAGTTTCTGGCTGCGCCTTGAAAATTTTCAACAGAAAGTAGTAGCATGTAAATAAATCATCGTTGGGTGTAAGAAGGAAAACAATTATAAGTTCCAAATAATCCCATTGGACAGATAACAAACATAAAACTTGGTAATGTAAACTTTCTCTTTTTGCTTCCTCTGCTCTGGCTGGTGCTTCTGCTGTGTTTTGTTGACCTTGGCTGCATTGTTTTGTTGTGGCTAAGCACTAACAAACAACTCTCCACTCTTTTCTCTCCTCTATCATGTACATGGGGGTAGGGAGCAGGGAGTGGGGAAGCTATTAGTAGCCCCCTGTGTTTTGCCAGGGGGGCTCGTGTGCTGTTTATACATTGTAAATACCTTAAAATATATAGAAATGTTGTATATTTCTAAGATATTCATATTTCATATCTTAGATTGTAGTTTTGCTTGTAAATACAGCTTCATTTGCTTCCAACTGAGTTAGTCTGGCAATTGAATAATGAGAAATCATGAGAAGCAAACTATTTATTCCAAACAAACTAACTTTAAATTCCAATTTTCTCCATTCACTTTGGTTTCATTTTTGGTGTGCACCTGAGAATACTGTATCTCCATCTTGTATGTTTCACAAGGACAGAATTTTCAATGTATTTAGAATCTTCTTGATAGATTTGTTCAATATGTCCTATACTTGAACTTTTTCCCTCTCTATAATGGTATTCTTAAATAAATATGCTGCAATTACAATATAATTATATTCCAGTTTCAGAGAGGTTACCTGGTGATGTTCAGGGTTCATTAATCAGTAATTAATGTAATTAATTTTTTTCCTGGTACATAATTTATTCATACAGCCTGAAAAAAAAAATCAGTCATACTAACATTTCTTAGGTCAATGCTATACATCTAGCCAAAGTTAATCACAAAATATTTGCTTGAGGCAATTCAGTGTTAGTAGAGATATTTCATCACTTCACATGCACACATTTATTATTGTATCATGATAGTAAATAGAAATAGCCAAATCCCCTACATTGGCATAATAAAACATGATGAAAAGCCACAGGTGGTTTTGCTTTTTTTTTCCTACTGTGATGTAGTTTCCTGAAACGTAATTAATCTTAAATAATCACTAGCAATCAATAGATGCAAAGCATATTGAGCATTAAACAGGTAATTAACTGTAAAAAGTCACATGTTTTCAAGTGTGCATAATTTTCATTATTGAGTACATGATAAATTTTCAGTGTGGTATGTGGTAGCTTGAGTTCATTATACTTATTAAGATGAACAAAAATGTTAGTATTTCAAATGAGATTATGGAGTCACATGGTTCATGTAAGGAAAAATTATCCATCTAAATTAATCTTTAATAAGATGATTAGAAAATGCAAAAAAACCCCAACATCTTATGTTTTTATGGTTTGTCTTTTTTTTAAAAATATATCTATATATACTTTCAGTATAAGAGGCTTGTAAGCATGCATAAACTGAAAATGCTTGTATACCATATAGTATATTTACTTATTACATACCACTTGTCTTTCAGTGCTTTCCTCTTCTGGCTGTTTACATGAACATCTAGATTATTCATTCAATCTTATTTTCAATAGTTTTCCATGATTAATCCTGAGAAAGACTGGGCAATACTGTCTGCATCCAAGCAATGCATATTGAGATATTTCTTAGGGGATTTTGAAGGATTATTTCCTCAATAATATTTTGAGACATGTAAACTTCACATATTTGTGAATGAATTTCACTCGAATATGCAGGTTTCTCGGTCTTGCCATAAATTTTGATAAGATTCCAAACATTTCTTTATGACTTAAGTGAGGTTATTAAAATAAGCCATTTGCAAAGGTATTAACTGGTATAACAAATGTCTCCCCTGGAACTGAAAAGTCTATGTAGAACATTGTCTTCTGCCATTACAGAAGCACAAAGACATAGATAGGCATCTCTGTTCAGTCTCAAGAATTCTGATATGAATCTTTGTTCTTCATTATACTTTCCTTTTCAAATATGTGGTGAGATCCAGCTGGTTGCAAAGATATGTTTAGCTTTGCAGCATATAAAAGGATACACAAATGCAATGCAGGGCTGTCTCATTATGCATTTCAAATCGTAACGTAATTACTTTGGTGCATACCAGTAACACTTCATGTATATTATTTAGTTAACTTTCCTAACAGCTTTCAGACAAACATTAGTGCTCTGTTCATACATAGTGTATCCAAGGTTATAGAGCAAAAAGCTTTACCTCCTAGTCTTTCCTTTAAAAACAAAACAAAACAAAATGTATACTATTACACCTACCCCATACCCTTGCTCCCTGAATTCACATTTAACACATTTTCCTGAATAAGAATTGTTTTGAAATTGCTGTTAAGATTTATGTGTGCTTTCAAAAATTTTGAATTTCCAATGGATTGGTAGGCATTTAATGAGAACTAAAAAAAAAAAAAAAAAAAAAAAAGTTTTATAGATGTAGGCTAAAAGACTTCTTTCTCTGTGCAGGCAAAATGAAATCTATGATAAATTTTGAAGCTGTTCTATATCTTTTGGGCTGATATAGTACACTGATATTATGCTGATATATTTTGTAGTAAGCTCTGATTGGAGTAAAGACTACAGAAAGTAGCCAGAGCGGCACGTCTGATGTACTGGGATGTTTACACTATTCTTGATTTTGGGACTAACCAACATTTTCTGTTTGAGCTATAGCTTGGGGGTTTTTTTGGCCAACAGATAGAGAGAGACTTTTTAGCCAAGGAATGTAGTGATGGAATAACAGGCAACAGGTGTAAACTGAAAGACAGTAGATTTAGATTAGATGCAATGAAGATTATTTTTTTTCTTAGCACTCAGGCTGATGAAACACTGGAACAGATTCCCCAGTGATTATTTAAGGTCAATTTGGATGGGGCTTTGAATAAATTGATCAAATGGAAGATGTTCCTGCCCACAGTGGGTGAGCAGGATGAGCTGTAAAGATCTATTTCTATTTAAGAAACATTTTCTTCAGCAATATTATATTGATTTACTTAATAAAGTCAAAGGTCTCCTTCCCTGTGTGAGCTACTACATAAAACATTAAAAAGCTGGCATATAACTACATAAATATTTATAAAAATAGGAGTAAGTAAGCTTTTTGCCTTAGGTAGTCCCTGTAACACATAACACTGGTTTCCAATTTGAGTGGTTGGGACGTTCATATATATATACATATATACACATATATATATATATATATATACATACCTGGTCTATCTGTGTTAGCTCTGGGCATTGATAAGTTCATCAAGATTCAGTAGCATCTGTTTTCTGCTGTCAGAATACACATTACAGGACACTGATTTGATTAGTCAGTTCTTCATTAGAACTACTTGAATTTCTTTCTGAAATTTACAGAATGAAGATATAACTGTTGAAGGGATATTTTATTATTGTTGCACCTAATGAAACCTAAAAATGACATTAAAAATTACTGACCTACTGCAGTGTGCAACTTTCAGTATAAAATTTAATTTTTTTTAAGATCAGATTTGCTGCTACCATTCATGAGTTATTTTTTAAAATGTTAGCTATAGCTATCTGTAATAACAGGATACAGAATCACAGAATACAAAATCACAGAATACAGAATCAGCCAGGTTGGAAAAGACCTTTGAGATCATCAAGTCTAACCTATCACCCAACACCATCTAATCAACTAAACCATGGCATTAAGTGCCTCATCCAGATCTTCCTCTCCTCAAATTTGGATCTGATGCCCATGTACTAGGACCAGAGAACCACTCACGGTAGACTAGTACAGCTCTCCTTCTGGAAGAACTTTCTCTTCTCTTTTCTTTGTAACTCATGCACTTGTGCTTGTAGAACAAAGGGTTTCCGTCTCATACTCCTATTGTCTCCATACTCACACAGGAGAGACCACAGGGCTCATTGTGGCATGGACTGTTCCTGTTTAGCTGTAGGAGAATTCAACTGTGCCAGTTAAACCCACTGGGTCATCTTCAGCCTACAGTGTCCTGGCTTCACACAGCCTGCTCTCAGAAGCAAGCCCCCTCCCACACACACAGATGGGTAGAAAAACAACCCCAAAGAAACACCCTGAGGTTGAGATAAAGAGTTTGGTTGAGATGGTAACACAATACAGTTACCTTAACAGAAGCTGTGTGGTTTTTTGTTTATTGAACTTAATATTGGCCTATCAAAATCATGTTTGGGTTTGTCAACAAATTATGTACTATCCAAGAGTAGTGGAACATCCTGAAACTAGCCATATTAAGCATCTAGCAATCATTAAAAGTCAATAATTAATATTTTAATATTATTTTAATATCCATTCTTTCTCAAGAACACTGGTTTCATAGTCTGCCCCTTTTCCACCCCCACCCACCCCATTTTCCCCCTTTTTCCCCCTTTTTTCCCCTTAAATCCCAGATCACCTGGGCTCTGTTGTAGTATCCTCCCACCACAGGTTTGGCCACTTTGTGCTCCCCACCCACTCTCCTTTTTAATCCCCTCCAGGAAAGGCAGAAGCCCTAAGATGAGCCCATCTGGGCTGAGGGATTCTCCTCTCATCACTGGTGAGTCCCCATGGTGCACACTGGGTGATGGTGGTGGTGACAACAAAGGCTGGGGGCCTGGTGGCCCCCGGTTAGGTAGGAAGAACATTGATGGCCACTCCAATATGATCCATGGGTGCTGGCTGGGTTTCCTTACTGGGGCTGATCTCCTCTGTGTGGTATCTTAGCTCATTGAGGGTCTTGCCCCCAGCTCTGAGATGGGTGCCACAATGGTGGTGGTGGTGGAGCGGGAGCTGTTAGGTGGGGTGGAGGGTGGTGTAGTGAGAGTGGGAGCTGCTTTGGGAAGATCAAAGGTAGTGGTGGAGGAGGCAAGGGGGTTAAAGTAGATGACCTTTTGAGGCCACTTCCAACTCTGGTGACACTATGATTCTATGACTTTATGATCTAGTTCCAACTGCCTTGCCACAGGCAGGGACACCTTCCCCTAGACCAGCTTAGCATCTTTAAGGGCATAGTCAGCCTATGACATGTTGTGTATGCCACTGCTTTCTCCGTATGATCTTCTCCTGCTCCAATGTGATACTGGTCTGATGTGAAACAGTCCTTTCAGGATAAGCCTGATGCAGTGTGAGGTCTGTGTGGGATACAGTCCTTCAGGTCTAGTCTAGTAGTTCTGATGTGATGTTTCACAGAGTCTAAGGTGGGTACCTGCTCCACTACTCTCTCTCAATGGGCTGCAGGTGAATTTCTGTTATGGTATTTGGAGTATCACCTCCTCCCCTTCTTTACAGTAATACAATACAATACACCAGGTTGAAAGAGACCTTCAAGATCATCGTGTACAAACCACCTAAACAACTAAACCATGCAACCAAGCACCCCATCAAGTCTCCTCCTGAACACCTCCAATGGCTTTTCATGCCACAACTTGGATCCCAAAAAAGAAAATGTAACAGTTTAGCAAAAGGGCGAGCCTGCCTACATCCCCAACAAAAAAAGTGAGAGGAACAGTAACACATACAACTCAGAGTTGAGATAGAGATAAGACTGTAATATAACACAAGATATTGTAATCACAATACCTGTCTCATCACCATGCCTGCAGAAAGGAGCTGATGCCCAAGCAGCCAGAAGCAGCAAGCGGAACACAAAGCCTCCCATGTTGCAGTCTGAAATTCAAGACCCATAATACTTTGCTCCAGATAGCACTTTCATTTTTGAAGCTGGCATGAATGCAGCATGGTATAATAATAGCAGCAGGTTCAACTAGACTTCCGTAACCTTACTTACTGCATGAACAAGGGCTTAGTTGATTTCCCTAAAAATTGTGTTTACTTGCATTTGAGAGGCCATAGGGTAACAGTCATTCAGAAGAGAGTTGTAGATGCATTTCTGGAACACCTGTGCTCTTCAAAAGCAACAACTGCCACTTGGGCAGGGTACTTTTTAACTTTTCAAGTAAAAATTTTAACTTGTTCAAGTTAATGAAAATGGTGCTACTATTTTCATTTCCATTACAGGAAAAAAATAAATTTCTTTTGTTTCATTTTTTAATTTTTCTCTCTTTTTGGCTGGCTGCTTAAAATAGGTTTCTCTGAAGAATTACGTGGGCAGACAAGTGTAATAAGTCAGCAGTGCATTACACTAGGGCATGAAGCACAAGGATTACTTTTCTCAAATAAGCTTCCAAATGTAATTTAGATTTTGTTAGCTAGTAAATAAGTTCTGGCAGAACTGATGCAGCTGAACTAATATCTAGCATCAGTTCACTGGAGTGTGACTGTCCTCCAGGGTTGCAAATGTCAGCATATCAAAGCATTTTATGAACAGCATCAAGTGAATTTCATTCATCCCTATTCTCGATACTTATATTAGGCACCATGACTTTGTCTACCTGAGTCCTTAGTACATGTATTCCCTTCATGTGCCCATCATGGTACATTTTCCAAGGTAAGAAGCCTGGAACCTGTTTCAACTTGCACACACTGATCTTGCAATTGTTGATTAATAGCCATTTTCTGACTAGTTGGACTCTTGATTTTTCTTAACTTACATCCTCTTTCCTAGTGGTTGCACTGCTACATATTTTGCAGAACATAATATTTCAAAAGGGTGTTGAACAAAAAAAGAAGTTTAAAAAGTAAACAATGTTATTAATAGAAAAAAATCTAAAATTTTTGCTCACAAAATTGGTTCTTTTTGATCAGCAGTTTATAATTTCACCTAACTGAAGGAAAAAATTCCATCAATCTTTCATAAAGAAAAGGTTTAAGAGCTTTTAAATATGTAAAAGAAAATATTGTTTGAAGTTTTTAAAACAAATATGTTGCCACTAAGTTGTTGGGGTTTTTGGGGGTGTTTTTTTTTTTTTTTTTTTTTTTTAGATAGGAATGGGTTTGTTTAATCTGCCCATGCTGGATCTTATTTAGGCAGTAAGTAATTCAGGTACTGGATCCTGGCCATAAAAAGTTAACATCTGATTTCTGCCATAGTGAATTAGAGGTTTTAACATGGGCTGATATAAAAATGGACTGAAAAGAAAATATTTTAACAAAAAAATATTGAACTGTGAATAACAGTAGTATTACCAAAAAAAAAAAGAAAGTAAGATGTAGTTTGTTGTTTGGTTTCCTTTTTTTCTGCAGAGCAATGACTACATCAATTCATATAGGCATTTTAATTCCTGTAATTAGCATTTATTTATAAAGGAAAGGATTAAAGCGATTAATATTGTCTGATAAAACTAATTAACATTCCAAGTCATTCTGGAAAAATAAAACAAACCACAATAAAACAATCATAATATCTGATCCCATAACATCAACCTTATTTGAGATTTCCCTCAATACAGGGTAAGGGTGAGAAAAAGGGATGGGAGATAAGGAAGGAGAAAAGATAAAGACAAAGAAATGTTTAATAATATCTATTTTTCAGGACACATTTGGCTATTTCATTAAATCTGGTTTAATTTCAGCTCCACACATTCAAATTCACCAGAATGATTGTGGTGGTTTGGCTCTGGCCGGGGGGGCCAGATGGCCACCAAAGCCGCTCTATCACTCCCCCTCTTTAAGCAAACAGGGGAAGAAGGAAAGGAAAATATAACAGAAGCCAGAGAGTAAAATAGGAGCAGTTTAATAACACTAATAAGCAAATAGCAATAGACCGCGCGGAAGCAGAAAAACAGAGCGAGAGATGTTAGTCTCTACTTCCCATCAGCAGGACGGTGGTTGGTCTCGGGAAGCAGGGCTCTCTAAGCTTGGTGGTTCCTTGGGAGGATGAACGCCATGGACGAATCCCCCACACTTCCTTCTTCCACTTCATTCTTATACCTGAGCTGATGTCATATGGTATGGAATACCTCTTTGGCCAGTCTGAGTCAGCTGGCTCAGCTGTGTCCCCTCCCAAGATTTTGCCTGCCCCTTGATCCACTCTTGGGGCAGGCAAATGTTGAAAGGACACAGCCTGGATACTAGATTCAGCCGTAGCCAAAACACTGCTGTGTTATCAATTACTGCTGCAAAAAACCACAGCACTAGAAAGATGCTGTGAGGAGAATTAACTCCATCTCAATTCAACCCACTACAATGATCTTCTGCAAGACTTAGGTAAAGTATTTGTTCCACTTTTGATTTTCTTTTATGACAATTTTAATGTCTGTAGTGTGCAGATCCAATTTAATTTACAACTCATTTTGTGGAAGTCTTCTAGAGTCTCAATACTGTAAGTCTGTCTTATTTTTCTTCACACAATGAAACAAAATTATTTTATGTTTGTGTATATATATGTCCTTCATATATGAGATTGTACTTAGAAGTAAAAATATCTATTTTATGAAGGTACGTTATCAATGTAACCAACTGTATAAGTATTCCTACACTCAGAAGCAATGTGCAAAATTTAAAAGCTTTTATATCAAGAGAAAGGAATCTAGAAGATTGCTCTATAGTCTTTGAGTACTATGTACATTATATATTATGGGGTAAATTAATCTAGAAAGGGCAAGAGGGTGCTAACATTGGAGTTGGCAGGGCTCATTAGGAGGCCTTTAAACTAGGTCTGAAGGGGGTGGGTGAGGAAACCAGTCTTGCTGGAGAGGAGAGAGTGGGACGCAAATTAGGGTTAATTGAGAAATTAAGAGCCCAGCTGAAGTGCATGTACACCAATGCATGCAGTATGGGCAACAAGCAAGAAGAACAGGAAGTCCTGGTCCACCAGGAAGACTGTGAAATAGTCGCCATTTCAGAAACATGGCGGGACAATACACGATTAGAGTACTACACTGGGGGGTTACAGGCTCTTTAGGAGAGACAACTGAGGGAGAAGAGGAGAAGGGGTGGCTCTGTATATAAGGGAGTTGCTCAATGCCCCAGAGCTTGAAGTGGAGGATGAAAGGATTGAGTAACTGTGGGTTAAAATCAGAGGGAGGCCTAACATCTGACATCCTGGTTGGAGTCTGTTATAGACCACCCAACCAGGATGAGGAGGCAGATGAAATATTCTATAAGCAACTGGAGTCTGTCTCAAGATCATCAGGTGACTTTAAACTGTCAGACATCTGCTGGGAACTTAATTCAGCAGAGAGGAAGCAGTCCAGAACATTCCTACTGCACAGGGAGGACAGCTTCCTGATGCAGCTGTTAAGTGAGCCTACCAGGGGTCAGGCTCTGCCTGACCTGCTGTTCTCAAATAGAGAAAGGCTGGTAGGAGATGTGATGGTGGGAGGCTGTCTAGGTGCAGCAATCATAAGATAGTGAAGTTTTCAATATGCAGGGAGATAGGGAGGAGTACTGACAGAACCCTCACCTTGCACTTTTGGAGGGCAAACTTCAACGTGTTTAAGCAGCTTATTCGGAAAGTACCCTGGGTAGCAGCCCTTAAGAACAAAGGGGTCCAGGATGGTTGGACCTACTTCAAACAGGAGCTCTTGAAGGAACAGGAACTGGCAGTTCCCATGTGCCAAAAGATGAGCCAGCAGGGAAGGTGACCGGCCTGGATGAGCAAGCAGGTCCTGAAGGAATTAAGGGGGAAAAAGAGGGTGTATCACCTTTGAAAGGAGGGGAAGGCTTCTCGTGACGCATTTAAAGATGTTGTCAGATTGTGCAGGATTAAAATTAGTGAGGCAAAAGCCCAGTTCGAACTTAAGCTGGCCACCTCTGTGAAAGATAATAAAAAGCATTTTCATAAATATATTAATGCTAAAAAGAGGGGCAAGAAGAACCTCCACTCTTTATTGGACCTGGAGTGAAACACTGTAACAAAAGATGAGGAAAAGGCTGAGGTTCTAAATACCTTCTTTGCCTCAATTTTCAACAATAAGGCAGGAGGAGTTCAGGACAAGTGGCCTCGGCCTCCTGAGCTCGGTGATGGGGTTCAGGAAGCAGTGTATTGCCCTGGAAATTGATGAGGAATTAGTTCGGAACTTGCTCAGCCACTTGGATGCTCACAAGACCATGGGACCAGATAGGATCCATCCCAGGGTGCTGAGTGAGCTGGCCGATGAGCTGGCCAAGCCGCTCTCCATCATTTTCCACCAGTCCTGGCTCACCAGAGAGGTCCCAGATGACTGGAAACTGGCCAATGTGATGCCCATCCACAAGAAGGGTTGGATGGAGGAAACTAGAAACTACAGGCCTATCAGCCTGACCTCAGTGCCAGGCAAGATTATGGAGCAGTTTATCTTAGCAGCAGTAACTGCATACCTGAAGGATGGCCAAGGGTTCAGGTCCAGCCAACATGGAATTAGGAAGGGCAGATCCTGCCTCTCCAACCTGACATTCTTCTATGATCAGGTGACCTGCCTGGTGGATGTTGGGCAGGCTGTGGATGTAGTCTACCTGGACTTCAGCAAGGCCTTTGACACTGTCCCCCACAGCAAACTCCTGGCCAAGCTGTCAGCCTATGGCTTGGACAGCAGCACTCTGCACTGAGTTAGGAACTGGCTGGAGGATCGAGCCCAGAGAGTGGTGGTGAATGGTGCCACATCCAGCTGGCAGCCAGTCACTAGTGGTGTCCCCCAGGGATCAGTGCTGGGCTCCATCCTCTTTAATATCTTTATTGATGATCTGGATGAGGGGATTGAGTCAGTCATCAGCAAATTTACAGATGACACCAAGTTGGGGGCAGGTGTTGATCTGCTAGAGGGTTGAAGGGCTCTGCAGAGGGACCTCTACCAACTGGACAGATGGGCAGAGTCCAACAAGATGACATTTAACAAGTCCAAGTGCCAGGTGCTGCACTTTGGCCACAAATAACCCCATGCAGAGCTACAGGCTGAGGTCAGAGTAGCTGGAGAGCTGCCAGACAGAAAGAGACCTGGGGGTGCTGATTGACAGCTGGCTGACCATGAGCCAGCAGTGTGCCCAGGCGGCCAAGAAGGCCAACGGCATCCTGGCCTGTATCAAGAATAGTGTGGCCAGCAAGAGCAGGGAAGTCACTGTGCCTCTGTACTCAGCACTGGTTAGGCCACACCTTGAGTACTGTGTCCCGTTCTGGGTGCCTCAGTTTAAGAAGGACATTGAGACACTTGAATGTGTCCAGAGAAGGGCAATGCAGCTGGTGTGAAGCCTTCAGCACAAGCCCTATGAGGAGAGGCTGAGGGAGCTGGGGTTGTTTATTCTGGAGAAGAGGAGGCTCAGGGGAGACTTTATTGCTGTCTACAACTACCTGAAAGGTGGTTCTAGCCAGGAGGGGGTTGGCCTCTTCTCCCAGGCAACCAGCACCTGAACAAGAGGACACAGTCTCAAGCTGCACTAGGGAAGTTTAGGCTCAAAGTGATGAGAAAGTTCTTCACTGAGAGAGTCGTTAGCCATTGGAATGTGTTGCCCAGGGAGGTGGTGGAATCACCATCCCTGGAGGTGTTCAAGAGGGGATTGGATATGGCACTTTTTGCCATGGTTTAGTCATGGGGTCTGTGGTGACAGGTTGGACTTGATGATCCTTGAGGTCTCTTCCGACATTGATTCTGTGGTATTTTAAACATATACTAGTTCAGAGAACTAAAAGCAAAAGCAACAATAAAACCAACCAACAGAAAAATCAAACTCAGTCTCAAATTTAATTAAGTATTTTTATTTAGCTCTTTGAATGTCTCATTGGTTGGATGCATGTCTGGTCAGTTGTATTTATCAGTCAGTTGGATATCTCTCAATACTCATTCAATTTAAGTCTGGAAAGAAAAAAAGCCACAAAACAAAATAACCTGACAAATGTTTTCAACTACATATAAACTCTTAGAAATGTATATACATAAATATGGAACATGAGCACTCTATGGTGTCCACATGGTGTGGTTTTGGAAGTAAACTGGGGCCTAAAAGCATAGCCTCTTCCAGAACACATCAGGAGCGCTCCCCTTCAAGGACAGAACCAGTTTCAGGTGGTTCAAAGGCAGACACAACACTAGCCAAAGCCAAGATCATCAGTGATGTTGGAAGCTCCTCTATAACAGCACGCTTTTAAAAGTGTAAAAAATACTGTGAGGCAACCAGCAGTTATGGGAGTGAACAGTGTAAGAGAAACAGCCTTGAAGACACTGAGATCTGTGAAGAAGGAGGTGAAAGAGGTGCTCCAAGCACTGAAGCAGAGATTCTGCTGCAATCCATAATGAAGGCCATGGTGAAGCAGATAGCTTTACAGTCCTTTACAATCTATAGAGGACTATTGTGCAGTATATGTCCACCCTGCAGACCCCCTGCCAGAGCAGATGGATATGTCCCAAGGAAGCCTGCGGGTCATGAAGAAGAACTGATGTTGGATCAAGTCTTCTGGCAGGATCTGTGGCCCATTGCAAACCCACACTCTAATAGTCTGTTCCTGAAGAACTGAATCCTGTGGGAAGAATACATACTGAAGCTGTTCTTGAAGAGGTGTACTATGGGAAGGACCCACATTGGAGAAGAACATAAAAGATTGTTTCCCATGAAAGGGTCTGCACGCTGGATCAGGTAAACAGTGTGAGAAGGAAGGAGTAGAAGAGGAAGGAGAGGCTGAGACAGAGTGTTATGAAATGTCTATAACTCTTACTCTCTATCCTTATCTACCTGGTGCTCAGGGGGAGGAGATAGATTCCTCAGGAGTGAAGTTGGAGCTGGGAAGGATAGGATAGAAGAAAGGTGCTTCTGGTTTTGTTTATATTTCTCACTATTACACTTAGTAATTAATCAGCAATAAATTAATTTCTCCAAGGGAAGTCTGTTTTGCCCATGATTGTGTGGTTTTGCTATTCTTACCTCAAACTATGAGGTTATTCCATTATACAATACAATACACCAGGTTGGAAGAGACCTTCAAGATCATCGTGTCCAACCCACCCAACAACTGGACCATACAGCCAAGCACCCCATCAAGTCCTATCCTGAACACCTCCAATGAAGGTGACTCCACCACCTCCACGGGTAGCCAATTCCAATGGGCAATCACTCTCTCCGTGTAGAACTTCTTCCTAACAACCAGCCTAAACCTGCCCTGGCGCAGCCTGAGACTGTGTCCTCTTGTTCTGGTGCTGGCTGCCTGGGAGAAGAGGCCAACCTCTGCCTGGCTACAACCTCCCTTCAGGTAGTTGTAGAGAGCAATAAGGTCACCCCTCAGTCTCCTCCTCTCCAGGCTAACCAACCCCAGCTCCCTCAGCCTCTCCTCATAGGGCTTGTGTTCCAAACCCCTCACCAGCTTTGTTGCCCTTCTCTGGACACATTCCAGCAACTCAACATCCTTTCTAAACTGAGGGGCCCAGAACTAGACACAGTACTCAAGGTGTGTCCTAACCAGTGCAGTGTACAGGGGCAGAATGACCTCCCTGCTCCTGCTGGTCACACTGTTCCTGATGCAGGCCAGGATGCCATTGGCCTTCTTGGCTGCCTGGGCACACTGCTGGCTCATGTTCAGCCTACAATCAACCAGTACCCCCAGGTCCCTCTCTGCCTGGCCGCTCTCCAGCCACTCTGACCCC
This sequence comes from Picus viridis, assembly GCA_033816785.1. Classification (NCBI taxonomy): domain Eukaryota; kingdom Metazoa; phylum Chordata; class Aves; order Piciformes; family Picidae; genus Picus; species Picus viridis. The sequence goes on from CM066566.1 coordinate 63,390,340, forward strand.
AGCCTGTAGCACTGCCTGGGGTTGTTGTGGCCAAGGTGCAGAACCCAGCACTTGGATGTGTTAAATCTCATCCATTGGATTCTGCCCATCTGTCCAGCCTGTTGAGGTCCCTCTGCAAGGCCTCTCTACCCTCCAGCAGATCAACTCCTGCCCCCAGCTTGGTGTCATCCACAAATTTACTGATGATGGACTCAATGCCCTCATCCAGATCATCAATAAAGATGTTGAAGAGCATGGGGCCCAGTACTGATCCCTGGGGCACACCACTAGTGACTGGCTGCCAGCTGGATGTGGCACCATTCACCACCACTCTGGGCTCAGCCCTCCAGCCAGTTCCTAACCCAACGCAGTGTGCTCCTGTCCAAGCCATGGGCTGCCAGCTTGGCCAGGAGTTTGCTGTGGGGGACGGTGTCAAAGGCCTTGCTGAGGTCTAGGTAGACCACATCCACAGGCCTCCCCACATCCACCAGGCAGGTCACCTGATCATAGAAGGAGATCAGGTTGGTCAGGCAGGACCTGCCCTTCCTAAATCCATGCTGGCTAGGCCTGATCCCTTGGCCATCCTGTAAGTGCTGTGTGATTGCACTCAAGATGACCTGCTCCATAATGTTGCCTGGCACTGAGGTCAGGCTGAGAGGCCTATAATTCCCTGGCTCGTCCAACCGGCCCTTCTTGTGGATGGGCACCACGTTGGCCAACCTCCAGTCTTCTGGGACCTCTCCAGTGAGCCAGGACTGCTGAAAAATAATAGAGAGCGGCTTGGACAGCTCATCTGTCAGCACCCTCAGCACCCTAGGATGGATCCCATCCGGTCCCATGGCCTTGTGGGGGTCCAAGCGGCTCAGAAGATCTCTAACTTCCTCCTGGAGCAGCGGGAAACTATGCAGCTCTCTGGCTTCTTCTGCCAGCTCTGCAGGCCAGCTGTCTGGAAGACGTTCTGCCCTGCTAGTGAAGATTGAGGCAAAGAAGGTGTTAAGTACCTCTGCTTTTTCCTCATCCTTTGTTACAACATTCCCCTCTGTGTCAACCAAGGAGTGGAGGTTGTCCTTGCCCTTCTTCTTGCTATTGATGTATTTATAGAAGGACTTTTTGTTGTCCTTCACAGCAGAGGCCAGTCTAAGTTCTAAATGGGCTTTTGCCTCCCTAATTTTCTTCCTGCATGTCCTAGCAACATCCCTAAACACTCCATGGGTTGCCTCCCCTTTCTTCCAAAGATAATACACCCTCTTTTTTTCCTTAGTTCTATTAAAAGTTCATTACCCATCCAGGCTGGCCGTCTGCCCCGGCGGCTCATCTTCCGGCACACTGGCACAGCCTGTTCCTGCATCTTCAAGAGTTCTTCCTTGAAGTAGGTCCAGCTCTCCTGGACCCCTTTATTTTTAAGGGCTGTTTCCCAAGGAACCTTCTGAATTAGTTCCTTGAGTAGCCTGAAGTCTGCCCTCCTGAAGTCCAGAGTGGAGGTCTTCTTGCTCCCCCTCTTGGCTTGGCTGCATACTGAAAACTCTATTATCTCGTGGTCACTGGTGCCTAAACACCCTCCGACCACCACATCACCCACCAGCCCTTCCCTGTTGGTGAAGAGGAGGTCAAGCATAGCCTTACCCCTGGTAGGCTCGCGCAGCACCTGGGATAAGAAGCTGTCCTCCATGCACTCTAAGAACCTCCTAGACTGCCTCCTCTCTGCTGTGTTGAGATCCCAGCAGATATCAGGCAGGTTGAAGTCACCCATGAGAATGAGGTCAGGTGATCTTGAGACAGCCTTAAGCTGTCTATAGAATGCTTCATCAACATCCTCCTCCTGGTTGGGTGGTCTATAACAGACGCCAACCAGGATGTCTGCCCTGTTGGTCTTCCCTCTAATTCTCACCCACAAGCACTCAACTCGATCATCCCTGATCTCCATCTCAACGGTATCCAGTGCCTCCCTGATGTACAGGGCCACCCCTCCACCCCTTCTTCCTTGCCTGTCTCTCCTGAAGAGCCTGTAGCCGTCAATTGCAGCGCTCCAGTCATGCGAGTCGTCCCACCACGTCTCTGTGATGGCAACTACATCATAACTTTCTTGCTGCAACAAGGCTTCCAGCTCCTCTTGTTTGTTACCCATGCTTCGTGCATTAGTGTACATGCACTGCATCTAGGCTGCTGGTTTCACCTCTAGCTCTAGCTTATCACCCCCAGACTCCTGCCTGAGGGGACTGGTTTCCGACCCTTCCCCCTTCAAAGCTAGTTTAAAGCCCTGTCAATGAGACTTGCTAATTCCCTTCCCAGAATCTTTTTACCTTTGGGGGACAGGCCATTCTCGTGTACTGTGACCTTTCCCCTCCTCTGGGACAGATGTACTCCATCTGTTACCAGCTGACCTGGTGCAGTAGAAAGTTCCCCAAGATCAAAAAACCCAAAATTCATTCATCTGCACCAGCCCCTAAGCCACTTGTTGACTACAGCGGCTGACCTGTTCCTTATTGTTTTCCCTCCTGCAACTAACGGTATCGATGTAAAAATTGTTTGTGCACCTGACCCCTCAACCAGATCTCCCAGGCCCTCCTGTTGATGGTGGAGGTGTGACAGAGCAGTTTGGTGGATGCTATTCAGCCAGCTAAGGCCAGCTCACCTCTAGCACTAAGCTAATATATAATGCCAGGTATATAATGCATGAGCATTATGCATAAAATTATATTCTAGTATGTATTTAATACCTCTCTAGGAAGAGAATTGTAGTTTATCTCCTGTTCCACTAAACAAAAATTTTCTGCAATTGCTATATAAGAAAGTTCCTAGTGTCTTTTTTAAGAATAGAAGATAAATAGTAGGCAGGTAACTTGTTGTAGATATCTAAATCTCATTAAACTTGCGTTAAGAAATATTTGCTAATCAATTGAATGGTTTATTTCCAGGAAAAATGTAGCAAAATTTCTATGACATAAGGATCAAGGGAATGAGTCCTGTGATTTGTAAGAATTTATACATTAGTCCTAGTGATCTATTATCACTGACTGAAAATTTATTTTAATTTATGTTTTTCCCTCAGAAAGTCAAACTTCTACAAATATCAAATTTTCAGAGGAAAATAAGTTATGTTCAAATCAGAAGAATATATAAATGTGTCCCTTTGAACCAATCAAAAATACTGAGTATTGTTGAAATTATTATTTCTATCTTCATGCAGTTTCATCATGAACCTGCTATTAAACTCATTGTGTCTACAGAATATGAAAAGTTAAAGTACTGAATATCATCTTTGACTCAGTTTTTACTTGCAAGACTGATCTTCAAAATTCCCAGGCATAAGGCCAAAAGGAGACTCTGAAACCAAGAAGATGTATCCTTGGTGGAAAAGGATCAAGTCAGAGAATATTTAAGATATTCATGAATCATGGACATTCATGGATCCTGATGCAATACACCCTGAGGTGCTGAGAATGTTGGATGATGTCTTACAAGGCCACTCTTGATTGTCTTTATTGTCTTTGTACTACTTGGGCAAATGAGAGAAGGGACTGAGGACTGGAGAAATGCAAATATCACTCCTGTCTTCAGGCAAGTTTTCATTTAGTTCAGTTTGTTCTAATCTAATGTATGCTGCACTGGTTAGGCCCCACCTTGGGTAATGTGTCCAGTTCTGGGCCCCTCAGTTTAGGAAGGATGTTGACTTGCTGGAACGTGTCCAGAGAAGGGCAACAAAGTTGGTGAGGGGTTTGGAACACAAGCCCTATGAGGAGAGACTGAGGGAGCTGGGGTTGCTTAGCCTGGAGGAGACTCAGGAGTGACCTTATTGCTCTCTACAACTACCTGAAGGGAGGTTGTAGACAGGCGGAGGTTGGTCTCTTCTCCCAGGCAGCCAGCACCAGAACAAGAGGACACAGTCTCAGGCTGTGCCAGGGGAGGTTTAGGTTGGATGGTAGGAAGAAATTCTACACAGAGAAAGTGATTGCCTGTTGGAATGGGCTGCCCGTGGAGGTGGTGGAGTCACCATCATTGGAGGTGTTCAGGAGGAGACTTGATGGGGTGCTTGGTTGCATGGTTTTATTGATTAGGCAGGTTGGATTAGTTGATGGGTTGGACACAATGATCTTGAAGGTCTATTCTATTCTATTCTATTCTATTCTATTCTATTCTATTCTATTCTATTCTATTCTATTCTATTCTATTCTATTCTATTCCCTTCTATTCTATTCTATTCCCTTCTATTCTATTCTATTCCCTTCTATTCTATTCTATTCTAATTCCCCATGCCTGTTTAAAACTGATTAGGACTATGCTCAAGTAATGTTACTACTTGATTTTAATTTTTTTTAAGGGAAGGAAAAAAAGACTGAGTAATTTTTTGGGGCTCGTTTTGCTGCTTTTTGTTGTTGTTTTTGGTTTTGGTGGGTTTTTTTGTTGCTGTTGTTTGTTTTTTTTTTTGGAGGGGGAGATTGTGGTTTTGTTTATTTGTTATTTAGTTTTAATAGTACTTCTAGGACATATATTTAAATCCAGCTGTTGTTGCTGAATTAATGTCTCCAAAGAGGAAAGGTTAAAATATTTGTCAATAGACTCAGATGAAGATAAGGATTTGGAAATAATATATGGCTATACATGGGTATAATAAAAGAAACAACTCAATGCCAAGTACTTTTTATAAAAACATTAATAGTGAAAAACTTGAAGTGAATTGCTTTGAATTCTAAAGCCTAGTCTATAGCAAACATGTTTACTATCAAAAGAAATTTTTGAAGTCCTTTATTCCTAGATGGTATGTGCTTATTCTGAGAGGAGTACAATAGGAATTTTCCTAGGTTGCAATTTTTTTTTCAACTGTAAAGCTTTTCATGTGTCTAGAATACATATTCTATTGCACAGTCTAGAATACATATTCTACTACATACACACAAAAGACAACTAGAAAGAAAAAAAATTAGAGTAGCATAATACTACAAACCACATAAACATATTGTCACTGCAAACTGAAAATGTTTAACTACATCTACAAGAGTTTTCAAACTGCTTTATTCTGTCAATATTGTAATGCAGATACATCTAGAATATTCACTAAAAGAATGTCAAGTAATAAGACCAAAATTCTAAGCCGAAGTCTGCTAAACTAAGAATGCTAAATGAGTGCAAGAGAAACATAACATTAGATCTTCTTTGTGAAAGGAAGCAAATGCTTTTTAACAGTGGTTAAACCGACATAGATTTTAAATGCATGATACAGGGACTTTCAGTCCTCTTCCACAGTCTTCCATGTTACCTAGAATGTTTACCTTCACAGAATGATTTGTTTGTATATTTCAATTGAAAACAACAATAAGAACTCTTACTTAGGCATCTATTTTAACCAATTTAAAGAAATTTAAATGGTGAAGGTTTATGAGCACCAATGTTTTTTCCTCTAAACTTTCAACAATGTCAGAAATGTGATTCAAAATAGAATTATAGAATCATAGAATCAAAGAAACAATCATAGAATCATAGAATGGTCTGTTTTGAAAGGAACCTCAGAAGGTCATCTAGTCCACCTCCCTCTGCAGTAAGTAGGGACATGCTCAATTAATAAGCAGGGGCATCCTCAACTGGTCATTTTAATATTGCCTTCCTCCCTTCCTCTTGATCCTCCTCCACTCATTCATTCTCGTTGACCATCCTGTACTGCGGCCATCTTGTCTGTGGCCACTGGCAGCAGGCTCAGCTGTTGTGGCCATGGGAGGAAGGCAGTGGGTTAAAAGTGGGCTTGATTTTGTGCAGTGTTACTTGGCTCTGTGCAGGCTCTGCCTGTGCTATTAACTTCCTGGACAAATACCTGCAATGGCAAAACTGAGGGGGAAGCATTTCCTTCACACCACTTTTGACTGGTTAGCATGGATCACTATATGAATTAGAAGAGAGTAGGAACTGTAGTCAAAATGCTTGTCTCCCAAAGCAGGAAAGTAATTAGAACTTTCTCTGGCTTGGTGCCTTGCCACATCAACAATGATGACCATGTTTGGCAAGGCTTTTACTGCTATGTTTTCAAAATACTTGAAAAAAGCCTTCATGGCTGATGAGCCAGAAAGGACTAGTAAGCTATGAACATGAAAAAAAATCCCAGATTTTCCATCAAACAATATAGGAGAAAGAATCAAGTGACTGTAATTCAAGCTAAAATATGCTAAAGTTACGGTTTTGCATAGAAAAAACCCGAACATGTTCTCATAAAGAAATACAGTGTTTCCACAGTGATAGGGTAAATATGTATATTAACCTTCTTTATGTACCTGACACCTCATTTACACTTGATTACTAACTTTAAATTTAAATAAAACCTAAAATTATACATTTAGTCTGAAGTAGTCAGCTACAGTACTTCAGCATTCAACGAAGAAAGATTAGCAACTTTGGAGACCAAATTATTCAATTTGTTTCAGGCACCTAGATTCCTTCAGACATTACTATTGATATAGTCTTGATGAGTCAAATCATGTTACTATACAAGAACCACAATTCTGTAAAAGACAATATAAAAATTAGTACCATCACTATCAGAATATCAGTTGAAATATTATTGTCACACTAAATGTTTTCAACATTAAGTGGTCACAGTCTTTCCACAAGTAATTTAGCTGTTTATTCTTCTATGTTCATGACTGTTTCACTTTACAGAGCTACAGTATTTTTTTTAAACAGCACAAATTGAGGAAAAATAGGGTTTTATTTTCTGCCTTTAGTATAACCCCTTTTCCAAAATGTCAAAAAGTAGCACTGTCACATATGCAGAGTAAGTCTACTGAGGCATAGTCAATTAGTGAGTGAGTACAGCCAAGTCATTTAACTCAAGAAACTCAACAGAACCTTCACTGAAAGGTTACTGACATAAAAATATTTGGTCATATCAAACTCCTCTGTCATGGATGAGTTGAACCTGCTGCTGTTATTCATACCATGCTTCAGTCATGCCAGCTTCAAAAAAACAAAAGTGGTAACTGGGCAAAGTATTATGGGACTTGAGCATCTCCCCTATGAGAAGACACTGAAAGACCTGGGGCTATTTAGTCTTGAGAAAACAGAGAGGGGATAACATCAATGTGCATAAATATCTGAGGGGTGGGTGTCAAGTGTAAGGGGCCAATCTTTTTTCAGTGGTACACAGTAATAAGACAAGGAACAATAGATACAAACTTGAACATAGAAAGTTTCACCTCAACATGAGGAAAAACTTCTTGCAGTGAGGGTGGCATTCATTATCTCACCTTCTGTCTGTGTCATTATTTACCAAATGCCAAATAAGCATGAATTATATTTTTCCAGTACTCTCTGATACAAATTTAGTGATTGTATAAATACCTACTAGTTATGGCCTACATCAGAAATAATGTGGCCATCAGGACTAGGGAAGCCCTTTACTCAGCCCTTTACTCAGCCCTTTACTCAGCCCTTTACTCAGCCCTTTACTCAGCACTGGTTAGGCCACACCTTGAGTAGTGTGTCCAGTTCAGAGCTCCTCAATTTAAGAAGAACATTTTGATACTTGAATGTGCCCAGAGAAGAGCAACGAGACTGGTGAGAGGTCTCGAGCACAAACCTTGTGAGGAGAGGCTGAAGGAGCTGGACTTGTTTAGCCTGGAGAAGAGGAGGCTCAAGGGAGACCTTATGGGTGCCTACAACTACCTGAAGTGTGGTTGTAGACAGGTGGGGGTTGGTCTCTTCTCCCAGACAACCAGTGACAGAACAAAAGGACACAGTCTCAAGCTGTGCCAGAGGAAGTTTAGGCTCAAGGTGAGGAGAAAGTTCTTCATAGAAGGAGTAAATGGCCATTGGAATGCACTGCCCAGGGAGGTGGTGGAGTCACCATCCCTGGAGGTGTTCATAAAAGGACTGGATGTTTCACTTAGAGCCATGGTTTGGTTGTCATGAGGTATTAGGTAATAGGTTGGACTTGATGATCTCTGAGGTCTTTTCCAACCTGGTTTCCTGAAGGGACAAAAAGCCTCAAAACGCTCTGAATCAGACAATGGGGCAGGAGCCAGCAGGTCTGTTTTTTCAGGAAAATGCACATGTTGCCCAGGCTTGTCTGAACATGCCCTGGAGTGTGAGTGGGCCAGGTGTGTGTGACTTTGGCCATGTTTGGAGAAAACTCATTCTATAGGTTACAGTGTTAGTTTTTTATCTCACAATCTATGTTGTTACTGGCCATTATTGTGTATGAAATCTATGAATACCAGCCCAAAGAGCCATCGCTTTGCCTTGCAATTGTCCAAACTCTGGGAGAAATCACAAGCCTTTCTTGGAATCCAAGCTGTGTTTCAGTTTACCCAGACAAGACTGCAAGACCTCTGGCTGTATAACATTGCAAGGCCCCAGAGCAGACATGTCTTGCCGGGCCAAGAGACAAAACCCATGAGGAGCTGAGTCCCCAGGACAGCTTTATTTTATTGGAAGAAACAACAAGGACCGCTGTGAAGAATTGCAGCTGAAGAACCTCTCCAAATAGGCAAAGCTATGAAGCCAACAAGCCTTGCAAGCTTCAGCAGCAACCTCTTTTCTACAAGGCTTTCAGCTACAAAGCCTCCGGAGATAAATCCTGAATGTGCCTCAGTGACAAGCTGCAGAAGCCAACAGAAAGTGAAACTGTGTTCTTGCAGCTTTCACGTGGTTGACGCCATTTTGGTTTTGTTTAAACCCCCGCGGGGTATCATGATCAGTGAGTAATTGCGAAATCTCATTTTTTTAAGCAGGTACTAAAGGTCTGTTGCCCTAGAGAATTCTAGAGTTTCCCCCTTTGTAGGCAACCTCCAGCTCTGCTGCTGATGGTCCCTTTTTTCTTTACAGTTTAAAGTGCAGGTTGTTGTATCTGGATTTGTGCTCATATTGTTTAAATTGTTACTTGTTCCTGCTGGTGAGATATCTGTTCCACCAAATATTTTTAACTAGTAAATAGGTTTTAATAATATTTTCTGCATTTTTTTATTAAATTATTAATATTTTTATTAATTGTTCTGCCTATTGAACCTGATCTCCTTCTATGATCAGGTGACCCGCCTAGTGGACGTGGGGAGGCCTGTGGATGTGGTCTACCTGGACCTCAACAAGGCCTTTGACACCGTCCCCCACAGCAAACTCCTGGCCAAGCTGGCAGCCCATGGCTTGGACAGGAGCACACTGCGTTGGGTTAGGAACTGGCTGGAGGGCCGAGCCCAGAGAGTGGTGGTGAATGGTGCCACATCCAGCTGGCGGCCTGTCACTAGTGGTGTGCCCCAAGGATCAGTGCTGGGCCCCATGCTTTTCAACATCTTTATTGATGATCTGGATGAGGGCATTGAGTCCATCATCAGTAAATTTGCAGATGACACCAAGCTGGGGGCAGGAGTTGATCTGCTGGAGGGCAGAGAGGCTTGGCAGAGAGACCTCGACAGGCTGGACAGATGGGCAGAGTCCAATGGCATGAGATTTAACACATCCAAGTGCCGGGTTCTGCACATTGGCCATTAACAACCCCAGGCAGTGCTACAGGCTGGGGTCAGAGTGGCTGGAGAGCGGCCAGGCTGAGAGGGACCTGGGGGTGCTGGTTGATTGTAGGCTGAACATGAGCCAGCAGTGTGCCCAGGCAGCCAAGAGGGCCAACCGCATCCTGGCCTGCATTAGGAATAGTATGGCCAGCAGGAGCAGGGAGGTCATTGTGCCCCTGTACACTGCTTTGGTTAGGCCGCACCTTGAGTCCTGTGTCCAGTTCTGGGCCCCTCAGTTTAAGAAGGACATTGAGACACTTGAACGTGTCCAGAGAAGGGCAACAAGGCTGGTGAGGGGCCTTGAGCACAAGCCCTATGAGGAGAGGCTGAGGGAGCTGGGGCTGTTTAGCCTGGAGAAGAGGAGGCTCAGGGGCGACCTCATTGCTCTCTACAACTACCTGAAGGGTGGTTGTAGCCAGGAAGGGGTTGGCCTCTTCTCCCTAGCAACCGGCACCAGAAGAAGGGGACACAGTCTCAAGCTGCACCAGGGGAAGTTTAGGCTGGAGGTGAGGAGAAAGTTCTTCACCGAGAGAGTGATTCGTCATTGGAATGGGCTGCCCGGGGAGGTGGTTGAGTCTCCATCCCTGGAGGCGTTCAAGAGGGGACTGGATGTGGCACTTGGTGCCATGGTCTAGTTGTGAGGTTATGGTTACAGGTTGGACTCGATGATCTCTTCCAACCTTGGTTATTCTATTCTATTCTATTCTATTCTATTCTATTCTATTCTATTCTATTCTATTCTATTCTATTCTATTCTATTCTATTCTATTCTATTCATTCAATCTCCTTACAATCATAACACCTGGTTGATTCTGTGATATGCTGGCTCAGCCTTTTTTAGTTCCTTTCTGTGGTGCATCATGCTTCATAGTGTATATCAGTAACCAGTGTCAATGTGGGTGTCACATTTCCATCTAGGGGCTGAAGTGCTCTCAGAAACAAGAGTCTTCAGCATAACACCTAAAAATAATCAACCTTGTTAGGGTTAAAAAAAAGACAGCTGAGGAATAAAAAAAAAAAATCCTGTCTTTCAATTAAAATGTTTTCCAAACCTTCTGAACATGTATGTGTACTATAGGAAAAACACTATCTTGTTAACCCACCAACCCCATAATTAGCACATAAAGAGCACCATTTTCAGCAGACACAAGAAGCATGGTATTATAAAGAAGGTTTGAAGCTACTGAGATTTTCAGGTTTAGATTGATCCTTGACAATTGTATTGTATAACGGTCTCACAAAAAAATTAACTTACTTGTGTCAAGTTAATTAATAATGAACATCTTCTGATGCTTTAGAATTTCATCTTTCCTTATCATGTTGTTTGTTTGTTTTTTAATCAGGGGCAGGAGCTGGTTTTCATTTAAATGATAATTTCAACATAAAAATAAATACATTTATAGTAGAAAGTTCCTCTCTGAGGTTTCTTTACGTAATACTTGTCTTATGTGTATTTCTTCAATCATGTTCGTGACTACTTTTTATCATATTCATAGAATCATAGAATGGTTTGTGTTGGAAGATACTATAAAGATTATACAGTTCCAACACCCCTGCCACAGGCAGGGGCAGCTTCTACTAGACCTAGTTACTCAAAATCCCATCCAACCGGACTGTGTTCACTTCCAGGCATGGGGCATCCACAACTTCTCTGGGTGGCCTATTTCAGTTCTTCACCAGCACCAGAACATGAGTACATAGTCTCACACTGCACCAGGGGAAGTTTAGGCTTGAGGTGAGGAGAAAGTTCTTCACAGAGTTGTTAGCCATTGGAATGGGCTGCCCAGGGAGGTGGTGGAGTCACCATCTCTGGAGGTGTTCAAGAGGGCATTGGACATGGCACTTGGTGCCGTAGTTTAGTAGTCATGAGGTCTTGGGTGACAGGTTGGACTTGATGATCTTTGAGGTCTTTTCCAACCTTATTGATTCTATGATTCTATGATTAGTGAAGAACTTCTTCCATACGTCCAAGTTTAATCTACCCTCTTTCAGTTTATAAACTTTACTCCTTATCCTATCATTACATACCCTTGCAAGAAATCTCTCTCCAGCTTTCTGGTAGGTGTCCCTTTACTTACTAGAAGGCTGACATAAGGAGTTTCCTCCAGACGGAACAATCTCCACTTTCTCAGCCTGTCTTCATAGAGGAGGTGCTCAAGCCTTGTGATTCTCTTCATGACCCATCTCCGGACTTCCTCCAACAGGTGCGTGATTTTTTATACTGTGGGCCTCAGAGATGGATGCAGTTCTCCAATCAGGTTCTCCTGAGAGCAGAGTAGAAAGGGAGTATTACCTTTATCAAACAGATGATCCTTTCTCCCTGCTATCAGAGTAACAAATGCCAGCATAATTATTTGCATCTATGTAGAAAGATTACATTTGTGTAATGGGGAGTGCCATCCTTTGAAGACTGTGGCTTGCAAATAGGGAAATCAGTGAGGCTTCATGAGGATTCCACAGGAATAGTTGTTCTGGAAAACACACTAACGGTAAGCAGTAAGATTTAGAGAATTTAGGGAAAAGGAAAAAAAAAACCAAACAAATAGCGATATGAGTGAAGCTGTGGTAACTGAGGAGATTGGAGTAACATAAATGAATAAGATTCCATAAGGAAGGGTCAAATACAGTTGTTAACTTCCTCCACAGTGATGTTATTTTATTTTTTATAATAGATTGTAAGTTTCAGAATCTTGAGTGGTAGGAACCAAGTACCAAGTAAGACGACAACACTGGATATCAGCTGGGCCAACTTTGGCCTTTTCAAGCAATTGGTAGGGGAAATCTCATGGGACAGGGTACTAGAAGGCAGAGGGGATTGGACGTGGCACTTGGTGCCATGGTTTAGTCATGAGGTCTGTGACGACAGGGTGGACTTGATGGTCTTTGAGGTCTCTCCCAACCTTGGTGATTCTGTGATTCTGTGAAGACAGTGGTTAGTATTCAAGGACCTCTTTTTCCAAGCTCAAGATCAGAGCATCCCAAAGGGTATGAAATCCAGAAAGGGAGCCAGGAGACTCACATTGTTAAGTAGGAGCTGCTAAACAAAATCAGGTGGAAGGAGAGAGTCTACAGATTAGGGAAGGAGGGGCTGGCCATTTGGGAGCAGTACAGGACTGTTGTTAGAAGATATAGGGAGGTGACTAGGAAGGTTAAGGCCTCATTGGAATTCAACCTTGCGAGGGAGGTCAGGGACAATAGGAAGTGCTTCTACATGTATGTTTCAAGAAAAGCTAACACCAGAGGCAGTGTAGGCCCACTGCTGAATGAGATGGGTGCCTTGGTGATGGAGGACACAGAGAAGGCAAAGTTACTAAATGTCTTCATTGTCTCTGTCTATTCTTCTGGAGGTTGTCCTCAGGAGCCCCAAGTCCCTGAGGTCCTAGAGGGTGACAGGACAAAGGAGGTATTTTCCATGGTTAATGAGGACTGGGTTAGGGAACAGTTAAGTAATCTGGATATCCATAAATCCATGGGTCCGTCCTGCTGGAATGCTGAGGGAACTGACAGAGGTCACTGCCAGACCACTCCACCATCTTTGGTAGGTCATGGCAGACAGGAGAGGTACCTGGGGACTGGAGGAAGGCAAAAGTCACTCCAATCTTCAAAAAGGGTAAGAGGGAGGACCTGGATATCTATAGACTGGTCAGCCTCACCTCCATCCCTGGAAAGGTGATGAAGCAACTTATCCTTGATGCTATCCATAGCCATATCAAGGACAAGAGGGTCATTAGGAGTAGTCAACATGGCTTCACCAAAGGGAAGTCATGTTTGACCAACTTGATAGCTTTTTATGAGAACATAACCAGGTGGATAGATGATGGTAGAGCTGTGGATGTGGTCTAACTTGATTTCGGTAAGGCATTTTATACCGTCTCCCACAGCAACCTTGCAATTAGACTGAGGAAGTGTGGTCTCCATGATCAGGTAGTGAGGTGGATTGTGAACTGGTTGAAAAGAAGGAGTCAAAGAGTTGTGGTCAATAGGACAGAGTCTAGCTGGAGGCCCGTGTCTAGTGGAATCCCTCAGGGGTCAACACTGGGACCAGAACTGTTCAATGTATTTGTCAATGACCTAGATGAGGGCACAGAGTGTACTGTCAGCAAGTTTGCTGGTGACACCAAGCTGGGTGGAGTGGTTGACCCACCAGAAGGTTGTGCAGCCATTCAGTGAGATTTGGAGAGGCTGGAGAATCAGGCAGGGAGAAATTTGATGAAGTTCAACAAGGGCAAGTGTAGAGTCTTGCACCTGGAAAGGAACAACTCCAGGCACCAATATAGGGGACTAACCTGCTAGAGAGCAGTGAAGGTGAAAGGGACCTGGGGGGCCTGGTGGATGGAAGGATGACCGTGAGCCAGCAATGTGCTCTTGTGGCCAGGAAGCTCAATGCCATTCTGGGATGGATTAAAAGGGGTGTGACCAGTAGGTCATAAGAGGTTCTACTCCCCTTCTACTCTGCACTGGTGAGGCTGCATCTGGAATATTGTGTCCAGTTCTGGGCCTCTCAGTTCAAGAAAGACAGTGAGCTACTTGAAAGAGCCACAAAGATGATTAAGGGTGTGGAACATCTTCCATACAAGGAGAGACTGAGGGAGCTGGAGCACTTTAACTTGGAGAAGAGGAGATTGAGAGGTGACCTCATCAATGTTTATAAATATGTAAAGGGTAAGTCCCAAGAGGATGGAGCCAGGCTCTTCTCAGTAGTACTCAATGACAGGACAAGGGGCAATGGGTGGATGTTGAGGCATAGAAGTTACACATAAATATGAGGAAAAAAATTCACTGTGAGGGTGACAGAGCACTAGAACAGGCTGCCCAGGGAGGTTGTGGAGTCTCCCTCTCTGGAGATGTTCAAAACTTGCCTGGATGTGTTCCTGTGTAATCTGGTGTTGGTGATCTTGCTCTGGCAGGGGAGTTGGACTAGATGATCTTTTGCGGTCTCTTCCAGCCCCTGAAATTCTGTGATTCTGTGATATAAACGGCTGACTTTGACAATTAATAAATAAGACATTGTACCAATTTCCATTCTTCTAAAACTGCTGGGAAGAGCAAGCAGAAAGATTTGGTTTTGTTTGGTTTGGGGTTTGGGTTTTTTTGTGTGGATTTTTTTTTGTTGGTTTTTGTTTGTTTGTTTTGTTGTTTTTTTTTAACTGTGGGTTTACCTAAAGCAATTAGTTGTGTCTAGCCAAACTAGGAAGGAACAATCTTCAATTTAAGGCAGAGAGAAATTCATTGCACTTAAACTGGATTATTTCAAAGACATATTTGAATTATTATATTTTAGGTGATGAACTTTGATTAGCTAATGTTAACTAATTTATTTAAAGCATATTAAATATATTATGGTTCTCTTCTCCTTAATAATGCAAGAATAATAATTATATAAGTAATAATATACTTACAATGGTTGGTCAAGTACTTAATTTCCAAACAATATACAAACCCAAATCTACATCTCTCTTCTAAGAGTTACTCTGATGCAGCTAACAAATGTCTTTAAGAATCTAAACAAAATCTTTAGTGCTTTGCTTATATGCAGTGCATTCAAACATTTATTAGCTGTTAAATCCATTAGAAAGGTTTTAGCATAAGGTTTTACTTGATTTTAAATATGACTTCATGAGAATACAGAGCATAATCATAAACAAATGCAGTCAGAGGATATAGTTTTCAAATGGTGAGAGTACCCTCTAAACTATATCCCTTAAAACAACTTACATTCTAACTTTGATCTAGCAAGGAGATTTACATTCATTAATGATTATTGGTTCCATTTTCATAAGGTTCCCTGATAATGTTTAGGCTATCCAGCTATCAATCTTTCCTTTTGAGTTCTTAAAGTAAGAGAGCAAGTGGAAAGGTACCTTTTAAGAAATACTCCACTGACTTTACATTTATTTCCTTTGTGTGTTAACCAGGTGCTCAGTCTGGGTTTTTTCATTTGTGTGTGGGGTTTTTTTTTTGTGGGTTTTTTTTGTTTGTTTCCTTTGATGATCGAGGAGGATAATCCTCGTGAGTAGGAGATATTTTGCTGAAGTATGAAACCCTGAATAGTTTTTCTACTTCACAAAATGTTTATATCCCTGAAGGTGTAAATAAACCAAACCAAACAAACAAAAAACCCCCAACAACTTTGGGTCAAAACTACAGGTATTTTCAGAGAGCTTTTTCATGCAAAGTAATGATATAGTTCCATTTGTTGTTTGAATAATCAGTGGATTGGTTTGTTCTTAAACCAAACTGAAATTCCAGGCAGGGAAAATACATCCATTTGAGGTGAAAAGTTTTGCCCTAGATTCCATTCCTGATAGATTTGTTAAAATCTTGTTGTATGATAGTGTAGTGGGTTGAGACAACCACCCTCCCCACCACAGGCAAAATAACAACTCTGGCAAACGGATTGCAAAAGTAATGGAAAAGTTTAAATAGAAACAAGTGAAGGTGCACAAAGAAACCAGAAAACAGTGACAGAAGAAACCCCAAAACACACCCGGATGCACCCCATCCCCACCTGAGGGTGGGCCCAAGACCCCCAGGGCTCGTTCTTCCCCCCCCACTGCTAGGCTAGTCTCAGCTGGCCAGGCCTGAGACCGCCCATCCCCCTGGCCTTGGGCCTAGCCAGGCCCAAGGCCGGGAGACGTCTCCCCCAGTTACCGGGCGCTGGCGAGGGAAGAAAGAGAAAGAGGCGGACCCCACACAAGATCTTATAGCGGTGCAGGGGATTGTGGTAGGAGATACACGGCTTTCCTGTGTCCACCCACTGGGCTGGACTTCTGGACACAGGAAGTGTGCCATGCAGCAGAGGGCACCCAGCCCAAACCACCACACGCCACCCCTTATCTCATACCACAACCCCTGCACCCAAATACATCATCAAATTAGAAATCCCTGATGACCTTGCGTCCGGCAAGGTCCATATCTTCTTCTGGGCGTCCAAACAGTCTCTCTCAGGCTCAAGCATCAGTCCAGTCCAGTTCTTCCTCTCTCGTCCAGTGGAACCTCCCAGCAATGCAGAGTTCACTCTTCTGCAGTGCAGGTCCTTCATGGATCCATTGGACATCCTGGCCACCTGGAAAAGCCTCACAACCTCTCAGCCAAGCTCTTCTTCTCGCTTGCATTTAACTCAGCGGCATAACCTCCACCCCTGGGGCAAGCCAGTCGGAACAATCCGGCTCCACGACTGCTTTTGTTTCAATCCCCAGGGTGCCGCAAACCGACCGCCTCCGACCGCGGTCCAGGCTACCCAAACGCCTATCAGGGTACTTCGCCCCCCACACCGGGCGTTCACGTACCGAGGCGTAGCAATATCCGGCTGCACACACCCCCGGAAGAGGGAGGGGCTGCGCCACAGCCCAAATGAGAGGAAGGGAGGCGGAGCCAGGTGCTCGGCGCCATTTTTCGGTACTGTCCGAAAAACATGGGGGAGATTAGAGCCAAGCCCACTGCAGCCCGAGCACTCGGGCGGTGTCCGCTGCCGCCGCCACTCAGCACACAGCAGAGCCCGGCCGCCTCTACCGCCGCGGTACAGGATCAAAATCACCTCCACCCCTCGGGCACTCCAACAGCTTCCCCAGCGAAAGCCACAAGCGCGTTCTCAGAGCCTTTGAAAACGGCTTTCCAGCTGGGGTCCCCGTTCGCCCCTCCTGGGTCTCAGGGGCTAGTTCGCCCGCCCGCCCGCTGCGGCTGGCTCCATCCTTGCAGCAAGACGGACCTCATTTGACCTGCTCACCGCTGCCCCTCCCCCGCTTCACCCCCGCCACTTCCACCGCCCGCGGAGAGGAAAGGGTGGGGGAGGGGCAGGTCCCGCGTTCTTAAGCGGTAACCCCCGACGCACCAGGTGTCCCCCTGCAATCCACAAGAACTCACACCATCGCCCCGGCAGCGAAGCTTGAGCCCCCCACCTTCCCAAACCGAAAACCGACGCCCAGAACTAAATTTAAACTATCCATCTTTTGCAATCTGATCTGCAGTTCGCCACACCAACCAGCCCCACGTTGGGTGCCAAAAGTGTGGTGGGTTGGGACAACCTCCTCCCCACCACAGGCAAAATAACGACTCTGGCAAACGGATTGCAAAAGTGATGGAAAAGTTTAAATAGAAACAAGTGAAGGTGCACAAAGAAACCAGAAAACAGTGACAGAAGAAACCCCAAAACACACCCGGATACACCCCATCCCCACCTGAGAGTGGGCCCAAGACCCCCAGGGCTCGTTCTTCCCCCCACTGCAAGGCTAGTCTCAGCTGGCCAGGCCTGAGACCGCCCATCCCCTGGTCTTGGGCCTGGCTAGGCCCAAGGCCGGGAGACGTCTCCCCCAGTTACCGGGCGCCGGCGAGGGAAGAAAGAGAAAGAGGCGGACCCCACACAAGATCTTATAGCGGTGCAGGGGATTGTGGTAGGAGATACACGGCTTTCCTGTGTCCACCCACTGGGCTGGACTTCTGGACACAGGAAGTGTGCCATGCAGCAGAGGGCACCCAGCCCAAACCACCACAGATAGCCAACCTGAGAAAAAAGAATTTCCTTGGATGAGTAGTTTCTTGTCTCTTATTTCAAGTATCAAAGGTTTATACTGTAACAAATGGCTGAATATGTTTGTGCAGTACAATTGAAAATGCCGCAGAAAATCAGTTAAAGCCAGGAGAAGGTTAAATGTTTGTGTTGGAGACAGCAACTGCAATTCATTCTTTCACACATAATTTATAAAACATTCAGCTAGAAATGATGATAAGAAGAAACAGAAGGGTGGAGCAAAGATTGTCTCTTCACTGCAAAGACAGAACTAGACAATCGGGTAACAGGCAATATGGATAAGTTCAAATGAGTACCAGATCTTTCACAGACGGCATAAAAATCATGCTCTTTACCTTTCCCAGCCAACAACAGACTATAGCAGAAAACACCCAAAGCCCAGTGCGGCTTTTCCTGAGCGTATCAAGCCATATGTTGATCCCAGACCTGTCAGTCTCAGCATGGAGATCTGAAATGTAACTGACAGACCAGTCACAAGGAGGTGACCACTGCAACAGGGTAGGCAAAATATCCCCGACCTGTGGAGCCAGTGGCTACTTATTGAGATATACATGAATATTACAGTCCTACTTTCCCATAGCCTGCCTCGTGAAGCCCACTGATTTTTATTTTAACAGGTGCCTTTCTCCCCATTTGCCTTCCCTTTCATTTCTATGAGGCCGTACTTTGTTGATTTTTGCTCCCATCCTTTTCACATATGGTTTGGAGGTACAACATGTCTTATCACCTCCAGGGCCTCACAGACATGAAGGCCATCTACATATTCCATTATTATTCCGACAGCCCAGGATTTTAAATTTAAATCCACATTCTATGTTTTAAACACCAGGGAATGAGTAAACATTAGGAAAAACTCAAACAAAACCGATCCAGTTATGATTGCATGCATGACTTATTGTTATTGAGTGTCTTAAACTGTGTGCAAAACATATTCTGTCTTAATTGCAAATAAAAGGCCACCTTGCATGACAATTCTGCATCTTCAGGAATAGTTGCTACTGACCATTTAAAATGGTGTATGTACAGTTTGACCAGCTGTACAACAGAAACTGCCAGGGAATTTCAGAGATGATCAGGTTTTCCACAGATTTTCTGGGATATTAAAAAGCACGGTTAAATGTACAAGTAATAATTATCAGCAGGACTGATCATGATACTGCCCAAATTTCCACCTGGAGAACTCATGTAGCAACAAGTCAAATGGTTTGCTACAAAGTTGCCAGGAATTTAGTCAATAAGCTGAATAAATCCATTGCCGCCTATTCTTTTTTTGCTAGAGAGCTGACTTGGGACCAGAGCTTGGGGCCCCATCCCTGGAGGTGTTTAAGACCAGGCTGGATGAGGATCTGGCCAGCCTGATCTAGTGTGGGGTGTCCCTGCCCACGGCAGGGGTGTTGGAACTAGCTGATCCTTGTGGTCCCTTCCAACCCTGACTGATACTATGATACTATGACTGGCGTGCTTGAGCCAAAATGCATTCCATTTTAGTTTCCTTTTCAGGCTTTTCGGGGTGGAAGGACCTTGGCAGTCAACAAGGACTGGCAGGATCATCTCTCACATGCCTGCTCGAGATCATGGTGTCAGCCACAGGAAATTTAAAACACACTAGAGAGCCACACGATCGGCACTTTGCTAGAAAGCTGCTGTCTTCTTGCTCGATTGCAGCACATGCCGCGGCACTTTTTTTTATTTTTCCAGTTGATCAGTGGCCAGGGATAGGGATGGTTGTAACTCACAGCATGGCTGTTTTCAAAAGATCTATGTTGACCCAGACTGAGGTCAAACATAAGCAGGTAGGTGACCAGGCAACTGGCTGCAGAGAGTGCTGGAGGCTGACACTTGAAATCGAGGGCAGTGGAGACAACACCTGCATTAGGTGTGAGCAGATGGACTATCACTAAAAGAAGATAGAAAGGAGGTGGGACCTAGTCTGTTCTCTCTAGTATCAGGCGAGGTGACAGGAGGAAATGGCCTCTTGGAAAGGTTTAGACTGGATATTAGGAAACATTTCTTTACGGAAACAGTGGTCAGACACTGGGAAATGTGTGGACACAGTACTTTGGAACATGGTTTAATGACCATGGTGGTATTAGGTCAACGTTTTGAGTTGATGATCTTAGAGGTATTTTCCAACTAAAACATTTCCATGATTCTATGATTCTAGTCAGCCACTGTAATTCACCCTCAACTATAAATTTTTATGACAGAAAAAACACCTATATTCAGTCTTTTCTCACATGGAGAACATTCAATATTCATAATCTCCCTTGAAATTATGGTCAGCTAGGGTTTTTTGTTTGTTTTTAATTCTAATATGACCTACATATGCTATCTGATAAGAACTGCAGGGAGTAACCATGGTGTCACAAATATATGCAATTCTCTCATTAGTTCTGCTTACATTTTTTCATTTCTTTACTTTCTATAGCCAAGGATTATTCCCACCTTTTCAAAGAAATATCTGTATTACCCCAAGATGTTTTTATATTGAGTACTAAAAAATAATTTAGAATAATTCTTGTTAAGATATTAATCATTTTTCCACCACCCACATTATTTTGAATTTTCTTCATTAAAACGTTTAAGTTGTGAAGAACTACACAACATAAAGGTAACTATTTATGAGATCCATCTCATCAAGCTTTTGGCATCCATAGCACAAACATTTCCTCTGTAGTCTGTTCATAGGATGTCATTTATAAATTAATGATTCATTTGTTTTTGTTTTCTGCAAGGTAAAATGAATTGTACAATTGAAACACTTATAGCTCTCCAATGAACATAATAGAATTCTAGAAGACTATATGAGATGTAGCAATCAATATTGTAGACAGTTAGATGAACTGAACTTCATCTCTCATCAAAGGCCTTTCTAAGATACCCAAGATGAAAAGTCCTCATCAGAGGTATACCAAGTCTTTCCTTATCATGAGAGTTAATAGGCTCTCCATCCTCTCTGAACAATACTGGAAGTCTTTACAATTTATAATCACAGAATTAACCAGGTTGGAAAAGACCTTCAAATCATCAAGTCCAACCTATCACCCAACATCATCTAATCAATTAAACCATGGAACTATGGGCCTCATCCAGTCTCTTTTTAAACACTTCCAGTGATGGTGACTCCACCACCTCCACAGGCAGCCCATTCCAATGGCCAGTCACTCTTTCTGTGAAGAACTTCTTCCTAACATCCAGCCTAAACCTCCCCTGGTGCAGCTTGAGACTGTGTCCTCTTGTTCTGGTGCTTGTTGCTGTGGTGGAGTAGGAAGGTTCCCCCACACACACAAAAGAATTCCACAGCTAACTCAGCCGGAGAAGCAGATGAAAGCTGTATTTTACAAGCAGATATGGAATGCAATGGATATGTACAAAAAATATACAATATTTACAATATATACAGAAATGTACAGCAATGTATGTAATACAGGAAACCTTTCCCCAACCCCCCTGCCGCCAGGGGGTTTGACCTGCCCCTCCCTTCACCCTCCCTACCTCCCCTTTTTCCCAAAAGGGTTAGAGAGAGAGAGAAAGGAAGGTAATTAAAAGGGGAAAACTTTGTTAAAGCTCAAAGCGAATGCAAAAAGTTAGTTTTCTTATCTGGTTAGCAAGAATCGTAGAGAGAAACGAGCCAGCTCACAGCACAGGGGGAAGAAGAAGACGACGACTGACTGCCCCCGACTGAAAGACTAAACAAAACTCTACAGTCGGGTTCCACCAATGAAATTGGATTAGCATATCTCTTGTTTTCATTCTAATATCAAAACATTCGGCTAGAGTGTTCAGAAAGTGTCTCTTTCTTAAAGGCACAGCCTAAACCGGTCACAGTTGCCTGGGAGAAGAGACACTTCAAGTAGTTGTAGACAGCAGTAAGGTCTCCCCTGAGCCTCCTCTTCTCCAGGCTAAACAAACCCAGCTCCCTCAGCTGCTCCTCATAGTGCTTGTGATCTAGACCCCTCACCACCCTTGTTGCGCATCTCTGGACACACTCCAGCAACTCAACCTCTTTCCTAAACTGAGCGGCCCAGAAATGGACACAGGACTCAAGGTGTGGCCTAACCAGTGCCGAGTACAGGGGCTGAATGATCTCCCTGCTCCTGGTGGCCACACTATTCCTGATAGAGACCAGGATGCCATTGGCCTTCTTGGCCACCTGGAAGAAATTCAACCTTCATTCACAGATCAATCACATATTTAATTCTTACTACTAGAGTGATTATTTGGGATTCTTGTTTGTTTGCTTGTGGGATTTTTTAAGTTTATATGTAAAATAATCAGGGAGAATCATAAACCAGTGTAAATGTCACTCATAAAAAAGAATTACTGAGTGAGTATCCACTTTCGATATTCTAAAAATAAATACTGCTTTCCGAATAGTTGCAACTGCAATAAAGAAAGTAGGTGAATTATGAAAATTCCTAAGATAGTGAGATCTTGAATTTTACAATGGACATTTTATACCTTCTGAGATCAGTCCCTAAACCAACAATGGAGAAGATTTTTTTGTTATAGTGAACAAGTATTTGTTTTGTGGCATGAAATAAAATAAATTTGAAATCTAAAATAAGGATCAGATGCAATCCTCCACTCAGTTTCTGCAAAAAAACTTTAATGCTTATCTGAAGAACTGGCAACCTTTGCGATAATTCCCTCCAGGAAATAGATTAAAATTTATGTAAGCAAGTCTTTCTGTAGCAGAAAATATTTATTTTATGGTCTCACAAAAGGAAGGGAAGCTTGTCAGTATGAGAGCTGACGGATTCCACAGGCAATTCAGCTTTATAAACACTTCCTGTCTGCTAGAGTTTGTGAGGTATATAGGGAGCATAAAAAAAAAAAAAAAAAAAAAAAAAAGTAGTTTCATAAAGTGTTAGCAACTTCATTAAAGCTTATTGCAAGTATGGATTTTCTGATGGGGTGAGTAAAGCTGCTAGATTTCACTTTGCAGCTTTCTACACTTTCTATCTTTCTCAGTTTCAGCTAATGCTGTGGCTGCTACACCAACCTTTCATGTAGACATATTAATTTTCATAATTTATCTTTTCTTCCGGCTTAGTTGACCATTAAAATAGATTATGTCATTTAATGATATTTTGGCTAAAAATAAACTGTTTCCAAAAGGGTCATTCCACAGTATTTCACTGTAGCTATAAAAAGTAATGACAGTAGAGGAACAAGCAAGTAGAATCCTAGAATCAGTCAGGGTTGGAAGGGACCACAAGGATCATGGTATCATAGTATCAGTAATCAAATAACTCAAATATTACTTCCTTATTTTACAAATAAGTGTTGCCAGATACATTGGGTACATACACTAGAAGACTGTCTGATCTTTATAATTTTCAGCATTAAACAATAAAGTCTTATGGAATGAAAAGTTAAAAATATTAATTGTAAATGTTATCAAGTGATTGAAAATTCTTGAGGTGATAAGACTAAGACCTTTTAAGGGATAATGCACTTTAAATAGATACAGCCACAGCCTTATCTGGAATTGCAAACTCATCTAAGATTTAATTATGTAAATGTAAAAAACACTTCCCACAACAATACCCTAAATAAATTTAAAAAAAAAAAAAAAAAAGCAAGCTCAAATGACTAATGTGTAAAAACCATACCACAGTAAAATAATTCAGAAAAATTCTTCCTAGGCTTCTTAGATGATTAAAACTTTGGTATTTCCTTCATTGCTTAAAATAGTACCACTAGAATTGTTATGAAAACAATTAACTTTGTGAAGATACCTCCTTGAATATCTATATCTACTTTGAAGTAATTTCAGATCTGGAAATTAGATACTCACATTTCCTAACCTCCTGGAGGTCATTGTGTATTAGGCCTTTTCAAACCAAGCTTAACTGACTCTACCAGCACAGAATTCAATTAGAAGCACAGCTGGAGCATGAATTGCAAATCATTTACATAACAGCCCAAATCAAAGAAGGCTTCAAAACATGACTCCTGCTACTCATTGGGAATGACTGAATCTTCAGGATTACAAGTTCATAGGTAGGGAAAAGAGACAGTATTGTGCATTGACTTTGGCTGGTTACCAGGGTGCTCATCAAGCTGTTCTCTCACTCCCCCTGCTAAACAGGACAGAAGGAGGAAAATGCAATGAAAAAGCTTGTGGGTCAATGTCACAACCTGGTTTTCATGTAAAAACCTTGGTCAGCAGAGGGTGGGGGATTAAAATAAACCCCTCTTAGTAAATAAAGACAAAATGATGCCAAATGGCTGATGAAGTAGGTTTATTATATTGGACTGTAGCAGAGGGAAACTGGGAAGGAAAAGCAATGGGGAAAATACATATTCAAGAGAAGGGATATCACCATTTCCCTGGCTTGAAATTGTGGCATTGTCACAGGAGCAGTTCTAAGTTTCCAGGAAGTGTGTGCACACAGTGTGAGGAGTGGTGGCAGGGGAACAGGGCTGTGCCACGTGGTCTTCTCTAGACTGCAGGTGGTGTGAAGCGGGGCTGTGCCATGTGGCCTTTCTCTGGTATGCAGGCAGTGGTGGGAATGGAGTGGCGTGAGGCTGGCGGTACAGGCTGCCACAAAGCCCTCTAGGCACACGGGCAATGTTGAGAAAGAAGTGGAGTTGGGAGAACAGAATGGTGTGGGGCTGGTAATACTGAATCTGAATCTGGTAGGAGTAGGGAGTGGAGCAGCCACAGGAGCTGAGTGGCATGGCTTCCTCCCATCCCCTGCTCCCTCCTGCTTCCCTGGAGTTGCTGGAGAGTGTCCAAAGAAGAGCAGCAAGGCTGGTGAGGGGTCTTGAACACAAATCTTATGAGGAGCAACTGAGAGAGCTGTGGATGTTCAGTCTGGAAAATTGAAGACTGAGGGGAGGCCTCATTGCTCTTCTCAACTACCTGAAAAGAGATTGTAATGAGGTGAAGCCTGACTTCTTCTCCCAGGAAACAAGTGATAGGACAAGAGTTAGGCTTATATTAAATATTAGGGAAAAAAATTCACCAATCACCTATCAAAAGGGTCATTTGGCACTGGAACAGGTTGCCTAAGGAGGTAGTGGAGTCACCATCCCTGGAGGTGTTCAAAAGACATTTGGATGAGGTGCACAATTGTGCACAGAGAGATGTTAGGTTATGGTTGGATTCAATCATCTTAAGGTCTTTTCCAAGCCGGTGATTCTATGATTAGAAAGGAACTGATGCACCATGTGGACCACCAATGTATGGGTAAAGTAATGACATCTACTAAGACTGGTTTGGTTAACATTGTTTTCAGATATTTATATGACCAAAAATTTGTATCATCATGGTCCACTTGCACTGGCTGATACTTACCTTTGATATATCCTGCAAGTGAGTTTATAAACCAAGTATTTCTCCAAATGGCTCATTTGAATTTGTCCTCAAATTTGTTGACATGAAGTTCAGACTTTTAAGTACTTAAGGCATAATACTCACAGAACAGGTACCTTTGGCCAGTAAATGTCCCTGATTTGAAAGTGATGTCTAAATTTCTCATCTCATTCTTTTCAGCAACTTTGAATCTATCTCTAAAGTTAGAAGTTTAAGAAACTAGAATTCATGGAATTTGATGTATAATTGACAGTTTTCTAACTCAATGTTTTACAAATATTCCCATATTTTCCATGCACATAGTAAACTATGAGTATTATTTTAACAGTGTTAGATAAGAACTGTAATGTTATGCAAGCCTGAGAAAACAAGGGTTAATTAAGTCTTTCGTAAAGATGCACAAATAAGTTATTAATTCTTTATGTAAATTAGGTTCACATCTGGAATATTCCTCTTGGTAAATATGAGTCATCATATACAAACTCATAAATAAGAAACATTTTTGTTAGAATAGTTATAACAACTGCTTTCCACTTATGAGTTAGTAAAAATCTCCAAAATGTGGTGATTTATTATTGTAGAAGTAGAAAGATTTGCTCCTGACAGAGAAAAATGAGACTACTAAATCCTCAGTGATGCATTTCTCTTGTATTTCTTTCTTTTGTATGAAATTTTTTTCATCACTCATATGACTTTCAGGAAAGCTTTTCTACACATGATTCAAATCTAAAAGAATTTTGACTATGCCTAGG
This sequence comes from Picus viridis, assembly GCA_033816785.1. Classification (NCBI taxonomy): domain Eukaryota; kingdom Metazoa; phylum Chordata; class Aves; order Piciformes; family Picidae; genus Picus; species Picus viridis. Next base: position 63,416,410 of record CM066566.1, read on the forward strand.
AAGCAATTTAGCAAGCAATTTAGTATTTTTAAGGGAATAGTAAAGTTATCCTGTAGCTTTTGTTCACAAGAACACAAACAACCAGAGTGGAAGACTGTCAAATGAGTTTTGAAAGAGCATTCTTCAAGACTCAGAAAAGGAAAAATGCCTCCGAAAAGGAAAATGTGAAGGAAAAGGGAGGTAAAAAACTTCCCCTCTTTCCTATCTTTATTATTTTTGGAAGCATAAACTTAATTGTATTGTTGATCAGACGTCACCAAATTTCTCAAAGGTCCTAGAACTCCAAAAGAAAAAACAGTCAGAATGAAGATATATTTATCTGATACCTAAACCAGCAGGAATTTCAAATGGAAAATAATATCATGACAATGTAAAAGATAACTGTCTAGGCAGGAACACAGTGATGTTAAAGATATTTGGACTATTTTTTTTCTTTTTCTGTGACAAAGCAATTTGGTACCATTTTAAATCTCTTAAATGTCAGGTGTGTTACAGATCCCAGAAACAAGTCTGATCACACAGTCTCCACCCCTTCATATGAAGACTAACTCATTAGATAATTTTTATGTTTGAGAATTTAGTTGTTATCAACTAGCTTCTGATTCACTGAATAATAGCTTAAGGCAAAATCTAAATGTATTATCAGATGGCAGCTACATGGATTATTTTCTTTTTAACAGAAAAAAATGTATAATTTATGAATAAAAAAATCTACAGGATTAATAATTTTAATTATGGGCTTTTTACTAACTGTAAAAGCAGAGGTAAATCCTTCAAATAAAAACAGCTGCACTAAAGTATGTACTAAGGTTGCTAGTACATAAACACTGATCTTGAGCAGGTATAAGTAAGCTTCATTTATGGAGCAGTTTTTGGCGATGGATATATTGAGAAATCTAGACATAGCAGGAACTACTAACAACCACTCAGCACCGATAAGCAGAACAAGACCATAAGTATAGTGTTGGAATCTGATAGTGCAGATTAGTAGTCTGAGGTATACTGTGGTTTACTCCATAATGACAAGGCTTCTTATGCTTCAAAGAGCTGGCTAAAGTGTCTCAAAGTTAAAGTATAGCATTGTTGAATTATTCTGGAAAACAATTTTAAAAGCAAAATAAGGAAATCATTAGGTCAAATAATTAACTGGGCCATCTGGTTTTTCTGAGGCAAAATGAAAAAAACAACATGTTTAACCTGGACATAAATTTTGCAAGACAGAAAAATGTTAAAGCTGCTTTACAGGCAATATAGGATAGTATATTTGGAATAAAAAATATGTATCCTAAAAAGAAAATTGCATGTCCAAGCTCCACACAAGACTCAATATTACCTCTTTTATTCCCACTACTTTTCCATGATTTCATGCTGTGTTCTATCTCTTACCTTGCATGACTGTGAAGTGTCCCTGACCTTGGCAGGGGTGTTGGAACTAGATGATCCTTGTGGCCCCTTCCAATCCTAACAAGTTATGATTCTATGACTGTGATGCCAATAGTGATGCTTGCTTTAGGCACAGCACAGGAATGCATCTCTATAAAGCTAGTTGGGAGGAAACTAGCCTGCAAAACTTCAAAAGATTCCCAAGTACAGAAATTAATTTAATTTTGTTATATTCACACTGGAGTGATTCTTTAGATGTTAGTAGCCTAGCCATTTTCTCTATGCGTAGGTCTGGATGCCTATATAACAGTAACAGAAAAGAGACAACTGTTCATAGCCAAATGTTTGAGTAATTTCAGTTTTAAGGAAAGGAAGCTACTGTAGAGATTTAAAGGAGAAAAAAACTGAAAACAAAAAAATCCACAAAACAAACAAACAAACAAAAAAAAACCAAAACCACCAAAACACAAAACCCAAGCCAAATCAACCAAGCAAAACCCCTTCAATGTTAGGATGCTATTTAGGAGACCCAGTAGGTTTCAAAGTTTTTCCCCTCCTGTTTTAGAATAGAACAGAATAGAATTAACCAGGTTGGAAGAGACCTTTGAGATCATCCTATCATCCAACCTATCATCCAACACTATCTAATCAACTAAACCAGGGCAACAAGCGCTCCGTCAAGTCTCTTCCTAAGCACCTCCAATGATGGTGACTCCACCACCTCCCTGGGCAGCCCATTCCAATGGCCAATCACTCTCTCTGTATAGAACTTTTTCCTAACATCCAGCCTAAACCTCTCCTGGTGCAGCTTGAGACTATGTCCTCTTGTTCTGGTGCTGGTTGCCCCTCACTCTTGGCTGGTTGCACCGGCCCCCTGCTGGCTACAGCCAGGTTCAGGAAGTTGTAGACAGCAATAAGGTCTGCCCTGAGCCTCCTCTTCTCCAGGCTAAGCAACTCCAGCTCACTCAGCCTTTCCTTATAGGGCTTGTGCTTGAGGCCTCTCACCAGCCTCGTTGCCCTAATCTGGACACGTTCAAGAGTTTCAATGTCCTTCCTAAACTGAGGGGCCCAGAACTGGACACAGGACTCGAGGTGCGGCCTAACCAGTGCTGAGTACAGGGGCAGAATGACTTCCCTGCTTCTGTTGGCCACACTATTTTTGATACAGGCCAGGATGCCATTGGCCTTCATAGAATCATATGTGAGTGACTAAAAATCTTATCTCTCCTGATGTGACTCAAGAAAGCTAAAATCACCTTTGCTGCTGACCCAGACAATGGACCAAGGCCACTGCTATTGATACCTTTGGGAATATGCATAAGACAAGATCATCTCTACCCATCCGGTATCCTGGACAGGGAGGATGGTGGTACAATGGATTTACCACCTGTCCCGTTATGTGTATTGGGTGTGTGGGCAGGTAAATGGAGAAGAAGGAGGCTGAGGGCCCACCCCCTTCCTCCAGGCCCCTGTCCAAACACAAAGGAATACACAGGAAGATTTCCTGGGGGGACAATACTGGGACACATTGTGACCGGTTTAGGCTGTGCCTTTAAGAAAGGGACAGTTGCTGAACACTCTGGCTGAATGTTTTGGGATAATAACGAAAACATACAGATAAGGTCTAAACGAATTTCATTGGAAGATTGGTAGAATGTAACTTTTAAGTTTTAGCTTAGTCTGCTCAGTCTTCGCTCGCTGTCTGTTCCTGTGGGTCTGTCTGCTTTTCTCTCTCTGAAGCAACAGTTTGCTGGAAGGAAGCGACCTTGAATTAACAGAGCTAACCAGATAAGAAAACTAATTCTTGCATATGCTATAAGCTAACAGGATTTTTTTTTCCTTAATTGCCTTTCTCTCTCTCTCTAAGCCTTTTTGGGAAAAAAGGGGAGGTAGGGAGGGAGAGGGGGTACAGCGATCGGGGGCACACCCTCCTCCGGCTGTGGGTCTTCTGCATTACATACATTGCTGTATATTTCTGTATATATTGTAAATATTGTATATTTTTGTACATATCCATCTGCATTCCATTTCTGCTTGTAAATACAGCTTGTTTCATTTGCTTCTCCGACTGAGTTAGCTGTGGTATCTTTGTGTGTGGGGGGGGGAACTTTCTCACCCTGCCACACACATACCTAAGGACTAAAATACTGTATAAAAAGACCTGAGCAACTACTGGCTCAGAAGAAGGAAAACACAGGAGGAAAGGAGGAAAAGACCTGGACAATACCACCGAGAAGGAAAAACAGAGAGAATACCAGGACAGAAATATCACCATGTAGCTTGGAAGAAGCAGACCAAAAGGAACCCTTTCTCTGTCTCCTAAGTTCTGCCTGCTGCAACTCATGGAGATGAAGTGGCTGCTCAGAGGACAACACAGCCAAAGCTGCAGCACCCTTCTTCTACAGCCAAAGCTGCAGCACCCTTCCTCTACAGACCCAACATATCCTCTACATCCAAAGCTGCAGCACTTTTCCTCCACAGACTCAAACTGTCTTGGGGGGGTGAGGGGAGTGGTAATATAATTCCTTCCCTCTTCTCTCTCTCCTTCTCTATTGTCTTATTTTCTCTCTCTCCCCTTCTGATCCATCCACTTCATTTGTGTAATAAATAGTCCAGCTGTTGATATTTTGGCCTCGTTTGTGCCTCTAACTTCATGACACAGGAATATTCAAAAGAACTGAATCTCTTTCCCTCTCTGGACCTAGACATCATAGAATCATAGAATCAATAAGGTTGGAAAAGACCTCAAAGACCATCAAGTCTAACCTGTCACCCAAGACCTCACAACTACTAGACCATGGCACTAAGTTTTATTCCACTCCAACATAGAAAGACCAAGACTTTGTACATGGGGACACCATGCCTACACTTATCATCTTCCAGGTTATTATCACACAGATAGCCCAAGGATAAATTGTGGTAAGAGTATTCTCTTATATGCAATTGAATATGTTGGCTTTATTTCTGTGGATTTGGCAAATGTAGGCGAAAGTATAAGGGAAAGCTGAATATTGTCAGACAAACTGAAAATCAAGACCTTCTGACAAAGATACATTTGTTGAAACACAGGAAAATTTAGGGTAGTACCTCACTCTTAAACTGTGTTTAGGCATGGAAGTCAGAAAGAAGTCATGTGAAGCCCAGAGTCACAATCATTGGACCTTTTACCTCACTGTAAACATATTGATGTACTGTGGAATATATTGAGCATTCATAGAATCATAGAATCAATAACGTTGGAAAAGACCTCAGAGGTCATCAAGTCCAACCTATTACCTAATACCTAACACCTTATGACTAATTAAACCATGGCTTCAAGTGCCACGTCCAATCCTTTTTTGAACACCTCCAGGGACTGTAACTCCACCACCTCCCTGGGCAGCCCATTCCAATGGCCAATTACTCTTTCTGTGAAGAACTTTCTCTTCACCTCAAGATTTAACACATCCAAGTGCCGCGTTCTGCACATTGGCCACAGTTCTTGACCACCTGGGCACACTGCTGGCTCATGTTCAATCAGCTGTCAACCAGTACCACGAGGTCCATTTCTGCCTGGCCGCTCTCCAGCTACTCTGTCCCCAGCCTGTAGCACTGCCTGGGTGTTGTTGTGGACAATGTGCAGAACCCCACATTTAGACTTTTTAGATGCCCTCATGTTGGATTCTGCCTATCTGTCCAGCCTGTCAAGGTCCCTCTGCAGAGCCCTCCTAACCTCTAACTGATCAACACCTTCTCCCAACTTGGTGTCATCTGCAAACTTACTGATGATGGACTTAATCCCCTCCTCCAGGTCATCAGTAAAGATATTGAATACGATTGGGTCCAACACTGATCCCCGCAGGACACCACTTGTGGCTGGCTACCGGATGGATGTGGCACCATTCACCACTACTCTCAGGACTCAGCCCTCCAGCCAGTTCCTAACCCAGTGCAGAGTGCTCCTGTCCAAGATGTGGGCTTACATCACAGACTTCCAGTTTGTGGTAGTTTTAGGATGAATCTTAAAAATTTTCTGCAGATCTTGAACAGAAATTGGTAAAATGTAGATAAATCACGATTGGGTGTAAAAAGGAAATTAATGATAGTTCTAACAATCCCATTGGAGAGATGTCTACCATAAGAATTAGCCCGTGAAGCATGCTTGGAAAACCAATGGATATTATGAAAATCTTACATAAGTCTTTGTCAGTTTCAAGTGTTATTAAGATAAAAAGGGACACATATAATTTGATATTACTATTCTCTTTGGTTTTCCACTCAAAACCAAGATACTTTTCTTTGGATGGCCCTTCTGCAGCCCCACTCTAACTATCACCCCAGGTTTTATGAGTTCTTTCTGTCTTAATCTTATCCCAAATGAATGAGGAACTGGATAGATGCTCTTGTCCAAAGAATTAGTCAACGGCTCAGTGTTGAAGTGGAAACTAGTGGTGTCTGTCAAGGGTCTATACTTTGCTGCAGCACATAGACCTTCCTTCATGGTTTTAGACTTTTGGTGAGTCAGATAGTCCCTGAGAGTTTTTAAAAATGGTCCTTGTATCATTACCTTTGACAGGAATTTCTCTATGTGAAACTAATGAAATTTGTTTGCACTCAACAACAGTAACAAGGCTTTATGTCTTAAAAATGTCTTCTTTCAGCACTCAGTGTCCATTGAAAAAATTCTTGTAGTTCTTTGTTATGTCCATCCCACACATTACTACCATAGACAGTCAAATAGTCTTTTCATTCAGTCTGCTCTCTATGATACTACAGTCACAACTCTTGCCTCAGATGAAGGAATAGAAAGTAAACGTCATCTCTGCTTCACATATGTAACTGAAGAACTGCTAGGCCAGCTGAGAAAGTCTTTTAATTTTATATGCATGAAATGCTACAGAGAAAGGCATGGAAACTTGTTGTCTAGTTGTCTAGTATGAGTTTTGTTCTTCATATTCATTAGATAGAAATTGTCTTTATAGCCTTCTGAAGCCCTATAAACCCTAAAGATACATCTGGTTTGAGCTGCATCTAGTTGTTTAGAATAGAATAGAATAGAATAGAATAGAATAGAATAGAATAGAATAGAATAGAATAGAATAGAATAGAATAGAATAGAATAGAATAGAATAGAATTACCAAGGTTGGAAGAGACCTTGAAGATCATCGAGTCCAACCTGTAACCACAACCTCACAACTAGACCATGGCACCAAGTGCCACATCCAGTCCCCTCCTGAACGCCTCCAGGGATGGAGACTCAACCACCTCCCGGGCAGCCCATTCCAATGACGAATCACTCTCTCAGTGAAGAACTTTCTCCTCACCTCGAGCCTAAACTTCCCCTGGTGCAGCTTGAGACTGTGTCCCCTTGTTCTGGTGCTGGTTGCTAGGGAGAAGAGGCCAACCCCTTCCTGGCTACAACCACCCTTCAGGTAGTTGTAGAGAGCAATGAGGTTGCCCCTGAGCCTCCTCTTCTCCAGGCTAAACAGCCCCAGCTCCCTCAGCCTCTCCTCATAGGGCTTATGCTCAAGGCCTCTCACCAGCTTTGTTGCCCTTCTCTGGACACGTTCAAGTCTCTCAATGTCCTTCTTAAACTGAGGGGCCCAGAACTGGACACAGGACTCAAGGTGCGGCCTAACCAAAGCAGAGTACAGGGGCACAATGACCTCCCTGCTCCTGCTGGCTACTATTCCTAATGCAGGCCAGGATGCGGTTGGCCCTCTTGGCTGCCTGGGCACACTGCTGGCTCATGTTCAGCCTACAATCAACCAGCACCCCCAGGTCCCTCTCAGCCTGGCCGCTCTCCAGCCACTCTGACCCCAGCCTGTAGCGCTGCCTGGGGTTGTTGTGGCCAATGTGCAGAACCCGGCACTTGGATGTGTTAAATCTCATGCCATTGGACTCTGCCCATCTGTCCAGCCTGTCGAGGTCTCTCTGCAAAGCCTCTCTGCCCTCCAGCAGATCAACTCCTGCCCCCAGCTTGGTGTCATCTGCAAATTTACTGATGATGGACTCAATGCCCTCATCCAGATCATCAATAAAGATGTTGAAAAGCATGGGGCCCAGCACTGATCCTTGGGGCGCACCACTAGTGACAGGCCGCCAGCTGGATGTGGCACCATTCACCACCACTCTCTGGGCTCGGCCCTCCAGCCAGTTCCTAACCCAACGCAGTGTGATCCTGTCCAAGCCATGGGCTGCCAGCTTGGCCAGGAGTTTGCTGTGGGGGACGGTGTCAAAGGCCTTGCTGAGGTCCAGGTAGACCACATCCACAGGCCTCCCTGCATCCACCAGGTGGGTCACCTGATCATAGAAGGAGATTTGAGCATTTTTTGGCTTTAGCTCCAGTATTTAATCTAAAGCTGACTCAGCCAGCTGGCCTGAGGAAGAGAGCAAAATTCATCAGAACATGCAAAAAATATGCCTGGCATCATCATTTCAATTTCTGCACCATCAGTCTACAATCTACAAGGAAATTTCATAAGGATTTTGTTGCCAAGACATCTTTAAGAGACTGGAAAAAAGCTGCAACTGGTCAAAGACACTTGTCATGGGTTAAGCTGAATATTTACTGCTGTTATTCATAACGGTCCTGCCTCACGCCAGCTTCAAAATGAAAGCGTGGGCTGGAGCAAAGTATTATGGGACTTGAAGTTCAGATTGTAAGACGAGAGGCTTCCTGTTCTGGTTGCTGCTTTTGGTTTCAGTGGTTTGGGTGTTGGCTATCTTCCACTGAGATGGTGGTGGGACAGTGAGAGATGGCATAGTAGTTCTCTGACTTGAGTTTTTAGCTTGCTGGTTTCTGCTTGCTTCTGCTTTATGCTGTGCTTTTTCTGCAGATAAGCTAAGATAATTGTGCATTTGTTGCCCCATTTATATTAAACCCTTATCTCACTTTCTTTGTCTCACCAGAGTGTTTTTTTGTGTGTTGCTTTTCCCTCACTTCTATGTTGGAGGAAAAAGGCAGGTTAAATGGTTGTTTTGCTTTAACCCATTACAACAAATATTTTGTTATTCTCACTATCTGGTCAGTCCTTAAACATCAAACCTTTGCTTTGAATTATTGCTTTAAGCACACCTGTGTGCTCATCTCCAAGCTGTAGATGGGAACAATATAAAGATGTTTCTGGTCTTTAAGCAAACTACTGAAGATGATTAAGAGACAGGTAGTAATATTATTCCTGGCAGCTGAGCTATAGGATGAAGAGAAATGGGCTTAAGTTGTGACAGAGAAGGTTTAGATTGGATATCAAGAAATATGTCTTTACTGAAAGAGTGGTGAGGCATTGGAACAGGCTGCCTTGGAAGGTGGTAGAATCCACAATCCCTAGAAGTGTTCAAGAAGCTTGTAGATGTGGCACTCAGGATATAATTTAGTGGTCATGGTAGTTGGGTTATGGCTGGACTCAATGATCTTAAGTGTCTTTTCCAGCCTTAATAATTCCATGTTTATATATAAGGATTAATCTCTGATGAGTTTATAACAAATTTTAAAAATAAATGAAAACACTGTTCCCACTTACTTCAACATAGCCCCTATAGAACTGAGCCTTGGGAATGATTTTGACTAAATGGCCATTTTTAATTTTGGGGAGTATAGACTGGCTTTAATCAGCTACTGAAAGAGACTGGAATTATCTGGTTCAACATGGCAGCAGTTGTCTGCCACTAGAGATTTTCTAAGTGGCAATGTTAGCTTCAGTTTTTCCATTAATTTCACCATCTTTCATTGTGTCTATACTATCAAATTAAACAGTGACAGGATTAATCCTGGACGCTGGCATACTATTGACTTTACTGCTGGAAACAGAGATACCTCCATTCCTTATGTCTTAATATATACTGAGGATAATATTATTTATGATGTTCAATTCATTTTAGCTTCCATGATAAGAGCACTTAAGTAATATATAACATAGTTTTCTTCAGAATACTTACAAAAAACCTCTGTGCTCAACTGCAGGATTTACTTCTGATTGTTCAGGAACACCTGGTATCACTAGTACAAATGAAAATGTATAACCAGTTTAACATTAAGACTTGGCATATTCATTTATATGCAAACTGATATTTTATATTAGTCTTTGAGTCTTTACAGATCTCTGGGTTGATTTATAATTTACTCTACAGTAATTTGCAACCAGTACATCCCAGAATATTAATTTTCTCATCCCTAAATCTTGGCCATGTGCCTGAGACTTTCAGTGTTAGTAGTGCAGATACACAGGATGATGAGTTTGGAAACTATAAAATTCAGTGGGGTGTGGTCATTTTTTTTTTTTTTTTATATATACCAGAATAGTAGATTGAGATCTTTTTGTTTGTTTTCGGAACCCCTTTGAGTTGTTCACTTTGCTCCTATCCATGAAGCTTTCCATTCATCCAAAAATGTTATGAAGGCAATGTGATAGTTATCTTTTGGCTGTTTGCCAGCTATGTAGGAAAAACAGTCAGGCTTTCCTCACCTTACATTGAAAGCAGAAAAACAGCTTCTTCCTTTCTCTTTCACCTCTCAAAATCATGAGGCTTACACTGTTATTACATTCAGTTTTAAAACCTGAAATTGTTTCAAAAGCTCTTCTGGAATATGTAATCCATATGGGCTTGTTGAATTGAAAGATTCTAAGATGACAGTAGTATATATTCACATTAACTATTCAAATTGCTTTGTATAAAGTAAAACATGCCCAGGAAGCCTCTCTAAAACGTATTTTTATGTTGGAGAGGTTTAAGGTATTCTTCCAAATGTCTTGGAGAGACAAAGCATTTCTAATTGTGTGACAAGGAAAAGTGTGCTAGCTTAGCAAATACGTTGGCATCAGATAAAAGAAAGTCTTTTATACATAGCTGAAAGCATATTCACTTACTGGCTATTGTGGAAGTGAGGAAGGGTTTGTCAGTTTTATGTTGCAGTGTTTTGGTTTGGGTTTGGTTTAGTCTTGTTGTTGTTGTTTTGGGTTTTGGTTTCCTCTTTAAAAAAAATATATATTGTTTCTTTTTTTTTGTCCAAGAAAAGAAGCAGAGAAATCATAGATCATGTGAGTTTGGGCAGTCGTCTGGATGGAGGGGGAAGGCCACCGCCTCCTCCTTCTCCACCTACCTACCCACACACTCATTACACATCAGGAAACAGGTGGTGAATCCATTGTCTCATCATCCTCTCTTCCTGGGGTATCTGATGGCTGGAAATGATCTTGTCCTGAAGGCGTGATGGCTGGGCCCTTGGGCCATTGTTGTAGGCCAGCTGCAGTCCCGTGAGCAATGTTATCTTTGCACCTTCCAAGAGTCCTTCCAGTGGCTCTGCCCAACGCACATCAGTTGTTGTCTGGGCAAGCAGCAAGTGATTTTATCTTTGTTGAGTCACACCAGGAGAGACAAGCTTTAGTCTCTCACAATGGTTTAACAATCTAAGGGGACAGAGAACAATAATATGCTCTTGCATGTATTTTCCTAGGGCTAAACAATATTATGAAAATTCTTTTATTTTGCATTTGAAAGAGGAGGTCTGTAAAACTTCATACAATTATTTTGTTGTAAGTATTGACTAACTCCATGACATGAAGTTTTTAAGTTGTCTTTATGCAGGTAAACCTACCTTTTAACCACGAGGAAAATTTTGGTGTCTCTGCCTTGACTGTGAACAATTACCCAGAATACATTAAGCATGAAATATTTCAATGAAGTTGACAGAACAGGACATTAAATACAGTGAAAGTAAAGGTCTATTTATACTTGGGTACTTGAACAATTTTTTATAGCAACTGATACCAGAAGCTCATTAGCAAAATGTTTTTTGACAGGACTGAGTAAGGTATAAAGTGATTTCCCTATAACAGCACTGTTTACCAAGTGAAAATAGGATTAGTTTATGGTGGGTTTTTTTACACAATTAATCTAATTGTAACTAAAGATAAGGAAAAGGTTGAGGTACTAAATACCTTCTTTCCTCCATTTTCAACAGTAAGGCAGGAGGACTCCTGGATAACTGACATCCTGAACTGGTAGATGGGGTCAGGAGCAGTATAATCCCCCTGGAATCCATAAGGAAGTAGTTAGGGACTTAATGAACCACTTGGATACTCACAATTCCATGGGACTAGATGGGATCCATCCTAGGGCAATGAGAGAACTGGCAGATGAGCTTGCCAAGATGCTTTCCATCATTTACCGCCAGTCCTGGCTCACCAGAGAGGTCCCAGATGACAGGTGACTGGCCAATGTGATGCCCATCCATAAGAAGGGCTGGATGGAGGAACCTGGAAACTACAGGTGCATCAGCCTGACCTCAGTGCCAGGAAAGATTATGGAGCAGTTCATCTTGGAGGCAATCACAGAGCACCGTCAGGATAGCCAAGGGATCACGCCCAGCCAGCATGGATTTAGGAAGGGCAGGTCCTGCCTCACCAATCTGATCTCCTTCTATGATCAGGTGAATGCCTGGTGGATGTGGGGAAGGCTGTGGATGCAGTCGACCTGGACTTTAGCAAGGCCTTTGACACCGTCAGCCACAGCAAACTCCTGGCCAAGCTGGCAGGCTGTGGCTCAGACAGCAGCACTCTCTGCTGGGTTAGGAACTGGCTGGAGGGCCGAGCCCAGAGAGTGGTGGTGAATGGTGTCACATCCAGCTTTCAGCCAGTCACTAGCCAGTCACTGTAACCCAGGAATCAGTGTTGGGCCCAATCCTATTCAATATCTTTATTGATGATCTAGATGAGGAGATTGACTCCACTATTAGTGAGTTTGCAGATGACACCAAGTTGGGAGCAGGTGTTGATCTGCTGGTGGGTAGAAGGGCTCTCCAGAGGGACCTTGACAGGCTGGAAAGATGGACGAGTCCAACAGGATGGCATTTAATACATCCAAGTGCAGGGTTCTGCACTTTGGCCACAAAACCCCCATGCAGTGCAACAGGCTGGGGTCAGAGTGGCTGGAGAGCGGCCAGGCAGAGAGGGACCTGGGGGTACTGTTTGATAGTAGGCTGAGCATGAGCATGCAGTGTGCCCAGGTGGCCAAGAAGGCCAATGGCATCTTGGCCTGCATGAGAAATAGTGTGGCCAGCAGGAGCAGGGAAGTCATTGTGCCCCTGTTCAGCACTGGTTAGGCCACACCTTGAGTCCTGTGTCCAGTTCTGGGCCCCCCAGTTTAAGAAGGATATTGAGATACTTGAACATGTCCAGAGAAGGGCAGCAAAGCTGGTGAGGGGTTTGGAGCACAAGCCCTATGAGGAGAGGCTGATGGAGCTGGGGTTGCTTAGCCTAGAGTAGAGGAGGGTCAGGGCAGACCTTATTGCTGTCTACAACTACCTGAAGGGATGTTGTAGCCAGGAGGGCGTTGGTCTCTTCTCCCAGGCAACCAGCACCAGAACAAGAGGACACAGTCTCATGCTGTGCCAGGGAAGGTTTAGGCTTGAGGTGAGGAGAAAGTTCTTCACAGAAAGAGTGATTGGCCATTGGAATGGGCTGCCCAGGGATGTAGTGGAGTCACTGTCCCTGGAGGTATTCAAAAAGGATTGATGTGGCACTTGAAGCCATGGTTTAGTTAGTCATGAGGTGCTGGGTGATAGGTTGGACTTGATGATCTCAAAGCTCTTTTCTCACCTTGTTGATTCTATGATTGTATTATTCTATGATAATTAAATAATGCTAATGGCACACAAAAGTGTAAATTAAGAGGTGAATTAATGTTCTGACTGGCTTATAAACTAGAGTATACCAAGCTCTAAAATTGCCATTGACTGATTTGCTTAAGTGAACTGGAATCATGAAAGCCTTTTAGCATTTTCCAGTACCCAGCTTCCACAGACTGGCTAAAATCTGCTGCTGGAAAAAGCAAGTGGACACTTATCAAAACATTGGAAAAGACTCATTGCTATATTAGTGGGATTCACTACACCTGAAGTGTAGAAAACTTTATCCACATCTATTTGAAGTCAGTGAAAAAAAGTAGAAAATTTATGAATGAAAATCATCAGAGTTATTTTAGACATCTACCTTTGGCTGATTTGATTCATAATCTAATGGTGACTATCTCACCCCATAATTACAAGTGTATGGAACAACATTTTCCCAAATTTCATTATAGCTATCAATTTTTTAAAAATGCTGCAGACATTCCCTAGTTATGGACTCTTTTGGTAACCCAATTTGGTGGCAATATTTAAGAAGTTACTGTACTACCTTCATAGCCAGACGCATCATCAAGCAGGTAAGCTGACTGACAGCAGGGTGAAGGTGCTAATGCCAGCAATCTGCGAGAGCTGGCATTTGGATTTATGAACAAGAATTACTTATTGGAACTGCAAGCAGGCAAGCAGCCATTTCCACTAGAGGTTTACTGCTAGGCACTAGTGGTGAGGTAATTCTGAACTGGCATGGAAATCTGGATCCAGCTCATGCCCTTCTGATAGCCTTTGGCAGTCAGAAGGATGTCACCTAAGATTATTTTTTTACAGCTGAAGAGTAATTGTCAGAGAAAACTTCAGGGCAGATCTTTCTCAAACTCACATGGGACTCTGAAAAAGGTTGTTAGATGTTAGTTTCTTAATTATGTCTAGCACCTTGCTCAACCTTTACAGGAATCAGAAGGAAAGTGGCAGATTATATTATATTATTAATTTATTTATTTTTAATCATAGAATGGTCTGAATTGGAAGAGACCTCAGAATGCCATCTAGTCCAACCCTCTCTGCAGTAAGCAGGGACATCCTCAACCAAATCAGGCTGCCCAGAGCCCTGTTGAGCTCCACTTTGAATATCTCCAGGGGTGGGGCCTGAAACACTTCCCTGGGCAACCTGTTCCACTGTTCCCCCACCCTTATAGTAAAGAACCTGTTCCTAATATCTATCCTAAATCTGCTCTTTTCTAGTTTGAAGCCATTGCCCCTCATCATGGCACTGCAGGCTTTTGCAAACAGCCTCTCTCCATCCTTCTTGTAGGCCCCTTTCAGGTACTGGATGATTGCTATTAGGTCTCCTCAGAGCCAGCTCTTTTCCAGGCTGAACAACCCCAGCTCCCTCAGCCTGTCCTCATAGCAGAGGTTCTCCAACCCCTTGATCATTTTCACGGCCCTCCTCTGGACCTGCTTCATCAGGTCCATGTCTGCATATGCTGGCACAGGTGCTGGTGCCTAACCATCAGCAACAGCAGCCCGCTGCCCCCCTGCCACTAGCCCCCCTTCAGCTTTAGCCTCACCCTTGCAAATTTGTCACAGCTCTTGAAAGTTCTGCAACGTGTTTTAATTGTGGACAGGAAGGGACATTTCAAACAAAAAATTATGACTCGGGAGGAGATAGCTGTCCTGGAAGCCTGTCAGAGACTCAGCAACATGAAAGATCTATCAGTGCCTCTGCTTTTCAGCAGATGCTTTTCTCAGCTGCTGACCACCGCTCCTCTTTCACAAAAAGAACAATCTATGATCCAGGAATCTGGCATAAGATCAGAACTGAGTTTTGGGACTAAGCTAAGAAGGAAAGTAAGATCAGAGAAATCAAAGTAATGCATACCTTAGAGAAGAAAACGAGAAACACTGATTGCCAGATACTTTTGTGTACTTTAAGAAATGCTGCTGTAAGTTGCATGCACTAACATCCAGAGATATGGAGTGGAGAAGAAAAAATGGCGTCTATTCTAACCATCTCAAGTTTCAGAGACAACCACAGTAGGAGGACAAAAGACACCTCAGCAGGAGGTTCAAAAACATCAATTAAGCTCAAAAATCGCTGCTATCACCTTGCTTGTTATATTCGGGTGAGAATTTCACAACTTCTCATGAATTTATGCGACTTTTCAAGCCTCTGACATGCTGCAACACAATCCCATGGGACCTTCCGTACACGGAGGATTCCTACATTTCAGCCTCGAAAGCTACCTGAAAAAGCAGCTGCTGTGAATTCAGCAACATTCTCCCCCCACCTTCCCCCCGTAGCTGCAACAGCTTTGCTGAGCCTGTCAGTACCTCCCCTGTTTCCCCCACCTTATTTTTCCTTCGTCTGCAGAAGCTATGTCCTGAGTGCTAAGTTTTGTAGAAAAAAAAAAAAGGAAAAAAAATTCAACACTTTGTAAGCACAAACCTGACACGGATAATAATTTTAGCATTATTTCTGATTGTAAGGGACTTTAGAGATTTGCTGTTTTGATGTTTTTAGTAGTCAAATTTTAACAGTAGGCATAATGTATAGTGAGTACTCATTATAAGTATTTGGCAATTATAATAAGGTATATCAAGTAATAAATAATAATAAATATGATATGCATATACTAATTATCTTATACTATTATAATTAGCAATTTATTATAATAGACCTGATAATAATAATAATGGGTACATTTAAGTAGAATAAGTTATTCTACAACGGTGTGCTGTAGCATTTCAAAGGAGCTTTATGTAATATAGGTAAGGGCTGTGTAAAATAGGTTGTAACATCTTTTTTGTTTCTTTTTTTAGACATTGATTTGATAATTTCATTTTAACATAGTTCTTTAAGCTTTTAGGGATTTTTGGTATTAGCATAAGTTAAGAGTTTGATATAGGGATATTATAGAATGTCTTTTTTTTTTGTCTTTTCTTTGTATTTGTAATAGCTTTAAGATAAGTATTTTATATATATTAATATATATAATTTAAAAAGGGGGGGGAAAAAGAGGGGTGCATATTTTATAACCTATGGATTTAGTGGTGCCAGTAAGGAAAAGCTAACCCATGTCAAGATCTGGAAACATCAATTTTACAACTCAATGCTGCAATCATCTCAGCAGGAGACAGCACAAGAACATACTTTGTGCTAATGGTTAATTTTCAAGTGTCATTAATCATCACTGAAATGTATACAAAACTGTTAGTCATTAACAATCACATTCTAAACTAGTTTTGCAGTCCCTGGTGGCTCTTACTCACAGAAGTCATTGATGACCAGGCTTGACAGCTCCTTGACAGGAGCTGTTAAGAGTCTAAGTGGAATTACCTTCTTTCTTTGGTACTCCCCACTTCTCTGATATTTTTATTATTGCTGTTATTATTGTTATTATTACCAGTTATCTTTCCCATGTAGTTGGCAGCAAGTCCTGCCTGTTTTCATTCCCTTGTACTTATCTGTCCAGCAATTTTATGCTACTTGAGTGTCTGCTACATGTAACTACAGACATATTTCTTTGCCTTTATGGTGGTCATATTGCTTATGTAATCACACAAAATACTTATACACTATGCTTGGTCCTGCCATCATAGTGTTAAGAAGCATCTACATACTCTTGTTAGGTATACTATGTTTCAAGGCAAACTTGTAATAATTACATCTGATTTATACATTCATGATATATAGGTGCTACAGGTCTCTGTTTTGGCTTCTTCACTCCCCACTATTCACTAGACTTGTCCACCAGAGGGGCTGCAGTGCGATGGGCCTTGATGTGGAGGGTGTAGATTGCTGGGTTTGTGTTTGACACACTAGCCCCACGCTCAGCTCTTCTCTGTGAAGGGAACAGCTGCTCTGTGCTGAATCAGCAACTGAAGTGTCCTGAGGAGAAAATATGCTTGGACCTGACTCAGCAACCATTTGGCTCACAGTAAGAATTTGAGCATAAAACACAGAAGAATGCTGGAGCTGGTATGGGATGAGCCAAACGGTTCAGCTTCCCCACAGTCTGCCTGTTTGAAACAATCCAATTTCTGTATACTGAAGAGGTTTCAGTTTTCCTATATAAAGTTCATTCATTGCTTATATTGTCAGTTCTATGTCAGCACGCCAAATTCAGTACAAATGCAGGAATTTAACATTTAATTTTAATTAAATTGAAGTCTCTATTGTATTATGGAGAAATTCCAATCTCTTTGAAATTAACCACCGAGCTTCTCATTAGTATCTCTGGAATTTGACTTTATAAAGTTAGGTTTGCAGGATTTTTATTTGGTCTCTTTTTTTTTTTTTTTTTTCCCTTTTGGAGCCTATTTCATTAATTCTCATGGGATTTTCCATGGAAAAATGTATTGTAATCCATTTAATATTCATTAAATGTTAATACTTTTTCAACACCTCTATTTGCAACACTTTGTAAGATTATAGAACTTTCAGGATTTTGAGCCCAACAAATTTCCACAACCTTTACATCTTTTCTCCAGTTTGAAAAAAGGAGAATAGATTTACCAGAGGTAATAAATTAGGTTCTCAAGTTCACAACCAAGTTGGTTAGAGTAAACTCAAATTTAAATTTTAATCTTCTTGTAGTCAGTTAGGTCACTAAATACTTTCAACTTCTCTCCTGATCTAACAAGACCTTTATGTATCTTTTCTTGGATCAAAAAATGTCTTATCTTGGATTCAAAAAACATCCAGCATGAGGTTATAACAGACCTTTAGAGTTCTGTGGTACAAAAATAATCTTTATTACTAGAATAATTTAATTTTTAGAATCAAGATTTGTAGCAGCTAAGTGATGTTTATAGCCTTCCAATATTTGTTGCTTGAAAAAGAAAAAAATGATGACTCTCTCCAAATGCAACTTGTTGAAGAGTCTTACAACAGACAGCAGTGTAATCAAGCAAAAAATTACATTCAAAAATCTTGAACTCAATCTGCAATTGTCTATCTTAAATATTCTTTATTGAAGCTGCTATTAGCCTTCTAAGCCTTCGAGTCATACAACTGTTTTAGCAATGATCATCCAGTCAGACATGTCTATTTCACAGTAAGGAGGAACAGCTATGCTTGCATTCAAACAAATGATCTATAATTACAGATCTAATATCTTAATAACTACTGATTTAAGATTTAATTGGAAACAAATCATCAGTATGGTACTAGAGGGAGAGTTGCAGGGCAGCTTATGTAAGTGGTGCACTTCTGAATATCAAAATCCAAATATAAATGTCAGACACCTGAAAACTAAAGCAATTAAAAAAAAAGGTAAAAGATAAAAGAAAAAAAAGGCCTAATTTATCTCACTATCTATTTTGCCAGATGGAACTACCTCAGAGGATTTACTTAAAAGTATGAATAACAGGAGAAACCTGTACAAAGTCATGAAAATGGTTTAGTTTATCTGTGTTCAAAATTCTAAATATTCTTTGAGAATCACCACTTATGCTGTTAGCTTGATGTTTCTCTTCCTGAGAGATTTAAAATCTGACACTCTGAGAGTGGAGCTTTTAGTGTCATTATTGCGATTACTACACTGTCAAAAGAAAACACTGATGCACTTCAGTTTAGTGAGATATATATATAGTCTCCCCTATATATTGTGGGGAAAAAAGTCCCCTTAGAAACTAAATTAACACCTTGTATGCCTTTGAAGGATAATAGCATGCCCCCTCTGCTCCTCTAGAGAAAAATGAACCACCTTATCTTATGTTTGATATTCTTTCAGACCCTCAGTTGAAATTTTCCCATGATATCCATCTTCTCAGTATATTCCATTTCTCTCTTTAGTCAATAGCAGAATCATTTTTTGGTCACCATGGAAATTCAATTGGTATCTCTCATACTTTAATATATACACAAACACACACACACGTATATATAAATACACATACTCCTATGCCTTAATATAGCTGCAAACACTTGTATGTGTATAACGTGAAGACTGAATCAATGATTTGATACTTTTCTCTTCAGTTAAAGACTATTTAGCCTTTATTTTTATCTTAATTTTGGGATTTTGTTCGTTATTTTTTTCCTGTTATTTTTTAAATATTAACCATAATAGATATATAGATAGATAGATAGATAGATAGATAGATAGATAGATAGATATCAGTTTCTATTCACTTCCCCCCCTTTCCCCTCTTTCCTCTTTAACAAGGAGTTCTGAGTCACTGTGAAAGAAGTTACAGCAGTGACAGTACAACAGATTATGAGGCTCAAGAACTAATAGAGATTACCCATTAATATATAAACTAGATTCAAATTAAAGGTGCAAATAACAAGAGATGCAATGTGTTAACATAATGTGAGATCAGTAGATTTTAACAATATAGAAATCAGAGGTCTGAACTTTAAGTTAGTTGTCATTAAGACAAATTTAATCTACCAAAATTCTATCATAATAAAGGAGTAGGAAACAAAATTTCCCAACAACTTGTCTGTAAGACAAGTCATTATTTTGTCATTATTTATGTCATTATTTATGTCATTATTTATGTCATTATTACTGAGTAGCCACTACAGATTCCTGAATCTGGTGAGAATATCACTTCTAAGCCTTAGGTTCTATGGTATATAAACAGAAGCTTATGAGTTTTCAGAAACACTTGTTCTGATATGACAATGCTGCCTACCATTTCATTGCTATCAGAGCTAGGGTGGACTTAAGTTCTAAAAAAATTATGAAGTACAAATGGTATTCCCAGCATTAATAAACAGTGACATCACTAAAAGCATCCATACACAATAAATTGCAAAAGGGTCTAGAAATGACAAGATTTCCACAAGGAACAGGTGATAGAAAGAGAATAGATGCATATTATTCAGTTCAGGTGATCTGTGGATCTTCAGAAGCATCTTCCTCTCCGCCCTGATCATCTGAGGAAGTTTGTCATCTGTGCTGGATTACACCTATCCTGGGGGGGGCTGCGAGAGCCCCGCTTCCCCAGGGTGCAAAAGAAACCTGACTCAGCTGAACAGAGAGGGACTCGATTTCCCCCTACCAGGAGGAGGGGTGCTCCAGGTAAAAGGTGGTCTATTCCACTCCCCTTCCCATCCAGCAAGACTATAAAAAGGAAGACAGTGAGGCCATTTGCTCTCTTTGCTCCTGCCTCACCTGTTTGAAGGGACTAACAGCGGCTGCCAGCCTCCTGGTTCTGCTACATGGTCTGGCCTAGTCTTCTCACTTCTGCATCCACGTTTCCCTAAAGGACTGAAATCTACACACATCAAAGGAGATAAAAGGCCATCCAAATTTGGTTTTGTGTATTTCTTATTCATCCTTATGCCTTATCTAGCCCAGGGAGGTTGTGGATGCCCCCTCCCTGGAAGTGTTCAGAGCCAGGTTGTACAGGGCCATGAGCAGCCTGGTCTAGTTTGAGGTGGCCCTGTCCATGGCAGGGAGGTTAGAACTAGATGACTTTTAAGGTCCCTCCAACACAAACCATTCTACGATTCATTGTATTCATTATCTATTTAATCCAATATTTCAACTTTCAAAATTATGATTTCTTTTCTACGTGGCATGTTGCCACCTTTCACTGTGACATTTGGCTCACCATCCCATTCTATTTCATTTTATCCAGAGATTTCCTTTATCTCCTGGCTGCAAAACTGGAAAGCATTAAAGGAGCATATGAGACTATATCTGAGACCACATATGGAGTACTGTGTCCAGTGCTGGGCATCCTAGTATGAACAAGATATGGACATATTGGAAAGAGTTCAACAGGAGGTCAACAAGTTGATTTGGGACCTGGAGAGTGTAAGACAAATAGGAGGGACTTGAGAGAACTGGAATTGTTCAGGCTGGGAATGAGGAAGTGAGAGCGACAATTCATTGCAGTATGCCCCTGCCTAAGATTAAAGGCATGGACATCATACCTTTCTTGAAGGTACAGAATCAAGCACAAGAGATAACAAACACAAGTAATACAGGAAATTCAGTTTCAATATTAAAATAATAATGGAATACAAAAGAGTGATCTAACACTCATAATCAAACTCGGAGCTCCCCAGAGAGAATTTGGAATTGCCATCCTTGGAGATATTTGGAGCTGACTGGGCAGAGGCTTGAGCAGCCAGCTCTGTTTGTGGATTTCAGGAAACTCCAGATAGTCTTGTCTTTAAACAGTGTCATGTAATAATATAGGTTATCCCTTTGGGTCAAATCTAGAGACGTTCCTTAAATCTAACTTCTCTGATTAGATAGGTATCAGTCTTTGAATTTGTTCAGTACTGAGGATTCCTCCATTGTCAACACTCTCATTTTTAACAAATCTACTGATACCATCTGTCTAGATGCAAAATCATGGAACTGTCTGTACCTAAGTCTGACTATGTCTAATTGTATAATCTGTTTAATTTTTTTAAAAAAACTTGCACAGTAGTTGGATTACACTTCCTTTTTAGGTTTTTAATGCACTGGGGACCTGACAGTCCACAAATAAAAGATGCATTTGAATAAGACAATAGATTTTTTGAACAACAACAAAAACAAACAAAAAAGTGGGAGAACAAAATGGAAAATACAAATAGCTCTGTGAAATAAATGAAGGTAACCATAATTATATGCATGATATTGGTTGTGCAGGAAGTATAAATTAAATTTGGCCTGCAATTACAGTGACATTTTGTATTAAATGTTAACATATAGTGTAAATTGCTAGTTATTAAACTGCCACCCATCTGAAATTACACTGAAGCACAGTAATTTTAGATTACATCTGAAATTGGTAGCATAATTACAAACAAACTTGTACAAACACTCAAAAGGCTCATGTTTGAGATAAATGGCATGCAGATTAATGCAGTGGGAAACCCCTGTACCTGTGAATCATGCATTCTTTGCCTTGTTCATCTAATTGTTCATCTAATCTAGATTATTTCATCCTTTATGTATTCAGATAATATTAATAGTTATATTAATTATATTAATAGTCAGATAATATTAATAGTTAGTCAACAAGTGGCTTAGAGGTTGGTGCAGTCAGAAGAATTTTGGGTTTTTCGATCTTGAAAAACTTTCTACTGCACCAGGTCAGCTGGTAACAGATGGAGTACATCTGTTCCAGAGGAGGGGAAAGGTCACAGTACACGAGAATGGCCTGTCCCCCAAAGGTAAAAAGATTCTGGGAAGGGAATTAGCAGGTCTCATTGCCAGGGCTTTAAACTAGCTTCGAAGGGGGAAGGGGCTGAATCCAGTCCCCCAGACAGGAGTCTGAGGGTGGTAAGTTGGAGTCAGGGGCAAAACCAGCAGCCCAGCTGAAGTGCATGTATACTAATGCACTAAGTATGGGCAACAAACATGAGGAGCTGGAAGCCTTGTTGCAGCAGGCAAGATATGATGTAGTTGCCATCACAGAGACGTGGTGGGATGACTCGCATGACTGGAGCGCTGCAATTGATGGCTACAGGCTCTTCAGGAGAGACAGGCAAGGAAGAAGGGGTGGAGGGGTGGCCCTGTACATCAGGGAGGCTCTTGATGCCATTGAGCTAGAGATCAGGGATGATCGGGTTGAGTGCGTGTGGGTGAGAATTAGAGGGAAGACCGGCAGGGCAGACATCCTGGTTGGAGTCTGTTATAGACCACCCAACCAGGAGGATGATCTTGATGAAGCATTCTATAGGCAACTTAAGGCTGTCTCAAGATCGCCTGACCTTGTTCTCATGGGTGACTTCAACCTGCCTGATATCTGCTGGGATCTCAACACAGCAGAGAGGAGGCAGTCTAGGGGGTTCTTAGAGTGCATGGAGAACAGCTTCTTATCCCAGGTGCTGCGCGAGCCTACCAGGGGTAAGGCTATGCTTGACCTCCTCTTCACCAACAGGGAAGGGCTGGTGGGTGATGTGGTGGTCGGAGGGTGTTTAGGCACCAGTGACCACGAGATAATTGAGTTTTCGGTATGCAGCCAAGCCAAGAGGGGGAGCAAGAAGACCTCCACTCTGGACTTCAGGAGGGCAGACTTCAGGCTACTCAAGGAACTAATTCAGAAGGTTCCTTGGGAAACAGCCCTTAAAAACAAAGGGGTCCAGGAGAGCTGGACCTACTTCAAGGAAGAACTCTTGAAGATGCAGGAACAGGCTGTGCCGGTGTGCCGGAAGATGAGCCGCCGGGGCAGATGGCCAGCCTGGATGGGTAATGAACTTCTAAAGGAACTAAGGGAAAAAAAGAGGGTGTATTATCTTTGGAAGAAAGGGGAGGCAACCCATGGAATGTTTAGGGATGTTGCTAGGTCTTGTAGGAAGAAAATTAGGGAAGCAAAAGCACATTTGGAGCTCAGACTGGCCTCTGCTGTGAAGGACAACAAAAAGTCCTTCTATAAATATATTAATAGCAAGAGGAAGGGCAAGGACAAGCTTCACTCCTCGGTGAGCATGGAGGGGAATATTGTAACAAAGGATGAGGAAAAGGCAGAGGTACTTAACATCTTCTTTACCTCAATTTTTACTAGCAGGGCAGAACGTCTTCCAGACAGCTGGCCTGCAGAGCTGGCAGAAGGAGCCAGAGAGCTGCATAGTTTTCCTCTGTTCCAGGATGGGAGAGTTAGAGATCTTCTCAGCTGCTTGGACCCCCACAAGTCCATGGGACCGGATGGGATCCATCCTAGGGTGCTGAGGGAGCTGGCAGATGAGCTGTCCAAGCCGCTCTCCATCATTTTTCAGCAGTCCTGGCTCACTGGAGAGCTCCCAGAAGACTGGAAGCTGGCCAACGTGGTGCCCATCCACAAGAAGAGCCAGTTGGAAGAGTCAGGGAATTATAGGCCTGTCAGCCTGACCTCAGTGCCAGGCAAAATTATGGAACAGGTCATCTCGAGTGCAATCACACAGCACTTACAGGATGGCCAGGGGCTCAGGCCTAGCCAGCATGGATTTAGGAGGGGCAGGTCCTGCCTGACCAACCTGATCTCCTTCTATGATCAGGTGACCCGCCTGGTGGATGTGGGGAGGCCTGTGGATGTGGTCTACCTGGACCTCAGCAAGGCCTTTGACACCGTCCCCACAGCAAACTCCTGGCCAAGCTGGCAGCCCATGGCTTGGACAGGAGCACACTGCGTTGGGTTAAGAACTGGCTAGAGGGCCGAGCCCAGATAGTGGTGGTGAATGGTGCCACATCCAGCTGGCGGCCTGTCACTAGTGGTGTGCCCCAAGGATCAGTGCTGGGCCCCATGCTCTTCAACATCTTTATTGATGATCTGGATGAGGGCATTGAGTCCATCATCAGTAAATTTGCAGATGACACCAAGCTGGGGGCAGGAGTTGATCTGCTGGAGGGCAGAGAGGCTTTGCAGAGGGACCTCGACAGACTGGACAGATGGGCAGAGTCCAATGGCATGAGATTTAACACATCTAAGTGCCGGGTTCTGCACAGTGGCCACAACAACCCCAGGCAGTGCTACAGGCTGGGGTCAGAGTGGCTGGAGAGTGGCCAGGCAGAGAGGGACCTGGGGGTGCTGGTTAATGGGAGGCTGAACATGAGCCAGCAGTGTGCCCAGGCAGCCAAGAGGGCCAACCGCATCCTGGCCTGCATTAGGAATAGTATGGCCAGCAGGAGCAGGGAGGTCATTGTGCCCCTGTACTCTGCTTTGGTTAGGCCGCACCTTGAGTACTATGTCCAGTTCTGGGCCCCTCAGTTTAAGAAGGACATTGAGACACTTGAACGTGTCCAGAGAAGGGCAACAAGGCTGGTGAGAGGCCTTGAGCACAAGCCCTCTGAGGAGAGGCTGAGGGAGCTGGGGCTGTTTAGCCTGGAGAAGGGGAGGCTCAGGGGAGACCTCATTGCTCTCTACAACTACCTGAAGGGTGGCTGTAGCCAGGACGGGGTTGGCCTCTTCTCACTAGCAACCAGCAGCAGAACAAGGGGACACAGTCTCAAGCTGCACCGGGGGAAGTTTAGGCTCGAGGTGAGGAGAAAGTTCTTCACCAAGAGAGTGATTCGTCACTGGAATGGGCTGCCCGGGGAGGTGGTTGAGTCCCTGGAGGCGTTCAAGAGGGGACTGGATGTGGCACTTGGTGCCATGGTCTAGTTGTGGGGTTGTCACTCTCTTATCTCTCTCCCCCATTCATTAATGGCATGCAAGGTGGAGACAAGCACCCTACTTGCTCTTATCTTCAGGGCAATTAGCTTCTTTTGTTTTAGCTGCATCGTGCTGGAGTTCAATAAGGACAGGTGCAGGGTCCTACGTCTGGGGTGGAATAACAACATGCACCAGTACAGGTTAGAGGGCTGCCCTGATGGAAAGCAGCTCCATGGAGAAAGACCTTGGAGTGCTGGTGAAAGAAAGATTGGCCATTGGAATGGGCTGTCCAGGGAGGGGGTGGAGTCACCATCACTGGAGGTGTTTAGGAAGAGACTTGATGGGGTGCTTGGTGCCATGATTTAGTTGATTAAATAGCGCTGGATGATAGGTTGGACTCGATGATCTCAAAGGTCTTGTCCAACCTGGTTAATTGGTCTATCCTATCCTATCCTATCCTATCCTATCCTATCCTATCCTATCCTAGTCTATTAAAAAAAACCCAATATTATATTTCTTTCTATAGAATTTCAGCACTCTAGAGAACTGTTCAACATATAACAAAAGTTTGTAATAGATATTGCATGACTAAATGTATGCACGTAAGACAGAGGCTATTTGGAAGAAATCTTTTTTTGTAATAGGGAACAGCATGATGGTAAAACAACACAGACATTACCACATGTTCCTCTCAATGAACCTTGCTGTAAGAGATTTCCCAGTAGTTCGCAGATTGTTTAGTTTATGAGGGAGGTACTATGCAGTGTGTTATGGATAATGTCATCAGTTTGTCAAGTTAACATCTGAAAAGTTAATGTAAGCCTTTGCTTTTAGATTTCATACATATTTGTCCACATTTATGAGGCTAAAAGCTTTTTGAGGTAGGAATAATTCATTAGAGTATGTTTGTACAGCAAACATCACGAGGGTATGAAAATTTGGACTGGAATTTTTGAGTGCTTAGGCAGTTCAAAATGAACAAATATGTTTGTAATCAAAATCTGATTTTTATTTAAGGCATTATTTAGTTTTAAATTCTAATTACCTTTTTCAATAATGCATGAAAATTGTTTTGGTCCATTTTTCAGGTTAAGTACATCATAATTCTGTATACTTATGAACCACATTTATCTACACTGCTATAGACAAGACTTAAAGCATGAGGAAATAAAAAATGCTTCATGTCTTAACAATGTAAAGCTCTGTGTGATTTTGAATGGATGTGGTAGTTTTAGGCTGTGCCTAGGAAAATTTTCCACAGATCTTGAACAGAAAGTGATAGAACACAAATAAATTACCATTGGATGTAAAAGGGAAAATAATGATAATATCTAAATAATCCCATTGATCTTATATCTAACATAAAGTTAGTTTTGTAAACTAACTCTGGGTCTTTTTGGCCTCCTTTACTCTAGCAGATACTAACTGATACTTCTGCTGGCTTGCTGACCTTGCCATGTGTTCTTGTTGTGGTTAAGTACTAACAGCTACTCTTTGCTCTTCTTTCTCTTGTTCCATATATGGGGAGAGGTGGGAAGAGGAGGAAGCTGTTTCTAACTCCCTGGTTTTAACAAAGGGGGAATTTGTGTTGTTTATAAATTGTAAATATGTGTAAATAGTCTATATTTTGTATATATTCATTGGAATTCATGTTTACATTGTGGTTTTGCTTGTAAATATAGCTTCATTTGCTTCCATCTGAGCTAGTGTGGCAATTTTATTTTGGGGGGTAACTTCAAACCACCACAATGGATTAGAAAATTTAAATCTGAACCTTGCTTCAGTCCTTCTGGATTTCTAGTCAGGAAAAATTAAGAAAGCACTAGAAAAAGGAACAGAAGACTGAACTGTATGAAGATTATAAGTCATTCTAAACAACCTATAACTTTCTGGCCCACTAGTTATTCCTCTGATATAAAGAGTATTCTTTGTTAGCATAACCTAACTATTCTAAGTATAGGGATGTTAAATTATAAAAAACACCTAAATCTTTATTGTTGACTTTAAAACATGAAATTAAATTCTCTTGGTCAACTAGCAGAAATATATAGGGACTAGAAGGTAAAGGTAAAGGGGCCCAAGATAGCTGGTTAGTATTCAAGGACCACTTCTTACAAGCTCAAGTGCAGAGCATTCCAACTGGTAGAAAATAAAGAAAAGGAACCAGGAGACCTGCATGGTTAAGTAGGGAACTGCTGGTTAGTGGAAGAAGAGAGTCATGGAAGAAGGGGCTGGCCACTTGGGAGGCATATATGACCATTGTCATAAGATGTAGGGTGGCTACTAGGAAAGCTTGGAATTCAATGTTGCAAGGGAGGTCAAGGTCAACAAAAAGAGCTTCTTTGAATACATTGTGGGAAAAACTAACCCTAGAGGCAATGCAGGCCCACAGCTGAATGAGGTGGGTGCCTTGGTGACAGAGGATACAAAGAAGGCAGAGTTACTGAATGATGTCTTTGTCTATATTGCTGGAGACTGTCCTCAGGAGCCCCAGACCGCTGAGGCCCCAGAGGAAGGAGGAGTTTTCCTTGGTTGATGAGGACTATGTTAGGGAACAGTTAAGTCATCTGGACATCCATAAAATCATGGGTCTTGAAGGCATGCACCCAAGGGTACTGAGGGAGCTGGTAGAGGGCATTGCCAGACCACTCTTCACCATCTTTGGTAATTCTTGACAGACAGGAGAGGTGCCTGGAGACTGTAGTAAAGAAAACATCATTCCAATCTTCAAACAGTGTAGGCAGGGGAACAGCCTGTCCTTAGTGCTGTCCTTAGGCATATCAAGGACAGGAGGGTCATTAGGAGCAGTCATCATAGTTTTACCAATGGGGAATTCATGTATGACCAATTAATAGCCTTTTGTGAGCACATAACCAGGTGGATAAATGATGATAGGGTAGTGGATGTAGCTTATCTTGATTTCAGTAAAACATTTGACACTGTCTCCCACAGCATTCTTGCAGCTAAATTGAGGAAGTGTGGTCTGGATGATCAGGTAGTGAGGAAGATTGTGAACTGGTTGAAGGAAAGAAGTCAGAGACTTGTGGTAAATGGGACAGAGTCTAGTTGGAGGCCTGTATCTAGTGGAGTCCCTCAGGGGTCAGGACTGGGACCAGTACTATTCCATATGTTCATCGATGACCTGGATGAGGGAACAGAGAGTACTGTCAGCAAGTTTGCTGATAACAGAAAAGCAGGAGGAGTGGCTGATACACCAGAGGGTTGTGCTGCCATTCAGTGAGACATAGGCAGGCTGGAGAGTTGGGCAGGGAGAAATTTAATGAACTTCAAAAGGGCAAGTGTAGAGTCTTGCACCTGGGAAAGAAAACCCCTATGTATTGGTTGGGGACTGACCTGTTGGAGACAAGTAAAGGGGAAAGGGACCAGGGAGTCCTAGTGGATGGAAGGTTGGCGATGAGCCAGCAATGTGTTCTTGTGGCTGAGAAGGCCAATGCCATTCTGGGGTGTATTAGAAGGGGTGTGGTTAGTAGGTTGAGAAAGGTTCTCCGCCCCCTTTAATCTGCCCTGGTTAGGCCTTCTCTGGAATATTGTCTCCAGATCTGGGCTACTCAGTTTAAGCAGGACAGGGAACTGCTTGAGAGAGTCTAGTACAGAGCGGCAAAAATTATCAAGGGAATTGAACATTTTCCTTACAAGGACAGCTTTAGGCTGTGCCTTTAAGGTACTACCACACTGGGGAATTGTGGAGTCTCTTTCTTTGGAGATACTCAAAATCTGCATGAATTCATTCCTGTGTGATCTACTTTAGGTGATCCTGCTCTGGCAGGGGAGTTGGACTAGATGATCTTTCAAGGTCATTTCCAACCCCTAACATTCAGTGATTCCTTTGCACTACATAATATACCATTATTATCTTGTCATGTAGAGCAGAAATGGATATTAGTTTGTAGAAAACCTTCTGTGATTCAGGCTTTAGCTTGTAGATTCCTCTCTCTTTTCTCTTTCATTTTTGCTATCGCTACAATTGAGATGATCCAGGATAAATTCTAGTTAACGTTAATATTTAACTTGGAAACATGTTTATAAAGCATCAACACCAATTTTAACACTACTAGATAAATATTATTAAAGACTGCAAAATTTGTGGCAGTAGGAAGATCTATTTGTAATGTGTGTATAATGAAAATACAGTTCTACAAGATCAGCCATTGATGTCTGGCTGAGCTATTTATTATTAAATATTTACAATGACATTTCTTAGTAGGAAAAAATGAAGTCCTTATTAATTGTCTTTTGATGTTTTGATGGTGATTACAAGAAACATGAGAAGATCCATGGGAAGAGATGTAGGAAAAACATGACCATTGGAGATAAGAAATGAGCATATTTCAATATAAATGAATAACAAAGGAACTATTTCATTCATAACTCAGAAACAAATGCATTCATATAGTGAGCTGATAATGTTTTACCAGCATTCACAGTGGATAAATATTTTTGAATTCTAAACCTGTACCTGATAGTAGTTCTGACAAGACAGACTGTTTCAGTTATTCCTGAATATATAAACAATGTTTCTGTGAATCCTAGCTTGAGAAATGAAGGCTTTTGCAAGATTCATCAGTCATACACATGAGAAAAAGGTAAATACCTTCCCTAGTTTAGCCTCACATATTTTGCCCCCATTTTATGTTTATTAAAAAAAAAATGTAAGTATGCATGTTTTAATACTGCGTACATTGAAATATCTATGAAACTTCTTGAATGACCATGCATTTCTTGTACCAGAAGAGTTACAGATTTGTGTGGTGTTGTAATGGGTTACGCCCATCCTGAAAGCGGGGAGGGCTTGTGAGAGCTTTGCCCTCCCTGGAGCGGGTTTTCCTGCTGGGAAACTGAGTTAGTCTGTTCCACTCCCCCTCCCTGTCCAGCCAGCCTACCAAAAGGAAGACACTGAAGCCATTTGCTCTCTTTTGCTCCTGCCTTGCCTGGACAAGAGGACTGCTGCTGGCTTCCTGCTTCTCTGCCACGTGGTCAGGCCTGGTCCTCCTCCTCCTCCCTGCTACATCCACACCTCTTCAAAGGACTTCAAAGGACTGGTTTTGTATGCATATTTTCCCCATCCATCCTTGTTCCTACCCTTGTGAACCCTTCCTGTTGTTTCCTGTTGTATATATATATATATATTTTTATAGTTTAAAGAATATTTTTACCTCTCTACTTCCAAAACGATTCCAAATTATTTCTCAGTAGATTTGCTCCTTCCCTTTCTTTTTCTCTCGATCGGGAGAGAGGAGGAGGGAGAGGGGGAGGGATTCTCAGCCTTGCTCCCCATCTGAGCTGTTAAATCCCAGTTAAGGCTCAAAGCACCACAAGTCTCTGTACAAAACATCCATACCAGCCATGAAAATTCTAAAGCACAAGAACTCTTTATATCCAACTTTAAATATAAGGCATGTTTTCATAGTGCAAGACAGACCAAACCTATTTGAAATGCTAATCTGTTGTTCTCCTCAGTTCTTCTGGGGTCTGTAGCTATCATATTAAAGCAAGAGAAAATTAAGCTAGATTCACGAAGTGTAATATACTGCCATGAATGTTGGTGAAAATGGAAAGGCCCTTTGAATACATTTTAGTTTTAACTTCATAGCAGTAAATTACCACTCAAACCAGAGCAATAGAGAATTCATATTGGTGTGAAAATGCACCACCTTACAAATAAAATATTTGCCTTTATATATAAGCAATGAATATTTAATGAATGTACTACACTTGTAAGTTCAATTTAAACTTTGAATTATAACTATTTTAGGATATAAGGAACTTTATGTTGCAGCATTCTTCTTCACAAGAAGTTTTAATGATAGCTGAATTTCTTTTTGACTATTTGAAAGAAATTTTGTGGCATTGACTAGAATCTTATGTGTGATTTTCACTGTTACTCATTTTCAGAATCACAGAATTGTCAGGGTTGGAAGGGAACTCAAGGAACATCCAGTTCCAAACCCCCAGCATGGGCAGGGGCCCCTCACGCTAGATCAGGTTGCCCAGAGCCACAACCAGCCTGGCCTTAAAATCATGCAGGGTTGGGGTTTCCACCACCACCCTGGGCAACCTATTCCAGTGTCTCATCACCCTCATGGTGAAGAGCTTCTTCCTAACATGCAATTTGAATCCACCCACTTCTAGTTTTGCTTCATTCCCCCTAGTCCTATAAATACAAACATCCTAAAAAGTCCCTCATGAGCTTTCTTGTAGGCCCCCTTAAGATACTGGAAGGCCACAATAAGGTCTTCTTGGAGCCTTGTCTTCTCCAGACTGAATAACCCCAACTCTCTCAGTCTGTCTTCATAGGAGGCTCCAGCCTGCTGATCATCCTCATGGCCTCTCTCTGAGCATGCTCCAGCACATCCATGTCTTTGGTTGCAATCTATTTAGCCTGTTTAAAAGGAAGATGATTGTTACACACTTCTAAAAAAATTACAATACAATAATAATACGATACAATACACCAGGTTGGAAGAGACCTTCAAGATCATCGCGTCCAACCCATCAAACAATCCAACCCACCCAACAACTAGACCATACAGCCAAGCACCCCATCAAGTCTTCTCCTGAACACCTCCAGTGAAGGTGACTCCACCACCTCCACGGGTAGCCGATTCCAATGGCAAATCACTCTCTCCGTGTAGAACTTCTTCCTAACATCCAGCCTAAACCTGCCCTGGCGCAGCCTGAGACTGTGTCCTCTTGTTCTGGTGCTGGCTGCCTGGGAGAAGAGGCCAACCTCTGCCTGGCTACAACCTCCCTTCAGGTAGTTGTAGACAACAATAAGGTCACCCCTGAGTCTCCTCTTCTCCAGGCTAAGCAACCCCAGCTCCCTCAGCCTTTCCTCATAGGGCTTGTGTTCCAAACCCTCACCAGCTTTGTTGCCCTTCTCTGGACACGTTCCAGCAAGTCAACATCCTTCCTAAACTGAGGGGCCCAGAACTGGACACAGGACTCAAGGTGTGGCCTAACCAGTGCAGTGTACAGGGGGACAATGACCTCCCTGCTCCTGCTGGCCACACTGTTCCTGATGCAAGCCAGGATGCCATTGGCCTTCTTGGCTGCCTGGGCACACTGCAGGCTTATGTTCAGCCTACAGTCAACCAGCACCCCCAGGTCCCTCTCAGCCTGGCCACTCTCCAGCCACTCTGACCCCAGCCTGTAGCACTGCCTGGGGTTGTTGTGGCCAATGTGCAGAACCCGGTACTTAGATGTGTTCAATCTCATGCCATTGGACTCTGCCCATCTGTCCAGCCTGTCGAGGTCCCTCTGCAAAGCCTCTCTGCCCTCCAGCAAATCAACTCCTGCCCCCAGCTTGGTGTCATCTGCAAATTTACTGATGATGGACTCAATGCCCTCATCCAGATCATCAATAAAGATGTTGAAGAGCATGGGGCCCAGTACTGATCCCTGGGGCACACCACTAGTGACAGGCCGCCAGCTGGATGTGGTGCCATTCACCACCACTCTCTGGGCTCGGCCCTCCAGCCAGTTCCTAACCCAACGCAGTGTGCTCCTGTCCAAGCCATGGGCTGCCAGCTTGGCCAGGAGTTTGCTGTGGGGACGGTGTCAAAGGCCTTGCTGAGGTCCAGGTAGACCACATCCACAGGCCTCCCCACATCCACCAGGCGGGTCACCTGATCATAGAAGGAGATCAGGTTGGTCAGGCAGGACCTGCCCCTCCTAAATCCATGCTGGCTAGGCCTGAGCCCCTGGCCATCCTGTAAGTGCTGTGTGATTGCACTCGAGATGACCTGTTCCATAATCTTGCCTGGCACTGAGGTCAGGCTGACAGGCCTATAATTCCCTGGCTCATCCAACCGGCCCTTCTTGTGGATGGGCACCACGTTAGCCAGCTTCCAGTCTTCTGGGACCTCTCCAGTGAGCCAGGACTGATGAAAAATGATGGAAAGTGGCTTGGACAGCTCATCTGTCAGCAATCTCAGCACCCTAGGATGGATCCCATCCGGTCCCATGGCCTTGTGGGGGTCCAAGCGGCTCAGTAGATCTCTAACTTCCTCTTGGAGCAGCGGGAAACTATGCAGCTCTCTGGCTCCTTCTGCCAGCTCTGCAGGCCAGCTGTCTGGAAGACGTTCTGCCCTGCTAGTGAAGACTGAGGCAAAGAAGGTGTTAAATACCTCTGCCTTTTCCTCATCCTTTGTTACAACGTTCCCCTCTGTGTCAACCAAGGAGTGGAGGTTGTCCTTGCCCTTCTTCTTGCTATTGATGTATTTATAGAAGGACTTTTTGTTGTCCTTCACAGCAGAGGCCAGTCTAAGTTCTAAATGGGCTTTTGCCTCCCTAATTTTCTTCCTGCACAACCTAGCAACATCCCTAAACATTCTGTAGGTTGCCTCCCCTTTCTTCCAAAGATGATACACCCTCTTTTTTTCCCTAAGTTCTATTAAAAGTTCATTGCCCATCCAGGCTGGCCGTCTGCCCCGGCGGCTCATCTTCCGGCACACCGGCACAGCCTGTTCTTGCACCTTCAATAGTTCTTCCTTGAAGTAGGTCCAGCTCTCCTGGACCCCTTTGTTTTTAAGGGCTGATTCCCAAGGAACCTTCTGAATTAGTTCCTTGAGTAGCCTGAAGTCTGCCCTCCTGAAGTCCAGAGTGGAGGTCTTCTTGCTCCCCTCTTGGCTTGGCTGCATACTGAAAACTCTATTATCTCGTGGTCACTGGTGCCTAAACACCCTCCGACCACCACATCACCCACCAGCCCTTCCCTGTTGGTGAAGAAGAGGTCAAGCATAGCCTTACCCCTGGTAGGCTCACGCAGCACCTGGGATAAGAAGCTGTTCTCCATGCACTCTAAGAACCTCCTAGACTGCCTCCTCTCTGCTGTGTTGAGATCCCAGCAGATATCAGGCAGGTTGAAGTCACCCATGAGAATGAGGTCAGGTGATCTTGAGACAGCCTTAAGCTGCCTATAGAATGCCTCATCGACATCCTCCTCCTGGTTGGGTGGTCTATAACAGACGCCAACCAGGATGTCTGCCCTGTTGGTCTTCCCTCTAATTCTCACCCACAAGCACTCAACCCTATCATCCCTGATCTCCATCTCAACAGCATCCAGTGCCTCCCTGACGTACAGGGCCACCCCTCCACCCCTTCTTCCTTGCCTGTCTCTCCTGAAGAGCCTGTAGCCATCAATTGCAGCGCTCCAGTCATGCGAGTCGTCCCACCACGTCTCTGTGATGGCTACTACATCATAACTTTCTTGCTGCAACAAGGCTTCCAGCTCCTCTTGTTTGTTACCCATGCTTCGTGCATTAGTGTACATGCACTGCAGCTGGGCTGCTGGTTTCACCTCTAGGTCTAGCTTATCACCTCCAGACTCCTGCCTGAGGGCACTGGTTTCCGACCCTCCCCCTTCGAAGCTAGTTTAAAGCCCTGTCAATGAGACTTGCTAATTCCCTTCCCTGAATCTTTTTACCTTTGGGGGACAGGCCATTCTCATGTATTATGACCTTTCCCCTCCTCTGGGACAGATGTACATAAATACTGTTGAGTTTACTTAGGCAACATTTCATTGAAATCCTTGTCTATGCATTCTTGCTTGTATAATCAGAAATAAAAGGTCTGAATTAAGAGAAATAATTAAACAATAGGTCTCTGAAAGAAAAATACCTGAACAATTGTCATGGATTGAGTTGAATATGCCAGCTTCAAAAATGAAAGCACTGGCTAGAGCAAAGTATTATGGGGCTTGAACATGGGAGCCTTCCTGTTCCAATTACTGGTTCTGGACTCCAGGTTCTTTGGGTGTTGTGCTTTTCAGATGGGATGGCGGTGGGACAAGGAAGGATGGGGGAGTAGTTTTATGGCTTGGGTTTTTGGCTTACTTCTGCTTGCTGCTGTTTTGCTCAGTGCTGCTTCTGCAAATAGCCTAAGGTAATTACACATTTTGTACTACATTTTTCTGGTTTTGATCAGTAAAATGTATTCTTATCTCACTTATTTTTTGTCTCAATTTTGAGTTTTCATGTGTTACTTTTCCCTCACTTCTGTGTTGGGAAAATAGGTTAACCTGATAGTTTGGTTTAGCCTGTTTTGTTTTGATTCAAACCATTGCAACAATAAAATATGAAAAAAAATGTGGCAATCACAATATGGAAAGTCACTTTCTCAGTCTGTTTATAGTTTGTGTTGTAAATTATTTTGGTTTTCATTTGTGAAAATATGATTCTGCTCCCTATGCTTTGCTGCCAAAAGCAACCCAGATTGGGTAGAATCGAATCGAATCGAATCGAATCGAATCGAATCGAATCGAATCGAATCGAATCGAATCGAATAGAATAGAATAGAATAGAATAGAATAGAATAGAATAAACCAGGTTGGAAAAGACCTTTGAGATCATCAATTCCAACTTATCATCCAACACTGTCTAATCAACTAAACCATGGCAACAAGCGCCCCATCCAGTCTCTCCCTAAACACCTCCAGTGATGGTGAATCCACCCCCTCCCTGGACAGCCCATTCCAATGGCCAATAACTCTTTCTTTGAAGAACTTCTTTCTAACATCCAGCCTAAACCTCTCCTAGCACAGCTTGAGACTGTGTCCTCTTGTTCTGTAGGTGGTTGCCTGGGAAAAGAGAACTCACCCACCTGGCTACAACCTCCCTTCAGGGAGTTGTAGACAGCAATAAGGTCTGCCCTGAGCCTCCTCTTCTCCAGGCTAAGCAACCCCAGCTCCCTCAGCCTCTCCTCACAGGGCTTGTGCTCCAAACCCCTCACCAGCTTTGTTGCCCTGTTCTGGACATGTTCCAGCAAGTCAATTTTTTTCCTGAACTGAGGGGCCCAGAACTGGACACAGGACTCAAGGTGTGGCCTAACCAGTGCTGAGTACAGGGGCACAATGACCTCCCTGCTCCTGCTGGCCACACTGTTCCTGACACAGGCCAGGATGCCATTAGCCTTCTTGGCTACCTGGGCTCACTGCATGCTCATGTTCAGCCTACTATCAAGCAGTACCCCCAGGTCCCTTTCTGCCTGGCCACACTCCAGCCACTCTGTCCCCAGCCTGTAGCACTGCATGGGGTTGTTGTGGCCAATATGTAGAACACGGTACTTAGATGTGTTAAATCTCATGCTGTTAGACTCTGCCCATCTGTCCAGCCTGTCGAGGTCCCTCTGCAGAGTTCTCCTGCCCTGTAACAGATCAACACCTTCCCTCAGTTTGATGTAGTCTGCAAATTTACTGATGATGGACTCAATGCCCTCGTCCAGGTCTTCCATGATGATATTAAAGAGGATGGGGCCCAGCACTGATCCTTGGGGCACACCACTAGTGACTGGCTGCCAGATGGATGTGGCACCATTCACCACCACTCTCTGGGCTCGGCCCTCCAGCCAGTTCCTAACCCAGCGCAGAGTACTGCTGTCCAAGCCACGAGCTGACAGCTTGGCCAGGAAAGAAAAATGAAAAAATTAAAAATGTATTGTCCTTAAAGGACTATATATTTTCCTTAAGCATGTAAACAAGTTATGCTTCTAATGTAAATATGTTATACAAGTAAATATACACCCAAAAGACATAAATCTCCAAGAGGCAGTTGATTTTCCCTGTCTTAAAAGACTGTCTTAGATAGGATCAACATTTGACAGTAAATATCTCTCTTAATTATGGAGGGATTGAGATGAGAAAGAACCTTTACTGGAATTCATTTTACATCATTTCATATGTTTTATTTCAAATCACTCATGTAGTCTAAGATAGTGATCAAAACTCTCTCTACTTAATGCAAATTTACTGCCTCTTCAAATTAATTCATCATTTCAGCCTTTAGCCTTTTTTCCTATTTTTAGATTGAACTGAGTATTTCTCTCAAAGTACTTTTTTTAAAAAAAAATTATTATTATAGAAGAAGAATTCAAATGAACCAAAGGTAGAACAAGTCAAGATTAAATATTCCCACAGACATTTTGTTTTTCTGGAAATGTTCTGTTTTCCTCTATCATTCACAGAAAAATTGCAAAGTTCTACAACAAATCTGAAGCATTAATAAAAATCTAGATGTTTATTTGGAGCTATGCAGAAGAAAGCTATATATTATATTTATTCTGTAGTATAGTATTTCCTTTCATTTCCAGCTACCTTATATTTTTTTTTTCCCTGTAAGATATAGGATATATTGTATTGTGGTGGTGTAACTACTGCACCAATATCTCCCCTGGACAGCTTTGCACACAAATCAATGACCTAAAGTCAGAAGTCTTAGATGAGATTTAGAATTAGAAGATATTTGGCCTTTCCAAAGATTTGGAGATAATGTAAATTATTCTCTGAGCTTATTTGACATGGAAATGAAACTATATACAATGTAAGGAAGTTCATATCAGCTAACACTTAGTCTTCTAGGCTGAATCTCCAGTGTCACTTGCTGGTTCCTGGGCAAAGACGTACATCTCATGTCCCCACTACTCAAAGCTAAACTGGTAAAAAGCTGCTGACTGTCTTTCTGAAATAGAGTTACAGGTGTTTTGCAGTAGACCACCATATTTCATAGGATGATGAAAAAACTGTTTCATAACGTGTAAGATGTGAGGCTACCTAAGGTTGTTCAGAAATATAAAGTATCCTGAGACAATTCTGTGGGAGACAAATCAAGTGTATATTTATTTCTTTGGGGTAGTTATGGTTTTCTTTACTTGGTTGGCTGTGTGGGGGTTTTGTTTGCTTGATTATTTTTTTAAACACAAATAAGTGCTATGCAGTTTTATCAGCCTTTCATTATATGAAAGGCTTCCCACTCCTTTAATCATCTTTGTCACCTTTTCTCTGGACCCTCTCCAGGGGTCCAGAGGTGGAGGGACCAAAACTGAACAAAAGTGTGAACTGACAAGTTCTGAGTAGAATGAAAAAATGACCTTATCTTTGGTGATTCCCTTGATGAAACCCAGTATGCTCTAGGCTTTTCATGCTCCTGAAAGCACTCTTCATTCATATTGAGCTTGTTGTCCATCAGGATCTTGAGCTCCCTTTCCAAAGAGCTGCTCCCCAGCCAGGTAGATGGCAGTATGTGCTGCAATCCAGAATATATTTTACCAGGTACAAGACCTTGCACATGTCCTTGCTGAACTTCATAAAGTTCACATTCACACACTCTTCCAGCTTATCCAGGTCTTCTTGCCGGGTTGCTTTCTTCTTTGAAGCATCCAGTTTGGTATCATTGGCAAACTTCATGAGGTTACACTTAATGTCATCATCCATAACACTCATGAAGATATTAAACAGTGTTAGACTCAATCAATCCCTGAGGGACACCACTTGGGACAGGTTACCAGCTTGAAAAGGAGCTGTTTGCCACCACCCTATAGCCTGTCAGCCAAATTCATGTACACCTCACACATGTTTGTATAGATTGTAACCCATCAGTTTGTCTAGGAGGTCATTGTGAGGAGACATACTGAAGAAATTCAGGTAGAAAACGTTCGCCACTAAGCTGGGCAGGTTATATTGTCAGTGATTAGGTTTATTAAGCACATTTTGTCCTTGGTGAATCTCTACTGTATTTTCCCAATCACATGGTTCATCTGACTTGTAAAAGCCACCAGGAAGATTTGTTTCATAGTTGTCCCAGTGACTGAAGTAAGGCTCATGGGCCTATTATGTCCTCTTCCTGTAAACCCTTCTTGTTGATGGGAGTAATTTCCTTCTTCCAGTCATCTTGGACCACACCTGGTCTCCACAACTTCTCACAGGTTATGGAAAGTGGCTTCACAATTATCTCTCATCACTCTCAGTTGGTAAACACCCAGCCTCATTGATACATAGGGGT
Organism: Picus viridis; assembly: GCA_033816785.1. Taxonomy (NCBI): domain Eukaryota; kingdom Metazoa; phylum Chordata; class Aves; order Piciformes; family Picidae; genus Picus; species Picus viridis. Next base: position 63,455,216 of record CM066566.1, read on the forward strand.
CAAGCTCCTTTAACTGTTCACACAGATCCACCATCTGTGAAGGAAGAGTTTCTATGTTTGCATCAACTTGTATTTTTGTTCCCAAAGCCTGATACCCAACAGTGATGGTGAAGACAAGTGAAAAGAGTACCTCTGCCTTCTCAATGTTAATGACTAATTCACCTCTTCTGTTCTTAATAGGTATTTGTTTTCTTTTCCACCTTTGTTATGCTTCTCCTTTGGTTGTGAACATACTCAGAAGCTCAGAGTTAAGCCAAAAGGGTCTCTTGTTCCACCTTCTTCTCTTACTTTTAAGGACACTTCCAGGAGAGCGTTTTTGAAGAATATCCCAGGACTTGTCAACTCCTTTATGCTCTATGGAACTTTGCCCTGGGATCCTTCCCAACTGAGCTGAATGAGATGTAGTTTGCCCTTTTGAAATCTAAAACTGTTGCCTTAGTATTGACCTTCAGTGTGCTCAGCAAGATCCCACACTCCAGAATATTGTGGTCACTGCAGCTAGGGATATCACAAAGTAGGCTATATTGGTTTCTGAGCAAGTCCAGCAGTTCCTGGTTGGCACATCCAACATTTCTATGAGGAAATAGCCCTCCTCACATTCCAGAAACTTAAAGGATGACATCTGAGCTGCTGTGTTCTGCTAACAACTGTTTGGGTAGTTGAAAAACCAGGTCCTCTTCACCCAGTTCTTGCTTAAGTGATCTAAATGACTTAATTTGCCTTGTAGTCTTGGTTTGGAGGTCAATAGCAGATGTTTACATTAAGTGCTCCCTTGGAGGCAACCCCTTTGGTCCTGACCCAGAGGCATTAACCAGGGCTTCCACAATTGCCTTGGTTAACTTCTATACATTCAAATTTCTCTTCAATACAAAGTGCCTTCTCTTCCTTCTTTTTTTCCCCCTGTCTTTACAAAAGAGTCTATAGCCACCCAGTCAATGAGTTGTACAATGTCTCAATTATTCTTATGCTTTTGTAACTTTCTGATTGCATAGAACTCCAGCTCCTGCTATTTGTTCCCCAGGCTGTGTGCATTAGTATGCATACCTTTTTAAGAAAGAGTAATTAGAACTTTTCAGGTGTTCACAAGTGAACTGTTAAAATTAAATAGTCACTAAATAGATTGACATTAAACAGCATAATCTAGAATTAAAAGCAAACAAAACAAAACAAAACAAAACACTTGTAACTTGTAGCTAACAAAAAAAAAAGAACCAAAACCAAAAACAAAACACAAACAAATGAACAAAAAACCCTACAAAACCCAGAACTTACTTTCTTTTTTTTCTTCTATTTTTTTTTAAGATATGTGCCTGTCATCTTCAACAAATTGAAGTCTGAATCCAAACAGTGAGGTGATTTTTTAAAAAAATTATTTTTTCTTTTTTTTTTTCTTTCTCTATGAAAATTATAAAATCTAAGACATAAACTTGTCAAACATCATGATGCAATTACAAGAGTGAATGCATTGTAACTACTTTCAGGAGCAAAGTAAGCAGTGATCTGAAGAGATTAAAAAATAACAAAGTAAACAATTAAGCACAGGATTTCTATATTCCACTGGGAACTAAAACACCCTCAGGGATTTACATAAACTTTTACTTCCCTGCTAATACTTGTTTTCACCCTAGTTTGTCTTTTCACTGAAACAAACTGCCTTTCAGATATAACTTATAGTTGCACCGTCTGTAGAATTAATGGAAAGAAATTTTTGAACACTTTCTAATCATTGCTTTTGGATTTTAAGTTGGATAAGATAATGAGGAAAGGCTGTCTTAATTGAGTAGCAGAATGACATATTTGATGACTTCAAATATTATTAGAGTATGAACACTAAGAAAAAGAAAGTAGGACAATTTAGAGCATCTTTAATGAGATGCATGCAAACTGCATGAAGGAGGTGGCAAAAAAAGGGGTCACCTAGAGATCCCTTGTGCTAATGAGGAAAAGATATGTGGAAAGAGCCACTGAACCTATTAAATCCTTAAACTGCATTCATAAGAAAACATGTCACAGCTGTACCAGCTTTTCATAATCTAATCAAACAAACAAGCAAAACCCCATACCAAACCAAAACCCAAAACCCACACACACAACCAACCAACACAAAGAAATGGAAAACCCCTCAGACACCAACACCACTATCACTCCCAAAGTAATAAAACACCATGCACCAAAATTGCCATAAAACCCCTGTCTTTCAGTCTTTATTATGCTGAGTTTAAATGCTTGTTTTTATTTTTCTAATATGTGGCACATTTTGTATTTTCTTGATTGCCTTAAAGGATTCTTTTCTTCCTTCTTCAGTTTGAACTTAACATCTTTTAATATTGGGATAAATAGTGCAGAAGATTCCTCTGGAATATTTCATACAGTAAGAAAATTTCAACTGGAAATAGTATTTTTTAAAACATACAGATCAAAGTGATAAAGTACATTTTGATATTTATGTTCGCATAGTGATAAGTTTAGCATTGGTGTTTACAATAATTTCTGGGTCAAGAGTTCTTTCTTTGGAGCTCTGTTTTCACTCATTTCTCCAAGTACAACCTTGTCTTAAATTGTTCAGATTTCAGCTTCTTTTTACTTCAGGTTATCTAGTTTGTTGGGGATTCTATTATTCATTTGTGTCAGGATTGTGTCTTAACTCTTTATCTTAGAAATTTGCCTTCATATATTCCTACTCCTTGTACTAAGATCACAAACCAGAATATTCGTGAAGTATGGCCCAGCATACCATTCTGAAAACCGCCAGATATCTCACTATGCAACATTTTGTAAACATATTTAGAAAGCTTTGAATATACTTATGCTTTTGCAAAATTATGGCTTCTGCAAATATGAAGAAATAGACTGAGCTCTGGGAGAGGAATTCACAAGAGTGGTATGTAAATGACTATACAACACATGACTTATGTGTATTAAATTGTGTGTTGGCTCTTATAAATCACAAATGTTGACTTAATTAAGGTTCTTCAATGGCTCTGCAGAGTTAGAATCCTGATCCTGAGACTGTTTTAGTATTGGACATCTTTATTTTCTTTGTGACAGTATCTCTCTTTCCAATAAAACATCCTATGATGTATCCATTGATTTTTTTCAAGTATCTTACTTGGGTTCTTTTGTTTTATCTGGCCACAATGTGCTGGAAATAAAAGGTTTAGAGCATTCACTTTTCTTTTCCATTGTAAATGTGAAGAAAAAAAGTCTTTTAAATGCTCTAGCATCAATGCATTCTCTTAAAAGCAAGGGATTTTTATAGTGGAGCCAGAATTTTCAGCTCTTTGGACTGTACTTTGTCAAGAAGTCAAACTGTGGAAAATCTACTTAAATTCTTAAAAATCATAATGAAAATAATGGAAGATTTTTATAGCACACAATGTATCAAACCCATCTAAGCCAAGATCTCAAATTTGGTATCAGGGAATCCAGGAAGTTCTCAAATTACAGATAATTTAATCATTCAGGTGATCTAGTCTTGTAGAAAAGAAATGCAACGTGTAATTAGGTCATTTCAACCTTAGTCACTTATTAGCTGTATGCATTTAAGAACATTTGGCATACCTTAGCTCTTAATTTTTATCTGTAGCATCCAATGTTTTGCATTGGTCCCAATCGCTGGATTATTTCCCTCTGTTGCAGGACCCTGACATAAATAATTAATTTGTTTTGTTTTGTTTTCTTCTGGTTACAGAAGAATTCGGTTTACACAGTCCACGTACATTTCATATCAATCTAACTTGAAGCAAACAAAATTTTGGATCCAGTTCCAGCTGATGACAGAGATTCAAAGATTGAAGTGATAGTATAAGATAATATTATAGCACTAACAGCTCATATGTCCAGGAAGCCATTTTATGTACTTCTGTTGGAACCTAATCTGGCACACATTCTGTAGACCAATTCTATATGGCCTCTTGAAAGACTGTGAGAAGATTAGGTTTCGAATGTCATAATCTACAGCACACACAAATTAAAATTCAACATATAAATTGTTTGAAATCTTGTAAAAGAATAGAATAATAAAAAGTGCAGGTACATTTTATTTCTAGACCATTAAAATAAGCAATGCAAATTAAATGCTGAAAACATTGTATTGAGTTTGTGGCAAGGTTCGCTAGTGGGCAAGGGTCTTCAGGGATGGCTTCTGTAAGAAGACACCTGGAGCTGCCCCCATGGCTGCCAGAGTCAGTTTAAGCTGTCTCCAAAGCAGATGCACCGCTTAGCAAAGCTGAGCCTGTCACAATGCTGGTGACATCTCTATGATAATATATTTAAGAAAGGGTGAAAACAATTTTGTGTAGTATCTGTGAGAGAGCTGAGAAAGATGTGAGAAAAAGAAACATCTCTCCAGACACCAGGATGAGAAGGAAGGGGAGAATGTACTCCATGCTCTGGAGTAAATCTTCCTCTGTAATCTACCTGTAGCCTATGGAGGAGCATGGTGGAGCAGCTATCCACACTGCAGGCCATGGAGCACTCCATGCCAGAACAGGTGGATATGCCTTGAGGGAATCCACATCCCATGGAGAGACCACACTAGAGAAGGCTCCTGTCAGGAGGGTTGCTCTATATTGTATTTATTACTGAATGACTAGGCAGTGATCTTCATCACACATGGTACAATTTGAATGCACATATGTGTATTTTGCTAGTTACTGGAAAATTAAAAATATTCCCACAGCTTGCACTGGAATCACAAACTAGAATATACATCAGGTCAGTTCCATGGTTAATAAATGTAACTTATTTTGTGGCATGTTCAAAGCATTTGCTTTGCTTTAAGATTTTGAGTCATGTAAGTTGTGGACACCTGAAAGAACATCCATTCCTTTGATTCCTGCAGCAACAGAGGTTGTGTTACAACTAACAGTCCCTCTAAATTTAACTGTTCAAAGACAAATTAAGATGAGTGGAGTTCAGGGCCCTTTTCTCTGCTTTTATAGCCCAGATATACTGATCTACAGAAAAACAGTTGAAGTTACTTTTTTTATCAAGTAGGTGACATAAGGAATGCTTCTGAATGTTAAAATTTAACAGTTTACAATCATCAAGTATGGAGATTAACAGAAATATTACATTTTTTAAAATTTAAAAAATGTTTTTTAAAATTTAAAAAATGTTAATTATTTAACTTAATGCTTTTCAATATTCAAAATTCATATGATATGTCCTTTTCACATACACCTACAGAGACATCTGTGGTAGTCAAATATAAGATTTTTTTTTCCCAGTATGTAGTAGTGTATTTATTACATTGTGAAAGTGTGATTTCTGATGGAAAATAAAGACAGACATGGTTGGAAAATTTGAAACTATTTTGATCTCCCTTTTGCTTCCATCTCATTAAAAAAAAAAAAAGTATGTTAGACTGTGCAGTTTGTTCTTTAGTTATTTTGTGATATTCTTGCAAGACAAGCAAATCTTTTCCTAATTAAAACACATGGACAACATTGCTGGTATCAGTAATGATAACATTTCAAAAATATTCTTATTTACATAGCATCAAATATCTGCTTAAAATAGACTATTTCAGTTCAGGGCTGCATAAGTTGCAGCACCTTATTAAGGGCATTGTCCAAATTTTTCTTATCCACTGACAGACTTGTGGTAACCATCACCTCACCAGGAAATCTGTTCCATTTTTTGGTTTAGCCCTTTAGCCAAACTGCCTTTATATTCACCAGAACAGTACAAGGAACCCAGGGCATATTTTTACACCTTCGGTAGACTGTAATTCATAATGTTGAGAACAAGAAAATCAAACAAAACCCAACTTGAGAGTAATTTCTTCCTTTGAACTATTTTGGGGTTCCTTCTTTGTTTCTTTTTTTTAGTTTGTATAATTTTTGTAAAATTTGCTTTGGTTTCTGCAAATATTGTCTCATTTTTAAAGCTGATTACTTAAAACATCTATTTTATTAAGTTCAAAAACTTAATGACATCTCATTAAATTCTATTTTATGGAAAATATACGATGCATTTGAATAACTAGATGAACGTGAACACTGAAGTGAATTGAGTCGGTATGTTAACTTGATGGACCATCATTCATATGATATGAAATTACTTCTGCAATGACAATAAAAAAATTATAAAACACTACTAGTTAAAACCTCTAGCAAATACAAAACTTGACAGTATGATGCCCCTTTGGATGGTGAGTTTTACTGAAATATACTTGCTGTTATGAATTTGAGAGCTAAGGGCAGTGTTACTGACAAAAATGTAACAATAATAGGTTGCCAATATTAAAAAAATTACTGTTAATATAACAGTCACAAAATAGAAAATTATTAATATTTGCCTTTACATGATCAATAAAATATCTAGATAAATGTAAATATATGCAGTCACTGTAGTAGTCATTCCAAGTAGACAGAAAAATATGTAAAATATAAATATATTTATATATTTATAAATATTTATAAATATATTATATTATAATATATAAGTATAAGTATAATATATAAGTATAAATATAGTATATTATAATATATAAGTATTATTTATAAATAATACAGTAAATATGTGCTTTCCGGAAAACTTCAATGAAGTTTTATGGTGAGTCATTTCTTGTACATGTAAATCAACAAATAAAATCTCCTTTGCTCCCCTGAGACAACAGCTGCCCTAGGGGTGTAGTGGAAGACCCTTGGAAGCAAAAAGAGAGAAGATCCCTACCCTTCAAGACTGCACCTACACCAGACTGGGGGATGGTAGAAAGAATATGGCACACATCACCTCCTGTCCTGATAAGTGCAGTGATGTGTATTACAGGTAGAAAGTGAAGGAGGAGGAGGAGGAGGAGGCCCACCCCAGCGTGGACCCCTGCAAGCACTCAGGACTCCCTGGAGGCAACACCTGGAAGGCAATGGGACTAGGGTGAAGGGCCAAGGGGGAGCTGCAAAAAGAACTGAATAAAAGCCCTGAGCAATACCAGCTTATGTGGGGGAACATCACCATGGCTCAGCCTGAAAGCAGCGGTCCAGGACATCACCTCACCACAAACAGAGGACCATACCATGCCCTCTGTAAGAGAGTACTCCACTGAAGATACTACATACTGGAGGCTGCACAGAGGAGGGAAAACCATCATGCACCTCTCTCCGTCTCCCCTCCTCCCGCCAAGTACAGCACAGGCTGAAACATGAACCCTGGACACCTTTTTTTACCTCCCCTCCTCCAGCCAAACACCAAAGAGTGTCCCAAGGGGTGATAATATAATTAATTCCCTGCTCTCTCTCCTTCTCCATTTTCCCTCTCCCTCTCTTTTCTCCCTTACTCTGTTCTGTTCACTTTATCCTTAATAAATAGCCTCTTTTTTTACATTAGACCTCGCTTGTGCCTTAATTTCACAACACAGGATTGTTATAAGAAAAGAATGAGTCTCTCTCCTCCTCAGGACTGAGACATGTAGAAAGCACTATATTGAATGAGTAGAAAGTACATGTTTGTGCACGAAAACCTCTGTTTTTACATACATACACTTTCCATTACATGAGAGAAAGAAAATAAACAACTGTGGTAAAAGTGCAAGAATAAAAAGACAACCAAACAAACCAACCAAAACCAAAACCCAACCAAACAACAAACCAAAAGAGAGGGAAAAAATCAGTCAAAACCCAAAATAAAAATAAAAAACCCCACAAACAACACAAGCAACCAAAACATACATCAAATTTTGATTTATAATCAATTTTCTGAAATAAAAGTGTTCATAACATTTTGCAAAAGAGATATCTCTACATTTTCATTTACATGCATCATATATTTAAATAAGAGAGCTGTTGAGGTGCTGGAGCAAGTGCATTGGAGGGCAGAAAAGCTGATGAAGGGCCTGGAGAACAAATCTTGCAAAGAATGACTGAAGGAGCTGGGGCTGTTTGGTTTGAAAAAGTGGAGGTTGAGGGGACTCCAGACTCCTCATCACTCTTTACAGCTACCTGAAAGGACATTGTGGAGAGGTGGGTGCTGGGCTTTTCTCACAGGTAAATGATGATAGAACAAGAGGGAATGGCCTCCAGTTGCAACTGGGTACATTTAGACTGGATATTAGGGAAAAAAAATTCACAGAAAGAGTGGTCAGGCTGCTGAGAGAGGTGGTTGAGTCACAAACCCTAGATGTGTTTAAAGGTCATTTGGATGTGGTGCTTGGTGATATAGTTTAGAGGTGAACTTTGTAAAGTAGGTTGGACTTGATGATCCTGAGGGTCTTTTTCCAACCTGAATATTTCAGAGATTCTTTAGTTATCTCAGAAACCAAATTATACTCACGTGCAAATAATTTCATAATCAGAAGAATGAATCTTTTCCATCTTCTTTGCTAGGCATCGACTGAATTCCCTGAGTCTACCACTCCACTTTTTCAAGCTATCATTCTTTATCTTAAGCTTTTTTACTGTCCTTTGTCATGAACTGTGGAATGGAGTGCAACACCACTAGTTCATGGCCATTCCCTAACACAAACCAGACAAATCTTTTTCCTCATCATAAAACAGAATTGTATTCTCACCTCACAGCAGTACTGAGCTAAATTTTTTTCAACAAAGGCCATTCTTTCTGACTTCAGAAGTCTAAAAAGTAGATGCCACCATTTCAATTCACTATCTGAACTTCCTTTATGTTTAAAGGACATAGATGGGAACTTCTAGAATTACTTTAATTTCATATTTATATAAACAACTAAAATAGGTCTGGCGAATCATTCCTGACAAGTACTATCTTTTTCTTTTTTTTTTTCCCCCACTGTGTTTAAGTGCCATGTAAATTACAAGCCCAGATATAGATAGCTACATTGCAGGATGTGAAGGACACAGGAAGTTAAAAACAGTCATTATGACCATGATGTAAATAAGTAGAACAGAAGCAGAGAGAAAGTCACAGGAATGAAAAGTTATCAAATACACTTCAAACTTCCGCCCAAAATTGATATTATTACCCAGCATTTTATTTTATTTTTTTCACTTATGGGTCCTACATCTTTCTCTTTATATGACTGTTTTAGTTATTAGAAGACTGACTCATAAGCAGATCATGAAGTGCTGACCTCAGATACAGTCACAAATAGTAGCTAGGAAGACTGTCAGAATCTATTCCTAGTTAAAACAATAAAATATGTTGTCTTCCATTTCAAGTTTGTTATTTGAGTGTACAAATAGTTCACATTTTAATTTTAATTGTTCAAAACACTTAGACTCTAGAAGAACTAAATAATTTTACTTGCTATTAAGTACATGAGTATACTTTTTACTTTTCCACCACCATCTTTTTTGGGTGCAAGCAGATACTTAAATCCTTTTAAAGAAAAAATAATATTCTTTAATATTAGTTTTCTGGTCTCTCCATCTCTATCTAGTCATTCTCTTCCTCTTCCTTCCCTCTCTGCTCCCATGGGAGATGCTCCCTATCAGGCAATGATGGGAGAGTATCTCAAGGCCTCTTAGGCCTGTCTAGGCCTAATGCAAGGAGGAGAAGAAGGAGAGCAGTCTCAGACCTGGCCAGCTACACCCTCAGGTGGGGAGAAGGGAAGTGTTGGGTGGCCTTTGGATGTGGGGTAAGGGACTCTGTATGCTTTGGGATTCTTTGTCACTATGCTTTGTACTTTTCCATAAAACACCAATTGTTTTTCCATATAAAATTTCCATCACTCTCCAATCCATTTGTTTGAGTGCCATTCTTTTGTCCCTCTTGGGGCAATAGAGGATCTGTCTGGCTCGATACCAGGACAGAAATTTTCATGAAATGATTGGTAATATGCAAAACATACAGCAATATATGTGTAAGGATATTCTCACTGTCATGGAGAGGTGATATCAAACATCTATAAAAGGCAGCTGCATGTCAACAGTGACTGATTGTATGGAGCACTGATAATGTGCTTCAGTACAATGGTAGATGGATCTGAACCTTCACTGGTGTTGCTTAAAGTTACATTACTTGACTGTTAGAATGGAATGGAATGGAATGGAATGGAATGGAATGGAATGGAATGGAATAGAATAGAATAGAATAGAATAGAATAGAATAATAATATAGAATAGAATAGAATAGAATAGAATAGAATTAACCTGGCTGAAAAAGACATTTGAGATCATCAAGTCCAACCTATTATCCAATGCTATCTAATCAACTAAACCATGGCACCAAGCACCCCACCCAGTCTCTTCCTAAACACCTTCAATGATGGTGACTCCACCACCTCCCTGGACAGCCCAGGTTTAATTTGTTATTTTTCCACTGATATCGGACCCCTACTTAATGTTACAGCTGTAACTGAGACCTCTGGGAAAAGTTAAGCATGATAATTTAAACCACTTATAGTAGTAATGTCAACAGTTATTATTTTTACCTGTGAGATATTCCATTCTGTTTTCCTGTAATTTAATAGTTAAATATTGATTCAAACATCTAAATCTTTTTTGAGTTTTCTAACGCAAGGCTACACCTCTGGTTTATCACTTCCACTTCAGTTTGCAGGTGAGTGCAAGGTTATTTAAAGTATATGGGAATAGTTCAGAAATATCCTAGGTATTTATTTGTAGTTCCTTTAAATATAGATATTAAAGGAATTGGCTTCCCATTTGCAGTTCCTAAAACAAAGCATTTGGCTCTACTCCCCTCTTATTTCTGTGTACTAAAATTTCAGACTACCATATCATTCCTGAAAAATTGCTGAACATGCCATGTTCCATGCTAAGGACTTCTTCAGTTCTTGAAGTCATCAGACCTTTACTTTATTAAGATGCAGACAAGTTTATATTTTCCCCCATGCTAGTAATCTAGAATATCAATTTATTATTTGTAAATAACTTTAAATTTTGTGATAATGATTGTCAAATAGAGAAACTATTTCTGTTACTTTTTTATTGACATTCTATCTGCATGGAGACAACAGAATTATGACTGATTATAAGTTACTGGAGAAGAATAACAATGTGAAAATGCTGTTTCTAAGATTTTTGGAGCATCCTTTTCCCAATATGAAGCTCGTTTGGATCTTGTTCAAGTCAGTGAGCCTGTGTCATCATGATTTACTCACAGGCTACATAACATGCAGAATATTTCAGTCAAGTTTCTATCAGGCTTTTACTTGCAGTCAGTGCAGTGACCCACTGGCAATGCAGCGCACAGGCTTTGTAGCATAGTATTCCATCTTACCCTTTCTCATGAGGGTAGTCTTTGACGTCAGTGTGTAAAACCTTTGATTCCTCACCTTTCATGAGTAATACAGCTGTATGGAGCTTTTTGAGCTAGCAAACCAGTTTGCTGAAATATGATTGGAGCTGTTTATATTAAATAGTAAAATGGTGTAGCAATGCATTGATTTGCATATAAATAACTCTGAACATAAATGTGACACAGACAGTGTACTGAGAACCAGCCAGTCTATAACACAAACATATTGAAAGAAAGAACACTAGTAGGAGGACAAATGTTAAGATAGAAAGAATTAGCACTTCGTAAACAGAGGCAACTCTTCCTGCATATATAAGAGTTCACTTCTCTAGCTACCATGTCTGACTGTTTTGTCTTTTTAAACTGAAATAAATTCTTTGATTCCTCATCCCTAAAACACAACACAATGTCATGAATAAAGATATAGCTAGTGTTTTTTCCCTTGACCATTATAGGATTTCATGAAAAGAAGACATAGAAGTCAGTCAATAGTCAAGAAGTAATTGATTAATAAATTTGTACAAAAAAACATGCCAGCATATACAGAAATGCAGGAGTTGCATTTCCTTTTATCTTTAAATGTTTTCATTTAAATTTAAATGTCTTAAAATATAATTGTGCATTCTGATTCTGATTTAGAAAAATAATCTTTTAAAGATGCTTCATGTAGCAAAATCTCTATGATTTAGAACTCTTTTTTAAAGAAAAAAGTCATGGCAATATAATGTAAAGCTGCTACTTCTTGTCATAACATCAAAGTATGAAGGTAATGTAGTCAAAAAGCAGTTTCATGACCTGTATGTCTTTCACAAAGTTTTTGAGTTCTCTGGGGAAATCTCATATTTTTGCCTTGAAATTAAGAAATAATGGAGGTGTTCAAGTAGTTCTGTTATTTATTGCTTTTCTCATTTTCTTCAAGTAATATTTTATTTCTATTACAGTTTTTCCCTCTAGATTAAACATTTAATCTTTATAGAGATAAGTATTATTTCCCACTATTGCAAATATATTCATCATTACAAACCTTAAAGCAACATTATTATATTGCTTCCAATTTCAGATCAGACCCTTATGTAACAGATTAATTTCCATTAAAAAACTTGAGAATTAAAAATGCAAACTCACAAATACAGCTGGTATCCCTGTGAAATCTAAATTAATCTATAAAGTATATTGTAAGAGCCAAAGTTTTTTGAATGCATAGAATTCCATGTATTTGTTTGTTGAGACATTTCCACTTAGGATATATCTGTTTTCAGTTGTATTTCCAGTTCTCATATAGGCCACTTATGCAATTCATTAAGCAAGGTTTTTATGACTGCTCTCTCTCTCTCTATATATATATATATATTTAAAAAAAAAAAAAACAAGGAGATTAAATGTAGAATTTTCCAGAATCAATAAAAGGATTTAAATATAGAGGGACACATTACTAAAATCTAAGTGCATAAATATATAATGTAAATTAATAGACAAATATTAATAAAATTGATACGATTCTTTGAGCCGCTCATTATTCTGAAACAGTCAGTCTTGTATGACACTTTCACACATGTTCTCTCAATAACCAGAAAACAATGTATTTCATGTGTATCTCAGAGGCCACAAAACCCCTTTTTTTTTCCATAGGTAAGATGTTTTGATAAGAATGCAGCCTTTTCAATCTTTGATTTCTTTACCTTCCTCCAGAACTCTACTGATTTCTGAAGATTTTACAAGGAGACATTAATTAGTTACAAATTTCTTAAACATTCAAAAGGCTTTTTGTTGTAGTTTATGAATTTTTTGGCTGGAAATATGATAAAATATGAATATTATTTATTAAATATTAAAAAATGTTTTCCCAAGCCAATTTTATTCAGGTTCATTTGCCCGGTTGATGGTAGGTTGATTACACGCGGTAGAAGGCTGATAAACAGTAGAGTAACAGTCTAGAACAATAAGAACTTGGAATACAGAGGAACAAACTGGAATCTCTCTATGCGCACAAAACCAACCAGCAATACTGCCTTGGGTGGCATAGATGAACCACCGTTGAGTTCACAGCGGAGCTGACTAAGAGGTAACAAGCTATAAACCTCAGAAATAACCAGGTAAAATAGCGTAATTTACTCACAAACCACCAAGCTGCTAACTACCGAAACCTTTGCTGCATGAAGAGGTATTTGAAATCGTAGTTATAGTCCAAAGGGCAGTATTCACAAATTTAGAGGAAATGAGAGGGCAGGCTGCTGTAGTGGAGGCCCAACTCGAGCACTATGCCACTAAAACAAAAGAAGCTAATTGCTCTGAAGATAGGAGGGTGAAGATAGTAGGGTGCTTGTCGCTTGTTGAATCCCATTAACGAACAGGGGAGAGAGGTGAGAGAGTAATGAGCATGCAAGCTATGAGTGTAACGAGCAACGAGCATAGGAGGTCTTCCCCTATAAATTCCCTTTTTGAAAACAGACCAGCCCAATGGCACATTAGCCATTCAAATCTCACCAATCAATTCAAAATATTTATGTGGTGAGTAAACTGCACACGCCTTCTCTCATGGCGTCTGACACATGCAGTCGCCTCTCTGAAACATGAGGCTCGGGGATCGGGTTCAGCTTCCACTTCCCTCCAGGCAGACTTAATGGTGCCTTGACCTCAATCCAGACCCTGTAACAGAGAGAGAGGACAAAGGGGCAGTGTCTCAAAACAGATTTATCTATCTTGCTAATGCCTCGTCCAGGACACTTTTCTGTCAGTTAACTCGCTGTTCCTTTAGACTTTATAAGAGACTTACATGCTTAATCCTTCCACATGTGCTTATTTGTTTTTCCAGGTCAGAATGCTCTAGAAAGTCACATGTTTGTAAGTGAATCATTTTATTTGTTACTTAGAACACAAATAACTTTCTGTATACTTTGATCCAGAAACTTCCTGAATTCATTTGAATGAAACACAAGTTTCATTGGCCTCTGCCGCCAACTTTTCAAAATTAATTTTGAAATGTAATCTTATTTTTCTAAATATGAAACTGCTAGCTATCTGGCTGCATCACAGATGAGCTTATCTTCTCCTTTTTTCCCACTAAATGATTTAAAAGACAAATGAGATGTTTTCTGGATGTACGTTCCTATGACTAAGGGACACCCTAGAGAAGAAAATATTAACTATGCATTTTTTCAAGTAAACAGACTGAAAGATGAAGTCTCCCCTTAGCCTCCTCTTCTCTACACTGAACTGCAACTCCCTCTGACACTCCTTGTAGGCCATGTGCTCCAGGCCCTTCACCCGCCTCAATGCCCTTCTCTGGACATGCTCCAGAACCTCAATGTCCTTCTTATAGTGAGGAGCCCAGAACTGAACACAGTACTTGAGGTGTGATTTCACCAGTACCAAGTACAGGGGGATAATCACCTCCCTGTTCCTGCTGGCCACCATGTTTCTAATACAAGCCAGGATGCCATTGGCTTTCTTGGTCACCTGTACACAATGCTGACTCATATTTAATTGAGTGTCAACCAGCACCCCCAGGTCCCTCTCTGAGTTGCAACTTTCCAACCACATTTCCTTAGGTCTATAGCTTACCATAGGGTTATTATGACCTAGGTGGATGACCTGGTACTTGGCCTTGTTAGACTTCATACACTTAGCCTTCACCCACTGATCTAACCTGTCCAGGTCCCTCTGCAAAGCCTCCTTACGCTCTAGCAGTTTGACACAGCCACCCATCTTTGTGTCATCTGCAAATTTATTGAGGGTAAAGATAACAGGCCCTAGTAAACACTGGGGAACACTGCTAGTAACTGGGAGACACAAATGAAATGAAGCAACACAGGGAGAAATCAGATTGGATGTTATGAATAGTTTTTTCACTGAGAAAGTTGTCAGCCACTGGAACAGACTTCATTGGTAAGTGGGCACAAGACCAAGCCTGTTAGATTTCAAAAAGCATCTGCATAAAGCTTTCAGTAATTTAATTTACTTTTAGGCTTCCTGTGAGGAGAAGGGAGATGCATTAAATTATTCTTCTGAATCACAATTAACAAGATATTCTGTGATTTTTGTGAATGCTCAGTGATGAAATTTAAGACTCTTCATTGTTCAGTAATTTTGTTGGCATGTTTGAAAACACAGGTTCCCAGAGATTGTAAACAAAACCTAAAATATGCTAAAAAATATTGTGGGTCTGGTTGGTTAGGTGCTCACCTAAGCATCAGTTAAAAATACTGATTGGGATCTTTTACACAGGTTAATGCAGATGTGGTGACTACAATTGGCTTGAACATGATTGGTCAATTGATTGGTCAATGAATGGAAATGGGAGTCTCTGTTACAAGGATCCTTGCAAAGACACATTAGGCTGGATTGGGTGAGGCTCACCGAACTGATATGTTGTTAATGTCTTATAACCCAGCTGTCCCCTGATCTTAAGTGACCATTCCCACATACATGACTACTTGCAGGAGTAGTATCTATTTGCCTATTTCAGATTATCCTTCCACAGTACAGTTTAGTCAATGCAACTTGTCTATATCCAAAACTGGAGGAAGTCTCTTGAATTGTTTAGTTTCTTTTCAGAGGCACTTAACATATTTAAGCATGTAAATAGTATTTATTAATTATTGTATGCAGAGCTGGAACTCCGTGGAGGTATTCTGGGGACTTCAAAATTCAGACAGTGCTGGTATCATATTTGTTTCACTGTGAAGTTGTACTAGTTTAACACAGCCTTTGAGGGAAAGTAACATACACACACAAAAAAACCCTCTGGGTTGAGATAAAGAGTTGAGATATGACAAGAGTTTAATATAAACAAAACCATGAGAGAATCCTCTCTTGAACATGTAAATCACCTCGTGATGTGATGAGTGCATTAAGAACTGAGGAGTGTCTCAACAAAGATAAGATCATCCTGAACAACCCAGCTGACCTGTGTTCTCACCCACTGAGATAGCAAAGGTGGGGGGAAGGCTGCTCAGTGGTGACCCCTGCAGACATATGGAAGTGCCCTCCCCAACACTCCTGGAAATCCACTTATGCATTGTTGGTGTTTGTTCCATTCTCTTTAAAAAATAGTCTTGTCTTGATATATGACCTCATTTGTGTCTTAATTTCACTCATGGGAATGTTCGAAAAGTACTGTCTTCTTCCCAACTTCCAGATCAAGACAGATAATGCATGCCTTATCCTCTTTGCAGAAGAAGCACAGCAGAAATCAGCAGGAATCAGAAGCCAGTGAACTAGAAACCAAAGCCAGGGAGGTACTACCCCATCCTTCCCCGTCAAGTTGCTCTCTCAGGAAAGTATTATGGGGCTTCAAGTTCCAACTGCAACATGGGAGGCTTCCTGTTCCAGTTGCTGCTTCTAGGTTGAAGGGTTTTGGGGGGTTGGTATTTTTCACCTGGGATGGTGGGCAGGCAAGGAGGGATGGGGGAGTAGTTTTCTGGCTTGAGTTTTTGGCTTGCTTGCTTCTGCTTGTTTCTACATTGTGCCATGCTTTTTCTGCAAGTAGGCTAAGGTAATTATGCATTTTGTACCATGTTTGTCTGATTTTTGATCAGTAAAGTCTATTCTTCTCTCATGTTGTTTTTTTTTCTCAGGCCCATGTTTTTTGTGTGTTACTTTCTCCCTCACTTCTGTGTTGGGAAAACAGGCAGGTTAACTCACTGATTTGTTTTGACCCATTTTGTTCTGATTCAAAACATTATGTATTACCCAAAGTTCTAAAACAGTAGAAGATGAATATACACTTTTCTTTGCTGTAAAATATTCAATTGATATTACCAAATTTCCACCAATGTCTATGTGAGGCAGTTGCTCCCATGAGTTACTAGAATCTGTTATTGGAAAGTATTTAAAATGATCAGGGCAACTGGTGAGTAGATATTCCTGTTCTGACTAAAAAGGAGTAACAACTTGGAAACCAGGAAGTGGAAGGGGGTTTGAGCAAAATGTAGTAGGATTTATAATCTTAAACACTAACCTCAAGACTACAAACTGAAATGTGTTCTGAAATTTGCCTTTGAAATTCATCTACAGACAGACCTTTGGGTGAGATTCAGTTGCTGATTCATAAATTCAGGTGAATAAGAGTCAGTGAACACTTACATAGTAGAGACTCACTATAGTTTAAGAAAATATAAGCAATACAGTCAATTGAGTGTTGAGAATTTTTCATGTTTCCTAGACTGAATAAATCCAGCCAGTCAGCTGAACAGGTCTCTAGACTCCTTTGACTGACTGGTACTCCCAGGGATCTAGTTTCCAGTTAATTGCTAAGTATTACACAGAGTCGGCAGTAAAGCATGTACTGGAAATTGAATCATCTTGATTAAAACTATGTTATAAATAAAAGCCAGTAAAGCTCTTTCTCTGTCCCTAAAGACAAATACTAGGCCATAGTTTATAGTTCTGTGATTGAACATATCCTCTCAAAAGGATGACTTTATTCACACTATTTGTCCAGAGTTAGTGCTAGCTCTTCAGCAGATCCCCAGTCCTGTCTAGAAAATTACTGGATAGGCAGAAAACCCCAGATACTATGGGATAGCATTTGCCTATGCCTAAATAGAGTCCTTGGTCAGCTTTGTGATGTACATTTATACAAGCACGCTAGCTGTGAGGTTGAATTCTTTGAGGCAAGTCACCTGAACAGGGAATTTCCATTTATTATTCTGAGGCCTCAGCTGCAGCATTTAGTATACTGGGACTTAAATCAAGCCATCAACAGAAAACAAGAAACAAAATATTTCTGGAGGATCTCTCTCTATTCTGTTATACACACATCATCTACACATTTCATGTTGAATACCAAGTCAGTATAATTGAAATTTATTATAAATATTTAGAATAAATATTAAACAAAAATACACTTGATTACAACAAATGCTTATCTATTAATAACCCTACATTACAAAGTTCACTCCTAAAGCATATCCCCAAGCACTATTCAGGGTTGGTGACTCAACCACCTCTCTGGGCAGCCTATTCCAATGCCTGACCACTCTTTCAGTAAAGGGTTTTTTTTTTCCTCCTACCCATTCTAAACATTCCCTTGCTCAATTTGAGGCTGTTTCTTCTCATTCTATCACTTGATATTAGGAAGAAGAGACCAACAGCCACCTCACTACAATCTTTTTTCAGGTAGTTGTAAAATGTTACAACTCAGCCTGCTGTTTGCTACTTATCATTAGTCAAGCTATTTTTATTATTTAAGTTATTTATATCTTGCTTTTATTTTAATCATTGTGACACTTAATAACTAATATTTATGTATACATCTGCTGGACCACCTGTTTTCTCTGAATATATTCATGGAGATGGTATAGAAAACACACAGGGAACAGCTAGAATAATGCTGTCACTCTTTTTCACATCACTACTGCTTCCATGTATTTTAACTTACCTTTAGAATTTCCCCTTTAGATACAATGCATAATGGATTACTTCTCAACAGTCTATATTATCTCTGACGTTGGTAAATGCTCAACAGCAGTAGTGTTAAATTTAAGTAGGTTGATATTGTGATTCAGGCCTTAATGAAAGCTATGATTTATTCATTAAAGTTAAATTTCTGGTTTAGGTGTTAGGAATGGGAGGCAGAGAGCAAGGATGGAAAAGGAAGAGTTTGCTAAATGGGTATTTTTCAGTGTATAGAATAACTGTATAGGCTAATTTTAGGCCTTTTAATTTCTCTGCGCTTCAAGAAGTCTTTTTTCCTGAATGAGAACATCTGTTTCAGAGCCATTTCTGCCCCTTATAGCTCAAATCATTCTATGACTGTGGCAAACAGAATAAGTATTTGCCTCTACTTGTTCTCATAAGACATTTGTTTTTTAAGAAACCTGCCCAAAAGATGTGGTAGGGTGAGAAAGTTCCCCCCCCACACACACACATACAGCTAACAGCCAGAGAAAGCAAATAAAACAAGCTATATTTACAAGCAAAAATGGAATGCAATGAATATGTACAAAAATATACAGTATTTACAATATATACAGAAATATACAGCAATGAACGTAATACAGAAGACCCCCAGCCCGAGGGTGTGGCCTCCCCGGCCTCTGCTCTCCCCCTCTCCCTCCCTACCTCCCCTTTTTTTCCCAAAAAGGGTTAGAGAGCGAGAGAAAGGCAATTATGGGAAAATTCTGTTAGCTCAAAGCGTGTGCAAGAATTAGTTTTCTTATCTGGTTAGCTTTGTTAATTCAAGGTCAGCAGCTGTTGCTTCAGAGAGAAAGAAGCAGGCCCACATGAACAGAGGGAAAGGTACAGACTGAACTCCCTGAACTAAAACTTAAAGTTGCATTCTACCAATCTACCAATGAAATTAGTTTAGAATATCTTTGTTTTCAATACATTCAGCCAGATTGTCCCAGCAACTGTCCTTTCCTTAAAGGCACAGCCTAAACCAGTCAAAAAAGAAAAATAAACCAAAACCTATCAACCTACCAAAACAAATCAACTTGATTTCATTTCAAGGATTTTACTTATAAATCCATAGAATT
Organism: Picus viridis; assembly: GCA_033816785.1. Taxonomy (NCBI): domain Eukaryota; kingdom Metazoa; phylum Chordata; class Aves; order Piciformes; family Picidae; genus Picus; species Picus viridis. Next base: position 63,474,871 of record CM066566.1, read on the forward strand.
AAAAACACACCCCTCCCCAGGCATACACACTTACAGAAAACACCAACAACACCCACCAAAAAAAGAAACCCCTCCAAAAAACCAAACACACACCACCACCACCCCCAGAAATGACAGCACAAACCAAAACACAACCCTGAATATTTTTAGTTCTAGGTGCCAAAATGTCAAATCAGGAAAATTTCTGAAATACTTACAAAGCCTTTTAAATCACTCTCTAAATTTGTTTACCTGATCTGTTGTTTCCTGAATAACTCATACTTCTGTTGCAATGAACAACACTACAAACAAGAACATAACCAGGATAAAAAGAGTGAAACAGGAGGAGAAAAGAGAAGCGCATACTGTTTTTTTATGATTTAGAAATCATAACTCACACCAAATTAAGCACTAGTAGCCCTGACTTGGATATTGAAAACTTATTCCTTGGATAAGATAATTTAGCTGTTTTGAAACACTGGAAAACCTGAGTTCTAATTTATACACAGATTTGCTGTGCAACACCAACAAGATACATGACAGACCTATTTCACAATTATATTGTCAAGATTTTTCATTATTTATGTTTTAATTTAACAATGTGCTCAATATTCTAACTCTGTCCCAGCTGAAACCAGAACATATAATTCAATTTTCTCTGGTGAGACTTTGTCTACAGGCTGGGGTTACAGTAGCTGGAGAGCAGCCAGGCAGAAAGGGACCTGGGGGTACTGGTTGATAGTAGGCTGAACATGAGCCTGCAGTGTGTCCAGGTGGCCAAGAAACCCAACGGCATCCTGGCCTGTATCAGGAATAGTGTACCCAGCAGGAGCAGGGAAGTCATTCTGCCCCTGTACTCAGTACTGGTCAGTCCACACCTTGATGACTGTGTCCAGTGCTGGGCCCTTCAGTTTAGGAAAGGTGTTGGGTTTCTGGAACGTGTCCAGAGAAGGGCAACAAAGCTCGTGGCGGGGTTGGAGCACAAGCCCTGTGCGGAGAGGCTGAGGGAGCTGGGGTTGCTCAGCCTGGAGAAGAGGAGGCTCAGGACAGACCTTATTGGTGTCTACAACTACCTGAAGGGAGGTTGTAGTCAGGTGGGAGTTGGTCTCTTCTCCCAGGCAACCAACACCAGAACAAGAGCACACAGTCTCAAGCTGCACCAGGGGAGGTTTAGGCTGGACGTTAGGAAGATGTTCTTCACAGAAAGAGTGATTGCCTATTAGAACGGGCTGCCCAGGGAGGTGGTGGATTCACCATCACTGGAGGTGTTTAAGAGGAGACTGGATGAGGCACTTGGTGCCATGGTTTAATTGATAAGATTGTGTTAGGTGATAGGTTGGACTTGATGATCTCAAAGGTCTTTTCCAACCTGGTTAAACCTGATTTCTTTTCTCTTCCCCTCCTCTCTTCTCTTCTCTTCTCTTCTCTTCTCTTCTCTTCTCTTCTCTTCTCTTCTCTTCTCTTCTCTTCTCTTCTCTTCTCTTCTCTTCTTCTCTTCTCTTCTCTTTTCTCTTCTCTTCTCTTCTCTTCTCTTCTCTTCTCTTCTCTTCTCTTCTCTTCTCTTCTCTTCTCTTCTCTTCTCTTCTTTCTCTTCTCTTCTCTAAATCTAACATGCATGCATTACTGAGTTTTGTTGTTTGTTTAGGCTCTCAGGAATATTTCTTTTGTATATTGCTAAACTTTGCCAGTACACAGCAAAATATCTTTCTTTGCTGAGATGGCTGTGATCTGCGAGGCAACTGCATCAGCACCAGCTAGCTCTGTGCTGTGCCGAGATCTTTAGAAGAGAAAAGAGGGGTCCTGGAGACAGGGAGATCAAGAGAGAGAGAGAGAAGGGGAGAGGCGACATGATACGACTTGGCATCTCTCATGAAGGTTCCTGAAAGGGCAACATGTCTGGGGACATTCCCAGAGAAGCCACAGGAGTTTTAAATGTGGTGACACGGGCAGAGGCTCTCAGACTGTGAGCTGTGAGGCAGCAGCCTTTTTCTCGTTGCAACCCAGCAAGTGGGGTGTTAGAGGGAGGAATTGTGGTCAGACAGCTGGGAACAAGTGGCCATTGGCACAGGCAGGCTAACAGGCACGGGGAGAACAAATAGTGGCTAAGTGTACCCCAGGGGCTCCTTTTGAATTAGCTCAGTAGTTGGCATGAGCAGAGCCCGTGGGCAGGACAGAAGGTGCTTCCGTTTTACTGAAGGCATGGTGTTGGCTGCTTGGAGGAGGAAAATTGTGCTCTCTGCACCTACCAAAATGGATATTGTCATCCAGGCCACAGGCTGTGAGGAATGCTGCAACCTTTCACAGGCAACAGGGGACAGCACTGACTCTGGGTGTGTGAGGTGTGAGCAGGTTTTTGACCTTCTTAGTTGGCTGGCATGCCTCCAGGATGAAGTGATGAAGCTCGGGGAAGAGATGAGTAGGTTAAGAAGCATCAGTGAGAGCGAGAGGGAAATTGATAACTTTCACACACTGATCATTACAAATACAGAACAGGGTTTAACTCTTAGTGGAACAGAGGATTCTATACCCTCTCATCATCAAGCCCCCCAGCCTTCCTGCAGTAACTCACATGTGCAGGGTCAATGGGAGCAGGTAGCTATCCAAAGAAACAAGAGATACCAATGGAGCAGATGTGCTCCTTTAAGAAACACACCATCTACAGTGCCCTTGCAAAACAGGTATGAGGCTCTGCAGGGGCAACTGGTTGTGAGCAAGGACAAGGGTTCATGAAGGCCAAAAGTGCCTCAAAGGCCAGAAGTACCACCAAGGCCGACTTGCCTCAGGCCAGCCATAAAAACTGACCCTGAAAGAAAAATCAGAGGGTCATTGTTATAGGTGACTCCGGGATGTTCAGTCTGGAGAAGAGAAGGCTCCAAGGAGACCTTATTGTGACCTTCCAGTATCTAAAGGGGGCCTACAAGAAAGCTGGTGAGGGACTTTTTAGGGTGTCAGGTGATGATAGGACTAGGGGGAATGGAACAAAAATAGAAATGAGTAGATTCAGATTGCATGTTAGGAAGAAATTCTTCACCATGAGGGTAGTGAGGCATTGCAAAAGGTTGCCCAGGGAAGTGGTAGAGGCCCCATCCCTGGAGATTTTTAGGGCCAAGCTGGATGGGGCTCTGAGTAACCTGATGTAGTGTGAGGTGTCCCTGCCATGGCAGGAGGGTTGGAACTCCATGATCCTCGAAGTCCCTTCCCACACTAACAATTCTATGATTCTATGATTCTATGACTGTTGGCAGTAGGTATATATATACAAATAATAGTTGACTGTGGACCTTTATTAAAGTGGGGAGGGGGACCCAAAAAACTATTAATGACACAAAGGAGGAATAGTGCATCTAGACCCTTTGGTTACATCTTCTTTTCACACAAATTCATACTTCCTGATGTAAAATTTCGAACACCACATGTCAGGAATTCTTGGTACCACCTTATTCACTTATTTTTATCCCATCAACTAGTTGCTACTTGAATGAAGATATATAACCACAGCTTTAACACACAAGCATATGTGCACGTAGGTTGTGGAGGCATCACTGTCAAATCATGTTAGGGCTTTCAGATTGAGATTCCCAGTGTCCTACTCTTTGAATATAGGAGATATGTCATCAGTAGTAAATTAACTAATATCTGACCTAAGATCCTAAGGTCACACAAAACATAAAAGTTACCCCAATTTTTTTGAGCTTAATGCAGGAAAATTATAGGGGTCTCTGCAAGGACCTCTGCTTCTAGAGATCTGCTGTCTGGTGTGTAATGTGATGGTTTAACTCATGCACATCAACAAAAGCTCAGCTGAACCCAGTCAGAGAAGCAAATGAAGCTGTATTTCACAAGCAATAATGGAATGCAATGACTATGTACAGAGTATACTGTATTTACAATATTATACAGGTATTTACAAAAGGCAAACAACACAGAAATCCTCCTTGGGCAGGAGGATTCCACCTCACTTCCCCCCAACTTCTCCCCTCCCTTTTTCCTCTGGTTAATTAGAAGAAAAGAGAACAAAGAGAATGTTAGAGGGGTTTTCACTTAGCTCAAAAGTGTCATTAAGAATTTAGCTTTGCTTATCTCAAGTTTGTTGATAAGCAGTCTCTGTCGATGAACTTTGTCCAAGACCTGGGATAGAAGCCACGAGCCTTACTTACTGCAAGCCCAAGAAGCCATGAGCCTTAGGAGCCAAGCCCTGTTTCCCTTGCAACTAGAATTCTTACTGTGCCTCAGTTTACCCAGGGAGACACAAGAGCCCTTTGCAAAAATGTGTTGTACAGCTCACTGTCCTGCTGGAGCCAGATCAGCCATTGATGCCGTGTGGCATCCTGCCAGTAACCAGCATTGGTCTCTTGCTGGCCAGGCACATGAGAAGTGCCTTACAGACTTAATGGGTAATATATGGCAGCAGCACTTCCCCCTACTCACGTGGAACTCATTTGTGAGTAACTAGTTTACTGCCTCCTGAATTTATGGTTCTTTTTGAGTCCCCCCTATGATCAAGAGCCATATTGAGCCAGGGATTCTCTTTCCAGTTGTTATTTTTCCAGTTTGCTTAAAATTGTTAAAATTGTTATAGTGCCTAAATACTGTACATTCCCACTGTAAATACATATATTCCATCTGTATACCAAACCTATTTAATACAATTTTGGCAATTTAATAAAAAGTTTTTAATATTTGTATTAATATTTCCCATATTAATTTTCATACATTCATAACAGCATGGTGACTGGGGACTTCTTTGTGGTGGTTCCAAACTGAAGAGCTCCACAGCCCCTGAAATATCCCATGATGCCTTATGGGTTGGTCTGAGAACCAGAAAATAACATGTGCTGCTTCTACAGCCATGGTGTTTCATAACAAGTGCCTCCAACAAATACATCTGTGGGAGAACAACCTTTGCTGAGAAGGAGTAGCTCCTGTCAAGGTCCTGGTTGCATCCTCTCTTTCTGGGCGTTTGGTTGCTGGGGCTTGGGGCCAGCATAGAGATAATGCAGCTGAGGGCTGCCCCCTTTCCCTTTGAGGAGCCTTTCCCAGGAAGCCAAACCTCTATGATGAAGAGGAGAGCTCACAGGGCTTACAAAAGAACACTCTCTCTAGACCTATTTTCTCCACACCTGCTTCACTCAGAGGACCTTACAAATAAGAACATTAAGAGGTGTCCATCTTTCAAATAATAACCTGCCAGCAAGAGTGTTCATACCAGCTATAGACATCCAGACTCCCTTAAGTGAAGTAGTGAGTTAATCTCTCCTACCAAAGTCCTTTACCCTCAGGTGATACAGTAGTATCAGATTACAATCTCCATCACACTTTTTACCCTAGTTTTTCCAAGAACATAAAATGTTTTAATATTTAATCTCATAATTACATTTTCTCTCTATTTCCATTTCTCTTGCTCTGCTATATCAAGCTAATAAGAATGTGTAACTACTATGAGTATCTGTCACTTTTATCCACTGGTAAAATGATTACAGGTTACATACTATAAAGAGGTAATAAACATCATGTAGTAATATGTTGAAATGGCAACTTTTTCATTTTCTCAAGCAGCATATACATTTACATTCCCATCAACACAGTAAGTTTCTAATACTATAGTGAACACTGTTGGGAAAAAGCTTGTAGCTCTCAAAAACATGAAACCTGCCATAAATGGATTTTATAAAGTAAGATATATATATAGATAGATATAGATAGATATAGATAGATATAGATATAGATATATAGTGTGAAGTTTCAGAATGCAGGCTTCTAAAATTATTTGCAATAAACTTATAAACAGGCCAAATTCAAGAAAGTGTCTTCATTTAATTGTTTACTTTCACAGCTCTCTTGTTTTGGGGTTTTTGTGGGTAGAAAATTATGTAGACCAGGTTTCATAATTATCAAGTATTTATAAATATTAAATACCCTAACAAGTTGTGACAGTTTAGGTTGTGCCTTTAAGAAAAGGATAGCTGCAGAATTCTCCAGCTGAATGTTTGGATGTAAAAAGGAAAACAAAGATTAATTCTAAATGAATTTCATTGGTCAGATGTGAGATGTACTATAGCAAATATCCCTACAATTCTTTGTCTCACTCACTCCAGCTTCAGCCTGTTTGACTTTTCGTTTCTTGGCCAGAGAACATGCAACTGACCCAGGACTGAAACTGATAAGATATGAGAAACTAACTTTCTTAATAACTGTTTTGAGCTAAAAATTTCCCTTAATATCCTTTTTTCTCTTTTTTTTCCTTTTGCCTGATTACCTACTGGGGGAAAGGGAAGGAGGGGGAGAGAGGTTTGGGGGAACCCAAGGCGGGTTCCTCCTGCAAGGGGGATTTCGGTGTTTGTGTTCTTTCCTGTAAATTCTTGTATAATATTGTAAATATTGTGTATTTTGTATATATTAATTGCATTTCATTAGTGCTTGTAAAATGCAGCTTTCCATTTGCTTCTCCAGATGAGTTTAGCTGTGCTTTATGTTGGTTGTGGGTGGACTAAGCCATCTCACCACTACACAAGTTTTTTTTAAATTTAGAACACCTAAATTTAAAATGGTTGTCATTAAGCTTATAGTACATTGTGTGGCATATTCTATGAATGATCACTTTAATTTCCTTGTGAAGTAAGAGTGTTCATCAAAGTGTGGGGGAATTTTTAAGCTACTTCATTAATGTTACTGTATTTGTTTTTCTTCAGACTTGTAAGGCATACAAATAGAGATTACAATAAATACATTTCACATTGAGGATCTGACTACAACTCATGTAGAAAAATGCCATTAAAAAAATAGTATAGGTAATCTTGTTAAAGAAAAATTAACTACAAATATATGTTCCATCACCCTGACAGAATGTTGTTTATGCAACTACTTAACAATAAAAGAAAACTTCACAGAAATAAAACTTTAACAAACAAAGAAACAAACAAAAAAAACAACAACCAAACAAATCATCAGAAAGAGTAAAGATGTGGGTTATCATGAGGAGAATAATGCTTTAAAGCAGGCATTACTATTATAGACATAGAATAGAATAGAATTAACAAGCTTGGAAGAGACCTTTGAGATCATCGAGTCCAACCTATCATCCAGCACTATCTAATCAACTAAACTATGGCATCGAGCACCCCATCCAGGCTCTTCCTAAACACCTCCAGTGATGGTGACTCCACCACTTCCCTGGGCAGTACATTCCAATGGCCAATCACTCTTTCTGTGAAGAACTTCTTCCTAACATCCAGCTTAAACCTCCCCTGGTGCAGCCTGAGACTGTGTCCTCTTGTTCTGGTGCTGGATGCCTGGGAGAAAGACCAACCCCCACCTGGCTACAACCTCCTTCAGGTAGTTGTAGACAGCAATAAGGTGTTCTCTGAGCCTCCACTTCTCCAGGCTAAGCAACCCCAGCTCCCTCAGCCTCTTCTCACATGGCTTGTTCTCCAAACTCCTCACCAACTTTGTTGCCCTTCTCTGGACACCTTCCAGCAAGTCAACATCCTTCCTAAACTGAGGGGCCCAGAACTGGACACAGTAGTCAAGGTGTGGCCTAACCAGTGCTGAGTACAGGGGTAGAATGACTTCCTTGTTCCTGCTGACCACACTATTCCTGATGCAGGTCAGGATACCGTTGGGTTTCTTGGCCACCTGGACACACTGCAGGCTCATGTTCAGCCTACTATCAACCAGTGCCCCCAGGTCCCTTTCTGCCTGGCCGTTCTCCAGCCACTCTGTCCCCAGCCTGTAGCACTGCATGGGGTTGTTGTGGCCAATGTGTAGAACCCAGCACTTAGATGTGTTAAATCTCATGCCCTTGGACTCTGCCCATCTGTCCCGCCTATTAGGTTCCTCCGCAGGGCTCTCCCACTCTCTAACAGATCAACACCTGCTCCCAGCTTGGTGTCGTCTGCAAACTTATTAATGATGGACTCAATCCCTCATCCAGATCATCAATGAAGATATTAAAGAGCATGGGGCCCAGCACTGATCCCTGGGGACACCACTAGTGACTGGGGAATGATGAGGAAGAGAATATCATCATATACTGGGAAACATCCACAATTTAAAGGATGACAAATTAGCTAACTTCATCAATAGGAAAGTTTGCCATTTGAAATTATTAATTTGTCAAAGCCAGACAATGGAGTGCAATAAACACTGTTCATTCCTCTTAAAATATTTGCCAGAATTTCAGAAAGTGTAAAAAAGTACTGGAAAAACAGAATTGGTCTGAAAGAACAGAAAACATCATAATCTATTCAATGTTACAGGTGAAAAAACAGAAATTAATGGCATTTATTGGATACTCAAAGTGGTGATGTCCTACGCCCTCTTTATGTCTCTGACATATTTTTAAAAAAAAATAAATCCAAAGTGGAGCATCTCTTTCCCAGAATTTCCCACACTGCACTTACTTTTCTTTAGAATCTAAACAGGCTGAATTCTCCATATGAGCTGTCTACACAATCTTACACTCTCCCTGAGAATACCTGACTGACTCCAGACTCTGTGACACAGATCATCTTTGAAGATGTTCCTTCTTTAGGCCTGTTTTTGGTGTTGGTTTGGGTTTCTCTCACACTTCTGGAATGCTTGGATCCCCTTTTCAGATTGGTTTGTTCTATCCTTCTGGATGATTTGGCCACTTCTAAAATCTAACTATTGATTTCACACTAATATTTTAAGGAATCAACAATCCTATTTAAATTTTGTAAAAGAAATTCTGTATTGCTAATAAAACTATACAAATAATTCCTTAAAGTGTTTGCTGAGGTAACCTCTTCCATAACAGTAAGGAATTCAGCTCCTATAAATCTGTGATTCTACAAATACTTTGCATGTTTACAGTAGATATCAGTTTTTAAATTATTAAAAATAAATTCAATATGTTTTTCTTTCTTATTTCTTCTTGACAAAATATATTTTGTGTATTTTATGATAACAGTACTGGCAGGTACACATTTACATTTCCAATAATTTTATTATGAGTGTCTTACTATTTCAAAGAAAGATTAAAATTAAATGATAAAATGAGGGGGAAAATGAGAGATTCAACATTTTTTGTTGTTTCTGGGTATACATATATAATGTACCTCTGATTCTGTGATATGTGTCTTCTGAGATAAACCTAATATTTAAAAATCCACTGTTGTGGAGAGGTTATTAAATTTATTAAAATGAAATATAAATTATGAAAATAGTATTTTTACTAATTATCAAATTATTAATAACCAATGAATCCACAACTTATATACATGTTCTAGTGCACGTTCATGAAATACATTCCATAAGTGGCTTAGTATTGTGATTAGAACTTAATTAAACTATCTACAGACTATTTCTATGTTTTACATAATGAAGGGTGCAGTTCTGCCGCTTGGCCACTAGATGTCGATTCGGCGGAACGCGGGTGGCTTCTGGCTATATACAGTAATATTACAATCCTTCTGTGTGTCAGCGATTACTCTGCTACACGCGGATACTTTGAACTGAGTGCTAGTGGATGGAAAGCACGTGGAAGATACTCTGTAGCTGTTGTTTGTGGCAAGGTAGAGGTCCGGCTGACTTCTGCCGCTGGACCGGTTCCTAGTCGAGTTGGACGGAGGTGTTGAGTACTGTCTCCTCTCTCCGCAGCAGTGGGGAGGGAATACTGGAACCTGGGCTTAGCTTGGAAGCAGGTTCCCTTCAGGACTCGGTCGGTTCCCTCCAGACAATAGGGATAGGTCCTGGTCGGGTTCGGCCCGTGGGGTCAGCCCTGGGAGTTGGCTCGCACGGCAGGGCGAGGCGACGGTTGCTGGTTACTGGCCTCAAGGGAACAGCAGGATTCTCGGAATGGTCCCGGGTTCAGTGCAGTATAGGCATGAACAATGCTTTAGTCTTCCCTGAGGTTACAGGGCTCAGAGCAGCACACGTGGTGGCTCTTCTCCCGCTATGGCGGGGCTAAGAATATGTGGGCTTGGTCTCAATCAAGTCCCTTCTCCCTGACAGCTGGGCAGATCTTACCCTCGGGAGTTGGTCCAGTCCTCCGGTGGCACAGTGGGCTCTCCCAGTCGGTACGACTGGCTGGCTTCTCGGGCTCAGCGAAGGTCCTCCCTCTGGGGTGATCCTCACGATCAGAATGCTTCTCACGATGCAGAGGCTTTCAGTATGCGTGCATGTATGATAGAAGCTAACAACAACAAGCTCAATGGCAGAGGCTGTGGCTCGAGAGCTGCTCTCTCAAGCAAGTACAGAGACAAAGTGAAAGAGGGGGCAACTTATTTACCAACAGAAGTAATACTTATAGATTCCTCGAGGCTGGGTTTGACCAATGGGCACTCTCATAGACAACTGGCTTCAGCCTATAGAAAGCGTGAAGCTGGAATTATGCCCATACTTGGTAATTGCACAAGCACTGCATGCGCTGAATCCGTGCTGGCCTGGCTAATGCCTTGGCTTTTGTCTTCCTCCTGAAGAAGGGGAAACCTGTTCACGTGCTGGGACCAAATCTAGTATCTGGGCAGAATGTGCCTTCACCACATCCACAAACAATTCTTGTCAACATGATTATCAATTTAATGTGCAGCACAAGCATAGTACAGTTGTAAAAGTTATATGCGGCAAGTGAATGGATGAAATAGAAGAAAGTTTTGATTCAGAAGTTCTAAAATCAAACATCTGTGTACGAGACTCTCCACAGACTTCCATGGAATTATTATCAGAAATCCAGAAAACCCAATAAAGGAAAAGGGTGTATTATGAGAAAGTGAATGAGATATGCATAAAAATAATAGATAAATTTATTGTACTTAACTCTATAGGTACTGGTTTCACATAAAACAGATGAAAGTAAATCCATTTCTAAATGTTTGAGTGTATTGTTTAATCTTATAGGCAAGGTACAATTATTATTTTTTTAATATTAAATATTTCTGTTGTTTGTAACAGAAGGAGTACTGGGCCATACTTGGCTAGATGATCACATTGGACTCTTTCAAATGAATATTTTAAATCATAAATATTAATAACTATTAGTAATGAATAATACTTTTTCCACAGAACTGACTGTGGAGTGCCATATTTTGCCATGAATCAGAAAGTGCCGGCTACCTTCAGTGATGCCTCTTTCCAACAAAAAATGAACTTTTTTTCTTTTATCAGCTGTCTGTGAAATCCTCATGAATGGTTATAGAATGTTAAAGAAATCTAGTCAGATATCACTAAAATGTGTTTCAATTCATGCCTACTTATGAAACAACTTCATGAGGAAATCCTACTCACCATTACGGCATACATTACATGGCACAGTGCTGCATTGTTGGTTCAGCGCTTCTTTAAAAGTATTGTGTATTTGCTTACTCCAGATTCTTAAGTATGAGAAATTCATAGATGCAGCCATTGTTTGGAATAGTGCAAAATTGCCAAAACATATCCAATAGGTTTGATGTACAGTTGGAATATATATTTACAGTGGGAATATACAATATAACATTTTTTTAAATTTTAAGCAAACCAGGAGGAATAACAGGGAAAGAGAGAATTCCCAGGAGCAATATGGTGCTTGACCACAGCAGTTGTGAGAGACTAAAGCTTGTCTCTCCTGGTGACTCAACAAAGATAAAATCACTTGCTGTTTGTCCAGATAATAGCTGATGTGCGTTGGGCAGAGCCACTGGAAGGACTCTTGGAAGGTGCAAAGATAACATTGCTCACGGGACTGCAGCTGGCCTACAACAATGGCCCAAGGGCCCAGCATTCCACACCTTCAGGACAAGATCATTTCCAGCCATCAGATACCCCAGGAAAGGACAATGGTTCCTGATGTGTAAAGAGTGTGTGGGTAGGTAGATGGAGCAGGAGGAGGCGGAGGCCTTCCCCCTCCATCCAGTGGCTGCCCAAACTCACCTGAGTACACAGAAAGATTTCCTGGGGAAAGATACCTGGACCTAAAGATGATTTCCCAGAACGATATCCTGGGGAACAACACCTGGACACTTGCCTAAGGGCTAAAAAACTGTATAAAAGACTGGAGCAACTACTGGCTTTAGGAGGAGAAAATTGGAGAAGCAAGATGCAGAAGAAAGCAGACGGCAGCACACGCTGGAAACATCACGGGGCCAACACAATGGATTTTGGACTCTCCGTGCCCTAAGTTCCGCCTGCTGCAACTCATGGAGCTGAAGAAGCTGCTCAGAGGACCTCATCCCTTCTACAGCCAAAGCCTCAGCACCCTTCCTCTACAGACCCAACATCTCCTGCAGCACCGTTTCTCTACAGACCCAACATCTCCTGCTGCACCTTTCCTCCACAGACTCAAACTGTCTTGGGGGTGAGGGGTGTGGTAATATAATTCTTTCCCTCTTCTCCCTTTCTTCTCTCTCTTCCTATTCTGATCCCTCCACTTTATTTATGTAATAAATAGTCTAGCTGTTGATATTTTGGCCTTGTTTGTGCCTCTAATTTCACAGCACGGGAATATTCATTAAAAACCTCAATCTCTTTCCCTCTCCGGATCGAGACAGCAGTGGACACTCGATAAGAACCATTAATACAGGAGGCAATAAATTAATTACTCATGAGAGGTTCTACTCCAAGTGGGGAGTGCTGCTGCTGTATTAGCCGTTGAGGCTTTTTGGGGTGCTCTCGTGCACCAGGCATGGCTGGTTCCTGGCAGGAAGGCCACACGGTCTTGTGGCTGGTCTGGCTTCAGCAGGATGGCAGGTGATATGATGCTTCTTGCGAAAGGCTCTTTGATTTCCTGGGTAAACTGAGGCATGGTAAAATTCTGGTTGCAAGGGGAAGTGAGGCTTGGCTCTGGCTCATAAGGCTTGTGGCTTCTCTAGCTTACAGTGAGTAGGCTCATGGCTTCCATCCCAGGCTTTGGACCAGGCAACTCGAGGCAAGTCAGCTTGAGGTAATGCAGGTTCAAGCAAGGCAGGTCCAAGCAGGATAGGTGAAGGTGACTACAAATCAGCCTGTATATATATTTTACCCGAAATTCTATTGGGCCAACAGGGCAACTGAAGCCAGCAAACAGTTATCCATTGAAAAGGGATTGTGTCCGGCTGTGACCATAAAAAACAGAAACATAGGCCTGATGAGGGAGAAGCAGTGGCCAGTACACATGCTCTTACCCTAAAAGGGAGACTTCTTCGCCAGACTTGTTGCTGCCTGTTCTTTTGTCCCTTTTCCTGTGTTACCTCGACTCCTGCAGGAGGGAGTGGGGAGAGGGTGACCATGTCTGGACATTCCAAGACCTGGTTGGGTTTGTGCTGGGCCTGTTTGGCCCTACCACCACAGTGGGAAAATACCAGAAGGAAACATGTTAAAATCCTAAAAGATTAAAGCCAGTGAGGCCAGGGAGGTGGTTTGTTCCTATTCAGAACTGTTTGGAGATCACTGGTGGGCCTGGCCTTTGGCACTCATAGTACTGACAGTGATGGCAAAGGCAAATACAGATGTTTTACAAAGTAGAGATGCTTTACAAAGTACAATTTCATTTATTACTAAAGATAATTTATGGTAACAACAATTAACTAAGCTGATTAATACAGAAAAGTTACCGTCTAAAAGATTATTGAAATGGTTGTCTTTAGAGCAGTTACTGTTTTAAGATGAAGTGTACTTATAGTCTCAATCTTAGAAAGTCCGGCATAACAGTGTACAACTTATTCTTCTGGCTTTGCTTAAAGAAGAGTTTAATTTAAATTCAAGATACTGCCTTCCATTGGTTCTTTTAAACAATTCCATCTTGGGTGTATAAATTGTTTTTTCAAATTAACCTAATATACTAGATTTAGTAATATTTCTTCACACAAATCTAATTTTGATTTCTTTATAAATACGATATAATTTTTCAAGTGTTTATTTTTTCTTTATTTTATTTTTGTTGTGTTAGTGGCATAAATCACACTCCAAAACATGGCGTGGGTTTTTTTTTTTTCCAAATATCCATTTATTTAGTTGGTCATATTGCTTTAAATTACATTTTTTAAGAATGAGACCAGAGTGCACCTTTAACTGAACAGCTGCTTCTATTTTTGGTTTTGTTTGGTTTGGATTTTTGTTTATTTGTTTTTTGTGGGTTTTTTTTTCAGTTGGTTTGTTGTTTGGGTTGTTTTTTTTTTTAAAAAATTGTTCATTTTTTTGTTTTGTTTTGGGGTTTTGTTAATTAAAGAGTTAATTATGTTTGATTGCCATCTTCTCAGGAAGAATTGTTTAAAAAACAAGAATGCAAAATTGATCCTGAAACAATGGTATAAAACACCAACCAGTTACTGATGTATAATAATGACTACTTTCTCAACCACAAGTGCTTAAATAAATCCTCCCCTTTACATTTATTCTAGGTAGATTATCTAAGATTTGGAAAAAACATGCAAATTCTCTCGTGATTGATAAAGCTTTTAAGTGGTTTTACTTCCTTTGTTTCTATTATTTAAGATTACCACTTTATTAAAAGAAAAAATCCTTTCTTCTGTATCAGTTTTTCTTCTCAATTCCTTTTTCTTTGTTGCCAGCTCTGTTAGACAAAAGGTAGAGATTTAATGATTAGTGTTTTCATCTTCTGCTCCAGCACTTTCACTCCACATCCAGACAGCCATTCCTTGGGGATACAAGACTACATGAAGACATGCATTATTCATTCTTTCTTTAGGTGATAATTTTTTTAAACTCAGAATGAGGTATTTTAATGCATGCTAGACTTTTATCAGTTACTAAGAATCTTAACCTAGTTATTTAACCTACATTTCTACTATATAACTTTACTTAAACGATATAAACACAAAGTTCTACTGTATGACTTGCATTTCAAATTTGTATTTGCAGATGTTCTATTTTTTATTATTGTATTTTCTGTAGGTAATTTGTTCTTTCACTAATTTCAAATAGTTTACACAAAATTTCACTGCACTGAATTTAAGTAAATCAAAAATTGTTAACAACAAATTGCACTTAATATTCATACTGTGTTTAATTTCTTCCAGTTCTTTTGACTCTCAATTTTAGCAATATTCACAAAAGATTTTGACATTCAACAAACTAATGAATATTAAGTTTCATGTTACTTAATCATAGAATCATAACATCAGAAATTGTCTGGGCTGGAAGGGACCTCCAAAGGTCATCTCATCTGACCTCCCCACAGTCAGCATACCCAACTAGACCATGTTGCCCAGGGCCTCATTGAGCCTTACCTTGGATACCTCCAGGGAAGGGGCCTCAACCACCCCCCTGGGCAACCTGTTCTACCACCCTCATAGTGAAGAACTTCTTCCTGATATCTAGTTTAAATCTGCCCTTCTCTAGTTTGAAGCCCTTGCCCCTTGTCCTGTCACTTCAGGCCTTTGTAAACAGTCTCTTTCCATCCTTCCTATAAGCTCCCTTCAGGTACTGGAAGGTTGCTACTAGGTCTCCTTGGAGCCTCCTCTTCTCCAGGCTGAACAACCCTAGCTCCCTCAGTCTGTCTTCATAGCAATACAATATTTTCATGGCCTTCCTCTGGACCCACTCCATCAGGTCCATGTCCTTCCTATATCATGGACTCCAGACCTATACACAGTACTCCAGGTGAGGTCTCAGCAGAACAAAGTGGCAGAATCACCCCTTTGGATCTGCTAGCAACACATCTTTTGATGCAGCCCAGGATGTGATTGGCCTTGTCTGCTCATGCCCAGCTTCTCATTCATCAGCACCCCCAAGTCCTTTTCCACAGGGCTGCTTTCTAACCTCATCCCCCAGTCTGTATTGATAGTGAGGATTGTTCTGGCCCAGGTGCAGAACTTTTCACTTCCTCTTGTTCAACCTCATGAGGTTCACCTGAGCTCACATCTTCAGCATGTCCAGGTCTCTCTGGATGATATCCCATCCATCTGGTGTATTAACAACACCACTCAGCTTGGTGTCATCTGCAAACTTGCTGATGGTGCACTCAATCCCACTGTTTATGTCACTGATAAAAATATTACACATTTCAGGTCCCAGTACAGACCCCTGAGGGACTCCACTTGTCACTGCTCTCCATCCAGACTTCAAGCCATTGAGCATTACCCTCTGGATGCAACCATCCAACTACCTAGGAGGATCTGCTCCATGATCTTCCCAGGCACAGAGTTGAGACTGACAGGTCGGTAGTTGCCAGGGTCCTCCATTCTACCCTTTTAAAAAATGGGTGTGATGTTTTCTTTTTCCAGTCACCAGGGACTTCACCTAACTGCCAAGACTTCTCAAATATCATGGTGAGTGGCTTGGCAGCCACATCAGCCAATTCCCTCAGGACTCTGGGATGCATTGAAACTAGATGATCCTTGTGGTCCCTTCCAACCCTGACCGATACTATTTCATCAAGTCCCATGGACTTGTATATCTTCAGATGATCATGCACCTTGTCTTCACTTACAAAGGGAGGGACCATGTTACCCTGGTCTCCAACTTGTGGTCCATCAACATGAGAGCCATGAGGAGAGGGGTCGTCATTGAAGACTGTGGCAAAACAGATGTTGAGAATCTCAGTATTCTCTTCATCCATTGATGCAAGTTCCCCACTGTTGCTCATCTTGGTAAGGGGTGGGGTGGGCAACTCTTTAAACCTTCTTTTCTGGATTAAGGACCTGTAGAAGCTTTTATTGTTTTTCTTTCCATCCCTTGCCAAGTTTAGTTCCAGTTGTGCCTTGGCCTTCCTGACTTCATCCCTACATGGAAAGACAACATCCCTATACTCTTCCCAGGGTGCCTGTCCCTTCTTCCATTTCCTATGTAGCCCCAACTTGTCCTTCAGTTTGACCAACAGGTCATGGTTCAACCATAGTGGTCTCTTGACCTCCTTGCCCAATTTCTTACATGTGGAGTTTGAAATCTTAATATATGATAACACTAAAGAAGACATATATTGTTGCGAGGATCCATTGTTTAAGATAATTATTTATTTCAAGTTTTGATATATCTTTCAGTCTGTTTCTCAACTATCCATTATGTAGTTTCTTTGTCTTATGTATCTTTGTCTTCCTCTAATTACTGTAGTAATTTGACTTCAAGGTAATTTTTACTATAAACCCACTTTTTGTTTTTTCCCTTCCCCCCATGATTAATATGCATCATAACTCTTTCAATTAAGAAGTGCCTTCTATTTTGGTTTGGAATACCAAAACTCAAAAGAGCTCATGATAGTACAGTTGCCCCGGAAATTATAGTTCCAATTACAAAAAAACATTATCAAATGGTTATATTCTGATGAACTGAATAATGGTTACTATAACCAAATTATAATCCTGGGAACCTAAGTTTTGAAATTTCTTGAAGTTAACACATTCTCCCTGAGATAGTCAAGTCCCTTACAGTTGACCTGTTGCAAGTCTATTTCCATTACTTATCTGACAGAATGTATTTCATTTAAATAGCAGCAAATGATCCTGCCACAAATGAAAAGTAACATAGAAATTACATACAGCTTTTACTGTTAAAACCCACCTTAAAACAAATCTATAGTTTTCATAATGATACATTGTCATTTCTGTTACGTTTAGCCTCATTCTTCCAATTCATCTTACCCTTCCATGTAAAAAAAGATAGCCAGTCAGTTTTGGGCCAGTCTCAGCTATTCTCAAGTTCACCTTCTGGTTTTCTTCCACATAAGAAATAAGTGGTTTGGGGAACATGTAATAGAGGGCAGTTCAACACATTACTCAGTCATTAGAACACTCTTAAATCTTACTTAAATACTTTGTCAAACTGAATGAATTTTATGACACATTCCCTGCTTTCTAATGTGACTCACGTTCAACCTTTCCACTTGATGCTCTTCCACTTGGCATTCAGTGACCTGAATGCAGAACAGCATTACACCATGGTGGTGAGGTCACTAAACAGTAACTTACTTTAAATCTTCTTCACACTCGGTTCAGAATAGAGACCTAAAATCAATTCCTATAAATTTCAAGAGAAAACTGACACCAAACTGAACAAATTTCATACAAAATTCAAAACGCAAAAGGGTTTTTAATGAAGAGTAAAGCACAGTGTAAGATACCAATTGCTCTCTGTGAAACAAGGTGTGGCATTGCCTGGCCTGAATAGATAGTGATGGTTTTGATTGGCCTTGATAGCCCTGGAAGAGAGCCAGCTGCAGAGATGCATTGACAAGGAGAAAAGATAATTTCTTCAGAGGCAATAATTCATTCTTTAAAATCACTGCAACAATGCCACTGACAGGCCAATGTGAACACCTCACTCTGCACAGGGTATAAAACTACTGTAACTTCCAGTGTCCATGTTTTAGAGCTTCTATGGAGGGCCCCTGTGTGAGTATGCATCTGCCAACAAGAACTTGGGATGTTCCCGTGATAATTCTTGCTGGATCCAGGGAATGGTGATGTCTCTTCCTTTCGCTGCTTGACTCCCTCTCTCACTTTCTCTCTCTACTTTTCCCTTTCCTTTTTCTTCATATTTTCTTTCCATTTTCCTTTCCTTTTTCTTCCCATTTTCCCATGTTCTAGTCCATTACTGGAAGCTTTTCATTGGCTCTAATAAAACAATTTCATAAAATGTTTGACATTTGTTCCCTTTTATTTATTCCAAGGGAATTGTTTGAATCATAGCACAACCTCCCCTTCTCCCCATGGTTGGCAGGGGATGCTGTGTGGTGAAACACAGAACATATAAGGGAGTCTACTGACATTCGTCTCTATTGTGGAAAGTCTTATCCTTAGTAAAGAGTTTGACAGTGTTGTCCAGAGCATCTTTGCAGGCAAGCTGGCAAAATACTTAGCCTGGAGAAGAGAAGGATCAGGGGTGACCTCATTGCCCTCTACAACTACCTGAAAGGTGGTTGTAGACAGGAAGGGGTTGGTCTCTTCTCCCAGGCAACCAGCACCAGAACAAGGGGACACAGTCTCAAGCTGTGACAGGGGAGGTTTAGACTCGAGGTGAGGAAAAAGTTCTTCACTGAGCGAGTCATTCGTCATTGGAATGGGCTGCCCAGGGAGGTGGTGGAGTTGCCATCCCTGGAGGTATTCAAGGGGAGATTGGACATGGTACTTAGTGCCATGGTCTAGTTGTGAGGTCTATTGGGACAGTTTGGACTTGATGATCCTTGGGGGTCTCTTCCAACCTTGGTTATACTGTGACACTGTGATACTGTGATACAGATTTGATATGTGCATGATGAGTTGGATTGAAAAATGGCTGAAATTATTGGGCCCAGAGGGCTGCAACCAGTGGTAGAGTCCAGCTACAAATATGTCGTTAATTTTGTACTCTGTGGTCAGTGCTAGATCCTGTGCAGCTTCACATCTGCCTTTGTGACCTGCATACTCAGCAAGTGTTTGCAGATGCTATAGAACTGGGAGGAAAGGTTGATACACTAGAGGATTATTCTGCAATCAGAAGGTTATCAACAGTCTGAGAAACTGGGTTTAGAAGAATCTTTATTATTTCAACAAGATGAAATTCAAAATTCTGCATTCTGGGAAAAGTGAACCCAGGCACTGGTACACACTGAAGACTGACTGGATGTAAAGTTGCTATGCTAAGCAAGATCTGAAATTCCTGTTGACTGTCAACCTGACCATGGGCCAGCACTCTTGTGACAAAAAATACAAAAGAATCCTGAGTTATATTAGAAAAAGTGTTGCCAGTAGATCACAGAAGGTGATTCCTCCTCTCAACAATAGTGAGGACACAGCTTTAGTACTTTTTCCAGTTCTGATAGAATAGAATAGAATAGAATAGAATAGAATAGAATAGAATAGAATAGAATAGAATAGAATAGAATAGAATAGAATAGAATAGAATAGAATGAAGCAGGTTGAAAGAGAACTTCAAGATCATCGCATCCAACCCATCATCCAACACCATCTAATCGACTAAACCATGCAACCAAACACCCCTTCAAGTCTCCTCCTAAACACCCCCAATGATCGTGACTCCACCACCTCCCCAGGCAGCCCATTCCAATGGGCAATCACTCTCTATGAAGAATTTCTTCCTAACATTCAGTCTAAACATCCCCTGGCACAGCTTGAGACTGTGTCCTCTTGTTCTGGTGCTGGTTACCTGGGAGAAGAGACCAACCCCCACCTGGCTACAACCTCCTCCTACATCCACCAGATGGGTCACCTGATCATGGAAGGAGATCAGGTTGGTCAGGCAAGACCTGCCCTTCCTAAATCCATGCTGGCTAGGCCTGATCCCTTAGCCATCCTGGAAGTGCTGTGTGATTGTACTCAAGATGACCTGGTAAGAGTAGGGCACAAGGTAGGGTCAACTGAGAGGTCGGGAGCCCAGCTGCAGTGCATGTACACCAATGCACACAGCCTGGGCAATAAGCAAGATGAGCTGGAGGTCCTAATCCACCAGGGCAACTATGATATAGTTGCCATCTCAGAAACATGGTGGGACAACAGGCACGATTGGAGTGCTACACTGGGGGGTTACAGGCTCTTTAGGAGGGATAGGCAAGGGAGAAGAGGAGGAGGGGTGGCTTTGTATATTAGGGAGACACTTTCTGCCTCTGAACTTGAGGTGGAAGATGAGGGAATTGAGAGCCTGTGGGTTAAAATCAGAGGGCAGCCCAACAAATCTGACATCCTGGTTGGAGTCTGTTATAGACCACCCAACCAGGATGAGGAGGTTGATGAATTATTCTACAAACAACTGGAGGCTGTTTCAAGATCATCAGATCTTGTCCTCGTGGGTGACTTCAACCTGCCAGATATCTGCTGGGAACTTAATTCAGCAGAGAGAAGGCAGTCCAGAAGATTCCTGGAGCGAATAGAGGACTGCTTCCTGACGCAGCTGTTAAGCGAGCCTTCCAGGGGACAGGCTCTGCTTGACCTGCTGCTCTCAAATAGGGAAGGGCTGGTGGGAGATGTGACCGTGGGAGGCTGCCTAGGGTGCAGTGACCACGAGATAGTGAAGTTTTCAATATGCAGGGAGATAGGGAGGAGTACCAACAGAACCTTCACCTTGGACTTCCGGAGGGCAAACTTCAGCCTCTTTAAGAAACTTATTTGTAAAGTTCCCTGGGTACCAACCCTCATGAACCGAGGGGTCCAGGAGGGTTGGACCTACTTCAAAAAGGAGCTCTTGAAGGCACAGGAACTGGCGGTTCCCATGTGCCGAAAGATGAGCCGGCGGGGAAGGCGACCGGCCTGGATGAGCAAGCAGCTCCTGGAGGAATTAAGGGAAAAAAAGAGGCTGTATCACCTTTGGAAGGAGGGGAAGGCTTCTCGAGGTATGTTCAAGGAAGTGGTTAGATTATGTAGGAATAAAATTAGAGAAGCAAAGGCCCAGTTGGAACTGAAACTGGCCACCTCTGTGAAAGAAAATAAAAAGCAATTTTACAAATATATCAACGCTAACAAGAAGGGCAAGAAGAATCTCCACTCCTTACTGGACCTGGAGGGGAACACGGTGACCGAAGATCAGGAAAAGGCTGAGGTCCTGAACGCCTTCTTTGCCTCTATGTTTAACAGCAAGGTAGGAGTCCAGGATGAGTGGCCTCCTGAGCTGGGTAGTAGGGTTGGGGAGCAGTGTAATGCCCCAGAAATCCATGAGGAATTAGTTCGGGACCTGCTGAGCCACTTGGACACCCACAAGTCCATGGGACCAGATGGGATCCATCCTAGGGTGCTGAGAGAGCTGACAGATGAGCTGGCCAAGCCGCTCTCCATCATTTTCCTACAGTCCTGGCTCACTGGAGAGGTCCCAGATGACTGGAAACTGGCCAATGTGGTCCCCATCCACAAGAAGGGACGGATGGAGGAACCCGCAAACTACAGGCCAGTCAGCCTGACCTCAGTGCCAGGGAAAGTGATGGAACAGATTATCCTGGTGGCAATAACTGCGCACCTGCAGGATGGCCAAGGGCTCAGGTCCAGCCAACATGGATTTAGGAAGGGCAGGTCCTGCCTCTCCAACCTGATCTCCTTCTATGATCAGGTGACCCGCCTGGTGGACGTGGGGAGGCCTGTGGATGTGGTCTACCTGGACTTCAGCAAGGCCTTTGACACCGTCCCCCACAGTAAACTGCTGGCTAAGTTGTCAGCTCATGGTTTGGACAGCAACACTATGTGCTGGGTTAGGAACTGGCTGGAGGGCCGAGCCCAGAGAGTGGTGGTGAATGGTGCCACATCCAGCTGGCGGCCAGTCACCAGTGGCGTCCCCAGGGATCAGTGCTGGGCCCCATCCTCTTTAACATCTTAATTGATGATATGGATGAGGGGGTTGAGTCAGTCATCAGCAAGTTTGCAGATGAC
The DNA here is from genome assembly GCA_033816785.1 of Picus viridis. Classification (NCBI taxonomy): domain Eukaryota; kingdom Metazoa; phylum Chordata; class Aves; order Piciformes; family Picidae; genus Picus; species Picus viridis. The sequence goes on from CM066566.1 coordinate 63,497,067, forward strand.
ACCAAGTTGGGAACAGATGTTAGTCAGTTAGAGGGTAGAAAGGCTCTGCAGAGGGACCTCGACTGACTGGACAGATGGGCACAGTCTAATGGCATGGCATTTAACAAGTCCAAGTGCCGGGTGCTGCACTTTGGCCACGGCAACCCCATGCAGAGCTACAGGCTGGGGTCAGAGTGGCTGGAGAGCTGCCAAACAGAGAGGGACCTGGGGGTGCTGATTGACACCTGCCTAAACATGAGCCAGCAGTTGTGAGAGACTAAAGCTTGTCTCTCCTGGTGACTCAACAAAGATAAAATCACTTGCTGCTTGTCCAGACAATAGCTGATGTGCGTTGGGCAGAGCCACTGGAAGGACTCTTGGAAGGTGCAAAGATAACATTGCTCACGGGACTGCAGCTGGCCTACAACAATGGCCCAAGGGCCCAGCATTCCACACCTTCAGGACAAGATCATTTCCAGCCATCAGATACCCCAGGAAAGGACAATGGTTCCTGATGTGAAAAGAGTGTGTGGGTAGGTAGATGGAGCAGGAGGAGGCGGAGGCCTTCCCCCCTCTATCCAGTGGCTGCCCAAACTCACCTGAGTACACAGAAAGATTTCCTGGGGAAAGATACCTGGACCTAAAGATGATTTCCCAGAATGATATCCTGGGGAACAACACCTGGACACTTGCCTAAGGGCTAAAAAACTGTATAAAAGACTGGAGCAACTACTGGCTTTTGGAAGAGAAAATTGGAATAGCAAGATGCAGAAGAAAGCAGACGGCAGCACACGCTGGAAACATCACAGGGCCAACACACTGGATCTTGGACTCTGAAAACCCTCTCTCCGTGCTCTAAGTTCCGGCTGCTGCAACTCATGGAGCTGAAGAAGCTGCCCAGAGGACCTCATCCCTTCTACAGCCAAAGCTTCAGCACCCTTCCTCTACAGACCCAACATCTCCTGCAGCACCGTTTCTCTACAGACCCAACATCTCCTGCTGCACCTTTCCTCCACAGACTCAAACTGTCTTGGGGGTGAGGGGTGTGGTAATATAATTCTTTCCCTCTTCTCTCTCTCTATTTTTCCTCTCTCTCTCTCCCTCTGTTTCTAATCCATCCACTGTATTTGTGTAATAAATAGTCTAGCTGTTGATATTTTGGCCTCGTTTGTGCCTCTAATTTCACAACACGGGAATATTCATTAAAAACCTGAATCTCTTTCCCTCTCTGGATCGAGACAGCAGTGTGCCCAGGTGGCCAAGAGGGCCAATGGCATCCTGGCCTGTATTAGGAATAGTGTGGCCAGCAGGAGCAGGGAGGTCATTGTGCCCCTGTACTCTGCATTGGTTAGGCCACACCTTGAGGACTGTGTCAGTTCTGGGCCCCTCAGTTTAAGAAGGACATCAAGACACTTGAACGTGTCCAGAGAAGGGCAACAAGGCTGGTGAGAGGCCTTGAGCACAAGCCCTATGAGGAGAGGCTGAGGGAGCTGGGGTTGTTTAGCCTGGAGAAGAGAAGGACCAGGGATGACCTCATTGCCCTCTACAACTCCCTGAAAGGTGGTTGGTTGTGGACAGGAGGGGGTTGGTCTCTTCTCCCAGGCAACCAGCACCAGAACAAGGGGACACAGTCTCAAGCTGTGACAGGGGAGGTTTAGACTCGAGGTGAGGAAAAAGTTCTTCACTGAGCGAGTCATTCGTTATTGGAATGGGCTGCCCGGGGAGGTGGTGGAGTCGCCGTCCCTGGAGGTGTTCAAGGGGAGATTGGACATGGCACTTGGTGCCATGGTCTAGTTGGGACAGGTTGGACTTGATGATCCTTGGGGTCTCTTCCAACCTTGGTGATACTGTGATAGTGTGATACTGTGACCTGTTCCATAATCTTGCCTGGCACTGAGGCTGACAGGCCTATAATTCCCTGGCTCATCCAACAGGCCCTTCTTGTGGATGGGCACCACGCTGGCCAACTTCCAGTCATCTGGGACCTCTCCAATGAGCCAGGACTGCTGAAAAATGATGGAGAGTGGCTTGGCGAGCTCATCTGCCAGCTCCCTCAGCACCCTAGGATGGATCCCATCCTGTCCCGTGGACTTGTGGGGATCCAGCTGGCTCAGCAAGTCTCTAATTGGTTCCTCATGTTTTTTCAGGGGAACTATACTGCTCCCTGACCCCATCTACCAGTTCAGGAGGCCAGTTATCCTGAAGCCCTCCTCTCTTACTGTTGAAAATGGAGGCAAAGAAGATGTTTAGTACCTCAGCCTTTTACTCATCTTTAGTTATAATATTCCCCTCCAAGTCCAATAAAGAGTGGAGGTTCTTCTTGCCCCAGTTTTTAGCATTAATATATTTATAAAAATGCTTTTTATTGTCTTTCACAGAAGTGGCCATCTTGAGTTCTAACTGGGCTCTCTAATTTTTCTCCTACATGATCTAGCAACATCCTTAAATGCATCTCGAGTTGCCTCCCCCGTTTACAAAGGCAATATACCCTCTTTTTTCTCCTTAATTCGTTCAAGAGACGCTTGCCCATCCAGGCCTACCACCTTCCCTGGCAGCTCATCTTTTGGCACATGAGCACAGCCTGTTCCTGTGCCCCCAAGACTTCCTGTTTGAAGTAGGTCCAACTGTCCTGGACGACTTTATTCTTAAGGGCTGCTTCCCAAGGTACTCCCCAGGTTAGTTGCTTAAACAAGCTGAAGTCTGCCCTCCCAGAAGTCCAAAGTAAGCTTTCTGTTATTGCTCCTTCTTGTTTTCCTGCATATTGAAAACTCCACTATTTCATGATCACTGCACCCTAGACAGCCTCCTACCGTCACATGTCCCACCAGCCCTTCTCTATTTGAGAACAGCAGGTCAAGCAGGGCCTCACCTCTAGTAGGCTTGCATAGCAGCTGTGTCAAGAAGCTGTCCTCCATACACTCTAGGAACCTTCTGGACTGCCTCCTCTCTGCTGTGTTAAGTTCCCAGCAGATATCTGGCAGGTTAAAGTCACCCACAAGAACAAGAGCTGGCAATCTTGAGATGACCCCCAGCTGCTTGTAGCATACTTCATCTGCCTCTACATCCTGGTTAGGTGGTCTATAACAGACTCCAACCAGGATGTCAGTTTTGTTAGCCTTCCCACAGACACTCAATCCTTTCATCCATTATCTCAAGTTCTGTGACATCGAGAGAGTCCTTTTGCTCATTCTAGACAGATTCAGCCCATTTAGGTCTAGCCAGGCAGGTGCAGTGAAAATTGCCCCCTTGATCAAAGACCCCCAAATTCTGCTGCTGGCACCGTCCCTTGAGCCATTTGTTGATGATATGTGTATGGGTTCTCCTGTTCCTTTCAGTGTACACCCCTGCCTCTGAGGAAACTGAGCAGTACACCACTTGCACTCCTGCCCCATCAATCAATTGACTGAGAGCCTTGAATTATTTTTGATTGTCCTGGTGCTTTTTTTATCATGCTCGTCACTTCCAGTTTGGATTACCAGCAATGGGTAATAGTGAGAGGGCTGGATTAGCTTCATTAGTCTCCTTGTGATGTCTCTTACTCAGGCCCCAGGTAGGCAGCAGCCTTCCCTGTGGGATGGGTCAGGGCAACATATAGGTCCCTCTGTTCCACTCAGGAGAGAGTCACCAATAACAATTACCCTCCTCTTTTTCTTCTAGTACTAGTATGGTACTAGTCCTGATGCAAAGTCTTGACTAATTTGTTTTAGGCATCCCCTCAGATGGCTCCTATTCTGCCTTCTCATTCACATTGCTCTGAAGTTATAGTGCCTCATACTTATTGTGCAAGGGAAATGGGGGAGGCAAAGAGGGCTGGAATGGATTCCCCATGTTTCTCCTAACAGGAACCTGTATCCAATCCCCCTGCTTCGTGGGTTGCCTCCCTAAACTAGGGAGGTCTGTAAAGAATGCCCCCACATGTCTAACTCCATTTCACATTCCCTTATAGTCCTGAGTCTTCCCACTTCTTCCTTTATCTTGGCCACCAGATTAAACAGATAATTCACCTGGTCAAACTTAACAGAGGTGTTGTCTCCATCACCCTCAATTTCAAGTGCCAGGCTCCATCACTGTCTGCAGCTAGGAGCCTGGACACCTGCCTGCTTGTGCTCAAGCTTTGTCTGGGTACCTGCTGTTTTTCTAGTAGCCTTTGGCTGAGTTGTAACTGTGGCTGGATCTCTTCAGGCAAATGAAATTTAGTTTGGGTTTGGTTTTCTGTTTGCTTGTGGTTTTGGTTTGTTTTGGTTTGGTTTTGGTTTGATTTTAATATATATATTCTACCTGACTACAGATCATGTTTTACCCAAGCCTCTGCACTTTGTCATCTGACCCAGCATGCACCACTTGCTGTGATTCAGTGAGACAACTAGCTCTCTTGCCAAATGGTGGTCATGAGGCTTTGTTCTCCCAGTGTTTAAATCTCCCATGGCTGACGTCACCCTCCCGAGCAGGCATGCGAGAAGATGACCCTGTCAGTCTTCACTGTCTGTCAAGGTCCTCCCACCCAGAAAGCCCCAACAAGAAACCAAAATAAAGCACCTCTCAGCTCCTTTCATTCCGAGCATGCCAGTCCTGGTGCTGGTCCCAAGTTGCTCTCTTGCCGAATTATTTCAGCATGGGGACTGTTGGCTCTGAACTCCACTGAATATTTCTCAAGAAGGAACAAAAAATATTATATGGCAATGCAAAATATTTCTCCTTTTGATAACATTTTAAATTAAATATTATGTTTATATAACTGCAAGTATTCAAAACAGGTGAGGACAATGTGTCAATGTGTGCTTGCAACAAAGAGCTTGGACACACTATGTCCAATAATGGAATATCAGTGCTACTTTAGCATTTTAGTTAGAATTTGGAAGTTTATGAAGTGAAAAGTGTTAGACACCAAAACCAAATAAAACAAAACCAAGCAAGTAAAGAAACAAACAATAAACAACCCCAACAAAAATCTGTTTATTTTGTTGCTTTCACATATTAAAGTATGCTAAATGAATATATTCTCCAACATTTTAGTGTGCTTTAATGCTGTGTATTAAACTCTTTTTGTAATTTTAATATTGTAAAATATTCACATTGCACCTCTTTGCATAGTTAATTCCATATAGAGTAAAAAATGTCACAGAGAGATGGTATTTCACAGTACTGAGTTAGGAGTAAATGGAAGGTTACAACCTTTCATTTTGTTTTCAATACCAGAATCCTTAGTTTCTGCATTTCCATCCTGTACTTCAGGTTTCAGTTAACCAAAGTTCAATTTCCCACTCAAAGCATTTAGGCTATGATATCATACCAGGTTACCCAGGTCTTTATTCATCTGGGTTTTTAAAACATCCAAGGTTGATTTATATTGTCTAGGCAAGTGAGTAGTTTATGGGTAATTTTTGAAAATTCTTGTCATGTACTCATGTACAATGATTGCTGTGACTGTAATTCATTTTCTACCACTAGATATGGCTTTGGCCTCCTTTTCAATACAATCTTTCTACCAGGTTATCAGCACTGTGAGGAAATTGAATTGGTATTTATAGCAATATGGACACAAGATTCCCAAGTCTTATTAAAACCTACCAAAAAGTGCAGGAAATATCATCTCTTCTCTGTACTTCAAAGCCTATCAAATTGACCTCTATGTATTTCTAATCCTACTGTGTGATAAATGCCATTGAACTTGTGGCTACATTGTGGCTGTAGGGAATCTCATAAAACACCTGTTGTGATGGACTGACATATCCAGAATGTATTCGTCTTGTCTTGGTAAAAGGTATAAGAAACATCTAACATTACCTTAAATGGTTTGGAACCCACAATCTTAAAGATGTTGTGATTTGATTTTTATTTTTTTCCCCCCATGTAATTCAGCTAATATGTAATGTAGGGTCTCCAATTCAGTAAATATCTCAAGCATGCCTATTCTCATTTTTAAGTGTGAAAGTATTTGAATATCCATGTTAGGTACATTTGTGGGCCCTGGGACTGCAGTATCTGAAAATGTCTCAATTTTGACCATATTGATCTTTCCTGTAGCATGCTTCATGTGGAAGTATCCTTAAGCTGGGCAGCAGACTGTTAAAATATACAGGATGATTAAGGCTCTGGAAAATAGTGCAGTATGATAGCAGTAGATTCCAAGAGTATAAGCCTTTCAAAAGGTTTTATCTGAGACTGGCTTGATACAAATAAAAGACTGATTTCAGCCCATTCAGTTTTGTCCCCGTTTATTTTCAACTGAAAGAAATACGATTTGCAGGCTCCAAGATCAGTCTGCAGTGCAAATTAAAGCATGGTAGTGGTAGCACAGTAAATGAAAAACTGTGGGATGTTTGCTTCAGAAATTATATTCTGATTTAAACTAAAAGAAACTGATGTAAAAGTCTAAATTTATATATATTTATAAATGTAAATGGTATAAATATAACTCCTCCCTGATGGAGAAAGAAAATTATTTGTCTTAATATTCTAATGAGATTCTTAGAAATGACCAACAGAATGCAATAGGTGAACCCACCCAAAATCTAGTACTCATTTTAGACATTGTGGCAATTATTTTCAGATGACTTTATCAGAACATGGGAGTTGCAACTTTAGTCCTTTACAGATTAGAACCTGTTTCACAAGGTTCTCTTTAGGTTCATTCTCCATCATTAGTCTTATGTGTATAGCATTAAAATGTAATGAGCCAAAGAACAAATGCAGAAATTCTGATACTCTAAATGTGCTTATGTAAGAAAATAAACAATATTAATTTTATTCTCTGATTCTTTCATCTAACTGTTGTGCAGCTTGGTATACTAGTTATATAGAACTTGCTTAGCATTATTAGCTTCATTTGCTGAAGCTTTAGGCCACAAGATGTGAACTTTCGCCTAGATGTGCTGCACTTTTACCCAGGTAAATAAAAGAAGGCCCCTGAGACAGTTTGAGTAGGAAAATCAGGATGTTACAGTGGTCAGCAAAAGCTGCAGCCTCAGAGTAAGCAGTGAGTTTGGTGGAATAGGGTACTTAATGCGTTAACATAACTCACACTAAAGGGCTGTATTTTTCTAAAACTAACATGGGAATTGATATCAAAGAATTTCAGGAATATGACTATTGTAGGATGTTTAAGAATCACACAATCACGGAAATGTTTGGTTTGGAAAAGATCCTCAGGATCACCAAGTCAAACTGATAATCCTATTCTACAAGGCTCACCCCTAAACCATCTCCTTAAGCACTACATCCAAATGACCTTTAAACACATCTAGGGTGGGCAACTCAACTATCTCCCTTGGCAGACTGTTTCAATGCCCAGCTCTTTCCCTGAAAGAATTTTTCCTAATGTCCATCTTGAGGCCATTTCCTCTTGTTCTATCACTAATTACCTGTGAAAAGAGACCAGCACCAGCCTCTCTACAACCTCCTTTCAGGTAGTTGTAGAGAGCAATGAGGTCTCACCTCAGTCTCCTCTTTTCCAAACGAAACAGCCCCAGCTCCTTCAGTCGCTCCTCATAAGATTTATTCTTCAGGCCCTACCCCAGCTTTGTTGCCCTCCTCTGCACTTGCTCCAGCACCTCCACATCTCTCTTGTATTGAGGAGCCCAAACCTGGAAGCAATACTTGAGGTGTGGCCTCACCAGAGCTGAGTACAAGGGGACAATCACCTCCCTACTTCTGCTGGACACACCATTTCTAATACAAGCCAGGAAGCCATTGGCTTTCTTGGCCACCTGGGCACACTGCTTGCTCATCTTCAGCTGCTTGTTGATTGGAACACCCAGGTCCCTTTCTGCCAGACAGCTTTCCAGCCACACTGTCCCAGGCTTGTAGCTTTGCTTGGGGTTGTTGTGACCCAAGTGCAGGACTTGGCATTTGGCCTTGTTGAACCTCATCCTGTTAACATTGGCCATTGATCCAAACTATCCAAGTCCCTCTGTAGAGCCTTCCTAGCCCCATGCAGATCAACACTCCCACACAATTTGGTATCATCTTTGAACTTGCTAGTGACACACTCCATGTCTTCATAAAGCTCATCAATAAAGATATTAAACAGAAATGGTCCCAACACTGAGCCCTGAGGAACACCACTTGTGACTGGTTGCCAGCTGGATTTAAGTCCATTGACCACCACTCTTTGGGTCCATTCACCCTGCCAGTGCTTCATTCAGTAGAGTGTGGGTTCATCCAAGCCACGAACAGCCAGTTTGTCCACGAGAATTCTATGGGAAGCAGTGTCAAAGGCTTTTTGAAAGTCTAAGTAGACAATATCCACAGAACTTTCCCTCATCCGATGGTAAGGTCATCTTGTCATAAAAGGAGATCAGATTGGTCAGGCAGAACCTGCCCTTCACAAACCCATGTGGACCAGGCCTGATCCCCTGGTTATTCATTATATGGTGTGAAATGGCACTTGACATGACTTGCTCCACGACCTTCCCTGGTATCAAAGTCAGACTGACAGGTCTATAGTTTCCTAGATCCTCCTTTCTTCCTTTCTTGTAGATAGGTGTTGCATTTGAAACCCTCCAGTCCATTGGGATCTCCCCAGTTTGCCAGGACTTCAGGTAAATAATGGAAGTGTCTTGGCGAACGCATTTGCCAACTTCCTCAGCACCCCTGAGTGTAGCCCACTCGGACCCTGTGATGGGTTGAGGCAGCCCCCTCCCCACCACGGGCAGAATAAAACAACTCAGACAAAACGGATTGCAAAAGTGATGGAAAGTTTAAAGGAAAAGCGGTGAATGTTTACAGAAAGCCAAAAGCAGAGTGACAAAAGAGATCCCAAAACAGTCCCAAGATGATCCCATCCCCACCTGGGGGTACATCCAAGACCCCCAGGGCTCCTTCTTCCCCCTCCCCACTGCTAGGCTAGTCTCAGCTGGCCAGATCTGAGACTGCCCATCCCCCGTGGCCTTGGGCCTAGCCAGGCCCATGGCCGGGAGGCAACATCTCCCCCATTACTGGGTGACGGTGAGGAAGAAAGAGGAAGTGCTTAGGCCTCGCACTAGATCTTATAGTGGTGCAGAGGATTCTGGTAGAAATACCCAATTTCCTGTGTCCACCCACTGGGCTGGACCTCTGGACACAGGAAGCAGGAGGGCACCCAGCCCAAACTGCAACAGACCCATAGACTTGTGTGTGTTTAAGTGGTGTAGCAGGTCACTGACCATTTCTTCATTTATTGTGATGACCTCATTCTGATTCCCCTCCCTGACTCAAGCTGCAACAGGGGAAGTTTAGGCTCAAGGTGAGGAGAAAGTTCTTCACCGAGAGAGTCATTCACCATTGGAATGGGCTGCCTGGGGAGGTGGTTGAGTCGCCGTCCCTGGAGGCGTTCAAGAGGGGACTGGATGTGGCACTTGGTGCCATGGTGTAGTCGTGAGGTTTGTGGTTACAGGTTGGACTCGATGATCTTCGAGGTCTCTTCCAACCTTAGTAATACTGTGATACTGTGATACCGAGTTCATAAGGCTTGATGTCCAGGGAACTGCTGCTTCCAGTTCTAAAGACTGAGGCAAAGTAGGCACTGAGCACCTCAACCTTCTCATCCTTAGTCACTGTTTCACTCTGCATCCAATAAAGGATGGAGATTTTCCCTAGTCCTCCTTTTTGTTGCTAACGAATTTATAGAAACATTTTTAATTTTCTTTAACAGCTGTAGCTATGTTGAGCTCTATCTGTGTTTTGGCTCTCCTAATTTTCTCCTTGCATAGCTTCACTACCTCTTTAAAGTCCTGATGAGAGACCTGTCTCCTCTTCCAAAGGCCATAGAGTCTCCTTTTGTTCTTTAGGTCCAGCCAAAGATCCCTATTCAGCCAGGCCAGACACCTTTCCTGCTGACTCATTTTTCAGCACACTGGGACGGCCTGCTCTTGTGCCTTTTAGACTTCCTGCCTGAAGTATGTCCAGCCTTTCTCTATCTGTTGGAGTGGTGTGGTGGGTTTAAATTACCCCCAAAACTAATTTGGAGAACTAACCCCCAAAATAAAATTGCCAGACCAGCTCAGATTGGATGGAAGGAAATGAAGCTGTGTTTACAAGCAAATGAAAATACAGAAATATGAAATGCAATGAATATGTACAAAATATACAATACTTGCATATATTTACAGTTTATTAACAACACAAGGAACCCCCTGGACAAAACCAAAGGGTTATCTATAGCTTCCCACTCTCAACTCCCTTCCCCCTTGTACAAGGGAAAAAAAGAGAAAAAGAGAAGAGCGGAGAGTAGCTTGCTAGTTGCTTAGCCACAACAAGAACACAGCCAAGGTCAGCAACAGCCAAACAAAAGCCACCAGCTAGTATCAGCCAGATTAAAGAGCCAAGAAAGAGAGCAGAATAGTTTATACAACTAACTTTATGTTAGTTATCACACCAATGAGATTATTTAGACCTTATATTATTATTTTCCCTTACATCCAATGGTAATTTATTTACACACTATCACTTTCTACTCCAGATCTGTGGAAAACTTCCTAGGCCTCAGTCTAAAACTGTCGCAGGTGGCCTCCCAAGGGACTTTGTCAATCCGTCTCCTGAACAGGTCAAAGTTTCCCCTCCAGAAGTTCAAGGTGGCAGGTTTACTAACCTCTCTCCTTGTTTCCCCAAGGATAGAGAACTCAATCATCTCATGATCTCTGAGCTCTAGATGTTCTTCAACCTTTAGTTCCCCGACAGGTTCTTCCCTGTTCACAAAAAACAGGGAAAATTTGGTATCCATCAATTGCAGCACTCCAGTTGTGGGAGTCATCCCTCCATGTTTCTGTGATGGCTGCTACATCATAGTTTCCCTGTAGCACAGTGGCTTCCAGCTCCTTCTGTTTACTGCCCATGCTGCATGCATTGGTGTATAAAGGAGGGAGTTGAGTGCGTAGTTTTCAACTCTGAGTGGAGGTAGAGCTTCTGTTTTTCTAAGATGGCAACACACTTCTCTGCAAGTGTTGGGCTACTACACCCAGGGTTCTCGCCAGGGAGAAGCCTGTGGCCCCGTGCCCCAGGCAGGCAGCAGACCTCCCTGTGAGATGGATATGATATGCAGAAAAACTCCACAACTCAAAAGTTGTAAAGTAGGTATGTATTTATTCAGTACTGAGATGCATGGCGATAACTCCTCCAAAGCATGTGCAACTTCAGCAACACTATTTACCCTATTTATTCCCTGAACCATTACATAAACAGTGAGTTTCACAATATGCCTATACATATTAATTTCCTAGGCCCGCCTAATCTTGCTTCATATTATAATGAGCTTGTAGTCCTTTTGCACTTGTGCAGCGTTCTCAGCTGGTCTTATTGGTGGTCTTCATGATGAAGTAAGTAGTCTTCCTCAGTGATGAACTTTTCACCCTTCTTCTGCATGTGCTGCTTTTGCAAACAGTTTCTCCTTTATCACAACAACCTTGTTTCCTGTCCTTCCTTTATCACAAGATAGCCTTGCCTCCTCTCATTTTTGCAAGCAGTCAAGCAATGAAGCCTTACCTCTCATATCCTCTCATCCTGTTTTTGCAAACAGTAAATGTCAAGGATAAATATTGCTCACTCAGCTGCCCCTAATCAATGATCCTTCTTTAATTCCTAATTCTCTTACATCAGATCAGGCCTGCAAACTGGGCTCTCAGTTCCCCTGAAAAGGGAATCCTCTACTACTGCCACCTTTCTTTTTTTCGTGTTTGCACTAGTCCTAAATTGTGAGACTAGGTAGCTGCATGCATGGACATTCATTCATCTGGTGCTCTGTTTCAAGGGCCTCCTACCTGTTGAGCGTGGGCAACTGGAAGGACTGTGGGATTGGGAGGGGACTCTCCTGCCTTGCTAGAGAGGGATCTGACTCCATTCCTCCTCATCTCTTAGATCTTTCTTTTTCCAGGTGACAAGAAGTCATGGGATCCCCTGCTTCTTGTGCCACACACACCTGCTGACCCTCCCACAGGGATGGCAGAGACTGACTCCACAAGTCTATCTTCCAGGTTGACCATATTGTTCACCTGCTCACATATAATATGTGTGTTGTCTCTGCAACCCTCCACTGCCAGGCTCCAGCACTCTCCACAGCCAGGGGCCTGGGCACCTACATGTCTGCATAGACCCTCTGTCTGGGTACTCACAGTTCTACTAAAAACAGCCCTCAGCCTGGTTGTAACTATGGCTGGATCTTTATCACTGACTGTGTTCTTATACTGCCAGGATACACTCAGATGACTCACCTTGCTTGCTGATTGGCCTTGCTCAGTGTGCAGGTATCACAGATCCCAATGAGCTGCAAACAGCCGCAGCACTCCCCGCAGGGTGCACACACAGTAACTGTTTACTTACTCTGTGCTGTGTGTCCCAGAGACTTTTTATTGCCTGATCAAAAATGGGTAGTATTGATTCCACCCACATAGGTGGGTGGTGTTGATCTCTGCAACAAATGGCTGTTTGGTGTGTTAATGCCTCGTTTAGACTTACCAGGGTGGTGCTGGTTCTGCCCACTCTAGCTCAGCAGCCCATCCATGAGTTGCCAGCCCCTAGCACAGTAAAGCTGCTTTTCCCAGCTTCAAAAAGCACTAAAAAGAGCTTTTTGATGTCTCTTTTGGCTACAGATCCCTTGCTCAGCACAACCTTACCTGCACTGAAGCTGGTCTTTGCAGTGTGAGAACTTGGAACTTCACCAAACAAACTCTGTGTTTCTGAATGCTTACTGCATGGTAAATTCTGTGTACTGAAAGCCAGTGATACTGAACACTTTATGCACAAAATTTTCCTTCTTGTTAATTGTCTATGTTTAGCCCATATGTAGCTTATCTATAGCAGCTGCTCTATCACTTGATGATCCCTCCCCAGCAGAGAAGAGGAATCAAGAGAAGACCCATGGGTGGAAATTAAAACAGATTTAATGAAACAGATAAACGAGTACCAATACAAAGTATACAAATCTATACTCAACCCAGCAAATGTGCAATGGTCACAAGATCGAGTTCCTGAAAAAAAACACCTCTGCTAAAAATTTAAAAGTAATTTTCTAGTAATTAATGCAATATCTTGTCTTTAAAAGTTTGTGCAAGTATTTTTCATATACTTAGATAGTCCATTTGTTCTGTATAAGACAGCTCATTTGAATTGAAATTACTGTAATCACAGCCTGTAATATATAGTCTTCATAGATTCCTGGAATCTAATGTGAAAAAGGACAATCAAAACACACAGGTGAACCTCCTATATACCATCAAGTTTCACCAGCTTAAGCTATGAACCTAGCTGTATGCAAAATCTGAAAAAAGTACATTAATAACTATTTTGGATTGATTTTAGGGAATTTTGATGATGTTCAAACATTCTCTAAATATCTGACAAGGTAAAGAAAGCTTCAAATAATCGGCATGGAGAGGAATACCTTATAATTTACTGGACAGTAATTCAGCAGTGTTACTAAAAATCAGGTAGATTTTCTTTCCTATGATATATACCACATACATTTTTATATTTGTTTAGTATTGATAATCACATTTTGGTTCGATGTTGGTATTTTTATTTGCTGTTATTGACATGATTAGCATAAAATTTAGCATAAATCTATTGATTGGGTTTGCAATATGCTACTAGGCATATTTATTGCAGTTACTTTGTTTCAACCATCTATGAAGTTTGTTTTACAATAGTTCTTAGAAAGTTATTTAATTTTTGCTACCTAATATAAAAATTTCCTCCTGAGTAACAGGAGCATATATTGCAACCACATCCTGGGATTCATCAAACACAATATAACAAGCCAGCCAAGAGAGATGATTATCCTGCTGTATTCAGCATTGATGTGCCGTCACTTTTGTACACTGTGCAGTTCTGGGACACACTACTTAAGAAGGATATTGAGGTCTTTGAATGCATCCAGATAAGGGTGACATTCCAGCTGGTGAAAGGGCAGGAAGGCATGTCCTGTCAGGAGTGGCTGAGGACTCTGGGTTTGTCTAGTTTGGAGAAAAGGAGGCTGAGGGGTGATCTCATCAGTCTCAACAGCTTTCTAAAGAGGGAAAGTTGAGAGGGAGGTACTGATCTCTGGTATCCAGTGACTGGACATGAGGGAATTGTTCAGAGCTACATCAGGAGATTTTCAGACTAAACATTAAGTTTAATCTCTTTACCAAGAAGGTGATCAAACACTGGAATAGGCCTCCTACAGAGGTGGTCAATGCCGTAGACCTGTCAGTGTTTAATTCACATTTGGGCAATGCCCTTAAAAACATGCTTTAACTTTTGGCCAGTCTTGAAGTGATCAGTCAATAGAACTAGGTGATCAGTGTAGGTTTCTTCCAACTGTGTGACCATATTATTCTATTCTGTTCTTATCCTTTTTAGATTTCACCTTATTTCACCTGTGTGACTGTAATATTCTGTTCTATTCTGTTCTTACCCTTTTTAGATTTCACCTTATTGATTTCAATACATTTCTCCAAGTTATGAGAATAATTTGGAATTCCAAGACTGCACTTCAGGGTACTTTGACTCTACTTCTTCATTTAATTTGAAAATTTTAAGTGAACTCTCTGATTCTGTCCAAACTACGGCTGAAAATATTGAACAGAATAAATTTTAGCATAGATCCCAGTGAATCCCCAATAGAAATGCAGTCTGACAGCATTACTATACTTCAAGTATAGTTATTCAGCTGATTATGCACCCGCCTTTTGGTTATTTCATCTACTTCATCAGAGGTTTTCATGAAAGTGTCATTTGGAAGTAAAGTTCTACTACAATCAAAATGAATCTGTTTTATTATTCGTTTTATGAGCTCTGCCAGCTATTCTATGAAAAGACTAAATTAATTTAGTTTGACACTCTAAATTCTTAACAAATCCCTTCTTGATGATTCCCAACAACTCTATTTTTATGCTCTCTGCATATTTCATTTTAAAGTTTAGATATTTAACTGAATGTTCATAGGCTTTTTCTTATTTTCTGCAGTGTTGAAGATAAATATAGTCCTCTTAATTTTTTTTTCCCTACATACACATAGGTCCAATGCCTCCTCCCTCCCTTCCTCTGTTCCTTTTTTTTCTTCCTTCCTTCCTTCCTTCCTTCCTTCCTTCCTTCCTTCCTTCCTTCCTTCCTTCCTTCCTTCCTTCCTTCCTTCCTTCCTTCCTTCCTTCCTTCCTTCCTTCCTTCCTTCCTTCCTTCCTTCCTTCCTTCCTTCCTTCCTTCCTTCCTTCCTTCCTTCCTTCCTTCCTTCCTTCCTTCCTTCCTTCCTTCCTTCCTTCCTTCCTTCCTTCCTTCCTTCCTTCCTTCCCTTCCTTCTTCCTTCCTTCCTTCCTTCCTTCCTTCCTTCTTTCTTTTCTTTCTTTCTTTCTTTCTTTCTTTCTTTCTTTCTTTCTTTCTTTCTTTCTTTCTTTCTTTCTTTCTTTCTTTCTTTCTTTCTTTCTTTCTTTCTTTCTTTCTTTCTTTCTTTCTTTCTTTCTTTCTTTCTTTCTTTCTTTCTTTCTTTCTTTCTTTCTTTCTTTCTTTCTTTCTTTCTTTCTTTCTTTCTTTCTTTCTTTCTTTCTTTCTTTCTTTCTTTCTTTCTTTCTTTCTTTCTTTCTTTCTTTCTTTCTTTCTTTCTTTCTTTCTTTCTTTCTTTCTTTCTTTCTTTCTTTCTTTCTTTCTTTCTTTCTTTCTTTCTTTCTTTCTTTCTTTCTTTCTTTCTTTCTTTCTTTCTTTCTTCCTTCCTTCCTTTCTTCCTTCCTTTCTTCCTTTCTTTCTTCCTTTCTTTCTTCCTTTCTTTCTTCCTTTCTTTCTTTTCTTGCCTCCTAAATATGCCTTATCCTTTCCACGTAATAAAATATTATTTACACAAACTTGGTAAAATGCCCAGATTTTCTGCAAGTCCCATATGGTTTCTTGTGTAGTGTACTTATGTAAATATAATAAAGTGCAACTTAATAAACAATCTCATTTTATAAAAATTCTCCTGTGTTTCCAATTAGGCTTTAAGGCTACACAAAAGCTGGAGCTATGTTTTCTTCTTTGTTCCTTCAGCATGAAGACAAGGATTACAATATAGTGAGATGGCATGCAGTGTATTCTCTTTCCAATATTTCTTTTTCAGTTCATTTCATGAAACTGAAATACATGCTATTTACTTACTTACACTCCTTATAGCTCTGACAGGGAACTACAGAATAGGGAAGTCTTAAAAAAATAATAATTGTTTTTCCCCAAAATCTCAAACTGTGTTCAGCTCTACAACTATGTACGCATGCATGTGCATGCTAAATTGCTTCAAAAGTTGATATATATAAATAAATCATCAAACATCACAAATCCATCTTTTTCTCAAGAAAAATTATTTCTCATCTAAGCTCAAAATTATATTGTTCAGTATTAAAAGTGACTGGTTAAAGTACAACAACTGTCAGTTGTCTTCTGTTAGTGTTAACTTAAGTGTATATAATACAGATTTTGGAAAGCCAAATGATTTTGTTCATATTATTCATATTATGCAGATCAAAGGTGCAAGACAGAAAGTAAAAGATTTGTGAATGAAAAAATAAACAGACCAACAAAGGTACTTATGCATATCCATCATGCCCTACTAAAGAACATATTTGTTCATTTTTCACTTAGGATTTAGCATGAAAGTTCTCAGAAGCAATGAACTCAACCTTACCCTCACACTACTGTTATTAGACACCATTCTGTTTGTACATGTGATTCAGCTAGACAACTTTCAGAACTTAGACAGTCTAAGTACAGGTAGTGATGCCAGATCTTAAAAACTCCTTAGACTGTTGTGCATAAGACAAGGCATTTCTTTAATCAGCGCTGGGTTAAATGGGGGATTACTCCCAAAATATGACTGGCCCAATGAAAAGTTTTTGCAGCTTTGAACTTCTACAAAGTCACACCCACCTAATACAATTATTCCTTTGACCTGTTATATATTCACTGGGTATGATTCAGCAAAATATGTGTGTATCTGAGCCTGTGCAAGTGGTCTGGGGTCTCTAAAACCCCCTCCTCAAATTATCTCTTTATGGCATCAAGGGTAATTTCTCACAAACTTCCTTTCTTATCTCTGTTTATCTTAAATGCTTGAACTCTGTCTATCAACCAGGAGCAAAGGAAAAAGTTTGAAAACAACTTGTGACTAGAAGATGTCTTCTTGTAACAAAAACAATATATTCCAAAACCGATAGTGAAACATGAGAAACTAATCCACATTTTGAGAACTTAAAAATCACAAACCAAACCAACAAGCAAACAAAAAGATCCCACAAAAACCCCAAAACAAAACAAGCAAACAAAACCCAAAACCAACAACAACAAAAAACCACCACAAAACAAAGGAAGGGAGAGAAAAAACTAAGCCTGGGCTCTTTGAAATGCAAGCTTAGGGTAAGAAAACCTGCTTAAGGCCTGATTTTTAAGGTAGTATTTCCCCTCTTTTGAGATTTCTTTATGTCACAAAGAGATTTCAGTTCTTAACATATATACTTCTTATTTCCTATTCTAGATCTTAAAGCAGAATAACACTTACACATGCACTATATTATAGCATAATAAACACAAGTAACTAATAAAAGTAAATAAGGTCAATAAATCATAAACTGATTATTGGTCCAATAATTGGCTAAAGCCCAAATCAGGAATCCAAGATGGTAGCTAGTTCCAGACTTCCCAGGATCCCCAGGTGGTGTCCCCTTTTGCACTTCATGTAGTATCTTGGTCTCTTCATTTATTCCCATATCTCATTGATGATTATGACAATAGGAAAAGATGAAATAAAAGATGAAGAAAACAAAGTCCTTAAAAATATTTTTTGGTTTTCTTGAGGGACATCTCTATATATTCAGTTATGTGTGTGTCTATATGTATAGACATGTTATAAATATGTTTATTACTTTATAGAGAGCTTTTTACCTCCTTATCCTTGAGAAAAAAAAACCCCAACATTTTAAAATAATATTTTTCCTCAAGTTATTTTTGAATAAAGCAAAATTTTTAAATTAGCAGAAAAAAACCTGCTGTGTAAGTTGTTTTGGCAACAGAAACACAGCACTTAATGTAAATATTAATAAGGCACTTCACACAGGGAAAGCTATTACATCAAATAGAAAGGGAGTTAGTCTTGTTAGCAACAAAAATGCTTATTTAAATAAGTCATCTTCAGTTATAATAGTTCTATTTGGTCTCAAAAAGAGGAAAATAAAAAAATACTTCATGTTTGAAGAAAAAAGATTAAATGCAGAATATGTGTTTAAATGACACTTTGCAGAAAAGCAAATAAATTATAAAACATAAAAATCCAATATTTGTTATAAGTGTGGCTTGTATTTATCTCAAATTCCATTGTAAAACTGAATTCCAAAATACAGGTTACTCAATTTTATGCTCATGAATCAGTGTGACTGTTTTAGGCTGTGCCTTTAAGAAAGGGACAGTTGCTGGAACTCTCTGGCTGAATGTTTTGAAAAACAAACATATTCTAAACGAATTTCATTGGTAGATTGGTAGAATGCAACTTTAAGTTTTAGTTCAGTTTGAGTCTCAGTTCTGTCTGTTCCAGTCTGCATGTCTGTTTTCAGTCTCTCTCTGAGCAACAGCTGCTGGA
The DNA here is from genome assembly GCA_033816785.1 of Picus viridis. Taxonomy (NCBI): domain Eukaryota; kingdom Metazoa; phylum Chordata; class Aves; order Piciformes; family Picidae; genus Picus; species Picus viridis. The sequence continues at coordinate 63,515,584 of CM066566.1, forward strand.
CGGAGTTAACCTTGAACTAACAGATAAGAATAATTCTTGCATACACTTTGAACTAACTTTTTCCTCCTTAATAATTTCCTTTCTTCTAATAATTTCCTCCTTAATAATTACCTTTTCTCTCTCTCTAACCCTTTTTGGGGAAAAAGGGAGGTAGGGGGAGAGAGGGGGTACAGCGGGGGAGACCCTCCTGGCTGGAGGAGGGAGTTTTGTTCTGTATTACGTTCTTTGCTGTATATTTCTGTATATATTGTATTTCTTTCACCACCACAGTCAGTCATATAAATTTCATAGGAATCAAACTCTGTACGTTCTATTAAATGAAAGGAACGAAGTGGACAATTTTGAAGTATGTGTATGAAACTTCTTTTCTGTCAAGATAATATTCTCTTGTTTAATTTTTTCTGCTTGTAGATGAAATATTTTATAATATTCTGTTACTACAATAAAAAGTGTTTATATATTTTGTTGTTCTTGTTCTCTTCTGAATACTACAGTTTTACTTGTTCTGTGTAACCAATATTAAATATTTCTCTTATTATAAAATCACAGAATCATTTTGGTTAGAAAAGACCTTTAAGATTATTGGGTCCAACCACTATGTAACTCCAAAACATGCCTTTTAGCACCATCTTTTAAATACCTCCAAGGATGATGACTCAGCCACCACTGAAAACTTATTCCAGAGTTTGACAACTCATTCAGTGAATAAGTTTCTTATAATATCTAATCTAAATCCTTATTGTCACATAGATTTTATTTTCAATTGTGACCACTGAAAGCTAAGCTGAAAGATTTGGTAGATATTGCAATGTTAATTCTCTTCTGTATGTTGCCAGGAAATATTGAAAAAAAAAAAACCAAACAAAACTTCAAGATACATAACTAAGTGTTCTTACACGAAATATGAATCTGTTGCAGTTCAATAATACCTCTTAAGAAGACTAGGTTTTTGAAGTGTTAGTTTTAAATATGGTTGCACTGGGATTTTAATTTATTGCTATTTTAGAAATTAAACATATAATAAATAAGAAGTTGTTCATCACAATGTAAGACATTAATCTAAAAATAATTTGTTATTGGCACTTGTCACAACCTGACATCAGCGGAAGGGTTTTTGGGTGGTTCTTTAGGGATACCTAAGAAGTGAGTGAGGCAAACTTACACTAAAATGGATAGAATAATGAGCAGATCACTTTGATCATACATAGTTCTTACATCAGGCAAGGTAATTACTTAGTACCAGAGAGAGAGAGAAAACATAGGAGAGTGAGAGAGAAGAGTGAAGAGAAGGATGGGGTATTAACAGAGGTAAGAGGAAAAAGTATCGCCACTCCAGGTCCCGAGGTGTACCACATGGTGGTTTTCTTTTGGTAATGGGTACACACCAACAATCTGTGGTGTTGCCATTTACACATGAATTCCTACTATTTCTCACCTAGGGGAAGAGGTATTCCCAAAGCAGGGCAGATCACAAGTTGATTGCATGATGGTGCAGGCGCATTGGGTACTGTGGTGGTCACAAAGCAGCATGTGTTCCTAATATTTTGAGTGACTACTGTTTTGCCTTTGTTTACTTCACTTGAAGCACTTGAAGCAGGAACAAACACTATGTGCAGTCCTTGATGATCAAGTACAACCCATTCTATAAAGAGGCAAATATAGACCTTAAACTTGTCCATCCTGCAATATTCCTGTAAGCCTGACAGAAGTATGGGTTTCTGTAAAAATGTCTGCAGCAGGTGAATTTGAGCTCAATTACAAAGCGCAGTACTTACTTGCTTGAAAAAGTAAATGAAGGAGAGACTGGAAGAAGTAATTAAACATAATTTTCCTGTTCATTTTTTGCATAATATGAGTAGCACAAAAACTTATGATTCAGTTGAAAATTAATAATATCTAGACTGACAACAGATGCATTTTGTTGCTGCTTTTGTCTGTGATTGTTTTCACTTGTCCCTGTCAAATTTGAGCAACTGTCTGGTTTTAAGTTATTATGCATAGCTTTCTCTTAGGCTGTGAACTAATGAGGCCAGTACCAAAGCTGTAGGGCTCCTTCAGTACGTGAACCATTTTAAGTACAGTATTAGCCTTCTAAGTTTCTACAGAAGCTGTTACTGACTTACAAAGGATGAAAGACTATGTGTTTACAGCAACACTAGAAACAAACATAGAATAGTGTGACCTTGACATATTCAGAAAGGATGCTTTAATCAGAAATATCATGAAACATCCTTTAATATCAGAAAAAGTGTACATCACAGTCATGGCAGATGAACTGATAGACAAAGGATGAAAGACTAATGGAATATGTGGAAAAATTCAAGATTAGAGATTTTGTATTGATGACTCTTAAGGTCAACAATTCACAAAAGTGATGTGGATGTTTGATTCCTTGACAAACTGCAGGAAGTGAATTATCATCTAAATTCACAAAATATTATGCTGACTATGGCAGTCTAGTGACTAATAATTATAATTCTGGTATTCAGGATAGGATTCTTTACCTCTCTACTTCCAAGCCGAATCCAAATTATTTCTTGATGGATTTGCTCCTTCCCTTTCTTTTCCTCTCTATTGGGAAAGAGGAGGGGGAACGCGGGAGGGATTCTCAGCCTGGCCCCATTTGAGTCCTTAAGCCCTAGTTAAGGCTCAAACCACCACAAGAGATTGCTTAAAATATATGCTCTGTGGTTTGGGGGTTTTTTGTTTGACGCTGTATCCTTTCTGTATTTCAGTTCTGTTCTCATAGAATCAAAGAATCACAGAATGGAAGGGGTGGAAAGGGACTCTAAGATTATCTAGTTCAATGTGACTACGAAGGCAGGATGACAAAGTAGATCACATAGGAACATGCCCAGGCAGGTGTTGAATGCCTCCAGCAGAGACTCCACATTGTCTCTAGGCAGCGTGTTTCAGTGTTCTGCCAACCTCAAGGTAAAGAGTTTTTTCCTTATCTTTATGTAGGAACTCCCACATTTCAGTTTGTGACCATTGCCCCTTGTCCTGTCACTGAATACCACTGAGAAGAATCTGGCAATGCCCTCTGACACTTGACCTTTAGATATTTATAAGCATTAATGAGATCCCCCTTTTCTCCAGGCTAAACAGACTCAGCTCTCTGAGCCGCCTTGATTATTTTGATGTAATATGCATAAACAACAACATTGGACCAATACACAAAAATATACATTGAGGAAAAACAGGCTATCAGTTCTTCTAACTTACCATGGGACTTGCTGTTGTATTCACTAAAGTTTTCCACAGTGGTTTTAAATTATAAAGTTTTATTTGCAGGTCAGAAAGATGTCATAAATCTTTCGGCAATCATTTCTTATGTAGATCTTATGTAGATATGCTTGCACAATTCATAGGAGTATTAGAAGATATGATTAATTCAAACAAAATTTTCAAAAATGGAAGCCTAAAATTATATTGAAAGATCATTTTGAAATCTAAATATATGGTCCCTCTTTAAAGTAGATAAACACTTAACTATTGATTCCTATTTGCATGAATCTGGATCTAATACCTGTGACTCCATTTCCACTTTAACCTTACAAAAATTTAGGTAAAGGGAAGGTCCTCCTATTCTGCTACTTCCCTTCTTCTATAGCTAACATCTGTAAGCACATGGTATCAGATAATTTTTTTTTGCCTTATTTTAATGGTTATTAAATATTTTTTGAAATAAATTCCTCAGCTGCAGGAGAAATGCTATAGCCACAAAAATTAAGCTAAAAGAAGGGGGAACTGAAAAGCAGTTTTCAGTTATGCCATATTACAGGAAGGGACTGCAGCATAATTTTAAGTATGTATATTCTTAGTGAAAAAATCTTGGTCTCATTGCTCTTGAAAACTAGAAAATAATTATTTGTAGTTACAGACATGGGTCAATCCCACCTTGTGACCGGTTTAGGCTGTGCCTTTAAGAAAGAGACACTTTCTGAACACTCTGGGCGAATATTTTGATATTAGAATGAAAACAATGATATGCTAATTCAATTTCATTGGTGGGACCCGGTTGTAGTTTTTTTGTTTAGTCTTTCAGTCGGGGGGAGTCAGTCAGTAGTCGTCTTCTTCTTCCCCCTGTGCTGTGAGCTGGCTCGTTTCTCTCTACGATTCCTCTCTAACCAGATAAGAAAACTAACTTTTTGCATTCGCTTTGAGCTTTAACAAAGTTTTCCCCTTTTAATTACCTTCCTTTCTCTCTCTCTCTAACCCTTTTGGGAAAAAGGGGAGGTAGGGAGGGAGAAGGGAGCGGCAGGCCGAACCCCCTGGCCGCAGGGGGGGGTTGGGGAAAGGTTTCCTGTATTACATACTTTGCTGTATATTTCTGTATATATTGTAAATATTGTATATTTTTGTACATATTCATTGCATTCCATATCTGCTTGTAAAATACAGCTTTCATCTGCTTCTCCGGCTGAGTTAGCTCTGGAATTCTTTTGTGTGTGGGGGGAACTTTCCTACTCCACCACACACCTTCATCTTCTAGCAACTAGAACATTCAGCAATTAAGTGAAGCATAAACCTTACTTCATACTTTAGATGTGACTTTTTTTCTGCAAGAGTAGGATAAAACACTTCAAATTAACCACATGTAGAAGAAAATAAATAGGAAAAATGGTCATAGACAACAATCTAAAATAGACATAATAATAATTCAATAAGGGAAGCAAACATAGATCTAAACTTTCAGCTTCTATTTTTTTTAATGGCAAACCCCGATTTGGACATTTTCTTCTCTTCACCTATTTTCTATCACTCAGATGGAGAATGTTCTACTCATGAGTTCAGAGCTTTTGTGTCTAAGTTTTGTTTTTCTCCCCAGCTCACTTTTCTAACTGAAGAAATGGTATAGAAATCTGATATTTTCATAACAGTAAATTTATATCTGTAATATTGCATACATCAAAACTGCAATACAGTAAAGTCAGACTTCCTCAAATGAACAGAGTAGCAGCAGCCTCAAGCTTATAAGCCATTAGGAACCCTAATTCTGTGTATAATCTTCTCCCACAAATATTAATTCTCCGAGGGAAGAAGTTAGGATGTTTTGTCCTCGGTGTTCACTGTAATTCAGAATGAATAGACTTTTTCCTAATACATCAAATTCTATCAGCATAAAGGATTCATCCTCTTTTAAAGATGGTCTTCCTTACTTTTCTAAATCAACGTGATGCATTTCTTATATTTTTTCCTGTCTTTTATGCATAACTTGTATTCACCAGTCATTCCTCAAATATTTCATATTCCCTCTCTGTCCTGAAGGGAAAAGCCCAAAACATGCCCTAAACCAGACCGTGGGCTAAGCACCCATAAATCAACAAACCTGGATATTGCCTGGACATGTCCCAAGGGCCATTTGGTCCAGGTAAATGTGTTGCACGTGATGAATCTGCAGCTGACCTTGTGATACACCTACGGACTCTGTATGCCTCTGGCCATGTTTGGACTTGCAAGGGGACAAGCTTCTCCCAGTGCCCAGAAGCTGCTGCAGCAAGAGCATTGAATGAAACCCAAGCCACAGCCAGCTGGCCTGACACATCAGCTGCCCTGCCTGAAATGCACCAAGGGACACGTCCCTAAAGAGAGCTACTGCAACCTGACTTGAGAAAGAATGGACCCAAGGAGCCACTCAGAGAAGCCCTGGCGGCAATGACCTTCCTACTATGCATCCAGGATGTGTCCCTCAGCTACAGAGCAAAGCAAAAATCCCAGAAGCCTCTCTCCTGACACAGTGTTCCACAGTGGACACCAGCTTTGCTTTGTTTACCCTTGCAAATTTCAAACATGCACTGCACTTTTCGATTATAACAGAGTCCAGAAAGATACCAGACTAAAGCAACAAAGAAGTGAGTAACCTGGCTAATTTGCTATAGAGTCCCCCTATTGGGAAAATGCAAATTGCAGCACCCTCTTTCTAATTTGAACCTCTGTATTGTAAGCTCTCAGATTTTTGCTTAAATCATTTAAATTGTCTTCATATTCCTTGTACGTGAAATATATTACCCACAACTGAATATGAGTACCTGCAAATATACATTGTAAGGAAGTTACGGCAGTGTTTGAAAATATCCCCACCTGAAATATTAAACAGGATGTGGGGAGGCCTGTGGCTGTGGTCTACCTGGACTTCAGCAAGACCTTTGACACCATCCCCCACAGCAAACTGCTGGCTAAGCTGTCAGCTCGTGGCTTGGACAACAACACTATGTGTTGGGTTAGGAACTGGCTGGAGGGCCGGGCCCTGAGAATGATGGTGAATGGTGCCACATCCAGCTGGAGGCCAGTCACCAGTGGTGTCCCCCAGGGATCAGTGCTGGGACCCATCCTCTTTGATATTTTCATCGATGATCTGGATGAGGGCATTGAGTCAGTCATCAGCAAATTTGCATATGGCACCAAGTTGGGAGCGGTTGTTGATCAGTTAGAGGGTAGAAGAGCCCTGCAGAGGGACCTTGACTGATTGGACAAATGGGCAGAGTCCAACATGATGGCATTCAACAAATCTAAGTGCCGGGTGCTGCACTTTGGCCACAACAACCCCATGCAGAGCTAAAGGCGGGGGTCGGAGTAACTGGAGAGCAGCCAGGCAGAAAGGGACTTGGGGGTACTGGCTGACAGCCACTTAAACATGAGCCAGCAGTGTGCCCAGGTGGCCAAGAAGGCCAATAGCATCCTGGTCTTTATCAGGAATAGTGTGGCTAGCAGGAGCAGGGAAGTCATTGTGCCTCTGTATTCTGCTTTGGTTAGGCCACACCTTGAGTCCTGTGTCCAGTTCTGGGCCCCTCAGTTTAGGAAGGACATCAAGACACTTGAACATGTCCAGAGAAGGGCAACAAGGCTGGTGAGAGGCCTTGAGCACAAGCCCTTGTGGTGATTTGGGCTGGATGCCCTCTGCTGCATGGTGTACTTCCTGTGTCCAGAAGTCCATCCCAGTGCGTGGACACAGGAAACCGTGTATCTTCTACCACAATCCCCTGCACCGCTATAAAATCTAGCGTGGGGTCTGCCTCTTTCTCTTTCTTCCCTTGCCAGCACCCAGTAATGGGGGAGATGTTGTCTCCCGGCCATGGGCCTGGCTAGACCCAAGGCCACGGGGGGATGGGCAGTCTCAGATCTGGCCAGCTGAGACTAGCCTAGCAGTGGGGAGGGGGGAAGAAGGAGCCCTGGGGGTCTTGGATGTACCCCCAGGTGGGGATGGGATCTTCCTGGGACTGTTTTGGGATTTCTTTTGTCACTCTGCTTCTGGCTTTCTGTAAAGATTCACTGCTTTTCCTTTAAACTTTCCATCACTTTTGCAATCCGTTTGTCTAAGTTGTTATTTTTTGCCCGTGGTGGGGAGGGGGGCTGTCTCAACCCATCACAGCCCTATGTGGAGAGGCTGAGGGAGCTGGGATTGTTTAGCTTGGAGAGGAGGAGGCTCAGGGGAGACCTCATTGTCCTCTACAACTACCTGAGGGTGGTTGTAGCTAGGAAGAGGTTGGTCTCTTCTCCCTAGCAACCAGCACCAGAACAAGAAGACACAGTCTAAGGCTGCTCCAGAGGAAGTTTAGGCTCGAGGTGAGGAGAAAGTTCTTCACCAAGAGAGTTGTTTGCCATTGTAATGGGCTGCCCATGGAGGTGCTGGAGTCACTGTCCCTGGAGGTGTTCAAGAGGGGATTGGATGTGGCATTTGGTGCCATGGTCTAGTAGACATGAGGTCTTGGATGACAGGTTGGACTTGATGATCTTTGAAGTCTTTTCCAACCTTGGTGATACTGTGATTTTATAACACTGTTTTCTCATACTTGAGGTTTTGCTTTCTTAAGTGTCACTCCTTAAATTATTAAGGAACTTGTTCCAGAATAATTTCTGTGCCTAGCCATTCAAACCATTTCCTTTTTTTTTTTTCTTGTTTGCCTGGACTGGGTCCAGAGGAGAGTGGCAGGGATGATTGGAGTGTGGGAACACCTCTCCTGCAATTACAGGTTGAGATAATTGGAGCTCTCCGGTCCAGAGAGGAGAGGGCTCTGGGAAGACCTTATAGCTACATTTCAATATCTGAAGGCTGGGGAAGGACTATTTGTGAGAGCTTGTGGCAATAGGACAAGGGGCAATGGTTTGAAAGTGGAGCAGGGTAGATTTGGGTTAGGCATAGGGAAGAAGTTCCATCAGAGTGGTGGGATACTGGAGGAGGTTGCCCAGGGATGTAGTTGAGGCCCCATCTCTGGAGATGTTCAAGGTATGGCCCTGGGCAGCCTGGTCTAGTTGGAGGTGTCCTTGCTGAATGTAGGGGATTGGACAAGATGACCTTGAGGGTCCCTTCCAACCCTATGCAATCTGTGAAACTGGGGGTTATCGGTTGGACTTGGTGATCCTGAGGGTCTTTTCCAAACTGAACCTTTCTGTCATTCTGTGAGATCCTCTAGTGGTACTCAAGTAATTAACCTCACTATTTTACCAAAAAATTAGAAACTGTAAGTTGACTTTTCATCATCCTGACAAACAAATATAATTATCAAGGAATAACAATCATACATAGTTTTTGTACATGTAAGATGAAAAGAGTATTAAAAGTAAGAAATCAAGCACTGAATAATTAGGAATGCTTAACTAAAAATTCCCAGGTAATTTAATATGTCTTCATTGCAAAATTATCTATTACTTAGTCTTTTTTAATCTCCTGTCACGCTACTCTTCCAGTGTACTACCACTACAATATTTTTATGTGCCTTGTGTGCAGTTCCTTCGCAATTGCTGTAATAATGTAAGAATGGAATGTGGTTTGGAGCTGTAAACCCCACCTTCACAGTGCCAGCTATCTACACATTAATATGTTTTAAAGGAGAAAGTATTCCCTCAGTAAACGTCATTGCATGTAAGTCCTCCTTAGATGATTGTTCAGTTTACCTAATACTCCTAGCGATGTAGGTGTCATAGATTGAACTGAACTTGCTGCTGTTATTCATACCATGATGCAGTCATGGGAGATTCAAAAATGAAAGTGCTAACTGGAGCAGAGGACTAAGGGGCTTGAAGTTCAGATTGCAACATGGGAGGTTTCCTGTTCCACTTGCTGTTTCTGTGTTCTGGGGTGTGGGCTCTTTTCTGCAGGCATGACAGTAGAATGAGTGGGGAGTTGGGTAGCTGCTGGGTTTTTTTTTTTCTGTCTCATGCTTTCCCCCCTGTGTATTTTTCTGCACTTCCTCTGCAAATAGGCTAAGCTAAGGTAATCACACATTGTGCTTATGATATCTCATGTTATATTAAACTCTTATCACTTTATCTCAACCCTGAGTTTTGTATGTTACTGTTCCCCTCACTTTTGCATTGTGGGAGCAAGCAGGTTAACCCTTGCACTAAACCATTACAGTAGGCTGCAAACCAAGGACAGTATTGCTTTTACTATTTAGCAAGAAAACAGTAAACAATGATGATGTTTATTTTGGACACTTAGAGTTATGCACCTAAAGTATTGACATGTAAACTAAATGTATAAATTCTTATTATAGTCACTGTCGATTCAGTTAATACAGTTGTTGGATCAGAAAAGTCATCTCACTAGAAAATTTAATACTTGACTCCATTGTTTTTATATAGGGGGGAGTTTGAGATATCCTTGGACACCTTACTTGACAGTCAGATGATGATTGAAGAGGACAATGTCATTCTATAGAAAATAAGACATCTTTGTCAGATCTGTCAGATCTGAAAGGATTTCCCAAAGAGTCCAGAGCAGCTAAAAATGGCAGCACCTATTCAGGCCGCTACATTCTTCCCCTAGTATCTGATAAGCTGATCAGTCTGTAAACATTTTCTACTACACTGATCTTCAGCTCAGTTTCAGAATGGACTTTAAGATTTTCAATCCTGCTTTCAGAAGAGTAGTTACAGAATCACAGAATCAGAATTGCTAGGGTTGGAAGGGATCTCAAGGTCCAACACCCCTGCCGTGGACAGGTACACCTCACAGTAGATCAGGTTGCTCAGAGTTACATCCAGCCTGGCCTTAAAAACCTCTCACAAGCAGGAATATGCAACAATTTAAACAATATTAGCAAAAACTAGAAACAACAAAAAGTAATTTAAACTGTAAAGAAAAACAGAATAGGCAGCATGCTGGCTATGCCCACAAAGGGGTACTCTAGAACTTACCCAATAGAATGATTAGGGAAACAGAACCTTTTAACAGATGCTTATAAAAATCAAATTTACCAGGTTATTCACTGCAAATCACTTTAGTCCATTATATTCAGTTACTGTGTTTATAATCCCAAGAGTATGGGGCATATTTGAAATCATGCTGACTGGCAGTGGCATCTGCATGTAGACACTGTTGTTCTGGGAAGAGGCTTTTCTGTGAAGGATGCATCCCTGGAATGGTGTAGGGAAGCAGATGATGTGGCTGTCTGGGTGGGCAGTGCTTGGGCTTTTGAGCAGCTCTCATACCTGCAGCTCTGGGCTTGGCAATTTTTGTAGCTTTGTCTGCTATGGAAGGGTTCTTTAGCTGCAACCTTCACAGTGGTTCACATGTTGCTAAATTTATCATTCACTAATATCTTTGCATAATGAATCCAACCCAATCCCATCCCACATCTATGGATTTTAATACTCACATCTAATCGATAGTCCTACATTCCATGGAGGAAGTTCCTTGTATGGAGGTACAGTAGCTTTCAACATCTTTCTTTCACAGAACTACAAAGACTTTTTCTTGTGATTTTTTAAATTACCTGTACATGATTGCTGTTGCACATCTTCCTTTGTAAGATTTAGTGTCACAGAATGTGCTAATCTTGGTTTACTATGTTCAGTTCTGGTATGAATTTGACTTTATGAAGATCAGTTCTTTCTTGTCTGCTGTGAGTTCCAGCTTGTAACTGAAGGCACAGCAACTACAGAGAACTTGACACAGAGGCATTTCCACAGTGTCTCAGGGTGAGGTACTGCTGTAACATGAAGCAAATTCCAGTGTTACCTCATTGTAAATTGGCTTCCTATATAGAATGTCAGGTTTTGCAACTAAAAGATTATCTAGTTAAACAGAGATCCAGCTAGGATCAGATAAACAATGACAGACTATGAACCCTAGGAACTGAATCAGTCACTCTTAAAACCATCAAAGGACAAAGATTAGGCCGTTATCCCTGGTGTGGAACTCACCAAGGAGTCAAAGAAATAATGTCTTTCCTTGAAATGCCATGCAAATTAAATGGGATTACTGCCTAAACGGCTGTAAGATTTGTATGGAACACAGTGAGGAAATGAATATTGGTACTGTACAAAACTCAAAATGGAATGTCTTAGGTAAGGACCAAAGCCAGTGAAAATGATTGATTAAGGTGGAACAGGGAAGAAGAAACATGGCAAAACAGAGACACAGACACATGCAAAAAAAAAAAAAAAAAAAAAAAAGAAGAAGACTGTAAGCACAGTCTGGTCAGTACAGAAACACAATCTTTCCTGTCTTATGGAATCATATTTCAAACTTTCTTTCAGTATTACTGAGCTCTTCACTCTGACTATTCAGGGAGTAGGATATGAACCACAGTTACCAACAACTGGAGAAAGAGAAACCCTCCCAACAAAGGATTTAACTGCCCTAGAAGAAATCAGGGACTCAGGAAAGCGAAGGAGTCCACAGTCTGGAGACCACCTACAGGGAAGATGAAAATTTGTATGTGTCACCAGCTGCAAACTTCACATAGAGACTGGGTAGACTTAAAGTTTATTCTAGTATCTATGAATATGAGTGTGCTTGTGAATCAAGAAAATGAGAGTGATCAATCCTGACAAATCTAAAAGCAAGCTGAACATTGACCCCTATTGTTCCTGATTGTATGAGTGCTACCTTGTTCCTGATTGTATGAGTGCTACCTGTATTTGCATGGGTGCTTGTAAAAGTGTTGTTCTCTGTGTAATTTGTGGGGCTTGCCATGATTGCTGTGCATGCATGCATATTTATCAGGAATGAAGTCTCAGCACTGACTGTACTTAGGAGTTCAGAAACATATGCATCCATTGTGCTGTGATGGAGTAACCTGCTGTTCCTTAAAGTTCACGTAATTTCAGTCTATTTTCTCCTGTAGCGGGCTCAGAAGGATAAATAGACTCTGAGTTATGAAGTTCTCTAGATTGAATTGCCCTTAATAAAAGTTGTCTCTTGTCAGCTGTGAATTCTAACTTATGATTCAAGGAACCACAGACACAGAGACCATTTTACAAGAATCTCCACAGTGTCTCAGGGTAGGTTTATCACATAACATGAAGCAAAAGCTGGTGTCACTTCACTATTGACTTGGCTTCCTAACCTACCCTGTTGTGTTACCATCTGCCCAGTATAGTCATGGGTTACAGATGCCAAAGCTCATTCTAGATGAAGCTGAAAAGGCTTTTTCGCCTAAATAAAGATTCTGTCATTTTTACTTTTTGTGAATGATTCCTATTCAATAAACTGATATGACAAAAGTCTGAGGCAAGAAACTATGAAAATATATTATGAGATAGGATTGTTGAAATATTCTTTCTTGTTGTTTATGAATCCTTTTAGTTAAACCACTTGTTGCAAGTAATGTAAGTAAATTATTTTAAAACATGGTTACAAAGTAAAAGATAGGTTTGTGATTAAATACTGAAAAGGCTTTATTAAGGTACACCCCTTATTTTACATTGGATTGTATTTTATGAATAATGTGTTAAAAAAAAAATTGTAAATGAGAATAGGGACTATTGTGCATTACAAAAATCCCCCCAAAAAAACAATACCACTACCCAAACCAAACACTTCTGACACATCAAAACATTTAGTCTAGCCTAGCAATACCACTCTACTGCATAACTTCTGATTTAGATAACTTCAACGTTATGCATCAAAGAATAAATAAATTTTAACCATGAGTATGCATATGTGAGTACTCTAATTTTGTTATTTTTTTATTTTTAGATAGTTTAGATTTTTTCCTGATCAATGATTTTGAATGTGTTAAATGAGACTGTATTACTTTGCATTTTCTAGGAACTGAAACATGACAGTTATTACAGCTTAGAAGACACAAAGCAATTTGGTTGTGAGTCTGACCCTCAGGTCAATTAAAATGAACAAGCAAGAGAATTCAAATCTCTGTAGGAACAGCTGCAAAGACTATCTTTTTTAAAATGTATGTCTCTGGATTTCACATTCATCGGTGGGTGTGCTTTTACATGTAAAATCTCATTTAAATTTGTTCATATATTTATGCCAATGCTCATAAATAACTGTATTTAGTGTGTAAATTATGCATTGTATATGCTCAGTTAAGGGTTTACTTGTGTATAATGCAAATTTGTTTTTTCCAGTAGAATCTCCAAGGAGATATAAACATGTACAAAAGTAAGCATTCAGTTTAAAAATATGATTACAGGAAGTTTCAAATAACTCCACATTCAGCGACTTAAGATTCACAGAATGCTTTGGATTGAAAGGTATCTTTAAGAATTGACTAGTCCAACCCCTGCCATAGCTTAAGTTATGTTTTAATGCCCAAAGCCCTGTCCAGTCTGACTTTGAACCTTTCCAGTAATGGTGTATCCACAGCTTCTCTGGCCAACTTGTTTCCACGTCTCGCTGCCCTCACAATAAAAAAACAACACCAACTTTCTTCCTTTTGTCCAATCTAAACCTATTGTCTCCCACTTCAAAACCATTGCCCCTTGAATTGTCATTGCAGACCTTGTTAAAGTCTCTCTTGATCTTTCCTATAAACCCCCTGTGAGGGTTTTCCTGAGTGCATTGAATGATATTTTGATCCTGGACCTGCCGGTCTCAACATGGAGAACAGAAATACAACCAACAGACCAGCTGTGAGGAGGTGACCACTGGCCACACGTTGGGCAAAGTGGCCCAGAGTTGCTGAATGGGTGGCTGTTTATTGACGTGTATGTGAATGGTACAATTCCACTTCCCACAGCCTGCCTCATTAAGCCCAGTGATTTATCTTTATTTTAACAGGTGACCTTCTCCCCAGCTGCCTTCCCATCCATTTCAAAGATGCAACAATTCGTTAATATTTACTCGTATACTTTTCTCACATGGTTTGGATTTACAACATCTCTTATCACCTCCAAGGCCTCACAGACATGAAGGCCATCTAAACATTCTGTTATCACCCCCTTTTTGGGTTTCCCCACCCCTTTAAGTATTGAAAAAACACAATAAATTGTCCCTGGGGCCTTGTCTTCTCCAGGTTGGAAAACTCCAATTGCCTCAGCTTTTCTTTATAGTTGTGCTCCAATCTTCTGATTTTTTTTGTGGCTCTCCTCTTGACTGACTCTAACTGGCCCATGTCATTCTTGTACTGGAGGCCCCAGAGCCTGGATACAGTACTACAGGTTGAGTCTCACAAGAACAAAGCAGAGAGAATCATCTCCTTCAGCCTTCTGGCCATACTCATTTTTATACAGTCCAGGACATGATTTGGTTTCTGGGCTGTGAGAACACATTTCTGGCACTTCTTCAAGTTTTCATCCACCAGTACTCTCATGTCCATCTCCAAAGGACTGCTTTTAATCCATTCATCCTCCAGTCTCACTTGATATTGGGGATTGCTCTGGCTCAGGTATAGGATCTTGGATCTGGATTTGTTGAACTTCCCTAAGGCATGTCAGCTGCAACACTCAACAAGTGACAGCTTGGTCATTGTGAAGCCATGTTAATCACTTTCTTGTCTTCCACATGCCTTGACACATCTTCCAGAAGGATCTGTTCCATGATCTTTTCAGGCCCAGAGGTGACGCTGTTTAGTCAGTAACAGCCAGCATCCTCTTTAATCTTCTAAAAAACTTGTGATAGCCCATTTCATAGCTAGATCAAGTGCTTAACCAATGCCTCCAATAGTGCTAAATGAAATTAAATAGACCAGATGTCTAAATATTTCTATCAGCAATACTGGAGACATCACTTCTTCCAACTTTGGTTTCTGTTATGTAACATTCACAGGATTGTAATACATGTCCACGAACTGGCTGCTAATAATATGTCTAATGGTGAAATGTCAGAGAGAAAATGGAGTCATAAAAGAGTTATCTATCTAGAATTTGTTATTTAATTTTGACAGAGAAAGAAATTCTATGAGGCAATAGAAACCAAGTCAAGACTAATGTATAAATTACATTCTATTCCATGAAGGAATAAACACCCAAAGAAGCCCAAGTATTCATTACATTTTAGTTAAGTGGAGAGGGAAATATAATATTAATACTTGCTGTTAAGTTTTAACTAACATTTAATATTTCTTATTATTGGAAATTACAACAAATAGGTTGTGGCAAGAACGATGACTAGGAATGTTCTACAAGTAAAAATACTAATTTTAATTGTTGACCTATTTTTTTTTTTAATTTAACAACTGTTGGCATCAACAGATAGAGAATTACTAAGGGAGGCACTGATGAAAAATATTACCAAATTTAATTTTTCTTTAAATCATCCTGCAACACACTGACTCTAAGTAGTGTCTGTCTGTCTAACACAGACTGACTCTAAGTAATTCAACATGGATAATGCTCATAAGTTTTTAAATCTTCATGCCCATTCCGTTAATAGAAGCACAGGTAGACTTATGTCTACCTCCCTACAAAATCCTATCAGTTGGACTGATACCTCATACACAAACTAATTCTAAGTTCTGAACCACATTCTGTATTCATATGTTAAGAGAAAGTGGGATCAGTTTCATTGGTGTTCACCCTCTAGAATCCAATCAGCTAGCCAAAACTAATTTCTCAATCTGCCTTTACAGGAAAAGGAAAGTATCAACCAGACCTTCATTTAGCTTAATCATTTGAATCAACACTGCAGGAATTTGTATCAGCTGTAAAGCTGATCAGCTAAACTTTTGGTGGTTATGGATAGGTGAAATTGAAACTACCATTAACAAATGTCAGATCTTGATATACCATCATGACAGTATAGATCTCAACAAATAACTAGTAGCATAGTTTCCTTATTACAAAACAACCAACCACCACCACCAAAAAATAATAATCTGGGCTTCATTAATTTTATTGCAGCTTTTCACTTAAGGATCAAACCCTTGGTATGTTGTGGGTAATGGTGAGGAGTTAGATTGTTTCCTGGAAAAAGAGCTACCATTTTCAAGTATGTTGAGCAACATAATGGAGTGGTTCCAGAGGGGAGAAATTATACTGATGAAGGGACTGGAGGGAAATTCTTATAAGGAGAGGATAAGGGACCTGGGGTTGTTTAGTGAGAGAAGAGGAGACTCAGTGGGGACCTTATCACACTCTACAACTATCTGAAGGGAAGTTGTAGTAAGGTGGGGGTAAGGCTCTTCTCCCAGGCAACTTGTGACAAGACAATAGGGCATGGCCTGAAGCTGCACCAGGGGAAGTTTAGGTTGGATGTTGTAGTGGATTGAGATAGCCACCCTCCCCACCACGGGCAAAATGACGACTCCAACAAACGGATTGCAAAAGTGATGGAAAAGTTTAAATAGAAGAAGTGAAGGTGCACAAAAGAAACCAGAAACAGTGACAGAAGTAACCCCAAAACACACCCGGATGAACCCCATCCCCACCTGAGGGTGGGCCCAAGACCCCAGGGCTCGTTCTTCCCCCCCCCACTGCTAGGCTAGTCTCAGCTGGCCAGGCCTGAGACCGCCCATCCCCTGGCCTTGGGCCTAGCCAGGCCCAAGGCTGGGAGACGTCTCCCCCAGTTACCGGGCGGCGGCGAGGGAAGAAAGAGAAAGAGGCGGACCCCACGCAAGGTCTTATAGCGGTGCAGGGGATTGTGGTAGGAGATACACGGTTTTCCTGTGTCCACCCACTGGGCTGGACTCCTGGACACAGGAAGTGTGCCATGCAGCAGAGGGCACCCAGCCCAAACCACCACACGCCACCCTTATCTCATACCACAGCCCCTGCACCCAAACGCATCATCATATTAGAAATCCCTGATGACGCGTCCGGCAGGGTCCATATCTTCTTCTGGGCGTCCAAACAGTCTCTCTCAGGCTCAAGCATCAGTCCAGTCCAGTTCTTCCTCTCTCATCCAGTGGAACCTCCCAGCGATGCAGAGTTCACTCTTCTGCAGTGCAGGTTCTCCATGGATCCGTTGGACATCCTGGCCACCTGGAAAAGCCTCACAACCTCTCAGCCAAGCTCTTCTTCTTGTTCACATTTTGCTCAGCGGCATATCTCCACCCCTGGGGCAAGCCAGTCGGAACAATCCGGCTCCACGACTGCTTTTCCGATCCCCAGGGTGCCGCAAACCGACCGCCTCCAACCGCGGTCCAGGCTACCCAAACGCCTATCAGGGTACTTCGCCCCCCACACCGGGCGTTCACGTACCGAGGCGTAGCAATGTCCGGCTGCACACCCCCGGAAGAGGGAGGGGCTGCGCCACAGCCCAACTGAGAGGCAGGGAGGCGGAGCCAGGTGCTCGGCGCCATTTTTCGGTACTGTCCGAAAACATGGGGGAGATTAGAGCCAAGCCCACTGCAGCCCGAGCGCCGGCCGGCGTCCGCTACCGTGGCCACTCAGCACACAGCAGAGCCCGGCCGCCTCTACCGCCGCGGTACAGGATCAAAATCACCTCCACCCCTCGGGCACTCCAACAGCTTCCCCAGCGAAAGCCACAAGCGCGTTCTCAGAGCCTTTGAAAACGGCTTTCCAGCTGGGGTCCCCGTTCGCCCCTCCTGGGTCTCGGGGGCTATCTCGCCCGCCCGCCCGCCCGCTGCGGCTGGCTCCATCCTTGCAGCGAGACGGACCTCATCTGACCTGCTCGCCGCTGCCCCTCCCCCGCCTCACCCCCCGCCGCTTCCACCGCCCGCGGAGAGGAAAGGGTGGGGGAGGGGCAGGTCCCGTTCTTAAGCGGCAACCCCCGACACACCAGGTGTCCCCCTGCAATCCACAAGAACCCACACGATCGCCCCGGCAGCAAAGCTTGAGCCCCCCACCTTCCCAAACCGAAAACCGACGCCCAGAACTAAATTTAAACTATCCATCATTTGCAATCCGATCTGCAGGTCGCCACACCAACCAGCCCCACGTCGGCGCGCCAAAAATGTAGTGGGTTGAGATAGCCACCCTCCCCACCACGGGCAAAATGACGACTCCAACAAACGGATTGCAAAAGTGATGGAAAAGTTTAAATAGAAGAAGTGAAGGTGCACAAAAGAAACCAGAAACAGTGACAGAAGTAACCCCAACACACACCCGGATGAACCCCATCCCCACCTGAGGGTGGGCCCAAGACCCCAGGGCTCGTTCTTCCCCCCCCACTGCTAGGCTAGTCTCAGCTGGCCAGGCCTGAGACCGCCCATCCCCCTGGCCTTGGGCCTAGCCAGGCCCAAGGCTGGGAGACGTCTCCCCCAGTTACCGGGCGGCGGCGAGGGAAGAAAGAGAAAGAGGCGGACCCCACGCAAGGTCTTATAGCGGTGCAGGGGATTGTGGTAGGAGATATACGGTTTTCCTGTGTCCACCCACTGGGCTGGACTCCTGGACACAGGAAGTGTGCCATGCAGCAGAGGGCACCCAGCCCAAACCACCACAGATGTTAAGAAGCACTTCCTCATGGAAAGGGTGATTAGACACTGGAACGCACTGCCCAGGGAGGGAGTGGAGTTGTCATTCCTGGACATGTTTAAGTATCGACTGAATGTGGCACTTAGTGACATGATCTCGTCAGTGTAGTGGTGTTAGGTCATAGGCTGGACTTGATGATCTCAGAAGTCTATTGCAGCCTTGATAATTCTGTGATTATGTGATCTTAAACTAGATTAGGTTGCTCAGAGCTCCATTCAACTTAACTTGGAATGTTTCCAGGAATGGTGCTTCTACAACCTCTCTAGGCAACATCATAGTATTACTAAGGTTGGAAGAGACCTCAAAGATCATCAAGCCCAACCTGCCACCACAGACTCATGACTAGACCATGGGACCAAGTGCTATGTCCATGTTCCCCACCTTCATTGAAATTTTTTTTCCATGTATCTTATCTAAATCTACCCTTCTTTAGTTTAAAATGCCTTTTCCTGTCACAACAGGCCTTGCTAAAAATATTGTCTTCACCTTTCCCAGAGTACTGAAAGGCCCCTGAAAGGTCCCATCTCAGCCTTTTCTTCTTGGGGCTCAACAACCCAAACTCTCAGCCTGTCCTCATAGGAGAAAATATTATTTTGACCCAACTTTGGACTTATTCCAACAGATTAATATCCTACTTGTGCTGAGTATGTGCTGATATGAATAATAGTAGGTTTGTCCATAGTTTCTGGTCTCTTGAAGAGGTTTTAACATTCTGTGAAGTACCAGTACGTATTATGAGTCAATAATACACCAATATCCTGAAGCAATTTGAAGTAAAATCCTGAGGGAAATACAAACATATAGACATAAAAATAAATTCAACATCCAGAGTCATGAGAGAGAGGTTATTTAAAAATTAAATATTTAAGCCTTGCCTTAAAAAGCAAAAGTGAAATTCCTCTGAAGTCTGAGGCTGAATGTTAAAAGGAAAAAAAGAAAAAAGAGAGAGGGGAGGGGAAAAAAGGAAGAAAAGTAAGTTAAACAGGCTATTTGCTAACAGATCAAATCAGCTGTTAGGTTTAATAGAAATCTGAAGCCTAGAAAGGACTATACTAACTTAGCATATATATATATGCTTTATACAGATTGGTAAAATATCTGTTGATAGAGGAATAAAATTCAAAGCATACAAGAAGTTCTTAAATAATGAATTTGAATCAAGCTATACCTGCATGCTGGATGGCTTAAAGTTCTGAAAAGTTGCAAAATTATTTTATTGCTAGCATGTTCAAAAACTGATTATTTGCATAGTTGATTGGCTATTTTTCTGTATAATTTTACTACAAGTTTATTGTTAGTTTGTGAAGCATTCATAGCTATCAAGTTAAGTTTCTTTCTATACAAGCATATGAGATTGACATAAACAAAGTATTTTCAAAGAACAGTAAAAATTAGGCAGAAATTATTCTTTACCTGAGAAATGCAACAATATTTCTTTCTCCTGTCTCTATACAATACCCTATTTTTATTCTGTAGCTTCTAGTCTTATTCATCTAATTAAATGCCGTCAAGGTGGACTTAAGAGATGTATTTCTAACGTTAGCAGTATGAGGGAAGAAATAGAGAAGAAAGACTTTGCTTTATGTATATTATTTATAACACTGGTAAGTATATTTTCAAATTAATGGACATCTTGTTTATTTAAGTTTGTCATAAGACAATTGTAAAGAATGATAAAAAAGTTATTTTTATCTAAGTCTGAGTAAGAATACATATTAAAAATCCAAATCAGCAAAAAAACCCCAACCAGCAATAGACATCATCTTTTTTCTTGTATTATTGATCTCAAACAGTAGAATTCCCCACGTTTCTCATTTACATTATTAATGTTCTGTGAAAAATAGTTACTCTTACCTTTCCATTCTCATCCCCCTTTTAAAGTAATCTGTGTATTATTTTCCAAAATCTACACTTAAAAATAAAAGTTTCATGCTTGCATTCTTTTTTTTTTCCCAAGGATATATGAAATCCTTATATATACACATTATTCTGTAGTCCATAGAAATGCATATAAAAATAAAGACATAGTCTTATTATGTCAATATATCAAAATTAGGACTTATATGAAACTTCTGTTTCCTGCCAAGGGAACAGCACAATGAAAAAATAAATGAACACAAAAGAAAAGGGAGGGAACAAAGAATAAGAAGATATTTTCACTATCAGGCAGCAGTGGAAGCTTTAGCACTTGAGTAACAAACTTCGTTGCAAATGTCTTTAGAAAGCTAAATGCATACATCTATATTTTGAAGTTCACATAGCTCCAGGCTAATGTTATGTAATACTGTTTACTGGCATAAGATTGTCCTCTTAACATGGTTGGCTGCTTTTTTTTTTCATTTCATTGAGTTTCTGTGAAAAACAGAGAGAATCTTGTAAACTTCCCATGAATCCCTAAAAACTGTTGCTCAAGTTAACTACTTTAGAGATTACATTTTTCTTGGGGGGGTGTGGGGGGGTGTGGGGGGGTGTTATGTGACAATTTAGAAGATTGTAAAGCAGGATACTCTCTTTAAGAAAAATTCACTGAGCCCTTCAAAAGGTGAAAATGTATAGCATAACATCAAGATAAATGATAGAGTCTTGACAGCAACAATATTTCAATTTTCAGTGTGTTTAGAGACAATATTCTTATTTTTCAGCATTTAGTTCAGTTTATTTAGGAAAAACTACTCTTAAGGCCAAATACTCTTTTTAGAGAATTCTCTTGGTAGGTCTTTTTCACGTTTAACACATGGAGCAATAGTACCTACTAATATTTGCCTCATGTTTTAATGAATGCAGAGACACAAAAGCAGCAACATAGATACAGTGTTGTATACAAATGTGTCTGTCTACAGTCTTTAGGTATGTAGGCAAAATTCACAGCAAATTTAAACTAATCTACCCCTAAATTAAGGAGTCAAAAAATTACAGCTTTCCTGTTTGGAAGATACATCTCTGTTCCACTCCAGGAGAAGAATATCTGAACAATTTAGGGTACACAAAATGAATATTGTATTAGAAAATGAGACAAAAATAATTCACACTGGTGAGTTCCTTATAATTTTTAAGGGTATTCCTTTCCTACGTCAGACTGTGGATACATATAAATTAGTAGTATGTTTATATTCAATTATTCATATGAATATTCAAACTCATTTATGCATGTACATTGAACTTAAAAAAACTGAAATCTTGTTCTGTGTGTCAGGACAGGTGACAAGAATCTAGTCCCCATGATGAACATGTGTTTGAAAACCACATGACTGTGATAAAATGGTTTAAAAGGTTAACACAAAGTAACTCCTGTCTAATTAGTCTCTCCTACTTCCTAAACTCTGTGTCAGGTGAGATATTTCAAAATCTCACAGATCTGTGCAGTGTGTTATGGAATTGAAAAGCAGGAAAGTCAAGGGTGTTCTTCTGAAAAATGAAATTAAATCTCTTAATTTGGTTCTAATGGCTGAATCTCATATTTAACATAAGAGGATTTTCTCTGAAATCGTCTTCCATTTCAAGCAACTGCTGCAAACACATTTGTGATAATTTGTATATTTAGTTCTATTCATCCTCATTTCAGATTAGGTCAAGTTCGTATTCACTCATATTGCTTGTGGTAATAGTTTATTTTGAGGGATAAAAATAAACGTAAAAAAAACCCCAACCCAAAACTATAGTTATTGTTTCATTCTGATACACCTTCTTTGTATGACAAAAACCCAAACAACAAACCAAACAAAAAAAAACCCCAAGCCAACCCAAACACAAACTGCCTGGAAAACAGTCCAAAATGAAGGGGTTTCTGAGTATGAAGCCTTATTTTAAAAGTATGTATTTCTAATGTCTCTGTAGGTGCTTATTGCTTTGTTCCTCTGTTCTGAAACCTTTTTTCCACTTTATTTAAAGGTGAAAAAGCAGTACCAGAGCTTTTTGAATTAAGAGTTTTATCTTATCAACAAAGAACAGAAGGAATATTTGGAACCTGCTAGTATTGTTCTTTAGGAATTTGTTGTGTCCCTCTCAGTAGTGTTTGTGGGTTGTTTTTTGTTTTGAGTGGGTTTTTTTGGGGTTGTTTGTTTGCTTGTTTGTTTGCTTGTTTGTTTG
Organism: Picus viridis; assembly: GCA_033816785.1. NCBI lineage: Eukaryota > Metazoa > Chordata > Aves > Piciformes > Picidae > Picus > Picus viridis. The sequence goes on from CM066566.1 coordinate 63,538,237, forward strand.
TTTGTTTGTTTGTTTACTCTATGGCTTGCTTGGAATGCTTTTATGTTTACTTCTTTTTTAAAAAGAGGTAGCATAATAATGCAATATGTAATCTGAAGAAGAAATAACCTGATTTTATTTACTCATATGTATTTTCTAGATTAAAACCTCCTAGTTAATGGAGCTTTTTAAAGGAGATAAAATTCTAACACATTCTATTGGGCATCTGAGAGTAAATTTACTCAAGCACTAGCAGCGCTGCACAGAATGTAAAGACCTTTGGTTTTATTTTATGAAACAATGCCTTCTGGTCTGAGCCATGTCTTCCTGGTATACTTTAAATTTTAAATATATCAGCAACTTAAAATACAGACAAAAAATTTCTGTGCAATAAAATTCAAATTAAAAATTACTAGCTTATTAAGCAAATTGTCAAGACAATGTTAGTATTAATATGGGATCCTGGAATTTTGGAAACCATACTGAAGACAGCTTTGGAGCAATAAGAACATATTGGCAAATACAACTGTCTTTTATCTATGGATTTTCCTTCAGAAGAGCTATAAAATGCAGTATAATTAATATAGTTATTTTGCTAGAATTCAGACTTCACTAAAGTTTCCAGGTAACTGAGTATGCTATTGCATACAGATTCAAGCCACACTGAGAAATTCAGATACCTGAGTTAACCAGAACTTAACCATATCAGGTTAATACTTAACCTTATCAGGTTGAGAGAAGGCATAAAGGTAATGTGCACAAACATTACTCAGAAGAGGTCTTGTCAAAAGAAGACTTTAACACAGGGTGGTTTCCATGTGAATGGGAAAGGAAAAAAGTTAAAAAAGCAAAACAACAACAAGCAAAAGAGTCAGGGAAAAATGTAGATACTAAACAAGTTAAAATAGCCAGGATATATTCTCAAGAGCTGAGCAAGACCATTAAAGTGATGTAAAATATCAAAAGGAAAACTGTGAAGCTATACTGAAATCAACATAGTAAGAGGGAGAAGAAAGAAAGACTTTTTTTTCAAGGAAAGTGTATTGGGGTGGACTGTGGATAACAAAGTACACACAACCAAGAATTCCTATTCTGTAGTGTCTGTATAACAAATATAATCTCAAAGGTAAAACAGTGCTGTTACTCAATAGAAACTTACCCAAGAGGGACTAACATAAATAATTTAATTAAAGAAACTATTTATGAAAAAAAAAGCAAGTACATCATCATGATAAACAATGGCAAATAAACCCTTTGTAGATTATATGCTGTGTGGTGAAAACTGAAAAAAGAGCTTCAGAAAACTTATATAATCAATATTAGCAATTTAAAATGGATATTGCTTAATCTTTTACTATACGAAGAACTGTGATTACTTTTCTGTCTTAATGAAATTGGACTCTTGAGAGGATTTCATTTTGACTATATCAGCAAAATGCAGCTAACAAAAGCAAAGTAACTATATTTAAATTTATTCTGGAAAATGAAATAAAAAATAAAATTCAATCACCAGAAAACAGGCTATGAATCCATTTTCTAAAGGGTATAGTGGATGTAAACTTCTTCTTTCATGTTAGAATTTCAGAGATTAAGAATAGGTAACATATTATAACAGATTTTGCTAGCAGGTCAACAGAGAATTTTAGAATGCACTGACCTCTAGAGGTAATCTAGTGCAACACCCCTGGAGTAAGCAGGGACATCCCCAGGCAGAACAGGATAATTAACTGTTATGTTCCCTTTTACAAGGTTTGAGTTTTATCTGTGGATTCTTTTTTTTTTTTTTTTTTTTTAATTAAAAAAATGTTAATAGCATAGAATTTATGAAACGTCTTTCAACAAAAAATTCCAAAGGAGTAATTTCATAGAATATAATCAACAATGTTGGAAAAGACCTCAAATATCATCAAGTCCAACCTGTCACCACAGACCTCATGTCTACTAGACCATGGCACCAAGTGCCACGTCCAATCCCCTCTTGAACACCTCCAGGGATGGTGAATCCAGCATCTCCCTGGGCAGTCCATTCCAATGGCCAACAACTCTCTCAGTGAAGAACTTTCTCCTCACCTCGAGCCTAAACTTCCCCTGGTTCAGCTTGAGACTGTGTCCTCTTGTTCTGGTGCTAGTTGCCTGGGAGAAGAGACCAACTCCCTCCTGGCTACAACTACCCTTCAGGTAGTCATAGACAGCAATAAAGTCTTCCCTGAGCCTCCTCTTCTCCAGGATAAGCAATCCCATCTCCCTCAACCTCTCCTCATAGGTCTTGTGCTCAAGGCCTCTCACCAGCCTTGTTGCCCTTCTCTGGACACGTTCAAGTGTCTCAATGTCCTTCTTCAACTGAGGGGCCCAGAACTGGACACAGGACTCAAGGTGTGGCCTAACCAGTGCTGAGTACAGGGGTATAATGACTTCCCTGCTCCTGCTGGCCACTCTATTCCTCATAAAGGCCAGGATGCCATTGGCCCTCTTGGCCACCTGGGCACACTGCTGGCTCATGTTCAGCCTACAATCAACCAGTACCCCCATGTCCATTTCGCAGCTCTCCAGCCACTCTGACCCCAGCCTGTAGCTCTGCATGGGGTTGTTGTGGCCAAAGTGCAGCACCCGGCACTTAGACCTGTCGAATGCCATCATATTGGACTCTGCCCATCTGTCCAGCCAGTAAAGATCCCTCTGCAGGGCCCTTCTACCCTCTAACATATCAACATCTGCTCCCAACTTGGTGTCATCTGCAAATTTGATGATGACTGACTCAATCCCCTCATCCAGATCGTGAATGAAGATATTAAACAGATGGATCCCAGCACTGATCCCTGGGGGACACCACTAGTGACTGGCTGCCAGTTGGATGTGGCACCAGTCACCACACCACTCTGGGCACAGCCCTCCAGCCAGTTCCTAACCCAGTGCAGAATGTTCCTGTCCAAGCCATGGGCTGCCAGCTTGGCCAGGAGTTTGCTGGGGGGATGGTATCAAAGGCCTTGCTGAAGTCCAGGCTGACTCTATCCACAGCCTTCCCCACATCCACCAGGCGGGTCACCTGAGCATAGAAGGAGATCAGGTTGGAGAGGCAGGATCTGCCCTTCCTAAATCCATGTTGCCTGGACTTGAACCCTTGGCCACCCTTCAGGTGCACAGTGATTGCACCCCAAGATGGTCTGCTCCATAATTTTCCCTGGTACTGAGGTCAGGCTGACAGGCCTGTAGTTTGCAGGTTCCTCCATCTGACCCTTCTTGTGGATGGGCATCACATTGGCCAGTTTCCAGTCATCTGGGACCTCTCCAGCCAGCCAGGACTGGTGGAAAATGATGGAGAGTGGCTTGGCCAGCTCATCTGCCAGCTCTCTCAGCTCCCTAGGATGGATCCCATTCAGTCCCATGGACTTGTGAGGATCCAAGTGGCTCAGCAAGTCCCAAACATATTCCTCGTGGATTTCAAGTGTACAACACTGCTCCCTGACCCCATCAACTAGTTCAGGAGGCCAGTTATCCTGGAGTCCTCCTGCCTTATTGTTGAAAATGGAGTCAAAGAAGGTGTCTAGAACCTCAGCCTTTTCCTTATCTTTAGTTGCAATGTTCCCCTTCAGGTCCAATAAGGAGTGGAAGTCCTTCTTGCCCCTCTTTTTGCCATTAATGTATTTATAAAAATGCTTTTTATTATGTTTCATGGAAGTGTCCAGCTTAAGTTCTAACTGGGCCTCTCTAATTTTCCTCCTACATGTTGTATCTTGAGTTGCCTCTCCCCCTTTCCAAAGGTGATACACCCTCTTTTTTTCCTTTAATTCGTTCAAGAGCTGCTTGCTCATCCAGGCCGATTGCCTTCCTTGGTGGCTCATCTTTTGGCATGTGGGAACTGCCAGTTCCTGTGCCTTCAAGAGCTCCTGTTTGAAGTAGGTTCAACCATCCTGGACCCCTTTGTTCTTAAGGACTGCTGCCCAGGGTACTTTCTGAATAAGCTGCTTGACCAAGTTGAAGTTTGCCCCCTGGAACTCCAAAGTAAGGGTTCTGTTAGTGCTCCTCCCTATTTCCCTGAATATTGAGAACTTCATTCTCCCATGGTCACTGCATCCTAGACAACCTCCTACCATCACATCTCCCATCAGCCCTTCTCTATTTGAGAACAGCAGTTCAAGCTTCAAGCAGAGCCTAACCCCTGGCAGGCTCACTTAACAGCTGCATCAGGAAGCTGTCCTTCATATGCCTTCTGGACTGCCTCCTCTCCGCTGAATTAAGTTCCTAGCAGATTTCTGTTTCATACATTAAAATCTATTATATAAAGGAAGACAAGTGCAAGGCACCATTCATAGTAACATACATCAATATTTAGACATTCAAGACAAGAAATTCATAGAATCATAGAATAGTTCAAGTGTTAGGTGTTCAAGAGGGGATTGGATATGGCACTTGGTGCCATGGTCTAGTCATGAGGTCTACGGTGACAGGTTGGACTTGATGAACTTTGAGGTCTCTTCCAACCTTGGTGATTCTGTGATTCTGTGATTAGTGAGGGTTGGGAGGCCTTCGGCCTGTGGTGTTCCCCAGGGATCAGTACTGGGTCCAGTTTTGTTCAATATCTTTATCAACGACCTGGATGAGGGAATTAAGAGCACCCTCAGCAAGTCCGCAGATGATACAAAACCGGGGGGATTGGCTGACACCCCGTCAGGTTGTCCAGCCGTCCAACGAGATCTGGACAGGCTGGAGAGCTGGTTGCAGGCAAACCTCATGAAGTTCAATAAGGACAAATGCAGGGTCCTGCATCTGGGGGGAATAACAACAGGCACTAGTACAGGGTAGGGGTGGCCCTGCTGGAAAGCAGCTCCGTGGAGAAAGACCTTGGAGTGCTGGTGGACAGAAAGTTCTCCATGGAACAACAATGTCCTCTTGTTTCCAAGAGAGACAACGGTATGCTGGGATGCATTAACAAAAGTGTGTCCAGCAGGTCTAGGGAAGTTCTTCCCTCCCTCTACTCTGCCCTGGTGAGACCACACTTGGAATATTGCATCCAGTTTTGGGTTTCCCACTTTAAGAAAGACAGAACTGCTGGAAGGAATCCAACAGAGAGCCATGAGGATGATTAGGGGACTTGAGCATCTCCCCTGTGAAGAGAGACAGATCTCTGGGGCTGTTTAGTCTTGAAAAGGGGAAGACTGAGAGGGGATCTGATCAGTGTGCATAAATATCTGAGGGGTGGGTGTCAAGTGGAGGTGGCCAGGCTCTTTCCAGTGGTGCACAGTAATAAGACAAGGAACAATGCTTTCAAACTTGAACACAGAAGATTTCACCTCAACATGAGGAGAAATTTCTTTACAGTGAGGGTGATGGAACACTGGAACAAGTGCCCAGGTATGTTGTGGAGTCTCATTCTCTGGAGACTTTCAAGACCCACCTGGATGCATTCCCATGCAGACTACCCTAAGTGATCCTGCTTTGGCAGGGGGTTAGACCTGATGATCTCTTGAGGTCCCTTCCAACCTTTAATATATTCTGACACTGTGATACAGTATCGGAGTTAGTCTTTACTGCTTCTTTATATTTTACAATGCTAATTGGACCCCTAATTGAACTAACAGTTAGCTTTTTCTGCCTGTTATTATAGTTATGACTCCAAAGTTAGTAGTCTACCTAATACTGGAGGCAGCATTTTTAAGGATAAAAAAAATCAGTTCTTTATGTTTTTTGGTGTTTGGGTTTTTTTTTGTTTTTTTTTTTTTTTAAACTGTGACAATTTAGGCTGTGCCTTTAAGAAAAGGATAGCTGCAGAATTCTCTAACTGAAAAGTCTGAGTGCAAAAGATAATTCTAAACTAATTTCATTGGTAGATGAGTGGGATATAGTTTTATGATCTTACATTTTGTTCTCAGTCTCTCAGTTTTCTGTCTCTTGGCTGGAATGCATGCTGACCTTGGACAGAAAGCCCTTTTATCTAGTGAACCCTCAAGTAAGAAAAACTAGGCAAACACTGGATGGTTCCCTGATTCCATTTCTTTGCTTCATCTGTGAAGAGACAAACTGCTTTCTGTATTTTCTTGTTTCCTGATTTTTCTTGGACTTCTGAATCATCTACATCTGAGGACAGCCGGAATGGACTGTGAATGTTACTTATGAATTGTAGATATTGTTTTAGATTAGATGGACAGTACTAACAGCCAATGAAATTGTTTAAAAGGGGTGGATTGTGACAGTTTAGGCTGTGGCTTTAAGAAAAGGATAGCTGCAGAATTCTCTAGCTGAAAAGTCTTGGTGTAAAAAGGTAAACAAAGATAATTCTAAACTAATTTCATTGGTAGATGAGTGGGATGCAGTTTTATGATCTTACATTTTGTTCTCAGTCTCTCCGTTTTCTGACTCTTGGCTGGAATGCATGCCAACCTTGGACAGTAAGGCCTTTAATCTAGTGAACCCTCAGATAAGAAAAACTGACTTCTTAACAATGCTTTGAGCTAACTGAAATTTCCCTAACATATTTCTCCCTTTTCTCTTTTTCTTCTAATTAACAAGGGAGAGAGGGGAGGGAGAGATGTTGGGGGGAACCCAAGGTGGAATCCTCCTCCAAGGGGGATTTCTGTATTGTTTCCTTTTTGTAAATTCTTGTATAATATTGTAAATACTGTATATTTCGTATTTATTCATTGCATTCCATTATTGCTTGTAAAATACAGTTTGATTCGCTTCTCCAGCTGGGCTCAGCTGAGCTTTTTATTGATGTTGGGTGGTTAAACTATCACACTACAACATCAACTGACATTTATTTTCCCTAAAGGTGTTTGGCAAACATTTTTTTCATTCCTGTGTGCAGCAGCTATGACAAACAGATCAGCTCCTGAACTCCCAGGAAGGACAATACATTCTCAGGACTACTATGGGCAGAAACATAGAAGAAGAATGGAAAAGAGACTAACACAACTGCTGAGAATCAGAGTACCTTATATTTGCAAAACTAGGGGTGAGGGTGATACAGATAGGACTTAGTAGGGATTTGGCTTTAAGCTGTTGAGATTTCTTACTCTTGTGCCTACACATTACAGCAAAGCCTAAGGAAGATGATGATAGACGCTAATATTTTGACTATTTTGTACAGCGCATGATACTTACACAACATTTTAAACCATAAATTAGACTTATTTATAATGTGAGAATTAATCTTAGGAGATTTATTTTGTTTGCCTTCTTACTTCCTGTGTCATTCCTGCTTAGTCAAAACTCTCCAAATCAGAGTTCAAACAGTATTTATGGTAAGCATGTTGTTTATTAAATGTAAGGTCATTTCACGATTTTGTAATTGAAAAGTCATTCATGATGATAAGTGCTAAAACAGTTTTCCATGTTATTCCTCCTGTATTCTGGAAGATGAATTTTGTTTCTCTTCAGAACTTTCATTAAAAAGTTATTAAATGTGTCTATGTAATAATTAGAATTAATCTAATTTGTTCAGAAGGGTGAGTTTTCTCTTACAGAGTAAAAGAGGTAAGTCAAGTATGATTCTTCATCTGAAATCCTAAATGTGTTTCTTGAATTACAGGTAAAATAACTAACTGGGTAACCATTTTTTCCCCCTTTTTCAAATTGCCATATTGTCTTCCTATCTTCAACTTGATAATGCTCATAACACAAAATAAATAATGAAGTAATGTGAAAAATATATGAAACTCAAATTACACTATTTATGACTACATAGAGCTTTAGATTCTCTTTACAATTATTTTTCTTTTAAGTTGGGAAGAATGTGGACTGTCTTGGCAACATCCTGAAATGCATATAGAAGCTTATGGAGTTACTCACTGAGTTCAAAACTGGGAATAGGTAATTAGTAAAAAATTAAAGCACTGAAATTTTAGGACCCCATTGGTTGTCCAGGTCCAAATGATTAACTCATTGTGTTTATGTAACTAAAGTTTTACACATATTCATTTAGCTACAAGGAAGTGATTTCTTTTTTTTTTTTTTTCTGTTACACCTTCAAATTTGTTTTATTTGGAATCTTGATAGAAAGGTTATGGTAGCGCAACCTAGCTATACTGTCTCATGAGATAATACCTGTTTTACCTGTATTACCTGTTCATCTAAAAAAAAAAAAAAAACATGAAAAAAGAGAGTGATAGAATGCTGCTGGCTGCCTTTACCACTCCTCCACAACTGAAAAAAAAAAAAAAAAAAAAAGAGAAGTAGAATATAAATTTACTCAAAATGACAGAACTGTAAAAGCCATGAAAAATCAAGCCTTTGTTACTTACATTAAAAAAAATCACACTGCAATATGACAGGGTATTTTTCAGAAAATATCTGTATTTTTAGTTAATAGAGTTTTGGAAGTCTAGTGCAGTTCCCTTTCTCTTCCATTTCTGGCCTGTCTATTACACCTACAAGTCAGAATAGTTAAGTGGTGAGGAGAGGACAGAGTTGCAATGGGAAGGCATGATTTTGAAAAGGAATGTATGATCAGTATGATAAAAACAGCAGAGTTCAAGCATGGAGCAAAGGCCCTGAGACTGAGGTCATTGTAGGCCTTGATGTTACCATATGCTTGGTGTGCAACAAAAGTCAAATTGAAGAGAATCTGTATTGGATTGAGAGGAAGGGAACTTGAGGCAATTTCTATAATCTAAGAGTTCAAGGAGTTCACCAATGAAAGGAACAAGTGATATAGAATAGTAAGGGGGCATGAAGGGCTGACTTTCAGAAGCTGCTGGGTATTACAGTATGCTTATATTGTTATGAGAAGAAATGGGAGAAAGGACAGCAGGGCTCAAGAAGTCATGGTATTGAAGTGGGAAGAAATGAAGTCACTGACAGGAGTAGGTGACAAAAGATGGAAGGAGGATGTAAGTGGAGAGGTCACTTTGGATCTTGTAGATCTTTACTAGAAACTACAGAGATAATACAGTTAAAGAGAACAAATTCTTTTGTATGCCATAACAATAACTGTCCCACCTCCTCATTTGGGCTTCATGCTAGCAAAGTTGAAACATCAAGAGAAATGACATTTTGATTCACATCCAGTAAACAGTAAAACTATGTGAATGGTATAGTTCAAAAAAATAATAAGGCAAATCTTGTGGGTAAAAGAAAAATGCTTCAAAGGCTTGCCTTCATTTTACACTTGTCTACAGTTAAAACAAACCTGTCTTTTCTGTAATATTTCAGTGCATACATTTATTTTGGAAGATGGCAGTGGGAGGGAAAAAAAAAGAAGAAGAAAGAAGCCATAAAATTTTATTTTTAACAGAAGAAAGTATTTCATGATGTTACAAATGTTTCAATCCATCTTTCAGGTTTTAAAAGTAGATATCTTTTCAAGTATCCTACATTTATATATGAGCTCAATTATCTCAGATAAATTCTGGTACATAATATATTCTACTGATTCCCATCAGAAGGTAGCATCAATGGGGAAACCTAATGATTGTAGCCAGTCCATACGCTAAATTAAGTGTAGTGTAAATATTGATTCTGAAAAGTGTTAAGTGTGTGGATAGTTCCAGAGAATTCTAGATATTGAAGTACTGACACTGTTTCATTCAAAACAGTACAGCTCTTCTCATACAGTTTTCCTCACGCTAAACAGGGTGATAAAACCCTTAGAGGCTGTGAAATACATGAAAGCTCATAGAATTGAAAGCAATATATACCCCACTGTGACACATCTCTGTTGTGCAAATTTTGTAAGAAATTAAATTTCTTTTTGGCATGGTGTGTACATTAATAATGATAATGAGTTTTATGATACAAAACAGAAAGTGTTTTTGAAGTCTTTATTGCATTCTCTTCCCTTCTATAGTGCAGTTTATTGTGAACTTCGATATTTTTGCAAATTATTTGACAGAAATAAAGTCCCCGGTAGACACTAAATTGTTTCATATAAATCTGAATGTTTTGCATTAAGTGGAAAATGGGGAGAACTTAAATTTGAATCAGTAGAATTATACCAACTTACAGTTTATTAGATGGTAGCATAGATCTTCACATCCACAGTGATCAAATGTAGCATTAGAATATGAGTGTTATCTATTTGATTTCTCCAGCCTATGAAGATTTTGCTGCAGCAGTTCTGGTGTATAATGCCCTCAATTTACATAACAAATGAAAAAATAACTACTTTTACTGTCTCTCACTTAAGCCGCAATACTATGTCTCATATTAACTCCCCATTTATTATGCCTGTGGCACAGAAAGATTAAATGCTGCATTTTAAACTACTGAAGATGACAAATAAATGCCCTTGAAGAAAGTACTTTTTAAACAGCACATTGTTTAAAGAATGGTGGTAGTGCATAATCATATGCATATATAAACATAAGTACAGCAAATAAATTTTATTTGGTAGCAATTGTAAAGTGGTATATACATTCTCCCAATTTTTTAAGTAAATATGATTTAATTGTTGCTGTCAGACTCATCCTCCAGACCTCTCTTTACAGTTCATCTGGAGGGCAGGATGAGATAGACTTGAGAGAAGAGCTAGAATCCAAACCTAAAGCTACTAGAGCTCTTTTGATGAACTGTGTACTTTGGCACTTGAGGAAAAAATCAAATTCTTCAGACAGGGAGAATGTAAATTAATTCATGTGAGATCCTCAGAGAAGCCAGGAGGAATGAAGAAACAAAAACATTCTATCCTCCCTACTTGCTTTGAGTGGCACAGAAAATTGTTAGGATCTGATTTAAAAAATGCTGGGGCTCATTGCTTCAGCTTTACACATTCAAAAGCAGTTTTGAGCATAATCAAAATTCAAATTGATTTCACTCTCATAAACTTTGAAAATATGACTGTTAAAAACCCATCAAACCAAGCTTCTGTATGTGTACCGAGCTCCCCTAGGTATACCTGTAGGTGTAACAGAAATCAGGGTATTGCACTAGGAAATAATATGCTGTTACACAGTTCAAATGAGAAACATGCCCATACAACACTATGGTTTTGGAAACTGATGAATGAGGAATGTGAAACAAACTTTAAATCTCACAAATGCAGTTTTAAAGTTTTAAGAAACTCATTCAGGATTCCTACAACAGCAAGAGATTTTTGGTTACCTGCTAACTCCTACTGCAGTGGCAGACTAACAGAACATTAATGAAAGAGCCCATGTTACAAGTGTACTCTGAAGCACACAAAACATCACTTTCACAAGTTTGGTGTGTGGGTATCATTTTGTGTTTTTTTTTTTTTTTCTTTTCTTTTTGTTTTTTAATTTGAAGCATTCTACATTTTGCTGGTACCCAGGAATGAGATCCAAGAGTTGTTTAAAGGCATAAGATTCCAAAATTCACATTTATTACTCCTGTGTATCACCATGGTAATTGAAAAAGTCATCTCCTACCACAAACACTACAAGAATGTGCAAACTTATGCCAAAATTTTGTTGCCAAAATACAATACAATAAAATACAATACACCAGGTTGGAAGAGACCTTCAAGATCATCGCGTCCAACCCATCAACCAATCCAACCCACCCAACAACTAAACCATGCAGCCAAGCACCCCATCAAGTCTTCTCCTGAACACCTCCAATGAAGGTGACTCCACCACCTCCATGGGTAGCCAATTCCAATGGGCAATCACTCTCTCCGTGTAGAATCTCTTCCTAACATCCAGCCTAAACCTCCCCTGGCGCAGCCTGAGACTGTGTCCTCTTGTTCTGATACTGGCTGCCTGGGAGAAGAGGCCAACCATGCCTGTCTACAACCTCCCCTCAGGTAGTTGTAGAGAGCAATAAGGTCACCCCTCAGTCTCCTCTTCTCCAGGCTAAGCAACCCCAGCTCCCTCAGCCTTTCCTCATAGGGCTTGTGTTCCAAACCCCTCACCAGCTTTGTTGCCCTTCTCTGGACACGTTCCAGCAAGTCAACATCCTTCCTAAACTGAGGGGCCCAGAACTGGACACAGGACTCAAGGTGTGGCCTAACCAGTGCAGTGTACAGGGGCAGAATGACCTCCCTGCTCCTGCTGGCCACACTGTTCCTGATGCAGGCCAGGATGCCATTGGCCTTCTTGGCTGCCTGGGCACACTGCAGGCTCATGATCAGCCTACAATCAGCCAGCACCCCCAGGTCCCTCTCTGCCTGGCCACTCTCCAGCCACTCTGACCCCAGCCTGTAGCACTGCCTGGGGTTGTTGTGGCCAATGTGCAGAACCCGGCACTTGGATGTGTGAAATCTCATGCCATTGGACTCTGCCCATCTGTCCAGCCTGCCAAGGTCCCTCTGCAAAGCCTCTCTACCCTCCAGCAGATCAACTCCTGCCCCCAGCGTGGTGTCATCTGCAAATTTACTGATGATGGACTCAATGCCCTCATCCAGATCATCAATAAAGATGTTGAAGAGCATGGGGCCCAGCACTGATCCCTGGGGCACACCACTAGTGACTGGCCGCCAGCTGGATGTGGCACCATTCATCACCACTCTCTGGGCTTGGCCCTCCAGCCAGTTCCTAACCCAACACAGTGTGCTCCTGTCCAAGCCATGGGTTGCCAGCTTGGCCACGAGTTTCCTGTGGAAGACAGTGTCAAAGGCCTTGCTGAGGTCCAGGTAGACCACATCCACAGGCTTCCCCACATCCACCAGGCGGGTCACCTGATCATAGAAGGAGATCAGGTTGGTCAGGCAGGACCTGCCCTTCCTAAATCCATGCTGGCTAGGCCTGATCCCTTGGCCATCCTGTAAGTGCTGTGTGATCGCACTCAAGATGACCTGTTCCATAATCTTGCCTGGCACTGAGGTCAGGCTGACAGGCCTATAATTCCCTGGCTCATCCAACCGGCCCTTCTTGTGGATGGGCACCACGATGGCCAGCTTCCAGTCTTCTGGGACCTCTCCAGTGAGCCAGGACTGCTGAAAAATGATGGAAAGTGGCTTGGACAGTGTGAGAGACTAAAGCTTGTCTCTCCTGGTGTGACTCAACAAAGATAAAATCACTTGCTGGTTGTCCAGACAATAGCTGATGTGTGTTGGGCAGTGCCACTGGAAGGACTCTTGGAAGGTGCAAAGATAACATTGCTCATGGGACTGCAGCTGGCCTACAACAATGGCCCAAGGGCCCAGCATTCACACCTTCAGGACAAGATCATTTCCAGCCATCAGATACCCCAGGAAAGGACAATGGTTCCTGATGTGAAAAGAGTGTGCGGGTAGGTAGATGGAGCAGGAGGAGGCGGAGGCCTTCCCCCTCCATCCAGCCACTGCCCAAACTCACCTGAGTACACAGAAAGATTTCCTGGGGAACGATACCTGGACCTAAAGATGATTTCCCAGAATGATATCCTGGGGAACAACACCTGGACACTTGCCTAAGGGCTAAAAAACTGTATAAAAGACTGAAGCAACTACTGGCTTGAGGAGGAGAAAATTGGAGAAGCAAGATGCAGAAGAAAAAAAACGGCAGCACACGCTGGAAACATCACGGGGCCAACACAATGGATCTTGGACTCTCCGTGCTCTAAGTTCCGCCTGCTGCAACTCATGGAGCTGAAGAAGCTGCTCAGAGGACCTCATCCCTTCTACAGCCAAAGCCTCAGCACCCTTCCTCTACAGACCCAACATCTCCTGCAGCACCGTTTCTCTACAGACCCAACATCTCCTGCAGCACCGTTTCTCTACAGACCCAACATCTCCTGCAGCACCTTTCCTCCACAGACTCAAACTGTCTTGGGGGGTGAGGGGTGTGGTAATATAATTCTTTCCTTCTTCTCCCTTTCTTCTATTCTCTCTCTCTCTCCCTCTGATCTCTCCACTTTATTTATGTCCATCCACTGTAGTTATGTAATAAATAGTCTAGCTGCTGATATTTTGGCCTCGTTTGTGCCTCTAATTTCACAACACGGGAATAGTCATTAAAAACCTGAATCTCTTTCCCTCTCCGGATCGAGACAGACATCTCATCTGTCAGCAATCTCAGCACCCTAGGATGGATCCCATCCGGTCCCATGGCCTCGTGGGGGTCCAAGCGGCTCAGAAGATCTCTAACTTCCTCTTGGAGCAGCGGGAAACTATGCAGCTCTCTGGCTCCTTCTGCCAGCTCTGCAGGCCAGCTGTCTGGAAGACATTCTGACCTGCTAGTGAAGACTGAGGCAAAGAAGGTGTTAAGTACCTCTGCCTTTTCCTCATTCTTTGTTACAACGTTCCCCTCTGTGTCAACCAAGGAGTGGAGGTTGTCCTTGCCCTTCTTCTTGCTATTGATGTATTTATAGAAGGACTTTTTGTTGTCCTTCACAGCAGAGGCCAGTCTAAGTTCTAATTGGGCTTTTGCCTCCCTAATTTTCTTCCTGCATGTCCTAGCAACATCCCTAAACACTCCATGGGTTGCCTCCCCTTTCTTCCAAAGATAATACACCCTCTTTTTTCCCCTTTGTTCTATTGAAAGTTCATTACCCATCCAGACTGGCCGTCTGCCCCGGCGGCTCATCTTCCGGCACACTGGCACAGCCTGTTCCTGCACCTTCAAGAGTTCTTCCTTGAAGTAGGTCCAGCTCTCCTGGACCCCTTTATTTTTAAGGGCTGTTTCCCAAGGAACCTTCTGAATTAGTTCCTTGAGTAGCCTGAAGTCTGCCCTCCTGAAGTCCAGAGTGGAGGTCTTCTTGCTCCCCTTCTTGCTTGGCTGCATACCGAAAACTCAATTATCTCGTGGTCACTGGTGCCTAAACACCCTCCGACCACCACATCACCCACCAGCCCTTCCCTGTTGGTGAAGAGGAGGTCAAGCAGAGCCTGACCCCTGGTAGGCTCACGCAGCACCTGGGATAAGAAGCTGTCCTCCATGCACTCTAAGAACCTCCTAGACTGCCTCCTCTCTGCTGTGTTGAGATCCCAGCAGATATCAGGCAGGTTGAAGTCACCCATGAGAACGAGGTCAGGTGATCTTGAGACAGCCTTAAGCTGCCTATAGAATGCTTCATCAACATCCTCCTCCTGGTTGGGTGGTCTATAACAGACTCCAACCAGGATGTCTGCCCTGTTGGTCTTCCCTCTAATTCTCACCCACAAGCACTCAACCCGATCATCCTTGATCTCCATCTCAACGGCATCCAGTGCCTCCCTGATGTACAGGGCCACCCCTCCACCCCTTCTTCCTTGCCTGTCTCTCCTGAAGAGCCTGTAGCCGTCAATTGCAGCGCTCCAGTCATGCGAGTCATCCCACCACGTCTCTGTGATAGCAACTACATCATAACTTTCTTGCTGCAACAAGGCTTCCAGTTCCTCTTGTTTGTTACCCATGCTTCGTGTATTAGTGTACATGCACTGCAGCTGGGCTGCTGGTTTCACCTCTAGCTCTAGCTTATCACCCCCAGACTCCTGCCTGAGGGGACTGGTTTCCGACCCTTCCCCCTTCAAAGCTAGTTTAAAGCCCTGTCAATGAGACCTGCCAATTCCCTTCCCAGAATCTTTTTACCTTTGGGGGACAGGCCATTCTCGTGTACTGTGACCTTTCCCCTCCTCTGGGACAGATGTACTCCATCTGTTACCAGCTGACCTGGTGCAGTAGAAAGTTCCCCAAGATCGAAAAACCCAAAATTCTTTCATCTGCACCAGCCCCTAAGCCACTTGTTGACTACAGCGGCTGACCTGTTCCTTATTGTGTTCCCTCCTGCAACTAACGGTATTGATGTAAAAATTATTTGTGCACGTGACCCCTCAACCAGATCTCCCAGGGCCCTGAGGTCATTTTTGATAGCCCTGGGAGGCCTGGTACCAACATCATCATTCCCTAACTGCATAACCAATAAGGGATAATAGTCAGAGGGCTGTACCAGACTGGGCAGCCTTCTGGTAATATCTCCAACTTGGACTCCTGCTAGGCTAATAACATAATAATAAATACTTCAAATAATTTCAATTGATGGATCAGCAAGACTTTCCAATGAAAATTAAGGGATTTTTCATATAGCTGATAAAATCCTATAAAAAGTAGCCTTGTTTCCTTATGTCTTCAATGATCTTTTTAAGCACTGAGCAAAAAGGTCCCTCTAGATCTGCAGATTGTATGTTTAAAACTGTCAGTGAAGTTAACAGCACAGATCTCTTCAACTTGGCCTCATGGGCCTCATGTTGCCTTCTTTATACCTCATCATCATTTTTTTCTTTTCCAAGTTATGCGAGATTAGACCTCATCTTTCCTCAAACCTATGCCCAGCTAGGGCTGAGTAGAAGGAAACAAGGCACTATCATAAGATTGCAACTTTAATATTCTCATGTGTGCTGGATAATGGATTGAATTCTTCCATTTTAAACACATCTAGGAGGAAACTATCAGATATTAGTAACAAGCAGTGTTGACCTCCATCAAGAATAAATAATTTGCAACATCAAAATCATGGATTTATGCTCTCTGTGTGTATAAAAATTGATGCTCCTGTCACCTTTTGTCCAAACAAGTTAAGTAAAAATATTACTTGGCTATATTGTACGTGACAGTTTGCGACTGGAATTCAGTTAGTTATTTCACAGATTCTAATCAGCAACTCACTTGCAAATGAACAGTTTTGTAAATTCAGAGATTCTTTTAATGCTGTGTTTGATATTGATAATCATTAATATAAAAGTAGAAAATATTTTTGCTTATAAGTGTTGAAAAGGTATCCATATCCATTAGCAGATTTGTCAATTAGAAAAGTCAATAGGTATAAGTTTTATGAATTTGAAATATATGTAGTTAAACACAAATTTACAGCATGAAATATTCTTTCTGCCATGCAGAACGTTTCATTATTTTTGGACTGTCATCTGGTTTTCTTAATTTCATTTCCATTTGTATGTTAACAAACCTCAGCAAGATTCTAAATACAATCTTTTTGTGAAAACTTAAACAGTTACAAGGAAACAAGGAGACTTAAAATATGTTCTTTTTCAAAAATTGTTAAATATTTTCTTTAATTTGATTGAGAAATGCCAGGACTATCATTCCTTTCAGGGATCAGTCCTGGGACCCGTCTTGTTCAAC
This sequence comes from Picus viridis, assembly GCA_033816785.1. Taxonomy (NCBI): domain Eukaryota; kingdom Metazoa; phylum Chordata; class Aves; order Piciformes; family Picidae; genus Picus; species Picus viridis. The sequence goes on from CM066566.1 coordinate 63,555,147, forward strand.
ATCTTTGTGGGTGACATGGACAGTGGCATCGAGTGCACCCTCAGCAAGTTTGCTGATGACACCAAGCTGTGCGGTGCAGTGAACACGCTGGAGGGAAGGGATGCCATCCAGAGGGACCTGGACAGGCTGGAGAGGTGGGCACAAGTCAACCTCATGAGCTTCAACAAGACCAAGTGCAGGGTCCTGCATCTGGGTCGAGGCAATCCCAGGCACAAATCCAGGCTGTGCAGGGACTGGCTGGAGAGCAGCCCTGAGGAGAGAGACTTGGGGGTGCTGGTGGACGAGAAGCTCAACATGAGCTCTCAATGTGCACTTGCAGCACGGAAAGCCAATCAGATCCTGGGCTGCATCAGGAGAAGTGTGACCAGCAGGTCAAGGGAGGTGCTTCTTCCCCTCTACTCAGCTCTGGTGAGACCCCACCTGGAGTACTGCATCCAGTTCTGGAGCCCCTATTACAGGAGGGATGTGGACATGCTGGAGCATGTCCAGAGAAGGGCCACGAGGATGATCAGAGGGCTGGAGCACCTCTCCTAGGAGGACAGACTGAAGGAGTTGGGGCTGTTCAGTCTGGAGAAGAGAAGGCTCCGAGGTGACCTCATTGTGGCCTTCCAGTATCTGAAGGGGGCCTACAGGAAGGCTGGGGAGGGACTTCTCAGGATCTCAGGTAGTGATAGGACTAGGGGGAATGGAATGAAGCTGGAAATAGGGAGATTCAGGCTGGATGTGAGGAAGAAGTTCTTTACCATGAGAGTGGTGAAGCCCTGGAATGGGTTGTCCAGGGAGGTGGTTGAGGCCCCGTCCCTGGAGGTGTTTAAGACCAGGCTGGACGAGGCTCTGGCCAGCGTGATCTAGTGTAGGGTGTCCCTGCCCATGGCAGGGGTTGGAACTAGATGATCCTTGTGGTCCCTTCCAACCCTGACTGATTCTATGATTCTATGATTGTATGATTCTATGATTCTATGATCTTTAGTAGACCAATTATGAAACATTGACTTTGTCTTTCTTCCCTAGAATTTGTTTGGTCTAGAGCTCTTCCTTCTTTTCAGTCTATGCTGTTAATTAAAGTGCCTGATCTTTCAGGAGCTCCTCAGCTGTAATGTTCACCAGTGAGCTTTATGTGTGACTGGCAGGTATAAGAAGGCCAGCTGTGAAATTTTACTTTCTGTCTTTGTATTATTTTGATGAAAGTGTTTAGGTATTTACTCATGACTCAGTGTAGTGCTTTCTTAGTTTATTCATATGGATTATTTTTAAGTTACTTTCACTGAAAAACAAAAAAAAGTCAACCATTTTAAACAAGCATGCACTACTTCCTGAAGAAACCAGTTATAAAATGTTAATCCACAGCTATATTTTTCAGTTCCCACTGAGATTTGATAGCTTTGCAGGCCTATAAGAATTGTAATGGAATACATGAAAATTTCTCTAGGCACAATCTTTTTCTCTTTATGCTGTAAACACTAATTGTTTCTAAGAAAGGTATATGCCAAGATTCCTAATAGAGTTTTTAAAGAAATATTGCCTCTTACAGCTAAAAACAGATCCCATTCTTTTAAATTAATAGTTGAACATAGACTGTTTTCCTATTACCACTGGGAAAAGTCCTTGTCTGGAGGATCACAGAATGACAGAATCAAAGAACATTGGGGCTTGGAAAGGACCTCAAAAGATCATTTAGTCCAACCCCTCTGCCAGAGCAGGATTACCTGCAGTAGATCACACAGGAATGCATTCAGGCAGGTTTTGATTATCTCCAGAGAAGGAGAGTCCACAACCTTCATGGGCAGCCTGTTCCAGTGCTCTATCACCCTCACAGTGAAAATTTTTAACTCATCTTTCTTATGCCTCAACTTCCACCCATTGCCCGTTGTCCTGTCACTGGGCACCACCAAGAAGAACCTGACTCCATCCTCTTGGCAATCACCCCTCACATTTTTAGAAACATTAATGAGGTCACTCCTTAGTCTCCTCTTCTCCAAGCTAAAGAGACACAGCTCCCTCAGTCCCTCCTCATAAGGGAGATATTTTTTGGCTCTGTGTCTGACTATTTCAAGCAGTTCCCTGTCCTTCTTGAATTGAGAGGCCCAGGACTGGAGACAATATTCCAGATGAGGCCTCAGCAGGGCAGAGCAGAGGGGGAAACTCTACACTTGCCCTTGTTGAATTTCATCCAATTTCTCCAGCTTCTCTAAGTCTCCACTGAACGGCAGCACAACCTTCCACTGTGTCAGCCACTCCAGCAAGTTTTGTGTCATCACGGGCTGACACTGCACTCTGTTCCCTCATCCTGGTTGCTGATGAATCTATTGAATAGAACTGGTCCCAGTACTGACCCCTGAGGGACTCCACTCCGACTTCTTTCCTTCAACCAGTTCACAGTCCACCCATCTACATGAACATTGAGACCACACTGCTTCAGTTTAGCTGTAAGGATGCTGTGGGAGACAGTGTCAAATGCTTTACTGAAATCAAGATAAACTCATCCACAGCTCTACCATCATCTATCCACCTGGTTATGTTCTCATAAAAGGCTATCAGGTTGGTCAGACATGACTTCCCCTTGGTAAAACCATGCTGACTCCTCTTAATGACCCTCTTGTCCTTGATATGCCTAAGGACAGCGACAAGGATAAGTTGTTCCATTACATTTCCAGGGATGGAAGTGAGGCTGACTGGTCTATGGTTACCTGGGTCCCCCTTCTTGCCTTTTTTGAAGACTGGAGTGAAGTTTTCCTTCCTCCAGTCCCCAGGCACCTCTTCTGTCTGCCATGACTTATCAAAGATGGTGGAGAGTGGTCTGGCAATGACCTCTGCCAGCTCCCTCAGCACCCTCAGGTGCATCCCATCAGGACCCATGGATTTATGGATATCCGGATTACTTAACTGTTCCCTAATCCAGTCCTCCTTTGTCATGTCTTCTGGGATCTCAGGAGTCTGGGGCTCCTGAGGACAGTCTCCAGCAGTATGGATGGAGACAAAGAAGGCATTCAGTAACTTCTGCCTGATTTCCAACTTGTTGGAATGTTTTGATCTTGAGCTTGGAAGAAGTGGTCCTTGAATATTAACCAACTATCTTGGACCCCTTTGCCCTCTAGTACCCTGTCCCATGAGATTTCCCCTAGCAATTTAAAAAGACCAAAGTTGGCCCTGATGAAGTCCAAGGCTGTGATCCTGCTTGGTATTCTGTTCCTACTGCACAAGATCCTGAACTCCACCATCTTATGATCACTGCAGCCAAGACTGTAACATCTGGGTAGTTAAGCAAATATCTGGGTAGTTAAAAGTCCCCATGAGAATCAGGAACTCTGATTGCAAGGCTGCTGTTAGCTGCCTGTAAAAGGCCTCATTAACTTCCCTGCCCTGATCAGGTGGTCTGTAATAAACACCCACAACAGCATCAGTCATGGTAGCCTGCTCCTTAATTCAAACCCACAAATTCTCAACTCACGCCCCATCCACCCCTGGATAGAACACGATACATCCTAGTTGCTCCCTCATGTGAAAAACAGCCCCACCACCTCACTTTGTTGACCTGTCTTTCCTAAAAAAGGACATAGCCATCCATGAACACATTCCAGTCATGTGAGATGCCCCACCACATCTCTGTAATTGCCCCAGATCATCATCCCTTGACTGCACATGGATTTCTAGCTCCTCCTGTTTATTCCCCATGCTGCATGCATTGGTGTACAGACTGCACTGGGAGCGAGCTGAGCGCACCGATTCCACCCTGGTAGGGTGGGAGGCCTTCTGGTCTTCATTAGTACTGGAACACTGCCCCACTGGTGCAAACATAGCAATAACCCCATCCCCCTTTGATTCTGTTTTAAAGCTCTATGAATGAACCCTGCTAGTTCATGTCTTAGAATCCTTTTCCCCCGCCATGAGATGAGCCTTCCCCACATACTAACATTGGTCCTGGTGTCCTATAAAACCAGCTACTATCAACCTGTAGCCCTGCCTGCATCACCAGTATCAGAGAAGGCATTTATGGACTGGATTCTTCTACTCCCTTCTATATCATGGCCAGGAACTGGATGTAGAGAAGAGAAAATAACTTGTGCCCCAGACTCTTTCACCAACTATCCCAAGCTTGTGAAATCTCTCTTCATTTCCCTCAGAATGTGGGATGCAGTGTCCTCCCCACCCACTAATGGGTAATAGTCATGTGACTGCACCATGCTTGGGAGTTCTCTAGTGATATCCCTGCTTTGGGCTCCAGGAAGACTGCACACTTCCCTATCATGAAGATCAGCCCTGCATATTGGGCCCTCTGTTCCTGCCATGAGCGAGTCTCAAACAACCTGAACTCTTATTTTCTTCCTTGTGGAAGAGGTTGCTGTGTGCACTCACAGCCATGAATCTGCCACCACTCACCCTCTTCGTGTAAGCTTCTGTCTTCCACCTGACAGGGGTAGGACCCAAGGGCCTCTCAATCCTGGCTCTCAACTTCCAGTACTCTATATCTATTGTATAGGGATAACTGGGAACGTGCGGGAGGCTGGGAAGGGGTTTGCATATCTTTCCAGGCAGGGACCTGTATCTGTTCCACTCCTTTTCTGCGGTAGGTTGGAAGTGCTCCCCAACTAATTAGAATTTATCTTCAGTGTAAATTACCAACAAAAAGCCAAACACAAAACTGAGAAGCAAAATGAAAGTTATGTTTACAAAAGGTAAACTAAAATCTAGAAGTATAAAATGCAATGAATACATACAAAAAATATTTACAATTCAGCAATACAAATACAAGGATCCCCTTGTACAGAATCACCTGCTCTGGAGAGCCCAGAGAGCTGCTGTAGTCTCATCCCCCTCCTTTCCCTGGTACTTTCAGAAACACAACAGAAGTCACTTCAGCCAGCAGAAGGTCAGAAAAGAGATAAGGGAGCAAGCCATGCAAGCCACAAAGAAAAGAAGCAAAAAATAGAGCAAAGGACAGTTTGTGCAGCAGATGATATCCTAGTCAGCAAGCCAGTGGAATTGTATAGACAAATCGGTTATGATTCTTCTGTATCCAATGGTAATTTATTTACCTTTTACTCAAAGATGCCCAGAAAGTCTCTATTCTTGTTTATGACTAAGACACTAAGCTAAAACATCTGCCTAAACCCATATCATTTTCTCAGGTCACTTCCTTCTGCCTGGTGACATGAGGGGAGTGGATTCTTTGTTTTTCAGAAAGCCTCCACCTGCCACCTTTGTATGGTATGATTCCACCAATCTATTTAATTCTTGCATTCTCTGATTCTTCTCAGTGTTTCCACCTCTGCCTTCAGCTTCACCACTTAGCTCAGCAAATCACTGATCTATTCACACAGCAGACACATGATTTCACTGCCACCCATGGGAACAAGTGCCAGGAGAAGGCATTCTCTGCAGTCGGACACCTGCACTGCCCCATTTTTGCACAGGAACTCAATCAGAGTTGCCACATTCCTCTTGACAGTGGCTTTTGACCATATTATAACCATGTTGAGTCCTCTTCTGTGAGCTCTTTCCACAGGCTTCTCTGGTTCCAGGGAAACCTGCAAGCAGCAGAGAGCTGAGGCACCACCTGGGCACACACTAATACTGTTTGCTCATTCTGTGCTGTGTGGGAAAGTGACTTGTCACTGCCCTCCCTGAGGCATCTTATAGTCTGAATGTGTGATGAACAGTGGGTGGTGCTGGTTCTGCCCACGCTATCTCAGCAGCCCCACCCACAAGCTGTGAGTCCCAGGCACAGGGTTAGTGCAGCTTCTGGCTTCAAAACAACTCTCAAAAGAGCTTGTCCTTAGCTGCTATTGCTTCAGATCCCTTCCCCAGTGCAGTCTTACCTGCCCTCAAGCTGGTCTCCACAGCAATTAATTGCTGTTCTCAATCACACTTTCACAAAAATAATCATAGATTTGGCTACAAAACTGAAATGAACATATTACTTAATGTTCACATCTAATCTATAGTGTAAAATTAACACTTGGGGGGTTCACCTTTTGTTTTAAAAAAATCCAAACAAATGAACAACCACAAATAATATGGAAAATATGCTTATGTTTAGGGGGAAGAATAGATTATTTGACAAGTATCAAAATTACTTAATTATTGTATAACATATTTATTATAAAACTTCCTACTTTTAGGAAAAAAATAAAACAAAACTATAACCATACAAATAACCAACTTCCTTAGACTCCTCAAGTTAGGCATTAAGAACAAAGATGAGGTTTCGTGTTTCTGCAACCAATACCTTCACAGAATCACAGAATGGCTTGAGTTGCAAAAGACATTAAAGATCATTTAGTTCCAACCCCCACTGCCATGGGCAAGGACACCTCCCACTAGACCAGGTTGCTCCAAGCTTCATCCAGCAAGGTCTTAAACACTTCCAGGGATCAGGTATCCACAACTTCTCTGGGCAAACCATCCCAGTGTCTCACTGCATTGGTTTTGCATCAGACAGAATGTGGAATTTACCGAAAAAGAGCAGATACCAACACCTGCACAGAATTTGGAGGTTAAATCATAGAATCATGGAATGTTAGAGTTTGGAAGGGACCACAAGAGATCATCAAATCCAACACTGCTGCCAAAGCAGGATCACCTAGGATAGTCCACACAGGAACTCATCCAGGCAGTTTTTCAAAGTCTCCAGAGAAGGAGACTCCACAACCTCTCTGGGCAGCCTGTTCCAGAGCTCTGTAACCTGCACTGTAAAGAAGTTTCTCCTCATGTTGAGCTTCAGCTTCTATGCTCAAGTTTGTATCCATTGGTCCTTATTACTGTGCAACACTGAAAAAATATTGTCCCCCTCCACTTGTGGACACCCACCCCTCAAATATTTATACACACTGATCAGATCCTCTCTCAGTCTTGTCTTTTCAAGACTAAACAGTCCCAGGTCTCTTGTCTTTTCAAGACTAAACAGTCCCAGGTCTCTCAGTCTCTCTTCATAGTGGAGATACTCAAGTCCCCTAATCATCCTTGTGGCTTTCCATTGGATTCTCTCTAGAAGTTTTCTGTCATTCTTGAAGTGGGGAGCCCAAAACTGGATGTAGTATTCCAGGTATGGTCTCACCAGAGCAGAGTAGAGGGGGAGAAGGAGCTCCCTAGACCTGCTGGACACACTTTTCTCAATACATCCCAGGATACCATTGGCCCTCTTGGCCACTAGGGCACATTGCTGTCCCATGGAGAACTTGCTGTTGACCAGGACTCCAAGGTCTTCCTCCATGGAGCTGATTTCCAGGAGGGGTGCTCCCAACCTATACCTGTGCCTGCTGTTATTTCTCCCCAGATGCAGGACCCTGCACTTGTCCTTATTGAACTTCATGAGGTTTGGCAGCCTGTCCGATCTCTCCAGCCTCTCCAGATCTTATTGGATGGATGCATAGCCTGATGGGATATTGCAACAGTGTCAGCCAGCTCTTTCAGCAGTCTTGGATGCACCCCATCAGGACCCATGGATTTGTGTTTTTTCAGTTGGCACAAGTGGTCTCTAACCCAATGCTGATCCCTCCAGTTCTGCTTCCTTGCTTCTAGAGACTGAGATTCCTGAGGGCTGGTCTTAGGAGTTGTGATGGTTTAACCCACCCACATTAAACAAAAACTTGGCTGAACGCAGTTGGAGAAGCAAATGAAGCTGTTAAACCATCACAGGAGTAAAGACTGAGGCAAAGAAGGCATTCAATAACTCTGCCATCTCTGCATCATCATTTACCGTATCTCCCATATCATTCAGTAGTGGGTACAACTTTTGCCCGCTCTTCCTTTTGTCATTGATGCCTCTCTGGCAAGATTCGGTTCCAAGAGGGCCTTGGTCCTTCTTTTTGAATCTCTACATTCTCTGGCAATATTTCTATGATCCTCCCAATTGACCAGACCTTTTGTTCCCAAATACTGTAAACCTCCTTTTTCTTTTTGAGTTTTTGTAAGAGTTTCTTGCTTATCCAGGCAGGTCTCATGCCTCCCTTACTTAACTTTTTTTTTTTTTTTTTTTTTTTTTTTCAAGGGAATACATTTTTCTTGAGCTTGAAGGAGATAATGTTTTAATATTAACCAGCTATCTTAGCCCCCTTCCTTATAGAGCCCTAGCCCACTGGATACTTCCGAGTAGAGTCTTTAATAGGGCAAAGTTAGCCCTCTTGAAGTCCAGGGTTGAAATTTTACTTATTGCCCTGCTACTCTGTCTAGTGATGCTAAACTCTATCATGTTGTGGTCATTACAGTCAGGATTACACCCAAGCTTAACACCTAAAACAGTCCTTCTTTGCTTGTTAGTACCAGGTCCAGCATCCTTCTTCCCCTCATTGGTTCTTCAACTACCTGCAGCAGAAAGTTGTCATCAATGCACTGCAGGCACCTTTTGGACTGCTTATGCTTGGCTGTGTGACCTTTACAACTAAAATCAGCGTTATTGAAGTCAGCCATGGAATGGAATATAATTGCTCTCCTCTTAAAAAGAAATGCTAAAGACAATAAGTACTAGTTTCTAGTCCTACCCCATGAGTAATATGAAAATGAAAGGATCTAAGGCTTTGTGTCAGGCTGTACCATTGGGTCAGCAGCTCCTTGGAATCTGCACACCAACAGGGGCCCCCAAGAGCCTCATCAGATATGGTCCATTCTAGGTAGCAGGGTGGGCTAAGATTGTGGGGACAGGGGACAGTTCCACATATGATGGACCTCCATGGGGCTGGAGATGTTCCAAGTATAGCCTGGAAATCAGCCTGAAAGTAGAGGTCAGGCTCTATGAGGGGAAATAGAGTCTGACACAGCCCCATGATGGGGAGGCAGAGCCGTGGGCCATGGCTATCAGCCCATGGCTATCAGGTTGACCCAGTTCAGAGTGGCCTATGGCTGGACAGATCTCTCCACAGACCTTGTGGAGAGCTGGAGACTGCCCCTCTTGCCGTATTGCTGAGGTAGGGACTGATGGCCCCAGCAAAATGACATGGAATATTGGGCAATGGTCAGGGTAGCAACAGCCCCTGGGAGGAGCATTAAGACCTATTAATGCCCTCAAGGCCCTGACCTTTTATTTTCTGACAAGCTCAATATTTTTTCTGTGTTAAAATCTTAACAGAGACACTGACCAGCTTCATTCTCAGTCTTTCCATTTTCTGGGTCTTAACTACTGTAATTGACATCCTCACTCTACAGTGAATACCTGTGCATTGGAGTTTTAGCCTGGAGCCTTTTTCACTGAAAGGGATGTCAGGCATTGGAACAGGCTGCCCAGGGAGGGGGTTGAGTCACCACCCTGGCTGTGTTTAAAAGCCTTAGTGGCTTAGTGGTGGTCAAGGCAGATTAGAGTTAATGGTCAGAAGCTATGATCTTGAAGATCTTTTAGGACCTAAACGATTCTGTGAATTATAATTCCTCTTAAGTCAAAGCAAATCAAGCAGGAATATTTTGGTGCACTGTGTAAAACAAACAAATAACAAAACAACCAACCAACCAAAAAAACCCTGAACAAACCAACAACAGAAAACCCCAAATACATTTCAACATGCATTTTAAAATGTAGCTGTAACCATCCAAATATCTTCATGGTGTGGAAATAAAACATAAGTCAAAATAAATTATTATTCCCACATAATTAAAATGGTTATCTGTCTAATGATTACAGAAAATACAATAAAGATGTACAATATGTGTCGATACTATACTGCAGTGGTTTGGTGCAAGGGCTAACCTGCCTGATTCCCCAAAACAAAAGTGAGGGGAAAAGTAACACAAAAAATGAGGGTTGATATAAAGAAATTAGAGATTAATATATTGTAACATAATCACAATGCATAATTACATAAGGTAATAATCTAATTAATATCATATTATGATGCATAATTACCTTAGATTAGCCTATTTGCAGAAGCAACAAAGTGCAATATGGGGAATAAAACAGAAACAAACGAACAAAAAAACCCAACAACTAAACATAAACCCAGAACCATCAGACGCCTGACTCCCACCTGTTCTACCACCATGCCTGCAGAAAAGAGCCAGCACTGTCCTGAAGGGACAAAAAGCCTCATAAATGCTCTGAACCAGACAATAAGGCAGGAGCCAGCAGGTCTGTTTTTTCAAGAAAATGGCCACGTTGCCCAGGCTTGTCTGAACATGCCCTGGCATCCAAGTGGGCCAGGTGTGTGTGCCTTTGGCCACGTTTGGAGAAAACTCATCCCATAGGTTACAGTCTCAGGTTTCTATCTTTCAATCTGTGTTGTCAACGGCCATTATTGTCCCAGGAAATCTGTAAATACCAGCCCAAAGAGCCAGTGCCTTGCCTTGCAATTGTCCAAGCTCTGGGAGAAGTCATAAGCCTTACTTGGAATCCTAGCTGTGCTTCAGTTTACCCAGACAAGACTGCAAGACCCCTCACTGTATAGAGTTATGAGGCTATAACTGTATAGCTGGTGTGGTATCTGTTCCACAACTGAATATTTAAACTAGTAAATAGGTTTTATTAATATTTTCCACAGGATTTTTTTAACTAATACAGTTATTAATATTGTTATATATTAATAACCTCCTTATGATCATAACAAGCACCTAAGAACCTGGAACAGGAAGACTCCATGTTGCAATCTGAACTTCACACCCCATAATACTTTCATTTTTTGAACCTGGCATGACTGCAGCATGTTGTGAATAACAGCAGCAGGTTCAACTTAATCCATGACACATACATATTATTATTTATCAAGATAACTGGAAGCTGGCCAATGTGATACCCATTCACGAGAAGGGCCAGTAGGAGGAACCTGGAAACTACAGGACTGTCAGCCTGACCAACAGTGCCAGGCAAGATTATGTAGCAGATCATCTTGGGGACAATCACAACACACCTGCAGGATGGCTAAGGAATCAGACCTAGCCAACACGGATTTAGGAGGGGCAGGTCCTGCCTGACCAACCTGATCTCCTTTTATAACCAGCATGTGGGGAAAGCTGTGGATGTAGTCTACATGGACTTCAGCAAGGCATTTGACACTGTTCCCCACAGAAAACTCCTGGCCAAGCTGGCAGTCCATGGCTTGGACAGGTGCACTCTGTGCTGGGTCAGAAATTGGCTGGCTGTCCAAACCCAGAGAGTGCCACATCCAGTTAGAAGCCAGTCGCTAGTGGTGTCCCCCAGCAATCAGTGTTGGGCCCAATCCAGTTTAATATCTTTATTGATGATCTGGATGAGAAGGTAGAGTCCACTATTAGTGAGTTTGCAGCTGACACCAAATCGGGAGCAGGTGTTGATCTGTTGGAGGGTCGGAGGTCTCTGCAGAGGGACCTTGACAGGCCAGACGGATGGGCAGAGTCCAAACATAACAAGTCCAAGTGCCAGATGCTGCCACTTTGGCCACAACAACCTCATGCAGCACTACAGGCTTGGGTTAGAGTGGCCACAGAGCAGCTAGGAAAAAGAGACCTGGGGGTACTGGTTGGCAGCCAGCTGAACATGAGACAGCAGTGTGCCCAGGTGGCCAAGAAGGCCAATGACATCTTTGTCTGTATCAGGAATAGTGTGGCCAGGAGGAGCAGGGAAGTCATTCTTCCCCTATATTCAGCACTGGTTAGACCACACCTTGAGTACTGTGTCCAGTTTGGGGCTCCTCAATTTAAGAAGGACGCTGAGATACTTAAATGTGTCCAGAGAAGGGCAATGAAGCTGGTGAGAGGTCTCGAGCACAAGCCCTATGAGGAGAGGCTGAGGAGCTGGGGTTGCTTAGCCTGGAGAAGTGGAGGCTGAGGGGAGACCTTATTGCCCTCTACAACTATCTGAAAGGAGGTTGTAGCCAGGTGGGCGTTGGTCTCTTCTCCACAGCAGCCAGCACCAGAACAAGAGGACAGAGTCTCAAGCTGTGCCAGGGGAAGTTTAGGCTCAAGGTGAGAAGAAAGTTCTTCACAGAAAGAGTAATTTGCCATTGGAATGCACTGACCAGGCACGTGGTGGAGTCACTGTCCCTGGAAGTGTTCAAAAAAGATCTTGGTTTAGTTGTCAGGTGGTGTTAGGTAATAGATTGCACTTGATGATTTCTGAGGACTTTTCCAATCTGGTTGATTCTGTGAGATTTTCTGTACATTTGTTAATTGTTGTGCCTTCACAATAGTGACTTAATTCTTTCCTTTTTATGAAGTTTCTAGAAAATCATGTCTGAGATTGGTTAAATGTTTGAAATGGTGTAGCAGGCTTTTAAGAATATAAAGAGTAATATGCTTTAAGTCACACTGTGTGCTTTCCTAGCATTCCATTTTGTGATAAAAAGCATTATACTACTATATAGTTTATATTAAAAAAAAAAAAAAAAGCAACATAATAAAATGGGTCTGAACCTTACTTAAAGCACTCATGCCAATATGATGAAAAGTCTACAGTAATGATTAAAGAAAAAGCAAACAAATTAAAAACCCTGCAACCAAACAACATAAGATCTCCATGAAAAATAATGATCTATTTGTTAGAAAAGAAACAATTAAAAATAATGATTATTTGTCAAAAATGGAAATTTTTAGTGTGAGTCAAAGTAATCAGGGGCTAGACTGACACTCAGAAATTTCATTGGCATGGATATCATTTTCTTTTTTGATCATTTTACTGTATACCAAGGGTCTTTTAATTATATTGTAGATGAAGAACCTATGTCAAACAAGACACAGATTCTATGAATAAAAAGAAAATCTAATCCCTTTTATGTCTTCTATTAGAAGATACTTGGCAGAAACACAGAGCTGTGTGTGCCCTTAGGAGTATAACTAAAAGTCACCAAAGACAATGGAACTACATGGTCTCAGAGCTGGGCTTTAAGATAGGCCTTTTCAGAATACAGTAAATCATAGTATTTCCTAGTTTTATGAATAGCAGGGAAAAGAAACAAGAATTGTAGCAGCTGCAATGCATGTTTTCCTGTGATAAAAATATATTATATTTGTATTCTGTAAGTAGATGATATAAAAATATTTAAAAATGTATGTGAACTTAAAATTATGAACCTGTATCTAATACACAAATGTTCTGTATAAAAATATATAAAATCAATACCACAGAGAAGTCTCTAAAGCCAGTTTTAGCTCACATTTTCTCTATAAAAGCAGTTGCACATTTAAGCAAAAGTACCAGGCAGTTTCCTAAATTCCATCACTCTTGATTATAGATTGTTGTGTAACTTAACAATAAATAACAATGAACTTGTATTTTTCTTTCCACTTGCTAATAAGACTTATTGCAGATATGTATTTCACACAAGTGATGTAAATCTACAAGATTGTACAATACAATAATACAATACAATAAACCAGGTTGGAAGAGACCTTCAAGATCATCGTGTCCAACCTATCAACCAGTCCAACCCACCCAAAAAACTAGATCATGGCACCAAGCACCCCATCAAGTTGTAGTTGTTTTATTAAAATCCTGGGTTTGTTGGGAATTGAAGAAAAATTCCCCACCCCCCATCAATTAGCTTTTTTTTTTTTTTTTTAAGCATATCCTAGAAACAGTTCCATTTTCTTACTTTTCAGAAAGAATGTAATAGCTGTATGTTAGATTGAGTTCTTGCAAAAATATTTTAAACCCCTTTGTGGCTGTTGCTCTTTTCAAAGATGCCCCATCTGAATGTAGGATTTACTCAATTGAACACACTTCCATTACCTCTGAATTTGTTACAAATTATCTTTCAGAGTGTCCAAACTAACAACTGCTTCCTGTAACAGTATTAGTATTACCATCTGCTTAATAAGATTCACACAATCCTTTGAATTGTGTTGTCATTTATTGGCAGATAGAAATAGAGTTTGAAAATAAGCAATATTTTTCCTGGTTTTCTCTATTCTCTTGAAGTAATAGATTTTTATGAAGATTGCATGTATAAAATTCCGTTTCCAAAGTCTAAGAAAACAAATAATAAATAATAAAACAAATAATATAATCCAGCTCAAATTTTTATTCTATTCTATTCTAATAACAGCAAACATATTCCACATACTAGGTATAATTTCACGTTGCTCTAAAGGGCAGTTTCTAGAGATATAAATATAAAGACTTTGCTATTAAAATAAAACACAAAACTAAATAAAAACACCAAAAAACCCAAGCATCACTCGTTTCATCAACCTGGGAGTAGGATGAATTTATGTTAATTTCAGTCATATATAAATTCTGTATATTCTAAGATAAAGAGAGGAAAAAGGAGAGAGGGAAGAAAAAAAAATAAATAGGGGCAAAAATAAAAAGGAAAGAAGAAGAAACAAAACAGTGGGAAAAGAAAGAACTAAAAAAAGAGAAAAATAGAAGAAAGAAAAAAAAAAAAGAAAAAAGGAAAGAAAAAAATAAACAGCAGGGGCATATACATTATGTGTACAAAATGCTGTGCATGTTAAAGCATATCTTCTTATTATTCCTCCAGAAATTAAAAAGACCCACCAATATTTTTATCAATAATTGTTAGTTATAGATATGAATCTGAAGGATTTTTTTTCTGTAGATTTTAAAATACAATATAATAATTTAAAACCCAATAAGTCCAATAATAAATAACAATGTGATTTTCATACTACGCCACAGTATTCTCCAACATTTGGCATGTCTGTAAATAGAAAACACAGGCTAGCAATTGTGTATTTCCATCTGTGTCTTCACAATGACTCAATGTTGGAGAGATCCTCCATCTCATTTTCTCTGTCACGACAGGCCAGGAGTTCACTGTCAGAAAAAAATAACAACTTGACTGATACTGAGACAAAACACCGAAGCAGCCTAGGAAAATTATAGTTATGCTTTATGTTTAAACACTCTCAAGAAAAAGTTAAAAAGACCCACAACAACAAATAAGCCCCAAAACTTGTCCTATAGGATCATCTCATTCAGAGAAATGAAAAGCTGCAAAACATTAAGAGATGTCAAATAAAATCTTAAAGGTTGCAAATTGCTACAGGGAAAAAACAGGGAAAAATAAAAATAAAAATATTCTTAGTCTGATTTCTCTGAAATAATTATTTTTTTTAAATGGGAAAATCTACAACACACTGAGTCACCACAACTGCCTCTAGAGGAAGACCTCTTCCTAGTCTTTTATTTTATAGTCTTAAATATGTCATCAAAGTAACACTTCTTAGAAGGTGCAGTATTATTTCAAAGCATCTCACAACACTAGTACTTAAAAAGCAAGTAAGCTACAAAATAACTCCTGTGAAGAAAATGTCTTTGGTTGTGTTTTTTTCCCCTACAGTAAAGTTTTGTGGGTTAAGGCCTGCAGGGATGTGGTTGTAAACCTGACTTCCCACATAAGCAGGAGTTAGAACCAAGGTGAGCAGGGACAGGCTGGACGGATGGGCAGAATCCAATGGCATGAGATTGAACACATCCAAGTGCCGGGTTCTGCACATTGGCCACAACAACCCCAGGCAGTGCTACAGGCTGGGGTCAGAGTGGCTGGAGAGTGGCCAGGCAGAGAGGGACCTGGGGGTGCTGGTTGATGGGAGGCTGAACATGAGCCTGCAGTGTGCCCAGGCAGCCAAGAGGGCCAATGGCATCCTGGCCTGCATCAGGAACAGTGTGGCCAGCAGGAGCAGGGAGGTCATTCTGCCTGGTACACTGCACTGGTTAGGCCACAACTTGAGTACTGTGTCCAGTTTGGGCCCCTCAGTTTAGGAAGGATGTTGACTTGCTGGAGTGTGTCCAGAGAAGGGCAACGAAGTTGGTGAGGGGTTTGGAACACAAGCTCCATGAGGAAAGGCTGAGGGAGCTGGGGTTGCTTAGCCTGGAGAAGAGGAGACTGAGGGGTGACCTTATTGCTCTCTACAACTACCTGAAGGGAGGTTGTAGACAGGCAGAGGTTGGTCTCTTCTCCCAGGCAGACAGCACCAGAACAAGAGGACACAGTCTCAAGCTGCGCCAAGGCAGGTTTAGACTGGACGTTAGGAGGAAGTTCTATACAGAAAGAGTGATTCCCATTGGAATGTGCTGCCTGGGGAGGTGGTGGGGTCATCGTCATTGGAGGTGTTCAGGAGGGGACTTGATGGGGTGCTTGGTGACATGATCTAGTTGTTTGATGGGTTGGACGCGATGATCTTGAGGGTCTCTTCCAACCTGGTTTATTGTATTGCATTGGAAACCTGACCCAGGTGGGTGGGAAACCTGACCCCAGGTAAGGGGTCCTCAGGTCATGTCTATTGTATTGCCTTTTTGTGTCTGCACTCTATTATAAGTGGGAGCAACCTTTTGCTTTTCTCTGTTGCCTTCCCTCCCTGGAGGGGGAAGGAGGAAAAATCCCTAAATCTCTACATTCTGTTCCATTGGATTCTGGGCTCCGGGAAACTCAAACGGCTACATAAAGCTAGACTGCATTTGCCTTTTATAGTAAAATAGTCTCAGGATTTGGTACAAAAGAGTCTTATTTCAGCTTTACAGAGTTTTAGAACATCTGGTGTATTTATGTGCTGATCTGAGTTTTTGCATAAACAGGAAACAAACAAAAAAACCCACAAAGAATCAAACAAACAAAAAAAGGCAAATCCCAAATATCTTCATATTTGAACATTTCAATATTGAATGCAGTATGCTTGGTTCAACCATTAATTTTCATGAATGTCCTGTGAATTCAGTCTTGAAATTATAAGTGAAAATTATTTCAGAAAGATTTCAGACTATGTCACGTATCAGGATAAAAAGGATAACTGAAAGGCTGGAAAGAGGTTTTGTTGCTTCCCTCTGTGATAGACCTGATTAATAGGTGTTTTTACAAGGTCTTGACCAAGAGATCAAAGTTAATATTTATTAATAATAAGTAAATGTGTGTATGTTCTGAAGAATTAATCCAGCCTGTAGTAGGCATCCACCTTAAGAACTTCTTTATCAATATTTTACATATACTGAAAGCAACAATATTTTATCAAGTTCACTAAAAGGACAATGGAAAAAGTAGATGCATTTGCAAATCTATAAACTGAAGCTCAGCCTGTACAGTGTACAGAGACACTTTTTTCACTGGCTCTATGAGATATCTTCAGAACACAAAGGACATTCACATAACTGAAAAATTGGGAAAGCAGAAAAGAAATGTTTAGACATTTCCTTGAGAATAATAAGACAGGCTCTTAGTAGAAGATGAAGCCATGTGCAGCCATTCAGGGAACATGAACTAGTGAATAATTTTCATCTCCAATAGTTAATCCCAAATTTAGGATTCCTGATTAAACCTCTGAATAAAGGCTATTTATCACTCTTGCCTTTGCTAACATCAAGAGTGATTAACTTCACAACTGGAACCTATGTTAAGCACTTAAAATTAAACCAGATGCATCCCATGCATTCTTTCTTTAATATGACTGGTTCTTAGTAGGTTACTTTACAGATTTCTTTAAGTTGGATTAATTGTGCTTCTTCTGTGTTTTCTTAATTTGTATTTATTTCATTCATAAATTACTACCTCCTTGAATGTAGCCAATATTTTTTTGCTAGCTGAGGAGTATTTAAAGAGTACTTGGAGAATTCCTAGAACTTTCACTTGATGGTTGTCAAGAAAATGCCTTGTGTAAAATGCACATTAGACATAATCACTCAAGTAAAAGGAGACCCACTGATAACAGAGCAAAGCATAAGTCAAAGTGGATTGGGTACAGCACAAGTACATGGTAGGCCTGAGAACAATCTGTACAATAAATATCCCATAGTTTAATTAATATTACTGAGAGACCATCATATGGAAATTTTTCTGTAGAAATTTAAATCTTGAATTAACATTGCTTCTCTTTCCTCTGATTCATTTGTCTTTCAAAGATTAAAATAAATTTCTGAAGGCTTTATACACTTCTCACATTTTGTACAATTTTCAGAAGTGATGGGTTAGCACTAATCTGACTACTTGCCTATATATATATATACTGAAAAAAATGAATAATATGGATTTGTTAGTGCAAGGGCTTATTAAGCCTGAAAATCATCAAATCTGGACAGAGGTTTTAAATCTTGTGTAGCTATGAGGAGTTCTTTCTGACTATTTTCCCATAAAAAGCAGAATCAAATCCCCAGAATTTGTCAGATAACTGTTCATATTACCTAGGGATAAAAGTTTCAGTTATGTTGTTAGCCAAACAGCTCACCAGATACTGCTGGGTATTAATTGACATCTTTGTCGTCTGACATATTACAGGGTATTGTGGTCTCTGGCTGCCTACCTAAGAGGTATGAGTTCTCCATCAGTATTACATCAAGCCTGCCAGTACTGAGTAATTCGATTTGTCTACGATAACTCATATAGTATCAGACATTGTCATTTAACAAATGAACTAAGCCCACCTTGTTATTTTGGTTAGGTGTTCATTAAGTCTAAAGGAAACTTGGACATCAGGTTTAGGTACCCTGAATTTAGACACCACTATCCACATGAAATACACAGGTACATTTTTTTGGAAGGACTAAATCAGTTGGCTGAAAAAATTGCTTAAATCAGATCAACTGGATTGCTTTTCCCATTGCTTCTCTATGGCAATATTCTGTAAAGTGATTGCTTTTATTTCTGTTTTAGTTAAATAAGACATTCAGAATTTAAAGCAGACTGGATTTAAGCCTTGAATCTGAACACACATCACATTTGATTAATTTCAGATCTTCAGGTGAATGATCTGCTCAGCATGGTGCCTGAGCTGAAGGAGGAAGTTGCAAGACTGAGAACTATAAGGAAATGTGAAACAAGACTGAGAGCTATAAGGAAATGTGAAAGGGACATAGATTTATGGAACCAGGCTCTGCCATCCTTGAGGGAGTGGCAGCAGTTGCTGACTGCATGAGAAGCCGGGGATCCCATGTCTTCGTGCCATTCAGATAAAGGAGACTTAAGAGATGCGGGGAATTGTTACAAGTTTGAAGGATTGGGGTGCTGTGAAAAATATGTGTGTGTACACTATTATATATTTTAAAAATAATTTATTAACTATATTAAGATAGCAATTAGTTTTCTTACTTGTTGCTTAACATTTAGCATTGCAAAAGCATGCTGCTTACATGCCATCAACCTCTCTAGATATGGTAGCATGCAGTGGAGCAGCATAATCTGGATTTCGAGATGGCAAGGCATCAATGCCTAGTGAACTTCCACAACAACAACGTTGACTGAAACTGTTTATCTCACCATGTTGCAGCTCCAGATCAATTATATACCCTCTGAATTCTGGCAGGTAGGGCCAGTAATAGGGCCAGGAGGTGGACAAATCACACTCTTAATGATTTAATGCAAAAACACAACTTCACTTGCAATATAACAGAAAGGAAGTTGTCTTGTACCCCAAGGATTATTACTACATTCCCCCTCCTCTTCATCACTTACACAATGACTTTCTCCACCCACCCTCTAATGTTCCAACGGCACACAGCCCAGTCAGCTTGGGTTTGGATTAATTTTGCTACTTCCTTCCTCTAATCTCTTCCCTTATTACACTGCCTCTTCCAGTAGTCACATCCACAGGTGGTTACAATACAATAGAATCCCTGTCCATCAGTTACAGCTATAAATCATAGATAGATTTCCCATGACTAACGTGCACATTCTACGGATTTTCCCATCACTACTACGGGAATGGATGCTGGCTCCTCCCCAAGAGACAGGCGAGCCCCCTCCCTATTTCCCAGTTCTCCATACACGATCAATAATGGTGCTCCAGAAATGGAGGGCCAGGTGAACAAGGAGGGAGATGAAGGTCCAGTTGCCCAGAGTGTGTCAGCCAGGCCCATGACTTAGGATTGGTGCTAACATGAAAAAGAGAAGGGTGATAGCAGTAGGGAATTTCTTTCTCAAGAGAACTGAGGGCCTGATACTATATTGAAATATCAAGTTCTGTAGAGAGTATGCATTAAAATAGAGAAATCATAATTTGTAAAGAAAACAAATGAACAAACAAAAAATCTAACAAAAACAAACCACCAGAACCCAAATTTTTTTGGACATCTTTTATACATGGTCACATACATCCCTGTCTTTCCTTTTGTTTTTTTCCTTTTTAACAGTTTTAAAATCAAACGCATGCAGAGTACAAATAGTCATATCTGATGGTTCAGACAGCAAGTACTAATTCTTTAAGATGATGAAAAAATACGTTTGTTGTTCATTTCTTTGTTCTCAGAGAGGCTTATCAACATTAAATAAGCTTCTATCATGTATTATTTAAATGAAGATCAGTATTTCTTAAATCCTCCAACATTACAGCAGGAAAAGGAATTAAAGACAGTCAAAGCAGGGTAAGCAAGGAACAAGTGACCACTGACAGTATAAAATGAGTAGCGATGATGTGTAATTCAAAAGCTTGCCACTAATAATATTTTGTGTCTGACAATATTCTTTTATAATCCCTACACCAGTCACATAAATAGAAAAACAAATCCTCACATACCTATTATACTAAACATGGTTTTAAAATTATTTTTAATCTTGGATTAATTAAATATGTTCTAGAGTCAACAGAGTTTATATATGTCATGGATTAAGTTGAACCTGCTACTGTTATTCATACAATGCTGCAGTCATGACAGCTTCAAAAAATTAAAGTGCTAATTGGAGCAAAGTATAACAGTGCTTGAAAGTTCAGATTGCAACATGGGAGGCTTCCTGTTCTGATTGATCATAGAATCATAGAATCAATAAGGTTGCAAGAGACCTCAAAGATCACCAAGTCCAATCTGTCACCCAAGACCTCATGACTACTAAACCATGGCAGCAAGTGCTATGTCCAATCCCCTCTTGAACACCTCCAAGGATGGTGACTCCACCACCTCCCAGATGTTTCTGGGTTCCAGGTTCTTGTGTGCTGGCTTCTTTCTACAGTCATGGTGGCGGAATGGGTGGGAGTAGTTGCTGGATGTGGTTTTCTTGTTTGTGATGGTCTTTTTCCTATATTAACTGCACTTCTGCAAATAGGCTAAGATAAGTTAATCATGCATTGAATAATTAGATTATTAGCTAAGGTAGTTATGTATTGTGATAGCTCATGTGATATTAAATTTTTTATCTCAACCCTGACTTTTGTGTGTTACTTTTCTCCTCACTTTTGTGATGGGGAAGAAGGGAGTTTAGTCCTTGTGCTAAACCATTGCACTTTCTCCAGATTCTATGCCATTCAATAATAATAGAGAATAAAACTCTTGTCAGTTATTTTCATGAGTGAGTTCACAGCCAGCCACACACTAATATTAATTCAGCTACCATTTTTTCAGCTGCAGATTTAAAAATTCATAAATCAGATGTGTGTAGCTTATAAATGCTTTGGTCTTGCAATTATAAATAGGAGTTTTAAAGTGTAGTGCATTCCTAAATTTTCTCCAAGACTCTGAGGAGGCATCTCTGCCCTATTTAATTAAAAATGAAAGCAGAAGTAAGAATTCATAGTATAGGCCCCATAGTTCATCCACTGACAAATATATATTTAGAATTTTCTTCCCATTGAAGTAATTTTACATAATATTTTGAACAATTCTTCTGGCATATAGAACTTCCAAGGTAATTTTTAAGATACTGAAATATTTAAAATTGCATTTCCAATAAATTTCACTGATGTTCTGCTGGTTTTTGTTGACTCATCATTTTCACAGGGAAAACTGAACATCATTTATGGCATTAAACTATGAAATACATTATATTCCTTATTCTGCTGAAATAAACACATGTTGTAATATGGATATATGTAAACAAAGAAAAGTAACAGAAATCATAATGAGAAAGAAGTACAGCTACAGTGCGATTCAGGAATACATCATGGGACTAGGTTCACCAGCTCATTAGGCCTATATATTTTAAGGCTGATTCACAACATGTGTCTTTGAATTTTATTATAATATATTTAATCACAGCTTATTATATTAGTGCAAATCAACAGAGAAATAAAGATTGATAACTTTGCAAAACAAAGTAATACATTATTTGTATTGCATCATCTTACCTTATTAAATAAAATCAAAATGAAAAAATATTGAAAGACACTTAACAGGAAAAAAGTCAATACAGGACTTTTAGATGATGTTGAAAGCAGTGAAATCTGTTCCTCATTATTTTTCTTTTGTCAGTAAGTGTGATTTTTGTTGTTTGTGTTTGTTTTTTTTTCCCTGGTTTTGTAGTGGTTTAAACTTGTACGATACTGGCCAAGAGTTTATTTCATCTCTTCCTGAGGGAAGTTTTGCAGGAGAAGCTGTGGGAAATGATCAAACTTTTTCCCCCACCCCTCCCTGCTTTTCTTGGCAGAGGAGTTCACTGATGTGCATCCATCTAAGCCCAACAATTAAAAAAATGAATATGATTTCTAATTTCTATTTGTTGCAAAAATTTCACATGCTCCTTTTTGGTTTTTAACATGATTTGAGGTCACACCACATGTGAGGGCCTTTGTTCTGCAGAGGGAATTGACTTTAAGTTTGCAATCTGATTTAAAACTTCACGTGAACTTTTACCCACTCTTAGTCAAAACACTTTCACTAGTTCTGTAACTTTGTAAAAAATTATCAGTCTTGCTTTCTGACAGTGTAGAAAACATTAAGATAACACTGTATAGTTAAAGGATTGCCAATTTCCATTTCTTACAACCAGTATCATAGAATCATACAATCATAGTATCAGTCAGGGTTGGAAGGGACCACAAGGATCATCTAGTTCCAACCCCCCTGCCATGGGCAAGGATACCCCACACTAGATCAGGCTGGCCAGAGCCTCATCCAGCCTGGTCTTAAACACCGCCAGGGACGGGGCCTCAACCACCTCCCTTGATAACCCATTCCATGGCTTCACCACTCTCGTGGTGAAGAACTTCTTCTTCACATCTAGCCTGAATCTCCCCATTTCCAGCTTCATTCCATTCCCCCTAGTCCTATCACTACCTGAGATCCTGAGAAGTCCCTCCCCAGCCTTCCTGTAGGCCCCCTTCAGATACTGGAAGGCCACAATGAGGTCACCTGGGAGCCTTCTCTTCTCCAGACTGAACAGCCCCAACTCCTTCAGTCTGTCCTCATAGGAGAGGTGCTCCAGCCCTCTGATCATCCTCGTGGCCCTTCTCTGGACACGCTCCAGCACGTCCACATCCCTCCTGTAATAGGGGCTCCAGAACTGGACGCAGTACTCCAGGTGGGGTCTCACCAGAGCTGAGTAGAGGGGGAGAAGCACCTCCCTTGACCTGCTGGTCACACTTCTCCTGATGAAGCCCAGGATCTGATTGGCTTTCCGGGCTGCAAGCGCACATTGAGAGCTCATGTTGAGCTTCTCGTCCACCAGCACCCCCAAGTCTCTCTCCTCAGGGCTGCTCTCCAGCCAGTCACTGCCCAGCCTGTATTTGTGCCTGGGATTGCCTCGACCCAGATGCAGGACCCTGCACTTGGTCTTGTTGAAGCTCATGAGGTTGGCTTGTGCCCACCTCTCCAGCCTGTCCAGGTCCCTCTGGATGGCATCCCTTCCCTCCAGCGTGTCCACTGCACCACACAGCTTGGTGTCATCAGCAAACTTGCTGAGGGTGCACTCGATGCCACTGTCCATGTCACCCACAAAGATGTTGAACAAGACTGGTCCCAGGACTGATCCCTGAGTGACTCCGCTTGTCACTGGCCTCCATTGGGACATGGACCCATTGACAGCCACTCTTTGGGTGCGGCCATCAAGCCAGTTCTTTATCCATCTAGTGGTCCATCCATCAAACCCATGTGTCACCAGCTTGGAGACCAGGAGGTGGTGCGGGACAGTGTCGAAGGCTTTGCTTAGGTCCAGGTAAACGACATCAGTTGCTCGCCCCTCATCTATTCATGCTGTCACCTGCTCGTAGAAGGACACCAGGTTTGTCAGGCAGGATTTGCCCTTGGCAAAGCCATGCTGACTACTCCAAATCACCTCTTCACTGTTCTTCTGAGTCATTAGTGCCTCCAGGAGGATCTGCTCCATGATCTTTCCGGGCACAGAGGTGAGACTGACTGGCCTGTAGTTCCCCGGTTCCTCCTTCTTGCCCTTTTTGAAAATGGGAGTAATGTTTCCCCTTTTCCAGTCTGTGGGGACTGCCCCAGTCTGCCATGACTTCTGGAATAGAATAGAGAGGGGCTTGGCAACCTCATCTGCCAGTTCTCTCAGCACCCGTGGGTGTATCCCATCAGGTCCCATGGACTTGAACACTTTCAGGTTCTTCAGGTGATCACGAACCTGTGCTTCACTTATGATGGGCAGTTCTTCCTCCCCGTCCCTGGCATCGTCTTCCATGACACCAGGAGTGTGGCTGGAAGCCCTTGCAGTGAAGACTGAGGTAAAGAAGTGATTGAGTACCTCAGCCTTTTCCACATCGCTTGTGACTAATTCACCACTTTCCTTTCTGAGGGGGCCCACACCTTCCCCAGTCTTCTTCTTGCCATTAACATACCTATAGAAATTCTTAGTGTTCCCTTTAACCCCCCTGGCTAGATTCAGTTCAAACTCTGCTTTGGCTTTCCTAACCAGGCCTCTTGCTGCTCGGGCAGCTTCCTTATATACCCCCTGTTCTATCTGTCCTTCCCTCCACTTCCTGTAGAGTTTCTTTTTAAGTGATAGTATGTCCAGCAGCTCCTTGTTCATCCAGGCAGGCCTCCTAGCATTCCTTCCTGCTTTTCTCCTTGTAGGTATACATAGCTCCTGGACACAGAGGAGGTGGTCCTTGAATACTGACCAGCTGTCCTGGGTCTCTCTTCCCTTCAGGGCTTCATCCCACGACACTTTGGCTAGCAGATCCCTGCAGCGATCGAAGTCTGCACGCCTAAAGTCTAGGGTCCTAAGCTTAGAATATGTCCTCCTGATAGCCCTGAGGATATTAAATTCGACTGCTTCATGGTCACTGCAGCCAAGGCCGTCTCTGAGCCTCACATTTGTTACCAGCCCTTCCCTGTTGGTGAGAACAAGGTCCAGCGTAGCACCTTTTCTTGTTGGTTCCTCTACCATTTGGAGGAGGAAGTTGTCTTCTATGCAGTCCAGGAACATCCTGGATTGCTGATGCCTTGCTGTGTTGTCCCTCCAACAGATGTCAGGGTGGTTGAAATCCCCCATGAGGACCAGGGCTTGTGACCTGGAAGCCGCTTCTATTTGCCTGTGCAGAGCCTCATCTGCTTGGTTCTGCTGGTCAGGTGGCCTGTAGGAGACCCCCACAGTAATATCTCCTTCCCCTGTCTTGCCTTTAATTCTAACCCGTAAACTCTCAACCAACTCATCATGCCTCCCCAGGTGGAGTTCTGCTGATTCCAGCTGGTTGTTGACATAGAGGGCAACACCTCCTCCTCTCCTTCCCTGCCTATCCTTCCTAAAAAGCTTATACCCGTCTATCCCTACGTTCCAGTCATGGGAGTCGTCCCACCAAGTTTTGGTGATGCCCACTATGTCATGGCGTCCCAGCATCACGGTGGCCCTTAACTCATCTTGTTTGTTGCCCAAGCTGCGTGCATTTGCATAGAAGCACTTCAGCTGGGCTGGCCCTGTCGTTCTCCTGTGCCAACTCCCCTTGGTTTCCACAGGGTCTCCTGGTGTGTCATTTGTGTCTTGCCTCAGGGCAGCAAGCTGAGAGCCCCTACTGGCTCTCCATCCCTCCACCTCAGGTGAGCTGCCCCTCTGCTTGTCACAGGCCAGCAGGAGACCACCATCCCCTCCCCCCTTCAAATCTAGTTTAAAGCCCTGTCTATGAGCCCTGCCAATTCCTGCCCCAGGATCCTTTTCCCCCTCTGGGACAAGTGTGTCCCATAAGTTGTTTTTAGCTCTGCTGCCTTGAAAACCAAACCATGATTGTAGAACCCAAATCCCTGCCGATGGCACCAGTATTGATTACAGAGATACCTAAAATTCCCATGCTTGCTGTTATAAATGCCATAAAAGTTTGTGATTTGTGTTGCAGAATGCTGTATTCGGGGCAGTGGTGGCAGTTAGTTTGTTTTGAGAACAAAGGGTAAATGCTCAGATTGTTTTGGCTTCAGACAGGAACCTCATGCCAACTTTCTCAGGAGCCATAGAATGTTTTCCTCAGATCAGTCCTGTGCTGCAGCTGTACTTGTGCGAGAAGATGTGGTTCTGCAAAGAACACAGGAGAAAGACCTCCCCTACCTCATCTGCGACCCCTACCACAAAGAAGATGCATGCTCAAGAAGCCCAAGAAGTTGCTAGAACTCATTATCATATCCCTGCCTTCTATTAAGCATAAGTATGCATATGTAGATGGTGTAGCTATATAAAGAAAAGTTAGGATTTGTAAATTGCTTTTTGGCAGAGACTGGAGGTATCTGTGGGGAGAAGTCTCTGTAGCCCAGCACGCTGGTTCTCTATTTTTTCCCTGCTGCTTGCTCACTTCTTTTTTAATAAACAACTCTCACAAGAAACTTGGAAATTTTCTTGTGTGGCCCATTTATAACATTGCTATTGCTTTTCAAGTGTGTTAAATTTGCATCCACATCAAACTGTTTATCACACATTAAGTTTATCCACATGGAGGGTGAATTTTCTACTTTTCGTATGCTTTTTCGATGCAGTTGACAGGAACAGTAATATTCTAAGCCCAACAACCACTTAGTGTTATGTCCACCATGCAGCAGGAAATTAATCCATTTGACCCTTTCATCGCATTTTGTTTGTCTCAATATGATTTTTGCAATATCATTTATTTTCAGTATATAAATATCTCTCCAGGGATCAAGCCCAACCACTCTGCCAAAGTATGGTCACATAGGGGAGGCTGCAGAGGAACACATCCAGGCAGGTTTCAAGTTTGTCTAGAGAAGCAGACAACCTCTTTGGACAGCCTGTTCCAGTCCTCTGTCACTCTCATCATAAAGAAGTTTCTCTTCATGTTGATGTGGAGATTCTTGTGTTTCAGCTTGTACCCATTGTTAATTGTCCTGTCACTGGACACCACCGAAAAGAGACCATCACCTTCATCCTGACAGACACTCCCTTAGATATTTATAGAAATTAATAAGACCCCTCCTTGATCTTCTCCTCTCAAGACTAAACATCCCCAGTTCTCTGTCTTTTCTCATAGGAGAGATGTTTGAGTCCTCCAGTTATCATTGTATCTCTTTGTTGGACTCTTTCCAGCAGATCCCTTGTCCATCTTGAACCAGGGAACCCAAAACTGGACATAGTATTCCAGGTGTGGTCTCACCAGGGCAGATTAGATTCCTCTCTAGAGCATGGACTTGTGTGGTGAAGGCACATTATGCCCAGAATTATGCCCCAAATATTGAAACTTGTCCCAGTGTGTCGCTCCTTTTATGAGGGGAACAAAGGCCAAGGCATTAGCCAGGCAGCACAGACAACTGCACACACCCATTGAATGGGATGCTTGTGCTAATACAATACAATACAGAATCACAGAATCACAGAATGAACCAGGTTGGAAAAGACCTTCAAGATCATTAAGTCAAACCTATCACCCAACACCACCTAATCAACTAAACCATGGCACTAAATGCCTCATCCAGTGACTCCACCACCTCCCTGGGCAGCCCATTGCAACAGCAAATCACTCTTTCTGTGAAGAATTTCTTCCTAACATCCAGCCTAAACTGCAAAATTGTTTTAGAATCATAGAATTGTTGGGGCTGGAAGGGACCTCAAGGATCATCCAGTTCTAACCGCCCTGCCATGGGCAGGGACACCTCACACTAGATCAGGTTGCCCAGAGCCACATCCAGCCTGGACTTAAAAACTCCCAGGGATGAGGCTTCTACCACCTCCCTAAGCAAACTGTTCCAGTTTCTCATCACCCTCATGAAGAAGAATTTCTTCCTAATATTCAATCTGAATCTACCCATTTCTATTTTTTTTTTTCCATTCCCCCTAGTCCTATCATTACCTGACACCCTAAAAGTCCTTCACCTGCCCTATTTCCCCCTTTTTCCCCTCAAATCCCAGAGCACCTGGGCTCTGTTGCAGTCTCCTCCCACCCCAGGTCTGGCCACTTGGCCCTCCCCACCCACTCCTCTTTTTAATCTCCACCAGGAAAGGCAGAAGCCTTAAGCTGAGCCCATTTGGGCTGAGGGATCCTCCTCTCATCACTGGTGAGTGCAGTCCCCATGGTGCACACTGGGTGATGGTGGTGGTGACAACAAAGGCCGGGGGCCTGGTGGCCCCCGGTTAGGTAGAAGGAATATTGATGGTCCCTCCAATATCATCCACGGGTGCTGGCTGGGCCTCCTTACTGGGGCTGAGCTCCTCTGTGTGGTTATCTTGGCTGGTGAGGGACTTGCCCCTGGCTCTGGGATGGGTGCAAAAATGGTGGTGGTGGAGCAGGAGTTGTTTAGTCATATGATATTATGCTCATTGCACTATTTTTACCTGGAGGCCTCTTGAGTCTGCTCTCATCATTCAATAAATCTCTGCTGTTGTGCCTCATTTACAGACCAGTATAACTTGGATCCTTTATACCAGCATCAGTATTAGTTTTGCTGTTTCATTAAATGTGTTTTCATTTCAATCCATGGGTGTCCCCTGCTTTTCCTCATCCCCCTCCTCAGCTGGGGAGGGGTTATCAGGTGACAGGCAACTGCTAGAGTGTAGCCCTGAATATGGGCTAAACACAGACACAAACAGAGAAAGACAATCTCCTTTGCCATGCTGTAAGACACTTAAGGGCTCAAAATATACAGCACAGAATGGTACAGCTTAGTGCATTGTTTTAAGATGGGGGACAGCCAATTTGCTGTCTCAGATGCTTGTTAGACAAAAGTCTGCCTTGGAAAGGGATCTAAATCAGATTTGTATTTACCAAAATACAAACATGAACAACCTGATGAAGTGTGAGGTGTCCCTGCCCCTGGCAGTGGGGCAGGAACTAGATAATCCCTGAGGTTCTTTCCAACCCTGACAATTCCATGATTCTATGAAAACTACTGGTAATGGTCTTCATGCATATCTTCTGCTCTTAGTAAAAAGTCAGGGGAAAAAAAAGGTAGGCAAACAAAAAAAAACCAACAAGAAAGCAAGTTTGTTGCGGTTTGTTGAATGCTTGTCACAAGCCCTGCCTACTGGATTCTAAAGCTGCCACTGTGCAAGGCAGTGATTGCTTAACTCTAGAGGTTCGAAGGTGGGAAGCTGCAATGGGCTCATGGTGACCCGATCAGTGTACCAATCAGGAGAAGTCTACAGAAAGTGGCAGACAGTCTGCAGGTTGTTTTGAGACTAAAGAAGCTATTAAGTTTGTTCATCTAAGCCACCTACCATAACAAGGGAGAAGGCCTTCCCTTCTGGGTGCTTGGTTGCTTCTATGAAAATAAAAATAAATCTGTTGTGGTGGTTTGACCCTGGCTGGGGGCCAAATGCCCACCAAAGCCACTCCATCACTCTCCTCAGATGGACAGGGGAGAGGGGAAAATGTAACAAAAGGCCTATAATAAGGTAGAAGCAAGTTAATAATGTGAAACACAAGCAGAGACTGTGTGTGGAAGCAACAGCAAAGAGTGATGTTCTTCTCTACTGCCCATCAGCAAGTGGTGGCTGGTCACTCATGGGAAGTAGGGTTCTAAGCATAGTGGTTGCTCTGCAGTAGAGATGCCATAGACAGATATCCCCACTTGTCCTTCTTTTACTTACTTTATATATCAAAGCTGACATCATGGCATAGAATACCCCTTTGGTCAGTTTGGGTCAGCTAGCCCAGCTGTGTCCCCTCCCAAGACCTTGCCCAGCCCTTAGCATACTCTTGGGGTGAGGAAATGTTGGAAAAGCAAAGCCTGGGTGCTCCTTCAGCAGTAGCCTCAACAATGGTGTGTTATCAAAACTCAGCTACAGTATTGCAAAACACAACACTAAAAAGGTGCTTGGAGGAGAATTTACTCCACCTCAGCCAAACCCACTACAGCTGTGAAATTACTGGGAGTGGAAGGGGTGAAATTGTAATTGGGGGGAAAAAAATCCCACCCAAACAAATAACCAAACCACAAATGAAAAAAGAGCAGTTCTGCCACAACAGCAAGACTACAATGAAACAACATTTATTTATCAGAGATGGGCTGCCAGCCCAGTGTTTCATGAATCCAAAACCTCCAAACAGGATGGCTTTAAAACTGACCTTAAGAGAAAGTATACTGTAGTCTTGGAAGAAGATAGGTCATATCTGAGAAGGGTGTGCCATGAGATCTTCTTCATACACAGTAACTAAGAGCCAGTGCTTTGGATTGAGTATGCAGTTCTCAACATCTTGAGTAGCAAAGCTAAACAAAAAATTTCAAGTCTCAGATATGTGAAGTTCTGCTTCACAATACAATACACCAGGTTGAAAGAGATCTTCAAGATCATTGCGTCCAACCCATCAACCAATCGTGGGCATAATTCTAGCTTCACATTTTCTATAGGCTGAAGCCGGTTGTTTATGAAAGTGCCCATTGGTCAAATCCAGCTTTGAGAAACTTATAAGTATTACCCCAACTTGTAATTAAGTAGCCCTCTTTCTCTTTGTCCTCTCTCCTTGTCCATGCTGCTACACTTGTGCTGTAGTCTTTGCTATTAAGCTCATTGCTATTAAGTCTTCTCTCTCCTACAAGCAAGCAAACTAGTGGCATCTGCAAGATGAGGAGAAGCCGGCATCCAGGCAGGCCGGTTGAGCCTCAGCCCTGAGAGTATCTCCAGAAGAGAGACCTTTGCTGAGAGCCTGAGAAGCTACAGCATTGTATTGCCAGTCTCACTGGTCAGAAGAGCCCACTGTGCCTTCAAAAGGAATGGACCCCCTAGGGTAAGGTTGCCCAGTTGCCAGGGAAAGTACTTAGCTGAGTCCGGCAGTCCAAATGTCTGCCTCAGCCTGAAGCAGCAGACTAACAAGCTGCACAACCCTGTGTGTCAGCTCGGAAAGCAGGACCAGTGCTTAGCTGCATGCCTGTGTGACTCTACCATTGTGGGATGAGAAGAGGAGCCATCAATTCCACCACTCCATGCCATGTGAGCCCCAGGGAAATCTAGAGCACTGTTCATGCCCTGTGCTCCAAAGCTGGGACCCTCTGATAGGGTCCTGCCCACTCCTTCAAGCCAAGCAAAGGGGAAGTTGTTGATTTTTCACAGCTGTGCTTCTTCCCCAGGGCTGTCCTCACTGGCCCCAAAGGTCATTGCTATGAGGACCGACCCTGTTCTGGGACCAGCCCTACTGGGCCGACCCTGCAGGACCAGAGGGAGCCGCCTGAGTCCTGCAAAGGCAGCCTGCCTACCAGCTAGCCTATGTTCTGTCCCTTCTCTACTGTCATGGGAGGGAGAAGGTTGTCTCCACTGTTGCTGTCCAGACCAGCCTAGAAGTTAGACCCAGCAACAACTCCTGCTGGAGTGTAGTACCTGATCTTGCTACAAAGGACACAGTGTACCTTCCACGTGTTTTCCACTCACTAACATGTGGTTCAAGGCACCTGCATCTAGCAGAGTAACATTTCTAGTCCAAGCCCCTGATGCATTGTAATATCTCTGTATAGAGTTAAGCAGCTACCAGTGTCCTGTTGAGTCAACATCTGGTGGACAACCAGTGGTATTGGACCCTTCATTATATTAATAGAAAATAATTATGTAAATATTATAATTGGGTCCAAATTATAAATGCTGAACCACTTATGGGGTCTATTTCACAATGGTGCACTAGAATATGTATATAAAATAGTGCTTCATTGGTTATTGATACATTTAATAATAAAAATTAATGTTTATATAATTCATATTTCCTATTCATAAATTAATAACCTCCTCATCACAACTTGGAGCAGATCCAGAGGAGCAACTGAGAGGGCTGGAACACCTTTCCTATGAGGAAAGGTGGAAAGAATTGGAGTTGTTCAGCTTGGAGAAGAAAAGGCTCCAGGAAGACCTTGTTGTAGCCTGTAGTATTTAAAGAAGGTTTACAAGAAGACAAACACTTTTCACCAAAGCATGCAGTGACAGGGCAAAGAGCAATGTTTTTAAACTGTAAGAAGGTAGATTTAGATTGGATATAAGGAAGTAATCTTTTATGTGGAGGGTGGTGAGACACTTGAACAGGTTGCCCAGAAAAGTTGTGGGTATCTTATCATTGCAAATGTTCAAGGTCAAGTTGGATGGATCAGCTGAACAAAACGATCAAGTGAAAGCTGTCCCTGCTTGAGGTGGTGAGAGTTGGAGCTGAATGATCTTTAAAGTTTCTTTCAAATTCAAATCATTTTATGCTCCAATGAGTCAATGATTCTATGTTTCTTCCCTGGATTAATAGAAATTCAAAACCCCAAACCTGAAACACCAAAATCCAAGAACACTAAGTGAATCCCCCATTCTATGTAAAATTTGTAGACCTTTTCCTAATTATGTTTAATTTGTGCTGCCAAAGATAAAACTAATTTTCCAAGGCAGCAATCTCTCTTAATTAAAAAATATAAGTAACTAACAATATTCTGGGCATCTTTATCAGAAATCCATTCCTCATGACAAAATTGTAACTTCTTTTAAGTCAAGGGTGAAGATTTCAATGAAAGGGCTACTATCTACCTAGCCATATTTAAAATAATTATTACTTGCTTATATTAATGATGTAGTATTTTTCAATAATTTGAAAATGTTTAAGTGAATATATGTAAGAAAAATTATTAATCAATTTGGAAGTTGAATATGAAATTGCATATGCTGAATAAAATATTTATTCGTACATACTTGCATGTCCTTTCACACCCTTATTACTCAGTAAGGCTTGCAACTACAGGATAATAATTTTGAAAATATTAATTAGGGCTTTCAGAACTCCACTTTTCTTCCTAAATGAAATATTCATCATCTGGTTTCTCTTTTTAAATTCATACTCCTCTGCAACTATAAGATTTCAAGGTCTCATCAGGCTGGTTTTTCTATGTGGCACTCCAGCCTGACTAAAGTCAATGAAAAATAAAACATCATAGAAATCAGAGACTATCTTGGCAACATCCACTTATCAGACAGCAGATCATTGTACAGTTCTTAAATTCAGAAACGTTTTGTCTTTCCATAGGTATGCCTTCTCATCTAAGGAAAACAAGAGCAGGCTTTCAACTGTTCTCCAGAAGTTTCACAAACCTGCCATTACAAAAGATTGCAAACAATTTAGAGTAAAAAAAAAAAAAAAAAAAAAAAAGACGTGGAGGGCATTGGATCATCTGTATATTATTTATCACATTAACAAGTGGAGGCATTCATAAAGATTTTGAGCAACCCAGGAGGGAATTAATCTTCTTCAATATGCAATGAACAATATTTAGTGACTCATACCAAGCAGCAAGTTCCTGATTAGAAATGACAGCCTTGTTACTGACTCTCTTAGTTAACCTGTTTGATGGAATATATCCCTTGGGGAATGAAAAGCAATATAGTCTTTCTAGATTAAAATTTGTCTAGCACAAAAGTCTACTTTTTTGTACTTGAAAGTAAGAATACTACTCAACACTTTTCCCTCCTGATTTCAGCTGTTACACAGGATTAGTCAGAGATGCCTAATATCAAGAAGAATTTCATTTTTGTTTTTGTGAGGAGAGAGAAACATATTACCCAAACAAATGAGAGATACCTCCTCAGTAGAACTATTTGACATGTTCCTAACAGATTCTATGAAATAAATCAGGAGTGCATATATTAACCCTTTTGTTGCATGAGCAACTGTTACTCCCTTATAAAATGGGAACTTAAGGTTTGTATCTATTAATTCCAAAATACAACATTAATGTGAAAAGAATAGAAAGTTTGAATTAAACAATCTATTTAATACTGACATAAAAATGTGACTGTCACATTGTTAGTCATTTTTAATCATTATGAGCAGATCACTGACAGCTACTACACACACAATTCTGCATTCCATTTTTTTAAGATTATAAACCACAACACTGACAATTGGTTCATGATATTGAACTATGGTTATCAGAATTCAATTAAGTTATATTGTTTCTTTGGACCAAATGATTGAAAACTTATGCTTAGAATACATCAAATATGACTAAATCTTTCTAAGGACTTTTTTATATTGCTAAATGAATTTAATAATTTGACTAAGTTAATTTCTGTCTTCTAATGCACTAATTTCTATTTTAAATGCACAAAAGTTCTGTTTAATTACCCATAAACAACCTTCAAAAGTAGTCTCCTCAGTTTTATAATTCAAGATACTTTCCAAACAAGACCTAGTATCCCTGAAAAATACTAAATGTGCAAAAGATGAACAATAGAATGCAATAGAATAAACCTTCAAGATCGTCGTGTCCAACCCATCAACCAATCCAACCCACCTAAACAACTAAACCATGGCACCAAGCACCCCATCAAGTCTCCTCCTGAACACCTCCAATGATAGTGACTCCACCACCTCCAGGGGAAGCACATTCCAATGGGCAATCACTCTCTCTGTATAGAACTTCTTCTTAACATCCAGCCTAAACCTCCCCTGGTGCAGCTTGAGACTGTGTCCTCTTGTTCTGATACTGGCTGCCTGGGAGAAGAGACCAACCTCCGCCTGTCTACAACCTCCCTTTAGGTAGTTGTAGAGAGCAATGAGGTCACCCCTCAGTCTCCTCTTCTCCAGGCTAAGCAACCCCAGCTCCCTCAGCCTCTCCTCACAGGGCTTGTGTTCCAAACCCCTCACCAACTTCGTTGCCCTTCTCTGGACACGTTCCAGCAAGTCAACATCTTTCCTAAACTGAGGGGCCCAAACTGGACACAGTACTCAAGTTGTGGCCTAACCAGTGCAGTGTACCAGGCAGAATGACCTCCCTGCTCCTGCTGGCCACACTGTTCCTGATGCAGGCCAGGATGCCATTGGCCTTCTTGGCTGCCTGGGCACACTGCAGGCAAACCAAAACAACAGAACAACAAAAAACCTGAATAAAATCACAATTCTTTGAAATATTTTCACTACTTTTTCCCCCAAAATAGTTAAATCTATATTTTTTTGCATGCCGTTACTGCAATATTTTCATTTTACATAATCGATTTGTTATTATTCTCCTCTTTAACCTTCCATCATTATTCTTGATAACTGCTATTATAAACTTGATGTTTAAATATAAGGGTTGATTTGATATTTGAAAGTATTTAAAGTTAATGTTCTTAGTATCAGCAATAGTATAATAATTGTGCTGTTAAAACTAGTAGTAATAGATTAGTTATTATTATGACTTGTGAGAGACTAAAAGCTTGTCTCTCCTGATGTGACTCAACAAAGATAAAATCAACGACCAAGGCCACCTTCGGGAATGTGCATAAGACAAGATAATCTCCACCCATCAAATATCCCGGAAAGGGAGGATGGTGAGACAATGGATTCACCACCTGGCCCCTGATTTCCTGAGGGACAATACTTGGACACATAGCTAAGGACTAAAAAACTGTATAAAAGACTTCAGCAACTACTGGCTCAGAAGAAGAAAAATGGAGAACTAAAAACGCAGAAGGAAAACACAGATGAAGAAAAACACAGCAGAAGGACAATGCCGCTGAGATGGAAAGCGCGAGAGAAGGAAAAGCCCGGGACAATGCTGCTCCGAAGAAAAGAGGCCACAGAGCCTGGAAGAAGCAGACCGAGCCCTCTCTCCATGTCCTAAGTTCCATCTGCTGCAACTCATGGAGCTGAAGAGGCTGCACAGAGGACCACATCTCTTCTACAGCAAAAGCCTCAGCACCATTTCTCTACAGACCCAACATCTCCTGCAGCACCTTTCGGCCACAGACTCAAACTGTCTTGAGGGGGGGTGAGGGGTGTGGTAATCTAATTCTTCTTCTCTCTCTCTATTTTCTCTCTCTCCCCTTCTGATTCATCCACTTCATTTATGTAATAAATAGTCTAGTTGTTGATATTTTGGCCTTGTTTGTGCCTCTAATTTCACAACATGGTAATATTCAAAAGAACTGAGTCTCCCTCTCCAGACTGAGACATGACTGAAATAGTTATTGCTGCTATAGCCTCCAGATGTGAAAAGAACAAGTCAGATGATCAAATGTGAGATAGTTTCTAGGAAGTCAAATATGTTGGAGTTACAAGTATTGGAAACAAAAGCTAAAAGATCATGATACATGCAGCATAGAAAAAAAATAAGGTAGTATTGACATTACCTGAAATAAACTGCCTCATTACCTACAATGTCTTTGCATACAAGATCAAGGATATGAGTTAGAAATTATTGGATGTAAAAAGACATCTTTAATAAAAGCTCAAATAATCAGTGGAGTCAATTCAGAAAAGTTAACCTAGTTCACTGATTTACAGAAGGTGTTAATTTTCTATTTAAGTATCATAGCTTTGTTGTAGTAGTAGTGAAATACTTGAAAAGATATGCAAGTTCATGGTCTGTAAAAGCACTACTTAATTATCAGTTATTTTCAAAATAAATTCTGCTTATCTTTATATGAATTGCAGCACAGTTTTATCCTGGTAGTAATCAATAGCAGTTGTAATGACACACTCCTATGTGAAATTCACAAAATTCATTGTAAACAAGGGAAGGCAAAGCCATAATATTTTGAAATTCTGAACACTTGTGTTTGTGAACAAAAATTCTGAAATACATGTGTCCTGCCTTCCTCCCCCAAAAAGAAATCCAGACAAGGGCAAAGGAAGCACACAGCCTTTTATAATCCTCTTCTACTGACAATTATGTTGATGTTCATAGCAGCATATGAGATCATTACAGAGTATCATCAAGGTATCTCAGCAGTTTCTCAATGGCATGTCTGTTTTCCATAGACTTTTTTTCAGAGATTTTTATTCCGTTCAGGCAGTCTTGACAAAGTGGTCCTGAAGTTCTTTTTCAGTTCTATTAATTTCTCAATTATATTTGATTTCCTATGTTATCTATATTTACCCCTTACCTAGGGATAAACTATAGCAATTGCTCTATCACCTAATGACCCAGAGAAGAAGGGGAATCAGGGGAAAAAAAGAAAAAGAAAAAAAAACAACAACCCACAGGCTTATATGAAAGCAGATATAATGAAACTAATACCAGCATAGAGTACACAAATTTATGCTTACCCCATGATGGTCACAATAAACAGAGAAACAGGCCCTCAAAAAAGAAGGAGCATTATTAGAAGTAAACCCAAGCCAGCCACCCACATTCTTCCTAAACTTTCGTCTTTATAATAATCCTGATGTTTATGGTATGGGACACACCTGTGTGCCACCTTGGGTCATCTGCCTTGGCTGACTCAAATCTGCTAATGATCTGCATAGCATGGCTGGTCTATGATTCCATTCCAGTGACACTACGACGTATGTTTAACAGTTCTTTGGAATATTTGTGATGTATTCTGGGCATTGGTGGATAAGATGCTCCAATTTTATTGGTTATATTTTTGTGGTGATGCCTTATTACTACTTTTGGGTTTGTTATTGTCATAGATCCAATCTCAAGTGCAACTGATGTTTTAAAAGAAAACATCTATCCTGCTCAAAAAGAGCACACTTTTTTTCAGTTACAAATGATTTGCAGGAAGCAACTCTCTTGTACCACATACATGCTCAGCCAAATTATTTTTGCTGCCAAATCCAGGAAAGAGTATGCAGGAAGAAAGTGTGACCTGCAGAAAGGTGGAAATATCTTCCTTTATTATCATGGGAAGATTTCTTCTCATTTTCTATCATAAAAATAATTTGTTTCAGTCGAGTTGGTGAAAGTTATGTATATGTGTTTGTACATATATATATACAGATGTATGTCAACACACATAATTTCATTAATGTATGAAGAAAACATTTGATTTTGAATTTGTGCAGATGATGGTTTTTATCACCTTTTCCAGTAATGCTTTTTCCATCTCTTTTTCTCTTCCTATCAGGCTTGGAATGGTTCAGATATAATGAGGTCAGGGTCATATTTTACCTGATATATGAGTCTGAAACTACTGACTATTTCTGTCATAAAGAAGTTCTGTAGCTGCAATGCTATCAGAGACAAAACAGTTCTAAAGAATCTTTATTGAACTTCCTGTAGATTGCTGAGAAGGTGTTTGAAATTTTAGGTCTTTTTCCACTGTAATAAATGTAGATAGAGAACTGGGAAGTTATAGTTTCAAATATGCTTACAGTCCTTCTCTCCAGAAATTTACTTTTCCAACATAACCTTTACAGTCTTTCACAAAAGTCATTTATTTGCTCTCAATTCCAACTCATCAATGTCAGTTTCTGTATTGTTTCATTTGCTAAGGTGAGAAAAAATAACCATGGCTGAGCAAAGTACCTAAGCTTCTGTGATATTATAATTTTGCTGATAAGAACAATCAGATCAAACAATCAAAGAATACTCATCAAACCTGGAAGAAAAATAATCAGAGAATGGCTACAACACACAAGAGGATGCTTTTTGAAAAGAGAGGATTCCTCTTCACCAACTGCTGCACATCCAGATTGCAAGCAACCATACTTCAAGGGTGGTTGACTAGCTCAAATACTAGTAGTAGATTATGTGAGAAATCACAAGCAACAAAGGTAGATTACCATTTAATGATAATAAATTTGTATTTATATAGCAGTAGAGTGATCAGTTTCAATCCTTCATATCCAGTTCTCAAGCAAGGCACTTGCAAAGGTACTCATTTTTGTTGCACTCACAGATACAACCTGAAGGTAGCTCTGTTGATGCTATCAATTACAGAAAGCTTATGCAGATTGTTGTGCTATTGTGTATGTGACTGAGTTATGTACTCCTTATACAATGGAAATCTTCTAGCAGAGGTTCCTAATTTTCAAGACATGTAGCTTACTCTAACAGAAAATTTCTATTTATCTTCAGGATATAAATTTCTGATAGCATAACTAATGGCACCATTAGTACAACTAAGCCGTTCATACTTCTTTGTTATGTGGTCATTACTTTTATTATGCCCTAAAACTAGATCCTTTCAAGGAATGTACTCTTTTAGTGATCAATAATTAGCCATCTGTGTTTATAGCCCTAGGACGACTTCTATCATCCTGCATTTTCAGGGCTCCTCATTGAACCATTCACTCAGTAAATTCTTGTTCTAAGGTCATTGTTAGTTCAGCAACAGTTTCTTGGGAGAGTATAATTGAATACTTATATAGTACTTTCTCAATTATGTGTTATTAAAGCTAATTACAACAACTATTAACATTATTGATTCTCTTCCAGTTCTGAGTTTATATTAGAGAATAGACAGGGAAAATAATATTTCCTAGGTGGTGGCAAAGGTATACTTGTAAACTATACACGTCCCCCCAAAGGGATAGTATACGTGTAGAAAAGAGGCTATTTCCTGTAGTTTACACTTTCTAACATCTAGTGATTAACTTTTCCTTCTAACATTTTGTGAAATTTACAATGAAATTGATATTGTTGAGGGTAAATGGAACTGGACTTTGAGGTATTTCAATCACAAATGTATGGATTTTTCCAATAATTACATAACCCGCCCTGTCCTACAGGGAATACTCTTGTGCAAAATTATTTAGTACTTAATAAGCAATGGCTGCAACAGAGAGGGACAGCCTCTTCTCCCTCTCCACCAAAGGAGTTAGAAATATTTGCTTTGCAATTTCATGAGAGTAACAGGCAAAATATGAAATGGGGGTGTGGAAGAATTGGAAAGGAAAAAAAAAGGAATATAAAAAAAGCATGTTTTCTGTTATAGAAGGAAAATACAAAATTCTTAACTCCAGAAATCCAGAAAGCTAACTATAGGCTGATGCAATGGAAACAGTAGGAATGTTATGGTTGAAATCTTCAATACTGTTCATATTCTTTGTCCCATATCTCCTTACTGCAAAATGCACACAAATATCTTGGGGTGATTATTACATTCCAGGTATTTCTTTTCTCTGACAAGTGTCTTTACCTCTGACTTTCAAAGTTTTTCTTTCTTATATCTGACTTGTGTGCATAAAATTCTAGTTTATTCTTGGTTCCTTGTAGGTTTAAAATGTGTGCTTTAGTATAAGTTATGTATGATAACAGCGCCCTCATTAGATCCTACCACATTTTATTCTTACACATTAGAAAATTCCTTTTAAAAGTGGGTAACACGCTGACTTAAATAATAAGACAAAAATTGAATTCAGAAAAACATCAGCCAGATCTCAAACTAGAGAAAATAGGTGCAGTACAGCTACATTGCATTCTATATGTTTTAAAATTAGAGTAACTCTTTTTAGAAAAATATACCAAGTCTTTCAAAAACAGCTAACTCTGTAGTCCGGGGAAACTGTCACATCAAAATAATGTGCTTCTGACTAAGATAGCTTCTTGAGATTAATATGTATAATACTTATACATATCCAAAGGGTGCAGTCAGGTTTCAGACAAACATTTTCAAAATTGCTCTTATTGGAATATTGTTGGGATTTCACCATAGTAAAAAGCTGTATGTCATGTCTAAAAATACAGTGTGCATTAGTACCAGCACTTTTCAAAGCCATTTTACCCCAAGGTAGGAAGGCAAAAAGACAGAGAAAAGGGAGTCACAAGTCCTGCCAGTTAACTTGATTCATCATGGACTTCTCTCTTCACAGTGTCACAGGCCCTGCCAGACACCTACTTCAGTGTGGGCTCTTAATGGGGTTACAGTGTCCTTCAGGTGCATCCACTGCTTGATTGTGGGGTTCTTTCCACAGTTTGCAAGTGGTTATCTCATCCACCATTAACCTCCACATACTGCAGCAAGTCAACCATGGGTCTTCACCATGGGCTACAGGGAAACCTTGTCATGCAAACCCAACACAGTTCTTTATAGGTCATTGTTTACATTGCAACTACGCAAAATTTGGATCATTTTACTGCATCTGTGGCAATGTTTGTTTTTCTGTTTATCTAACTGTATCAGTAATGTGCATAATTTGGTGAATACTGTAGATTATTTTAACACTACCCATCCAGTATACCATGTACTATCTAATCTGAACTGCCACAAATCAATAAAATGAAATGTAGCTGTGTATGGAATTATTCAAATATCAGCATTTTGATTTTTTTTGTGTAGGTCATATGCATCACAATTCTAACAAGAAGTTACTCTGAGCAAAATTAAGGAAGGTAAAACTGGTTTCAGTAATACTTCATTGAAGATATTAATTTTGAGGGGTTTTGCTTATTTCTTTTCCCCCACATGCAAACAGGTGCACCTTTCATGAATTCACATATACTGGACATTTCACAATAGCATTATTAAATGGAATGTGTCACACTTACTTCATGATGCCTAAAGAATTATTAACAATTACAGAAAATATTTATGCAGTTTTGTCAACAAAAGTGTTCTTAATAAAACTGAAAGTATAGTCTTCTTGTGGAACAGGTTTTTTTTTCTGTGCTTAGTTTCTTCTGATAGTTTGGACATCAGACTGAGTTTTGGACATCACCCATTGGGCTCAGTAAATATTTTAGTCTAAATATTGCATTGCCATTGAACTTATTTAAGTTAATATAAATATGAATAAAAATGGAGTCCAGTTCCTAGCTTACTTTTAAGAGAGACATCTACCTTAAAAAGCAAGCAATTCAGCCTCCTCCAGTGTGCTTCTCTGTATAGAGAAATATGTTATATTTAAAATACATTCAGTAGATTTGAAAGCCATGCTAAAATCTCTGTTTAAAGTAGAATTCATACATGTCCTGACCATGGTACAATAATTTTACTCTTCATCCATCTCTATATGCAAAAGAGATGTTTGCTATTTTGTTCAACTAACGGCAAGCAGAGACTCAAGTAGTGGAAGAACAGGTCACCAGCCTGCACTCTTCATTAGCAGTTTCCAACACAGCAGCACAAGATTCAGGACACAAGAAATACATTCCTTTCCTGCTAACTTTATGGCAATTCTGACTAAAGTTGATGTGTATATTATCTACAACCTACATTTAATCATTGTGAAGTTATCTTCCCTCCCCTAAGAAACAACTTGGATGTTTCTGTCTGAACTCATTTCAGGCAGTACAGTTTTGATCAACAAGCCATCAGTGTCACACAATAGAGTATCAAAGAAATCATTACTTTTTTTCAGCAGATTTCAAAATATGCCATTTATACTATCTGCTTGTTATAGTTTAACAAATTGAGTTAGAACTGCCAGCTTTGCAAAATGGAGACAGAAATCACATTGCAGGAGGTAACTTGTTTATGCTTAGATGCCATCAGCTGTTTAAAATAGGCAGACGAATTTGCCCTTCTTCAGCAAAAAAAGTCTTCACAGAAGGAAAACTGTTTTCCTATCTATCTCCTTTGCTTTGTACAGACAGTTCTTAGAAGGAGCACAGCTGCCAAATAGCACTGTAATTAAGAAGACAAGAAGTACCAACACAAAGAGTTCAGTAAAACCCCAGGGATGAGGAAAAACACTTTGTAAATCTCTGTAAAATGTAAATTAAGTTCAGCCTTAGAATATATTGGATCCCAATTCATATGTACATAATCTGATTAAAAACCAAACAAACCACAAAAACAAACAAACAAACAAAAAACAAGGAAGTAGACAAACCAAAAAACCCCAAACACATGCACACACACAAAAACAGCAATGAAAAAACCAAGATGGTGGAATAGCTTTGATATATTTGGGCATCACAACGTATTTCCAGAATACGAAAGGTTATATGATTGCATTCTGAAGTCCCAGTAATAATTGAAAAAAAAAACAGTTGGAAACATAGTTTGGCACCTACTGTTAGCATTTTAGCCAGCATTATAAGATTTAAAGAAAACTCTGAAGATTAATCAGAGTGTATTTTTACTAACCTATTGAATGCTAAAAGACTGGTGATTCAGCAGTCTGAAAATAGAAGAAAATACTTAGATTTTTTTTCAACTCATTTTGTGGAGTGTGTTCTTTTATACGTGGTACTCATATGCAGTAGAGAATTAATTTGCTCTTCCTTTTTAATGCCAAAAAAAAAAAAAAAAAAAAAAAAAAAAAAAGAAGGAACATGCCTTATACATATCTTAAAAAAATAAATTGTACTGATGTCCAGACTGCTTTCATTACCCTATATTATACACTTTTTTTTTAAGCAAAAGACAATAGTTCTCTACTAAGACAAATAATTTTATTACCTAGAAGAGCCTGGATCTTGCAAATCTGAAGGTGGTACACACTACACTGTGAAATGATTCAGTCTCCTAACTGAGCTCTCAGCTGAGCAAGTAGTCTTGCTGAAGTTAATTGGTTTATTTAACTTATTATATATTCGACAGCAGGAATAAAATTGCACAATGTATCTCTGTTATTTCTGTCTTAGTAGTGTCTGTAACCCCTTGAACTGTTTGCATGACTTTGAGTACCTTTCTTGAAAGCTGATCTTTAGACACACACTGCACACACTGCTTTTTTCTTCTTTCTTTTTTCCTTTTTTGCTGAAGCACTGAACTCAGAGGGTGCAGCTAGAGATAAGTTCTGCAAAGGACTGTGGGAAATATGTGAGATCAGACAAAGGTACTGATACAGCAAGTGTTACAAAGTCTGCAGTAAAAGACACTTCTTCAAACCAAAATCTGAACAATTAATTCAAAGCAAGAACACTCTACTGTTGATCTGCTGCTACTAAAAATAAATAAATGGTATAACCTAAATCTAATTCATGCAATTGAAAAATATGAATTATAGGTCAGAATCTGAGATGGCATCTGCATAAGACATCCTTATTTAATGACAACCCTACCAAAGAAAATATATGCTTTCCTCCAAAAGAAGATTGAACATCTCTTGCTT
The DNA here is from genome assembly GCA_033816785.1 of Picus viridis. Classification (NCBI taxonomy): domain Eukaryota; kingdom Metazoa; phylum Chordata; class Aves; order Piciformes; family Picidae; genus Picus; species Picus viridis. The sequence goes on from CM066566.1 coordinate 63,598,740, forward strand.
CTTGAGCAGGTCCTCTAATCATGCAAGTATTATATGCAAGTTGAAAAATGGTAACCTGGGCAACAGATTTCAGTGTCTGAACACTGTCATCAAGTGCTGCCTGCCTGATATGGCCTAAGAACTGACAAACATGACCTTGGACCTCTGTGACCTTTCAGCATCTATGGGTAGCCAGATCACAAACCTTGGGGAAACCTGGAAAGGAACCCATTGTTTAGTAACTAAGTTGCAAAGAAATACAAAACATGTTTTTGATTACAGGTAGAAAAGAAAAGTCAAGTGCAAACTTTGAAACACAAAGTTAGAATCATAGAATTGTTAGGGTTGGAAGGGATCTCAAGGATCATCTAGTTCCAAACCCCCTGCCATGGGCAGGGATGCTTGCCACAAATGCTTAAAACAGAGACTACCAAGTATAAACAACCAGCATGGTATAGTGATAACTATCCTGTCTATCAAGGGTCCTTATCTGGTTAATGGAGAGGAGTAGGGTGTCAAAGTTTCTTTTTTGAAGTCTGCATTTGCCTCCCGAGCTTTCCTAAAGTAATCCTTCAAGATGATGAGGAAAGCAGGAGTACTGAGCACAAAAAATTATCTGAAGTTCACCTCTCTTCACCTGGCATTAAAAATTTGAGGTAGTTTCAGTAGGTAACCACTGGGAAAGAAGAATAAAAGTCAGAGAAGAATTTTTCTATATGAAGTACAGCCTTCTAATTATACTTTGCAAATAGCTAAAATTTTCATGTGGGAAATAGTTCCCAGAATATTGTCACTGGAAAAATTTAATTCTGACACTCTTGCACAGAAATATGTATGCATTATTCTGAAAATAGATTTGTGTTAAAGTTGCAGTAAAGCTAAAATACCTTACATTTTTCTGAGACTTTGCAGGTTTGGCAAAATTAAATTTAAAAAATTAAAATTAAAAGCTGGGGAAGGGATAATGGTAGCCTCCATGTTTGGGGACATGCACAAATGGTGTGAAAGGTGTGAGCATGTGGCAACATGATTGTGTGTGTACATACAGCTAGGACTTCTTGACATTAATTACAGAAGACTGTTTATAATTGTACAATAGGATTTTGCATTGTACAATAGAATTGTGCAATAGCATCTTCTCTAGCATTTGGCTAGAAAGCTGACTCAGGGCTGGCACTCAGACCAACGAGCTTGGGAAGAAAGGCACTTCACTCTACTTTCCTTTTCAGGCTTTCAGGAGCAGGAGGACCCCGGTGAGCTCCGAGCAGAGAGCGAGCTCTGGCACAGCTGCCTTCTCGCGTGCCTGCTTGAGATCGTGAAGTCAGCCACGGGAAAATCAAAATGCACCCAAAGCTGGTGCAGCATAGCATTTGGCTAGGAAGCTGCTGATTGCTCACTCGACTGCAGCCAGTGGCACACGTTGCAGCACTTTTTTTTTTTCCCCCCAGTAGGTCAGTGGCCAGGGATAGAGATGGTTGTGACTCACAGCAAAGGTACTTTCAAAAGATCAGTGTCAACCCAGACTGAGGTCGAACATAAGCAGGTAGGTGTCCAGGTATCTGGCTACAGAGAGTGCAGGAGCCTGGCACTTGAAATGGAGGGCAGTGGAGACAACACCTGCATTAGGTGTGAGCAGATCGACTATCTGCTTAACCTAGTGGCTGAACTGAGGGAGGAAGTTACTAGACTTAGGAATGTAAGGGAATGTGAAAGAGAGTTGAACTTGAGTAACCAAGCTCTGCAGGCTCCCTTAGCAGAGGCAGCTGACTCAAAAAGCAGTGGGAAATGGACACAGGTCCCTCTTAGGAGATGTAAAGTAAAACCCCCACGCCTCCCCTCACCTTCCCCACTGCCCTTGCAAAGCAAATATGGGGCACTAGAAGTTGAGGGTGAGGTGATTCTGATGCCAGAGGACGCACCATCTAAGGTGTTGCCTAAGGAAAAACAGCCTAAGGCAACACAGCCTGCCCCCAGCATCAGGACTTGTTCCCTCAAAAGAGGAAGGTTATTGTTACTGGTGATTCCCTCCTGAGGGGAAGAGAGGGCCCCATATATCACCCAGATCCTTCCCACAGGGAAGTCTGCTGCCTCCCTGGAGCCCAGGTCAGGGATGTTACCAGAAGGCTGCCTAGTCTGGTGCAGCCCTCTGATTACTATCCCTTAATAGTTATGCAGTTAGGGAATGAAACCAGTGCCATCAGGCAGGAGTCTGGAGGTGATAAGCTAGACCTAGAGGTGAAACCAGCAGCCCAGCTGCAGTGCATGTACACGAATGCACGAAGCATGGGTAACAAACAAGAGGAGCTGGAAGCCTTGTTGCAGCAAGAAAGTTATGATGTAGTTGCCATCACAGAGACGTGGTGGGACGACTCACATGACTGGAGCGCTGCAATTGATGGCTACAGGCTCTTCAGGAGAGACAGGCAAGGAAGAAGGGGTGGAGGGGTGGCCCTGTACATCAGGGAGGCACTGGATGCTGTTGAGATGGAGATCAGGGATGATCGGGTTGAGTGCTTGTGGGTGAGAATTAGAGGGAAGACCAACAGGGCAGACATCCTGGTTGGAGTCTGTTATAGACCACCCAACCAGGAGGATGTTGATGAGGCATTCTATAGGCAGCTTAAGGCTGTCTCAAGATCGCCTGACCTCGTTCTCATGGGTGACTTCAACCTGCCTGATATCTGCTGGGATCTCAACACAGCAGAGAGGAGGCAGTCTAGGAGGTTCTTAGAGTGCATGGAGGACAGCTTCTTATCCCAGGTGCTGTGTGAGCTTACCAGGGGTGAGGCTATGCTTGACCTCTTCTTCACCAACAGGGAAGGGCTGGTGGGTGATGTGGTGGTCGGAGGGTGTTTAAGCACCAGTGACCACAACATAATAGAGTTTTCGGTATGCAGCCAAGCCAAGAAGGGGAGCAAGAAGACCTCCACTCTGGACTTCCGGAGGGTGGACTTCAGGCTACTCAAGGAACTAATTCAGAAGGTTCCTTGGGAAACAGCACTTAAAAACAAAGGGGTCCAGGAGAGCTGGACCTACTTCAAAGAAGAACTATTGAAGGTGCAGGAACAGGCTGTGCCAGTGTGCCGGAAGATGAGCCGCCGGGGCAGACGGCCAGCCTGGATGGGTAATGAACTTTTAGTAGAACTAAGGGAAAAAAGAGGGTGTATTATCTTTGGAAGAAAGGGGAGGCAACCTACAGAATGTTTAGGGATGTTGCTAGGACATGCAGGAAGAAAATTAGGGAGGCAAAAGCCCATTTAGAACTTAGACTGGCCTCTGCTGTGAAGGACAATAAAAAGTCCTTCTATAAATACATCAATAGCAAGAAGAAGGGCAAGGACAACCTCCACTCCTTGGTTGACACGGAGGGGAACGTTGTAACAAAGGATGAGGAAAAGGCAGAGGTACTTAACACCTTCTTTGCCTCAATTTTCACTAGCAGGGCAGAACGTCTTCCAGACAGCTGGCCTGCAGAGCTGGCAGAAGGAGCCAGAGAGCTGCATAGTTTCCCGCTGCTCCAAGAGGAAGTTAGAGATCTACTGAGAAGCTTGGACCCCCACAAGACCATGGGACTGGATGGGATCCATCCTAGGGTGCTGAGATTGCTGACAGATGAGCTGTCCAAGCCACTTTCCATCATTTTTCATCAGTCCTGGCTCACTGGAGAGGTCCCAGAAGACTGGAAACTGGCCAGCGTGGTGCCCATCCACAAGAAGGGCCGGTTGGATGAGCCAGGGAATTACAGGCCTGTCAGCCTGACCTCAGTGCCAGGCAAGATTATGGAGCAGGTCATCTTGTGTGCGATCACACAGCACTTACAGGATGGCCAGGGGATCAGGCCTAGCCAGCATGGATTTAGGAGGGGCAGGTCCTGCCTGACCAACCTGATCTCCTTCTATGATCAGGTGACCTGCCTGGTGGATGTGGGGAGGCCTGTGGATGTGGTCTACCTGGACCTCAGCAAGGCCTTTGACACCGTCCCCCACAGCAAACTCCTGGCCAAGCTGGCAGCCCATGGCTTGGACAGGATCACACTGTGTTGGGTTAGGAACTGGCTGGAGGGCCGAGCCCAGAGAGTGATGGTGAATGGCGCCACATCCAGCTGGCGGCCTGTCACTAGTGGTGTGCCCCAGGGATCAGTGTTGGGCCCCATGCTCTTCAACATCTTTATTGATGATCTGGATGAGGGCATTGAGTCCATCATCAGTAAATTTGCAGATGACACCACGCTGGGGGCAGGAGTTGATTTGCTGGAGGGCAGAGAGGCTTTGCAGAGGGACCTTGACAGGCTGGACAGATGGGCAGAGTCCAATGGCATGAGATTTAACACATCCAAGTGCCGGGTTCTGCACATTGGCCACAACAACCCCAGGCAGTGCTACAGGCTGGGGTCAGAGTGGCTGGAGAGTGGCCAGGCAGAGAGGGACCTGGGGGTACTGGTTGATTGTAGGCTGAACATGAGCCTGCAGTGTGCCCAGGCAGCCAAGAAGGCCAATGGCATCCTGGCTTGCATCAGGAACAGTGTGGCCAGCAGGAGCAGGGAGGTCATTCTGCCCCTGTACACTGCACTGGTTAGGCCACACCTTGAGTCCTGTGTCCAGTTCTGGGCCCCTCAGTTTAGGAAGGATGTTGACTTGCTGGAACGTGTCCAGAGGAGGGCAACAAAGCTGGTGAGGGGTTTGGAACACAAGCCCTATGAGGAAAGGCTGAGGGAGCTGGGGTTGCTTAGCCTGGAGAAGAGGAGACTGAGGGGTGACCTTATTGCTCTCTACAACTACCTGAAGGGAGGTTGTATCCAGGCAGAGGTTGGCCTCTTCTCCCAGGCAGCCAGCACCAGAACAAGAGGACACAGTCTCAAGCTGCGCCAGGGCAGGTTTAGGCTGGATGTTAGGAGGAAGTTCTACACGGAGAGAGTGATTGCCCATTGGAATCGGCTACCCGTGGAGGTGGTGGAGTCACCTTCACTGGAGGTGTTCAGGAGGGGACTTGATGGGGTGCTTGGCTGTATGGTCTAGTTGTTGGGTGGGTTGGACTGTTTGATGGGTTGGACGCGATGATCTTGAAGGTCTCTTCCAACCTGGTGTATTGTATTGTATTGTATTGTATTGTATTGTATTGTATTGTATTGTATTGATGATGTTGCAACCAGATGTCCCAAGGCAATTGAAAAGGATTTCAAGGTTCTGGGAGAACAGGTTGAGGGGTCAGGGGTACAGATAATTTTTTTCATCAATACCCTTAATTCCAGGAAGGAATATCAAAAGGAACAGGCCAGCAGCTGCAATAAACAAGTGGCTCAGAGGCTGGTGCTACCAACAGAATTTTGGGATTTTTGATCTTGGGGAACTTTCTATGGCACCAGGTCAGCTAGCAACAGATGGAGTACATCCATCCCAGAGGGAGAGAAAGATCTTAGTGCATGAGAATGGCCTGTCCCTCAAAGGGGAAAAGGTTGTAGGAAGGGAGTTGGCAGGTCTCATTTATAGGGCTTTAAACTAGATTTGAATGGGGAAGGGGCTGAAACCAGTCCCCCCAGACAGGAGTCTGAGGGTGGTAAGCTGGAGTCAGGGGTGAAATCAGCAGCCCAGCTGAAGTGTATGTACACTAATACACGCAGCATGGGTAACAAACAAGAGGAGCTGGAAGCCTTGTTACAGCAGGAAAGTTATAGAATAGAATAGAATAGAATAGAATAGAATAGAATAGAATAGAATAGAATAGAATAGAATAGACCAGGTTGGAAGAGACCTTCAAGATCATCACATCCAACCTATTATCCAACCCACCTAAACAACTAAACCATGCAACCAAGCACCCTATCAAGTCTCTTTCTAAACACATCCAATGATGGTGACTCCACCACCTTCCTGGGCAGCCCATTCCAATGGGAAATCACTCTCTCTGTGTAGAATTTCTTCCTAACCTCCAGCCTAAACCTCCCCTGGTGCAGCTTGAGGCTGTGCCCTCTTGTTCTGGTGCTGGTTGCCTTTATGATGTAGTTGCCATCACAGAAACGTAGTGGGATGACTCACATGACTGGAGCACTGTAATTGATGGCTACAGGCTCTTCAGGAAAGACAGGTGAGGGAGAAGGGGTGAAGGGGTGGCCCTGTACATCAGGAAGGCACTAGGTGCCGTGGAACTAGAGATCAAGGATGATCAGGTTGAGTGCCTGTGGGTAAGAATTAGAAGGAAGACCAGTAAGGCGGACATCCTGGTCGGAATCTGTTATAGACCACCCAACCAGGATGAAGAGGCTGATGATTCTATAGGCAGCTAGAGGCTGTCTCAAGATCTCCAGACCTTGTCCTTATGGGCGATTTTAACCTGCCTGATGTCTGCTGGGAACTTAGCACACAAGAGAGGAGACAGTCTAGGAGGTTTTTAGAGTGCATGGAAGACAGCTTCTTATCCCAGCTGTTGCATGAGCCTACGAGGGATAAGGCTTTACTTGACCTCCTTTTTAGAAATACAAAAGGGCTGGTGGAAGATTTGGTGGTTAGAGGCTGTCTAGGGTCCAGGGACAAGGAAATAATGGAGCTTTCAATATGCAGTCAAGCCAAGAGGGGCATCAACAAAACCTCTACCCTGGACTTCTGGAGGGCTGACTTCAGGTTACTCAAGGAAATAGCTCAGAAGGTACTTTGGGAAACAGCCCTTAAAAGCAAAGGGGCCCAGAAGGGCTGGACCTACTTCAAGAAAGAAATCTTGAAGGTGCAGGAACAGGCTGTCCCAATGTGCCGGGGCAGACGGCCAGCCTGGATGAGAAAAAGAGGGTGTACCATCTTTGGAAGAAAGGTGAGGAAACGCATAGAATGTCTAAGGGTGTTGCTAGGTCATGTAGGAAAGAAAAACTAGAGAGGCAAAAGCCCATTTAGAGCTTAGACTAGCCACTACTGTGAAGGACAACAAAAAATCCTTCCATAAATATATTAATAGCAAGAGGAGGGGCATGGACAACCTCCACTCCTTGGTGGACACAGAGGGGAACAGAGTAACAAAAGATGAGGAAAAGGCAGAGGTACTTAAGAACTTCTTTGCCTCAAATTTTAATAGCAGGATAGGTTGTCTTCCAGACAACTGGCCTCCTGAGCTGGCAGATGGAGTCAGGGAGCAGTATAGTTGCCCTGTGATCCAGGAGGAAGCAGTTAAAGACCTCCTTAGCCACTTGGATACCCACAAGTCCATGGGACAGGATGGGATCCATCCTAGGGTGCTGAGGGAGCTGGCAGATGAGCTCACCAAGCCACTCTTCATCATTTTTCAACAGTCCTGGCTCACTGGAGAGGTCCCAGATGCCTGGAAGCTGGCCAATGTGATGCCCATCCACAAGAAGGGATGGAAGGAGGGACCAGGGAATTACAGACCTGTCAGCCTGACCTCAGTGCCAGGCAAGATTATGGAACAGGTCATCTTGAGAGCAATCACAAAGCACTTACAGGATGGCCAAGGGATCAGGCCCATCCAGCATGGATTTAGGAAGGTCAGGTCCTGCCTCACTAACCTGACCTCCTTCTATGATCAGGTGACCCACCTGGTGGATGTGGGGAAGGCTGTGGATGTAGTCTCCCTGGACTTCAGCAAGGCCTTCAGCAAAATGGAGAGGAAAGGAGAATGGGTAGTGGCTCAAACAGGTTTAGTTAACTTGTTAATGCTTCTTCGATCCGTACCACTTCAACTGTATGTATCTTGAAATATGCATTTGCATCATTGTAAATAGATTCATAACATTTCCTTGTTAGATTATTTAGGCTTTAATCATGGTAAATTAATAAAAATTCTTATATTGGTGTATACAGTATACTCCTTTTCTCCTTTTTCCTGCAATAAGATTTAAGTATAGTATCACAGTATCAAAGTATTACAGTGTATTAGAGGTTGGAAGGGACCTCAAGAGATCATTGGATCCAACCCCCCTGCCATAGCAGGATCACTTAGGCAAGTCCACACAGGAAAGCAACCAGGTGGGTTTTGAAAGTCTCCAGAGCAGAGGACTCCACAACCTACCTGGGCTGCCTGTTCCAGTACTCTGTTGCCCTCACCGTAAAGAAGTTTCTCCTCATGTTGAGGTGAAATCTTCTGTGTTCAAGTTTGAACCCATTGTTTCTCATCTTATTACTGTGTACAACCAAAAAGACCTTGGCTCCCTCCTCTTGACACCCACCCCTCTGATATTTATACACATTGATAAGATCCCCTCTCAGTTTTCTCTTCTCAAGACTAAACAGCCCCAGGATCTCAGTCTCTCTTCACAGGGAAGATGCTCAAGCCCCCTAATCATCCTCATGGCTCTACATTGGATTCTCTCCAACAGATCCCTTTCTCTCTTGAACTGGGGACCCCAAAACTGGACACAGTATTCCAGGTGTGGTCTCACCAAGGCAGAGTAGAGAGGTAGAAGAACTTCCCTGACCTGCTGGATACACTTTTCTTGATACACCCAGGGATACCATTGGCTTTCTTGGCCACAAGGGCACATTGTTCCATGGAGAACTTGCTGTGCACCAGCACTCCAAGGTCTTTCTCCCTGGAGCTGCTTTCCAGCAGGGCAGCCCCTAACCTGTACTGGTGCCTCTTGTTATTCCTCCCCAGATGCAGGTCCCTGTGCTTGTCCTTATTAAATTTCATGCGATTTGCCTGCACCCACTTCTCCAGCCTGTCAAGATCACGCTGGATATCAGCACAGCCCAATGGGGTGTCAGTCACACCCCCAGTTTTGTATCATCAGTGAACTTGGTGAAGGTACTCTCAATCCCCTCATCCTGCCAAACAGAGAGGGACCTGGGGGTGCTGATTGACAGCCACCTAGAGATGAGCCAGCAGTGTACCCAGGTGGCCAAGAAGGCCAACAGCATCCTGGCCTGCATTAGGAATAGTGTGGCCAACAGGAGCAGGGAAGTTATTGTACCCCTGTACTCTGCATTGGTTAGGCCACACCTTGAGGACTGTGTCCAGTTCTGGGCCCCTTGGTTTAGGAAGGACATCGAGACACTTGAACGTGTCCAGAGAAGGGCAACAAGGCTGATGAGAGACCTTGAACACAAGCCCTATGAGGAGAGGCTGAGGGAGCTGGGATTGTTTAGCCTGGAGAAGAGGAGGCTCAGGGGTGACCTCATTGCTTTCTACAACTACCTGAGGTGTGGTTGTAGACAGACAGAGGTTGGTCTCTTCTCCCAGGCAAACAGCACCAGAACAAGGGGACACAGTCTCAAGCTGCACCAGGGGAGGTTTAGGCTGGAGGTTAGAAGGAAGTTCTACACAGAGAGAGTGATTGCCCATTGGAATGTGCTGCCCCAGGAGGTGGTGGAGTCACCATCACTGGAGGTGTTCAGGGGAGACTTGATAGGGTGCTTGGTTGCATGGTTTAGTTGATTAGGTGGTGTTGGATGATAGGTTGGATGTGATGATCTTGAAGGTCTCTTCCAACCTGGTCTATTCTATTTTATTCTATTCTATTCTATTCTGTATAATGCCCTACACAGTTCGGTGTATATCTGTGTCATTTGGACCATACCTAGGAATTGAAACAAAAATTGAATGTATTTTCAAGAATTGATCCTCTTCAAATTAATTTAATAGACTCTGAAGGTCTTCAATTAAAAAGAAGGGAAGAAAATGCTAGTTAAGCACTAGAAGTTTTATTTAGAACTTCGTGTCTGTCTAGATTTGAAAAAGCAAACCAAGAAACACATAAAATTTTATTATTCAGCAGAGAAACTATGTAGGAGTAGTACAGAGAGATCACTTTCATTTTCTTTTCTATCTGTCCGAATTGTTGACTTACCTACTTTTAATAAGATGACCATCTTCATTTATATAAGGGGTAGATAAATACAGTGTACTGTGTTTACTTAGCTCAGAAACTAAACTGCTTATTGCTTTAGTCAAATATCACAAGAAGTAATGGACAGGATTTTTTTGCTTGACTATCAATTTGAGAGTATTTCTGAGAGAGACAATATCTGGTAATTAGACCTCACTGAACAAGTAAAATTGCATGCTAGGCTTTACTTTTTAACTTCCATATGTTTATAATAGAATTTTATATACTTTTCCAAAAGTACATATTCAATATTAAATTAAGCCACCTTAGAAGAACATTTGAAACATACATCAGAATGTATTCTCAAAAAATGCCTGTTTACCTCCCTAGTAATACTATCAATATTATCTGTCTTTGTATTCTTCACTCTTTTGTTACATACACTACAGAGTCAAAGGTAATGATTGTCAGTGCTTGTCACTGGAATAATAAACAAGCAACTTCCAACCTCTGACAACCTCTTCTTACAATGTAATTTTTTCTTGGAGCAATGAGATATATTTTAAAAATGACATTACAGGAACAGCTAATTAAAGTTTGATGAGTTTAGTGCCAGTGTTTAATACTATGCAATAGTACTTATGCATTAAATAGAAATAAACCATAAAGTCCATTAAAAAACAAAACAAAACAAAACAAAACTCAGAACACTGCTAAAATAATATTTTTACTTATGCAAAAAACACTAATGATGCTCCTTTAAAATAATTAGCTCCTTTCAAGGCAAATGTTAAATAATTTTCTTTCCCTATTTCTACTGTGACTCCGTGTTGAACAGGTAATGCTGTTGCCAGGCACAAGACAAGATTAGCGGGATAGGGAGCAAAGACAATCATATTTGTATGTTTGAGGCAGTACTATAAGATATAAACAAGGAAAATAGGAAGAGAAAGAAGGCTGATCATCAGCTTAATTCAGTTTCAGCTTGCTTCATTAATGAACTCTTAACCCTGATCACCTCACCTGAGGAGTAATCATCAAGGACTGTAGCCATCAGTACTAATGATACAATATGAGCTCCATGGCATTATGTACTCGCAGCTAACTTAAGAAAACGTTGGAGAGTCGTGTATATAGTACAATGATGACTACCACAGTGTATAAATTGATCCTTACCACAACATATGCTGCTAATGGATGAGGGCAGTGACATTTGGTTTCAAATTTTAAAATAAATTCATTTTTATAACCTTGTAAACTCTCCCATCACAACAACCTTTGAAAAGCAGAAAAGTTTCAGTTCCAACAGTTTTTATAATGTTACATACTCTGAATATAAAAATAAAAATTGAATGAATAAGTGCAAAATGCATTTACATACATTTACCATTCAGAAAAACATGAAAAAACTACTGCCCTCAGACAGCCCAGAAGGCTTCTTGCAGACTGTTCCTCCCTCCTTTCCCTGGTACCTGCAGAGACACAACACAAGTCAGTTCAGCCAGCAGAAGGTCAGGAAAGAGATAAGGGAGAAATGCAAAGCAGAATCATCACTCTCCACACAAAGATATCTCATTATATTAATAAGAAACATTTTCCACACAACTACAAAGTAATTTAGATAATCTATTTACCCTTAAGAATAATGGAGAGGATAGAAAAGCTTTTATCCTCTGTATGGGCCACCAGGTCTTCAGTTTGTTTGTGCAGATTCATTCTTTTTTTTTAATTTTTTTTTTAAATCTTTTTTTTTTTTTTTTCTTCTCATTTTTCTGCAATGGTAAACTATTTCTAAATATCAAAATGTTTTTTTAATGCCTTTTTTTTTTTTGAGGTACTCTAAAAATGTCCTTGCCATAAACTTCTAAACAATTAAATAAGATAACTTTAACATTAATAAAATAATTTGTTAACACAAGAAAATAAGGTAATTTTCAGTGTGTTTCAGACTAGACAATGGAAAGAAAATGGACTGCACATTGTCTAAGTCACAAGTAGAAAAATTCCATTGATCTAAATGTAACATTCTTAAGAAATTTCCCCGACTGTAAAGAAAAATTATCTTCTGTAATATTTTACAATGCTATTTCCATAATATATTCTGATGTGTTGCAAGGACACTTTAAATTTAAGGATATGATCTATATAGATATTGTGTTATTGAGTGTTTTAGGGATTTTACCTTGATTTCAGTAGAAGATTGAAATGGTTATTAATATGAATTATTAAATATTAATGATAATATTTATTAATTATTAATATAAATAACAGTATGTGCATATATATGCAGTTTCTAGTGTACAGTCATGGGTATAATTCCATAAACTTTTACAGTTCAACAATTTTGAACCAAATTAGAAAAATACATCGCAGTTATTCGATAAGAACTTGGGTGCAATTTGCTGCTTGTCCAGCAGTAAGCAGCTCAGCAGGCACCTGAATGCAGCGGTGAGGCTAGGTTCCAGGCACATATGACTAAAGGAACCTTTCAAAGAGACTTAAACCAGTTTTCACTCATTAATTGTAACTCTGCACATACCAGGAGTGGCTGCTTTACAATCCACGAGTTAAAATATCATGTGAGCTACGGCATGGGGATTTTAAACAAAACCAAAACTGGTGTTAAACACATGAACACTGGAAAGACACATCTTCACTGGTGAAGGCTTCTTGGTAAGCTGTTTGCTAGGCTGGTCTCTGCCAAGGCTTCAGAGACTTGGCAAGGCCGTGGCTGGCTTCAGGGGTGGACCCTCCAGTCACAGTGAAGGCAGCCTTCTCCCACTGCTGCAGGGGTGTCCTGGAGTCTGGTTCACCTGGAACAAGCCCTTGGGCGATTCCCTTGGTGCTGGCGGCACTGCAGAGTTTACAGGACACTGTTGCTGTCTGGGACACTTAGAGGTGGTCCCATCAGGGCAAGGACAGTGCTCTGGATCACGTTGGCACTTAGCTTATAGGGCTGTGGAGTGGCAGGCTCCCTTCTCCCATGACAGAGTGGCCAGCATAGAACTAGCTGGGTGCAGTTCTGGCTTTGTGAGCAGCAAGCACACGGGTCAGCTTTCGTTTGCAGGTCTGCAGCTTTGTGCTTGCAGTAGATATACTCAGAACTGCTGAAAGGGATTCCATGCCACAGTTGCACACCCACTTGTCCCCTCAGAATCCATAAAATGACCACACCCAGACAAAAAACCTGGAACCCAACCACCAAAACTAGCAACGCCCAGATTTCCATTTTAACTTTTCCATCAGTCTTTAACTCTTTCATCAGTCTTTAACTTTACTTCCGTCTTCACTGGCAAGGGTTCCAGGTTTGGGCAGGCCAGGTCTGAGACTGCTCCCCCACTTCTCCTGACATTAGGCCTAGACAGGCTTAAGAGACCTTGAGATACTTCTCCACTGCTTCCCAATAGAGAGTGTCTCCCATGGGAGCAGAGAGGGAAGAAAGAGGAAGAGAATTACTTTGCAGATGAATTTATAGGGTGCAGGATTTATGGGTAGGAATACTCTGTTTCCTGTGTCCACCTCCTGATTTGGACACTTGGGACACCGGAGGTGTAACTTATGTGGCAGTAACAGGAGGCACCCAGCCTAAACAGCCACATGCTACTAAATTGCCTTTTTAATCATAGTTTACTTATTTGTACTATGGTTTTCTGTGTAGAGTAACAAAAAAAATACAGTGTTGATATGTGGACCATTTCTTACTTATGGAAGTAGTGCTATATGTCATTATACTCTGACATCCACCTAGAGAATACCTTCACCTTTGCTTTTTAAGTTTGAAAATTATTATTTTAAAAAAAAGAAAAGAAAAGAAGAAAGAAAATTGTGTGAGAATAAATCTTACAGTTTTGTTCTCACCTAAATTCTAGGTAGTGCTTCTCATTTTTTGATTTCCTCTTTTTGACTCTATCTTGTTGAGTTTCTTCATGCTAGAAGTATGTCAGCCAAGGCAACACACATATTTCAAATTATGATCTTATTAGTTGTAAATTAAAGATTTGTCTGTAGCTAGAAACACTATTAACTGGTAAATGAAAGAAGTCACCTTTCATACTCCTATACTTGTGGTCATTCAAGCATACTAGAATTCCCATCAAATAGTCCATTAATAGATATTGTGAGCTAATATCACAAACAGTTAAGCAACTATGTAGGTTTTATTCACTCTAAGAAAGGAACTCTTTATCTCTTCTTTCTTATCAAAAAATGAGCTTCATGTTTCCCGCTTCTTTTTTCACCTTTGCAGTAAAAGTGTATTTTTAATAATGGGTTTTCAAGCATGAACTAAGATTTTTTTGCACTACTGAAAATTTTGAGGGATATGAATTTATGTAGGTCCTTCAAAACTGTTGTCTGCATTCAAATTGGAAGTGATTGAAAAGTACATTAAAATATAAGTGAAGATTCATTAAGCCAGGCCATAAGTCCCACATTTATTTACTCTTATAATCTCAATTAAAACTGAAACAGGAATATTAATTTATAGTCCACATAAATTAATGCATCTGGTGAAATAAGTTACTAATTATGAATTTTTGGGGCCATCAGAAACCAATGATTTCTTGTGTTTTTCTAATTCTGTCAAAAGAAGCTTAAGTAATGTCTCAAAATGCTCACACACAAGGTCTCATTAATCAAGGTGATTTTATCTAAAATTGAAAGTGTTTTGTAAAATCCTGAGAGGTACAATGGTTCTTGACTGGAAAAAAACCCACAAACAGACAAAACCCAAAAACAAACAAAAAAAACCTCCCCAAACTCTAACAAATCCAACTAGCAATAAAATAATAGGTTCAACACCCAATTTCCTACATCTTTTTTCTGTATTTCAGAAGCTTTATCATCTATAAAATAATGAAATGATGGCTTATTTTATAATGGTTTATGGATCTATATTGGCTTGTCAATTGATATTCTGTTAGGATCTAATGATTTGAGTAATACCTAGTTCGAATTTTCTCATTAAATTGATTAAATCTGCTGTAGATATAACTACAACTGAAAGTAATGCATAAACCTGAATTCAGACTCTTGTCTGTCTCTTCTAATAACATATATACTACGAATGTAGAATAAAAGGATAATGGATTTGTAGACTGAAGTTACCAAAATTAGTATTTCCAAAAAAATAAAAGTACTTAGATGAATAAAAGCTTACAAAAACCGTATCCAACCACAATTGTTATTTAATGTACAAGCATAAGAAATAAACATTGACAAACAGTTCTGAAGTATTCCAAGTGTGTCTACATTTTCCAAGATTTTTCATCATGTTTACAATGTAAATCCTGTATTGTGTGATCTATTCAGCATTGATAAGGCTGCATCTGGAGTACTGGGTCAACTTCTGGGCTTCTCAGTATGGACTTGGACATGCTGGAGAGTTGGGCAGGGAGAAATTTAATGAAGTTCAATAAGTTTTGTGTAGAGTCTTGCACCGGGGAAAGAGCAACCCCATGTACCAGTATAGGCTGAGGACTGGCCTGCTGGAGAGCAGTGAAGGGAGAAAGGACCTGGTGGTCCAAGTGGATGGAAGGTTGACCATGAACCAACAATGTGCTCTTGTGGCTAAGAAACTAATGGTATCCTGGGTTGTTTTAGAACGGGTGTGGTCAGTAGGTCGAGAGAGGTTCTTCTCCCTCTCTACTCTGCCCTGATGAGGCCACATCTGGAAAATTGTGTCCAGTTCTGGGCCCCTCAGTTCAAGAAGGACAGGGAACTTCTTGAAAGAGTCCAGCACAGAGCCATGAAAATGATTAAGGGAATAGAACATCTTCCTTACGAAGAGAGACTGAGGGAGCTGGGGCTCTTTAGCTTGGAGAAGAGGAGACTAAGAGGTGACCTCATTAATGTTTATAAATACATAAAAGGTGAGTGTCAACGGGATGGAGCCAGGCTCTTCTTGGTGAAGAAGGGGAAATGGGTGGAAGTTGAGGCATAGGAAGTTCCATGGAAACAGGAGGAAGAATTATTTCACTGTGAGGGTGACAGAACACTGGAACAGGCTGCCCAGGGGATTTGTGGAGTTTCCTTCTTTGGAGATATTCAAGACTCACCTGGATGAGGTCTTGTGTAATCTCCTCTAGATGTCCTGCTCTGGGAGGGGCTTGGACTACATGATCTCTTGAGGACCCTTCCAGCCCCTAACATTCTGTTATTCTGTGACTTACTGGAGCCCAGGATCACAAAAATGTTAAAAAATAAATGGAGGATTTATCATACGAGGAGAGGCTGAGCGAGTTGTGACTCAGCAGCCTGGAGAAGAGAGGCTCAGGGGAGACATTAACAATGGGTATAAACACTTTATGGGATATAAGAGGACAAGAGAGGCAGACTGTTTTTAATGATGCACACTGACAGGCCAAGAGACAATTTGCAAAAATTGAAACATATGAAATTCAATCTGAACACAAGAAAACACTTCTTTACTGTGACAGTGATCAAACAGTAGAACTAGTTACCCAGAGAGATTCAGGATTTTGGAAATATTAATAATTCAACTGGCCATGGGCCTGTGCAACATAGCTAACTCTACTGGAACAGGGAATTGGAACAGATGATCTCAAGAGGTCCTTTTAACTCTGAATCATTATATGATTCTGTAATCCATCTGTGGGAACTAAATAATAACGAAGGCTTTGATAAAATAGCCAGCATAAGTGAAGGCAGGGAAACATCAGAGACAAGTGGTATTGAAATCATACATGTCTCTTTCATTTCTCAGGGGAGGGGGAAGCCACAAATAACTTTGTCTAATTTTTTGTATTAGACTATAAAGGGTTTGATACAATGAAAAAAAATAATTAAAATATCCTAATCCTCTGACTGTGTGACAATGATGAATTGAAAACTACTGTTTGAAAAAGAAATTTATGTCATACTGTTTACAGACTATTAGTATTAGAGACACTAAACAGTTCTTACAAGAAGTCTATAGCACAAAAAGGACACAGAAATTGAACAAAAGCATATTATAAATTCCTGATACTCTATAATATATGGAGCTGGCCTGTACATTCACTTAGAGTGTAATTGCCTCTGTGAAAAGCAATCAGAAATCTATAACACATTTAACTCCCTCTTACAGTCTGTTTGAAGTGTTTAAATGGGACTTCAAGA
Organism: Picus viridis; assembly: GCA_033816785.1. Lineage (NCBI taxonomy): Eukaryota > Metazoa > Chordata > Aves > Piciformes > Picidae > Picus > Picus viridis. The sequence continues at coordinate 63,615,601 of CM066566.1, forward strand.
TTACTTATGCATCACACTGATGAGCTTTGGTAGAAACTCCACTACTCAGTGGACATAGATGGCAGCCAGTCAGAGAGGGACCTGGGGGTACTGGTTGATGGTAGGCTGAACATGAACCTGCAGTCTGCCCTGTTGGCCAAGAGGGCCAATGGCATCGTGGCCTGTATCAGGAACAGCGTGGCTAGCAGGAGCAGGGAGGTCATTCTGCCCCTGTATGCTGCACTGGTTAGGCCACACCTTGAGTACTGTGTCCAGTTCTGGGCCCCTCAGTTTAGGAAGGATGTTGACGTGCTGGAACATCTCCAGAGAAGGGTAACCAAGTCGGTGGGATGTTTGGAGCACAAGCCCTATGAGGAGCGGCTGAGGGAGCTGGAGTTACTTAGCCTGGGGAGGAGGAGACTCAGGGGTGACCTTATTGCTCTCTACAACTACCTGAAGGGAGGTTGTAGACAGGCGGAGGTTGGCCTCTTCTCCCAGGCAGCCAGTACCAGAACAAGAGAACACAGTCTCAAGCTGCGCCAGGGGAGGTTTAGGCTGGATGTTAGGAAGAAGTTCTATAAAGAGAGAGTGATTGCCCATTGGAATGTGCTGCCCATGGAGGTGGTGGAGTCACCATCACTGGAGGTGTTTAGGAAGAGACGGCTGGGGTGCTTGGTGCCATGGTTTAGTTGATTAGATAGTGTTGGGTGATAGGTTGGATTTGATGATCTCAAAGGTGTCTTCCAACCTGGTTTATTCTACCCTATTCTACTCTACCCTACTCTACCCTATTCTATTCTATTCTATTCTATTCTATTCTATTCTATTCTATTCTATTCTATTCTATTCTATTCTATTCTATTCTATTCTATTTTATTCTATTCTAACACAGGGCCTGATGAACAGGCTGATTCATATGAATGTACATCTGTATCCAGCAAAGTCATTTAATGGGGCTCAGCAAAGATCCAGAGACATCCATTCCAGATGCATCAGCCTGCCACAATCAGGCAAAAAGTAAAATTTTGCTTGGAAATTAAAATTCTTACAAACATCACACTTCTAAATTCCTGGATGGATTTCTAAAGGAGATTATATTTTCCCATGTTCATTAAAAAAAATATACTCATCATTACCTAGCACTTATTAATCTCAGTAGGTAACAACAAATATTTCTATAATGTGGCAAATATTTCTGATAGTCAAATGGTATTTTTTTAGGAAAAGAAATCCTCACATTTCCCTTATGTGTTAATTATTATATCTTATCTTTTGGAACAAGCTACTATTGAAAATTCATACCTTAGCATCACAGAATTATCAGACAGTTACTCTTCCTAATAATACCTGGGAATCCAAACTAACAGAAATCTTCCCTTTTTCTTCCCTTCTTTCTTTTTTTTTTTTTTTTTTTTTTTTTATTAAGATGCATATTTTCTCCTATATTTTCACTTTGCTGGAATGATTTTTCCCTTTGTGTATTTTCTGTGAAGAACTGTTCTTCACCCAAAAAGAGTTCAGGGACAGCTGATTCTAAACGTAACAAGCAATGCTAATAGCACTCACAGATGTACATTTTCCCTCTACCACTCCCCACAGGTCATTAAAATGAAAAAAAAAGGGTTAGGGTTATTTTCTATTCTTGGCAATAGCCTGGAGATAATGCAGCCTGCTCATTCCTATGTGCAATGTTTAGGAAAAGATTAAACCTTTACAAAAAGAAAAGCTGTCCTATGAGGAAGCATAACCTTGCATACATGATATGGGTTTAGGAACATGACGTGGAATTAAGGACGTGGTTTAATGATGGATTTGGCAGTGTGAGATTAACTGTTGTACCTGGTGATCTTAATCTTTTCCAATCTAAACAACTCTATGATTGTACATGTGTACATGAGTTGAGGACAATATGCCATCTGATTTCAGAGGTCTGTATATCTGTCATATTCCACAATTCAATAAACTTCAGGTTGTGACTCGGAGGGAAGAGTTATTCTGACATATTTCAAGGTGAAATTCTAAACTCAAAGTCATTAAATTAAAATCAAGTATCTAGAGGTAAATTAATAGATCAAAGTACATATAACTCAAAGCTTTTATATCCAGGAGGTGGAAGTACCCAAAGGAATGACATTCAATTGAACTCTCATTCCAAAACCAGAACAAACTGCTAGTCTTTTTCTGTAAACCATATACAAAACCCATAACTGAACACTTATCTGTGTTCAAAAAAGGTCAATGCAATTATAAAATGTTATATTTTTCCTCTTGATGACATTTATTTGATGACTCTAATGTTCCTTCCTTTTTCAAGTAAAAGCTATCTGCAAATATAGCGTATGTTTTCTGCATCTATGTATAAGATTAAACTCTTAAGGATTAGTATGCACTGAATTGAAGAATTAGTATACAATATTTTAAAATCAGGTCAAGGTACAGACAGCCCTTAAAAGATAAACAGAAATTCAACTTTGTGTATTGCGTTAACCAGATTCAGTTTTGTGGACCTATTGCTTTCCCTGTATCCCAAATTTTCTTGGCTTTGCAGAACTGTTTTGTTATAACTTATGATCTCAGTTTCCAAGATAGTACATTTCTTGGGTGTTTGAATTTTGTAAATTTTTTAATGTGAATTTTTTTGCTAGAAATAATTAATTAGGTGAATTTCTTAAAACTATTATATAGCACAAATAGATGTTTCAGTACTCATTCTTTCACAAACAAAACAAAACAAACAATCCGCCATCCCACACACACAATAAAACACCAAAACATCAAAATCCACCTAATCTCTTCTCTATTTAGTTTGTCAACACCTGGCCCAGCAAAATAGCTCTTCAGACTTCATTGACTATATTTTGTATGATGTCTATCTAGTTGCCTCAGCACAGGGGATATGTCACAACTGACTTTAGGTCTACTTCGCAACGGCAGGGCTGTTTGGACCTAGTAACACATTGCTAAACTTAGTTAAATGTCTCAGATATGCAAATTAATCTGTTCTGAACTGGTTAGGCAACTCATCTGAATCTAGTGGTCACACATATGTGCAAATATACCTATATATAGTTTGGAGCTGAACCTCTAAACCCCTAAATTTAGATGTATGACTCTAGGGCTGAATCACAGATAATATTTTTTATCTGGGATGACTATGGTCTGAGATTATCTATGAAATTTGTGTCAATCATGTGTAAAACCACCTTAAATTATGTCAGGTCAGGATTAATCTAGATGTATCTCAAAGCTGTTAGGAAGAAATGTGAAAATGATGTCTGGGGAAAAGCTAATGTGTTTTGTAATGCTAATGTTTTCTCTTTCTAAAAGAATCTGAAAATCCAGTTTTATTCGGGAATAAGCCAACTCCTGGTTTGGTCTTAGTCCATTAGATCCTGCAGTTCATTAAAAGTATATTTGCTTGACATTGGAGTTAGTCACTCTAACCTGCTTTCTTAGTCACCGGAGAGAAATAGATATATGTTCAAATGTGTCTAAAATAGGTCAGCTGAATCAGACCCTCTAAGTGCCTCTTCTGTTCATTGATTATATGAGAGTTTAGCATGACTAGTTCGGATAGTGGTTTTGTGCTGTGGACATCTATCAGGTGAGATCAATCCACACTGTTAATTTATGTTTTTTTTTAATTACATTAGTCCTTCACTAAGAATCTGAGTTCCTTTTAGTACCTCAAAGGAAATGGAAATCAAATGATGTTATTATCTTCTTGGAAACTTCACATTTATCATGTGCATAAGTGAAAATATTTAATTTTTTTTTTAGCAAAAATGAAGGGAAATATTTTTATGTATGAATGAAACTACTTCTCAATGTCAGAATGGTATTAAACATTGCAAAATATTTGAGAAATAGCCAAAGTTTGCTTACAGTAATCCATCAATTTATAGAAATATGTTCAAATTTTTTAATGTGATTCTGAAGATCTGTGATAAAAAATTGTTTTTAGCACAAGCAGATATATTAGTTGAAGTCCCCTGTGAAAACAAGAGCTAGTGATTGTGAGATTTCTCCTACTGCTTGCAGAATATTTTTTCTACTTTTTCATCTTGGTTGAGTGGTATACAACAGACTCTTTTGATGATACCTACCTTGTTGGCCTTCCTGTGATTCTTCTCCACAAACACTCCACATCTTAATTACTATTATCAAGCTCTAGATAGTAATAACACTCCCTTAACATACAGGGCATATATTAACTGCCTATTCTTGTCTTATTTCTTTTGAAGAGTTTATAGCCATCCATCACAGCATACAAATTGCATGAATCATCTCACCATGTTTCTGTGACCAAAACTATATCATAGTTTTCTAGATGCACAATGGCTTTCAGTTGATCCTGTTTGTTGTCTGTGTATCCTGCATTAGTGCAGGTGCACTTCACTTGGACTATTGATTCTTCCACTTTATTTGTGGGAGAAGCCCTGTGCAATTATTCTCATAATCCTCAGTGTCATCCATACACTGTAAGAACATTCTAGACTGCCTCCTCTCTGATGTGGTAAGTTCCCATCAGATATCAGGCAGGTTAAAGTCGCCCATAAGAACAAGGTCTGGAGATCTTTAGACAGCCTCTAGCTACCTATATAATATAATTCATCAACTTTTTCATCCTGGTTGGGTGGGCTATAAAAGACTCCAACCAGGATATCAGCCTTTCCTCTAATTCTCATCCACAGGCACTCAACTTGATCATCCTTATCTCTAGTTCCATGGCATCTAGAGCCTCCATGATGTACAGAGCCACCCCTCCACCCCTTCTCCCTCACTTGTCTTTCCTGAAGAGCCTGTAGCCATCAATTACAGTGCTTCAGTCATGTGAGTCATCCCACTACATTTCTGTGATGGCAACTACATCATAACTTTCCTGCTGTAACACAGCTTCCAGCTTCTCTTGTTTGCTACTTATACTGCATTCATTATTGTACATGCACTTCAGCTGGGCTGCTGATTTCACCCCTGACTCCAGCTTACCACCCTCAGACTCCTGTCTCTGGGCATTGGTTTCAGCCCCTTCCCCCTTCAAATCTAATTAAAGCCCTGTCAATGAGTCCTGCCAACTCCCTTCCTAGAACCCTTTTCCCTCTGTGGGATAGGCTGCTGCCACATGCTAGGATTTTTTTCTTTCTCTGGGATAGATGTACTCCATCTGTTGAGAGCAAAACCAGCGCAAAGTTCCCCAAGACTGAACAACACAAAATTCTGTTGGTAGCACCAGCCTCTGAGCCACTTATTATTTACAGCTGCTTTCCTGCTCCTTTCAGTATTCCTTCCTGCAACTGAGGGTATTTATGAAAAAATTACCTGTGCTCCTGATCCCTCAACCAGTTCTCCCAGAGCCTTGAAGTCCTTTTGATTGCCTTGGGACCTCTGGTTTCAACATCATTCTGGCATCCTTCAGGTAATATCTCTGACCCGGGCCCAAGGGAGGCAGCAGAATTCCCTGTGGGAAGGATCTGGGTAACATAAGGGGCCCTCTGTTCCCCTCAGGAGGGAAACAGCATTACCCTCCTCTTTTTTTTTAAGGGAACAAGTCCTGATGCGGGGGCAGGCTTTTTTGCTTTGAGCAACACCTCAGATGGTGTCTCATCTGTCATCTCATTCACCTCACCCTTAACTTCCAGTGCCCCATATTTGTTTTGTAAGGGCAGCTAGGAAGGGCCATGAGAGTTTTACTTTGCCTCTCCTAACAGGGACCTGTATCCATTTTCCACTGCAACTTGGGTCTCCTCCCTCTGCTAGAGGAGCCTGCAGAGCCTGGTTCCTCAAATCCAACTCCCTTTCACATTCCTTAACAGTCCTAAGTCTAACAACTTCTTCGTTCAGTTCTGCCACTAGTTTAAGCAGATAATCGAGGTGCTCACACCTAATGCAGGTGTTGTCTCCACTGCCCTCCATTTCAAGTGCCAGGCTCCAGCACTCTCTGCAGCCAGTTGCCTGGACACCTGCCTGCTTATGTTCAACCTCAGTCTGTGTCAACACAGATCTTTTGAAAACAGATTGGCAGTGAGTTACCACCATCCTTATCCCTGGCCATGTGACCTAACTGGAGATCTGGGAAAGAAGAGGGCTAGGGGGTGGAAGTGCCATGGCATGTGCCGCTCACTACAATCGAGCAAGACAGCAGTTCTTGCAAAATCGCATGGCTTGGCTCTGCCTCGTTTAAATTTCCCTTGACTGATGTCACGATCTCAAACAGGCATGCAAGAAGATGATCCTGCAGGTCCTCGCTGTCTGCCAAGGCCCTCCCACCCCTAAAATACCTAAAAAGAAGGCAAAACGGAACACTGCTTGACTCAGCACACTGGTCCTGGTCCTGGTCCCGGTCCCAAGAAGCTCTCTTGCAAAATAGAAGCTTCTTGATGCAGCTGTTAAGTGAGCCTACCAGGGGTCAGGCTCTACTTGACCTGCTGTTCTCAAACAGAGAAGGGCTGGTGGGAGATGTGATGGTAGGAGGCTGTCTATGGTGCTGTGACCATGAAACAGTGGAGTTTTCAATATGCAGGGAAATAAGTAAGAACAATAACAGAACCCATATTTTGGACTTCCAGGAGGGTAGACTTGACCTTATTTAAGTAACTAATTTGGAGATTACCCTGGCTAGCAGCCCTTGAGAACCAAGGGGTCCAGGACGGTTGGACCTACTTCAAACAGGAGCTCTTGAAGACACAGGAACTGGCGGTTCCCACGTGACAAAAGATGAGCTGGCAGGGAAGGCGACCGGCCTGGATGGGAAGCAGCTCTTGAAGGAGTTAAGGGGAAAAACAGAGGGTGTATCACCTTAGGAAAGGGGGAGAGGCAACTCAGGATACATTTAAGGATGTTGTTAGATCAGGTAGGAGAAAAATTAGAGAGGCATAAGCCCAGTTAGAACTCAAGCTGGCCACTTCTGTGAAAGACAATAAAAAGCATTTTTATAAATACATTAATGCTAAAAAGAGGGGCAAGAAGAGCCTCCACTCTTTATTGGACCTGGAGGGAAACACTGTAACTAATGATGAGGAAAAGTCTGAGGTACTAAATACCTTCTTTGCCTCAATTTTCAACAATAAGGCAGGAGGAGTTAATGATATCTGTCCATCTGAACCAGTAGATGGGTCAGGGAGCAGTGTAGTCTCCCTCAAATTCATGAGGAAATAATTAAGGACTTGCTGAGCCACTGGATACTTAGAAGTCCATGGGACCAGATGGGATCCATCCTAGGGCAATTGAGAGAGTTGGCAGATGAGCTTGCCAAGCCACTCTCTACCATTTTCCACCAGTCCTGGCTCACTGGAGAGGTCCCAGATGACTGGAAGCTGGCCAAGGAGATGCCCATCCACAAGAAGTGCCAGATGAAGAAACCTGCAATCTACAGGCCTGTCAGCCTGACCTCAGTGCCAGGAAAGTTTATGGAGCAGATCATCTTGGGGGCAATCACACAGCACCTGCAGGATGGCCAAGGGATCAGGCCTAGCCAGCATGGATTTAGGAAGGGCAAATCCTGCCTGACTAACCTGATCTATGAGCAGGTGACCTGCCTGGTGGGTGCAGGGAAATCTACCTGGACTTCAGCAAGGCCTTTGATACCATCCCCCACAGCAAACTCCTGGCCAAGCTGTCAGCCCGTGGCTTGGACAGCAGCACTCTGCACTGAGTTAGGACCCGGCTGGAGGGCCGAACCCAGAGAGTGGTGGTGAATGGTGCCACATCCAGCTGGCAGCCACTCACTAGTGGTGTGCCCCCAGGGATCAGTGTTGGGCCCAATCCTATTCAATACCTTTATTGATGTCTAGATGAGGGGATTAAGTCCACCACTAGTAAGTGTGCAGACGACACCAAGCTGGGAGCAGGTGTTGGTCGGTTAGAGGGTAGGAGAGCTCTGCAGAGGGACCTTAACAGGCTGGACAGATGGGTAGAGTCCAACATGATGACATTCAACAAATCCAAGTGCCGGGTGCTGCACTTTGGCCATAACAACCCCATGTAGAGCTAAAGGCTGGGGTCCGAGTAACTGGAGAGCAGCCAGGCAGAAAGGGACCTGGGGGTACTGGATGACAGCCTCCTAAACATGAGCCTGCAGTGTGCCCAGGTGGTCAAGAAGGCCAATGGCATCCTGGTCTGCATCAGGAATAGTGTGGCCAGCAGGATCAGGGAAGTCATTGTGCCCCTGTACTCTGCATTGGTGTGGTGGAGTAGGAAGGTTCCCCCACACACACACAAAAAAAAGAATCCACAGCTAACTCAGCCGGAGAAGCAGATGAAAGCTATATTTTACAAGCAGAAAATGGAATGCAATGAATATGTACAAAAATATACAATATTTACAATATATACAGAAATACAGGAATGTATGTAATACAGGAAACCTTTCCCCAAACCCCTGTGGCCAGGGGGTTCGGGCCTGTCCCTCCCTTCTCCCTCCCTACCTCCCCTTTTTCCCAAAAGGGTTAGAGAGAAAGAGAAAGGAAGGTAATTAAAAGGGGAAAACTTTGTTAAAGCTCAAAGCGAATGCAAAAGTTAGTTTTCTCTTATCTGGTTAGCAAGAATCGTCCCTGCGTAGCAAGCTGCTGCTTCAGAGAGAGAAACGGGCCAGCTCACAGTACAGGGGGAAGAAAGAAGAAGACTGACTGGCCCCCCCGACTGAAGGACCAAGCTAGAACCTACAGCCGGGTTCCACCAATGAAATTGGATTCGCATATCTCTTGTTTTCATTTATATACCAAAATATTCATCCAGAGTGTTCAGAAAGTGTCCTTCTCTTAAAGGCACAGCCTAAACCGGTTACAATTGGTTAGGCCACACCTTGAGTACTGTGTCCAGTTCTGGGCCCCTCAATTTAACCAGGACATTGAGATGCTTGAGCATGTCCAGAGAAGGGCAACAAGGCTGGGGAGAGGCCTTGAGCACAAGCCCTATGAGGAGAGGCTGAGGGAGCTGGGGCTGTTTAGCCTGGAGTAGAGGAGGCTCAGGGGAGACCTCATTGCTCTCTACAACTACCTGAAGGGAGGTTGTAGCCAGGAGGGGGTTGGTCTCTTCTCCCAGGCAACCAGCACCAGAACAAGAAGACACAGTCTCAAGCTACGCCAGGGGAAGTTTAGGCTTGAGGTGGGGAGAAAGTTTTTCACTGAGAGAGTCATTCGCCATTGGAATGTGCTGCCCAGGGAGGTGGTGGAGTCACCATCCCTGGATGTGTTCAAGAGGGGATTGGACGTGGCACTCAGTGCCATGGTCTAGTCATAAGGTTTTGGGTGATAGGTTGGACTGGATGTTCTTTGAGGTCTCTTCCAACCTTGGTGATACTGTGATACTGTGACTACTATGTCTGGTCCTGGGACCCTCAATTTAAGAAGGACATTGAGACACTTAAATTTGCCCAGAGAAGGTCAGTGAGCTGGAGAGAGGTCTCAAGCACAAGCTCTGTGAGGAGAGGCTGAGGGAGCTGGGGTTGCTTAGCCTAGAGAAGAGGAGGCTCAGGGCAGACCTTGTTGCTCTTTACAACTCCCTGAAGGGAGGTTGTAGCCAGGTGGGGGTCAGTCTCTTCTCCCAGGCAACCAGCACCAGAACAAGAGGACACAGTCTCAAGCTGCACCAGGGGAAGTTTGGGCTTGTGGTGAGCAGAAAGTTCTTCATAGAAATAGTTGTTGGCCTTTGGAATGTGCTGTCCAGGGAGATTCTGGAGTCACCATCCCTGGAAGTGTTCAAAAATGTTTGGATGTGGCACTTGAAGCCATGGTCTAGTTAGTCATTATGCGTTGGGTGATAGGATGGACTTGATGATCTCTGAGGTCTTTTCCAACATTGTTGATTCTGTGATTCTGTGTGATATTCAAACATCTATACAGAAAAGTATTTGTCTGCAGGCTTCAGCCTTGATCAGTGGAGAAGAGAAAGCTATCAGCTTATTCATGCTTCTTTGAGTGCTTAATTATCTATCTGTGTTGATCCATGTGGCTAGTCATGTGTATGTGTATTTTGTGTGTGTATTCATGCATGTGTGTCTATCTTGAATTCATGCTCACCCTTCCCACTAGCTGGACTTTGGAACACAGAGCCACAACAGCCTCATACTCATTGGGCTACAGTATTTAGCAACCTCTAACACTTATATTGTTGATATAAAAAAAATACTGCAAACTTCTGGCCCTCACTACCCCGCTTCATACTGCAGAGAAAAACATGGAATATGATAAACCATATGTCTGATTCCAGGATTATCTTGTTAATCAAGATTTCTAAATTAAATATACAAAAGCAGGTCATGATCAGAATGGTATCTAGTTCTTTCATCCCTAGGATATAAGACCTGGCTAAATAATACAAATTATGTCTCTAAGTAGACAATTATCTTTCTACCTAAAGTAAAGTGACATTGTAAGAAAACTCACAGCAGGCTGTCCACCACCACCACTCTGTATCAGGTTCATAGAATGCCTTTTCTCTCCAGAAATTCCACAAACAGTGGGGCTGTACTGCCTCTGGCATGCTCATGTTGCCTGTTGGGATCCAGTCAAGTGAACTGGAAAAGGATGAATGAGTAGAGCACAGCAACGATGTACTCCTGGTGGGCCCATTCATAAACAGAACACAGCAGTCAAATAATTCTTTTCCAGGCATAGCAAGAAAAAATAAATCTGTTTAGGAGTTGGAGGAATGTTTTATCTACAGTTTTCCTTAGGATAAAAACAGTGATATTTCCTTAACAGGCAGAAATGAGGAAAGGCATTTTTCATAATGATGCTTTGCTACAGAATCTTCTCAGATTATTATGGTTACAGAAAACAAATTATGATTATTCACATTGCTTCAAAAGAGGCAAATGTCTCCAGTGAAGAGCTATTTATCACCCTCTACTTCTAAATCAATGTTTCAAATATTTTCAGAAATACTGAGTAAGTCGGCAGAATTAATCTACTGGTCTTCAATAAAAATATAACACCCTTACCATTCTAGTCATGTAGCTTTGGGAATGAGAGAAAGGCTATATGCATCTGTATATTTAAACTGCACTTATTTATACTTAATGGAATGAAAGACACCTTTGACATGAGTAGTATTGCTTAGAAGTAAATTACTCCTTAGTGATGCTCATTGAATCTTCAATAACACAAAGAATTGACCTCAAAGGAAAATATATATGAAGCACCCAGGGAATCAGTGTGGTATCTGAAGATCTCATTAGAAGATTCAAAAGCTGTCACAGCAAGATACTACTGGTGTCACTTATGCTTGAACTTTGGCAGTATCAATGAAATAAGCATACATTTAGAACAATATTGATTAATGGCAACCATAATAGGATTAGTTCAAATATTCCAGATAATACACAATATTTAATAGTATAAAAAGGAAAAAGTCTCCTGGATCAATGATGAGAACTACTTTTATCCATTCGAAATTCTAGCTCACTTTCTTAATCAATGATAATGAATAGTCCTGAAAGCTTCATTTGCCCTGTAGTTTCAAGAAGTAGTTTTGGTGCTTCCAACCATATTAGAAGTAAAGAAGATAAAAAGAAAGGTGTACAGTAATGAGTCTGGATTGCAGGAAATTACTTATTCTTCCTATACTAATCCAACTCCTCAAATTATTTTGTTAATTATATACCACCTCCCTGTGCTTCACTTGTCTAACCCAGTGTCTAGCAATGCTGTGCATAGTTGCATAGTCTTGACTCGAAGTCTTTGGGAAAAAAGAGTTTTGAAAAGGATCTATGACAAAGTATGTAGACTATATACTTGAAAGGTAAGGAAGATTAAATTGCAGAGAAAGGCAATATTGTTGAGATAAGGATAACTGGAAGGTCAAGGACTCAAGACAGAAAACAATGATATTAAAAAGGAAAAAAACCAAAAGATTTGAAAGGTGGCAACTAAGCAATATCAAGGATCAAACTATTTCAACTGCCTTGTTTCTCCATGTGACAACTGCCTAGGCAGCAAAGAGTCACTGTAGATCTCATTGGGTTAGTGAGAATAGCAATACTGAAGCTTCTAGCTCATTTGTGTTGATTATATATGTAGCCAATAAACAATTTACTTTTAATTTTCAATATGTATATAACCTATTAGTCTTTTAGTACAATTTGACTAAAAAGCCCCAGAGTACAATGGTTACAAGTTCAGTAGAAGTCAGAGAATTTATTTGTGTTAAGAGGAACATTCTAGAGGTAACAAACCAGTAAGAATTTAGGAGGGATACAAAAATCAATGCATTTCTAAAATGACTGAGATAATGAAGTGCTTCGTTAAATCAGTATTTAACAAGAAAAGATAAATTAGATATAATTCCAAAACAATAAAGACTTTGTCAATACACAATTTGGTAAGAAGCTCTTGAGTGAGTGATAAACTCTTAAACAAAGCATGGTACCTATCACTCGGCCTGCTTTACCTGTGTTCCTTCAACTCAAAGACTATTGAGCAGCTACCAATTATTACTTAAAATCAGAGAAGTAAAGAAAAACCTCTTGGTTTCTGGTGAAAAAATGCAGGTAGGTGTCTACATTTAATCCCTCTATCTGGGACTAAACTATAGCAGTTACTCTGTCACCTGATGAACCCTCCCCTGCAGAGATGGGGAATCAGGAAAAGGAGAGAAGACCCACAGGCTGAAAGGAAAACCAATCTAATGAAATAACTAAACTGATACCAATGTCAAAATACATAAAATCATAGAATTGTTAGGGTTGGAAAAGATCTAAAGGATCATCTAGTTCCAACTCCCCTGTCATGGGCAGGGACACCTCACACTACATCAGGTTGCTCAGAACCACATCCAACCTGGCCTTAAAAACCTCCAGGGATGGGGCTTCTACCACCTCCCTGGGAAACCTGTTGCAGTGTCTCACTACCCTCATGGTGAAGAACTTCTTCCTAACATCCAATCTGAACCTACCCATTTCTACTTTTGTTCCATTTCCCCTAGTCCTATCATTACAAGACTATTCAGCCCAGCAAAATTGCAGCAGTCACAATATTCAAGAAGGCAGCCCTCCAGAGCACAAAAGAGGTGAACAGGAGTGTGATGGGTTAAGCCCATCCTGAAAGCAGGGGGAGGGCTTGTGAGAACTTTGTCCTCCCTGGAGGGTGTTTTCCCCCTGGGAAACTGAGTTAGTCTGTTCTGCTGCCCCTCCCTGTCCAGCAAGCCTATAAAAAGGAGGACACTGCAGCCATAAGCTCTCTTGGCCCTTGTCTTTGCCTGGGTGAGGACTACTGCTGGCTTCCTGCTTCTCTGCCACATGGTCCTCTCCACTACATCCACGCCTCTGCAAATGACTGGTTTTATATTTCATATTTTTCCCCTATCCATCCTTGTTCCTTACCCTTGTGAACCCTTCCTGTTGTTGTTACACATATATATATATTGTTTAAAGAAACTCTTTACCTCTCTACTTCCAAGCTGACTTTTACTGGCCGTGGTAATTTCTCTAACATAAAAAATTTTCCTAAAGCAAGCTGAAACCAACGGTGTAGATAAAAATGTCTGTGATAAAAATTCTGTGATGGAAAATTGCTTTACATTATAATATGCTCTATATGCTTAAATATAATCCTGATAGGGGCATGTGCTGTGACTCTGTTGATTGGAGGAAGAGCTGACCCATTAAGAACCCTTTGGAGAATGATAAGGCAATCCTTTGTACTCTTTAACGACCGGGGGCGTGTCTGCTGTGGGCATTGTAAGCACTGTGTAAACACAAAGAGGGAGGGGTCAGGTTGTAGTGAGTGTGCCAGATCTCAGCCTCAGCCCCAGACACAAGGGTTTACCCAACCACCAGCAATTCTACACTTAACCTCTGATGCTCCTGCCCACGCAGTTTCTCTAGTATCTGCCACCACAGGCAGGAAAAGAAGGCAAAAATCATCTCCAAGCACAGATGGTGAGGAAGGCATGTCAGCAGGGCCCAGCACCTCACAGAACCCAGTGGTGGATGAAGATGATTGGTGGATTGTTATCGACATACTTTATAGATGCTTTCAGTAGACTGTATAACAAGAAAAAAAAAAAGTTTAAGATCTCTATAACAACCAGCTCTGCCAACTTTCATCCACTTCCAACACTTTCATTATCAGATCACTCTCTCCAGTTCTATATTTTTCTTGACTTTTTTTCCTTAATTAAAATACATATTTTATGTGTAACTGATTTGATTCCCCTTTGCTGGCAGTACTGGCCACTAGTGACTAAAAACAGTTCACAGAATCACAGTATCACTGCCCTGCTCAGGTAGAAACCAGGTAGAGAATGTTTCCTAGGACAGAAGGAAAAGGAAATAAAAGGAACTACACTAGTTTCAGGAAAAGACCCTCCACCTTCAATTGACACATATGCAAGAGTCAAAGCAAACCGCAAACCGCAAACCACAAAACACAAAAACTCTCAATGACAAAAGAGATTATAACCCAGCTCTTTGCAATCTGTCCTACTCCACTCAGTTTTGCAGTTTTAATAAATTCTGATTTGCATTTCTATTTTCTCTTTTCCACACTTCAGAATGTAGACCAGTTCAAATAGCTCCTTCAAATCCTCCTGCACTTTAAAGTGAAAAACGGAACTCTAAAAAACCTTTCATTATTTTATTCACATAAAAATACATATCCCTTTTCCCTCAATTGGATATCTTGAACCTATGCAGACAGTCTAATTTTATTGTCTGTATTAGAAACTGCCTTGTTTTGCTTTTTCAGAAGACTTTCAATAGTGGCGAACAGTTGCTACTATTTAGATTCAAGTTAAAGTTGTGTTACGAACTCAGATCAAACCAACATATACTGGTGAAAATAATTCACCTTAAGAAAATATTTAAGAACCTGAACTGAATTGAACTTGTGTTCATTCGTGCAAATAACAGTCAGTTTTCCTTTTAGTTTACAAGCTTGCAAATAGCTTTTAGGAAAGCTTAAGGACAACAGTATAAGTAATTTAGAATACAGTTCCTTTTTTTTTTTTTTTTTTTAATTTTGTTTGTATAATCAGCCAAAGTCTTGTTCACATCACTTATTTATCCAGCCTATCTTAGTTGTGCAGATGTATTATTAAAAAGATCTGCACCTTTTCATCCCTGACTTCTCACTCCTGATAATCCAGCTACAAAACCTCTCAAAGTGAGCTGAAGTTGTGCCAAAGAACTGCTTAGGCTAACGCAGGTGTGTGCTTAATCATGAGATGACAGACTTCATCATGATTCAGGCAACATCTGAATTGGATAATAGTTTCAAATATAGATAATGTTTTTCAGATGATATGCACAAAATTTTCAGGGGACTTACGGAGGGAGCAGGGGCCAGAGGAAGCTGCTGACTACTCTCCATGGCCCCTACAAGAAAGCTGGTGAGGGAATTTTCAGGGTGTGAGGTAATGATAGGACTAGGGAGAATGGAGCAAAACTAGATGTGGCTGCATTCAGATTGGGTATTAGGAAGAAGTTCTTCACCATGAGGGTGGTGAGACACTGGAACAGGTTGCCCAGGATCGTGGTAGAAGCCCCATCCCTGGAAGTTTTTAAGGCCAGGTTGGACAGGACTCTGAGCAACCTGATCTAGTGTGAGGTGTCCATGACCATGGCAGGGGGGTTGGAACTAGATGATCCTTGGGTTCCCTTCCAACCCCTGCAATATTATGACTCTATAATTCTATGATTTGAGAAGTATGGGAATAAAAAATTAAAATAAAATAAAAACCAGAGTACTCTATAAAGGACTGTATGATTTTGTTTCCAACTATAGCTATTAGGTCAGTACTAAAAATACTCAGTTATGAAATTTATGCATAGAGATACAGAATTATATATTTAAATATTTATTTTGTGATATTGTCAATAAAATAATAGAAAAATGTGAAGCTAAGTTCCCCTGAAATATGATTAATATGTGAACACAATATCAATTTGAATATTAGTGCAATGATATTTCTGCTAGTGAGTTATAATGCCAATAACAATGGTTTCACTACAGATGAATTTGTCTTTGTTTATTAGTATTAAACAAAATCAGATCAAGAATATTTTTAAACTGCTTGAGGTTCAGAGCAACTTTTCATTTTATCTTACTTTGGGAAAAAATGATGCAGCTTCAGGAATATTTTTGTGACATCACTTTCAGACTAAAACAAGCCCTGAGCTTAGCTATGATTTTCCCCAGAAAATACATAATGCTTGCAATAGGTCAATAGCTGCTTCTTTATAGAGTGATAACAAGCAGAGCAACAGTAATTTGGTAAAACATTCTAATCTAAAGCTACATCAGTCAGTGGCTGAGTCATAAATTCATCAATTCTTGTTGCAAGTCACAAAATGTTTCCTCTTTCTCAGACAGACTAAAGTAATGAGAGAGCAGCTTCCTTCAGAAAAGGATATGAAGGGCCTGATACTCAGCTATTGCAAATTGACAAAGCTCTGTTGCTTGCTGTTAAGATATGTCAAACCACTCCAGGGAGGTTGTTGTGTTGCCAACTCTGGATGTTTTAAAAGGTCATTTCAATGTGGTGCTTGGGAGTATGATTTAGGGGTGAACCTTGCAGAGTAGGGTTATTGGTTGGACTTGGTAGTCCTGAGGGTCTTTTCCAAACTGGATGTTTCTGTGATTCTGTGAAATGTATGACCAGAGACTCCTGTCAGTAGCTATACTTAATCTTCTGCTTCAGTGAGTTATAACTTTATTTTCACATAAAGTTTGTCAAGGGAAAAAAATAATAAATTATTGTGAAGCAGATTATTATGAACAAAAGGGAATAAGATGATAAATTAATAATATATTATTTATATATTAATTTGGCTCCACCTCTCACATAATATGATACAAAGGTTATAAATATTTGGTAGTTTGGTTGAGGGTTATCTTCACTATATGAATGTTTGCAAATAGTTTGAGAATAGCATATGGAAAAGATCCAAAAGTGTGGTGGGTTGAAGATTCCCCCAGCATTAACTCACCACAGACTAATTCAGTTAGAAGCAAATGAAATCTGTATTTACCAACAAAAACTACACTCTACAATGGAATGCAAAGAATATATATAAAATATACAGTATTTACAATATTATACAGATATTTACAATTAGCAAATAACACGGAAAACCTCCTGGCCCTCAAAAGAGACAAAAGGGAAGGTGCTCCACTGGCCTCCCTCCAAATCTTCCCCCCTCCCTGTACCAGAGGAAAAAGAGGAGCTGCGAGGAAAGAATGATAGTTCTTATCTTCAAGGCCATCCAGAAGTGTTATTATCCCCCGAGAGAAGCAGAACAGCCAAGCCAGAGAAAAGAAAAGGAATGGGGACAGAAGTGAAATGTGAAGAATTGTTATGGTACATCTTTCTTATACCCCAGACTTCCTTCCAATTAATTTGTTTAGAATAATCTGTTGTTTTCCTTTTTATACACAATAGCAAATTATTTATATTTTTTAATTTTTCTGCTCAAACTCTGCAGATAACTTTTAAAGGCATAACCTAAGACTGCCATAATTGACCCATTCTAAAAAATTTACAATCATACAATTGTTGCAGTTGGAAAAGATCTCTAAGATGATCAAGTCCAACCATTGACCTACCACCACCATGGCTATTAAACCATGTCCCAAAGTGCCATGGCACTATAAGAGCCCAAACATCATGGACCAACATGCCAGATGACAAAAATAAGGTGGAAGAAGAGGCTCCGATTTGCCACTTATCACACAACTGGTAGACTCTGAAGCTGGAGCTGAAGTGCGGAGTCTGAGCCCAGAGAAGAACCCAAAGGTTTTGGTTCTGAACCTTCAAGGTCATCAGGCAGGATGTTTAAGACCAGGCTGGATCAGATTTTGAGCAACCTGCTCTAGTGGGAGGTGCTCCTGCCCATGGCAGGGGAGTCAGAACAAGATGATCTTTAAGTTCCTATCTAACTCAAGTCATTCTATGATTCTGTGACTTCCAGATGCTGCTGTAGACCTTGCAGACTGATTCTAGTCTTGAGCTCAGCTCAGTAAATTCATCTAGGCTTGTGTACAACAGGTTGAAGACAGGAGGGTGCCATCATACCTCTGAATTTTAGCTTGTGTCAAACAGCACCTACAAACAAGGTGATGACAGCAGAGCCTCAAAAACATAAACATTTATGAAACTTGAAGTCACCTTCAGCCTACTCAGGTTCTGCTTGGGATCTTTTCGTATTGATATCTGTACATTTTGCTTCCTGTTTCTCCAGCAAAGAGCTAGGATGTGCCTCCAAGTTACCTTACATTACACCAAGTGACCCTCTGCAAGGATTTTCCTTGCAGTGTAGAAGTTCTTCAGGGCTTTCCTGGATCAAGACAAGTGTGAAGCTGTCAGTACTTGGAACTAAGGGCAGCCTGAAGCCCAGTACTAGGTTAAACCAATGTAGAAGGTGTACAGATCACCAAATGCCATCAGTACAGCAAACCTAAATGACTCATAGCACTGACTGAAGAAAGGTCATCTAGTCCAACTTCCCTGCAGTCAGCAGGGACATATTCAACTAGTGCAGGTTTCTTAAAGTCCCAAACAAGGTGACTTGGGATAGTTCCAGAGATGGGGCAACTACCACCTCTCTGGGCAACCTGAGCCAGGGCCTCATCACCCTCATCACAAAAAAATCTCTTCCTTCTCTCCAGCCTAAATCTCCCTCTTTTTGTTTCAAACCATCACTCCTGGTCCTGTCACAACAGGCTCTGCTAAAAAGGTTGTCCTAATCTTTCTTATAGACCCCTTCTAAGTAGTGAAGGCCACAAGAAGGTCTCCCCAGACCAGACCTGGTGCATTGGAAAACACCCAGAGATCAGGAAATACCCAACATCTGGAAAAAAACTACCCAGCATCTGGAAAACACCCAGGGACAGGTAGAGGAAGCACAGAGAAGTACTGGGCTGGGTGCTCCTTTACACAGCACCAGGTTGGTCTGAGTCCTCTGCATCTCTCAGGGAGTGACCCAAAGACACAGAGCTCCTATGTAATAGTTCCTCAGTGACATCCCACCTGATTCACCATGAGACAACCACCACCCTTCTCAGAGCCTTTGGAACGGAAGCCTGCAAGTACCTGAAGGGAGGTTGTAGCCAGGAGGGGGTTGGTCTCTTCTCCCAGGCAACCAGCACCAGAACAAGAGGACAAGAGGACACAGTCTCAAGCTGCATCAGCGGAGGTTTAGGCTGGATGTTAGGAAGAAGTCCTTCATAGAAAGAGTGATTTGCCATTGGAATGTTCTGCCCAGGGAGGTGGTGGAGTCACCATCACTGGAAGTGTTTAGGAAGAGACTGGATGGGGTGCTTGGTGCCATGGTTTAGTTGATTAGATAATGTTGGATGATAGGTTGGACTCAATGATCTCAAAGGTCTCTTCCAATCTGGTTAATTCTATTCTACTCTATTCTAGAAAAATCCAGATTCTCCCACCCTGACCCTAGCCTGCCTGGTCCAAGTCTTCTCCTCAAACACCTCTTTCCCCACAAATCCCCTGAACCTCTTCCAGCTGCACACCAGTGAAAAGTGCATTAATAACACCCACCCACCTCCCCCACTCCCCCACATCTCTCCACTCCCTCCCACTCTCTGATGGGCAATGAAACCTCCCTGAATTATCCCACTCAGCATGCTTACAATTTAATTACATTTAAAGTCAATCAAGAGCTTCTGGAGCTGAGTGGTTGTTAAAGGACTTGCAGGGCTTGTAGGGGAGGGAGAAAAGGATGGGACAAAGACACCCACACCCCCCCCCCCCCCCCCAAGCTGATACACACACATTTTCTGCAAAATCATTAGCAGCAATCTATTCTCTGACACCACGCCCCTGTCCCCTTCCCTTCTTCCACCCTGCCCATTTTGCTGAGCTTTCTGGGGCTTTCTGAGGAGCAACCCCATAGCAAAAAGTCCCACAGGGAATTAGGGGTGGGAGTGGGTCAAGGACGGAGGTAGAAGAAGGTTGGAAAGAGGAAGGATAAGGCAGGCAGGCAACAGCCTTCCCTGCTCTCCCACCAGACTGTAATTCATTGACTGTAAATACTATCCATCTAATCTAAAACAATATCTACAATTCATAAATAAAGTTCATAGTCCATTCTGGCTGTCTTCAGATGTAAATGATTCAGAAGTCCAAAAAACCAGGAAACAAGAAAACAGAAAACACTTTGTCTCTCCACAGACAAAATGAAGAAAAGGAACAGGAACTCTCAGTTGACTCAGGGCTCTCAGGGTTCTTAGGGATCATGCACCACAAACTCCTCATGGATTCTTCCTTTGGGTGCGATGTTTTATCTGTACAACACGCTGAATTTAAGCTCCCTCATCTAAAATTAGATTTCTTCATAGAATACATTGAATTTCACCATTCTCTTGCATTACCCAGTAAGTGTGACCAGGACCTTCAGCAGAAACTGCCCCTCAGACAGGTTTGGCCTCTCCTGAATGTGAAAATACCCTAAGAGTTTTGTCTAACAGTTTCTTTTCTCTAAAACAGGAACTCTATCACCTTCTACCTTCTGTAGCAAATCTGAGTGTGCTGGTCCAGCTCGATTCACTGAACCTTTAATATTTACCAGCCAGGTTGCTTGTGCTAAATGTTTTTCCCAGTTTTTCAAAGATCCACCCCCCATGGCATTAAGAGTGGTGTTCATCAAACTGTTGTAGTGTTCCATCTTCCCTGCAGCTGGTGCATAGTAGGGAATGTGGATTATCCACTCTATGCCATGCTCTTTGGCCCAGTTCTTTACAAGACTGTTTTAGAAATGGGTTCCATTATCTGACTCAGTCCTCTCTGGAGTTCCGTGTCTCCACAGGATTTGTCTCTCCAGACCAAGAATGGTGTTGCATGCAGTTGCATGTGGTACTGGATAAGTTTCCAACCATCCAGTGTTTGCCTCTACCATAGTAAGCACATATTGCTTACCAGATCAAGAATGCGGTAGAGTGATAGAGTCAATCTGCCAGGCCTCACCATACTTGTACTTGGACCATCTGTCACCATACCACAAGGGCTTAATTTTCTTAGCGTGCTTAATAGCAGCACAAATGTCACAGTCATGGATGACTTGTGTGATAGCATCCATGGAAATGTCTATGGATCTGTCACGAGCCCACTGGTAGGTCGCATCTCTGCCTTGATGTCCTGATGAATCGTGAGCCCGCTGAGCCAGGAATATTTCACCTCCGTGTTTCCAGTCAAGATCAAGATCAGAGTTTGTGTCAACTTGAGAAACTCTTGCAGCTAGATCTGCCTGATGGTTGTTGTGGTGTTCCTCAGTAGTTTTTCTCTGAGGAATGTGAGCATCAATATGTCTCACCTTCACTGGAATTCTCTCGATTCGATCAGCAATGTCCTGCCGCAGATCAGCAGCCCAAATAGGCTTTCCTTTTCTCTGCCAACCATTCTTTTTCCAGTCCTTTAGCCAACCCCACAGAGCATTGGCTACCATCCATGAATTGGTGCAGAAATAGTTTTGGCCATCTCTCACGTTCAGCTATGTCAAGAGCTAGATGGACACCTTTTACCTCTGCAAATTGACTGGATTCTCGTTCTCCATCCTTTGCTTCTGCAACTCGGTGTGTTGGACTCCACACTGCAGACTTCCACCTTCGCTTGTTCCCGACAAGACATGAACCGTCTGTGAACAAAGCATATTTCTTTTCATCATCAGAAAGGTCATTGTAAGGAGGAGCCTTCTCAGCATGAGTTGCTCTCTCCTCTGGAGGTTTGGTACAGTTGGTGCCGTCAGGCCAGCTTGTGATCACCTCCACCAGACTAGGTCTTTCAAGATTTCCCATTCAAGCTCTCTGTGTTATCAGAACCATCCACTTAGACCATGTGGCATCTGTGGCATGATGTGGTGTAGAACCTTTATCTTTGAACATCCAATTCAAAACTGACAATCTAGGAGCTAAGAGAAGTTGTTACTCAGTTCCAATTACTTCAGAAGCAGCTTTTACTCCTTCATAGGCAGCTAGAATCTCTTTCTCTGTTGGAGCATAATTTGCCTCTGAACCTCTGTAACCTCGACTCCAGAAACCAAGAGGGTGTCCACATGTCTCATCTGGAGCTCTTTGCCACAAGCACCAGGTTGGACCATTGTCACTTGCAGCCGTATACAAAATGTTCTTAATGTCTGGACTAATTCAGACAGGTCCCAGACCCATAGCTTGGACTATTTCTTGTTTTATCTGATCAAAAGCTGCTTGTTGTTCAGGTCTCCAGTGGAAACTGTTTCTCTTTCGAGTCACATCATACAGAGGTTCCACGATCTGACTGTATCCAGGAATCTGCAGTCTCCAAAATCCCACTATACCCAAGAAACATAGAGTTTCTTTCTTATTCATGGGATTTGCCATGGTAGAGACTCTGTTTACCACATCCACTGGAAGGTGTCGGTGTCCATCCTGCCACCGCACTCCCAGAAACTGGATCTCTCTGGCAGGACCTTTCACCTTGTCTCACTTGATGGTGTAACCTGCTTTCAAGAGAATGTCAATGATTTTGTTACCTTTCTCGAAGACTTATTCAGCAGTTTTACCCCAGACAATGATATCATCTGGAGCACTACCTTTCTCCAAAATATCATGGATCACTGCATGACAGACACTTGAACTGCAAACCCAGCCTTGAGGCACTCTGTTAAAGGTGTACTGTACTCCTCTCCTGGTGAAGGTAAACTGAGGCCTGCATTCCTCTGCTATGGGAATAGAGAAGAAGGTATTAGCAATGTCTATGGTAGCATACCATTTGGCCTCTTTGGATTCCAGCTCATATTGGAGTACCATCATCTCTGGTACTGCTGCACTCATAGGTAGAGTTACTTCATTCAGGGCTCGGTAGTCGACTGTCAGACGCCAGTCTCCATTCTGCTTTCGCACAGGCCACACTGGACTGTTGAAAGGTGAATGAGTTTTGCTGATGACTTTCTGACTTTCCAACTGATGAATCAGATTCTGAATGAGCAACAGAGAGTCACGGTTGGTTCTGCATTGTCTGTGATGCACAGTCTGAGAAGCAACCGGCAATTTCATGTCCTCTATCTCATGTTGTCCCACAACTATGGATTGATCAGAAAGCTCAGGTCTAATAGACAGCTTCAATTTTTGTCCATCAATTTCTACAAATGCTAGTCCAAAAGCCCATTTGTAATCCTTAGGGTCTTTGAAACATCCTTCTCTCAGAAAATCAGTTCCCAAAATACAAGGTGCATCAGGTCCTGTCACAACAGTATGCTTCTTCCACTGTTTACCAGTTAAACATATATCAACTTGTATCTTAGTCAACTATGGAGATCCACCAGTGACTCCCAGAATAGTTATAAGCTCTGATCCCTGATAATTTGATGGTATTATGATGTACTGATCTCTTGTGTCAACCAAGGCCCTGTACTTATGAAATTTTGAAGTGCCAGGCTACTGAATGTACACATCCCAATAGATTCTGTTATATCCATTATCCCTGTCCTCCCCCTGGCAGGAGGCAGGGCACCCCTAATTATGGGGAATGCATCTGCATGTGCAGTTAGCACAACATCCAGTGTCAGAGTTGGAATCACTGTTGGAGCTATTAGAGTTGTTCTGGGAAACTGAGGAAGTAACAGCCACCCTTCTGGTATTGCTACCTTGGGTTCTGCCACACTGCAGTTCCCTTAGTCTCCTGAAAAGATCAGAAGTTGGTTGACCATCCCATCTATTCATGTTCTCATCAAACTGATCATGTAGTGTTATCCAAATACTGCCATGTGATTACCTCTGTTGTCTGTTTTGTTTTGCCCTGTTTTGGAATGGCCTCCTTGGATGATGTCTGTTTCTAACAGCTGAAACTCATATCCATCTGGAGGAAGAAGAATTGGAATTATCTCTTTGTGCCAATTTGGATATAGAGTTTTTAAATTCCTCCTTTAAATTGCTCTTTCACACAATTCTTCATCTCTCCAGACAGAGTTTCAATGGCTGAAACCAAAGAAACACATGTGAGACTATCCTCCAGTTGTCTCATTTGGTCAGTGAAATGGCCAACCAGAGGAGGCAATTGCCCCTAATTTCTTGCCACAATTCTGTTTGCCAGAATAGTAACATAACTAGAAGGAGCAAGTTTGATGAGCTTTTTGGCATGACCTGTTCCCACATGAATTTCATCAAGATTCAGAGTACCACAGTCTCCATACATCACCTCTCTCACAGCAAATGCTCTCAAATGCTTAGTTCCCTCATCCATGGTGTTCCAATGCTTAGGGTTCCATGGGTCGTAATCTCTGGATGGGTACCTCATAAGAGCTGCCAGTATAAGACATGTCTACAGGAAACCTTACTAAGACACCTGCCTAGACATCCTTTGAGTTCCTAGCTGAGATGCTGACTTATCTCCCACTATTAAAGCTGGTGCACCTGTATTGAAACATCTGCCAAGCCATGCAGAATTGGCTCATTCTCTCCTCTGATGTAATCCTTTCTCACATGCCTAATCTCCTGTCTGGGTGCGTTTGTTGTCTGAATGTCATTGTCTTCCTCATCTGTTTTCTCTTCTTGAGGCTGTCCTCATAATCCTGCTGCTACTCTCCTAAGGACCTCTTTAAGGTCAGAAGCACCTCCACTAGCTCCTAACCTACCAGAACCTGTATCTTGTCCTGCATCTCCACTATCCACTGATGGTCTCAGTAATTCATCTGCATCTTTAAGGAAATTTTCTCTCCATCCTTGTAGGGATCCTTTTTCACAGCAGAGGGTCCCTTACCAGCAGAGGAATCTTGCTGTTCCTGCTGGTCTCATGGCTCCTCTGCCCCAATAATATTACCCCACTTACAAACAGGAGGAACTTCCTAAGGACTTAGGAATATATCAGATACTCACAATACTGTTTGCTGATTGTGGGAAAATTTCTTATCTTCCCTTTTTATTGGAAAATCCTCCAGAACTGCTACTGCTTCTTAGTCCACATGTGTGGTGGGTCAAGACCTAGGAGAAAGAGCCCACTCATTCTGCAGTTCAACCATTTTCGTAAAGCCAGCTAATTTTGTTGCAGGAGAGCATTCCAAAGCCAGCCAGACAAAAGTGGGCACCAGGAACAGATAAGCATCTGTACTCTTTGCCCAGTCATGCCCCAGCACAGAAAGTCTGTGTCATACTGTACCTGGAAGGGCATGTGGCTTGGGGGAAGGGCTCATGTGAGTCCACAGCCTGGGAGGCAGGAAGTATCTTTCTCTGGCTCCTTCTATCCCAGATTCTCTGCTTCCTCCCATCCCATCTTCTCAGGGGGCTGGGGAAGGGGCTGGGGATGCATTGCCACACAGTCACCTTTGCTTTATCATGTTTCATAGAATGTGTGATATTAAGTTGTGGTGGGCTGTCCCCAGCCAACAGCCAAATACCCATACAGCTATTCACTCAATACCCTCTACTGTGGGATGATGAGAAAACAGAAAAACGGCAATAGGACTCGTGGATGAGATAAAGCAAGTTTAAAAGGAAAAGCAAGAGCTGAATACTTCAGCTGAGCAAAGAAGAATTTCATTCCTTACTTCCCAGTTTCAGGCAGATGGTTAGTCACTTCCTGGAAAGCAAAACCTCAGCAGACATTAACAGTTCCTTGGGAAGATGAAAGCTGTAGCTTTTACCTTTTCTCCTCCTTCTCTTCAGCTTTTATTTCTGCACATGTTATATGGTATGAGTTCTCTCTTTGACAATCTGGGGTCAGCTGTCTCATCTGTACCCCCAGCTTCTTGCCAGCTCCCAATCTGCTCTCTAGTAGAGAGAGAACGGATAAGGATAGAATAGGAAAAAGGTTAAGTTTAGTTAATGTGCAAATGCAGCTTAGCCGTATCCAACATCCTGGAGTGTTATAAACACTTTTTTGGTAACAAATTCAAAACATCACAATAGAGGCTGATAAGAAGACAATTCACTCCACTCCAGGCAGACCCAGTACAGAGGCAAAATAAAGGTCAAATATATGTTACATCTGTTTCATCATAGTCTGGAAGTCTTCAGAGTCTGCCTATTACATCTTTCCATATAAATGAGTCCACAGATCAGTGTGGTAGCTGCTGTTCTGTAAACAACAAAAACTTCTGAGATGAATGCAGAAGGCATAAGATTGCAAAACCTTCCCTAATTGAAGAACTACGTGCTGTGAACTTTATGAAGAGCAAAACAAAACATCGCATGAGTGTTAAAAGAAACATCATGCAAAAGCTGGACCTGTGGACACACTGGACTTGCTTTTACCAGGAACTGTCCTGATTTGAGGCCAGGCAGATCCTCTTTTGCCCCAAGAAAGGGGCAAAAGAAAGACACACATGCCAATGGATTGCAAAATTGATGGAATGTTCAAATGGAAAAGCAGCAAGTGTTTTACAGAAGCTACAAGCATAGTGACAAAAGAACGTCAAAGCATACAAAGTCCTCTAGAGCACACCCGAAAGCCTCCCAACAATTCCCATGTCCCCACCTGAAGGTGTACCCCCCACTGCTAGGCTAGTCTCAGGCTGGCCAGGTCTGAGACTGGCCCCCCCACCCTGCTTCTCCTCCTGGCATTAGGCCTATCCAGGCCTAAGAGGCCTTGAGATAATTCCCCCATTATCCAACAGAGAACATCTTCCACAGGAGCAGAGGGAGGAAAGAGGAAGAGAACGACTTTGCAGATGGATTTATAGGGAGCATGATATTATGGGTATGAAATATGCTCTTTTCTGTGTCCACCTACTGGGCAGGATACTCAGGACACTGGAGATGTAGCTTGTGTGGCAGTAACAGGAGGCACGCAGCCTGAACTGCCACAGGAACTATTTTTAGTACTTTTATAGGGGACTGTTTTAAGCTTGTGTATGGGGCTGAATTCTGTTGGTTAAGTGGGTTAATGTGCAAGATAAGAAATAGTATATATAATCAGCTACTTTGGGCAATAAAGTGATTCTGTTGTGAAGCAGTAACAGGGTTTGTGCCCTTTATTTATTACAAAATGGTGCCCAAACAGGGACTTCAAGACTTGAAGACTTCAGGACATGAAGATAGACATACTGTTGGCAAATCTGCAGCCAAGGTGGGAGGAGGAATCATAGCATGCATGTGTTTTTCATCAACTACTGCTGGACAGAAGAGGTGAGCAGTCACAGTAATCAGTAATTAGCACAGGTCTATCTGCTATCCAGGACCAACAGCTTTATATTGAAATTTTACAGCATGTTCACAAAGAACAACACAAGAGAAAAGTCCAGATGACAAACAGGTACCTGAGAGTTGAGGCTCTCTCAGGAGCAAATACAGTGTATACAAGTCTTAAAAAAACACTCCTATAAGTCTCCTTAAGTTTCAGAAGTTTTGATTTAGTTCTGTGGTGAAAGACCAAAACAAAACAAGCAGACCTCAGAATTGTGTTTCTAGCTTACCTAGCAATTGATTTATGACTTTACAATTACTAGCAGGTGAAATCACAGGTAACAGGCTGAATACCTCCAATTCCCCCACCCCCTCCCCTGAATGTGTTCCAAAACAGATTTACTGTAAAAGAGTCAGAAAAAGCTTTGAAAAAAGCTTTAATGTGTTCCAGAGGAAGACCTTGCTTCTAATGCTTAAAGGCTGTACATTTCTAAAAATCAAAGGACCGTAAACTAAGGAAGAAGGTGCTGTGTCCACCATCTTTCCATTTGTGGCCTGGCCCAGCCCAGCCCAGCCCCTCACTAGGCTCCCTCCCTCCTTCTCTTGCAGGTGATTTTTCACTGCTTGCAGAAGCTCCTTGGGTTCTTAAAAGGACCGCATTGAATTTGTTTCCTAGTTGCAAGAGGTATTCTAACAGAAACTGATTTTGCAAACCCTGGTATGGATGATTCCCAATCCTCTTATGATACCTCAGACTTGGGTTTTGATTGTAACAGATCTTAAAATTTGCCTTTTCAATGTCTGCAATAATTAGTGCACAGTCCTTGAAATGTTATCAGTGTAGAGTGTGATCTTGGAAACAGACCTATTAGTGATTTTTAGGAAAAACTTTCCCAAGAAAAGTATATATATGAAAAAAATGTATTTTGCTATAAAGGAGATAATTGGAAATTTTCAGAAACAACAGCAAGGAAAAAATTAAAGCTAAGTAATACAAGTATTTTGGCATAGATAATGTGGTCGGATGTTTTCAGAGGAATGCAAGACGAATTACAAGTTCATAAACAGGAGTGTTTTAATATGAATAAAATTACTGGATATTTTCAGAAAAAAATCTACAAAAAACTAAAAGCTAGAAAACAAATGCATTGTACTATGAAGAGCGTCATTGGGTATTTTCAGGAAATTGCAAAGTGACAGCTGGTGAACTACAAAAATGTCTTGATATGAGAGGTGTGAGAGGAGATTTTTAAACAAACATTGCATCATGAAGTGGAAGCTAATAACCAAAAGCATTTAGATATTGAGAATGTAGTTGTAAATTTCAGACAAAATTGCCAAGATGAGGAGATAGTCAGTCAAATTTTAGAACACAAGACAAAAAATTTGGAAAATAATCTAGTGATAATCAAAGTACATAAAGTTGAGATGGGAGGTATGTGAAATGCAAGAGAAACACATGATAACAATAGCAATAATGATATTTATAGGATGGGTATAGGAATAGTAGGAAAAATAAATAATAATGTGTAATTAAGTATTGAGTAATTATAATAACATATGATAAGTAGTCATTACTTAAAAAGAAATATTATAAGTAACAGATCCATGGGAAAAGCCTGTCTTTTAGTGGAGACATACACTGTTTTGTGTGTGGATTTTATCTTTTCCAAATATTGTTCCTCAATTATTGTCACCCTTTTTATATATTCTGAAGACATGCACAACTGAGTAACAGACCTGCATATAATTTTTATAATTTGTATATAGTTATCTCGGGGTTAATTAATAAATAATATTTTTACTAACTATCTCTGCCCTTCACCAAAATATATTTTATAGCTGTTATGATTGTTTAAAGTCTATCAATATTCAATAGTTGGAACAATTAATACAATTATTAATAACTTTATTATTCATTAAAATCCCGCAGAAAATATTAATTAAAACCTATTAACTGGTTCAAAATATTCGGTTGTGGAACAGATATCTCATCATCATCATCAAGTAACAATTTAAACAATATGTACAAAAACATCAGCAATGAAGGCAGTGATTGCTCACAAGGTGGAGGGGAGGGAACTCCAGAATTCTCTAGGGCAACGACCTTCAACAGATGCTTATAAAAATCAGACTTCATAATTACTCACTAATCGTGATATCCCATGGCACACGTGAAGATTTACACAAAACCAAAATGGCATTGACCATGTGGAAGCTGCAGGAGCACAGTTTCACTTTCTGTTGGTGTCTGCAGCTGGTTGTTGACACACAGGAGTTATTCACAAAGGCTTTGTAGCTGAAAGCTTTGTAGAAAAGAGATTCTTCTGCTGCAATCCTTCACAGCAGCACTTGTTCCTTCTTCCAATCAAACGAAACTGCCTATTCCTGGGCTTTACAACGCTAATACAGTGAGGGGTCTTTGCAGTCCTTTCTGGTTAAACTGGAAGACAGCTTGGCTTCCAAGCGAGGCTTGTGTTCTTCCAGAGCTCGGACAATTGCAAGGCAAGGCTCTGGCTCTTTGGGCTGGTACTTATAGATTTCGCAAGACAATAATGGCCAGTGACAACACAGATGAGAGATAAACCCCTGACACAGTAACCTATAGAAAGTTTTCTCCAAATGTGGCCAAAGGCACACACACCTGGCCCACTTGGGCTCCAGGACATGTTCAGACAAGCCTGGGTAATGTGACCATTTTCCTGAAAAAACAGAGCTGCTGGCTTCTGCCCCATTGTCTGGTTCAGAGCATTTTTGAGGCTTTTTGTCCCTTCAGGACAATAGCAAATTTTGTAATGTGAGGACACAGCAATAGTAATCAGGGATGAGTTATTTGACTCTGGTCCTGTATGTGAGAAACGAGCTCACTGCTGAAATTTATATAACCAGTTTATTATAAAATAAAGGCAACACAGCGCTGGGCGCATAGCGAATTTGCTAGAGGCGCACCGTAACAACACGAGTTGAACTTATATAGATGGCAAACATACATATTCATAGATTAAAACGTACATATTCATATATTCCCCAGCACATTCCCACCCCTCTCCATCAGGACTGAGACAAAACCTGCACTTTTGACCTGGCCAGTCTTTAGACATGTTGGTGCCTCACCTTTCTCTCACAATACAGACCATAACCAACCAATTGGCCCAACAATCGAGGCCCAGGTCCCCAGTAACTCCCCTTTCGAAAGCCAAATATTCAAACCCATTTCTCACATGTATATTAATGAATACATGATGAAATGTGTGGTCTGCTTTCAGTGACCTGTTTCTCAAGTATCATTTTGTGGAAGTCAGTAGAGAGAGCTGCTGCACAGCTAAGGCCTTTTAAAATTATGTGTTACATTAAAGATTAAGAAAGGGCATTAAAAAAGAAATGGGAGAAAGCAGGAGATTGTGTTGGTGTAGTGGTTCAGTGCAAGGACACATATGACATCTGATTATCCCAAGACTTCTCATAAAATGGAAATATAAACTTCAAATATATGAATTGTCCTCCAGAAATAATAAGAAAAGTCAAGGTTTTGTTATTTGCTTTGCTGAATTGAGGCCACAGTTACCATGCAATTATTACAACTAATTTTAGAAAATATATACTGCAAAGCATTTTCCTGTGGCATTTAACTTGGAAGTAATACAATGACTTAGATATTTTAAGATGTGATTGAAAACTAGAGGCTTAAATATGATAGTGGAGTATTGTTGCCATAACCTCTATAGAATCTTGGGAAATACAGCCCTTAATATTGGAAATGCATGTGTTTTAAGAAGTGAGGGATTACAATTTTACATCCATTTAGTACATGGGTAATCACTATTACCCAACTTGGCACTATCTAATTTTATCTCCATTAGATTGTAGTTCCGTCACTGTGTCCCATTTAAAGAGTGCTAGTCACTATCATTACAGTGAATCAGTGTTACCTAGGAGATAACCCAATAAAACCATCTGTCTGATGCAGCTTCTTCAGTGAAGCAAAGTACACTATAATAATAACTTGCATTTATACGGTGCTTTTCATGTGAAGTACTTCACAAATTACGTACAGAAAGCATCACAAAACTGCAGAACATTCTATGTAGTGAAGAGTATAAGGCAACAAGCATACACTGCTACCTGAGAGGTATATGGAGGAGGAAATTTAAATTAGTTTTGTTATTATTAAATTATTCTTGCCTTTCCAATACCCACACACAAAACAAGCACTTCCATGTGACATCTTTTCTATAGTTTACACTGACACAAAAAGTGAGCTAGTTACAAGTTGAGGGGACATAACACAATAAATGTGCCAATCCTGCTTGGTTTTGAACCTGGGGCTCACAGTAGATATAAACCTTATGTTCAGAGTAACAGTGCATTCCCACCTACTAAGATGCAAGCATGATGCAATAAAGCAGCCTGTAGTTGTTTCAACACATTCCTCATAAATATAGATTTAAATAACTGTTGTTTAATATCCTGAATTCCTTAAATCCCTGTAATCTAAATGGCATAATCTTGTATGTTTCTCTGATCAGGTTTACATAAGTCTGAGATACATAGGGAAGACAAGACAAGGTGAGTGTATTGTTAAGCTTGCTATCTAGCCTGCTATCATATTTCACCCACTCATCATTAAAC
Organism: Picus viridis; assembly: GCA_033816785.1. Classification (NCBI taxonomy): domain Eukaryota; kingdom Metazoa; phylum Chordata; class Aves; order Piciformes; family Picidae; genus Picus; species Picus viridis. Next base: position 63,647,253 of record CM066566.1, read on the forward strand.
AGGCATCATACAAAATTCAGCTTCTCAAAAACCAAAAATGTAACATCTTTCCATATAAAGTTATTAAAAATTGAAGTTTATCTCCATTAATCAAAAATATTAAAAGTAAAATCTAATTATCTGCAGATTTTCCTGTGTAACAAGCACGGATATAAATCCTGGTGTGAAGAGAAAAGTGCTACTTTTTCTCCATCTCATGTTATATACATGACCTGATCTTTATTAGTAATACAGAAGTGACTATCACTAACAATTTTCCAAATTCTGTGCTCTCCACAAGCAATTCTTACCCTTAATAAGAATATCAAGAAGAGTAATTTTAAAAAATAGCATAGCATAGCATAGCATAGCATAGCATAGCATAGCATCAATAGAATAGAATAGAATAGAATAGAATAGAATAGAATAGAATAGAATAGAATAGAATAGAATAGACCAGACCAGGTTGGGAAAGACCTTCAAGATCATCGCGTCCAGCCTATCAACCATTCCAACCCATCTAAACAACTAAACCATGCAGCCAAGCACCCCATCAAGTCTTCTCCTGAACACCTCCAATGATGGTGACTCCACCACCTCCAGGGGAAGCACATTCCAATGGGCAATCACTCTCCCTGTATAGAACTTCTTCCTAACATCCTAAACCTGCCCTGGTGCAGCCTGAGACTGTGTCCTCTTGTTCTGGTACTGGCTGCCTGGGACAAGAGACCAACCTCCACCTGGCTACAACCTCCCTTCAGGTAGTTGTAGACAGCAATAAGCTCACCCCTCAGTCTCCTCCAGGCTAAGCAACCCCTGCTCCCTCAGCCTTTCCTCATAGGGCTTGTGCTCCATACCCCTCACCAACTTCATTGCCCTTCTCTGGACACATTCCAGCAAGTCAACATCCTTCTTAAACTGAGGGACCCAGAACTGGACACAGGACTCAAGGTGTGGCCTAACCAGTGCAGTGTACAGGGGCAGAATGACCTCCCTGCTCCTGCTGGCCACACTGTTCCTGATGCAGGCCAGGATGCCATTGGCCTTCTTGGCCACCTGAGCACACTGCAGGCTCATGTTCAGCCTACCATCTACCAGTACCCCCAGGTCGCTCTCTGCCTGGCCACTCTCCAGCCACTCTGACCCCAGCCTGTACCACTGCATGGGGTTGCTGTGGCCAATGTGCAGAACCCAGCACTTGGATGTGTTCAATCTCATGCCGTTGGATTCTGCCCATCTGTCCAGCCTGTCGAGGTCCCTCAGCAAAGCCTCTCCACCCTCCAGCAGATCAACTCCTGCACCCAGCTTGGTGTCGTTCGCAAATTTACTGATGATGGACTCAATGCCCTCATCCAGATCATCAATAAAGATGTTAAAGTGCATGGGCCCCAGCACTGATCTCTGGGGCACACCACTAGTGACTGGCTGCCAGCTGGATGTGGCACCATTCACCACCACTCTCTGGGCTCTGCCCTCCATCCAGTTCCTATCCCAATGCAGTTTGCTCCCATCCAAGCCATGGGCTGATAGTTTGGCCAGGAGTTTGCTGTGGGGGACGGTGTCAAAGGCCTTGCAAAGGTCCAGGTAGACTACATCCACAGGCCTCCCCACATCCACCATGTGGGTCCCCTAATCATAGAAGGAGATCAGGTTGGTGAGGCAGGACCTGACCTTCCTAAATCCATGCTAGTTAGGCCTGATCCCTTGGCCATCCTGTAAGTGCTGTGTGATTGCACTCAAGATGACCTGTTCCATAATCTTGCCTGGCGCTGAGGTCAGGCTGACAGGCCTATAATTCCCTGGCTCATCCAACCAGCCCTTCTTGTGGATGGGCACCATGTTGGCCAGCTTCCAGTCTTCTGGGACCTCTCCAGTGAGCCAGGACTGCTGAAAAATGATGAAAAATGAAAATTTTTGTTTGGTTGGCTTTTTTATTGATTTGGTTTGGGTTATTTGGTTGGCTGGTTTTTGGTTTTCATTATGTCTGACAATTCATTTTCCATTTCCTTGTCTTATCCACATACTTTTGAGTTTTCCTTGCACGGACTTTTCATTGCTACTGCCATATCCTGTTATCTTTGGAATCTTCTTTTACTTCATAGGCTCAGTTACTTACCAGGGAAGAAGCTGTCTCCTCTCTTCCAGAAAATTCCTGTTACCCACTGATGCCCAAAGGAGAATTGCACAATACAGAGAACACACATGTTAATTATATGCTGTCTGTCAAATGGATTCAAGTGAAGCTTTCATTAGATAGAACAAACATTTTTTCCTGCTTTAAAAAGCAGCAACACAAGAGAGGTTCTCTTTTTCGTTATGTTTCCTTTATTTACACATAATAAATAAAACATTCCTGTGAAAGAGCTGTTCTGTTTGATTGAGACATTTCAGAGTTTAGTTTGTCTTTCTCTATGTACAAGATGCCTTTGTTACCAACTCTCTATTTTTCTTTAGCTGCGTATGTAGAAATAATTCATATAAATCCTTTAAAATACTGGCAAAATCCCAAGTTTACAAGGTCAGTCACAAGTTGTATAATTAGAATACAAATTGGTTTGCAAGTACTGTTCAGCATCTTGACACACAGCTAATAAAATAATGCTAGAGGGTTGTCTTTATTTCTGCAGTGTTTCAAGACCAATGAAATTAGTAACAGTTACAAATAAAGCAGTCTTAGTATGCCTAAAGCAAGAGGAGATGGCTGGAAGCTAGTTTCATGCTAACTACCCTTAAAGCAAATGGACTCTTGATCAAGTAACAGTATTGGCTGGGAAGACCAAGCAAACTAGTGAAAAGTAGAAAAATATCCCATTTATGATAAACTATCTAAAAGGTTTTATACAATCTTATAGCAAGTTCCAGTACAGTTATGAATTCACACTCTTCTGAGGCAGAAGTCTGCTGAAAAAGCTATTTTTGTTTGCATGGATGTAATTTTGCATTTGCATGTGTGTTCATTGTCTGTGTTGGCAGATATTGGCAGAACTGCAGTTCTGACATGAAAATGTGTGATTTGGTTGTCATCTTAAATTGTCTGCAGATTATCATGTGGCATCATTTGCCAGTGAACTTGACAAGGCATAGAATTAAATTATTTTAGCAAAGAATTTTTGAATCTGAAATAATTGAGAAGGGAAACTTCCTGTGAGAGTGAAGGCATTTTGGGTTGACAAAGTTCAAGAACCTCGTGAGATTAAATACATCACCAAAATATTTGTTTTCTTCAAGGAGTTATAAGAAAAATAAACACTGAAGGCTCTTCAAATTTGTTTATTCACTGAAAAATGTTACAAGAAATAAAGGTAATTTTGGATTTTTTGTTTTCTTTTATATTTCAATGTCATAACCATTTAATCTAAAGTGGTTTTGTGACCAGAATATAAAACTATATTGTTGGTATCTCCTATTTTTGTCATGTAATGAAAGTACTCCATATTCTTGATAAACTTTCCACAATTAATTATAACATTTTGTGATCACTTGCTCTTAGCTTCATGGAGTTTCACTAATTATATGACCTATGATAAAGTAAGGCCCTAGCATCCAGGAAATTCAGATGGGAAAATTTAAAAATAGTTCTGAGCAGGATTTGTGCTTTACCAGGATCAATTGCCTGTGCTCGAAGTCAGTCTTTCTCACTGACACTTTCCTTCCATCTCCATTTTCTTTTGACAAGAACTGAAGATACAGGCTCATTACAGTTTGAAGGGGGGAACTTTAGCTCAGACCCTGACTGCAAAGACTGAAAGTAAAATAAATTACCATTGGATGCAAAGGGAAAATAATGAAACGGTCTACATAATTCATTGGATTGTTAATGGAAACATAGAGCAGAATCATAAACAGGTTTCTCTCTCTTTTCTTCTGTCATGTCTGCTTGCAACTTTCTTCTCTCTCTGAGGTGAAGGCACATTATGCCCAGATATTGAATCTTGTCCCAGAATGTGGACAAGTTACCCTCTTTCATGAGGGAGACGAAAGCCAAGGCATTAGACAGGCCAGCACGGATCACTACATGCACCCAGTGCATGGGATGCTCGGGTGAATAATAAGTATAGGCATAATTCTAGCTTCACGCTTCCTATAGCATGAAGCCAGTTGTTTACAGGAGTGCCCATTGGTCAAATCCATCCTCAAGGAACCTATAAGTATTACCCCAGTTTGTAAACAGGTTGCCCCCTCTTTCACTTTTCTCTCTCTCCTTGCTTCAGAGGACAAAGCTTGTTCCATAGCCTCTGCCATTGAGCTCATTGCTATTAAGTCTTTTCTCTCATATGCACAAGCAAACTAGTAGCCTCTGCACGACGACGAGAAGCCCATATCCAAGCAGGCCTGTTGAGCCTTAGCCCTGAGAGTATCTCCAGAGGAAGGACCTTCGCTGATCCTGAGAGTCTCCAGCATTATACTGCCAGCCTCATCGACTGGGAGAGCCCACAGTGGCTCCAGAGGACTGGACCTCTGAGGGTAAGAACGGCCCAGTTGCCAGGGAAAAGGACTTAGCCAAATCTGGCAGTCTACATGTCTACATTAGCCTTAAGCAGCAGACCGGTGAGAGTGACACAACCCTGTGTGCCAGATCAGAAAGCAGGATCGCATGCCTGCATAACCCCACTATCGTGGGAGAGGAGTCACTACTTCTGCTGCTCTGCACACCTGTGCTTCTTCCCCAGGGCTGTTCACACCAGCCCCAAAACCCGTTGCACCCACCTGGTGCCGTGCCAGATCGGAAGCCTCCGAGCCTGCCTATTGGGAGCTGTTGCCCCACCCTGCCATGCAAGATGACTCTGTGAGGACCGACTCTGTGAGGGCCAACCCTGTCCCAGGACCATCCCTACCACCCCTGCCGGGCTGACCCTGTCTCGGGACCGCTCCCTATCATCTGGAGGGAACCTACCAGAGTCCTGAAGGGAACCTGCCGGAGTCCTGAAGGGAACCTGCCTTCTAGCTAAGCCCAGGTTCCATCTCCTCTCCACTGCCACAAAGAGAGGATTGCCACCCAGTGCCGCCATCCAGACCAGCCTAGGAACCAGTGCAGCGACAGTACTCTGCCAGAACCCAACCTTGCTACAAAGGACATACAGTATCTTCTATGTGCTTTCCACTCACTAACATGCAGTTCAAAGCATCCACGTCTAGCAGAGTAATCTCTGACACACAGTAATGTCGCTGTATATAGTTAGCAGCTGCCCGCGTCCCATCAAGCTGCCATCTGGTGGACTGCATCCTTTGTTGTATAAATAGGATGTGATTCTGTAAATATTCCAATCAAGTTCTAATTATATTATCAAACAACTTATGGGATGTATTTTACGATCACGCACTAGAACATGTATATAAAATAGTGACTCATCGGTTATTAATAATTTTTATAATTAATTAAAATAGTATTTCCATATTCATATTTCATATTCATAAATTAATAACCTCTTCATCACATTCTCTCTCTTCCATGGCCTTGCCTGGGTATCTCTGTTTTGACTACTCTGTGAAGTAATGGGAAGGAGGGAGGGAGTGGGGAGGAAGTGAACGGGTGTTGTGATAGGGCCAAATGGCCCCAGCACAAACCCAGACAGGTCCTGATGTGTTTATACATGGTCCGCCTCTCCCCTCTCCCTCCTGCAGGAAGCGGGGTAACACAGGAAAAAGGACAAAAGGACAGGCCTCAACATGTCTGGTAAACAAATCTCCTTCTGGGGTAAGAGTAAATGTACTGGCCACTGCTGCTCCATGACCAGGCTTGTTTCTGCATTTTATGGCCATAGCCTGGCAGAGTCCCATTTTATTGGGTAATTTGTTGCTGGCTTCAGTTGCCCTATTGGCCCAGTTGAATCTCGGGCAAGTCATAAATGCAGGCTGATTTGTATTTGTCTTGCCTTGCCTGCTTGGACCTGCCTTTCTTTAATTTGCCTTGCTTGGACTGCCTTGCCTCGAGTTGGCTTGTCCACTACCTGGGATAGAAGCCACAAACCCTACTCAATGCAAGCTTGAGAAGCCATGAGCCTTAGGATCCAAGTGTCTCTTTCCCTTGCAATTAGAATTTGTACCAAGCCTCATTTTACCCAGGAAGGCACAAGAACCCCTTGTGTCATGCAGCCCACCATCCTGCTGAAGCCAAATCAGCCCCAAGACCACGTGGCACATTTACAGCCTTAATGGCTAATATACAGCAGTAGCACATGCCCCCCATTTGGGTGGAACTCTTCATGACTAATTAATTCATTGCCTCCTTGGCTTAATGGTTCTTGTCGAGTCTCTTCAGTGGCTGAGTGCTGTTTTGCTCCTGGGGATTCTCTTCTGTGACTGTTTTAGGCTGTGCCTTTAAGAAAGGGACAGTTACTGGAACACTCTGGCTGAATGTTTTGGTGTAAAAATGAAAACAAAGATATTCTAAGTGAATTTCATTGGTAGATTGGTAGAATGCAACTTTAAATTTTTATCTTTAGTTCAGTTTGAATCTCAGTCAGTTCAATCTGTCTGTTTCAGTCTCTCTGAGCAATAGCTGTTTTCTGTCTGTGCTGGTGGGTGCTAACCTTCAACTAACCAGATAAGAAACTAATTCTTGCATACACTTTGAGCTAACAGAATTTCCTCCTTAATAATTACCTTTACAATATATATACAGAAATATTTCTCTCTCTAACCCTTTTTGGAAAAAAAAATGCGAAAGGGGGAGAAGGGGGATTGTGGGGTCCCTTCTCTTTGGAGGAGGGAAAGGGTTTATGTGTTATGTTCTTTGCTGTATATTTTTGTATATATTGTAAATACTGTATATTGTGTATATATTCATCTGCATGTCATCCTGCTTGTAAATATAGCTTATCCATTTATTGCTTCTCCAAATGAGTTAGCAGTGGTTTCTTTGTGTGTGTGGGAGAAATGAACCTCTCACCACCACATCTTCTCTTTCTGTTACTCCTTCTGGTTTGCTTAAAATTGTTAATATTGCCTAAATATTATACATTCCCACTGTAAATATATATTCCAGCCATACATAAAACCTATTTAATATTTTTGACAATTTTAAATATACATTAAAGTATTAATATTTTTATCAATATTAATATCTTCCATATAATTAGTCATAAATTCATTTATTTTATAAATACAGATACTCTAGATCCATCCAGGGGGGTTCTGAGGAATTTCCATGTTGTTTATATATTGTGTGTGTGTGTGTGTATATATATATATATATATTTTACACATATATTGTGTATTTTGTACGTATTCATTGCATTTGAGTTGATTGTAAATACATCTTCATTTGCTTGCATCCCACGCTGAGATAGTCTGGAAATTTTTTATTTTGGGGGGTGGTTTCTCCAAATTAGTTGGGGGTTAATTTCAACCCACCACAAGTCCATCTCTTTGGTATATAGTGCTGCTGGGCAAACATAGCTGAGAGAAGAGCTTGTGCGGGGCACCTATGCCACTCCCTTGGGTTTTGGTAAGCAACCTGATACACAATTATATAGCCTGAAACTGGTGTGAAGAGTTGTTGAAAATAGATCCAGAAAACACCTTCCCAGGAGCTCTCCCTCTTTATTGGCACCTTCATCTCATCCAGGGCTGTAATCATGCCTTTGCTTGTCTGTGGTGCCACTGATATGGACCCAAAGCCTCACCTATGGGCTAGTATCACAACCAGGATTTGGCCCATTTCTGTACCCATCTCCATGATCCTGACAGGCTTGCTGGGGTGAGATGACCCTAATTCCCCTCACCAGGTCTTATCTTGAGCCCCACCTCTATGTTCATGTTACAACCCATGCCTCAGACACTCCCTGTCCCCAAGTAAGGTGCCCAATGACTGGGGCTGTGGCTGAAGCTGGTCCGGTACATTTCAACTGCCCTGCTCCTGGCCAATGAGTTCTACCCTGAGTGATCATGGTAAGTCTCTGTCCTGCCCAACAGCTTGACTTTGTTGTTTCTTATCTACAAAGACACAGACTGTCCTGTGCTATGTGATAAATCATAGAATGATAGAATTGTTTTGGTTGGAAAAGACCTCTAAAGTTATAGAATCCAATCATCAAATCTCTGTAATCAACAGCTACTTTTCTGAAAAGTACAATGCAGAATAGGAGGTGGAATTTTCCATGAAGTTTTTCAAAGGATTGCATGAGTCATGTGACAAGTCATGGTAACCAACGTACCCAGATGACTGTGCTTTCTTTAGTGGCAAAAACAGTGAACTCAATTTCACTTTCTGGTCTGAGACAGAACTAAGGAATACGAATGGAACTGCTCCCCATCAACTTAGCTTTAGAGGAAATACTAAAAAAAAACCCCAGACAAACAAAAAAACACCAAACAACTAAAACTAAAATTTAAAAAAACCCAAACAAACAAACAAAAAAAATCCCAACCCCGAACAGTACCTATTTTTTCTCATTGATGAGAATACAGGTTTGGTTAATATAGAAATTATGCAAATACATTGTAGATGTACAATAGTTCTGTAGAAAAGGTGCATGATTATCACACACTCATTTGATTAACAGCATTGTGCAATGTGAAAAAAAGTGTGTTAATATAATTTAGAACAGTTAACAGGGACAGAGCAATAACTATTTATCTAAAACAGATCATGACATGATGAAGACTTTTTAGTTACATGCAATGTTGTTAATTTAAAAATTGGACAGAAATATAAATCACCACTGATAACACTTGCATAGGTAAAAGGCTTGATACTGTGATGAGTAATAGCAAGGTCAAATTAATCAGAGAACTGAATCATTTGGTGATATAAATCCATTCAAAGAAAATGCAATTTAATATGGCTAATATCAAAAGCATACATCCAAGAATAAGTTCATGCCTACATAATAGAGATTGTTCTGAAGATCAGTGATGAGTGATGCTGCTGATGAACACACATTTATGCAAGAGGTCATAGTGGTGCGTTCTGGGGTTAGCTGGAATCCAAAACTTCCTCACTATTTCACACTGTGAGTCCAATTTAGGCAAGATAGATGGTTCCTCCTCCTCCTTACAACTGGAAAAATGATCTCTGTACTTCCAAGAAATTTGTCAGGCTTTCCTGTGTGTTTTCCATGCATATTTCTCTTCTGTTTTCTTCTTTTCACTTCTCTCTTTCCAGATGCTTGAGAAACAGGAGTCAGTTTCAGCTAAACATCTGAGAAGTGTGTGGTGGTTTGGGCTGGGTGCCCTCTGCTACGTGGTGTGCTTCCTGTGTCCAGAAGTCCAGCCCAGTGGGCAGACACAGGAAACTAGGTATCTCCTATCATAAACCTTGCACTGCTATAAAATCTAGCACAGGGTCTAGCACTTCCTCTTTCTTTCACTTGCCAGCACCTGGTAACTGGGGTAGACATCTCCCGGCCTTGGGCCTGGCTAGGCCCTAGGCCAGGGGATGGGCGGTCTCAGGTCTGGCCAGCTGAGACTAGCCTAGCAGCTGGGGGAAGGGGGGAAGAAGGAGCCCTGGGGGTCTTGGGCCCACCCTCAGGTGGGGATGGGATGTTTCTGGGTCTGCTTTGGGGTGTCTTTTGTCACTGCTTCTGGTTCTCTCTGTACACACCCACTGCTTTCTATTTAAACTTTCCATTACTTTTGCAATCCGTTTGTCAGAGTTGTTATTTCCCAGCCCATGGTGGGGAGGGGTCTGCCTCAACCCACTAAAGTGTTAAGACAACTCTCACTAATGCTACCCTCAAATGTAAGATAAGAAAGTAATCAGAATCAGTATAGAGATTTAATGTTTGTACTGTGGCGTAGACACTCTAGATTTCAAATTCTTAATGTAATTTTGCTATTCTTATGTTTAAAAATGCATGTTCATAAACTAATAGGAACCAAGAAAGGTAAAATTGTTTGTACAATTTCCATTTCTTAGCTTCTTGGTAGGTCATTAAAAAAAAAAATCTCTCATGGAAGATATCTCTTCTTCCCTTAAAGAAGGAAAATATTGAAAATTAAGCAGCATTTTTTTTTCTTCTACTGAGAGAGAGATTAGAAATAAATGCAATGAAATGCAAGTGTTTATATTTGTTTGATTTGATTTTAAAATAATTTTGATCAGTGGCTACTTTCCAAAGGAGTTATGGAGAACACCTTTCATCATCAGAGAAAATGCACAATGCCTTATTAAACTCAGTCCTGAACAGCCCACTCCACCTGGACCTAATCTAAGCATGGGGGATTAGTCTCCTTTGAGAGCACCTTCCAACCTACATAATGTTTCTGTGATTCTGTAATTTTATCATATGTTACGCTTTATGGTACAAATAGCCTCTTTTTAAATGCTTTAACAAAACTAAAAACAAACAAACAAAAAGTCAGTTCCCTCCCAATAAAATCATTCTGTTTGAAAAAAATTAGCTTTAAGAGAGTTTTTACATATTTTTTCAAGGTGGGAGAGAAGCTTTTCTGCAAGAGATTCTATGATATTAGGGGTTTATTTTCTGACATATCTCTCTTTATAAATCTTTCCATATCATACCTTAATATCTAGAGTTGAATGTTAACAGTGTCAAGAAGTTTTAGACTAAGCAGACTAGTGTGGTGGGTTGAAATTACCCCCCAACTAATTTGAGAGAATTACCCTCCAAAACAAAATTTGCCAGACCAGTTCAGTTGAAAGCAAAATGAAACTATATTTACAAGCAAAATTAAAATCTAGAAGTATGAAATGCAATGAATATGTACAAAATATACAATACTTACATGTGTTTACAGTTTATAAACAGCACAAGAACACCCCTGGACAAAACCAGGGGGTTACCAACAGCTTAGAATCATAGAATCATAGAATCATAGAATCAGTCAGGGTTGGAAGGGACCACAAGGATCATCTAGTTCCAACCCCTGCCATGGGCAGGGACACCCTACACTAGATCACGCTGGCCAGAGCCTCGTCCAGCCTGGTCTTAAACACCTCCAGGGACTGGGCCTCAACCACCTCCCTGGACAACCCATTCCAGGGCTTCACCACTCTCATGGTAAAGAACTTCTTCCTCACATCCAGCCTGAATCTCCCCATTTCCAGCTTCATTCCATTCCCCCTAGTCCTATCACTACCTGAGATCCTGAGAAGTCCCTCCCCAGCCTTCCTGTAGGCCCCCTTCAGATACTGGAAAGCCACAATGAGGTCACCTCGGAGCCTTCTCTTCTCCAGACTGAACAGCCCCAACTCCTTCAGTCTGTCCTCATAGGAGAGGTGCTCCAGCTCTCTGATCATCCTCGTGGCCCTTCTCTGGACACGCTCCAGCACGTCCACATCTCTCCTGTAATATGGGCTCCAGAACTGGACGCAGTACTCCAGGTGGGGTCTCACCAGAGCTGAGTAGAGGGGGAGAAGCACCTCCCTTGACCTGCTGGTCACACTTCTCCTGATGCAGCCCAGGATCTGATTGGCTTTCCGGGCTGCAAGCGCACATTGAGAGCTCATGTCGAGCTTCTCGTCCACCAGCACCCCCAAGTCTCTCTCCTCGGGGCTGCTCTCCAGCCAGTCACTGCCCAGCCTGGATTTGTGCCTGGGATTGCCTCGACCCAGATGCAGGACCCTGCACTTGGTCTTGTTGAAGCTCATGAGGTTGGCTTGTGCCCACCTCTCCAGCCTGTCCAGGTCCCTCTGGATGGCATCCCTTCCCTCCAGGGTGTCCACTGCACCACACAGCTTGGTGTCATCAGCAAACTTGCTGAGGGTGCACTCGATGCCACTGTCCATGTCACCCACAAAGATGTTGAACAAGACAGGTCCCAGGACTGATCCCTGAGGGACTCCGCTTGTCACTGGCCTCCACTGGGACATGGACCCGTTGACAGCCACTCTTTGGGTGCGGCCATCAAGCCAATTCTTTATCCATCTAGTGGTCCATCCATCAAACCCATGTGTCGCCAGCTTGGAGACCAGGAGGTGGTGTGGGACAGTGTCGAAGGCTTTGCTCAAGTCCAGGTAAACGACATCAGTTGCTCGCCCCTCATCTATTAATGCTGTCACCTGATCATAGAAGGCCACCAGGTTTGTCAGGCAGGATTTGCCCTTGGCAAAGCCATGCTGACTATTCCCAATCACCTCTTCACTATTCTTCTGAGTCATTAGTGCCCCCAGGAGGATCTGCTCCATGATCTTTCCGGGCACAGAGGTGAGACTGACTGGCCTGTAGTTCCCCGGTTCCTCCTTCTTGCCCTTTTTGAAAATGGGAGTAATGTTTCCCCTTTTCCAGTCTGTGGGGACTTCCCCAGTCTGCCATGACTTCTGGAATAGAATAGAGAGGGGCTTGGCAACCTCATCTGCCAGTTCTCTCAGCACCCGTGGGTGTATCCCGTCAGGTCCCATGGACTTGAACACTTTCAGGTTCTTCAGGTGATCACGAACCTGAGCTTCACTTATGATGGGCAGTTCTTCCTCCCCGTCCCTGGCATCGTCTGCCATGACACCAGGAGTGTGGCTGGAGGCCCTTGCAGTGAAGACTGAGGTAAAGAAGTGATTGAGTACCTCAGCCTTTTCCACATCACTTGTGAACTTGTGAACTTCCACATCACTTGTGAACTTGTGAACTTCCACATCACTTGTGAGCTTCCTCCTCTTCCTCCCCTTTCCTCCTGTACATGGGACAAGAGAAAGAGAAAAGAAGATGGTAGCTTGTTAGTACTTAGCAACAACAAGAACACAGCCAAGGTCAGCAACAGCCAAGAAAAAGCACCAGCTAGTATCTGCTAGAGCGAAGAAGCCAAAAAGAGCAAGAGTTAGTTTATTCAATTAACTTTGTTAGTTATCAGACTAATGCTATTATTTAGATCTTATCATTTTTGTTTTCTTTAGCATCCAGTAGTAATTTGTTTACATTCTACCACTTTCCCGCTCAATCCGTGGATAATTTTCCTAGGCACAGCCTAAATCTGCTACAACTAGATAAGTAAACCTTTGGTAAAAAGTCATTGTGTAATAAATTACAGATCTGCAATCCTGAATTAAGGCAATGAGCTATTGCATCAAAATTGATTTTATGCTACTTTTAAATAAATGTTATCTCAACTGGATACATCTTAGATATTATAAATTATTATACAAGACTAGGTTAGTATTAAACATTTAAATAATGTTTTACAAAACTGTTAATTTAAAAGAACAAAATAAGAGATTATTAAAATAATATTTTTTAAAGTCTATTTAATTTAAACACTTTATTTACACTAATCACTTGTTAGAATATAATAATAAATAACAGAATTACAAAGGTGTCAGAAAGCTCTACAGTAACAAAAAATTAAATTATAAAATTTTCATAAATGCAACTCACATGGTAGAATTTGGAAAAAAAAACCACACATTTTTCTAGACAGCATTAACCAACATATGGAAGTTTCTTATCTGCATATGAGTAAGAAATACATAAGTATTTTTCAGATTAGGTAAATGCATATATTGAAATAAAGATACTTTAATAAATAAAGCAAAAGCATTAATTCACTGTTTCTCATCAGTCGATAGATGTTCAGCCATCTCCAGGAAAGCAGGGTTCCATCACACACAATGGTTATTTGGGAAGACAAATGTTGTCACTCCAAACATCCCTTCCTGCCTTATTGTGATGGGTACAGGCACCCCCTCCCCACCACAGGCAAAATAAAACAACTCAGACAAACGGATTGCAAAAGTGATGGAAAGTTTAGAGGAAAAGCAGTGAATCTTTACAGAAAGCCAGAAGCAGAGTGACAAAAGAAATCCCAAAACAGTCCCAAGAAGATCCCATCCCCACCTGGGGGTACATCCAAGACCCCCAGGGCTCCTTCTTCCCCCTCCCCACTGCTAGGCTAGTCTCAGCTGGCCAGATCTGAGACTGCCCATCCCCCCGTGGCCTTGGGCCTAGCCAGGCCCATGGCCGGGAGATAACATCTCCCCCATTACCAGCTGACAGCGAGGAAGAAAGAGGAGGAGGTGGACCCCATGCTAGATTTTATAGCGGCGCAGGGGATTGTGGTAGGAGATATGCAGTTTCCTGTGTCCACCCACTGGGCTGGACTTCTGGACACAGGAAGTAGAGGGCATCCAGCCCAAACCACCACACTTATTCATCCTCCAGTTTTATTTCTGGGTATGGCATCATATAGTATGGAATATCCTTTTGTTCATTTGGGATCAACTGTATCAGCTGTGTCCTTTCCCAGATTCTTGTGCACTTCCAGTCCACTCCATGTTGGGATGGATTGAAAAACAGAAAAGTCCTTGACTCTGTATAGGTACTGCTTAGCAATAAACATCCAAACCCAATACTTTTCTGTAAATTCTGGTGTGCATGTAATATTATCTGTATTGAGTTGAAATTTTATCTAAAGAAAAACGGTAAATGGAAATTCTTTTGTATAACTGCCTCCTTCATTTTTCAGAAGAAAAGGGTTTGATTTTTCAGGGTAGAATATTGTGTTTACTGTTAAATATTTTTGTACAGAAAGAGGAGTCTAAACCCATTGATTTAGTGAAATCAAACATTTCAAACATTCTCAGATGAGTGCTCACCAATCTGTTTTGAGGGTCAGTTAGAATGAGTGCTTTTGACATGTGCAGATGGTCACAGAATGAAGCTTAGTTGGTGGGTTATGTGGACTCCACATTTCACCACTCAAACAGTGGAATGTTACTCATTTGAAGACTCATCTTTCCTACCTGAACTGCTGCACAGACTGCTACACCATACTCTGTTTGTCCACCCTATTCCTAGTGCTCATGATTGCTAGTGGTCTCTAGGGTTACTCTTTGTGGTAGTGGAGGATGCCTGTCATTATCTCTGACCCTTCCTAGGCATTGTCAGCTGCTTTCTCTTGAGATGAAAGCCACTTCATGGCTGGACTCAGTACATTTTTGGAATTTCCCTGGCTGGGGATACACCTATTCTCCACAATCCCCAACTCTATTGTGGAACACATCTGTATTTGAGCTGGTCACCTCAATGAGTGATGACTCTTCCAATTGTCTCCAGAATTTCTGCCTCTTTTTTTGTATGTCTGTACAAATAACATCCAAAATCCTGCAAGAACACAACTAAAAAGTCTTTGCTCTTGTGTCAGAACAGGTTAACATGGCATGTATTAGAACAGGTTAATTGGGAAATTGTCCATTGCTGGCCCTCAAATAGTCTCTACTGCACAGGCAGAACACTGCACCAAGATAAGGAACTGGCAGGAGAGAGTCTTGAAGGCAAAGCTGAATAGGAAAGCATGAAAGGATGGTTGGGAAAAAGCAACAGCCAGAACTTTAGTAATGAACACCACCAGTTCCTGCAGCCCCTAATACCTAGGAGATGCATGCACATGATCCTTCACTCTTATGTAAGTGGAGGTGGGGTTTGGCACCTTTCCCTGCATATTATGTCCAAATGTGCAGGGATAGGGGCTGGACCACAATACAGGAGCTGGGCAGATGTGACAGGGGAATACTCTTGGCCCCACAGGGACACCTGCAAAGAACTCATGCCTACTGACCTTCAATCAGCACAGCTACAATGAGGAAAAGCAGTAGCATCTGGATTCTAGACTCTGTTCAGATCTGTCTAGTCTAAACCTACCCAGTCTCAGCTTGAGGCCATTCCCCCTTGTTCATTAATTATCTGTGAGAAGAGACCACCACCAACCTCTCCACAGTGTTCCCTTAGGTAGTTGTAGAAAGAAATGAGGTCTCCTCTCAGTGTCCACTTTTGCAAACTAAACAACCTCAACTCCTCCAACTGCTCTTCATAAGATGTATTCTCCAGGCCCTTCACCAGCTCTGTTGCCCTCCTCTGCACTTGCTCCAGCACCTCCACATCTCTCTTGTATTGAGGTGCCCAAAACTGAATGCAATACTCAAGGTGTGACCTCACCAGTGCCAAGTACAAGGGAAAAATCTCCTCCCTACTCCTGCTGGACACACCATTTCTAATACAATCCAGGATGCCATTGGCTTTCTTGGCCACCTGGGCACACTGCTTGCTCATATTCAGCTGCTTGTCAGTTAAAACCCCCAGATCCCTTTCTGCTAGACAGCTTTCCAGCCATACTTCACAGTATCACAGTATCACAGTATCACAGTATAACCAAGGTTGGAAGAGACCCCAAGGATCATCAAGTCCAACCCGTCCCAACAGACCTCACAACTAGACCATGGCACCAAGTGCCATGTCCAGTCTCCTCTTGAACACCTCCAGGGACGGTGACTCCACCACCTCCCCGGGCAGCCCATTCCAATGACGAATGACTCGCTCAGTGAAGAACTTCCTCCTCACCTCGAGTCTAAACCTCCCCTGGCACAGCTTGAGACTGCGTCCCCTTGTTCTGGTGCTGGTTGCCTGGGAGAAGAGACCAACCCCCTCCTGTCCACAACCACCCTTCAGGTAGTTGTAGAGGGCAATGAGGTCACCCCTGGTCCTTCTCTTCTCCAGGCTAAACAACCCCAGCTCCCTCAGCCTCTCCTCATAGGGCTTGTGCTCAAGGCCTCTCACCAGCCTTGTTGCCCTCCTCTGGACACGTTCAAATGTCTCGATGTCCTTCTTAAACTGAGGGGCCCAGAACTGGACACAGGACTCAAGGTGTGGCCTAACCAATGCAGAGTACAGGGGCACAATGACCTCCCTGCTCCTGCTGGCCACACTATTCTTAATACAGGCCAGGATGCCATTGGCCCTCTTGGCCACCTGGGCACACTGCTGGCTCATGTTTAGGCGGGTGTCGATCAGCACCCCCAGGTCCCTCTCTGTTTGGCAGCTCTCCAGCCACTCTGGCCCCAGCCTGTAGCTCTGCATGGGGTTGCTGTGGCCAAAGTGCAGCACCCGGCACTTGGACTTGTTGAATGTCATCCCATTGGACTCCGCCCATCTGTCCAGTCGGTCGAGGTCCCTCTGCAGAGCCTTTCTACCCTCTAACTGACTAACATCTATTCCCAACTTGGTGTCATCTGCAAACTTGCTGATGACTGACTCAATTCCCTCATCCATATCATCAATGAAGATGTTAAAGAGGATGGGGCCCAGCACTGATCCCTGGGGGACACCACTGGTGACTGGCCGCCAGCTGGATGTGGCACCATTCACCACCACTCTCTGGGCTCGGCCCTCCAGCCAGTTCCTAACCCAGCGCAGAGTGTTACTGTCCAAACCATGAGCTGACAACTTAGCCAGCAGTTTACTGTGGGGGACGGTGTCAAAGGCCTTGGTGAAGTCCAGGTAGACCACATCCACAGGCCTCCCCACGTCCACCAGACGGGTCACCTGATCATAGAAGGAGATCAGGTTGGAGAGGCAGGACCTGCCCTTCCTAAATCCATGTTGGCTGGACCTGAGCCCTTGGCCATCCTGCAGGTGTGCAGTTATTGCCGCCAGGATAATCTGTTCCATCACTTTCCCTGGCACTGAGGTCAGGCTGACTGGCCTGTAGTTTGCGGGTTCCTCCATCCGTCCCTTCTTGTGGATGGGGACCACATTGGCCAGTTTCCAGTCATCTGGGACCTCTCCAGTGAGCCAGGACTGGAGGAAAATGATGGAGAGCGGCTTGGCCAGCTCATCTGCCAGCTCTCTCAGCACCCTAGGATGGATCCCATCCGGTCCCATGGACTTGTGGATGTCCAAGTGGCTCAGCAGGTCCCGAACTAATTCCTCATGGATTTCTGGGGTACTACACTGCTCCCCAACCCTACTACCCAGCTCAGGAGGCCACTCATCCTGGACTCCTACCTTGCTGTTAAACATCGAGGCAAAGAAGGCGTTCAGGACCTCAGCCTTTTCCTGATCTTCGGTCACCGTGTTCCCCTCCAGGTCCAGTAAGGAGTGGAGATTCTTCTTGCCCTTCTTTTTAGCATTGATATATTTGTAAAATTGCTTTTTATTTTCTTTCACAGAGGTGGCCAGTTTCAGTTCCAACTGGGCCTTTGCTTCTCTAATTTTATTCCTACATAATCTAACCACTTCCTTGAACATACCTCGAGAAGCCTTCCCCTTCCCCAAGCCTGTAGGATTGCTTGAGGTTGTTGTGACCCAAGTGCAGGACCTGGCATTTGTCCTTGTTGAAGCTCATCCCATTAATGTTGGCCCATCAATCCAGTTTGAGTATGTGCATGTGAATGCCTTTGTTTGCAGGTCTGGGAATTTAACTAGAACAACTCTGAACTTACAATATGATGCATTATTAATTATGTGTACTATGTCTCAGCAATGATCAAGTTTAAGAAATTTTCCCCAAAATCTGCAATCATAATGATTATCCCAAGGCACAGTGAGTAATAATACTACTTGAGGTGGCATATCTGTGACTTCCCAAACTTCCTGTGAATGGGAAGATGAACATGTTTTGTAGTTTTTAAATGTATGAAATCTTCATGCACAGTTGAATAAAGGACAGGACAAGGCCACGTGGTCATACCTTCTTTGGAAAAAAAACAAAAAAAAAAAGTAAAACCAACTCTAAAGTGTCTTTCTATGTGGTCTTTCTGATAATCATTCTCAGCTAAGGAAAAGTAGCAGACTAGAAAGTTCTGCGTCCATAACTTCTTGATTAAATTTGTTCCTCATAAATGCTTCATTTGTATTCACTTCCATGTCAACCCAAGTTCACATATAGGTTCTCTTTTAAAATAACTTTATGTCTTATAGTCAACTCTAAATCTAAAATTTCTTACCTTATTTTTTAATTATCACAACAACGTGAAGCATAATATAAAAAGACGACTAACCAAAATAAGTCATGCCAGAACAGAAACAATAACCTGATAGTCACTGCCAAGGACAGTTTTATTTAATTTCCCTCTGACATCTCTTAGCAAATGCATTCATAATTTAAAATATTTACTGAATACAAAAGCTCAGCGTGAAGTAGCCAAGAGTTGGTGATGGTTAATTTGGAATTAGAAGTAATGTGGCTGCATGCCCAAAGTGAATCAAGCATGTTGCATGGTATTTTGGCTTTGTGATGAAATTGTATAAAGAAATGTATAGACGTGTCAGTTGAATCTCTTTTCTCACGTGCCCATTTCTGTTGTTACCATTAACACCATGATGCACAGGATTATTTAACTATTCCCTCTTTGAACTAACATCTTTCCAAGTGGACCATTCTTATCTGATCTTGTCTTATGAAACCAGTGTCCATCTACTGCTGCATGTGACAGTTTAGGCTGTGCCTTTAAGAGAAAAATAGCTGCAGAGTTCTCTAGCTGAACAATCGGGTGTAAAAAGGAAAACAAAGATTAAATCTAAAGGAATTTCATTGGTCAGACACGAGATGTACCATAGCAAATATCTCTAACATTCCTTTCTCTCAGGCACTTTGTCTTCTGTCTTTCTCTTGGCATGCATGCTGCCCTTGGACAGAGGCCAATAATCAACAAAATTTAAGATAAGCAAAACTAACTTTTAACAATGCTTTGAGCTAACTGAGATTCCCCTAAACTTTTTCTCATTTTCTCTTTTCTTCTAATTAACTAGAGGAAAAGGGGAGGAAGAGAGGTTGGGAGTAACCCCAGCTGTAATCCTCCTCCCAGGGAGGATTTCTGAGTTTTTTTCTTTCCTATAAATTCTTGTATAATATTGTAAATACTGTATATTTTGTATATATTCATTGCATTTCATTATTGCTTGTAAAATACAGCTTCATTCACTTCTCCTACTGGGTTTACCTGAGCTTTTTGTTGATGTCGGTGGGTTAAACCATCACACTGAAACACTGCATTATATTCAGTCATTACATTGCAATTTTTACATTGCCAATGGGAAAATCCTAGAAGTTTAAAAAAATGTTTCAGTATTGGTTATGCTATTTACCGGCTACTCATATTTCTCTCATGGAGAGGTTTAAATTGGCATATAACTTATCTTGGATTCTCTTCCAGAGAAGGCAGTCAGTATGGCAAGATTTGCAGTTCATAGAATCATAGCATCAATAAGGTTGGAAGAGAACTCAAAGATCATAAAGTCCAACCTGTCACCCAGACCTCATGAATACTAAACCATGGCACCAAGTGCTATGTCCAATCCCCTCTTGAACACCTTGAGGGCTGGTGGCTCCACCACCTCCATGGGCAGCCCATTCCAATGGCGAATGACTCTCTCAGTGACGAACTTTCTCCTCACCTCAAGCCTAAACTTCCCCTGGTTCAGCTTGAGATTGTGTCCTCTTGTTCTGGTGCTGGTTGCCTGGGAGAAGAGACTAACCCCCTCCTGGCTACAACCACCCTTCAGGTAGTTGTAGAGAGCAAAAAGGTCTCCCCTGAGCCTCCTCTTCTCCAGGCTCAACAATCCCATCTCCCATAGCCTCTCCTCATAGGGCTTGTGCTTGAGGCCTCTCACCAGCATCACTGCCCTTCTCTGAACATGTTCAAGAATCTTAATGTCCTTCTTAAATTTGGGGGGGCCCAGAACTGGACACAGGACTCAAGGTGTGACCTAACCAGTGCTGAGTACAGGGGTACAATTACTTCCTTGCTCCTGCTGGCCACACTATTCCTAATAAAGACCAGGATGCCATTGACCTTCTTGGCCACCTGGGCACACTGCTGGCTCATGTTCATCTGTCTGTCCCTCAGTACCCCCAGGTCCCTTTCTGTTTGGCTGCTCTCCAGCCACTCTGACTCCAGCCTGCAGCACTGCATGGGGTTGTTGTGGCCAAAATGCAGCACCCAGCACTTGGACTTGTTGAATATCATCATGTTGGACACTGCCCATCTGTCCAGGTATTCAAGAACCCTCTGCAGAGCCCTTCTGCCCTGTTACCGACCAACATCTGCACTCAGCTTAGTGTCATCTGCAAATTTACTGATGACTGACTTAACCCCCTCATCCAGATCATCAATAAAGATATTGAACAGAATGGGGCCCAGTACTGATCCCCGGGGACACCACTAGTGACTGGCTGACACCATTCACCACCGCTCTCTGAGCATGGCCCTCCAGCCAGTTCCTATCCCAGCGCAGAGTGCTGTCATCTTGGCCAGGAGTTTGCTGTGGGAACGGTGTCAAGGGCCTTGCTGAAGTCCAGGTAGACTACATCAACAGCCTTCTCCACATCCACCAGATGGGTCACCTGATCATAGAAGGAGATCAGGTTGGTCAGGCAGGACTTGCTCTTCCTAAATCCATGTTGGCTGGACCTAATCCCTTGGTCATCCTGTAAGTGCTGTGTGATTGACCCCAAGATGATCTGCTCCATCATTTTCCCTGGCACTGAGGTCAGGCTGACAGGCCTGTAGTTTCCAGGTTCCTCCATCCAACCCTTCTTGAGGATAGGCATCACACTGGCCAGTTTCCAGTCATCTGGGACCTCTCCAGTGAGCCAGGACTGGTGGAAATGATGAAGAGCTTGGCCAGCTCATCTGCCAGCTCTCTCAGCACCCTAGGATGCATCCCTTCTGGTCCCTTGGACTTGTGAGGATCCAAGTGGCTCAGCAAGTCCCAAACTAATTCCTCATGGATTTCAGGGGTACTACACTGCTCCCTGACCCCATCAACCAATTTAGGAGGCCAGTTATCATGAAGTTCTTCTGCCTTACTGTTGAAAATTGAGGCAAAGGAGGTATTTAGAACCTCAGCCTTTTCCTCATCTTTAGTTGCAATGTTTTCCTCCAGGTCCAATAAAGAGTGGAGATCTTCTTGCCCCTCATTTTAGCATTAATGTATTTATAAAATATTATCTTTTACAGAAGTGGCCAGCTTAAGTTCTAACTGGGCTTTTGCCTCTCTAATTCATCTCTGACATGATCTAACAACATACTTAAATGTATCTCGAGTTGCCTCCCCCCTTTCCAAAGGTGATACACCCTCTGTTTTTTCCCTTAATTCCTTCAAGAGCTGCTTGCTCATCCAGGCTGGTTGCCGTTCCTGCTGGCTCATCTTTCAGCATGTGGGAACTGCCAGTTCCTGTGCCTTCAAGAGCTCCTGTTTGAAGTAGGTCCAACCATCCTCGACCCCTTGGTTCTTAAGGGCTGCTGCCCAGGGCACTTTCTGAATAAGTTGCTTAAACAAGCTGACGTTTGCCCTCCAGAAGTCCAAAGTGAGGGTTCTGTTACTGCTCTTCCCTATTTCCCTGCATATTGAAAACTCCACTATCTCATGATCACTGAACCCTAGACAGCCTCCTACCATCACATCTCCCACAAGCCCTTCTCTATTTGAGAACAGCAGGTCAAGCAGAGCCTGACCCCTGGTAAACTTACTTAACAGCTGCATCAGGAAGCTGTCCTCCACACACTCCAGGAACCTTCCAGATTTCCTCCTCTCTGCTGAGTTAAGTTCCCAGCAGATGTCTGGCAGGTCAAAGTCACCCACAAGGGCAAGATCTGAAGATCTTGAGGCAGCCTCCAGTGGCTTATAGGATATTTCATCTGCCTCTTCATCCTGGTTGGGTGGTCTATAACAGACTCCAATCAGGATGTCAGTTTTGTTAGCCCTCCCTCTGATTTTAACCCACAGGCACTCAATCCTTTCATCCGCAATCTCATGTTCTGTGGTATCAAGAGATTTCCTTACATACAGGGGCACCCCTCCTCCTCTTCTCCCTCACCTGTTTCTCCTGAAGAGCCTGTAATCCCCCAGTGCAGTACTCCAATTATGTGAATCATCCCACCATGTTTCTGTAATGGCAATTATATCATAGTCTTCCTGGTGGACCAAGACTTCCAATTCCTCTTGCTTGTCACCCATACTGCATGCGTTGGTGTACATGCATTTAAGCTGGGTTGCTGATTTTTCAATTAACCCCAATTTATGTCCCTCTCTCTCCTATCCAGAGAGACTGGTTTCCTCACCCACCCCCTTCAGACCTTTTTTAAAACCCTTCTAATGAGCCTTGCCAGATCCAAAGCTAGTACTCTCTTGCCCTTTCTAGATAAATTCACCCCATCGTGGTCCAGCAGATCGGGTGCATTTACACTGCATTTACAGTGGTACTTACACGGTCAAGAAATCTACCATGTCCACCCATGAACTATGATTTGTAATGATTTGTAATGAACTGCTAGCTCAAAATCATAACTTCAGTTATGTAAATAAGATAGAATCATGAGATAATTGAGGTTTGATGGCTTTGGAAACCATCCAGACAATCTCCTTGCTCAAAGCAGATCTACATCACATTGAAAGCAGTTTGCTTATGGTCTTGTCCATCAAAGTGCTGAGTACCTTCAAAGGCAAAGAATCAGCAACCTTTCTGAACAACTTGTTCTAGAGTTTGATAATTCCCAAGGTAAAATAAACAAACAAACAAACAAACAAACAACCCCCCCACAAAACTGGCGCAGCCTTTCAGTGCTCCACCTTGTTACTCTTTTTCCCATTCTTCCACTGCATAATTCTGAAAATCTCTGTATTTTTTCTATCCTCTCTTTAATAAGGCATAGACAGCAATAACAGTCTGCCTCTGAACCTTTTCTTCTTCAGGATAAACAAATGTCTTTCCTGCACTTTTGCCTCATATTTCAGTTGCTTCAACACCTGACTATCTTGCTAGTCCTCCACTGGATACTCTCCAGTTTGTTAACATCATTGATGTACTGGGGAGCAGAACTTCAGATGTGATCTCAGCAGTGCTGACTACATGAGTGTGGTGGTTTAGGCTGGGTGCCGGCCCAGATGTCACTGCACAGGCCACACCTGGGACGTCCCAAAAGGGGGCCCAGCCCAGTGGGTGGTCACAGGAAGCCAGGTATTTCACCCATAATTCCCTGCTCCTCTATAAAACATCCGCGCGGGGGTCCTTGCTCTCTTTCCTCCCTTGCTGCTGCCTAGGTAAAATGGCGTGAGCTGCCTCCCTTGGGCCAACCCAGGCCCAAGGCTGGGTTGGGGGGAGGGGAGGAGAAAGAGCCCTGGGGGGTTGGGTGTACCCCCAGGTGGGGATGGGACGTTCTTGGGTATGTTCTCTCTCTTGGGATCTCTCTGTCTTTGTCACAGTGCTCGTGGTTTTCTGTAAAACTTTCATTTTTTTCCATTTGAACTTTCTACCATTTTTGCAATCTGTTTTGTCTGAATCTTTCTTTTGCCTGTGGTGGGAGAATTGGTCTCCCAACCCACCACAATGAGGCAAATCACCTTCCTCCATCTGATGGCAAAGCTTTTTTTAATGCATCCTTGGATGCTCTTTGCCTTATTTTCTACAAGGATATATTGCTGGCTCCCAGTCATTTTGATTCACATGAGGATTCTGTGTCTCTTTCTTATATATATCTGCATCTTGGCAGTCTCCATCTACCATGTATTCAAGGATAGTCTCCTTTTCCATGCACCATGAGACACGGGCTTTTGTCTTTCTAGAGTTTGTGGGTATCCTATTGGATTTCCTCTTTATTCTCCCTAATTTTGGAATTAAAAAAGTATTTATTCTTGAATATTTTTAGTAAGGATTTCAGACAGCGAATCTTACACTATACAATCCAGGACTTGCTTTTGTTTATTTGCTTGTTTGGCTTTTAATCTCTAGTCCATGCAATTTCTAACATGCAGCTGCACTACATTCTCACATTTCTAGATAACTGCCTAACTAATTTCTGAAATCCTGATTTTTCTTTTTGTTAACACTTGATTCCTTGTATTTTAAATGCCTACTTAAGATTGTGAGTAGATTCTCTGAAACCAGTTCTGTTGATTAACATTAAGCATGATCTTCATTGCATTGTTGGACTGTGGTTAGAATGACTGATGTCTCATTTGTTGCAAGCTATTAATGATTGCTTATAATCAATGCAGAGAGAAAATAGGATTCCTTATTCCATAGTGAAGGGACATCTGTCTCCTAAATTTATATATCTAAAACTTAGATTAAAATGTCGGACTAGAAAGTCTAAACTGCTAATCTTTGCTATCTATCATATAAAAGAGAGAGAGAGAGAGACTAAGAGCTTAAAAAATCCATCTTCTTATTCCAAGCAATGTGAAACATTCTTGGGAGCTATCACAACGGTTTAAAGCAAACCCAGCAGGTTAATCTGTCTACTCCCCCAACATGGAAGTGAGGAAAAAATAACACACGAAACTCAAGGGTGTAATTAAAAGATATGATAAGAGTTCAATATAACATGACATAACATAATCATAATTCATAATTACCTTAGCTTAGCTTATTTGCAGAAAAACATAATGTAACATGTAACAGAACATCACAATTACCTTAGCTTAGCCTAACTGTAGAAAATCACAGTGAAATGAGGGATTGGAAACAACCAGTATGAGATAGCAAACAAACAAGCAAAAAACATCCAGTGTGCTACCCCACTCCCAGTCATCTCACCACCATCCCTGCAGAAAGGAAACAACAGCCAAAAAAACCCCAGAACCAGCAACCAGAACAGGAAGTCTTCATGTTACAGTCTGAACTTGAAGCCCCATAGTAATTTGCTCCATCCAGCCCTGTCATTTTGAAGCTGGCATGGGGCAGGATAGTATGAATAGCAGGAAACTAAAACTCAAACTCTACAAACTATATAGATGATGGTAGAGCTGTGGATGTGGTCTGTCTTGATTTCAGTAAGGCATTTGACATTGTCTCCCACAGTATCCTTGCAATTAAACTGAAGAAGTGTGGGCTTGATGATCAGGTAGTGAGGTGAATTGTGAACCCGTTGAAGGAATGAAGTCAAATGGTTGTGGTCAATGGGATGGAGTCTAGTTGGAGGCTTGTGTCTAGTGGAGTCCCTCAGGGGTCAGTACTGGGACCAGTACTGTTCAATATATTCGTTGATGACCTGGATGAAGGCACAGAGTGCATTGTCAGCAAGTTTGCTGATGACACCAAGGTGGGTGTTGTCACCAGAGGGTTGTGCTGCCATCCAGTGACACTTGGACAGGCTGGAGAGCTGGGCAGGGAGAAATTTGATGAAGTTCAACAAGGGAAAGTGTAGTGTCTTACACCTGGGAAGGAACAACTCCATGCACCAGTACAGGTTAGGGATGGACCTGCTGGAGAGCAGTGAAGGCGAAAGGGACCTGTGGGTCCTGGTGAATGGAAGGATGACCATGAGCCAGCAATGTGCTCTTGTGGCCAGGAAGCCCAATACCATTCTGGGATGGATTTGAAGGGGTGTGACCAGTAGGTTGAGAGCGCTTCTCCTCCCCCTCTACTCTGCACTGGTGAGGCTGCATCTGGAGTATTGTGTCCAGTTCTGGGCCTTTCAGTTCAAGAAAGACAGTGAGCTACTTGAAAGAGTCCAGCACAGAGCCACAAGGATGATAAAGGGTGTGGAACATCTTCCATACAAGGAGAGACTGAGGGAGCTGGAGCACTTTAACTTGGAGAAGAGGAGATTGAGAGGTGACCTCATCAATGTTTATAAATATGTAAAGGGTAAGTCCCAAGAGGATGGAGCCAGGCTCTTCTCAGTAGTACCCAATGACAGGACAAGGAGCAATGGGTGGATGTTGAGGCATAGAAGTTACACATAAATATGAGGAAAAAAAAATTCACTGTGAGGGTGACAGAGCACTAGAACAGGCTGCCCAGGGAGGTTGTGGAGTCTCCCTCTCTGGAGATGTTCAAAACTTGCCTGGATGTGTTCCTGTGTAATCTGGTGTTGGTGATCCTGCTCTGGCAGGGGAGTTGGACTAGATGATCTTTCGAGGTCTTTTCCAGCCCCTGAAATTCTGTGATTCTGTGATATAAAGGGCTGACTTTGACAATTAAATAAGACATTATACCAATTTCCATTCTTCTAAAACTGCTGGGAAGAGCAAGCAGAAAGATTTGGTTTTGTTTGGCTTGGGGTTTGGAGTTTTTTTTTGTGGATTTTTTTGTTTGTTTTGGGGTTGTGATTTTTTTTTTTTTTTTAACTGTGGGTTTACCTAAAGCAATTAGTTGTGTCTAGCCATATTAATTCAAAGTTTAGTGCACTAATAGTAATAAAGTATTCAAATTCAGCTTTTTTGTGGAAAGGATAAAGTTCATCCATCAAATTACATTGTAATAATACCTAATTTGAAGATCAGCATGTCAGAAGCTTTGAGCAAGTGTGTATCACCAAACAATCTGAAAAGCAGAGGCAAATGGAACAACAATCAAATACAGAAACAAATACTAGCTCTGCTGGATTGCAGAACATAGTCTTATAGAAAGAAAAGAAACCATTGATCATGTAGAACTGTCCAAATAAAATCAAGGAGATTGAGAATAAAATTTTATCTTAAATATTAAGGTCATAAGGAGGCAAATCAAAAAGTTAAAAGCATTTGATATAAAGTTTTCTTTGGATACACTAGAAACAGGATCTATAAGAAGAACTAGAGAACACACAGAGAATCAAGGATGAAACAGACTGCGCAGAGGACAGGGGGTACATTAGAGTAGAAATTTTAATTTTTTTTAAAAAATATAAATATATACTGTTGAGGAAGGTAGATAAATCTTGTCCCTTAAAGTTGAAGCCTTATCTTTAAGAAAGACAAGTCTCAGAAACTTTCTCACATATGTGCTTTACTCATTAGTTCTTCTGTGCTAACAGTTTTCAGCTTTGATTTAAAGTATTTCTACTTGCTTTTTGTCATTAGCTTGGCACTGCAAGCTGTGTTATTAATTATTGCACATCTCTTGTAAAGCACCTTGAGATGTCTTGCTGAGATAAGGTACTATGTCCTATAAATGGAACTTGCTGGTGTTATTTCATTAGAAATTAGTCTAAAGTACAGTAGAACAAGGTCTTTCAGAAGTTCCATCAATTATAGAAAGTTTAATGTAAATAATACTATAAGGCTGATTCTGTAGCATATACTTTACAGCACACAGAAGCATTTACAACTGTGCATTATCCATTATGATTTAGATAAACCTTACACATCTTTATTCTGGTAAAAAGAACTACATAAAGAGGACAGAGAAGATGTGGATTTAAGATTTCTGTTAGTATTCATATGATGAACTTCCTAGACACAAGATTTGCACCATATATTACTGTTAGCACAGAAGAACTAATGAGTAAACCAGATAGTTCAACCTAAGAGGATAGTTACAAAAGCAGGAGTTTTTGAAGAAATAAACTTCTCTGACACGGCTGAGCTGTTTTAGTGCTTGGATTAAACATCATGGGGCTTCGCGTTGTGAATTTTCCTTCTCTGGAGACTTTCAAAGCCTGCCTGGATATGTTCCTGTGCAACCTGGTCTGAATGTACCTGCATTACCAGGAGAGATGGAACAGATGTTCTTCAGAGGTCCCTACCAACATCTACCATTCTATGATTCTATGATTCTATAATTCAAAGAATATGACAAGCATTAACATCTTATTTTAAATTTGGATTAGCTGCATTTTTGGGATGCTGGGATTACCATTGATTCTAAAACCAAACACATGCCTAGCACCACTCTTGAAAAATGTACTTTGCATAATTTCACTGTAAATGAGGCTGTTAATACAGGCAGCTTTCTACAGCAGGAGAGGTTTAGAAGTAACAAAACAGGTACCAGAATTAGAGAATGTGAGATTCTTAACATTAAGGTTGACTTCATTGCTGAGGTCAAGTTTTCTTCTACTATATAGATACCTGACATTTGTCCTCAGTTCTCCTTCTGGCTATGCATGCAATGAATATCTAGCTCATGCATCATTCTTTGTATGTTTAGATCTCCAAATATTTAATATGTGAAAATAATTTTTCCTCAGAATGGAAAAACAATCTTTCAAAAGTTCAAAGAAGACCACTGACACAGGTAGATGCTGAATTAATGTCTCTAATTAAGAAATACTCTGCCTTTTCACTGTAGATTTAGAGAAATTATTTCAGAGCTTCTCTAACAGAGGTAACACATAATTACCTCCAAAGGACCGCTAAGGTTAAAATGCAAGACCCTCTAAGCCATGGTCAGATGTGCAGGTCTTGCCTGCACCCAGCTCTCCAGCTTGTCCAGATCTTGTTGGATGGCTGCACAGCCTGATGGTGTGTCAGCCAACCCCCCCAGTTTTGTATCATCAGGAAACTTTCTGAGGGTACTGTCAATCCCCTCATCCTGCTGGTTGATAAAGATATTGGATAAAAATGGAGCCAGTACTGATCGCTGGGAAGCACCACTGGCCACAGACCTCCAAGTTGACTCTGTGCCACTGATGACTACCCTTTGAACTCTGTTGTTGAGCTAGTTTTCATCCACCTCATGGACCAACCATCTTTGCTGCATTTCTTGAGCTTTTCTATGAGGATGTTATGGGAAACAGTATCAAAAGCCTTACTGAAGTCAAGGTGAATATGTAAAAGTCCAACTTAACAGAATTCAATGTCAAGGTTGACTTTATTACTACATGAAAGAAGCACAAAACAGAAAATTGAGTTAGCCTAAAACTACCACAGTTTCCAGAGACATTGTCTCAGACTTAGAATCTTATAAAACTAGGCAACTTAACAGAGCAGTATAGCAGCAGAAGTAGCTCAAGATGGATCTCTCCAGGGAGAGAGGGAAGGAAGAACCTGAATAAAGAAATCCCTGTGCAATTAAACTCTTGCAGATAACTGACCCAACTTTCTTACATTCTTCACACTCTTCATATGCCTTTGGTCCAAGAGTGAATCTGTTCTGAGATCTTCTGCTTCTTTATTGAATTCTTTCACTGTCTCCAGGCACACCATTATCTTGTCTAATTACTGTTGATGGTTATAAACTTGAATACTCCTTATCTTCTGGTTTCTTTTGTCTTTGGAGATTGTGTTTTCCTTAAGCAGGAAATCTAAGTTCAGTCAATCTAAGTGAAATTTCACAGCTTCTGCAAATCTATTTACTCAGTATGTAGGTAAAGCTAACCAAAGAGCATACTAAGTCACCCAACATTATAACTGTAAGTGATTAATTCTGTTTAAAACTTACTTATTTAAGCTAAAAGACTAGTATGTATGGTAGCTTTAGGCTGTGCCTAGAAAACCTTCCACAGATCTTGAACAGAAAGTAGTAGAATGCAAATAAATCACCATTGGATGTAGAAAGAAAAATAATGATAAGCTCTAAATAATCCCATTGGATAGATATCTGCCATAAAACTTAGATAGGTAAACTAACATTCTCTCTTTTGTTTCCTCTGCTCTGGCTGATGCTTCTCCTGCCTTTGCTGACCTTGGCTGCATTGCTTTGTTGTGGCTGAGTATCTAACAAATAACTCTCTGCAATTTGCCTTCTGGGCTGCAAACATACGTTTTCTGCTTATGTCCAGCTTCTCATCCATCAGCACTCCCAAATAATTTTCCACAGATCCTCTTTCTACCAATGCATCCCCTAGTCTGTATTGATAGTGAGGATTGTTCCACTCCAGGTGCAGATCACTATACTTGCTCTTGTTGACCCTTATGAGGTTCACCTAAGACCACCACTACAGCTTGTCCAAGTTCCTCTGGATAACATCCTATCTCTCTGATGTATTGTGATGGTTTGGCCCACCAGCATTAACAAAAACTTGGCTCAGTTGGAAAAGCAAACAGAAGCTATATTTTCATGCAAAACTACACTCTACAATGGAATGCAATGAATATTACAAATATTACAAATAGAATATTACAAATAATGTATATTACAAATATACAGTATTTACAGTATTGTACAGGTATTTACAGGGAGAAATCCCCCTGAATGGGGGAAAACTGTCCCAGTTCCCCCTCCCCAACCTTCTTCCCCCCCCCCTTTTCCTCTGTTTAATTAGAAGAAAAGAGAAAAGCGTTGTTAGAGAGCTCTGTTAGTCTTATCTGCAAGGTCGTTAGATAAGATCCCTTCCAGCGAAGCAGCCAGGCATGCCAGAAGAGAAAGAAAAGGAATGAATGTGGGAAATGAGACTGCTAAGGGTCTCCTTTCACACATCTGGCCAATTAAATTTGTTTACAATAATCTCTTGGCTTCCTTTTTACACCCAGCTGTGGATTTGTTTATATTCACTCTTTTGCTTGAAAATCTGCAGCTAACTTTTAAAGGCATAGCTTGAAACTGTCACATGTATCAACAGCACCACTCAGCTTGGTGTCATCTGCAAACCTGCTGGTGGTGCATCTGATCCCACTGTCTATATCATTGATAAAAATATTAAACAGTATAGGTCCCAGTATGGACCCCTGAGGGACACCACTTCTAACTGCTGTCCCTCTGGACCTCAAGCCATTGAGCACTACCCACTGGATGCAACCATCCAGCCAATTCTTTATCCACCGAATGGTCCACTCATCAAATCTGTATATCTCCAACTTGACAAGTAGGATGTTGTGGGGCACCGTGTCAAAGGCTTTACACAAGTCCAGATAGATCACGTCGATAGGTTGTCCTTTATCCACAGACAGGCACTTTATCATAGATAGCCACAAGGTTAGTCAGTCAGGCTTTGCCCCTAGCAAAGCCATGCTGGCTGTCTTGGATCACCTCCCTGTCTTCCATGTGCCATAGCATGGCATCTAGGAGCATGTGTTCCATGATCTTCCCAGGCATGGAGGTGAGACTAACAGGTCAGTAGTTCCCAGGGTCCTCTTTTCTACCCTTTTAAAGAATGGGCGTAATGTTTCCTTTCCTCCAGTTACAAGGGACTTCACCTGACTGCCAGGACTTTTCAAATGTTATGGAGAGTGGCTTGGCAGCTGCATCAGTAAATTCCCTCTGGACTCTGGGATGCTTCTCATCAGGTCCCATGGACTTGTATATCTACAGGTTCTTCAGAAGGTCACGCACCTTGTCTTCACTTACAATGGGAGGGATTTTGTCATCTTATGACTAACTTTTTTTTTTTTTTTTTAGTTAGTCAGGTGTAACAGGAGCTATTCAACCATCAGTCCTATTTTTAGCACTTAATCCTTGGAGTTCTTGGAACTTGTTTGGATTTGCTCTACTGAAATTTGTTTTAATGCCTATTCATGCCACACATACTATAAAATTTAGGGCAAAAGTCCAGCAAGCAGTTTAAAGTAAGAACAAATATTAGCATCATGTAGAGTTTTTGACCAAGAGGAAAGAGGTAAATTCCTGAAAAACACCAGAAAAGAGAAATTACAAAAGCAGTGACACTGATCTTTTCTCAGCAGGATCTTGGCAGACAGCACATTGTTAGGACAGTAACCTACTACACACCTGTGGCAGAAGAGTCAAAAACCTCAGAAACCCGTGGCCAACCAGAAAGGTATCAAAGTACTTCAGGGGTAAGAGTAGTAGTTCTAAAATGTTATATTCTGATTTTTAATGTAGAACTGCCGTATTAATTCCTCAAACTCTACAAACCAAAACAAACCACACACACACACACACAAACCCAACAAAATCAACAAAACCCCCACCATAAACACCTAAATTTTAAAATTTTAAATAAATTGGAAGATTCTCTAAATAGTATTATTAATTTACTTTTATTCCCATTATTAGTATAGTGTTTATGCAATGGTACCCCTTCAGTTACACTACCAGAAGTAAAAGGGTAAAAGAGAATAAAAATATATTCATAAAACAATGTAGGCATGTCTCTGAGTCTCCAAGGATTAAAATACTTTATCCTTTTATGTTGAAGCCTGAAAGAAATAAATATTCACCAGAACTGTACCCAGAACTTTTTAGAATCTCACATAACCTCACAAAATACTTCCAAGAAAAGTGAAAATAATTCTATTCAAAATGACAGTCTGATCATCTACAGCAGTAAAACTTCCATAATAGCTGTTTTCATTCTTCTTTATGAGCCAAGTGCTCTAGACTAATCACTTTGTAATACACTTCAGTGTCAAATTGTATGGGCTGCTGTGTGCAATTTTAAATTATATTATAAATATGTCAGTAAAGTATTTTTGTGCATTGAAGTCTATTAAAAGCAAAAATTAGATTAAACTTTAAAGAAAATATTTTCATAGCAATCCATTTGAAGAGTTTTGATGCAAAGGTCTGTATTACAGCATTTGAGTTAGTTTCTTTCATACTGTGAACTTTCCATGTTTTTATGGGGGTTTTGTTACTTGATTTATTACTCATCTCTCTCTTAATCTAGTTTGGTATGCATTTGTATTAAGACATTACTTTCTTCTTACTCTTTGCTAACAATTTTCCTTAATCTAGTTTCTAAAATTGTAAGTTTTTCTAACGTGAGAAATGCAAAGTAATGGACTGAATTAAACTTGGAATATGTGCATTTCACTCTCAGTTCTGCCATTTATCTTTATCTGAGAAGCTCTCTTCTTTATTTTTTTTTTCTTAAACTTTCTGTTTGGAATACAAATTTATAGTATACCTGTTGTTTCTGTTTTCTGTTTTGTCAAAAACCAACCAAACAAAGAGAACTCTGAGTGTGTTAAGGTTGCCCTTTTACCATAGTGATAGGAAGTATGTTTTTTAATTAGTCTGTTGTGCTGTTACTTATTGTTTTGACCCTCACCTCACTGGAACCTCTCTTTCTGCTGAAAAATTACCTTTAAGATTCCAACTCTATTAACCTTCAGACTATTTTATCCATAATATTATCTTTTCTTGCCCTTATCAGTTCTTGTTTCTTTAATTATTAATTTCTATCAATAGGACAAGAGGGAGTGGTTTTACGCTGAGGGAGAGTAAGTTTAGACAAGATCTTAGGAAGAAGTTCTTCAGTATGAGGGTGGTGGGACTCTGGAATAGGCTGCCCAAGGAGGTTGTTTCTTGATGATTAGCCATTAGTATATTTCATAAAACCCTGATGGCTTTTATGAAAATCCTGTTTTTTTCTTGATGATTAGCCATTAGTATATTTCATAAAAGCCTGATAGCCCACTAAACATGATCAGTGATGTATGTTCTTACAAATAAGGGTGGAATCCAGTTAAAGAGATTTTCTGAGAATGGGAGGGAGGCTCAGAGAAGATATGATACAGCTCTTTTTAATGTACCAACCCCTGAAATGCCCAGACTTCTGTATATTGTGGCCCTTTTTCAGAAGGGATAGGCAAGGAAGAAGAGATGGTGAAGTAGTCCTCTGTGTTAGAGAAACATATGAAATTATGCAAATTAATGAAGATGATAATAGGGTTGAGTCCTTACGGGTAAAAATCAGGAGTAAGGCAAGCGAGAGTAATATCATGGTGAGAATCTGTTACAGACCACCAAACCAGGATGAAGAGGTAGATGATATTTTTTATAAGCAATTGAGAGAGGTTTCACAATCATTACCCCTTGTTCTTGTGGGAGACTTCAACTTCCTGGATGTCTGCTGGAAATACAGTACAGCAGGGAGAGAGCAGTCCTGGAGGTTCCTGGAGTGAGTGGAAGACAACTTCCTGACACAACTGGTG
This sequence comes from Picus viridis, assembly GCA_033816785.1. NCBI lineage: Eukaryota > Metazoa > Chordata > Aves > Piciformes > Picidae > Picus > Picus viridis. Next base: position 63,681,383 of record CM066566.1, read on the forward strand.
AGGGAGCAAACCAGGGAAGTGCCCTCCTATGACCGGCTTAGGCTGTGCCTTTAAGAAAGGGACACTTTCTGAACACTCTGGCTGAATGTTTTGGTATATGAATGAAAACAAAGATATGCTAATCCAATTTCATTGGTAGAACCCGGCTGTAAGTTCTGGCTTGGTCTTTCAGTCTGGGGGGGGGGGCAGTCAGTCTTCTTCTTCCCCCTGTACTGTGAGCTGGCCCGTTTCTTTCTCTCTGAAGCGACAGCTTGCTACGCAGGGACAATTTTGCTAACCAGATAAGAAAACTAACTTTTGCATTCGCTTTGAGCTTTAAGAAAGTTTTCCCCTTTTAATTACCTTCCTTTCTCTTTCTCTCTAACCCTTTTGGGAAAAAGGGTAGGTAGGGAGGGAGAAGGGAGGGACAGGCCAAACCCCTGGCTGCAGGGGGTTGGGGAAAGGTCTCCTGTATTACATACATTGCTGTATATTTCTGTATATATTGTAAATATTGTATATTTTTGTACATATTCATTGCATTCCATATCTGCTTGTAAAATACAGCTTTCATCTGCTTCTCCGGCTGAGTTAGCTGTGGATTCTTTTGTGTGTGTGGGGGAACCTTCCTACTCCACCACACCTCCTGAACCCACTTCTTGTGAACAGAGAAGAACTTGTGGGGGAGGTAAAGGTTGGAAACCACCTAAGGCTCAGTGATCATGAGATGATTGAGTTCTCTATCCTTGAGGAAACAAGGAGAGGGGTTTGTAAAACTGCCACCTTGAACTTCCAGAGGACAAACCTTGGCCTGTTCAGGAGACCGATTGTCACAGTCCCTTGGGAGGCCATCCTAAAGGATATAGGAGTCCAGGAAAGGTGGACATACTTCAAGAAGGAAGTCTTAAAGACACAGGAGCGGGCTGTCCCTGCGTGCCAGAAAATGACTCACGGGGGAAGGTGACTTGCCTGCCTTTGGCTCAGTCTCAAAAACAAAAGAAGAGTCTATGGCCTCTGGAAGAAGGGATAGGTCTCTTGTCAGGACTATGAAGATGTAGTGAAGCAATGCAGGGAGAAAATTAGGAGAGAGAGATGAAGCACAGCTAGAGCTCAACCTAGCTACAGCCATTAAGGATAATAAATGTTTCTATAAATTCATTAACAACAAAAGGAGGACAAGGAAATATCTTCATCTTTTATTTGATGCAGAGGAAAACATAGTGACTGAGGATGAGGAGGCAGCTGAGGTTCTCAATGCCTACTTTGCTCCTGTCTTTAGAACCAGAACCAGCAGTTCCCTGGACACATGTCACTGTATAGGGATAGGGTGATGGCCAAAGTGACAAAAATAAATGCAAGCAGAGTACAGAGAAAGACAAAAGACTCTGTTTATTCCAGCAAGCAACTCATATTTGTATGCATGTTTGTTAGCATGGCTGCATGTGATTGGTTAACAAACTCTTCTCAAGATTCTCATTGGTTGCTGATACATTGCTACAGTTATTTGCTGAGCTAAATCCAGGTTTCTTCTTCTGCTGTTCTTCTCTCTCAATCTTGAAGCATCTCTGCCTCAAACAAACTACACATTCAGCCCAGAGACTTTCCAGACTTTAAAGGGTACATGACAATGTATTCATTCATGGGTACATAACAACATTTTCTCATGGATACACAGCAATATTTTTGAGGTGAATCTCTTCTTGGCCTATCCAAGGGTCCACAGATTCATCACAGTTTCCCACAGACACATACGCTCCTGAATTAGGAGTCAGGGAGGGGAATCAGAATGAGGTCATCACAATAAATGAGAAAGTGGTCAGTGATCTGCTATGCTGTTTATATGTACACAAGTCTATGGGACTAGATAGGCTACACCCAAGGTTGCTGAAGGAGTTGGTAGATGTGCTCACCAAGTCACTTTCCATTATTTACCTGAACTCCTGGATAAATTGTCTACCCCAATGGAACAATCAAATGGAACACCTATCTACAAGAAAGGATGAAAGGAGGATCAAGGAAACTGTAGACCTGTCAGTCTGACTTCAGTACCAGGGAAGGTCATGGAGTAGGTCGTCTCAAGCACTATTGCACACCATATAGAGGACAACCAGGGGATCAGGCCCAGTCAGCGTGGGTTTGTGAAGGGCAGGTCCTGCCTGACCAGCCTGATCTTCTATGACAAGATGCCCTGACTAGCAGATGAGGGAAAGACTGTGGATATTGTCTACCTAGACTTTCAAAAAGCCTTTAACACTGTTCCCCACAGAATTCTCATGGACAGACTGGCTGCTTGTGGCTTTGATGAGCACACACTCTGCTGGATAAAGCACTGGCTGAATGAACAGGCCCAAAGAGTGTTGGTCAGTGGAGTTAAATCCAGTTGGCAGCTGGTCACAAGCGGTGTTCCTCAGGGCTCACTGTTAGGACCTCTTCTATTTAGCATATTCATTGATGACCTTGACGAGACAGAATGTGCCATCATTAAGTTTTTGGATGACAAGTAGGTGGGAGTATTGATCTGCACAAAGACAGGGAGACTCTGCAGAGGAACTTGGGTATATTGGATCAATAAAGCAACATTAATGGGATGAGCTTCAACAAGGCCAAATGCCAGGTCCTGCACTTGGGTCACAACAACCCTAAGCAATCCTACAGGCTTGGGGAAGTGAGGCTAGAAAGCTGTCTGGCAGAAAGGGATCTAGGGGTTCCAATTGACAAGCAGCTGAATATGAGCAAGCAGTGTGTCCAGGTGGCCAAGAAAGCCAATGGCTTCCTGGCCTGCATGAGAAATGGTGTGTCCAGCAGGAGTAGAGAAGTGATTGTCCCCTTGTATTCAATCTGGTGAAGCCGCACCTGGAGCATTTTGTCCAGTTTTGAGCTCCTCAATACAAGAGAGATGTGGAGGTGCTGGAGCAAGTGCAGAGGAGGGCAACAAAGCTGGGGAAGGGCCTGGAGAATAAATCTTATGAGGAGCGACTGAAGGAGCTGGGGCTGTTTTGTTTGGAAAAGAGGGCTCTGAGGGGAGACCTCATTGTTCTCTAAAACTACATGAAAGGAGGTTGTAGAGAGGCTGGTACTGGTCTCTTCTCACAAGTAATTAGTGCTAGAACAAGAGGGAATGACCTCACGTTGCAACTAGGTAGGTTTAAACCAGACTTTAGGAAAAAATAATTCATGGAAAGAGTGGTCAGGCATTGGAATGGCCCAGGGAGGTGATTGAGTCACCAATCCTGGCTGTGTTTAAACATCATTTGGATGTGGTGCGTGGGGATGTGGTTTAGGGGTGAACTTTGTACAGTAGGGGTATTGGTTGGACTTGGTGATCCTGAGGGTGTTTTCCAACCTGAATGTTTCTGTGATCTGAGAGTTTAAACATCTCAGTTTCTTGTACTACCATGAGAGCCTTCTACCTAAACCAAAACATTGTATATACTTCAAGTACCTGTCTTCTATACTGGATCTATCTCTAAGTCCTCACTGACCATGCTCTTACTTAGATAATTTCTATTGTAGCTTAAAATAGTGACCTGTCACCTGCTGTGTCACCAGGCTGTTTACATTGTTGTGCACTAGTAGATTTTTCAAAATACAAAAATTTATTAGTTAACATTCACAATACATATGAGAGAGAAATAATTTGTTTCTTACAATTAATATTAAAAATTCAGCACAATCCATGGACTGTAATCAAAATTTTTAAAATGTAATTCCAAATGTAGCTGAGTATTCATTATCCAATCTCTTTATTTTGACCCATTCTATTGCAAAATTATGTAGCATTTAATACTTAAATTTTGTCTTTGTGTTTGTTTGGGGGGGTTGTTTATTCGTTTGTTTGTTTTGTTTTGTGTTTATTTAGTTTTTAAAATTTATTTAGAGACTTCCATTTAGACATGTTTTGTAAAATAAGCCTCACATATTTTGTCTTTTTGAGTTCAAAAGATTGTGTATGTATGTGCATGTAGGAGACAAATCAGTGAGCAGTATCACATAGGGTGATTGGCAATGTAGTCTTCTAACTTATTTACACTTTCTTCTGTGGTATAGGAGTAGCAATTTTCTTTATTGATTAGTTCTCAGAATAATACAAATTGCCTTGCACTAATCTTTTTTTTTTAAATGCTATAAATAGTTCATAGCTTGCTGAAAGCCTGTGCCTAATGACAGACTTCCATTCATGATCTATGGATACACTCTGGTTTGGGACCATGTTTGATATATAGAATTAATGTAGGAGACTTTGAAAGCATCAATTCAAGAACAGAGTAAGAAAGGGCTGTACTTTAAGAAGAATAACTCTTTAGACACAATATCCAGGATATATCTAATTGTATTTTCAGAATTCACACCAGTGTTGTTAAAAAGGCTGTGTAATTATTTTATGTTAATAAACTGTGTTGGTATTTGGTGGTCTGAATGATTACAATGTTGTTGTAAAAACCACTTGTACAAAATTATTCTATGGAGTGACTCTGCTACTTGGGAAACTATTTAAAGAGATCATTATCAAACATTCCCTACATTTTAGTGCAACTTGTCCTCAGTAAGATGATGATAATTTTAATACCAGTGCAGAGAATTTTAATGAAATGAGAACATAGGTTCTATATTAAAGGAAGCAGCAGTGAGTGAACATGACAAAAATGTGTCTAAAAAAATAAGGAAAATAAATGTATAAACTCTAGCCTTCTTTTGTCATCTAAAATAAATGGCACTGGTAATCAAAAGTAAATACTCTCCTTTTAGTCTCCTTTTCAGTCATGTATGATAAAACCTTCAGCTTTTATTGCACTGTTTATAGATTTGTCTCAATTTCATTGAAGCCCTGGCTTATGTAGCTCTGTGTACTGCCTTCTAAGTCTATAGTACACATACACATTATGATTAGGGGTGTGATACACAGATAGGTGTGGAAAACAAACCAATGCAAAACCAAAATCTAAATTTTTAGCTGTTATTCCTTCTGTTCCTTTTTCAGTAAAGGATATCCTCATCTGACTATACATATATAGAAAAAGCGTTAGCACTCAGATAGCTGTATTGCCTAGATTATCCATGTAACTTTTCTCACTGTAGGATCCAGCCACAATAGAAAGTATCAAATATGAGAATCCATCTTCAAGGCTCTCCCAGATTAATTACTGGAATACATATTTTGAGTATTTGATTCATCTTTCACAATGTGAAAGTCAGAAAGAGTAATGCTGAAGAGGCATGGAGAGGGAAATAGATTTTAAAAATCTGAGCATGCACCTAAGTATGTAGTATGGAAAGTTCTAGCTGCTGGTTTCTGCTGCATTGAGAGTAAACATTCACTCTCAGAAATAGTCTTTCTTTCAGCAGTGAATTCCCTGTGCCTTTGGATAATTTATTCCCTCTTAGTTTCAACATTTCGTTCTGTGTTCTCCTAAGACATCAGACTGAAGTTCACAGTTAATCTTTTAAGATAAATTCTGCTATTTTAATGTGGTAAACCTCTACGATAACAATTTCTTCATAACAAGTAAATCAGAGACGAACCATATTGAACAATAAAGTATCCCACCTAAAAGTGGTCAATGTATTGTGGAAAACATAAAGTGTTTGTTTACCTTAATAAGAAAATTATTCTATGCTATTTTAGCCATACATGTGATGACATTAGTTCAACAGACTTAAACCGCTTATTGCATTGCTATTTTGATGAGTGAATCGATGGAAAAAAGGAGTACATTTTCTAAAACTTTAAGCAAGAAGTTGTCAGCGTTCCCAATTTACATATTCTGTTACCAGTTGTGACCATCACAATGTTAATTTTTCTTTAAAAGCGGACTTTGATTGTATCTGTGGGATTTCCAACACAAACCAAAAGCAGAATTGAAATAGCTAGAGGGAAAAAATATAAAAATGTCACCAACCCAAGTATTGTGTCCTGGTTTGAGGCCAGACAGATCCTCTATTGCCCCAAGAGGGACAAAAGAATGACACTCACGCAAATGTATTGGAGAGTGATGGAAAGTTTTAATGCAAAAGCAATTAGTGTTTTGCAGAAAGTACAAAGCATAGTAGCAAAGATATCCCAATGCATACAGAGGCCCTTACAGCACACCCAAAGGCCTCCCAACACTTCCCTTCTCCCCACCAGAGGGTGTACCCAAACTCCCTAGGGCTCTTCACCCCTGCACTGCTAGGCTAGTCTCAAACTGGCCAGATCTGAGACTGACACACCCCCTGCCTTCTCCTCCTGGCATTAGGCCTAGACAGGCCTAAGAGGCCTTGAGATACTTCTCCACCATTGCCCGATAGGGAGCATCTCCCACAGGAGCGGAGAGGGAAGAAAGAGAAAGAAAATGCCTTTGCAGATGGATTTATAGGGCACAGAATTTATAAGTAGAAATAGGCTGTTTCCTGTGTCCACCTTACTGGGCTGGATGCTCAGGACACTGGAGGTGTAACTTATGTGGCAGCAACAGAAGGCTCCCAGCCTAAACTGCCACACACTGTTACAGGCACCATGTAGAAACAGCTAGGACACATGATAATGCAGAGATACTAAATAAAAAGGTTGTATTATTTCAACAATCAGTGTTGAAATTACTACTTTTGAACGGTTTGCCCAGTTCCAGTTTAAACATTTGAAAAAAACTCTTTTGTGTATGTAAGAACCATGTTAAGAATACTGAGATACCAAAAAACCCAAATGGGTTGGACGCGATGATCTTGAAGGCCTCTTCCAACCTGGTTTATTCGACTTTAGAGGTAACCAGAACTTATGATGTGGAGGCATGTATTAAATTGCACAATATTTGCCAGGCTAAACTTCAAGTTAAACTTAGTATCACAAGCATTCAATAAATAAGTGACATTTGTGTAAATCACAAGATAACTATGACCTATAAAACTTTTTAGTTTCTACCATCAGTAATTTACTTGCATGAAAGATCTTTTGAATAAAATCAAAAGTAAACTGGTTTTGACAAAGGTACATTACAGATGTTTGGGATTTTTTTTTCCCCTGCAGAACTGAAAGTTAAAATAATACACTAAATTTTAACTTAAAGCATGGATGCTTATGGTTCATACTTCATGATTCTGGAAACCAACAACCAGTGTATGTTATCTGCACATTGAAAGAAAAATCTACAAATAAAATCTATTGTATAGGTACAGCTGACTAATTATTGAATTTATTGTGAGTCTAACTTTCTCTGCAATGTTGAATTCATTACACTTAGTGGCACATTGTGCTTGAGACATCCTAGCTGGTGAAATTATCAGTGGACCATTTAGATTATAGTTAGATCTTGTATTCCTCTTTCTTGATTGGAGGAAACTAGAGGAAACATCTTGGTTAAAAGAGGGATTTCATCAATGACCACAAATATCCTAGTGGTCTTTTATGTTTGTGATCTCCATAACTTTGAATTTTAAGCTCCCATCAAATACTTAGGATAAAACACATGTCTAAAAAAGGGCAAAGCCTATGCTTTTACAAGAAAAAAACCCAAGTAACCTTAAAGTATTGCACATGACATTATGGTTATATATTGTAAAATCTGCCATAATGGATAATACCTAAATATGAATGATTCATGGTCAGATGTTTTTAGAAACTCTTTCCCATTATATCAAGTATCTCCAATCATAGAACAGATCAACAGAATGTAAGTCTTCTATTTTTCAGAAATTGTGGACATTAAAAGAAATTGTAATATTAAATGTAAGAGCAGAATAAGGGAACAGAATGTACTCAGTCTGATAAAGCCTTAAAAATTATTTCCTACACTCAAGGGAGAAGACCTATTCTGTGTATTTGGTATTAACTTTTAAAGTTTTGCATCATTCTCCTCAAGACTTATGGCATTTTGCCTGCCAGTTTCCAATTTAAGCACAAAGACATTTGTGGCACAAGGCTGTTCAAAAAGACAGGGCAGAAGCACAGAAGTGGTATCTCCTTATATGTTCATGTTTAGAAAGAAGAAACAAAACCAAATAAAATGCATTTGAATATAAAATTGATTTTATTTCTCTGAAAACACGTTTTTTTGGGGGAAATAAATTGCTTCTATGCAGTTGGCAGTGGAAAAATACAGCACAGAAGAATAATTGTGCTAAAACCTCTCACTCATGTTCTGGAGACAAGGGAAAACTGTGAGAGCCAAGAAGATGCCATTCTCACTTCATTCTTTCATTCAAAATGTCCTTTCTCATAGGACGTGTACTGAAATGCTCCCTATTGGGTAAGCTATCTCAGCAACCCTTTTGTCACATTTCAAGGAGGGGAAATAAGTGTGCGCGTCACTTTGGCATGGACTTAAATTTCTGTTAAAATCCTTATTTCATATAAGATGTGTCATGGCCCAGTTACAATCATCATTCTCCTGTACAGCTACAGAATTTGAACAGTCTTTAGGCACCACATCAATCATCTTCATCAATTTATGTTTTCCTCATGCCCTTGCTTCTATAAAATGGAAGGATAAGGTTCCAAACACTAACATTTTAGAGTGCTGTCAAATACTGAGCATCAAAGCAATGATCCTGCAGGGTTGTCTATTCTTGTCTAGGCATCTGGTACATATATCAGGAAAGAGGTTGCCTGAAACTATTTTCTGGCACTTGTTAAACTACAGTGAATGGCTGAGAGGTCAGCCAATGAAATATTGCAGAGACAACCTCAAGGCAAATCTTCACTTGTGTGGTATTATTTACACGGAATAGAAGACTAGAATTGAACACCATTTGCTTAGGCAGAGTATATATATGATACTATCAAAACCTGTGAGCAAAACTAGCTTCACACTATTGTAAAGAATCCTGTGAGCATCTTGCAAGTGGAGTGATGTTGGAGGAAAAGGGATTCTCTTCTAAAACAAAGAAACAGTCTGCTATGTGGGGATTTTTCAGTTGCATGATGACTTCAAAGTCTTAGCCAACACTGTTCATTGGTGGGTATTTTTTTCCTTCTATATCTAGCTTATTAGATTTCTTGAAAGCATAACAGATACCCATTCATGAAAAAGTACTTTTATTTCAAATATAAAATACTTTTAATTTTAATACTGCCTTTAGTTTGTGCTTTCTGACAGCTGTGGTATTTCTGGGATCATGAATATCAATGGGCATGCACATTTTAGACAGCAAAGATTGTATTTGTTACCTTGAAGACAACATCCTTGAGTGACAGACCACTGTACTCTATTTGTTTCTCAGATTTTAGAGGAAATAGGTAATTTCTTGCCATTTCACTGTAACTATCCTCTATGTTTTGTTGTTTTCATACAATGAACAAACCAGTGGTTTGTTGTTCATTTTATTGGTTAAATATGTTTTTATATTTTAAGCTTTAAAATGTTTTACTGGGTATTAATTAGAACTGTCTTTAATATTATAAGACCTAACACTTCCTATTAATCTTGGTTTAATAACATTTTTCTATTTTTAATTTGTTTTGGAAAGAATAACAAACAAAGAAAAAAACCCAAAACAAACACAACACAAATACAACAACAACAAAAAAACCACAACCCAACCACAAACAAAAAAACCCCTAACAATACTCAAACAGAAACACAACCAACCAACCAAAAAATCCAACCGAACAAACCCCAAACCAACCAAGCAAAAAAACCCCAAACCCAAAGCAAAACCAAAAACATCCAACAATCACTGCCCTTACTCTTCTGCATACATTTTAAAGTATCTTGGAGCCACCTCCTAACTTGTCTTGCTATTACAGTCCTTCTTTGCCTTAAGGCCTGAGACAGCTCTGTACAGAATATACAACTTCATATGAAGCCAATTAGGTCAGAGGACACATTTCTTTTTATACTGAAGACAGATTTCAAGTGGTTGTCTTGAAGTGAAAATTCTATCACATCATTATATGAACTGTCTCTCCAGTTATTTTAATTGGGTCTCAAAGACTTGCATATTCGAAATACTGCTTTTCTTTTGTTTAGTTGGCTTTTATTTCTTCATGAAGAGCTGCAATCCCAAAAATGTGATAAGCAATCTTTTTAACTGGAACACCAGGGTTATTTCAGGGAAATAAATATTTCCTTCTAGCAACATTTTTGTGTCAGCCTTATTCACACAAATTAAGACTGTACTTTCTAAGTTATCTAAGGAAAACAATCAACTTCACCCTAGAGAATAATGTTGCCCAATAAAAAGAATAAAATGCTTCCTTCAAATCTGTAGGGGTTTTATTTATTTTTTTAAATTCAGAATTTTTCAATACTATGACTAATCAATTACTTCTGCTTTTAATGTTAAACTTCTAGACCTAGGTTTTAATGTGATGAGTAATACAATGTCCCAAATTACACCATGAATGTCACACACAAAATTTTAAGCTAAGTGGACAAGCAGCATTTTCAGTCTTGGTGTACATAACGTCTTGTCTTTAAAATATTCCATTCAGCATGAGATCTATTTTGGTAGAAGAAATGTGGACACCTGGACCAGAAGATTTCCAGTAGCGAGTATTCATTAACTCCTGTAATATGTTGTCCTGAAAGAAAACCAAACAAAAAGCATCAACAACCATGAAATACTCCAACAAAACAAATTAAAAAACCCCAACAAACCCAAACCAAAAAAACCAACCACAAAGCCCTCATGAGAAAAGAAAATAATTTTAGGAAATGTCTGAGAAAAGCACATTGTCACTTTGATAATAGGAGTATCCAAGCTCTATTTATAAAAATACATGTTTATTTTCCCAAACATTACAAGTCACCAATTTTATTTTTCGTTCTTGAAGGTGAAATCATTGTTCAAGTGTGTAAATAATGCTTCCCCTTCTTCAGTGCTGTTAATTCCACTGAAGTGTAACAACTGTAAATATAGTGCAATAGGCCAAGTTAACTTTTGTTTAGGGAAAGACAAAATTCTATGCATTTGTGCCAGTTCTTACCCTGAAAATACAATTACAGGTGTGTGACAAGGGTCATCTTTTAGTCAAATGTGAGAAACATTTCTGTTTAGCTTTTAAGATACGAAAAAGACCCTTTCCATGCAATGCAATATTTCTTACTAAGATTTCTTGGTGCTGTAAAGCTGGAAGAACAAGAATGACCTTTGTGAAAAGCAGCTGATGTTTCCAAGAACACATGCAAGCCCTACTGACAGTGGGCAATGAATTAAAGGGATCACAAATATCATTATATGCACTGAAAGTGCATGCAATATATAAGGTTCTACATTAGAAACATGAAACAATAAAAAAAATAAAAGGAAAGCTTCTTTTAAAAATGGCAATTGGTGACAACACAGAATTAGAGAATCAACTAGATTGGAAGAGACCTCCAAGATCATCCAGTCCAACCTATCACCCAGCCCTATCCAATCGACTAGACCATGGCACTAAGTGCCTCATCCAGTCTTTTCTTGAAGATCACCAAGGATGGTGACTCCACCACTTTTCTGGGAAGCACAACCCGATGGGAAATCACTCTCTCTGTGAAGAATTCTTCCTAATATCCAGCCTGAACCTCCCCTGGCACAACTTGAGACTGTGTCCTCTTGTTCCGCTGCTGGTTGCCTGGGAGAACAGACTGACCCCCACCTGGCTAAAACCACCCTTCAGGTAGTTGTAAACAGCAATGCGGTCTCCCCTGAACTCCTCTTCTCCAGGCTAAGCAACCCCAGCTCCCTCAGCCTCTCCTCACAGAGCTTGTGTTTCAGGCCCCTCACCAGTTTCATCACCCTTCTCTGGTGTGACTGTCTTAGGGTGTGCCTTTAAGAAAGGGACAGTTGCTGGAACACTCTGGCTGAATGTTTTGAAAAACATTCAGATATTCTAAACAAATTTCATTGGTAGATTGGTAGAATGCAACTTTAAGTTTTAGTTCTGTTTGAATTTCAGTTCAGTTCTGTCTGTGCCTGTCAGCCTGTCTGTTTCTCTCTCTCTCTCTCTGAGCAACAGCTGCTGGTGCGAGTCAACCAGAAGTCTGCCCTGCAGAAGTCCAGAGGGGAGGTTTTGCTGATGCCCCTCCTGGTTTCACCATATATTGAAAACTATTATTTAATGGTCACTGGACCCCAGACAGCCTTCAGCCATCACATCTCCCACCAGCCCATCTCTATTTGTAAACAGCAGGTTGAGCAGGGCTGCATTCCTGGTAGGCTCACATAACAGCTGGGATGACAAGCAAATGGCCTCCTGAGCTGGCAGATGGAGTCAAGGAGCAGTATAGTTACCCTGTGATGCAGGAGGAGGTTGTTAGAGACCTCCATAGCCACTTGGATCCCCACAAGTCCATGGGACCAAATGGGATCCATCCTAGGGTGTTGAGAGAGCTGGCAGATGAGCTTGGCAAGCCACTCTCCATCATTTTTCAACAGTCCTGGCTTCACTGGAGAGGTCCCAGATGCCTGGAAGCTGGCCAATGTGGTACCCACCCACAAGAAGGGCCAGATGGAGGAACCAGGGAATTACAGACCAGTCAGCCTGACCTCAGTGCCAGGCAAGATTATGGAACAGGTCATCTTGAGAGCAATCACACAGCACTTACAGGATGGCCAAGGGATCAGGCCCAGCCAGCATAGTTTCAGGAAGAGCAGGTCCTGCCTGACCAACCTGATCTTGTTCTATGATAAGGTGACCCACGTGGTGGATGTGGGGAAGGCTGTGGATGTAGTCTCCCTGGACTTCAGCAAGGCCTTTGATACCATCCCCCACAGCAAACTCCTGGCCAAGTGGTCAGATCGTGGCTTGGACAGCAGCACTCTGTGCTGGGTTAGGAACTGGATGGAGGGCTGAGCCCAGAGAGTGGTGGTGAATAGTGCCACATCCAGCTGGCAGCCAGTCACTAGTGGTGTGCCCCAAGGATCAGCGCTGGGCCCCATGCTCTTTAATATCTTTATCGATGATCTGGATGAGGGCATTGAGTTCATCATCAGCAAGTTTGTAGATGACACCAAACTGGAGGCAGGTGTTGATCTGTTAGAGGGTGGGAGAGCTCTGCAGAGGGACCTCGACAGGCTGGACAGATAGGCAGAGTCCAATGGCATGAGATTTGATACATCTGAGTGCTGGGTTCTACACATTGGCCACAACAACCCCATGCAGTGCTACAGACTGGGGTCAGAGTGGCTAGAGAGCAGCCAAACAGAAAGGAGCCTTGGGGGTACTGGTCAATAATAGGCTGAACATGAGCCTGCAGTGTGCCCAGGTGGCCAAGAAGGCCAATGGCATCCTGGCCTGCATCAGGAATAGTTTGGCCATCAGGAGCAGGGAGGTCATTCTGCCCCTGTACACTGCACTGGTTAGGCCACACCTTGAGTCCTGTGTCCAGTTCTGGGCCCCTCAGTTTAAGAAAGATGTTGACTTGCTGGAACGTGTCCAGAGAAGATCAACAAAGCTGGTGAGGGGTTTGGAGCACAAGCCCTATGAGGAGAGGCTGAGGGAGCTGGCGTTGCTTAGCCTGCAGATGAGGAGGCTCAGGGGAGTCCTTATTGCTGTCTACAACTCCCTGAAGGGAGGTTGTAGCCAGGAGGGGGTTGGTCTATTCTCCCAGGCAACCAGCACCAGAACAAGAGGACACAGTCTCAAACTGTGCCAGGGGAAGTTTAGGCTGGATGTTAGGAAGAAGTTCTTCATAGAAAGAGTGATTCCCCATTGGAATGTGCTACCCAGGGAGGTGGTGGAGTCACCATCACTGGAAGTGTTTAGGAAGAGACTGGATGGGGTGCTTGGTGCCATGGTTTAGTTGATTAGATAGTGTTGGATGATAGGTTGGACTCAATGATCTCAAAGTTCTCTTCCAACCTGGTCTATTCTATTCTATTCTATTCTATTCTATTCTATTCTATTCTATTCTATTCTATTCTATTCTATTCTATTCTATTCTATTCTATTCTATTCTGTTCTGTTCTGTTCTGTTCTGTTCTGTTCTGTTCTGTTCTATTCTATTCTATTCTACCCTCCACACACTCTAGGAACCCCTTCTCTGCAGTGTTAAATTCCCAGCAGATGTCTGACAGGTTAACTTCACCCACAAGAACAAGGGCAAATGATCTTGAGGCACCCTCCAGCTGCTTAAAGACTAATGAATCAATCTCTTCTTCCTGGTTGGGTGGTCTATAACAGACTCCAACCATGATGTCAGCCTTGTTGGCCCCTAATTCTTACCATAGGGACTCAACCTGATCATCCATGATCTCTACTTCCATGACATCCAGAGCCTCCCTACTATACAGGGCCACTCCTCCACGCCTTCTCTCTCATCTGTCTCTCCTGTAGAGTCTGTAGCCATTGATTACAGTGCTCCAGTTGTGCGAGTCATCCCACCACGTTTCTGTGATGTCCACAGCATCATAGTTTTCCTCTTGTACCAAGGCTTCCAGTTATTCTTGTTTACTACCGATACTGCATGCATTAATGTACATACACTTCAGCTGGACTGCTGGTTTCATGCCGATTTCTGGCTTACCACCCTCAGACTGCATCGATTCATCTATAGTACTGCTGTGTTTAACTCCATCCCCCCTCAAGCCTACTTTAAAGCCCTTTCAACAAGCCCTTCCAGCTTGTGTGCCAGGATCTTCCTCCCCATCTGAGACAGAGGTACCCCATCTGTCACTAGCAGACCTGCAGCTGTATAAAGTTCCCCAAGATCAAAGAACCCAAAATTTTGTTGGTGGCACCAGCCTCTGAGCCACTTGTTAATCAGGCATGATTTCCTGTTCCTCTCATCATTCCTACCTGCAATTAAGGAGATTGATGAAAAAATTACCTGTGCCCCAGATCCCTCAGCTAATTTTCCCAGTGCCTTGAAGTCCCTTTTGATTGTTTTTAGACTTCTGATATTAACCTCATTACTTCCCATCTGCATAACTAGCAAAGGAAAGTAATCAGAGGGCTGTCCTACATTAGTTAGCCTTCCAGTAACATCCCTGACCTAGAGCCCAGGGAGACATCAGACTACCCTGTGGGAGGGGTCCAGCCAACATATGGGGCCCTCTGTTCCTTTCAGAAGGGAATCACCAATAACAATTACCCTCCTCTTTTTTTCTTTTTTTTGGGGGGGTTGGGGTACAAGTTCTGATGTGATGGGGGGACTGATTTGATTTAGTCAGCCCCCCGGATGGTGTTACTTTTTTTCCAAAATCACCTTACCCTCAACCTCTAGTGACTCATCTCTGTTGTGCAAGGGCAACTGAGGAGGGGAGCAGGGCTGGAAGGGTTTCCCCTGCCCATTCTGATGGGCACCTTTATTGATTCCCCCATTTCTTGTGTCACCTCCCTCTGCTAAGGGGGTCTGCAGAGTCTGGTGCCACAAATCTAACTCCCTTTCACATTCCCTTATAGTCCTTAGTCTTTCTCCTTTGTCCTTTAGCTCAGCCACTAGGTTAAGCAGACCATTGATCTGCTCACACCTAATGCAGGCATTGTCTCTGCCACCCTTAACTTCAAGTGTCAGGCTCCAACACTCCTCAGCCAGTTGCCTGAATGCCCCTTACATGTGGGCTTTGTTTGGATACCCACAGTTTTACAAACAGCCTTTGACCGAGTGTTAGCCATGGCTCCATTTCTACTAGAAACTGACTTTTTCTTTTTTTTTTTACCTTGCCTGGTCTCACCCCTCTCTGCTGGGAAGGCTCATCTCTCCACATAGCAGCCTCATGCTTCTTGCTGTGTTTGAACCTCACACAATTGCTGTGGCAACGCTCCCTCAACATCATATCCTCCAGAGTGAAAAACAATAAAAAGGAAAAAAATCACATTCTCTCTCACACACACAAACAAAACCCAAGCAAGCAATCAAATAAACAAAAAATCTGTCATATTTTGAAGTGTATTCCTCGGTCAGAGTAGTCATCAATGGAACCTAAACAATTGACAGACTATGAAGATTTTTAATATTACTGAATATGAAAATCTCAAATCGCACACAGTTTAGACTGTGAATGTAAGAGTAAATTAATAGAAAATATTTATGGTTCACTGTACATATCAAAGACTTTATGATCCATGCAAGCAAGCAAACAAACAAAACAAACAACAACAGAAAAGTAGTATTCCAATTAGGCATCTCTGTATGTCTTCCTCCTACAAAAGGCACACAACAGAATGAATAAAATGAAAAAGGAAATTCTTTTAGAAAATTAAAGACAAAAGAAGATGAAACACTGACCTAAATGTGCGGCAAGTTACACCAACTAGTATTTTATTGAGTTCGATGACAGAACATGAAGCATGAAGTGCTGTTTACTAAGTAAAGATTTTGAGGATTTTTAGATGAGGCAAGGCAAGACATTGTGTGAGAAGGGGTTAGAAGGGGTAAGATGAGGCAAACCAAGGCAAGAAAAGGAAATAATTAGACGGCATAACACAAGACACATCTGGAAATACGGAAATTAAATGTGGAAAAATTTCATCTGGCCAGATGAGTCTAATTACTATGGCAGTGACTGAACAACAAATACAGTTAATATAAAAAGAAAACAACATGCTTTGGGAATATTTTTTCCTTAAAAAAAATTATCTCATTTCAGTTATTTTTTTTTTCTTATTATGGTCTGGATATTTGTAAACTTCCACTTTTATTAAACTCCAAAGTAAAGAATGAGTTCTATCACATATCTGAAGTCCCTGAACCTCAGTCTAGGAGATAAGGGAATAGAATCCCTCCCATCATACAAGAAGATCTAGATCAGCTGAGGAACTTCAGCATACAAAAGTCCTCTTGTTCTGGTGCTGGTTGCCTGGGAGAAGAGACCAACCCCCTCCTGGCTACAACCACCCTGCAGGTACTTGCAAACAGCAATAAGGTCTTCCCTGAGCCTCCTCTTCTCCAGGCTAAGCAACGCCAGCTCCCTCAGCCTCTCCTTGTAGGGCTTGTGCTTGAGTCTCCTTACCAGCCTCATTGCCCTTCTCTGGACACATTCAAGAGTCTCAATGTCCTTCTCAAATTGAGTGGCCCAGAACTAAACACAGGACTCAAGGTGTGGCCTAACCAGTGCTGAGCACAGGGGCACAATGACTTCCCTGCTCCTGCTGGCCACACTATTCCTGATGCAGGCCAGGATGCCATTGGCCTTCTTGGCCACCTGGGTGCACTGCTGTCTCATGTACAGCCAGCTGTCCCTCAGTACCCCCAGGTCCCTTTCTGTTTGGCTGCTCTCCAGCCACTCCAGCCCCAGCCTGTAGTGCTGCATGTGGTTGTTGTGGCCAAAGTACAGCACCCGGCACTTGGACTTGTTGAATGCCATCATGCTGGACTCTACCTACCTGTCCTTTACCCTTCAGAGTCTTATCCCATGGGACTTTAATACAATACAATAAACCAGGTTCAAAGAGACCTTCAATATCATCGCGTCCAACCTATCAACCAATCCAACCCACCCAAACAACTAGATCATGGCACCAAGCACCCCATCAAGTCCCCTCCTGAACACCTCCAATGACGGTGACTCCACCACCTCCCTGGGCAGACCATTCCAATGGGGAATCACTCTCTCTGTATAGAACTTCCTCCTAACATCCAGCCTAAACCTCCCCTGGCACAGCTTGAGACTGTGTCCTCTTGTTCTGGTGCTGGCTGCCAGTAGATATTTGAAGAGTACAAAGCTAGCCCTGTGGAAGTCCAGGGTTGTAATCCTACTTATTGCCTTGCTTCCACCTTGCATAGTACTAAACTGCTCCAAGTCATGATCACTGTTACCAAGGCAGAAACCTCAAAAAAATTTCTGAGAGAAGCTGTGGATGCTCCATCACTGGAAATGTTCAAGGTCAAATGGGAGAGGACTTTGAGCCACTTGATAAGAGAATCCTCTCTTGAACATGTAAATCACCTGGTGAGGTGATGATTCCATTAAGAGTTGAGAAGTGTCTCAACAAAGATCATGATGAATGACCCATTTGATGTGTCACCTCTGCTCACTGAGATAGCACACCTGGCAGTCACACATACATTGCTATGTGGCTAGGGTGTGGGCTAGGTGAAGCTACAATGAATGAACCAGGAACAGTATAAAAGGCCTGAGTTATATCAGCTTACTGGAGGGAAGCATCATTTGGGACATCTCTGACTGGAGGCAGCAGCCCAGGATGTCTCTCCTTCCCCACCACTACCAAAGAAGGACCTTGGTGTGCTAACTCTCTCTCCTGCTCTCTTTTTCACTCTTCTGTCTCTCTCTGTGTCCCTTTTCTTTCTTTCTCTGTTTTGTTTGCTCCATTTTCTCTCTCTTTAATGAATAGTCTTGTTGTGACACATGTCCCCATTTGTGTCTTAATTTCACTCATGAGAATGTTCAAAAAGAACTGTGTCTCCTTCCCAACTTTTGGATTGAGACACTTTACCTAGTGGAAGACGTCTCTACCCGTAGTACAGGATTGTACTAAATGCTCTTTGAAGCTATGATTCTATGATTTTCCTTCTCCTGTTTTCATTGTGAAGAAATCTCTGTAAATTCAAGCATGCTATTAATGGCATGATGTGGGGGACAGTGATGAATTGCTGAAATAAATGGAGTCTTTTGTCTTTCTCTCTACACTCTGCCTGTGTATATTATTGTCGCTTTGGCCGTCACCCTATCCCTATACAGCAACAGCATGAGCATAGATAATTCAAAGATTATTGAAGTTTGAAGAACCATCAATGAGGCACTGAAAGAACATTTTGGAGTTTTGCCTCTATTAATTTCAGCTTGCCTAATGCATTTAGTCTTCTGATGTAAGGCTGGATCTTATCCTGGTAGATAAGTTAGTGCTGCTGCTTCCTTTGTCTCAACATTTCTTGATCTCTGTCATTGTTGATTCTGATTTATTTTCTTATCACTGCCTTTGTTTCAGTCAGAAGGATGGAAACAATATCCATGCGGACTGCCAAATGTGCCTTTTCATCAATTGAGACAGTGCCAACAAAGCAATGAGCAACCTGTTTCCTCTTTAGGAGAGAAAGATTGTCATTCTTCTTAGCTATACTCATCAGTGGTCACTTCTGTTATTTATGCCCATCCTGTTGAAACACTGTTGCAGTCCCTGGCTTAGTGGGATTTTTTGTGGGATCTTTTGCTCCTTGTGTTTCAGGTTGTATGCAAGTCAGTTTAGCCTCTTTTGCATTAAGACTAGGTTCACTACAAACTCCTTGCCCTTACTCTTATGTCTGCTTGATAATGACAATACTAGTCAGAATCTTCAGGTGAGCAGAAACATAGAGTGCAGTTGCTAACATTATCTGTGTGTGTCTGTGAATTTTTTTCTCAACAGGCCAGAAGTGCTCCTCTGAAAACTGCTAGCTCTTGCATATCAATGCCCAAACTATCAGTGTTATCTGGCTCTCTCACAGGACTATTTGTCAAATTCTTGTTATGTTACTTACAATGTCCAGATACTTTTAATGTCACACCTAGAAGTTTTTCATTCTCTGTTCTGTTATATAAAATTTACATCAAGCTCTAGTCTTCTGCTTGCACACCATAACAAAGATCTTACCTTCATATTTGATGATTGGCTTCTACTTAGTTAAAAACACAACCAACATTTTAACAACAAAATATGATTAAAAAAATAGAAAAGCAATTACTAAAGGTTTCTTGTTAATGCCACTAATCTTAAAAATACAGCATATCACAGAATCCTAGAATCCCAGAACCCCAGACTCCTAGAATCATTCAATGATACAATCATGGAATGATAGGAGTTGTAAGGGACCTCTAGGGATCATCTAGTCCAATTCCCCTGCCAAAGCAGGATTACCTAGGGCAGGCCACAAAGGAATGCATCCAGGTGCGTTTTGAAAGTCTCCAGAGGAGAATCCACAACCTCTCTGGGTGACCTGTTCCAGTGCTTCGTCTTCCTCACAGGAAAGAAATTTTTCCTGATGTTGAGGTGGAACTTCCTGTGTTCCAGCTTATACCTGTTACTCCTTGTCCTGTTACTAGGCACCACTGAAAAGAGACTGTCACCTTCATCCTGACACCCACCCCTCAGGTATTTATAGGTGTTGATAACATTTCCTCTCAGCCTTCTCTTCTCAGGACTACACTGTCCCAGGTCTTTTGCTCTCTTTTCATAGGAGAGATATTCAAGTCCCTCAGTCATCCTAATTGCTCTCCACCGGAGCCTTTCCAGTAGATCTTGGTCTCTCTTGAGCTGGACAGGCTGAAACTGTTTACAATATTCCAGGCATGATCTCTCCAGGGCAGAGTAGAGTGGAAGGAGAAGCTCCATAGACCTGCTGGACACACTTTTCTTGATGCATTCCAGGATACCACTTGCCTTTTTGGCTACAAGGAATGGAGGAGAGAGGAGAAAAATATGCAAGAAAGAAAAGATAGAGAAGAAGATGATTAAGACATAGGGAATAAGAGAGTTACAAAAGAGCAGAATATCCATTTCTTAATGTCAGTATATTAATTGCTTCAGTGACAAACTGA
The DNA here is from genome assembly GCA_033816785.1 of Picus viridis. Lineage (NCBI taxonomy): Eukaryota > Metazoa > Chordata > Aves > Piciformes > Picidae > Picus > Picus viridis. The sequence continues at coordinate 63,701,732 of CM066566.1, forward strand.
ATTGTCTGAAAAGTAACCTCATCTAAATTGAGACATCAGGAAGATCTTCACAGAATAGAAAGAGACCTTACAAAAAAAAAAAAAAAAAAAAAAAAAGAGGAAATTAATAAAAAGTAAAAATAATAAAGAGAGGAAGCAAACAAAATTATATATAAAAAAAACATTAAAAATTTAGAAGTCTGTTAAAATTGGTCATTATAAATGTAGATTTTCCTGCAAACACCTAACAAACATTGTTTCAAACATTTAGATCAATGTAAAGTATTTTAAAATATAGCTTATCAGAAAACTATAACAACAAACTCTTTTAACTAACCTGAGGAGTCACTGGTCACCAGGACAGCTGGCTTGGAAACACTTTCATCACAAAACAATTTTGTATTGGAAAAGTGACTCCATCAAAAATCAGATGTTTAAGACATGGTAGGGTTTTTGTTTTGTTTGTGTCTTGGTTTGGTTTTTTGTTGTTTTCTAAAACCTGATAAAAATACTTTTTTCTTTTAACTTTTTTTTTTTTTTTTTTTAAAAAAAGAACCTTCATTTGCTTTAACTAATTGAAAATATATTGTTTAACTTCTGTCCATAACATTTTGTTAGTATTTTTTATTAAATTGCTATAATCATTATTAACTAAATTTCAGATAAACATGCACAAAATGACAAAAGTTTTCTATTTTTTTCTGTTCCCACACTACTGCATAAAAATTACCCCAAACCCTACATTTAAGATTGTATTAAAGGTGTTTGCCAAATACCTATATTGTTTATCATCCTTCTTTGCCAATATAAATATTTTTTTTTTCCTTGAATTTTGTTGAAGGACCAAACCCCAAATGGCAAAATGTATTGAGTAGGGCTATCTCCTTCATGTGGCTGTAGTTGGATTTCTTTATGGATGATACCAATTTGGGAGCGGATGTTGATCAGTTAGAGGGTTGAAGGGCTCTGCAGAGGGACCTCGACTGACTGGACAGATGGGCGGAGTCTAGTATGATGACATTCAACAAATCCAAGTGCCGGGTGCTGTACTTTGGTCACAACAACCACATGCAGAGCTACAGGCTGGGGTCAGAGTGGCTGGAGAGCTGCCAAACAGAGAGGGACCTGGGAGTGCTGATCGACAGCTGCCTAAACATGAGCCAGCAGTGTGCCCAGGTGACCAAGAAGGCCAATGGCATCCTGGCCTGCATTAGGAATAGTGTGGCCAGCCCAAGTAGGGAAGTCATTGTACCCCTGGACTCTGCATTGGTTAGGCCACACCTTGAGTCCTGTGTCCAGTTCTGGGCCCCTCAGTTTAGGAAGGACATCGAGACACTTGAACATGTCCAGAGAAGGGCAACAAGGCTAGTGAGAGGCCTTGAGCACAAGCCCCAAGAGGAGAGGCTGAGGGAGCTGGGGTTGTTTAGCCTGGAGAAGAGGAGGCTCAGGGAAGACCTCATTGCTGTCTACAACTACCTGAAAGGTGGTTGTAGCCAGGAAGAGGTTGGTCTTTTCTCTCTACCAACCAGCACCAGAACAAGAGGACACAGTTTCAAGCTGCACCAAGGAAAATTTAGGCTCGAGGTGAGGAGGAAGTTCTTCATGGAGTCAGTCATTTGTCACTAGAATGGGCTGCCCATGGAGGTGGTGGAGTCACCATCTCTGGAGGTGTTCAAGAGGGGACTGGACGTGGCACTTGGTGCCATAGTCTAGTCATGAGGTCTGTGGTGACAGGTTGAACTTGATGATCTTCAAGGTCTTTTCCAACCTTGGTGATACTGTGATACTGTGACTGTTCAGGAAATGCTGACATTCAATAAAATTGTGCAGGCTGACCTGTTTGTCAAAATTCTCTCACCTTGAACTGTTCTTGGAAAGTGTATATAACATTAAAAAATACTTAGAATGAACCTCTATGGTGCAATTAATTGTATCCAAGTTTAAGAGTTTAAAAGTGAAATCTGCACTTTAAAGTATAAATACTGCTTTTCTTCATTCTTAAGGGAAAGGCTGTTAATCCTGCCCTGGTTTTCTTCCTTCTTAAGGGAAAGACTGCTAATCCTGTCCTGAGACACTCTGTACAAGCAGCATAAATCAGATACTCAATTTCTGAAGGCTGTCAGTTAGTTAGGATATGTAAAAGTTTTTTACCAGTTTTCACTCTCATGTTGACTAATCCTTGTTCAGTGAGGAATTCAGAAATTATATTTTCCTTTTAAAACACTTTGAAACATTTTTGTTTAGAAAAGTTGTATGTGTCTTTCCCCCAAAGAAGAGAACTGTTATCACGAAGTTATCATGAGGCCAAGGCTTGCATTCTCACATGAATCACAAAAATCCTTCGCCCTGCAGACTTCCAGTAAGTTAAAAATATTGGTACAACAAGAACTGCAGAAATGTTTTTTATTGTCTGTCCTAAACTGTAACCTGGCTTACTTATCACATGCTTTTATACTTATTACTCACTTTAACACAAGTAAGTGCAAATAAATTCTCTTGTAAATACAAATTGTTTCCTACTTCAAAAGCTGAGGATGTTAAAATTACTACAAATCTCAAATGACAGCACTATTCACAGAGCTAAGGAAGATTATCCAAGTTCCTCACTATTCACAGATACTTACCAAATGAACAGATGAAAATGAAATTATGTATGGTTTCACTACAGCTTTCACTAAGAGGTTTTTGCCAGGTGTACCTGTATATCCACTACAGTGGTGACACATACTGCATAATTTTTTGTCATATCTCATGCTTCCTGTGGTTATGTCTAGACAGAAAAAAACATGTTTGTTATTTTAAAGTCTGCCCTTTTATAAATGGTATCTTAAATGTGTTTGATAGGTCAGTCACTTAGGTGGAGGTAGTTTTACAGTTAAAGGAAAACTGTCAGCAACAAATACTTTCAGGAAAAACTATTGAAAATATTACTCTTTCTTACCAGAACTCCACAGGAGCTGTGAAAGGAACTGACGTCCTGCTATTAGCCAAAATTCTTGAACCACAGGGGCTAAAACGGTAGTATTTTGCTAAATCTAGATCAATGTGTACAAGTTCTGCCCTATGTGCTCTGCAGGACACAAAATAGGTTATATGATACAAGGCCCTGTCTGACAGACCCTAATTTAATGATTAAACTATGAAGAGCGTGACCCATCATATTTCAGTGACAACGAACAAATTAAAGACAGGCTGACTCAACATTTAAACTATCCAAGGTGGTTAAAGAATACCTTTACTGTAAAGACTATTATTGATTGTTAAAAAAGCTAATCTTGTCATGATTTTAAGTTGAAACTAGATGTATAAAGTCTTCATTTACTTGTCTGAGTATCATGGGTAACAAATTAAGCTACCTAGAAAGACTAAAAAGAGATTGTATACTCACAGGAGAGTTTATTTTAGCTTGTTTGTTTGTTTGCCTATTTTTACACTGGTCGATAAGTTTGCACATCTAGATATGCTTACCTTTAAAATAATAGCAATGAAAGATTTTATTCTCAGATTTTGTAATTCACTGCCATGTTTTGAGAAGGAAGTCAGTTTGTGTCAGCTTATTAGCCAGAAGTCTGCTACACTGAGGAAGGAGAAAAGCGTCAACTAAGCAAAGCATAAATAGTGCTTACTTGCCCTGAACCCAGAAATAAGGACACAAAAATAACACGTCCAGCAGCAGTGTACTGACATTTTGTAGAAGAGTAAAATCAAAATATTTAAGTAACACATAATGGCAAAGAAGCAAAATTTTTAAAAAAATCACAAAACCAGCAGTGATAAGAACAATAATGGGGAAGAGAATTTGATTACTTGTGTTTTTTCTCATCAAAGAGCTATCATATCTGGCCAATTTATACCTGCCATCTAAGAACATGCTTAAAGTCCATAGCCATCAGCGGTAACTTGTGGTAGTTTTAGGATATGCCTTTAAAAGTTAGCTGCAGATTTTGAGCAGAAAAGTAGAAAAATATAATCAATTCACAATTGGGCATAAAAAGGAAAACAAAAGATTATTCTAAACAAATTTCATTGGAAAGAATATCTGGTTTAGAAGCAACTCTTCTATAAACATCTCACACATTTTATCTTCATTCTTTCTTCTTCTCTACATGCTTAGCTGTTCTGCTCGGCTGGGGAGGATAATGCTTTTGACCCTGCAGATAAGGACGCTAACATTACTTCTTTGAGCTAACATGTTCTCCCAACAGCTTCTCTTTTCTTCTAATTATATGGGGAAAGGAGGTGGCTTTGGGGGGATTGCAACAACTTTCCTCAGTCATTTTGACCAGGGGGGTTTCCCTGCTGTTTTCTAATTATAAATACCTGTATGATATTGTAAATACTGTATATTTTGTACATATTCATTGCATTCCATTGTAGAGTGTAGTTTTTGCTTTGTAAATACAACTTACATTTGTTTTCAATTGAGCTAGTCATGCTTTAGTTAATGTAGTGGGAAATTCCAATCCACCACATAACTACACATCATCCATTCTGTGGTACTGCATACTCTCAGCTGATACAAGATCCTCAAAGAATGACAGTTTCAAATGGATAGTGATAATAATTGATAACAGATCATAGAATCGTAGAATTGTTAGGGTTGGACGTGACCTCAAGGATCATCTAGTTCTAACCTCCTGCCATGAGCAGGGACACCTCACACTAGATCAGGTTGATCTGAGCCACATCCAGCCTTGCCTTAAAAACACCAAGGGATGGGGTTCTTCCACCTCCCTGGGCAACCTGTCTCTACCACCTTCATGGTGAAGAATTTCTTCCTAACATCCAATCTGAATCTACCAATTTCTATTTTTGTTCTATTCCCCCTAGTCCTATCACTAACTGACACCCTAAAAAGTCCCTCACCAGCTTTCTTGTAGGCCCTCTCAAGACACTGGAAGGCCACAATAAGGTCTCATTGGAGCCTTCTTTTCTCCAGACTGAATAGTCCCAACTCTCTCAATCAGTCTTCATAGGAGAGGTGACCATTGATGAGGTTACTCCAGCAGTTTTGTTTTGAAGTTGGAAACTGGTAGAAATTATCAGTTGTACAAATATCCCCATTACATACCCATATTCAATTATAATATGTGTCTTGCTGCCTAAGAGTTAAACATCAGTATAAGAAATGTCTGCCCTTGCCTTCTTTTCTATATAAGGGAACAAGTTGTGTAAAAGTGCTGTTCAAGGAATTTCAGAAAATAACTTTTGAAATGGCAAACTGAAGAGAGAAAAGTTATGCCAGTCAAAAAAGACACTAGCAGAAACTGGGAACATGAACAAAAAGTGATGAAAAGACATATTCTTATGTAGAAAGACAGAAACAATATAATCTTCCTGATATAATAGTTTTTATGAAATTTATTTTCTCATGTATTGTTATAGTTCATCTTTCCTTTGAAATGCAAATGGTTTCTCAGATTTGCAGCCATACTTTTATTAGTTCTACTTAAAAAGTTTAAGCCAAATATTTCAGCTTCAATTACAGCGTATGCTTTCGTTAAATCTTTTCCAAATGTTTTCTGCTGTGTATAGCTGAACCAATAGGTTAAGAAGTATAAGCACCAGTAATTGCTTAATGAAATGATATGGCATCTGTCCAAGCACTCAGTTATTCCAGCTGATATACTAAAAAAACAATAAATTACTTTTTAACCTAAAATTAAATTAAATTACAAAAAGCTCTAAAAATCCCCAAACAAAATGAAGACAATAAAACCCAACAACAATCCTGTGAGTAGACAGACATCACATGCTTGATATTTTTCAAGTACATATTAATATCAAGGTTGTCAAATAGCTGAACAATGAAACACATTAATAAAAATTCAAAGCTGCTACTTGCACTGCACAATGAGTTGATGGAAAATGCCTCACAACCATACACTCTCTGTACAGCACTAAAGAGTGCATGAAATTTGCTGAGTAGCACAATTTATTGTGATAGTTATTCATTTGACACAGAATATGCTACAAAGCCTTTTACTGAAAAGAGTGATGAAACTGTGAGTGCTCATTTAGCAAAATTTGTATACAGGATGCGTTTGTATTCATATAGATGATACCATTTTTCCCATTAAATGTGTTGAACTAATTCAATATAGCTAATTTAATAAGACTTCAAATACTACTTTCCCATCAGAAATATTACAAGTCTCAATACCTGACAAAATCAGTGTACCAAATGTGAATAACTTGATACACCACAGCTTAGAAAAACCTGATTTTCTTCGTCTTTAATAAACAACCATCACAGAGCTCTCATCTTCTTAATGGGATTGGTTGAATACAGGCTGGAGTGGAGAGACTGACAGAGGAACAATGATGATGGCTGAAACACTGGGTCACAGAAGACTACTCCAGAATACATATTACATATTTTTTCCACTTCAGTAAGGGCAAATGTAAGTCCTGGCCCTTCAGACTTGTCAGTCAAAGTGTGCTACCAGGTATATCTATACTGCCAAATAGTAACAGGCCAGGAACTACACAGAGGATGTTCCTCTACACTTTTCAACAGTTTTTGTTTTCCCTGGCTATAGTTTGGGGCAGGAGAAGTCCAGTGACTGAGAATAAAGACAAAAAGACATGCCTAGACTTTGTCAGACCATAAACAGGGTCAAGAGAAGCAAGTCTGAGATAGTTAGTGCCCGGGTCAGCTACTGAACTCTAATCTTCTCTTATTTGGCAGTGTATACATAGACTGTCAAAATAAGAAACATTCATGCATCTACTGATGGCAGGACTACAGACTTATAAAGCATTGCTCAATACAGGAAAACAATATTATAAAACAAACAACAAAAAACCACAACAGCAGCAAAACAACCACCACCCCCAAAACCACAACCACAACCAAACCAAAAACCAACCAAAACCCAAAAATTCCACACAAACTCCCCACAACTCATTGGATGACTCTTGACAGAATGAAAAATTGCTCAACATAATGAGCTTAAAAAAAAAAAAAAAAAAGAATTTTCCTAAGAAAAATTAGATATAAAAATAATTATTTGAGAAAAAAAGATAAAAGGGAAAAGGAATGGAAAATAATCAAGACCAAAATGATAGTCAAGTGAAAATTCAGACTTTAAGCAATGACTTCCTGTAACTTTATCAAAGATAAATGAAACATGAAAAGGCTTATAAACTTAAAAAGAAGTATTTAATAGAGTCCTAGAATCCTTTCGGCTGAAGATCATTGTGCCCAACTATTATATAACTTTACCAAGTCTTGTGCTGAACCATGCATCTTTTTAAAAACTTCCAGGGATGAGGATTCAACCACATCCCTTGAGAGCCTGTTCCAGTGTTTGATAACCCTTTCAATGAAACTTGGGCAACTTCATCTCTCAAAGGAGAGGAAGCTCCATAGATGAGGAGGGGGTGATGGCAACCTCTGTAGCCAGAGATGTGACATTTGTTACTGTGGGAGTGTGGTGGGTGTGTATGCTCTTGCATGTGTATGAAGGGGCAGAGGATGAGAGCTTTTTTGGGAATAGTTCTAGAAGGATATTTAGAGGCTTTTAAGCTTTTACTAATGTTTTTGTAATATCACCTATTGTGGCTTATCAGTTGTATTACTTATATTGATTCTGAATATAGAATTCACTGATTTCTGGTTAATTATATGCCAATAACAAAACAATGAGCAGTTTGATCCTGATTTGATTAAAATCACATAAGTGGAAGTGTTCTCATTAAAAAATATATCTATATCTATATCATCTATATCTGTATCTATATAATTCTTTACCATTAGTCCAAGAGATCATCCATTCTTGTGAGATTTTAAGACAAAAAAAACCCCAAAACCTTATCTAAAAGGCAGACTTCAGTATCCTCATGATTTAGGACAACAAAAATTTTGTAAAATGATATTGTATTTCAGTGTAATTTTTATTTGAAGTTGATTCACTGTCTAATCATACAATGTTACAGGCTTGGGGAAGTGTGGCTGGAAAGCTGTCTGGCAGAAAGGGACCTGAGGGTTCTAATCAATGGGCAACTGAATATGAGCAAGCAGTGTGCCCAGGTGGTCAAGAAAGCAAATAGAATCCTGGCTTGTATCAAAAATGCTGTGTCCAGCAGGAGTATGAAGGTGATTGTTGTCTTGTACTCTGCTCTGGTGAGGCCACACCTCAAGTATTGTGTCCAGTTTTGGGCTCTTCTATACAGGAGAGATGTGGAGGTGCTGGAGCAAGTGCAGAGGAGGGCAGGAAGCTGGTGAAGGGCCTGAAGAATAAATCTTATGAGGAGTGACTGAGGGAGCTGGGGCTGTTTGGAAAAGAGGAGGCTGAGGGGAGACCTGGTCTGGTGCTGGTTCCTTCTGACAGGTAATTAGTGATAGAACAAGAGGAAATGGCCTCAAACTATGACTAGGTAGGTTTAGACTGGACATTAGGAAAAAAATTTCACAGAAAGAGTGGTCAGGCATTGGAATGTGCTGCACAGGAGGTGGTTGAGTCACCAACCCTGGATGTATTTAAAGGTCATTTAGATGTGGTGCTTGGGAATACGGTTTAGGGGTGAACTTTGTAGAGCAGGGTTATTGGTTGGACTTGGTGATCCTGAGGGTCTTTTCTAAACTGAATGTTTCTGTGATTTTGTGATTTTGTTATCAAGATTAACTCTCAAATAAGACATTTCATTATTTTTTTACATTCACAGGAGAAATTAATTCTTCCTTTCCTTACAGCTCTAGGGAGTATAATTCTTCATGAAAACTTCAGTCATAGGAATAAGTCAAAGGGTGTTCCACATTTAGCATAGATTTATAATGTGTGGCAGGATTTTAGTTATGGGGAAGGTTCTATAGGGAAAACTTCTGTAAGAAGCTTCTACAAGCTTCTTCTAAGTCTGACAGCCAATGCCAGATGGCTTCAAGATGCACCTGCCATTGGCCAATGCCAAACTCATCAATGATGGCAGCAGTGCCTTTCCAATAATTTATTTAAGACAGGAAAACAAAACAAAACAAAACAAACAAACAAGAGTGAGACTATGTGAGTGAAACACCTCTACAGACATCAAGGTCAAAGAAGGAGAGGAAGAAAATGCTAGAGCAGATCTTCCCACAGCCTGTGCCAAGACAAGTTGGCAGCCTGTGGCAAGACAAGTTGTCACCCTGCAGCCCACAGAGCCCATGCTGGAGTACATGAATGCACCACCAAAAGGAGGGTAAGGCTCCAGGGAGAGCCCACACTGGAGTAGCCTTCTGGCAGGACTTGTGACCTTGGCAGAAAGAAGCCCATGCTGGAGCAGGTTTGCTGATAGGGCTTGGGACCACACTGAAGGTGTCTGTTCCTGAAGCACAGACAGCACCTTGTGGGAAGGATCCCTGTGTAGGACTGTTTTGCACTGGAACGATGCCATGGTGGAGCAGGGAAAGGAGGTGGAAGTGACAGAGACAATGTGTACTGAACTGACTGCAACCACCATTTCCCATCCCCCTGTGCCACTCAAGAGGAGGTGGTAGAGAGACTTGGGAGTAAAATTTAGCACAGAAAGAAGAAAGGGGTTGGGAGAAAGGTGCTCTATGATTTATCTATATTTCTTATTACCATATTGTGATTAATTAATTTTTCCCTGAATAGAAATAGTTGCATCCACAATAGCAATTGTTGAATGATCTCCCTGTTCTCATCTTGACTTGTGAGCCTTTCATCATATTTTCTGTCCTCTGTTCAGCTGAGGAGAGGGAATAATAGAGCAATCTGTTGGACACCTGGCATCCATCCAAGGTCGACTCACCACAGACATTTCGTGTTTAAAAGATTTATCACATGCAACAATGTATACGCTACTGCTGACATTGAGAACAGCTACCAGCATATGGGTAGTGATTTATTCTTCAAACATCAGCTGCTACATGTAGCTTGTTTCACTAAAATATCATTGAAGTTATGCTGATTACTTGTACCATAATCTGGAATGTTCTTAACTGAAATGATCAGATGCAAAGGTGATTTTAAATTATGGATTTCTCAATTTTAACATTGTTTGTTGTTAAGAAATGTATAATATTTGAACTTTGCTCCTTCATGTTCACATTTTATTTAAGGATAGTTTAGCATGAATTCATAGTATGAGCCACTGGGCAGTACCCAAATACAGCAATTTTTAATTTTTTTCTACTCTTAGCTGAACAACTTAGATCTAGTCAAGCATTTTTGTTACTTGGAACCACACTTAGGATAGATTATATAGATGTGTAGATAGGTAATGTACATATATATATGTAATAATTTTCATTATCTCTAAGGGGAATTATGTTCTCAGATCATTCATAAATCACTTTAAATTTTGTGCATTTTTAAGATGTAAATTGATATAAAATTCTTTATCTTCTCTTCTCATTTTGAACTACAGTGTGCAACAGAACACTCTATTGAGAGTCCAGTGTGAGATCCAGACAGGCTGATTTGTCCAAAGAGTACCACATAACACAGAAGTGATAGCCTGGGTCCTTAAAATAGAATAGCTCTGTTATCAGGATGATAGCTCAGCTACTAAGCCTTGATCTTGACATGGTGATGCAGTATCATGCTGACATAGATGATATAAGCATAGTACTTCATGTTCTGAACCGAATTCACCCTGCAGTGGTTGATACAGACAAACTCTACTTCAATTAGTCTTACCCTTTTTGTCTTATTTCTTGTGTCCGTGTTCTGTCCCCTGGTCTTTTACTCTACAGTCTCATAGTATTGGTAATGCTGCTAATGCACACTGTATAAATCAATAAATATGTGATGTCTTGCAAGCACTGTACTAATGATTCATAAAGAAATAATGTTATTTCTTGTTTGTGATATTAGAATTGCTTTCCACACTGATGAGTCATGGAATCAGAATAGTTATTTGTGATTTGACTGAATAATCCAGGAGCAAAGATCAAGCTGAGGATGAAGTTTACATGCATTCTCTTCTTCCATATGATGAGAAAGAGATGTAGAATAATTCATAGTTAACATAATAGCAGTCTCAAGATGCACCAGGGAGAGTTTAGTCTCGAGATGAGGAGAAAGTTCTTCACAGAGAGAGTCATTAGCCATTGGAATGGGCTGCCCAGGGAGGTGGTGGAGGCACCATCCCTGGAGGTGTTCAAGAGGGGATTGGACGAGGCACTTGGTGCCATGGTTTAGTAGTCATGAGGTCTTGGGTGACAGGTTGGACTTGATGATCTTTGAGGTCTTTTCCAACCTTATTGATTCTATGATTCTATCATCCTAATAATAAATAAATATTTGAAAAAAATTGCATTTACCTTATAGCCATTTCCTAGATAAAAATGTAACTGAAAATCAAGAAAGCTTTGACCATATGAGGGTTGTAGTATGAGTCATAATTGCTATAATGGCCCATTAAAATAAAGAAACCTTTGGAAGCAGGACTCCCAGTTCAGGGTCAATAGTTGAAAGAGGGGTTTTTTATATGGTACAGCACAAAGTCATGCTCCTGTATCTTCCTTATGTAGCTTCCAAAAGTGGGTTGTTATACAGACCAATAGAGTCTTTTAAGTCAGTGCCACCCCTTCCAACTCATTTTGATATTCATAAATGTACTCTAAAATATCAATAGACTCAATTTTTAAGTGTAGCTCATTTATATACAATTCTATAGCCCAGGTCTACACTGGCCCTGGCTAAACTGCTGAAAATAGTAGACGACAGTTCCTTGTTAACTCACTGCCTCCTGTTACTGCCACATAAGTTACACCTCTGGTGTCCTGACTGTCTGACCCAACAGGAGGACACAGAACACAGTGTATTTCTACCCATAAATCCTGCACCCTATGAATTCATCTGCAAAGTCATTCTCTTCCTCTTTCTTCCCTCTCTGCTGCCATGGGAGATGCTCCCTATCGGGTAATGGTGGGGGAGTATCTCAAGGCCTCTTAGGCCTGTCTAGGCCTAATGCCAGGAGGAGAAGGAGGGAGGGAGGGGGCAGTCTCAGACTTGTCCAGCCTGAGACTAGCCTAGCAGTGCAGGGAGGAAGAAAGAGCCCTGGAGGTTTTGGGTACACCCTAAGGTGGGAAGAAGGGAAGTGTTGAAGGCCTTTGGGTATGCTTTGGGATATCTTTGCCACTATGCTTTGTAGTTTCTGTAAAACACTAATTGCTTTTCCATTTAAACTTTCCATCACTTTCCAACCCATTTGTGTGAATGTCATTCTTTTGCCCCTCTTGGGGCAATAGAGGGTCTGTCCAGCCTTAAATCAGCACACTTACTGCAGTCATAAATCACAGAATCATAGAATTTTTAGGGTTGGAAGGGACCTCAAGGATCACTTAGTTTCAACCTCCCTGCCATGGGCAGGGACACCTCACACTAGATCAAGTTGCCCAGAGCCATATCTAGTCTGGCCTTAAAAACCTCCAGGGATGGGGCTTCTACCACCTCCCTGGGCACCCCGTTCCAGTGTCTCACCACCCTCATGGTGGAAAACTTCTTTCTAACATCCAATCTGAAGCTACCCATTTCTAGGAGGATACGTCCTCCTAGTTGCCCTGAGGATCTTAAATTCTATTGCTTCATGGTCACTGCAGCCTCATATTGGTGAGCAGCCCTTTCCTATAGGTGAGAACAAGGTCCAGCATAGCACCTTTTCTCATTGGTTAGTCCACCATTTGGAGGAGAAAGTTGTCATCTATGCATTCCAGGAACATCCTGGAACATCCTGGAATGCTGATAGCTAGCTGTGTTTTCCCTCCAGCAGCTGTCAGGGTGGCTGAAATCCCCCACAAGGACCAGGGCCTGTGCATGTGAAGCCACTTCTATTTGTCTGTGCAGTGCCTCATCCGCTTGGTTCTGCTGGTCAGGTGGCCTCTAGCGGACCTCTACAGTAACATCATTTTCCCCTGTCTTCCCTTTAATCTTCACCCATATGCTCTCAAACAGCTCATCATCCTTCCACAGGTGTGACCGGTTTAGGCTGTGCCTTTAAGAAAGAGACACTTTCTGAACACTCTAGCCGAATGTTTTGATATTAGAATGAAAACAATGATATGCTAATTCAATTTCATTGGTGGAACCTGGCTGTAAATTTTTGTTTAGTCTTTCAGTCGGGGAGGGTAGTCAGTAGTCGTCTTCTTCTTCCCCCTGTGCTGTGAGCTGGCTCGTTTCTCTCTACGATTCTTGCTAACCAGATAAGAAAACTAACTTTGCATTCGCTTTGACCTTTAACAAAGTTTTCCCCTTTTCATTACCTTCCTTTCTCTCTCTCTCTAACCCTTTTGGGAAAAAGGGGAGGTAGGGAGGGAGAAGGGAGCGGCAGGCCGAACCCCCTGGCCGCGGGGGGGGGGGGGTTGGGGAAAGGTTTCCTGTATTACATACTTTGCTGTATATTTCTGTATGTATTGTAAATATTGTATATTTTTGTACATAATCATTGCATTCCATATCTGCTTGTAAAATACAGCTTTCATCTGCTTCTCCGGCTGAGTTAGCTGTGTAATTCTTTTGTGTGTGTGGGGGGAACCTTCCTACTCCACCACAACAGGTGGAGCTTCACTGATTCCAGCTGGTCACTAACATAGAGAGCAACACCTTCTCCCCTCCTGCCCTGCCTTTGTAAAGAGCTTGTACCCATCTATCCCCACATTCCAGTCATGGGAATCACCCCACCAACTTTTAGTAATAGCCACTATGTCATAGCATCCTATCAGCACAGTGGCCCTTAATTCATCCTGTTTGTTGCCCAAGCTGTACGCATTTGCATAGAGGCACTTCAGCAGTGCTAGCCATGTCACAGTATCACAGTATCACAGTATTACCAAGGTTGGAAAAGACCTCGAAGATCATCGAGTCCAACCTGTAACCACAAACCTCACAACTAGACCATGGCACCAAATGCCACATCCAGTCCCCTCTTGAACGCCTCCAGGGACGGTGACTCAACCACCTCCCCGAGCAGCCCATTTCAATGACGAATCACTCTCTCAGTGAAGAACTTTCTCCTCACCTCGAGCCTAAACTTCCCCTGGTGCAGCTTGAGACTGTGTCCCCTTGTTCTGGTGCTGGTTGCTAGGGAGAAGAGGCCAACCCCTTCCTGGCTACAACCACCTTTCAGGTAGTTGTAGAGAGCAATGAGGTCGCCCCTGAGCCTCCTCTTCACCCTTTTAGGTGAATCCCCCTTGATTCACTTGGGGTGCTTCGTCCCAGTGCTTTGTCCTTGGCTTGCCTCAGGGCAGCAAGTGGAGAGCCCTTGCTAGTGCTGCATCCCTCTGCCTCTGGTGAGCTGCCCCAATGCTTGTCACAGGCAAGCATGAAATTAACAACCCCTTCCCCCTTCAAATCTAGTTTAAAGCCCTATCAATGAGCCCTGCCAACTTCTGCCCTAGAATTTCCCCCCTCTAAGACAGGTGCATCCTGTTGGTTGCTTGCAGCTCTAGTGCCCTGTAAACTGAGCTGTGATCATAAAATCTGAACCCCTGTCAATGGCAATAGTCCTGGAGCCATGAATTGACCTCTAAATGTTCCCTCATCCATCGCCAATATCTGAAGAATTTAATATTAAAATTGCAGTTAATAAGGCAAAGTTCTTCACTTGGGTACTCTCACCTTAAAAATCTCATTTGAAGCTGGGTGCTTATGTTATTTTAGTCTTGCTTCATAATTTTTATTCGAAACAAAGCCATTGTATCTTCACAAAATTTCTTCCTTCAGTTGTTCAGCAGTCCAACTTTGAGGATCTTCATTTAATATAAACACCTCTTAATTGTAAATTGCCTTGATCTTTAAACTCACTAATTTAACTTGCATTCCTGTCCCACATAAAACTAGACAGCTATGTTACAAATGATTCCAGACTGTGACAAGTGTTGCACTTACAAAATACGTACAACAAAGGAAATACCTAAAACTGAGCAGAGCAGTTAATTGAGTTAATTGACATCCCATTGGTAAGATGTGGAATGATACACATTTTACAAGGAAAGCATCAGATTGAATGAGAACTTTTTCTTAAGTGGAAAATAGAAGACTAGTCTCACTTCAAAACCTTTAATTATATTTTGATTTTATTGCAAGCCAATACCTACAATTGTTAACACAAATAAAAAGGTTTTATATCAGTTTTAAAAGTTTTATATCAGTTATATTATTCAGACATCTTTCAAAAACAAAACAAATAAAAACCCTCCCCCAAACCCCCCACCAAACAGAAAAAACAGAACATTCCTTGAAATCAATGTATTAATTTTAATAAGATTAATGAACAAAAGATAACGATCCTAGAATTCACAACTTCAAATTTAATATAGCTTACCTGAACAAAAGTCTCCTACATAATATGTTTGAGGGGAGGGAGGATTTTGTACCTGGTATAGTTTAATATTACATTACTTCACACAGAAATGAGAAAAATATTTCAGTAGCTGAACTTAATTATATATAATTTATAAATGTTACTTATTTAATAATGATTTGTGCATATTCCAGCACATTTCTACATTTTGAGTTTCTATCCAAATTTCATACTTCAAGGGTTACATCTGCAGTTGTTATGTGAAGATTGAAGCTTTTTTCATTAAATTAGATTTCCGCTGGATTAACCTTCCACTCTCAAAATGTACCATTTAATCAGTGCTGCTATTTTCCTGTAATGGAAAAGAACAAAGCTTATGACTATTGGATTTGTATAAGCATACTGTACAAATAGTAAAGTTTTCTGCTTACACTGCAAAATCATGAAGCCATGGAGAAAAATACTGTAATATGGAAGGGTACATAATTAAGAAAGAATGGTACTAATTTCTCAGTTGACTATATCTGAAATGGAAATTTCACAGGTGAGTTTTACAGAATGTAAATATAGGTTTTGCAAATTATTCCATGGAAAGGAGTTTTCCCTGCAAGCAAAAGTTAGATAGACCCTCAGAAAAATCTGAAATAAATGAATGTGCTGATTTATATTTGTCAAGTTGTTCTGAAGGAACAAAGCCTGAGATATGCCCTGAACAAGATAATGGAGCAGGAGCCAAGAGCTCTGGTTTCCCAGGATGTTGCTCAGGCTTCTCTGAACATGTGCTGGGGTCCAAGTGGGACAGGCATGCGTGCCTTTGGCCATGTTTGGAGAAAACTGGTTCTATAGGTTAAAGTATCATGCTTCTATATCTTAATCTTTGTTGCCACTGGCCATCATCATCACAGGATATCTATACATACTAGCCCAAAGGGTGAGCAATTTGCCTTGTTTTGCTGGAAGAAGCACAAGAGCTGCTGTGAAGGTTGCAGCTAAAGAACCTCTTCATAGCAAGAAAACCTACAAAAGCTGCCAAGCTGCTGGGATGAGAGCTCCTCAAAAGCCTGAGCACCAAAGATACTCCAAATCACAGCCTACCTGGACAGCCACATCATCTACCTGCCTACAGTGTGCCAGGGACACATACTTCACAGAGAAGCCTTTCTCCAGCACTAGCAGCATCCACCTACAGAGTTCACCATTGCTTTGTTCAACCAGTGTAAATCCAAACGCACTCCATATTCTTGGGATTATAAGTACAGTAGCCAAATATACTGGAATAAAGCAACTTGCACTGTGTGACCCAGCAAATCTGATGTTTAATAGGTATCTGTAAAAAGTTCAGTTGCTCTAGCCACTCTATTGGGTGAGTTCTAGAGTTCTTGGCTCTCCCCCTACCACTGTCTGCATAGCTCCACTCAGCCACTCTGCTCACTGCCTGCAGCCTGGAGACAAGCCGTGTGCCACGGCCCTGCTTCATGCTACCTAGGGCCTACACAACACCACAAGGCACAGCTGTATGTCTCCCACTGCTTCTGAGAAACTTGAAACTGTTCTTGGAGCCAGGGAAATGGTGACACCACTTCTCTTTGATATATATTTTTCCCACCGATTTTCCCTCCCATTTCTCCTCTGCTCCAGTTGCAGTCTAATAAAGTCAGTTCATTAGCTGTTTGTCATCGTTTTGCCTTAATTAGGTCCAAGGGAATTATCTGAATCACAGCACAGTTACCCCCCTACATCTTCTGCTGACCAGGGTTGGTAAGGGGAGGCCTGGCTCATAACAATTAATAAACCATACTTTTATGTATTAATAGCTGATATATTCCAAGAAAAAAAAAATGTGGTCTGTGTTGTTTTAACAAAATAATGTATCTTTAAACAATTATGGAGAAAGTAGAATGAATTTGAGGCTGAAGAATGCATGTAATCACAGAGAACTGCAAGGATTTGCTGCTGGATGGCTGAGATTGTGCAGATGTTCATATTTTGCATGAACTGGAAGACATTTACATCTGCCTTCCATTCAAATTTAGGTTGTGTTATACTTTGGAGGGCTTCTACATTGTGTAAGAGAAAGTTTGCTTTTAAAATTTCAATAGATTTTCAATTAGAAGCTGAAGAAATATTAGTTCATTAGAAATAATGTTTATTTTAATGTTAAGAATAAAATAATAGACTTTTCTTTTGAACCATGGAATCATCAAATTAACCAGGTTGGAAAAATCCTTCGAGTTCAACCTATCACCCAACAACATCTAATCAACTAAATCATGACACCAAGTGCGCAATCCAACGCCTTCTTAAACACCTCCAGTGATGGGGACTCCACCAGCTCCCCAGGCAGCCCATTCCAATGGCAAATCACTCTTTCTGTGAATAATTTCTTCCTAACATCCAGCCAAAACCTCCCCTGGTGCAGCTTGAGACTGTGTCCTCTTGTTCTGGTGCTGGTTGCCTGGCAGAACAGACCAACCTCCACCTGCCCACAATCACCCTTCAGGTGACTCCCCTGAGCCTCCTCTTCTCCAGGCTAAACAACCCCAGCTCTCTCAGCCTCTCCTCATAGGGCTTGTGCTCCAGACTCTTCACCATCTTTATTGCCTGTTACTGGACATGTTCAAACAACTCAACATCTTTCCTGAATTGAGGAGCCCAGAACTGAACACAGTACTCAAGGTGTGGCCTAACCTGTGCTGAGTTCAGGGGCAGAATGACTTTCCTGCTTGTGATGGTTTAACCCACACACATCAACAAAAACTTGGCTGAGCCCAGTTGAGGAAGCGAATGGAGCTGTATTTTACAAGCAATAATGGAATGCAATGAATATATACAAAATATACAGTATTTACAATATTATACAAGTATTTACAGAAAAAAGCAAACAGCTGAGAAAATCCTCCTTGGGCAGGAGGATTCCACCTCGCCTCCCCCCACCCTCTCCTGTCCCTTTTTCCTCTGTTTAATTAGAAGAACAGAGAAAAGGAAAATGTTAGGGGAATTTCAGTTAGCTCAAAGCGTTGTTAAGAAGTTAGTATTGCTTATCTCACGGTGCTAGATAACTCTCTTGCAAAGCAGACATGCCACAAGAAAGACACAGAGTGAGAACAGAATGTAAGATTGTAAAACTACATCCTACTCATCTACCAATGAAATTTGTTTAGAATTATCACTCTCTTGTTTTCCTTTTTACACCAACCATAGGTCCTAGCTTAAAGGCACAGCTTAAACTGTCAAACTGCTCCTGCTGACTACACTATTCCTGATCCAGGCCAGGATGCCATTGGCCTTCTTGGCCACCTGGGCACACTGCTGGCTCATGTTCAGCCTACTATCAACCAGTACCCTCAGGTCCCATTCTGCCTGGCCTCTCTCCAGCTACACTATCTCCAGCCTGTAGTGCTGCATAGGGTTGTTGTGGCCAATGTGTAGAACCTGGCACTTAGATGTGTTAAATCTCATGCTGCTGGACTCTGCCCATCCGCCCAGCCTATCAAGGTCTCTCTGCAGAGCTCTCCTACCCTACTCCTAGCTTGGTCTCACCTGCAAATTTACTGATGATGAACTCAATCACCTCATCCAGATCATCAATAACTACATTTGAAAGGATGGGGCCCAGCACTGATCCCTGGGGGACACCGCTAGTGACTGGCTGCCAACTGGAAGTGGCACCATTCACCACCACACTCTGGGCATGGCCCTCCAGATAGTTCCTGACACAGCACAGAGTGCACCAGTCCAGGCCATGGGCTGACAGCTTTGCCAGGATTTTGTTATGGTGTCATGGGCCTTGCTGAAGTCCAGGTTGACTACATCCACAGCCTTCCCCACATCCACCAGGTGGGTCACCTGGTCATAGAAGGAGATCAGGTTGGTCAGGCAGGACCTGCCCTTCCTAAATCTATGCTGGCTGGGCCTGACCCCTTGGCCATCCTGTAAGTGCTGTGTGATTGCACTCAAGATGACCTGTTCCATAATCTTGCCTGGCACTGAGGTAAGGCTAACTGGTCTGTAATTTCTTGGTTCCTCCATTTGACCCTTCTTGTGGATGGGTATCACACTGGCCAGCTTCCAGGCATCTGGGACCTCTCCAGTGAGCCAGGACTCATGGAAAATGATGGAGAGAGGCTTGGATAGCTCATCTGCCAGTTCTCTCATGACCCTAAGATGGATCCCATCTGGTTCCATGGACTTGTGGGGATCCAAGTGGCTGAACAAGTCTCTAACTACTTCCTCCTGGATTACAGGGGCTCTGCTGCTCCCTGACTGCTTTCTCCTAGATTACAGGGTAACTATACTGCTCCCTGACTCCATCTGCCAGCTCAGGAGGCCAGTTGTCCTGAAGACAACCTATCCTACTATTGAAAATTGAAGCAAAAGTGTTAAATACCTCTGCTTTTTCCTCATCTTTTGTTACAATATTCTCCTCCATGTCCACTAAGGTGTGAAGGTTATCCTTGCCCCTCCTTTTGACGTTAATATATATACAAACCCATTTTTTTGTTGTCCTTCACAGAAGTGGCCAGTTTAAGTTCTAAATGGGCTCTTTCCTCTCTAATTTTTTTTCCTACATGACCTAGCAACGTCATTAAACATTTCCTGGGTTACGTCCCTGTTTTTCTTTTTCTCTCCTTAATTCATTCAGAAGCACATTGCCCATCCATGCCAGCCATCTACCCTTTCGGGTCATCTTCCAGCACATTAGAACAGCCTTCAAGATTTCTTTCTTGAAGCAGGTCCAGTCCTCCTGGACCCTTTTGTTTTTAAGGGCTGTTTCCCAAGGCATCTTCTGAGTTAGTTCTTTAAGTAGTCTGAAGTCCACCCTCCAGATGTCCAGAGTGGAGATTTTGTTGATGCCCCTTTTAGCTTGACTGCACGTTGAAAGCTCAATTATTTCACGGTCGCGTGTACTAGTGTCTATATAATCATACTAGTTCAGAAGTTTGAGGATTCTATTTCAGCTTTTGTGAACTCCTCCAAAAACTTATCACACAATCTATAATCTCTAATTTGGTTGTAATTTGGCATTCTCTACTACTTGCTCGTTCTGATGTGCACAGTAGACTTAAATATTTTTACCTAGGAATTAGCAAGATATTTCTAGTTTTGTGATAATCCTTGTCTGCTACACATTCACAGTGTATAGTTGATATACCAATGACAACTGGTACCATTGTCTTTCCTGACAAACAAATTATCCCATACCAAACTCAGAGAATACGTCTAATTGCAAGACAGTAATTAAAATCTGTTTCTTAAAGGTTTTCTTTATATATCCACAGTGAAAATCAGGAGAATGTGATCATATTTTCACATAAAAACTCTTTAAAATACTTATTCATTAAAAATATTTAGTGTAATAACTAGTAAAAATCCAGAAAAGGAAGAGAATAAAGAAAACTAGTGGAAAAGAGCAAGACAATCAAGTCAGCAAGGCAAAGAATGTGAAGTGATTTTAAGAAACTGCAGTTATTTTTCTTATTGAAACAGACTGATTACATAGCAGAGAGGAAAACAGCCTTTGTGGCTCGTGCTGGCTGTTGCACACTTAATTAGGGCACAAGCACATTTTGCTGGCTTTAATTAGGGTGGATGATTTTAAAGTGTAGGGCAGGATAAGTACAATGCAAAAGACACAAGTATCAAGAAAAGAACAGTAAAACATCGGCAGAACTTCGTGTCAGAACACTATGCAGTAAGGACTCAGAAGTGATTGAAAAGATACCTTTTTTAGAATCTCAAGACTTACGAAGAACTGCTTGATTCCTGATGAAGGTAACTGGCCTGAAAACAAAGCTGGAAAAAAAAAAAAACAATGAAAAAGCAGGAGATTAATTTACAATTCTTTCTACTTTAACTAGGCTTACACAGTGGAAGTTACAGGCCAGAGGTAAAACGATTATGAAAAAGTCTCAACTGGAGCAGTCTGGGTTTTGTTTTGTTTTTTTCCAGTTTCTTGGGCCCAGCTTCAAAATAAAAGAAGCATTCCAGTTTCATCTGTATTTTTCATTAAACATTTCAGTACATTTCCAATATGCCCATCTTTGGGGAGAAGAACCAACAAATAAATAAGGTTAAAAAAAAAGAGCAAATAACAGTGAGTAAAATGTAGCAAGTAAAGTTCAGCTACAAATATGTCTAATTTTAACACTTCTTGCAGACCACCACCTGCATTAAGAAGATGGCACAATAGTTACTGCACTTTTCTTAAAGTTGTTAGATTTCTGAGAACATGCTCAGTATTAGATTTTTGTACCATAGTTAAAAAGAGGATCTCTACCTCGTTTCATAAATCTGGTCTTTAACAAATGAGTCAAGTATCATTGTCAAATTTACTTCAGGTGCAATAAAGTGTAGTGATGAACATGAAACGAGCCTGTACTCATAACTCTTCATTACTTCAAAACTTTAAGCCCGTTAACAAAATGCAAACAAGTTCTTATTTTTAAAGTGTATTTTTCCAAGCTGTCATTTTCATATAGTTTGCTTTTTAAAATGAATGAGCCTGAACAACTAAATTCATCCCTTGACTTTTAACAAATCCTTCATAGAAGCAAGTTTCTTTTAGCAGTGAAATCTAATTTAGAATTATCAAAGGGAAAGCAAAGAAAGAACACAAAAAGTAGGCTGCTATAGGCAGAACTTGCAATAACATGCTTTAGTGAGAAAAAATAATTGCATTCTGTATTTCAGGACCATTCTAATAATATAAGCAGTTAAAAAAAATAAAAATCCAGAATTAACCACTGTTATAAAGTTCACAGGTTCAGAGACTTTTAGAAAGCTTTTAAAAGTGTAATTTTTGTTTAATATAGACTAGTTCTACAACACAGTTGAGTGAAAACAGGTCTAAACTATTACTAAGCCAGATAGAAATGACCAATTATTCTAATAATGATGTTAAATTATATTTATGGTATTAGATACTCTGTGATTTTAATACCTCTGAATCTTTCTTTCTCCTCAGAAAACTTTGGTCCATTAGGAAATTACTATTGACTTAAATTCAGAGCTTGGGTCCTGAGGTCCAAAAGGCTTAAAGGTGTACCTAGAGGAATATATATATATATACACATACACACACATGCAGTTGATCACTGCATGCTAACATATCAAATATGAGGTCTTATGTATGTTTTGATTATGACAAGCGTTTTTACTGTGTTGCAGATGTACTGCTTCTCAGCTGAGAAGCAGTATCTAGCAGAGGAAGAAGACTAGCTTCCTAAATTGCTACTGTTTGTTGGCTGTGTGATTTGTTTTCATTAATCCTGGATCTAATTCCACTGAATGGGCATAAATAATTTATGGAAAGTCACCTAAAGAAATAAAGAATGACTATATTTGTAAAATAATTGAAATCATGTTTCATCAGACCTAGATAAAAGACTGCAGTTACTGATGTGTCTCTATTACCTGTCTGAATAACATAATATTTACCTATGCATTTTGTAATTAGAGTCCAAACAGACAATAATTTAATTCAACTGGGAGTCACATTCATTGGAGGTGTTCAGGAGGAGACTTGATGGGGTGCTTTGTTGCATGGTTTAGTTGTTTAGGTGGGTTGGATTGGTTGATGGGTTAACGCGATCATCTTGAAGGTCTCTTCCAACCTGGTGTATTGTATTGTATTGTATTGTATTGTATTGTATTGTATTGTATTGTATTGTATTGTATGAAGTGGATCTGCAAACTGAATAACAAACCTATTATTAATTTCTGTATTTACTTTTTTATTTGTTATGAAAGTAAAAAACTTCAACTTTGATCTCCTGGTCTCACAGCTAGTTCACCATTTTACACAAACTGCCATGGGAACTGTTGCAACACACCCATACTGCCACACCATGCCCTGTTTGCCTGCTGAGGCACTCCCCAGGGGTTTGTTTTACACATATGCAGGTGGCTTGGCCACTGTTGCTCTTGTCCCATCCAGGTCCCAACAGCCACTGTCGTGTCATGAAAGCTACAGGCTCCTTCTGGGTCTCTTGATTCTTTGTGATGTTCCCTTGGTTTGAGAACAGCATCACCCTGTGCTGGAGCACCATGCCAGCACTAGAGCTGCCTGCCTCAGTACATGATATGTTCTAATATGCCAGAGCAGTTGCTCAAGCTGGTGCATTATTCCACATCACTGTGATTATACTGACTCTATCAATCCCACACCAGTGAGAAATAGAGTAGAAAGCATCTCTATCCCTGTTTTGTAAGCTCTGGCACTATCCCAAGAAGAATTCATGGTTCCTAGAGCTCCGGTCAAATAACAGGAGATTTATTACTAAGATATTTCCCCAAATATAGAACAGCATTGGGTTCTACTTTGTTCATGACTGTTTGCTCATTTTTCACTTACCAGTCAGATATATAAATAGTACTGAGTGCATCACCTTGAAATGCTGCTTAGCCATATCTTTTTGTTACAATTGTACGCTGACATCATGCACATAAACTTCTTTAGGCCTTCTGTTATACATTATCACAGTATAGTGACAATATTCAATATTCTTACTTAACCATTTTTTAAATTTATATTTCTGATAGTATATAATATATTATTTTGGTGTAGTGTCTTATCCTCTTTTTATTTCCCTGAAAGGCAATATATCCAGCCTTAAACTCTTAATACAACTATAGATTTCAAATTTATATGGCTTGCTTAATCTTTTATTGTGAAGCAATGATATCTGGACTTCATTTTTAAGTGCTGTAAAGTCAATAAGGAAATGTTTGGTGCAATTAGAAAAACTTTAGAGCTATGATTGAAGTAACTTGTTTTAATACAAAGACCTTTCATTTAATTGTGGCTCTGAGCAATCTGATCTAGTGTGAGGGGTCCCTGCCCATGGCAGGGGGTTGGAACTAGATGACCCATGAGGTCCCTTCCAACCTTAACAATTCTATCACTCTATAATACCATCCAAGTAATTGTTATACAACCTGTGTGACAGGTACAACCACCTTGACGTAAATACAAAACCCCTAACAAACATCTGACAAAGGGTGAAGCCTTGGCACCTCACATACATTAAGCAATTCCACTGGACCCAGGGTTTTATTCTGGTGTTGTGTGAGCTTGACCCTCCAAGTAATTAGAACTGTCCATGGCACACCCTTGACTAGAGTATAAATGGACTCCCACTAAAGAACCATTTGAGTTGGTTCCCCTCAAAGCAAGCAGTCTGACAGTCCTGAATCCTCTCCACCTACACTGGGACACCATCTGGTGATGCTTCCACAGACTGAGTGAGACCTCACTCCCCCTCTTTAGTGAGCTTATGTTTTGGGTACCCTTGAATGAGAGATTTCCCCTTTTGAGTGAATGCATGCACATTTTAGTTCAGCTTTCTAGAAAGAATATAACTTGCCATTTAATTGTCTGAAGGATTACTGAATATATTGCTTACAATAAATCTGAATTTTTTTAATGGCTGTTGCTGTCTGTTTTGTAGGTGCCTCTGCAATGACTTGTTACTACATGGCTCACCTGGGGGCTGTCTCAAGGCACTTCACTTCAACCTTAGAATGTAAAGCATGCGTGCTCTACAGAACAGAAATGATAGCACTGCCTTCTCTTTTCTTACAGGCATTTGTTTACATAAGTCTGTCACTTATACAAAATTTTCACAATTGCTTTTGCAAAAAAAGCTTCCTGAGCAGTCACCAAAGCATACTTTTCAATATATTTAGTACAATTAATACAAAAAAATTGCAAAACAAGTAGAATGAAACAGAATTTGTTTTCCGTTTTAGCAGGACTATGTGCAAAGGAGCTTAACTATGTCAGTAAACAATGCAGAAAGAGAAGCTATATGAAATGTGTGAAAGCAATTTTTGTATTAATCTGTTTTGAATAACTGTATATTTACCTGTCATAAATCAATCTATGGAAGCCAGAATAAGAGGAACTAAATCAAAGTGCAGAATCCAGGAAGTTTGAGGGACAGGATGACCATATATCACAATGTGCTTTTAATCTGAGAACTGAATGAAGTGAAGCTATTAATCTTGGAAATGTGAAATTCATATTTACAAGTTTGGGACCTTCTTACCATGCAGGATAAAGCTGTCAAACATTAATGTAATGTTTAGAAGAAGGAGATTCTATGGAATGCTTATCAAAGACAGCAGGTAGATAATGGAAAACAAACCAGAGATAAACCAGCTTATTCCTGCAGATGTGAGGAGGGGGCAAAAATAGGAAAAACAACCAGAAGAGCATGCATACAAAGGTGGAGGTGAAAAGTTCAATTAAGAGGGAGATTTTGGACTTCATCTAGAAGACCCCTAACCCCACTACCAAAAGACACACTGCATGCACAATGGGAAGAGCCAAATGTAAATGAATTCTGATAAAACATTTGCTTAAGTCTACCTATTCTAGGAAATAGTTGAAGATATACTATCAAATTGTATATTAATCCTGTAAAGATTACACTCCAATCTCCAATGTGTCCAGTGCTGTTATAAATTATTAAAGAATACCTGCTTAACAGTCTTGGCTGTTGAGTCTTACATTTTCTTTGTTTCATGTGCAAGAGACCAAAACTTTTGTAAATAAAATAGTTAATTTAAACACATATGAAGAAAGTATCTTTTTTATCTGAACTGTGAAATTAAGCATTTTCATGTCTGCTCTCATGAGATGGGTGAGAAGAAAAGTTATATGATCCTAGTAGTTAAAGCATCTGACTCTTTTGCTTCATGTTACAGAAAATATGTTTTAAAAAAAGAAAGAAGAAAAGAAAATAAGCAAACAAGAAAAACTAAAACAGTACTCTCATCGCTGTGAACGTATTTGTTGGAAACTTAATTCAGTCATCTTACAAAACTGTGCTTGCAGTGGGCTTAATTAAGTGACCTACTGATGAGAAGTTTCACAACATTTTTAGAAGCTGTTTATGGCATCTTAAATAGCTTTTAAAATACAGCTTTTCTTTTGAAACATCTCTAAATTTATAGCATGTCAGGAACATTTTAAAAATGAGTTATGCCTGACTTCCTTCCTTCCTTTTATTTTTCATTGACAACCTATCTTTATAAATATCTACCTACACAAAATTTGGTGCAGATATAGATTATGAATTCTGATTTTTTTTAAAATCTTCTTGATTATAAAATAAAAAATAGTATGAAAGGTGGCATAGAAGAAGACAATTTACATAGTTGGCAGCTGATTTTAAAGATCAAGAAATACAAGTTTAAATCTATCTTTTCTGGCTTCAGATGTTATCTAAGAATTTAGTAATTATAAAATAAAAGCAGGGAGTTATAACAAAGCTGAGATGTTTAGTCAGTTTGTCATTCGTACAGTAGAAGTAAGTAAAGGACCATGCAAGAGATTTACCTATTTTGAAGAAAAGGTAAATGCATAGATTTTGTTAGTGTGCTAGCAATAAATCACTAGTAATATATTGATATGTGAATATGCTCAGAAAAATAACTATCAGCTTTCGTCACTCAGACTGGGATTGTGCCCCAGATTCTAGACAGCATTAGGCATTCAAACAGATAGGTACTAAAGAGTTTCTATGTTTTATGAAGGCACAGTCAAAACAACCAACAGAGCTCAGTTCAGAGGGCTAATAACAGGCCTGAGCATCATTTGCGACTTTGGAAGATATCCACAGTATTTGTGTAAATTTTGGAAGATGTGATACAGAATCTGCAGAATACCCTCATACTTCAAAATTAACAGTTGGATGCCTCAGATTGCACTGTACAATATCATGGACAACTAAGACAACATGCATATAGTATTATTGTTCTCATTGTCTGTGAGGAAAGGTTAAGCACTTCTTAAACATGGAGACACCTAAAATTAGATTCCTGTAACATGAGGCTTAATAGCAAACTTAGTGTTAATAATCCTTATAAGATAATTCTAGGAGTGTAATAGAAGTTTAGCTCACAGGTACATCTTCATATTTTGGTGCCTAAATTTGATTTCTGTTATCTGTAGTTGAATCCCTGTAGTAAAGATTGTTTATAGCCAGCATTGTGCCCCAAATATTACCAGAACATGCTTCTGTGTGTGTGACTCAAACCTCCTTTGTCCCCCCTCCTTTCTGGAGTCAGCGGAGGGGACCTTGGCACCACTGAGTACAGGTAAACAATCTGCCTGGGTGTGTTTCCATCCCTGTGGTAAACAAGGTCCAGGCTCCATGTTTGTTTATGGTGTATGCTTATGCCATATTTGGCAAAATATCATTTCATTGGTTAATTATTGTGTCAGCAACAGATGCTCATTGGACCAGTATTCATTGGGGCAAATTGTAAATAGGGGTTGTTTGGTAAACAAGCGCCCCATGCTCGTGTTCGTGCCTATGCCTGTGTGCGTGTCTGTGCCGCTACGGTCTGCCTTGCCCAGGACTCGAAACAGTGCTCCAGAAGGCCTCACTGCACATTGCCACCTTTGCCTGGCTGTGGGCAATGCTGTGGACGGTACCCCATGGGGTCAACCGCTGCATGACACATTGCCGCAGCAGAAAATCATGGTAGCCCATGTGCACCACCAATCCTGAACCATTACAATCCCCAGTGCCAGGCAACGTGTTTTGTGGACCAAGTTGCAAAGCCTCTGAAGTTTCCCCTGGGAGGCTCCTGAACCTTTGTACTCTGGGAGAAGCAGCAACCACATAGCACAGTGCCACATGGTCAGCACTATTTTCTATTTCCTTATTATGGCACATCCATGCCACATTTTCCGGACTATAACCATGTTATCAAGGAAAGATTTCCTGAAATTCTCAGCTCATGAGTAAGCCAAACCATTTCTTTATAGAATTTCAGTTAAGGTAGTGCTCAAACCATTCCGGGTTAAGGGTTTGCCGGACACCAACAAACCCCTCCTCCACTGCTTTTCCAATGAGTTTTGATTCTAAATTCTATGAATCAGTTGATTTGTTTGAAGTGCCTATGCATAATCATTCTGTAGAGGTGTGGTAGTTTGAGACTTAACTGGGATTTAAGAGTTCAGATGGGGGGAGGGGCAAGGCTGAGAATCCCTTCCGTGCTCCCCCTTCTCTTTCCCGATTGAGGGAAAAAGAAAGGGAAGGAGCAAATCTACTGAGAAATATTTTGGAGTCAGTTTGGAAGTAGAGAAATAAAAAATTTCTTTAATATATATATATATATATATGTATATATATACATGTATGTATATATATATATATATATAAAACTAACAATAACAAAAAGGGTTCACAAGGGTAAGGAACAAGGATGGGTGGGGAAAAATATGTATATGAAACCAGTCTTTTGACGTCCTTTAAAGAGGTGTGGATGTAGCAGGGAGGAGGAGGACCAGGCCTGACCACATGGCAGAGAAGCAGGAAGCTAGCAGCAGTCCTCTCATCCAGGCAAGGCAGAAGTAAAAGAGCCAAATGGCTGCAGTGTCTTCCTTTTATAGGCTTGCTGGACAGGGAGGGGCAGTGGAACAGACTAACTCTGTTCCCCAGGGGGAAAGTGCCCTCCAGGGAGAGCAAGGCTCTCACAAGCCCTCCCTGGCCCCTGCTTTCAGGATGGGCGTAACCCATCACAAGAGGTAATTCCACCAATCAAATACTGATACCTGTGAATAGCGACTGTAAATAACCTGTTGCATAGTTTGTATATAAACAAACTACTAAAATATATATTTATTGTAGATTTGCTGCTCACTCCTAAGGGCACATCTGCAACAATCCAAACTTTAAATCTGAATGTATCAATTCAGAGACATTTCTAGACATGGGAAATATATTCAGTAAATTATGCTGCAAAACCCCTTCCTTCTATTAATTATCTACAAGGAAGCCTACATGACAATCTCAGTTCTTACACTTGGGTTATACTTGACAGACTAAGAAAAGATGACTGGTAGAAGCTGATCTGTTCTAAATCTTGCCACTGACTCTGGTTGCAAATCAGAAGAGTAGAGATAGTCTTAAATTCCTGTAAGACCCTTGTTACTGTTCTCTACATGTTTTGAGATCTCAGTATATTACAAAGTGATACTAATTGTATTTATAGAACAGAACTGTTTCTATAAACACAAGACAAGGTTACATGAAAGAAATGCTAAACTTCTGTATTTCAGGAGTAATATTGTTAGCCACATTTGTCTAGAATTTCAGGTATAGTTTCTACTGTTCAGTATTCTGTACCAATGTAAAGCTTAACACGCCTTCCCAGGTCTCTCTTTATGCACCAAAACAGATCCACAAAGTCACTGTGAGGCAGTAGTTACTTAGAGAATCATCCTTTATGTACTCTAGAAAAAGAGGAACAAAATACTGCATATTACTGTGAATTTTGATTAATTTGCATCCTGCTGTTCACCTCTGCAGTAGCTCAAATCATTAAAGCATTAGCTACCTATCCTACTCTGCAAGGAAGTACAATTAGTAATTAATTTGATGTAAGACTGAAAAAGGGATTTATCTATCATATTTCTTTCAAGGTGATATCAGCGTTGTCCTACAATTCTTATACTTCTTGACTTTCTTGGTACATTATAGTTTATCAGACAGTTTAGTCTCTGTGAGCAATGCAATTTGACTGTAGATTTTGAATTTATGTAGCTTCATTTTTTACTCTAACTTGCCATTGTTATCAGATTACACACAGAACATCATACCACTTTCACAGTTGGCAACAAAAATCTATGACAAATTTCAGAATCACAGTATATGTGACAAATACATACAACACATTTTGCTCCTTGCACATTTGGAAATCATTTATGTTGAAACCCAGATGTCAAATCTTTGCACAAATAAAATATACTTTTCACAACAATAATATGGATTATTTTCCTTTTTAATGCATTTAACAGAATTTGTTACACAGCAATGGAGGATCAGTGCCAGGTACTTGAGGGAGTACTTCTAGTCAGCTTAAAAATTAACTCTCAGAGGTATGGGCAAGGAAAACACCATAGAGTGAACAGCCAACATAGCTCACAGTGACATTTAAAATTTCCAGTAGTGAAAAATTATGTTACCAGGCACTCAGTGACTTGATTGTCACCAAGTGCAGGATGCACTAAGATAATGTTTACTGGAAATAAGTGAAGATGTGACATTTGATCCACTTAGATGTGTCACCAGTGGAGATTTCAGGGTATTGAATTGTTTTTCAGGTGCAGATTTTTGTGTTATAAGGTCAATCTTTTTTCAGTTCCTTGCCTGATGGCTCTTCATTAGTTTGATTTAGCTCTTGTAATAGCTTTGAATAATAATGCCTCTTATTGATTATGTAAAGCTTTTTTGCAACTTGTCATTTGCTGAAAAAGTTGTTTAGAAGTCTTTCTAAAATTGAGGAGATGAGAGGAGGGGAAGCAGGAAGATAAAGAGGAGAAAAAGAAAGAAAACATATAAGAAAAGAAGGAAGGGCAATTAATGCCTTAGACATAACAATTTCAGTGGAATGACATCTGAGTCCTCATCTTTCTTCAGAATAGTCCCTTGCAATGCAGATTGGATTTCTATCATAAGCCACACCATATGGATCATCCAGGGGCTGCTTTCCTCTAGGTATTTTAAGAGAAGATATACTTCTTCCCTTTTGCATGACTTTGTAAACAATAAGCTATTGCTTATGAATTGAACCAGAAAGAGACAGGCATTAAGGAAAGAACTTAGCCCACTTATTTTTTTTATCTTTATTTTGATTTAGGCAAAATATGTTGTCTTAGTTTTTCTATTACCCATTTTGTCTTCAACTTTGATGTATGTAGTATTTTTCAGTCTTTCTGGGTATTGAAAGGAAATAAATGTCTCATCTTTAATAATGGGAAAAAGAATGATACAAGGAACTTCATCCTTCATAGGATGAAACAAATAATCCTAAATCCCCCTCATTTTAAAGAAAATGATGGGGATTAAAAAATGTGTCTTTACAAGGGGCAAATCACACCTGACCAATCTGATGGCCATTTTATCACAAAATGACTACTCAGTGCATATGGAGAGATTAGTGAGTGTTCTTTCAAATCTAGGTAGACTTTTGAAACTCTCAGCCATAACATCTTCACACACAAGGAACTACCTGCTAGTTATGTGAGGTGGGCTGAAAACTGGCTGAACTACTGGGCTCAAAGCATTGTGATCAAGAGCATTAAATTCATCTGGAATCCAGTCACTAATGGAATACCTCAATGGGATAATGTGCATGCTCAGTAAATTTCCAGATGATACAAAACCAATAGAACAGGTTAACAGATGAAATGTTTTTGCTGACATTTAGAAGGACCTTGACAGGCTTGGGAAATGGATGGAGAGAACACTCATATAAGTTCAGCAAAGTGAATTGCAAAGTCCTAACCCTTACAGGGGAATAATCCCAACAACTACTACAAGCCAAGGATGGATCCGCTGGAAAGGTCCTGGTGGGCAACAAATCCTTTCAGCAGAGGACCAAAATTGTCCTTTTCTGAGTTAAGCATTACAATAGGTCAAGAGAGGTCATCTGTCCTCATTGTTTAGCATTGATGAGACACATTTGAAGTGCTGGGTCCAGATCTGGGCTGTTCAGTACATTAAAGACATAGGCATGCTGTAGTTGGCACACCAAAGGGTCACAGATATGATTAAGGGATTTGAACATCTGTTATGCATGGAAACACCGAGAGAATTGGGATGGCTTAACCTGGATAAAAAAAAAGACTCAGATTTTATTGATGGGGAAGAATAAAGAAAACATAAGAACACAAGGAGAGAATGAGTGTTTCCAAGGCCTGGAACAGATTGTCTGGAGTATCATGCTATGGAGATATTCAGAATCTGACTGGATACAGTACAGACCTCGGCAATCAACAGCAGATGTCCCTTGCTTTAAGCAGGGAGAGGTTGAACTGGAAGATCTCCAGAGAACAGTGTCTTTACCAGGCTAAAGAGACAGCTTTCCCTGAAATTGTTCTTCTGTCAGCACCTGGCTAGGGAATGTTAAAAGAATTCTGTTGAATTACTACTATGGGAAAGGCTTATAATATAATTTCTTCATTCTACTTTGTAAGCAACCTAGTCACAGGAAAATATTTTGCATTCTGAATCCCAGATAAAGAGGCATGAAGGTCACTCAGCTCAGAGTTGAATGATCTTCAACACATCTGAATAACTTATATTTCTAATATCTGACTGTATGCAGCTCCAGATCTGCTGCTAAAAAACGTCAAACACTCTACACAGGTGTTCACGCTTGTTATAGTCAATAACCCAATGCATAGAGAGTAGCTGTTTCCTTCCAGTGCTCTAAATTGTTCTACAAAGGCACTTACATCTTTCAATTGATCCTGTAGAGAGTCACAGTACTGTAAATGATTCTGCTTTTCCTGTAAGATACAGATTTGAAACCAGACAAACTGGAAAGCACCCTGAGCAGCCATCCTGAGAGTTTAGGCTAAAGATCTGAAGCATAACTAAACCCCAATGTCCTAAATATTAGGCATTTCTCATTATTTATTTGAAAGGATGGCAATAATATATAAACTGGAAAAAGAGATGCCTACTTGAAAGTGGAGTGTCAATTTAACCCTTAATTTGTCTTGCAAAATTAGACTTTTAAAAATAATCTTGCCTGTCCTGGGTTAGCACAGTTCACTCTCACAAGACTCCCTCCCCAAACACAAAAGTAACACAAAAATCCTTTGGGCTGAGATAAGGAGTTTAACAAGATCATACAGTGTAGAATTACTCCTGCAAAGCAGAAGCAGCAGCAGAAGCCAGTGATAAAACTGCCCCTGCCCCCCCCCCAAACCAAACTCTAACCAAAGCAGAGTACAGGGGCACAATGACCTCCCTGCTCCTGCTGGCCACTCTATTCCTAATGCAGGCCAGGATGCCGTTGGCCTTCTTGGACACTTGGGCACATTGCTGGCTCATGTTCAGGCGGCTGTCGATCAGCACCCCCAGGTCCCTCTCTGTTTGGGAGCTCTCCAGCCACTCCGTCCCCTGCATGGGGTTGCCGTGGCCAAAGTGCAGCACCCGGCACTTGGACTTGTTGAATGCCATCCCATTGGACTCCACCCATCTGTCCAGCCAGTCGAGGTCCCTCTGCAGAGCCCTTCAACCCTCTAACTGACCAACATCTGCTCCCAACTTGGTGTCATCTGCAAATTTACTGATGATGGACACAATCCCCTCATCCAGATCGTCAATGAAGACACTGAAGAGGATGGGGCCCAGCACTGATCCCTGGGGGATGCCACTGGTGACTGGCCTCCAGCTGGAGGTGGCACCATTCACCACCACTCTCTGGGCCCAGCCCTCAGCCAGTTCCTAACCCAGCACAGAGTGTTGCCGCCCAAGCCACGAGCTGACAGCTTAGCCAGCAGTTTGCTGTGAGGGATGATGTCAAAGGCCTTGGTGAAGTCCAGGTAGACCACATCCACAGGCCTCCCCACGTCCACCAGACGGGTCACCTGATCATAGAAGGAGATCAGGTTGGAGAGGCAGGACCTGCCCTTCCTAAATCCATGTTGGCTGGACCTGAGCCCTTGGCCATCCTGCAGGTGCGCAGTTATTGCCGCAGTTATTTTCCCTGGCACTGAGGTCAGGCTGACAGGCCTATAGTTTCCGGGTTCCTCCATCCATCCCTTCTTGTGGATGGGGACCACATTGGCCAGTTTCCAGTCATCTGGGACCTCACTGGTCAGCCAGGACTGGAGGAAAATGATGGAGAGCGGCTTGGCCAGCTCATCTGCCAGCTCTCTCAGGACCCTAGATGATCAGCATTCTTTTAATACAGCACACGTATCTGAATAGAATAAAACAAATGTTTTAGTAATACAATGGTATTGCTAAATCATACCATTATTAGAGCTTTTAGGTGAAGGACTGATATTTTTCATCTTAAAAGCATTTATAATGTGTCTTGGGCATAGTTTCATTAATTTCATGTGTTGAACATGGAGTTACGAATAGTCCTTTTTGAAACCCTTGTATTGTTACTTTTCCAACTGTCCTTTCTGATCTTACGGTCCTGATACCATCTCCAGTTTCTTTCTTGTCTCTGTACATTTGTTATCCATCACTGGGTTTCATAGCTCTTCTTCATTTAGAAACACAAAAGTCTCCATCATATTTTCATTTTTTAAAATAGTTTAATATCACTTAAAAAAACTGCAACACAACCCCCCACACACCAAACAAACAACCCCACAAAACCCACTTAAAACAAAAATGGCACTTTGCAATATTCTTCAATAGATCAGTCCAGTTAGCTGACAACAGAATCCTCAACAATCTATTTTAATGTGCAAATGAAAATTCACAAAATGTCAGAAAATTATTTTGTAAACCAAAATTTCCCATACCAGCTCCTGGCTAAGTGCTCTTCTGAAGTCCAAATTTCTTGCCACCTTCTTTTCCTTAGAATTTTCAATTTCTATCATCTCACGGGCACTGTAGTCACAGCTGCCAGCACCTAAAGCTGGTTCATCCTGCCTTCAGCTACTCCTTTCTTTTTCTAATGACCTATTCTCCATAAATCATAATAACGTACTTGCTTCTGTTATGTAGCTACAATTCTCCCTATTTCTTATCAACATTGACTTCCTTGTTTCTTTCTGATACTGCACACATTAAAGCAAAGAAATTTCAGATGAATGTCTGTTCATTTCACTGTTTCAAGGTGAATGGGACTTCATTCCACCTTTCTATTCATATTCTTCTACTTCAAGCTTTCTCCTTTCTCTTATGAACCTTGCTTAAATCTCTCTTTGTTGTGTTACTAAGTCTGCTGTGTTGATTCGCTTTACCAGGTGAACCTTGTTTCTCTTTAGCAGCTCTTACTTTTGAAGTGGGTTTATGATTATATAAACCAAAGCCCTGAACAAAACAACTATACAGTCAAGATTTGACAGGCAGGATATATGTTTCTGTTCCTTTCTCCTTAAACAGGGCATCATTACCTTGGGTTTTTTTCCCTTTCATCTAGCTCTAGGACTCCTGAACTTCCAGCTCCCATAGAACTGTCCTCCCCCTCCTCAAGTACAGCTTTTAAATGTTCTTGCTTCTGTGTGACATGGAGCCTAGACTCTGGACTCTGCCTAGACTGCCTAGACTCTGCAAACATCTCTTTACTTTCTCATGCATCTTCCTTGATGTTAGGCAGTGTGCTCACTTTCTCTTCTTTTTGTGGTTTAGCAGCTTGGCCCCAGCACACCTAGAATCATAGAATGGTCTGGGTAGGAAGGGACCTCCAAAGGTCATCTAGTCCAACCCCCTCTGCAGTAAGCAGGGCCATCCTCAACTAGGTCTCATCTCCTTCAGGTGGAGCTAGTATCACTGACAACTCCAGCCTAAGAGAACAGCATCAGGTTCACTTTGTAGCCCAAGACTCAATGAATACACTGCCCTTTGAAGTTTTTCTTAGGTCAATGTCATATGAACAGGTCTGTATGCTGAGCTGATGGGTAATCTCAGGAAGCATATCTGGACCTTTGATGCTACCCCATTTACACCAGCTGTGCAATGGACTATCTTTTTTTTTTTTTTTAACATGATGTATTTATAGTATTTTTGGTTTGCTGGCATTCTCCCTACCAGTTTTCAACAAAAACACTGGGCACAAATCTTCTCTGTTCTGAGAGCATTTCTGCTTGGCAGTGAACTGTCTTACTTGGCAGCTACTGTCTCCCGTTTCCCAGCTTTTTGATAAGTAGACCTGTGATTTTCTTCTGAAAAAGAGTGGGCAATTTTCATGTGGAGAAAAAAAAAAAAAAAAGGGGTGTTTTCTTTCTTTTTTTTTCCCTGCCTCTCCCAATTGCCATCAATTCCTGTGGAGTACAGGTACTGAGAGAATTTATCGATACTGAACGATATCTCCAAGATTGATGCTATGCCAATGACAGTCTTTTTGCATAAGAATTTTCGATGTCTTATTTTCTTGTAGTTGTAGTTGATTTCTTAAATGCATGGTTCACAAGAAATTTTCCACTTAAGAACCCAGATTACAATTACATGAAATATATGACACTAGCTTGAAAAGGCTACTCTTATTTTTAATGTTCTTTTCTCTTGATATTCTGCTCTAGGCTTATTTCAGTATTTCAAAATCCTTGTGATTATGGAACAGGATGGTGTAGTGTGTAACCCTCCGTGGTCAGAAGCTAATTGGTATTTAAAAGCTTTAATTCCAAGAACCTGACAATGGTTTGAAGATTATTTAAACAGCAGAACACAAAGAGAAAGACAGAAAAGGAACTTTACAAGGCTACAAGTGAGATTTAAGAATTTAGACCTAAGATACAGCTGAATATACTTCAGTGTGGAGCTCTATTTTCATGAAATGGAATATTACCCACCCTTAAAAAGACAAACCAAACCAAAAACCCCAGTGAATTTCTATTTTTGTATAAATATTAATATTAGTAAACATGAAATATATGAAGGGAGTAAGTAACAGTTACCCAATCATCAAGAGGAGCAATGCCTAAAAGTCCTTGTTTGACTTTGACTCAGAATGATCTGTAGTTTCTATCTCAAATAGCATTCTTTGCACCTCCTGTAACATTCATTTGAAGTTGAATTTGAATTCAGCTTTGTTTAATCAAATGTTTAATTAACAAATAAATCCATACGAATGTTTATGTTCTTGACATTTATTAATAATTTTCTTTAGACTGAATAAGCCATTTTCAGTCCTTCATTTCCAATCTGATAGCTGTTTTTATACAAATAAATTTCAAGTACCAATGTGCAGCTATGTGAAAATTATAATCTGTTTTCAGATGGTCAAAGAATACTACTGAATGCTTAAAATTATATATATTATAGGTCATATTGTGGTGCTTTCTATTACAGCTAGTGGCTAATAAAATCCCACTGGGCAGTAATATTACAGTCTAAGTACTGTAGATATTCTGATTTTCCAGTCCACTGGCTTGATGCTTAACATTTCCTCTGCAAGTATATAGCATATTCTCTAAGTTCACAAACCCCACCATGCATTGTAAATAAATGAAGTCTAAGACAAGTTACTTATTTCTATTGTGGATAAATTAAAATGATGTATTTCAAACAGAGAAAATGGATTCATTTTGCAGTGCAAGTCACATATTTTGGATTCTTTAAACAGGCTTGCTGCTTTTAGAAAAGTCCTATCTAATTGAAAATATCTGTAAATAGATAAAATGCATTATTCCCTGAGTACAGTCTATTGTATTTTATAAAATATAATAAAAAGTATCCAAATAAAGTAAATAAGTTAAACAAAAGAATTCCATAATGTGAACAGAATAGTGAACCAGGAGATGACTTTTAGCCTGGAGAAGAGGAGGCTCATAGGAGACCTTATTGCTCTCCACAACTACCTGAAGGGAGGTTGTAGCCAGGTGGGGGTTGGTCTTTTCTGCCAGGCAACCAGCACCAGAACAAGAGGACACAGTCTCAAACTGCACCAGGGGAAGTTTAGGCTTGAGGTGAGGAGAAAGTTCTTCAGAGAGAGAGTTATTAGCCATTGGAATGAGCTGCTCAGGGAGGTGGGGGAGTCACCATCACTGGAGGGAATGGAATGGAATGGAATGGAATGGAATGGAATGGAATGGAATGGAATGGAATGGAATGGAATTAACCAGGTTGGAAGAGACCTTTGAGATTATTGAGTCCAACCTACCACTGAACACCATCTAATCAACTAAACCATTGCACCAAGCACCCCATCAAATCTCTTCCTAAACACTCCAGCAATGGTGACTCCACCAACTCTCTGGGCAGCCCATTCCAGTGGCCATAGATGGGGTGCTTGGTGCCATAGTTCAGTTGATTAGATAGTATTGGATGATAGGTTGGACTCAATGATCTTGAAGGTCTTTTCCAACCTGGTTAATTCCATTCCATTCTATTATTTTCTATTCTATTCTAATGTATAGATTCAGTTAGAGGTAAGCTATGTATTCCAAGCTGAGAGGGCTTATGCATAGAAGAATTAAAAACTATATTGCTGCTACAAGCTTTGTTGTCACTTTATAAAGCTGATTAGGGAATCTTTTCCACTTCATTAAAAACAAAGTTAGCATTGTCTAAATATGTCTAGCATGGCTGTCATCCAGTAACTATACTATGATCCACACAGATGATTGAGGATCAAAACATTTTTTGAGGATCAAAATTGAGGATCAAAGATGGTTGTGATTTTTGTCTGCTCAAGTATTCTGAAGCAAACTGTGTCTCATAAAGCAATATGTTCTTTGATAAACTTCAATTTTAAGATCCTTTGCCTTGATATGACAGAATTCTTTTCACATCTGAAAACATACTTTTGCTTAAGTCATGTTATATGAATGGCTGCCTTCTCCAGTTGTTCATGCCAGGACTCACTCATGCCCAGCAGAGGAGATCAGCCCAGCGGTCTCTGCCTCAGATGAAGGACACCGCTGCCACTTTCCTGTTTGCAGGTTTAACCAGTAGTGAACTCTCCAAGTTCACAAGTGCATATACATTCATGGATCTCCAAGTACTGTTATAAAATGTATGAATTTATAATTAACAATATGGTAAATATTAATATTAATAACTTTTTATTAATATCAACCTTTGCCAAAAATGTATCAAATAGGTTCGATGTACAGCTGGAATATATATTTACAATGGGAATGTCCAATATTGAAGCAATATAACAATTGTAATTATTTAAAACAAACTAGGAGGAATCATGGAAAGAAAGAATCTCCTGGTGAAAAATGCCAACAGGGGGGACTCAACAAAAACTGTTAAGCCAAGGAGACAATGAATTAATTACTCATGAGGAGTTCTACCCCAAGTAGGGGGAGTGCCGCTGGTGTGTATTAACTGTTGAGGATTTTTGGGGAGCTCTTTTGTGCCAAGCATGGCTGCTTGCCAACAGGAATGCCACATGATCTTCAATGCTGGCCTGGCTCCAGCAGGACGGCGGGCAATACAATGTATTTGTGAAGGGCTCCTGCGTCTTCCTGGATAAACTGAGGCACGGCTTGAATTCTAGTTGCAAGAGGAAACGAGGCTTGGATCCTAAGGCTCATGGCTTCCAAGCTTGCAGTGAGTAGGGCTTGTGCCTTCTATCCCAGATTGTGGACCAGGCAACTCAAGGCAAGGTAGTCCAGGCAAGGCAAATTAAAGCAAGGCAGGTCCAAGCAGGCAAGGCAAGGATAATACAAATCAGCCTGTATATATAGCTTGCTTGTTATTTGATTGGGCCAATAAGGCAACCAAAGCCAGCAAACAGTTACTCAATGAAAAGAGACTCTGCCAGGCTGTGGCCATGAAATGCAGAAAAATAGGCCTGGTCGGGGAGAAGCAGGGGCCAGTACATGTGCTCTTACCCCAAAAGAAGGCTTATTTACCAGACATGTTTGGGCCTATTCTTTTGTCCCTTTTCCCACGTTACCCCAACTCCTGCAGGGGGGAGGGTGGAGAGGGGGCCTATGTCTAGACACATGAGGACCTGTCTGGGGATGTGCTGGACCTGCTTGGCTCTACCATGACAAGTACCATAACAAATCCTTTGTCTGTTTGGAACCCCAACCCCTCTTACCTGCTCAATAGATCCTTTACTCTCCAAGTGGCCCAGCTCAGTGCTCACTACAAGTCACTTGTCTCACAGGCACCCAGACTCCTGCATAGACATCACACCCACCTGATATTCTTGTCGTGACCCAAAGTCCCCTGCTTGACAGCAAGTACAGCTTAAAGTCTGCTCTTGAATGCACATACCCCACAACCTCTCAGTTTGAGGAAGGTACAGGCATTTGCCTCACAGCAACCAGCACAGGGCAGATGTGCTGTGACCTGCAGTCCTGCTAACTGCCTCACTTGACTTGCTCATTCACTCACTTTCACTCCATTTACACTTTTCCTACCGGTAGCCATGTTTTGGAACACACACCCTTCC
This sequence comes from Picus viridis, assembly GCA_033816785.1. Taxonomy (NCBI): domain Eukaryota; kingdom Metazoa; phylum Chordata; class Aves; order Piciformes; family Picidae; genus Picus; species Picus viridis. Next base: position 63,741,809 of record CM066566.1, read on the forward strand.
CAGGGGCTGGGGCTTAAAGACCCCATTCACTCCTGTTGCTGACACTGAACCCTCACTTGTTCTAGTAGCTGATACAATGGACCATGGGACCCCACATCCCCAGTCTGACACCAGTAGCAGACATCAGATTTCACTCACACACACTGATCTGCTCAGACCAATGGGATTATTTAAACCTTATAATTATTTTCCCTTTATATTCAATGATAATTTATTTACTTTCTACCACTTTCTACTCAGTCTGTGGAAAATTTTCCTAGGCATCAGCCTACAACTACTACGCCATCCCATAAGGGCAGGGGAAGTTTTTTGTGTGGCTACATGGGGCTCGTGTTAGATGAGTCTGAACCATGACAGTCCTTTTTTGGTACCCAATGTGAGGCACAAAAGGTTGAGACAATGAAAAATTCAGCCAAAACATATTAATATAACTGTCATGCACATGGGCAGTGACTGGCTGGAGAGCAGCCCTGAGGAGAGAGACTTGCGGGTGCTGGTGGACAAGAAGCTCAACATGAGCTCTCAATGTGCACTTGCAGCCCGGAAAGCAAATCAGATCCTGGGCTGCATCAGGAGAAGTGTGGCCAGCAGGTCAAGGGAGGTGCTTCTTCCCCTCTACTCAGCTCTGGTGAGAACCCACCTGGAGTACTGCGTCCAGTTCTGGAGCCCCTATTACAGGAGGGATGTGGACGTGCTGGAGCGTGTCCAGAGAAGGGCCACGAGGATGATCAGAGGGCTGGAGCACCTCTCCTCTGAGGACAGACTGAGGGAGTTGGGGCTGTTCAGTCTGGAGAAGAGAAGGCTCCGAGGTGACCTCATTGTGGCCTTCCAGTATCTGAAGGGGGCCTACAGGAAGGCTGGGGAGGGACTTCTCAGGATCTCAGGTAGTGATAGGACTAGGGGGAATGGAATGAAGCTGGAAATAGGGAGATTCAGGCTAGATGTGAAGAAGAAGTTCTTCACCACGAGAGTGGTGAAGCCATGGAATGGGTTATCGAGGGAGGTGGTTGAGGCCCCGTCCCTGGCGGTGTTTAAGACCAGGCTGGATGAGGCTCTGGCCAGCCTGATCTAGTGTGGGGTATCCCTGCCCATGGCAGGGGGTTGGAACTAGATGATCCTTGTGGTCCCTTCCAACCCTGACTGATACTATGATTCTATGATTCTATGATTCTATGATTTTGATTATTAGATAAAGAGTGCATGTTTATAATGTTAGTTCATTTGTTTAATGCTGAGTTATCGTATAACTATACCACTAGTCACTAGCTCAGGCTACTATTTGTGTGTGGTGGTGTAGTTTATTAGTAATCTCACCCTATCTGTAGATGGGACAGGGGAAGACACTTGTTCAACCTTTGGGAATGTTGTGCCAGTCTGCTCTTGCTGCTGTCTCTCTAGGATGCATCCCAGACCTCGCCTAGAGTTACACAATTTTTTTTTTTCTAAGAATACCACCCAGAGATCTGCCCTGAGGGTGTATACTTACAAGTGGCAGTGTGGGTGTGAAAGTATGAGCAAGTGGTCATACCTAATGCTTTAGAATTTCACCCCTGAATAAGCGCAGAATCCTGACAAGTTAGTGAAATATTTAAAAATAGGGTCACTTGTCCTGCCTGTTCCTCTCTGAAGGAGCAGCCTTTTGCTCCGCACTCCCAAAGGAGTACACAAGATTTAGCAATGTACCATGTCTGCACACCAATCCTGGGTAATAACTATAACATTTGAATGCTATCATAACTAACAGCAGTTTTAAAAAATATATTGTTAATTGCAGACAGTGCAGCTTCTTAGAAGAGACTGAGCAGAAAATTGAAATTACTAAATAAAATTAATTTTTGCCTGACTCAAACCAGAACAACAGCATAAATCACTGGTGCATATATATATTAAAAAGGAGTAAAGAATTTGCATTAAACAGTTACACTTTAGAACTCTGCTCAGTTTAGACTATATAATGGTCAATATTCTGTAATACTCAGTGTAATAAATTTTAAGTGCTAGAAATTCTTGAGATTCCCTTTAGAGTCTTTCAGTTGTAATAGTGGAGTACTCTAATGATCAACTGACAAAGACACCTGGTAAAGAAAAGGACATATTGAAACAAGTAATCTGTAGGTGAAATAAATCTCAGTACGGTTCCTTCGTCCTGTAGTCCCACAGCCATGTGCATTTGCCTCATACTACTTCTGTTGCTGCTGTAGTCTTAGAGTGAAGAAGCCAATTCAATTCCATAAAGAACTGTATTCAAAATATCAGACATACTTATTTTATCTTGTGATTGGGGAAACACATGCTACAAAATATTCTTGCTACTCCATAAAGTACTCTGTACACATTGGACTAGTAATCATTGGCCAAGCATAATTAAGTCTAAAAAAGCAGTTAGAAATCCAGCATATATTTATAAATTTAGGAGTATTTCTCACAAAGCAGCTGCTCAGTATCTGACCTTAGTTACTCTGAGAGGCATGAAGATTGAGCAGAAACTACATTCATAAACCACGTTGGTTAAATGCAATCTCAGTGGCACCGAGGTTATATTTTACAGTATATCACATGTGCCATCAGTGTCAGTGTCTACTATTACTCAGATAATCTGTCTCTTCTCTCATGAGAGTTAATAGTATCTTCCGTTGTTCTACTAGAAATAGTTCCTTTGTCTTGCATGGCTATGGATGAACTCTTCTATCAAACGATCGCAATGATTAACATACTTTTAAGTTAGACTCAGAACAAATTGTTGTCTGCTTGCATGCTATGCAGAGTTTGTTGCTTCTATTTCAACGCTGGAATGGCTTTGCATGCCTGATAGCCTCTCTTTTTCCTTTTTTTTTTTTTTTTTTTTTTTTTTTTTTTTTTTGAATACACATTTGGAATAGGAGAATATATTTTCCCACAAATACTACCTCATTTTGCCTATCATAATACTGATATCCTTACTAAAGGAAGGAGGACTGATTTTGAGATGATGCATAGTATTAAGGGCAAATGTCTTTTACCACTGACATTTCATAATATGATTTACTGTCTCTCTACAAGGTGTATAGAGATGTATACATTTACTAACTGGTATATTGACCTGGATGAGTGAAAATACATTTTGGAATGACATCTGTCAAAGGGCAGGGCTGGGTCATCCACTAAACAAGAGACAGATGCTTTCAATTGACCCCTCTTCAATCCCAAAAGGGGAAATAAAGAAAATAAGGGAGACTTACGAACTGGAAAAGAAAACTAAACAATGCTTTCATGAAAACAGCAATAAAAGGAAAGATATGCAAGGATATACAAAACCAATATCAAACCCAGTTCCCCTGATGGCACTTATGTCATCATCACCATGGATGTTGTGGTAGAATTGGCAGACTGGACTCAGTGGCAGACTGGAACCAGATTTCAGAACTACATTCAGGCACTCACGGACTGGGATTGAAAGCAGAGTTGACAAAATCCTCCCCAGATGTTAGTCATTTAAGAAGATAACTCAACCCTTGTGATCCCTAAGTTTTTTACAGAATATGATATACATGGAGTGGAATACCCTGTTGGTCAGTTTAGAGTCACCTGTTCTGTCTGCTCCTCTCTGAAAGTGCAGCCTTGTTATCTTCATCCCCAATGTAGTACACAAGATTTAGCAGTGACCTTGCTCTGCATATTTGTTGCTGGTACCAACTACATTATTACTACTAGAAGCAGACACTGCGGAAACATGCTGTTAATTTCAGAAAGTGCAGTTACTTAGAAGAGACTGAGCTGAAAACTAACATCCCTGAACAGAATTAGTTCTGTTCTAATTCAAACCAGGACACTACCAAATCAAAAATTATGTCAGATGGTTACAGTTACAGTGCATGAATAAATAACTACATCAAGTGTAAAGCAATTGAAAATCAGTTTTGTTGCATCCTGTTAATTACAGCCAGTGTATGAATTAAGAAGATCGGTTTGTTTTCTTTCATATCTATTTTTGAGTCACTACATAACCATAAGCAATTTAGACTTTATTGATCTTCTTGTACTTAATACTCACCTACAAAATCAGAAAGGTTTGTATGGGAAAGGACCTTTACCTGTTTAGTCCAATTCCACCGCAGTGAGCAGCACTCAGAGTCATGTCCAACCTGACCTTGAATGTTTAAAGGGATGGGGCTTCTAACACCTCTGTGGGCAACCTGTTCTAGTGTTTCACTACCCTCGTTGTAATATATGACAATAAAATTAAATATAAAATAATATTTAATAATACAATAAAATAACATTCACTTGCATTCCATTTTTTCAAGGTGCTCTTCTAAAATTTTTGTAAAACATTTGAAAAGACCTCATAATATTTTTTTATATAGAGATATATTTACATACAGATATAAATTGGATTCAGCTATAAGAAATGTTGTTATAGCTTGCCTATAAGATCTTAATTTTAGAATATGCAGTTCTATCCTCTGAGACATTCATTTTCATCTATTTAAATGTCACCTACTATAATGAATTCTCTTTAAATTAGAGTGTCATGGAAGGGTGCTGATTACATCTGAATAAAGCAGCTGGGCAAGTTCAGAAGGTTCCTATGGAGTAGGAATTAGAGAGAAAAGACAGAGAAGCACTATGGGATATTAACCTTGTTTAATTAAAACTCCCCCTGAAAATTGATTAATTAATTTTGACCTTCAATTTTATTTCAGGTAAAATAAAACAAATTCTGTTTTGTAAATCAAGGGGAAAAAATGAGAAAAAGCATTTTACTTAGTGCTTACTAGCATTCAGTACCAAATTCCTTGTTCAAGGATACTATCAACATTTTTACGAGGTGTAATTAAATCAGTTGTTGCAAAAACATCTTATAGTTTGTGAGGAAAGCTCAGAATTTATTTCTATATCAGAAAAAAAAATGTTTGATGTTTTAATTTAATTGTATCTGTTCTGTGCTTTAGTTAGAAGTAGACTAAGTTGAACCAGCATATATTATGGATAGATTACTGCGGCAATTTTAGGCTATGCCTTTAAAAGTTAGCTGCAGATTTTGAGCAGAGAAACTTGATAAATATAAACAATTCACAGTTGGGTGTAAAAAAGAAAACAAAAGATTTTTCTAAACTAATTTCATTAGCCACATGTGTGAGATGTACCCCTAGCAATCTCACATACCCCACTTCATTCTTTTACCTCTCCTCTGGAGGTTTAGTACAGCTAGTGCCTTCAGGCCAGCTTGTGATCACCTCCACCAGACCAGCCAGGTCTTTCAAGATTTCCTACTTGAGCTCTTTGCATTACCAAAGCCATCCACTTGGACCATGTGACGTCTGTGGTATGATGTGGTGTGGAACCTTTACCTTTGAACATCCAATTCAAAACTGGCAATCTAGAAGCTAAGAGAAGTTGTGACTCAGTTCCAATTACTTCAGAAGCAGCTTTTACTCCTTCATAGGCAGCTAGAATCTCTTTCTCTGTTGGAGTATAATTTGCCTCTGAACCTCTGTAGCCTCGACTCCAGAAACCAAGAGGTTGTCCACGTGTCTCACTTGGGGCTCTCTGCCACAAGCACCAGGTTGGACCATTGTCACTTGCAGCCATGTACAAAATGTTCTTAATGTCTGGACCATCTTGGACAGGTCCCAAGCTTGGACTACTTCTTGTTTTATCTGATCAAAGGTTGCTTATTGCTCATGTCCCCACTGGAAACTGTTTCTCTTTGGAGTCACATCATTCAGAGGTTTCACAATCTGACTGTATCCAGGAATGTGCAGTCTCCAAAATCCCACTATACACAAGAAAATTATTCCTTGGAGTAGCATAGGTACACATTTTTCTAACTGCTAGCTGTTATTTTCTTAGATATTTCATAAAAAGTTAGAAGCCTGGAAACTCTTTTCACAGTGATGCAAAAATTTTAATCAGGTTACATGCAATTTGCATGAGGTTATTAATAACAGAAATGGAGTAACTTTCTCTGAAGAACTTTTACTGCATAAACCAATCTAATAGTAATTTTCCAAAAATATATCCTATTGTAGAATCATTGTTGAGAAGTGAGAAAGTAAGTAATATGTGAATGAGGAAAACATTATGCAGGATTGATCTACCTACTTGCTCAGCAGCTAAAGAAGTGATTCTTGATATAATTGGAAATATAGCTGAAAATGCTGGGATAGCTCACTGAAATTGTAAGAAATAGGCCTGGAAAAGTTTTTCAAGCAATGGTGTCGGTGCACTGTCATCATGAGCAATGATATACATTCTACCTTGACCTTTGCAAGGCTTTTGACATTGTCACCCATAACATCCTTGTCAACAAGCTCAGACACTGTGGAATAGAGGAACAGACAGTAAGATGGATTAGGAACTGGTTACACAATCAAGTGCAAAGAGTGGTGGTCAATGGCACCAAGTCCAGATGGTGCTGGTTCTGGTCCTGTTCAACATCTTCATCAATGACATTGATGAGGGGACAGAGTGTCCGCTCATCAAGTTTGCTGATGATACCAAACTGGGAGGCTTGACTGATACACCTGAAGGCTGTGTGGCCATTCAGTGAGACCCCAATAGACCAGAGAGCTGGACAGAGGGGAACCTAATGAGGTTCAACAAGGATAAGTGCAGAGTTCTGCACCTGGGAAGGAATAATAAATTGCACCAGTATAGGTTAGGAGGTGACTTGCTAGGGAGCAGCCTCATGGAGAAGGACCTGGGAGTCCTGGTGGATAACAAGTTATCCATGGGTCAGCAATGTGCCCTTGTAGCAAAGAAGGCAAATGGTATCCTGGGGTGCATTAAGAAGAGTGTGTCCAGCAGAACAAGGGAGGTGCTCCTCCTCATCTACTCTGCCCGGGTGAGGAGACACCTAGAATATTGTGTCCAGTTCTGGGCTCCCAGTTCAAGAAGAACAAGGATCCACTTGAGAGAGTCCAACAGAGGGCTACAAGGATTATTAAGGGTCTGGAGGACTGCCTTATGAGGAAAGGCTGAGAGGCCTGGGGCTCTTTTGTCTGGAAAGGAGAAGACTGGGAGGGAATCTAATAAATATATATAAATATATGAAGGCTGGGTGTCAAGAAAGAAGGGACAGCCTCTTCTCACCTTGTGCTCTGTGATAAGACAAGGGGCAAAGGACGTAAATTACACCACAGGAAGTTGCACCTCAATATGATGAAAACCGGCTTGTAACAGTCACAGAGCACTGGAACAAACTTCCCAGGGAGGTTGTGGAGTCTTCTTCTCCAGAGACTTTCAAGACCCTTCTGGATATGTTCCTGCACAACCTGCACTAGATTCCATGGTCCTGCTCTGGCAGGGGGGTTGGACTCAAAGATCTCCAACCTCTAACATCCAGTGATCCTGTGATATTTTTAACTCCCCTAGAAAGATATATTTATCTGTGACAGATTTAGGCTGATGCCTAGGATATTTTCCACAGATCTTGAGTAGAAAGTAATAGAATGTAAATAAATTCCCATTTGATGTAAAGGGAAAATCATGATAAGGTCTAAATAATCACATTGGTCTGATGACTAACATAAAGTTAGTTGAATAAACTAACTCTCTTTCTTGGTATTTTGCTCTAGCAGATAATAGCTGGTTCCTTTTGCTTTGCTGTTGCTTACTTTGGTTGTGTTCTTGTTATAGCTGAATACTAACAAGTTACTCTATGTTTTTATCATTTCTTTTTCTTTTTCTCTTGTACAGGGGGGAAGGAAGCAGACAGGGGGAAGCTTCTGGTGACCCCCTGGTTTTGTGCATTATTAATTATACATAGATAGACTAGAATCCAATGGTACAAATAAGACAAAGAAGAAAATTAACTATTTATTTGAAAGAAAGAAAAAAAAAAAGCTCAAAAGAAGTTTATCTCTCTGTGGTGGTTTGGCCCTATCTGGGGGCCAGGTGCCAATTACAGCCACTCTATCACTCCCATTCTTAGATGAACAAGGGAGAGGGAAAACATAAATAGAGGCCCACGGGTCAAGACATAAAGAATTTAATAGGGCAAAAGCAAAGGCCACACAGAGAAAGCAAGAGCAGACAAAAGTATTATGCTCTGTTTTTTCAGCGGAGGATGTCTGTCTGCTTCCTGGAAAGCAGGACTTCTATACATGTAGCAGCTGATCCCAAAGACAAACTCTATTAATGAATGGCCCCACACACTTTCCTACTTCCTTCAGATTTTGTAGCTGAACAAATCTCATATGGTAATGAATACCTCTTCGACCTGGCTGTGCCCCCTCCCAAGATCTTGCCCTTCCCTCAGCCTAATGTTGCAATAAGGAAATACTGGAAAAACACAGCCTTGGTGCTGAGTGAGCGCTGCTCAGCAGTAGCTAAATCACTGGTGCATTATCAATACCCTTTCAGCTACCACTACAAAACACAGCACTATGAAAGACGCGCTGGCAAGAATGAACTCCCATCTCAGCCAAACCTTATAAATAGTCTATCTGTTGATATTTTGGCCTCGTTTGTGCCTCTCATTTCACAACACAGGAATATTCAAAAGAACTGAGTCTCTTTCCCTCTCTGGACCGAGACACATGTGTATGCTAATGTCCTTCTAATGTGTTCTGTGATCTGTTATCCAAAGAGTCATAATTTCTAACTACTAAAAGCTTATTGTTTAATAATACTTCTTATAATTATTTTTAAAAATGGACACTCTAGTGCACTGTTATAATGAGTACTATTAATTAGTGCTAGTATTAGTAACTAGAAAGATGAATACTGAACAAAGCAACATTAATTAATGTGATTGTTTTTATGGATTTTTGTCTATGTGGAGTTTTATAAGGCCTTTGACACAGTCCACTGCAACATCCTTCTCTCTAAATTGGAGATATATGGATTTGAAGGGTGAACTTTTTAGTGGATAAGGAATTGGTTGGATGGTCACAATCAGAGGGCAGTGATCAGCAGCTTGATATCATCAGTAACACAGGCAATGGAATAGAGTACACTCTCAGCAAGTTTTCAGACAATACCGAACTCAGTGATGTTGTTGACATACCTGAGGGATAGGATGCCATACAGACAGACTTGGACAAGCTTGAGAAGTGGGCCTGTCTGAACTTCATGAGGTTCAACAAAGCCAAGTGCAAGACCCAGCACGAGTCAGTATTAAGAGACTGGATTGAGAGCAGCCCTTTGCAGAAAGACTGAGGGTACTTGTATATGAAAAATTAGACATGAGTTGGCAATGTGTCCTTGCAGCCCAGAAAGCAAACCATATGTAGTCTGCATCAAAAGAAGCATGGCCAGCAGTTTGAGTGAGGTGATTCTGTTCCTGATCTCTGCTCTGATGAGATTCCACTTGGAATACTGTGTCCAGATCTGGAATCCTCATCATATGAAACATGCATGCCTGTTGGAGTGGGTTCAGAGAAGGGCCACAAAAATGATCAGAGAAATGGAAGGCCTCTCCTGTGAAGAATGACTGAGAGAGTTGTGGTGTCTAGCCTGGAGACGAGAAGGCTCTCAGAAGACCTTATTGTGGCCTTGCAGTACTTAAAAAGGGGCCTATAAGAAATATGAAAACAATCTTTTTAGCAGGGGTGTTGTGTCAGGATGAAGGGTAATGGTTTTAAGTACAAGAGAAAGGTAGATTCAGACTAGAAGTAAGTAAGGAATTTTTTACAACAGTAGTGAAAAATTGGCACAGGTTGCCCCGAGAGGTGGTAGAAGCCTCATCCCTGAAAATATCCAAACTCAGGTTGGAAAGAGCTCTAAGCACCATGATCTAGTTGAAGATGCCACTGCTCACTGCAGAGAGATTGGACTAGATGAACTCTAAAGGTCCCTTTCCATGCAATCCATTATGTGATTCTATGATTATTGCAGTGGGTTTGTATGAGTGTTCACTTGTCACAAAACCCCCAAATCAGCAACTCAAAAATACAGAAATGTGAAAGCGGCATTCTGTGGACATTGACTGAAGTTTTGAGATTTCTATAGCTACAGACATAGATTTAGTGCAATCTGGCAAACATCTGCTGAAACTTATGGTGCTGTTGGAAGTGTGCCACCTTCAGCTAGCATCAGGCTTCAATATTTTTTATTAGTTTCCCAGACAGTGACCTGCAATGAAGACACAATCTTGACACATGGTAACACAAAAAGTAAGGTTGAAGCCTCTTATGAATAGAACAAATTATTTAGAGAGGGAAATTGTTTTCAGAATGGAAAGAAAAACACATGCACAAAGGGATGCATTTGTGAAAGTGAAATGACAGAAGTTAAAGTCTTTCCTACTGGTATGACCACACAATAACAGTATTTTAAAGAGTCAACTGGATGGTCATTTGTAGGGAGAGCCTCAATGACTGAATAATTCATCTAACTGAGGATGCAGCAGGACAACTTTCTGAGGTGATTTCCTGTTTTCACTATAGCTTGTCTCTTAGACTTCGTATTGTGGTGTTTCTACTTCTGCTTCTGCTCTGTTCAGCTGTGCCACTTCCTTAGTTTCTTTTTTTTTCCACTCCCTCTTTTGTTCCCTTGTTTCTTGTTACTTACATTTTGTCTTGTCCTACTTTTCTACAGAAAATGGCAAGTAAGAACATGATCAGGCCACTTGTATTATTTGTGTTTCTGTTAGTGCTGGGTTTGTGTGTGTTACCTGTAAAGTCATTGTGTTGATAGAGACCTCTCTCAACATGTCACTAAGCAGTAGTCGAAGTATCTTGTGTACAGTTGTACCCAGGGAAACAGAGTTCTACTATGGCTTTGTGGTCCTCCATGTTCCTGAGGCTGTGACCAAAAACTATAAATAAGATATCAAATTCTTCATATCATATTAAGGCACAAAGCCCAAACATGGTTAAGCATGATGTTTGCATAACACAGATTTTCAATTTCCTTTCCTAAATTACAGAGAGAATTTAAGCATAGCAGAGCCTGTATTTCTTCCCCGTCTTTATTTAAAAATATATCGACACCACTCCTTCAGCTGAAAAATACATGAAGTGTTCACTGACTGTCAACATAAAAAATGAAGGTAACTTCTACTGAATGTTCTAAATTATATACTTTACACTAAATCTTCATCTCTTACTCTCCACACATTATAAACACTTTACAAAACAATGCTAATTATATGGCTAAGCCCCAAATAAAACAATGTTTTTACTCAAAGGGAAAAAAGGTAATAAAAAAGGATATCTTTATCTTATCTGTGATCAGACATTAAGTTCTATTGTTTTCATGATGGATGGTACTACACAGCACTATTAAAATGTATTGTGTCGTGCTTCATAGAACATGTATGCTGGCTATCCTTGAATTTTGCAGCAATGAAATAAATTTGTTTACCTTTCAGTATTGATGGATTGTCACATTAAAACCAAGCAAACAAACAAACAAAACCACCAAAAATCCCACAAGCAGACGAAAAATTCAACATGACAATGTAAGAAAACAAAAATAGAACTTGACAGGAAGTGTGACCACTCGGTCACAAGCAATTCAACCTCATTGATTTCATACAACAGTGCTTGTTATGCTGGCAACGTCCTTGTTCTGTCACAGGTAATGGAGCAAGACCAGTAACTCTAGAGGCTTGAACCTTAAATACAGTGCTCTTCAGTTCCATCGCAACATTGGCTCAATATGCAGCAGCAAAATGTGGTGTTTTACAATTAATTTAACACATGACATGTTAAATTTTAAAATTAAAAAAAAAAAATTGTGACTAGTTTAAAAAAGAATTTTATAAAAATTGCAAGATGCATTAATTAAAATTTTAATAACAAGTGAAGGACATCTTGAGTAATTTAAGACAAACTCTCATTTTGCTATCCAAATCTCAGTAAGTAAGCAGCTGAGCATTGCCAGACTTAATAAATTACACAATCTGTGTTAAATTCATTTCACATCAGCAATTGTTTACATGCACTTAAAAAATCTATAACTTGCAGACTCTTTAAAGTGTTGCACTATCATATATTCTGATTTTTTTTTCCCTCTCTTTATTATATTATACCAACCTTTCTTTGGGGTTAAATCATACTTCTATTTTCCAGAACCAATCTGACTTCACATGCATAAAAACAAACAAAATGTGTCTGTGAAAAAAAAATACAAAAACCCAAACAAGCATGATTCATATAATTTTCACATTACTGGGTTGTATTGTAATAATAAATTATGACCTCAAATCAGATGATATATCATATCATATCTCACAACAACACACAGCATTTCTTCCAGCTATCTTTTATTGTGGATAAGTATGGCCATGGTTCACAATAGAAAGCGATTAACTACTTTTGATACATAGAGTTGACACAACATAGAGCAGGCATTTGAACGTGTTTCTTTTCTGTTTCTTTTCATTTTTTAATGTATAATGCACCAAAATACTATCAATTAGTCTCTTCTTACCATCTACTTTTATATACCAATAGCATCAGCATGACAATACACTCTAAGGAAGAGTACTTTCACTGCAGTGTAAGGTAAATAAAGTGTCATTATCTTCAGTGTCAGTAAACTTCTCGCAAAGTATTTTGAACATATTTTGCTATTCACCTAAGGGGTTATTTTTTATTTTCCTGAAGTATGATATCTGTTTTTCATGTAAGGATGGTTATGTTTTAACTTTAATTTGAGCAATAATATTGAAATACATGTTTTGAAATATCATAGTCAATCTTAACCAAGGTTTTTTTTTTTTCTACAAAGTTTTGCTTTCTTAAATAAGCACACCTTGTCCGTAAAGTATTTTTACTAGTTCTAAAGCCAGAGATTATTTCACTGCAGCTTGATCAAAGTCTTCCCTACTTTATCTTTTGATACTTTTTCCAGTTACTTTTTTTTTAGGAAGTGAAAAATTGTTTCTGAGTACATGCAGTGGAATCTGCCAAGATTTTTTCAGTTTTAGAAAGGTGGGGGAGGGTTGCTTGGTTTTTTCTGTTTGGGTTTTTTCCTCTCAGTGATGTACACATCCTTTCTACCCAGACTGGCTGGACCCAAGGGATATTTCTAACAGAAGCTTCACAAAGCATGCTGGAAACATCTAAGTGGAGCAAAATCTTTTCCAAAACCTGAAACTGAGGAACAACAACAACAAAAACAATACCAAATGGATGTGTTGGAAACTTCATTTTAAATACTGGTTTCTGTGACTCCTTAATAAATGAGAATTTAGATATGCAATATTTCTGTCTGTGACTACTGTTTCAGGGAATTTCCTTGTACAAGATATGTACACATTTCCTTGCTGATTTGGACTTCTCAGAGCTTGTTTACAGTTTCCAGTGAAACTATGAATTCCCCCTAGCAAGGAGCTGGTAAATCTGTTAACTACTGAAGTTATATATATATATTCTACAGTGTAACTGCATTGTCACATACAGTCATGTACATGATTTTTTTAGAAAGAAAGACAGAAATAGAAAAACAAGAAAACAAACCCAGCTCTAAATACATGAATGTGTATAACCCTCTGGTCTGGAGATCAGAGGCAAGAGAGCTATTTGGTGCCATCTATTGATGAACTGGACAAAGGGATAGAAAGAGCATCCACCCCTGTTCTAAACATCCTACCAGGATATGAGAGATTGCCTGATTTTGGACATTTGCTCAAGATACCTTCATGGGACTAATGAAACATCATTACAATTTTTCTGCCACTGGAAAATATGATGGCTATTCTCAGGGAAAGAAATCATAGCTTAAAACTTCATGATATTCTCAGGCAGAGATAATCTACTGTGAGGAAAACAAGATAGAAGATTCCTTCATATCTTCTGGGAAGAGAACATCCTTGGTAGGGTATGAATAATCAAGTCACACAGAGCAATAAAACCATATACACATCATGATCATGAACATTACTAAACACACTTTCTAGAATAATTGCAAAATTAAAATGTGTCTATGACAATGATGAGTAGAGATCATAGGAAATCTGCAACTACAAACAGCAGTTACAAAAAAAGTAATTTCCAACTTTTATGAAGTAGTTTTCTTTGGTTTATGCAGATATGTTGCCTTTAAGGATTTTATCTAAGTTTTGGGTTTGATTTCACCCTGCAAATTCTGAACATGAAATGTCTTGACAAAGTCTGATCAGGCTGGTTATGGAAGAGTAAAATTCTTATTTATTTGTGTTTATCAGGTATAATGCATGGAGAAAATCAAGGTAAATTAATTGTATTAATTTTCCATTTGCCCCTGTCTTGTTCTGGTGTTGATGTTATTTTTTTGCTTGTCTGTTTGTTGTTGTTGTGGTTGTTGGTTTTTTTTAATAGTTATCTTTAGTGACAAATGCATCTTTCCTTCACTGAGCTTTTAAAAACTGATCTTAAAGGTCACATTTATACGGACCTCAGGAACTGATGACTGAAAATGGTGCACATGAACACATGCACAGTCTGATAGTTATCTCTATCAAAATTGCAATTGGACTTCTATATTTCTAATACCTGCAAAACCTTTTCTGCTATATCCCAGAGTTTTAACTATTATACTGGCCAGAAAAAAACCTTTAAAAATTTGCACTGCATGTCATTCAGAACTTCAAGAAGAATTGGAAGGACAGTTAAGAAAAAGAGTCCTTAGAATTTATAATGCATGATCAGAATTCTATCAGCATCACCCCTCTTTGATGAGTAAGGTCACAGAAATTCAGAGTAGCTGCATTTTTTTTTCTGTTAAATTGACAATGAATGATTGCTGCTGATGTCTAAAATGTTCCAAATCAGGTGTATACATGCTTTCAAACATCAAACTGACTGAGTAAGAATAAACAAGGTATGATTATGAGTTCTCTATATGAGAGAAATTTGTGTTACAAATATGACTATTGCAGTTTTGGACAAGAAGCAGACAAAAACCGCAAACAAACAAAACCAACAACAACAAACCAAATCAAACCAAAACAAAAAGGCAAGCAAGCAAGATACATAAAACTGGGAGGGAAAGAAATACTACCATAGAACAAAAGATGAAATAAAGAAACTTTTGTAAGAAGGGGAAGGAATAAGTTTAATACTGTTAATGTGGTTCATACCTGATAAACATTTATATTTTGTTTCATCTTTGATTCATGTTTTTTGCCTTGATGCAACTAAGTTAAATGACATGAAGCACGAATAAAGAGAGGGAAAAAGTGCCTGCAGACTTGTAACTCTGTGACCTGGATCAAAGGGAAATCAAATTAGCAGCTTCAAAGTGCTTACAGTTTTCTGCATGGACGTTGTAGCCAGTTCTAGTCACAAACAGAGCAAGATGGATTTTCAGTTACAAGATGGGTAGGAGGTGTTTGAATGTCCAGCTTTTTTAGTTTATTCAATCTTACCCTCTCCAGTATGTTATATACCAGTATGTTTATTGGGAGCTTTTGTTGAGTAACACATTCTAGCAGACAGAAGTTTTTTTATGAGGAATCTCTAACTCTGGAATCTAGGCAAGAAAGGCATTTTATTCTCAGGCTTCCCTCATTTTCCCCAAAAGGATATGTATTGAAAGATATTTTGGTCCCAGTTAGCAAATACATAACAAATCAAATAATTATTTAGCTAAAATGAATCTGGAAGAAGTGTGAACAAAAGCCAGATTTGAGATGAGCCATCCCAAAGCTCATCTGACCCACGAGCTGTATTTTCAAGTATTAAACCCATTAAAAGATAAACCAAAACAAACAAAATGCCTTCCTTACTGTGTGTGGCATGTTCTAGTTTCTGCCAGAGGCCCTGGGCAATATGACCTAACATTAGCTCTGCTCAACTCAGCAAGTAGGCAGCACACTGGAGAGCAGGGCTGTCATTTAGGGGATTCTCAATTGGTTATAGAAATGGGCTGCTGAGAAGTTCAGCAAAGTCAGATACTAAGTTTTGCTCCCGGTGTAGGATTATCATGTGAAAATTTATGCTGGAAATTGCTAAATGTCTAGAAAGAGCTTTGCAGAAAAGAACCAGGGGTCAATATGAGTAATATATTGACAGCTATAACATATTTGGGGTCAGCAGAGAGACCTTGTGATGACAATATTAAAAGACTGACAGGAAAAAAATATTGAGAAAGTTTCATTTTTAAAGACACTTCTATAGAAGTAAATACCAGTGAAACCATAAATTGCGGAAACTGAACAAATATTAAATATAACATTTTGCTATTATTATAAAAGTTGTGGTTTAGTCTATGACACATGCAATATTTTAACAATTGTAATAGAACTGCTAGAATACGCTTACTATTCATTCACTGTCAGGAACAATGAAATTTGTGAGAATTCATCAGCTAAACATATAGATTTCTCTTTTTCTCATTGTGGTGGTTTGTCCCTGGCTGGGGGCCAGATGTGCACCAAAGCCCCCCATCACTGCCTTTTTTAGATGGACAAGGGAGAGGGAGGAGGAGGGTCTTGAAAATGATCAGGGGGTTGGAGCACCTCTGAAAGGAAGACAAGCTGAGGGAGCTGGGATTGTTCAGCCTGGAAAACAGGAGGCTCTGGAGAGACCTAATAGTGACCTTCCGGTACCTGAAGAGGTCCTACAAGAAGGATGGAGAGAGACTGTTTACAAAGGCCTGTAGTGATAGGATGAGGGACAATGGCTTCAAACTAGAGAAGAGTAGATTTAGATTGGATGTTAGGAAGAAATCCTTGCCATGAGAATAGTAGAACAATGGACAGGTTGCCCAGGGAGGTAGTTGGGATCTCATCCTTAGAGATATTCAAAGTGAGGCTTGACAGGGCTCTGGGCAACCAATTGAGGATGCCCCTGCTTACTGCAGAGGGGGTTGGCCTAGATGACCTTTGGAGGTCCCCTCCAACCCAGACCATTCTATGATTCTATGATTCAGAGATTCAGTGGAAATAAAACTGATATATTGAAAGTCATTGAATCTTTTATATCATAATCTTTTGTCCTAGTGTTTGAGATACTCTCATGACATCTGGTAAAATTAATATTTTCTTTAAAATAAAAGATTTTTCAATTTAACTCAGCATGGTATCACTATTCTCTAAAAAATTATAATGTATGACAAAGATATTTAAATGGATGACATTAAGAAAATTACAATTTTATACAGACTTGAAATATTCTTCTAATCTTCAAAGAAAGCAAGTAAAAATGACATAGTCCTTCTGAGGTACCAATATGGTAGCAGCACTTTATCATGAGTGCCTTGGAATTTCTCTCTCTGTGATACCCAACAATTATATTGACAAAATACCTCAGCATTTTAAGAGATGCTTCAAGGACAGCTCATGTGAGCAGTGTTGAGCTATTTTTCACTTCATATATATGACTGGGAACTAATTTTCCTCATTATGCTGTCTGTCCATATATGTAGGGAGCTTTTCATATTAACACAGAAGTTATGCTTAGACAGGTGTCACTTTTGAAAGGAAAGACTTTTACGTTAAATATAACTTTATGTCTAAATAATTTATATGAAACATTTTTATAACTGGTTTGTGGTTTGTGGTTTGTGGTTTTCATTTCCATTTTTGGTTTTGCTGGGTTTGTTTCCATTTTTGTTTTTTAATTTTGTTTGTTTGTTGGGTGGGGTTTTGGGGTTTGTGGTTGTTGGGTTTATTTGTTTGTTTGTTTGTTTTTTGTAATGCTTGGAATCAAAACCAAATGAGTCAAATCAAACCAGTGGGCTAACCTGTATATTCTCCCATCACAGAAGTGAGGACAAAAGTAACACAAAAACTTGGGATTGAGACACACAAAAAAGAGTGAGATAGGAATAGAGTTTACTGATCAAAATCAGAAAAATGTGGTACAAAATACATAATTACCTTAGCCTATTTGCAGAAAAAGCCCAGCGCAAAGAAGACGCAAATGAGCTTCTTTCTGGCCCTAGCCAGAAAACTCTTCCTTCATCCCTTCTTGTCTTGCCATCACCCCAAGGAAGACCAATACCCAAGAACCCAGAACCCAGAAGCAACAACCAGAATAGGAAGCCTCCCATGTTGCAATCAGAACTTCAAACCCCAAAATACTTTGTTCCAGCCAGTACTTTCATTTTTGAAGCTTCTATGACTACAACATGGTTCAACTCAATCCATGACATATTTTTATATGAACATTATAATTTTTTTTGGTTGTATCTCACAGTAAACTTTCCCCTTGAGTTACAAAGCCTCTTTGATATATTGCACAATGTATTCACTATGGAACGCCTAACAAGTGTGTACCGATTATAGTTTCAATTTCTTGGTATTACAAAAAGATAAATGAGTACTGATGCAATTCTAAGAGCAGAGTAGTAATAATGATAGCTTGGCTTTGATTTAAAATTTAGCTTTAAAGCATATGAAAGGTTAAATTAGGTCTGTAATCTCTAACCAGTAAATGAATAAGATGATAATAAAACTTCTTCTGTTGGGCTAAACCAGTCATGCTATAAAGAATTCCCATACTAAATTCAATGGGTGAAGTATTTTATAAAAATGCTAGTTAAGGTTTTACAAAATCTGTTTTGCTCTGCAATTACTTTTAAAAATGTCTGTTCAGCATGGAAAAATAGGAGTATGGCAGATGTTGTGGAAAAATCAGCATCTATTGAGGTCTTTAAGTGTTCCTAAAAAAATACTATTACTGCCTTTCTGAATATGATCAAAAGAAGAAATTTTGTTAAGAAGGCAAAAAGAAAGTAAATTTATTGAACAGAAAATCAAATTGCATATGCCTCTATTTTTTAAACAAACAGCAGCTCTAAATGATGTGCATTTTCTTCTGGTAGTAATAACTTCAGGATTAATTGTGCTGCTGCTTTTCTGGTTTTGACTACAAGAATTAAAAAAAGCAACATGCAAGGGAAACATAAGTCTCACTAATTTTTACAATGCCAAGAGACTGCCCCTGGTAATTACCATTATGTGGGACTAATAGTGAATACAAGGGGGGAAAGTAGAATAAATTTCTAGACATTAGGGCAGGGAAATGTATCCTCTGTATTTACAGAAAATAAAGGCTTAAAGGTAGTTGCATAAAAATACTTTCCGGAGAGATCACAATATTCTCCAGTTCCAGGACTGCTTTCACCGATCCAAAAATTCCACTAATTTCCAAAGAACTCCATAAATCAAAGATAAGTCAAGACAAAAACAAACAAACAAATAAACAGAAGTTTCTCAAATATTAAATACAATATCATTACAAGCTAAAAAATAACACCAGAATTTTAGAAAATTGTTTGGCATCACCTCAGATTCTACCAAATTAATTATTTTTTATATACAAATATTTGTACTTGCAGTAAATTCAATATTATTTGTATAAATCATGATAAAATTCTAGTCTTATGAGAGTTAACAATTTACTTCTCAGAAGTAATTGATTTCTGCAAGTGATCAGGGAAAATGGATTGTATATGTCAGGCTTTTTTTGTGAAATACTTCACTTTCATCTTTAACAAGGCCCTCATTAGTATATATTCAAACTGTTTTAGTAACAGAAATAAAATTGTCATGAATTTTTTTCCTGCCTTAGTTCTGCTTAAATACACCTTGATATTTGCAATATATCGCCACTCTGTTATGGAGAAGACAAAGAACAGAAGATGAGAGGCAACGTGCCTTGCTTTTAGTGTTCCCTTTTCTAAATATCGTTTTCACTCCATAGTCACTCAAATGTGATTGAGCAGAGCTACAAGATTTACAGGAGAGAGCAATTTATCTTGGTGCAAGTATGGAAAAGAAAATTCCAGTTTATCCAACTTATCATTTGAATAAGATTGTGCCCTGCAGCAGGGATGTCTGCCAAGTTCTTGCATTATTCTGAAGATTGGACTTAAGAAGAAGAAAAATATGGGGGAGAAAAAAGCAGTAGACCTGTTTCCACTTACAATTTAGTCCAAACTCTATTTTTTTTCCTAAAGTATAATTATATGCAATTCACAGTGATGATACTTTTTTATTCCCTTTAAAAATTAGTACTGCAAGTTCAATATTTTATATCTAAGGGCAGAAAAAGGAAAGAACTCGCTACTCTCATTGGCAGTATAATTTTGAGGGTTTTGTAATGTTTTATTACTGTAGTAGATAGACATCCAAGAATGTCCATTTTGCACAACACACAGTATGACACAGAAGACCTTATATCTGTTATTCAGTTCGCCTTGTTTTATCATAAATATCTAAACCAGAAAAAGATCTGGGCTACAAATTCCTGGTTTTCCCCTGTGTCATCCTAGTGGCTGCAATATAAAAAAAGGGGGTTAGAAATCAAGAATATCCAAGAGAGCCGGGAAGGTACCAGCATAGTGTCATAATTCAGTAGGGGGTGGGGGGGGAAAGTGTAGTTATGTTGAAAAAACTTTATATGAAAACTCAGGGCAGACTAGGTATGTCTGAGCTTATTTACAAGGAGAAAGCCTCCAATTTCAGAGTGCAGAACTGTAAAGACTGAAAAAAAACCACTGATTTAGAAGACTGTGCAGCAAGCACTATATGTAATTATGAAGACTGTTTACTTGCTTCAACATAAAACAGAATATGAAAACTCAAGTGAAATTATTTGGACTGAATAACAGGTAGTTTAACACTACTTATCAGAAGCAGTCTGCATGAGACTTTGCTACTCAGCATGACGAGTGACAGGTCTGATTTGGCAACTGCAATAGCTTTACTGAAAAATGTAAAGATTAAGGAACTGTCCTAGCAAGTGGCTTATCAAGTATTTAATCTTCTGATCATAATTTGATACCAGATATTAATCCTGTAGTTATCACACATTATTCTGCTTATTATCTTTCTTAGTGTCAATTTTTTCTTTCTCTCAATAAAGTACATTTTTTCTGTTTTGCCTGTAAACCGAGAGTTATAAAATACTGAATTTTGAGACAATTTATTTTTTGAGGTTTCTGTGTGGTGTCTTAAACCAATATTTAATGGTGACCCTAGAAACTCAACCTGTCCTTTGTAGATATCAATCATGGCTAGGCAGAAAAAAATCACATCCAGAAAAGTAGTTCTAGTGGTAGAATTTTTTATTGTATAAATCTAAAATGAGGTGAAATTAAATCCCGGGAAACAGCTGAGGCAGTCATAAGGGCATGCTCCAAGCATCTGTTTGGCAGTATGATCACAGATCAGAGCCCTGTGGAGCACTGTGATGTATATTAATAAATAAGTGTAGACATGGTCTAAATGCCCAGAAGATGTTGATAAGATCTGGTTCAGATAGCAATCAAAGAATGCTTTTGGCAGTGCATGACAAAACATTGCATTGATGGTATATCAAAAGAAGACAGCGTTCTTTATAGGTTCTTGATACTTGCGAGTGAAGGCAATATAAAAATATCTGTAAAAAATGGAAGGGGAATGCTAAGTATTGGTCACAAACCCAAGATGATTAAATATTTTGGCCTTTTCACATGAACAATCACAAAAGCCTTCATTTCTGCAAAATTATTTAGTTACCTAATTATCTATTCAATACACTAAAAAAAGTCCACAGCAGCAAATTGACAGGTTTGTTGTCATGCAACATGAACACTGGGAATCAGATGTTCCAACAGAAAAGCAGCTTCAATGGGAGTGAGCTGAATATCTTACTCCTCAGGAATCTAACTTAGACCAGTATTCTGCTCACTGGGATGTCAGAAGTCAGAGCTTCCATGAAGCAGATAGGACTCTAAACCAAATATTTATGAAAAGGAACTTTTGGGCTTTTTTTCCTGTACTGAGACTATGTTTTTATGGTGTCCTATTCAGTTGTGCAAGACAAAGTTTTTATCTCTGACGAAGTTATGTATTGTTAACCATACATTTCCATTCACAGACAGCAATGGCTACCAAAAATGTGGATTTATTGCTATCAAAATTACTCAGCACTCCTTCCAACAAAATTAAATTAAAAGTTTGTATGTCAGTTGGGAATATTCTACTACAAATCTAATTCTTACACTTTAAGGAATATTCTTTCTAGAAAGATTAACTAAGATGTACACACTTACTCATAAAGGGAAAACCTCACACAGAAAGGTACCCCAAATGTACTTACTCAGCAAAGTGGAGGTGAGAGATCACTCAGTTCATGAAAGTATCCTTAGACAGCATTCCAGTCTAAGGGGAGGGTTCAGGAGTGCAAGGTCTCCTTGTTTTGAGGAAACCAACTGAAAAAGACTTTCTGGCAGGGCTCCATTTGTACTCTGAGTTGAGCGTGTACTGTGGTCATTCTAATTAGTTGGGGCAAGCCCACAGCAAAAGCAAGGTAGGAGCCTTGAGGTGCCATTTAATAACCACGTGGCACTGAGCTAATATTTGCTAGGTTTCTGACAAGTCCTGACCCTTTGTCAAGGGTGTGACTGAGCTTTGTGTTTCAATTTTTCTGTCATGTTTTTCTGCCCAGCTGGTTGTACCTGCTACACTATGACAGATAGACACATGTTCATTCTAGATTTTATTTACTCTAACTGGAATATCTTTGTCAATGCAGGATATTTATATAAGAACTTAGATGTTTTGGGAGAGAATTTTCTGTATGCTGTCTGTAATTGACACTTCCATGCATTTTCATACAAATTTATGTTCCCACATGCACACACCCATAGAGATACATAGACAGATAAATTAATGTGTGTACATACACAAAGACACACGCACACTTAAGATATATACTTGTACATTATATATTATTTTTCACTGGAACCAAGCTAAGACACCATACAAATCATTACTGTTCATCAAGGTACCAAAAGTAGTGTCAGGCAAAGGTCACAAAATGCATATGCAATTTATTAAGCTAAGCAAACATCTTCTTTCTGTATGAGAACAGATCTTCAATCTGTGTATGCTTCTATGTTACATCCTAACTTCATGTCAGGAAAAGGTCAGTCACATACCAGTTCCTTCCCATATCTTTTTGTTTCTAGTTTTCTACAGAGAAAAATAAAACATGTAAGTTCTTTAAAAACTGTCAACATGAGCAATGAGTGGACCAGTCAAAGAAGTGATATTTTTAGATACAAGTGAAGTGTGTGAAAATAGATAAGGTTTGGTTTGAAGGGTTGTACCATTAATGAACTGACATAGGTTTTCTGTATTTCATACAGCAAATCTTTCTCTTTTTTTGGTGATTTTTTCTCATAAAGTTTGCATTAAGTTGTCTATTGGGAGGATTTTTTCATTTATATACCCTATTTTGATTTCAAAATGAATACATTTGAATATGCTATTTGAGGCATCTTTTGTGTTACAAACCCAGCTTTGTCATTTGGAAACTTTCTGAAAAACAATGACTGAAATTACTAATCTAAAAATATAATTATAAATCCAAGATATGAAAAAGTATGTACAAAACTTTGAGCCTACAGGGCTGAGCAACACCTAGTAGCTGTAACTTCTAGGTAAAGCTTCTGAGACTGACTAATATAACACTATCAAAATACATTAATCTAGACACCCAAGACTGATAAAAGCAAAATGTTATCACAGTGCAGCACCTTGTCATTATTAAAACCTATCCTTGGAATCTTGCCCAGTAGTGCATCTTTTAACAGGTATCATAAATATTACTCCATTAAAAAACTTTCACACAATTTAAGATTCCCTTCTCACTAAGCACTAATCAAACCTAAGGGTGAATGCAATTTTGTAGAAGCAGAACAGTCTAAAAATGTTCAACTTTCACTATCAAATATACTTACATTAGACCCTTGACTAAATTTATCTTTCATTCATACACTTAGAAAATTTATTTTATTTATTTTCATGTCTCCAGACTTTTTTTTTTTGTCATGCCTAAAAACAGCTTTAAAATATCTGTGCATTTATTTGTCAAAAGTATCGTTCATGTCTATTTTAGATGTGAAGCAGAACGATGAGGTATGATGGCTGAAGCCACATTTATGACTTTTTGTCTCTATGTTAAAATGTTCTGCATTTTTTCATGACTCAAGACCCATATTTTGGTTTCAATTCCTATGGAATTTATGTTGCCCTTGAAATATCTTTACTTCAGTATCCCATACAGTCTTAAACTATACTCCCACTTCAAGCTTTCACTCATTTGCAGCCAACTTTGAATACACTCCTAAATTCCAGATAAATTTCTTTCTGTTTTCTGTCAAGCCCTCAGTACCTTGTATAACACTTACACTTGCCTAGTGTCCTGTTTCACTTTTTCTGTCTGCGTAGCAAACATCAAGAAGCCTGATAAGCCATCTTCCCTCTTTTCATAGTCATGTTCTTGATCTCCTCTCTATGCTTCCCCAAAATAATTTTAGAAATTTTTCCAAATGCATTTTTGTTCACTCTGCAGGTCCTCAAATCATGCATTTTGTGTCTAGGGAGCATTACAGGCTCTGCAGTTATAAACTGTGTTCACTAACAACCTAGTATATAAATATTTATACATGTTTAAACCAGCTTAAAATTTGCTCTTTATATACTAAAATCACCTCTTTCCGTAATTTAGATGTGCACTACATCCATTCTCTCTTCATGTTCAAGTTCATAATACAAGCAATATCAGCTGGAACCTAAAGCAATACTTCATGAAATAAAAGGAAATTATTTGAAAGTCTCTTTTTAACTTAATGTTTTAGGTTATAATTTTAATTTTAATTTTATACTATTTTATACCTCTTTGTCTCATCTTACACACATTTGAAGGTTTCATTCTGTTTTTAGGTCATGGAAAACTGTGTTAGTATAAATGAAAATCTGTCTTTAAAACCGTACAACTCCTTCTGATATTTGATGCTAAAACTCAAAGGAAAACTTAAACCATCAGCAAACAAAAAGACCTGCAATGAAGAATGTTATGGACATTTTCAGGGTCTGTTTCTTCACAAAGGAATTAAGTGACTGGCTGCCAAGTGGATGTGGCACCATTCACCACCACTCTCTGGGACTGGCCCTTCAGATAGTTTTTGACCTGTTTCAGAGTGAATCTGTCCAAGCCACAAGCTGACAGCTTTGCCAGGAGCTTGTCATGGCAGATGCTGTAAAAGGCTTTGTAAAGTCCAGGCGGACTACATCCACAGCCTTCCCCACATTCTCTAGGTGGGTAACCTGATCTTAAAAGGACATCAGGTTGGTCAAGTAGGACCTGCCCCTCCTAAATCCATGCTGGCTGGGCCTTATCCTTTGGCAATCTTGTAGGTGCTGGGTGATTGCACTCAAGATGACCTGTTCCATAATCTTGCCTGACACTGAGGTCAGGCTGACAGGTCTGTAATTCCCTAGTTCCTCCTTCCAGCCCTTCTTGTGGATGGGCATCACCTTGGCCAGCTTCTAATCATTAGGGACCTGTCCAATGAGCCAGGACTGTTGATAAATGATGGAATGGGTTGGCCAGCTCATGTGCCATCTCTTCCAGCACCCAGGGATGGATCCCATCTGGTCCCATGGATTTGTGAGGATCCAAGTGGCAGGTCCCTTACTGCTTCCTTCTGGATTACAGGTAGATAGTAGGCTGAACATGAGCAAGCAGTGTGCCCAGGTGGCCAAGAGAGCCAATAGCATCCTGGCCTGTATCAGGAATAGTGTGGCCAGCAGGACAAGGGAGGTTACCCAGCATTGGTCAGGCCACACCTTGAATATTGTGTCCAGTTCTGGGCCCCTCAATTCAAGAGAGATGTTGAGTTGCTGGAACATGTCCAGAGAAGGGCAACAAAACTAATGAGGGGCCTGGAACACAAGCCCTACGAGGAGAGGCTGAGGAAGCTAGGGTTGTTTAGCCTAGAGAAGAGGAGGCTCAGGGAGACCTCATTGCCATCTACAACTACCTGAAGGGAGTTTGTAGCCAGGTTGGGGGTGGTCTGTTCTCCCAGGCAACCAGCAGCAGAACAAGAGGACACAGTCTCAAGCTGCTCTGGGGGAGGTTCAGGCTGGATATTAGGAAGAAGTCCATCACAGAGAAAGTGATTTACCATTGGAATGGGCTGCCCAGGGAGGTGGTGGAGTCGCCGTCCTTGGAGATCTTCAAGAAAAGACTGGATGAGGTATTTAGTGCCATGGTCTAGTTGATTGGATAGGGCTGGGTGATAGGTTAGACTGGATGATCTTGGAGGTCTTTTCCAACTTGGTTGATTCTATGATTCTAAAAGTACAAGGACTTCTAATAGGAAGGTTTTGAAGTGCTCCTGTAGATTGATTTCTACCACTGTAAAATGATAGGATAAATACATATGAAAATTCAGGAAGCATCTGAAAATGAGGTTTCATTATGGTTACATACAATGTCTATGTATCACGCTGAATCACTCTCAAGAAGTTGTCTCTAAGTGGAATAACCTTTACCATATTTGACAGTCTAGGAAAAGTTCTATGTTTAAAGTAATCTACTGTACTATTTGAGTGTTTCTGTGTAGTCAGAGGTGATATCAGACTTCTTTGATATCTACCATTCACAGAAAAAGAAATCAAAAAATTGAAAAGAAACACCCCTTAAATGTTGATAGTTAGTACTTGGAGAATTTATTATGTTTTAAATTTAATATTATTTTTCTAATTACACTTACATAAAATAATAAAATATAACATCATGTAGAAGAAAAAGTAGAAATGGAGCAAAAGACAAAATAAAAGTATTGCTTATATATTGAAAATAATAGATGAAATTTGCAATATTTCTTCTTTTACTTTTCAGCCAGGGCTTAGTTTCAAACTGGAAACATCCACTACTACTACTGCTAAAGCTAAAAATAATTTCACCAGTGAAAAATATGAAGACACTGTTACTTTTCAGTTGTCAATCAGAGGTGGGACCATTAATTTCAAAGCACAATAGGGATCCTTTCTGAAAACATAATGATACACTTTGTCCTCTAGTGATTATCACCTAATAGAAATGAATTCTGGATATTAACTTGTTGAAAGGCATAAAATCTATCAAAAAAGAAATTGTCTGCAATGTTCTCAGCTGCAGTTATATGACTTGGAATGCATAGCTGTATATAAATTTTTTTAAGAAACCAGTTTGAATCACTACAGTTGTCATTTAAGTTATTTTGGAAGCAGCTGTAGAAAAGAATCCTAATACTAAACAAAATCTTTTGATTAAAATATTAACTATATGGATAATTAATTTAGGTTTTTTTGTTTGAATATATGATCTGGAATTATATTCTTCCCAATACCAGTATACATATATATAGAGTATATATATATTATATATATAGATAATATATATATGTCATATATATATGTGTCATATATAAAATATATATATAATGTATATAATATATATTATATTATACATTATATTTTATATAATATTTAATATATATAGTGTGTATGCATATAATTATATATATCTTTCCTCATCTCTTTAGTACACACCATTAGCAGCTGAGAATAAAAATTTCTATTTGGAATCCAGTTATAGGGCAAAAATCTTTTAAACTTAAAAAAAAACCCAAAAAACCAAAAAGTGTTTCTTGGACTGACTATTTAGAAAATTATGGGTTTATAAGATGTTCATGATTCAAACTACTTAGCACATGCATTACAAATAAACACCACACCGGTATACATTTTACTTTTGTTAAAAATATTAATTAATTCCATGAAATTAAGAACTGTACATAATGAAATTGAATTAATTGGAACATATATGCCGAGTTTACCTTTGTAAGTCTCTGTCCATCCTTTTTGTAGGCCCCCTTCAGGTACTGGAAGGATGCAATTAGGTCTTCCCAGAGCCCCCTGTTTTCCAGGATGAGCAAACCCAGTTCCCTCAGCCTGTCCTCATAGCAGAGGTGTTCCAACCACCTGATGATTTTCATGGTCCTCCTGTGGATCTGTTCCATCAGCTCCCTGTCCCTCCTATATTGACAGCTCCAGACCTGGATGCAATACTCCAGGTGAGGTCTCACCAGAATAAAGTGGCAGAATCGCCTCACTCAATCTGCTAGTGACACATATTTTGATGCTGCTCAGGAACATCTCTATTTGCTTCTGCTTCCATGTGTGGCCTTTGCTTGTGCTTTGCATTATTAAATTGTTTCTGTCTTATTATTTGCCTTTTGTTGTATTTTCCCCTCTGCCCTGTCCATCTCAGAAGGGGAGTGGCAGAGCACCTTTGGTAGGCATTTGGCTCCCAGTCATGGCCAAGCCACCACAGTCCTTTTCTGATATGTTGGCTGGGAAATACAGCATAACTGCATCTTTACTTTACACCTGCTTTAGTTAAGGTACAAGCTCCTGTGTTGGTCAAGGAGCTTACTAGCAACATTACTTTGTTTTGGATTATTTCCTTTGTTTGGGAACATGTTAAGACAGATAACGACTGTGTCATTTTGTTTTGGTTTTTTCCTGGCTTTGGCAGACCTGCTGTTGTGTGGAGCTGTGTTGGGGGGTGTGTGTGTTATCATATTTTTCTTCCCACCCCAGATAAATATAGAGAGTTTTATTATGCGGGCCCCCAAGGTTCTGGTTCATCCTTATGTGACCCCTTTAATACTGATGATCAACGTCACTGGCATGTTATGGGCATTGTGGAACCTGGTGTCATCATGGCCTTAAAGGAGACAGTTTCTGGCTGAGGAAATACTGAAATGTGCCCTGAGGCAGTATAAGAGACTAAATCTTGTCTTTCTTGATGTGAATCAACAGAGATAAAATCACCTTTGCTCCTTGTCCAGACAAAAGCTAATGTGTATTGGGCAGATGCCCCTGGATAATGACTGTCTGGGATGTGCATAGACAAGGTCATCTCTACCCATCAGCTACCCTGGAAAGGGCGGATGATGAAGAGGACAATGGTCTCACCACCTGGA
The DNA here is from genome assembly GCA_033816785.1 of Picus viridis. Taxonomy (NCBI): domain Eukaryota; kingdom Metazoa; phylum Chordata; class Aves; order Piciformes; family Picidae; genus Picus; species Picus viridis. The sequence goes on from CM066566.1 coordinate 63,770,480, forward strand.
CACATACCTAAAATACTGTATACAAGACTGGAGCAATACTGGCTCAGAAAAATGAAAAGACCTGGGCAATGCCTCTCAAGAAAAATGAAGAAAATACCAGGAGAGAAATGGACAGACACATCACCGTGTAGCCTGGAAGAAGCAGACCAGGAGGAACCCTGTCTCTGTGTCCTAAGTTCCTCCTGCTGCAACTCATGGAGCTGAAGCAGCTGCTCAGAGAAGGACTTGGACTTGGACAGAACAGTGACTGCAACAGTGTCTGTCCTCGTTTCCTGAAAGTGACCAACCACCATCTGCTGATGTGAAGTAGAGAATAACATCTCTGCTTTTGCTTCTGTGTGCAGCCTTTGCTTTTGCATTATTGAAAATGTTTCTATCTTATTACTGTCCTTTTGTTATATTTTCCCTCTCCCCTGTTCATCTAAAAAAATACAATACAATACAATACACCAGGTTGGAAGAGACCTTCAAGATCATCGCGTCCAACCCATCAAACAATCCAACCCACCCAACAACTAGACCATACAGCCAAGCACCCCATCAAGTCTTCTCCTGAACACCTCCTGTGAAGGTGACTCCACCACCTCCACGGGTAGCCGATTCCAATGGGCAATCACTCTCTCCGTGTAGAACTTCTTCCCTAACATCCAGCCTAAACCTGCCCTGGCGCAGCCTGAGACTGTGTCCTCTTGTTCTGGTGCTGGCTGCCTGGGAGAAGAGGCCAACCTCTGCCTGGCTACAACCTCCCTTCAGGTAGTTGTAGAGAGCAATAAGGTCACCCCTCAGTCTCCTCTTCTCCAGGCTAAGCAACCCCAGCTCCCTCAGCCTTTCCTCATAGGGCTTGTGTTCCAAACCCCTCACCAACTTTGTTGCCCTTCTCTGGACACGTTCCAGCAAGTCAACATCCTTCCTAAACTGAGGGGCCCAGAACTGGACACAGGACTCAAGGTGCGGCCTAACCAGTGCAGTGTACAGGGGCACAATGACCTCCCTGCTCCTGCTGGCCACACTGTTCCTGATGCAAGCCAGGATGCCATTGGCCTTCTTGGCCACCTGGGCACACTGCAGGCTCATGTTCAGCCTACAATCAACCAGTACCCCCAGGTCCCTCTCTGCCTGGCCACTCTCCGGCCACTCTGACCCCAGCCTGTAGCACTGCCTGGGGTTGTTGTGGCCAATGTGCAGAATCCGGCACTTGGATGTGTTAAATCTCATGCCATTGGACTCTGCCCATCTGTCCAGCCTGTCGAGGTCCCTCTGCAAAGCCTCTCTGCCCTCCAGCAAATCAACTGCTGCCCCCAGCTTGGTGTCATCTGCAAATTTACTGATGATGGACTCAATGCCCTCATCCAGATCATCAATAAAGATGTTGAAGAGCATGGGGCCCAGTACTGATCCCTGGGGCACACCACTAGTGACAGGCCGCCAGCTGGATGTGGTGCCATTCACCATTACTCTCTGGGCTCGGCCCTCCAGCCAGTTCCTAACCCAACGCAGTGTGATCCTGTCCAAGCCACGGGCTGCCAGCTTGGCCAGGAGTTTGCTGTGGGGAACGGTGTCAAAGGCCTTGCTGAGGTCCAGGTAGACCACATCCACAGGCCTCCCCACATCCACCAGGCGGGTCACCTGATCATAGAAGGAGATCAGGTTGGTCAGGCAGGAACGAGGTCAGGTGATCTTGAGACAGCCTTAAGCTGCCTATAGAATGCCTCATCGACATCCTCCTCCTGGTTGGGTGGTCTATAACAGACGCCAACCAGGATGTCTGCCCTGTTGGTCTTCCCTCTAATTCTCACCCACAAGCACTCAACCCTATCATCCCTGATCTCCATCTCAACAGCATCCAGTGCCTCCCTGACGTACAGGGCCACCCCTCCACCCCTTCTTCCTTGCCTGTCTCTCCTGAAGAGCCTGTAGCCATCAATTGCAGCGCTCCAGTCATGCGAGTCGTCCCACCACGTCTCTGTGATGGCAACTACATCATAACTTTCTTGCTGCAACAAGGCTTCCAGCTCCTCTTGTTTGTTACCCATGCTTCGTGCATTAGTGTACATGCACTGCAGCTGGGCTGCTGGTTTCACCTCTAGGTCTAGCTTATCACCTCCAGACTCCTGCCTAAGGGCACTGGTTTCCGACCCTCCCCCCTTCGAAGCTAGTTTAAAGCCCTGTCAATGAGACTTGCTAATTCCCTTCCCAGAATCTTTTTACCTTTGGGGGACAGGCCATTCTCATGTATTATGACCTTTCCCCTCCTCTGGGACAGATGTACTCCATCTGTTACCAGCTGACCTGGTGCAGTAGAAAGTTCCCCAAGAACAAAAAGGGAGTGATAGGCTTTGGCACACATTTGGGCCTCATCCAGAGGGGCCAAAAACCTACCTTCTGATGGGAAGTAGTGAATGAATTCCTTTTTTTTGTTTGTTTGCTTAAGCATACAGTTTATGCTTTATCTATTAAAATGTCTTTATCTTGACCCACAAGTTTTCTCATTTTTACTCTTCTGATTCTCTCCCTCGTCCCACTGAGTGAAGCAGTGACCAGCAGCTGAGTGAGGCCCAACTGCCTACCAGGGTTAAACCTCGACAGACAAAAAGAAAAATAGAATAGAATATGTTAGCTAATTATGAAGTTATAGACATCTATGAAGTATTTTGATTTTTTAAGTAACATAGCAATAAATAAAGTAACAGAAAATTATTGGGTAGGTAAGAAAAATGAGAAAAGGAAGGGAATTAAAAAAAAAAAAAAAAAAAAAAAGGAAAAAGATCTGGATGATCTGCATCTGTGATTCCAGCTATCAATGTTTTCTCTTTATGTCTTTGAAAATGTAGTACCTCTGTTAGGTAGGAGGTAGACTTTAGTCCACTTACGTGTCTCACTTTATTCTGTGAGTGTTGAATGGCAGACATGTTTCTAAAAGATATTTTAAGATCTAAATACACTGAAAATGTATTATTGTTTTATCATGATTTGTACATTTTCTGTTTATCTCACTCCTGTACAGTCAGGATGCAGGTTTTGTTTGGGATTAAATTTTTTCATCAATGGTGAACATCGACAGTGTTTATTCATCTGCACTTAACCACCCATCTACCTCCTGCGGGGCTGTGCCTACTGAGAAATAGAGCAATTCTGCAGGTGGGAAGAAACTCTTCCAGGGCCATGTCTGCTGGGAACAATAGAAGGATGTAAGATTGTACAAAGTGATAATGCTAGTTTGCTTAGGAACATGAACTACACAGGGAAAAATATCAACAGCATGGTCCTCTACTGACACCAGGATGACAATGTGACAACCTCATCTGTCCTGAAAGAACAACATTATTAGTAGCCATGGTGATTAATCTAGTATTACTCCCACTGTGTATAAATACAGACTGATCTAAGAACCATCTCTCCAACGATAACCAACCACACATTTAAGAAAAAGATGTCATAGCTTGCCCTTCAGTGAGCTACAAGTTTATGTTTCTTTTTATGTCTCTAATATGTAACAAAACCTATTTTTAAGACAGTGATTATAAGATAAAGGGCAGTGACCTTTAAATTCTGGGCTCAATAACTGCTAAATTGTCAGTAATTGCTAATTTGTCTGCCACTTAGCTAGAACAACTCTGCACGAAGTCCCATTTCATGTGGTGCTTTTCTTTTGATATGTTGCTTGTGAGCTTTTTTTCTGTGAGATTTATTTATTGAAGCTGAATCAGATACCTGTTTCAAAAAAAATAAAAAAAAACCAACAAAACCCCATCAAAACCCAGACCTGTTCTATCCAGATAATTTCATATCACTAACAGCTTCAAAAATCCAACTGTAAATATTTCAGGTTCAGTTTTGATTACAGTAAGAAAACAAATCAGTCACGTAGTAGCTCAGTAATAGAACGGGCTGGTTATTAAAAAATAACATTATGTCAACATAATGTGAATGAAGACAAAATTTCATTGGAAATATTCAGAGGCTATGACAGCCTTGACAGGACTTGAATGCAGAAAGGCTTGTTTCCTCAAATTGTTACAAAATAAAAACAATTGAAAGTGCTTGCAAAAATTTACATTCATTCCAAAAGTAGTGATATGGCCATGGATACTATTTCTGTCTGTGAGAATGTCCTTATTTGCTTGAAGAAAGGGAAATAAGTACATCATAGTGAACTGATGGCAGCCTATAAATATCAAATAGGTTTTTGAGGGCTTTTTAAAGCAATAACCATGGTAATCAGTGTAATGACCAGTCCATAGGCTGACAAATATTTGAAAAAAATTTCCTCAACTAATTTTTAAAAAGTTTTCGAATCTAACAAGAATTATTAGGAAGAAAGTGAAAGGCTAGATCTGTTCAAAATAAATTTTTGCAGAACAAGTTGCTGAAGTTAGAGGGGGCCTCTGGACCTCCATCTAGTTTAAAATCCCTGCCTCAGAGCTATGCCAACTGAAACAGATTTCTTAGAGCCATTTCCAGCTTCTTTTGACACCCTGTTCCAGCATTTGATCACTCTTACAACAAGTGTTCTCTTACACTTAGGTAAAATTTTCTGTATTTTAATAAGAGGTCATTTCTCTTGTCCTGTCAAGGTACATGACTGGGAAGAATCGAGGTCTGCATTATTTCCTCACCTCACCCAGTATCTATTTAACCATGTTGTTATTATGTCTCCGCCCTATGAATTTTCTTCACCAAGATAAGTCATTCCAGCTTTCCCAGCATCTCCTAATTCAGCAGATGCTACAGTCCTCCAGACATCTTTATAGCACCGTGCCAGATCTCTCCAAAAAGTCAGTATCTTTCCTGCACTGGCAAGCACTGAAAACAGTACTGCAGACGTAGCCTCACTACTGCTGAGGAGAAGGGAAGCATCAACTTCCTGAACTTGCTGGTGAAGCTCTTTCTAATGAAGGATGCTGTTGATCATGTTTGCTACAAAGTCACATTGCAAACTCATGATCAGCTCTGTCCAAAAGAATCCCTGATCCTTCTATGCCAAACTGCCTTCCAGTCAGTAAGTCCATGGCTTGACCAGGCACACAGTGTTGTTTCTCCACAAGGGCAAGACTTATTTCCCTTTGCTGAACTGTATGAGGTTCCTGGAGTTCCTGGTGTTCCATTTCTACCCATCTGTTTAGGCTTCTCTAAATAGAACAACAACAATCCCCCATAGTTTTGTGTTATCTTCAGACTTGCTGGACACACACTCTGTCCTATCATCTTGGTCCATAATGAAAGTGTCAAGCAGTATTTGGTTCAGAACCAACTCCTCTAGCATATCACTGTCCCCCAGCTGAACTTCATAATGATGTTCAAAACTCTTAGAGCCTGTCAGTTCAGCCAGATGTTGATCCATTTCATTTTCCATTTATATAGTTTGTATACTATCAATTTGCCTGTGTAGAGGTTTTAAGATATACTTTCAAAAGCCTTTTTGTAAAAAATTGTCTTTCTCTAGTGCCTTGATATTTTATTTTCATCTCTTTAATTCCAATTAGATCAATTTTTGCTCCAAACTTTTCTTTTTTTGTCCTAATTGTACAAGTAAACCTCATTCCTTGTCACATTGTTTGGCCAACATGATACCCATCCACAAGAAGGGCTGGAAGGAGGAACCCAGGAATTACAGGCCTGTCAGCCTGACCTCAATGCCAGGCAAGATTGTGGAACAGGTCATCTTGAGTGCAATCACACAGCACTTACAGGACAGGCAAGGGATCAGGCCCAGCCAGCATGGATTCAGGAAGGGAAGGTTCAGCCTCACCAACCTGGTCTCCTTCTACAATCAGGTGACCCGCCTGGTAGATGTGGGGAAGGCTGTGGATGTAGTCTACCTGGACTTCAGCAAGGCCTTTGACACCATCCCCCACAGCAAACTCCTGGCCAAGTGGTCAGATTATGGCTTGGACAGCAACACTCTGTGCTGGGTTAGGAACTGGATGGAGGGCCATGCTCAGAGTATGGTGGTGAATCGTGCCACATCCAGCTGGCAGCCAGTCACTAGTGGTGATCCCAGGGATCAGTGCTGGGCCCCATCCTGTTCAATATCTTTATTGATGATCTGGACAAGGGGATTGAGTCCATCATCAGTAAATTTTCAGATGACACCAAGTTGGGAGCAGGTGTTGTTCTGTTAGAGGGTAGGAGAGCTCTGCAGAGGGACCTTGACAGGCTGGACAGATGGGCACAGTCCAACAGAATTTTAACACATCTAAGTGCCAGGTTCTATACACTGGCCACAACAACCCCATGCAGTGCTACAGGCTGGGGTCAGAGTGGCTGGAGAGTGGCCAGGCACACAGTGGCAGAAAGGGACCTGGGGGTACTGGTTGATAGTAGGCTGAACATGAGCCAACAGTCGACCCAGGTGGCCAAGAAGGCCAATGGCATCCTGGCCTGTATCAGGAATAGTTTGGCCAACAGGAGCAGGGAAGTCATTGTGCCCCTGTACTCTGCATTAGTTAGGCCACACCTTGAGTACTGTGTCCAGTTCTGGGCTCCTCCCTGACAACAGACTTGCTGCTTCAGAAGGGGCAGACTCAAATTTGTTCTCCAGTGGGCCTCCATTTATACCTCAGTGGAATATGAACTGCAGTCATTCTAATAAGTTAAGGACAAATGCATGACAGAGGCAGGCTAAGGACCTGAAATGAAATAATCAGGTTTTAATAGCCATGAAGCCTCAATCATTATCTGCTCTTTGGCAAGGTCTTCTCCAAGGCAAATGCATATTTTTCAGCTAAATACAGGGTGAGTTCATAATTAATAGGATCCCAAATAATGTGCTTTATATGTTTTGAATAAGTGACTAGAATTAAGAAAGACGTAAGAACACCAGAGATCAAAATCTAGGAAATGAAATTGATGCTTGGAATGATGCTTGTGGCTCTGAAGGAGTAATTATGCTTCTCCAGTAAATATATTTATCATGGAAGTTTATGACAAGGAGCAATCAAGATTGATCTAGCAATGCAATTCTCATGCATAGATACATTTATGAGAGAGATTTCTGAGGGCAGTTAATTAAAATTTCACCTTTCTAGCATAGGGTTTTTGATAAAAATGCCATATATTAGTATATGTATGTTTGTGTGTATGCATGTAATATATATAAAAGTAGCTATATCTTTTTTTATCTCTGTGTGTGTATGTGCTGAAACAGAAAGAATATAAGCACACCCCACAGACAAAGCTAGCATAAGATAATCTGTGAGTCAGATGCAAGGTAATGATGGATTACTATTTTTCTCAGAACTACCCTCCTTCAATCTTTGCTAAGTATAGGGATATTAATTGCTGCCATTTTTCCACACAATCTCACACATCTTTTCTACCATTATAGAAGGTGAAAGTTCCTGTATTCTGAATCTGCCTAACAGCTGTACTCGATCAGCAAAAGGTAAACACCTTACTCATTAAGTAAGATACTAATATTCCTCAGCTATGACAAGCATAGAGACTCAGCAAATACACTTCAAAGAAAACGTGGAAGCTAAAAAAGAAAGAGTGAGCACAGATTATTTTACAAATGCCTTTGAAGGCAATGCAAAATGTCACAGAGTGCAAATGTAAGCAGTTTAAATAGGTTGGCATGAAATTTAGGACTTAAAGTAATTACTTAATATTTTACATATTTTGGGATGAGAGTAGTTGAGAATACTTACTGTTGAATAGATGAAAATGTTGTTACAAACTCTTGATTTGGGTTAGGTAGTTGAGGTAGAAATTCAAAACCACAGGTAACATATTTGGTAGGGTATGAAGACATTGTTGGGACTCTCTCACTTTATGAAAATAATTTTTAAATTACTTTAAATACAGTGATATGCATCCATTCTCCATTTGCTGCCTGCATTCTGCTCACCAGAGGAAAGAAAAACAATCTCTAAATAGACTATTTTATTATTTCTGAAGAAAAATTTGATCAGAAAAGCAGTCATTACCCTTTGTTGTATTTATCTAGAATCACCCAAAGTACAAATACTGGTTCTAATCCTTTTGGCAGAGAAAGGACTTGAGATTTTCCATTATCTGCTAAAACTTCCAACCACTGATCTAAGGGGCTGGAGACAAGAAGTGCTATCATTTATTTTTCCTCAGTTGCCTTAAATGATTTAAAATTATTTCTTGCCCCTCATCCTATCACTGCAAGCCTTTGTAAACAGACTCTCTCCATCCTTCTTGTAGACCCCCTTCAGGTGCTGGAAGGACGTTATTATGTCTTCCTGGAGTCTCCTTTTCTCCAGGCTGAAGAATCCCAGCTCCCTCAGCCTGTCCTCACAGCAGAGGTGTTCCAACCCCCTGATCATTTTCATGGTCCTTCTCTGTACCTGCTCCATGAGGTCCATGTCCTTCCTATACTGAGGGTTCCAGACCTGGATGCAGTACTCCAGGTGAGGTCTCACCAGAACAAAGTGGCAGAATCACCTCATTCAGTGTGCTGGCCACACATCTTTTGATGCAGCCTAGGGTGTGATTGGCTTTCTGGCCTGACAGCACACACTGTCTGCTCATGTTCAGCTTCTTGTCCATCAGCACCCTCAAGTCCTTTTCTACAGGGCTGTTTTCTATCACCTCATCACTGAGTTTATATTGATAGTGAGGATTCTTCTAGCCCAGGTGCAGGACCCTAGACCTGGTCTTGTTAAACCTCATAAAGTTCACCTGGGTACACATCTCCAATTTGTCCAGGTCCATCTGGATGACATCATGTCCCCCTGGCATATTAACAGCTTGGTGTCATCTGCAAACTTGCTGATGGTGCACTCAATCCAACTGTCTATATCATTGATAAAAATATTAAATAGTACAGGTACAGACCCCTGAGGGACACCACTTCTCACTGCTCTCCATCTGGACTTCAAGCCATTGAGCACTACCCTTTGGGTGTGACCATCCAGCCAATTCCTTATCCACTGTACAGTCCACCCATCAAATCCATATATCTCCAACTTGTCAAGTAGGATGTTGTGGGGGACTGCATCAAAGGCCTTGCAGAAATCCAGAGAGATTACATCCAAGCTGGGGACAGGATTTGATCTGCTGGAGGGTAGAGAGGCTTTGCAGAGGGACCTCGACAGGCTGGACAGATGGGCAGAGTCCAATGGCATGAGATTTAACACATCCAAGTGCCGGGTTCTGCACATTGGCCACAACAACCCCAGGCAGTGCTACAGGCTGGGGTCAGAGTGGCTGGAGAGCAGCCAGGCAGAGAGGGACCTGGGGGTACTGGTTGATGGGAGGCTGAACATGAACCTGCAGTGTGCCCAGGTGGCCAGGAGGGCCAATGGCATCTTGGCCTGCATCAGGAACAGTGTGGCCAGCAGGAGCAGGGAGGTTATTCTGCCCCTGTACACTGCACTGGTTAGGACACACCTTGAGTCCTGTGTCCAGTTCTGGGCCCCTCAGTTTAGGAAGGATGATGACTTGCTGGAGCGTGTCCAGAGAAGGGCAACAAAGTTGGTGAGGGGCTTGGAACACAAGCCCTATGAGGAAAGGCTGAGGGAGCTGGGCTTGTTTAGCCTGGAGAAGAGGAGACTGAGGGGTGACCTTATTGCTCTCTACAGCTACCTGAAGGGAGGTTGTAGCCAGGCAGAGGTTGGTCTCTTCTCCCAGGCAGCCAGTACCAGTCTACAGTCTCAGGCTGCACCAGGGGAGGTTTAGTCTGGATGTTAGGAAGAAGTTTTACACAGAGAGAGTGATTGCCCATTGGAATGGGCTGCCTGGGGAGGTGGTGGAGTCGCCACCACTGGAGGTGTTCAGGAGGAGACTTGATATGCTGCTTGGTTGCATGGTTTAGTTGATTAGGTGGTGTTGGATGATAGGTTGGACACGATCTTGAAGGTCTCTTCCAACCTGGTCTGGTCTATTCTATTCTATTCTATTCTATTCTATTCTATTCTATTCTATTCCATTCCATTCCATTCCATTCCATTCCATTCTTCTATAGGTGATCCCTTGTCCACTGACATAGTCACTTTATCATAGAAAGCCACAAGGTTCGTCAGGCAGGATTTGCCTCTAGCAATGCTTCTCATGGGCTTCATTCCCCTTAGGACTCCCCCCACAGACAGCGATCTGCACTAGCACATGATAACTGCAGCCCAGGCTGCCTTTAACTTTAATCTCCCTGATGATTTCACTTGCATTTCTGACCAACAGGTCCAATAATGTATCCCCTTTGATAGGAATGTTAATTTCTTGTCTTAAGAAGTTGTCATCTAGGCACTCCAGGAACCCCCTGGATTGCCTACAGCTAGCTGTGTCATTTTCCAGTGGATGTTGAGGTGGTTAAAATCCCCCAGAAGGATGAGAGCCTGTGATTGAAATGTCTTCTTGAGCTGGAGTAAGAAAGCTTCATCAATACGCTCTGCTTGTTTGGGTGGCCTTGATAGTAGACTCCTACCACAAGGCTCCCTTTGTTGTCCTGATCCCTAATACCTGCCCATAAGCTTTCAACCTGCTTGTGGCTGATCTTTAGTGACAACTCTTTGCACTCTATCCTCTTCTTTACATAGAAGACAACACTTCCACCCCTCCTTCCTCTCCTGTCCCTTCTGGCTTGTAGCCATCAATGGTCACTCTCCAGTTGTAGGATTCATCCCACCAAGTTTCTGTAGTTGCCAGCATGACATAACTTTCCTGTAGCAGGTGTGATAGGTTATGCCCAACCTGAAAGTGGGATGAGGGGAGGGCTTGTGAGAGCCTTGCTCTCCCCAAGAGGGCATTTCCCCCTGGGGAACTGAGTTAGTCTGTTCCACTCCTCCTCCCAGACCAGTAATTCTATAAAAAGGAAGACACTGCAACCATTTGCTCTCTTTTACATCTGCCTCATGGGGGCGAAAGAGAGCTGCTGTGGCTTCCTGGTTCCACGTGGACGGGCCTGGTCCTCCTTCTCCCTGCTACATTCACACCTCTTCAAAGGACTCCAAAGGACTGGTTTTGTATACAGATTTTCCCCATCCATCCTTATTCCTTACCCTTGTGAACCCTTCCTGTTATTATTATATATATATTGTTTAAAGAAAATTATTACCTCTCTACTTCCAAACTGACTCCAAATTATTTCTTGGTAGATTTGCTCCTTCCCTTTCTTTTTCTCTCAGTTGGGAAAGAGGAGGGGGAGCAGGGGAGGAATTCTCAGCCTTGCCTCCCATTCTGAGCTCTTAAATCCCAGTTAAGGCTCAAACCACCACAAGCAGGGTAGATTCCAACTCCTCCAGTTTGTTGCCTGTGTTGTGTGCATTGGTGTAGAGGCACTTCAGTAAGGCTGCCAGCCATGTCACCTTCTTAGAGAGGCACCCCACTGTACCCCCAAGGCATTTAATAAGAGCTACCCTCCTGTCTCCTATTACCTCAGAGCCCCCTGGCTCACCTCTGTAAGACCTTGCCTTTGCTGCAGTGTTCACAGCATGCTTCAGGGCAACAGGTAGAAGGCCCTTACTCTCACCCCATCTTTCCAACCCTGGTGTGTCTTCCTGCCACCTGTGACTGACAATTTTGATATTGTCACTATCCCCCACCTCAAGTGAAATGGCAGACTCAAGGCTGTCCTTTAGGGTCATCTCTAAGGTGCTTAGTTTTAACATCCTGCACCTTCAAGCCTAGTTTAACGCCCTTTCAATGAGACCTGCCAACTCATGTGCTCACTCTGACACGGATGTAATCCATCTGCTGCTACAAACCTGGTGCCATAAAAAGTTGCCCAAGATCAAAACACCCAAAATTCTGTTGGTGGCACCATCCTCTGAGTGTGTAATTTCCTGTTCCTTTCAGTATTACTTCCTGCCACTAGGGGCACTGATGAAAAAATTACCTGTGCCCCAAATCCTTCAACCAGTCTCCCCAGTGCCTTGAGGTCCCTTTTGATTGCATTTGGACTTCTGGTTTTGACCTCATTGCTTCCCATCCCCATAACTAGTAAGGGACACTAATCAGAGGGTTGTACCAGACTACGTAGCCTTTTGGTAACATCTGTGACCCAGGCCCCAGGGAGATAGCAGACTTCCCTGTGGGAAGGATCTGACCAATATATGGGGCCCTCTTTTCCCCTCAGAAAGGAATCACCAACAGCAATTACTCCCCTCTCTTTTTTTTTAAGGGTACAAGTCCTAGTGTGAGGGGGAGATTGATTCACTTTAGGCAACCCCCTGGATGGTATCTCTTCTCCATTCTCATTCGCCTCACCCTCAACTTCCAGTGCCCCATACTTGTGCAAGTGTGACTGAGAGGGTAAAGGGGGCTGGGAGGGGTTCCCTTTGACTCTCCTAACAGGGACCCGTATCTATTCCTCCTTGTTTCTTGGGTCACCTCCCTCTGCTAGGGGAGTCTGCAGAACTTGGTTCCATGAGTATCTTCTCAGAATCCCAAAGAATCCCCAAATCTAACTCCAGTATAGGTCTAACCCCACTGTTCAAGGATAAATGCCATCAGAAATGCTATACAGGGACTATAACTGGACTTGAGAACTACGCTAGTTCTCTGCAACCTAGTCCTGTCTTTTGTTGTTTGGGTTTGTATTTTTGTGTTTGTTTTTGTTTTGGAGTGGGTTTTTAAATTGTTGTTGTTTTGGTTAGTTTTTTTTTTTTAATGATATTGTGCTGCTCTTTTGCTCAGTCTAATCTGCTCCATGTGATCATCTGTAAGTATATCTATGATTATTTATGCATAGCTAATTATACATTACCATTACATTCTATGGAGTGGGTCATAACCATTAATGTCTTTATTTCTTAAAGGTATGATATACTTCTTGTCAGAATAAGGGTTACAGGAATATAAGGTAGAATTGAAATTAATTTCATGCTCTTTAACACTGTGGTCCAAATAAGGAAGTGTGGTGGGTTGAAAGGCCGATCCTTCCTTCCCTATCACCATAGGCAGAAAAAATGAGAGTCAGACAAACGGATTGCAGAAGTGATGGAAAGTTTATATGGAAAAGCAGTGAATATTTTACAGAGAATCACGAGCACAGTGACAAAAGGAGATCCCAAAGCATACCCACAAGCATCCCAACACTTCCTTCTCCCCACATGAGGGTACACCCAAAGCCGCCAGGGCTCTTTCTCCATCCCCTTCCACTGCTTCCACTGTTAGGCTAATCTCAGCTGGCCAGAACTGAGATTGCCCTTCCCCCATCTCCTCCAAGCCTGGCCTGGGTAGGTCCCAAGAGGTCTCGAGATGACTCCCCCTCCATTATCAGTTAGGGACCATCTCCATAGGAGCAGTGAGGGAAGAAAGAGGAAGTGTAGAACCTTGCTGAAGGTTTTTATAGGGAGCAGGACATTATGGGATAAAATACGCAGCTTCCTGTGTCCACCCACTGGGCTGGATCCTCGGGACACCAGAGATGTGTCTTATGTGGCCACAGCAGAGAGCACCCAGCCTAAACCACTAACGGAAGTAATTAAACTAAGTAATATAAATTGTGATTAGTTTACTTAGAATAGATAAACAAACAATTATGGGCTTAAAATAGATATAATTATTTTGTTAATTGAAATAAAGTCATGTTAAAATTAATTTTTATTGTCTTAATAAAAAAATAAAATACCACTATTTTGTTTAAGCTCAAATAAAAAATACTAATTCTTAAGTTATTAGTAAGGAGTTATGAAATAAAGTAATATATACTTTTTATCCATTAGTGGGAAATTAGAATATGATAACACAATTTAGATTAATATTGCTGACTTGTTTCCTCATATTGCTCACAGTTGATGTAGAAACAAGGTATGAGATCTTAGTTTTCTTTAAGAACTTTCAAACTCTTAACATGATTTGAAGTTTCTTAATGTTGAAATTGTACTTCAGAAACAAGTGATCACCTACACAGATGTTCTATATTGCTCTCACATAATAATGTATGTTCAAAGAAATACTTATTTATAGTTAAATACAATGATCATGGAGCCCTTTAAATTAGGATGACGTAAATTATTCTTTCATCTCCATAAAATAAAAAGGTGAAACTAGTTTTACTTCATCAATGATGAATTTATGCCATAAAGACATTTTTGTATCCAAGGTGACAATAATTGTTGAATTATCACAATAGACAGTTTATTTAATTTTATTTTTCATGGATATTCAATTTTTTATGGTACATGAATAACAAATTACATTAAAAAAAAAAAAAAAACAAACCAACCAAAAGCCATATTTGAGGTAACAGATGCAGAATTGTTTGTACCATATCCAAACAAATGGGCAAGGGGGATGGTCTAAAGAGTTTAATAACATCATCCAAGACAACTGAATACAGAAAAGCCTTGCTGACACTTGAACAGCAATAGCTTGTAAAATTCTAAAGCCAATGCTTATTTTTGCAGTGGTTCCTACAAACTTATCTTCGAATTTTAAAGTCTTCCATATTGTGTCATTTAGACTTTTTGTACTATTGCTCAGAGACCAGTCTGCAGGGAGTTGGCAAATTTCCCTAAAGCAATCCTTGTGCTTCTAAATGCAACTAAATGACAGGTGATACTTCCTTCTACAGAAAAAAACAGCTGAGAGCTGTTTCCACATTTTTCTTGCTCCTTATTGCTCCTCTGTTGGCTTTTTGCATCTACTATATTTGCATAATCGTGACAGTAGTGGAAGAACTGAAAACCTTATCTACCACAAATCAGATACTGAATTACCTTTTCATTTATATAACTTCTCTGCCATCTCTTATGTTGAAATTGAAATGGGGTTACTCCTGTCTCTTTCTATTCCTAGATAACAGACTCGGTTGCCCCTGAAAATGTGTAAATACATGATGTGACCTCAGCAAAATTTCTTTTGCCTCTCCTTCCATACTATCAGAAAAGTGAGAACAGGGTTGACGTATGACTGAGAGAATTACTATATCAAGGTCTCAGAAAGGTTGCCTTTATGTAGGTTTTGTGCCTTTCTTCTGGACAATGTTCCTAAATAACATATTGGAAGCAGAAACATTATTTTGAAAGGCTTAAGTCGCAGCTGCTGAATTTTATTTTTTAAACTTTTTTTTACATAAAAGGGATATTTTTTGTGTTGTGGAGTTTTTATTTTATTTTTTCCTTCCCTGTATAAAAAATGAATTATGATTTTGTTTATAGGAAAACTATGAGTCATTCATGCCTTTTCATTGTGGTCAGAACTTCACATGAGGAAATAGATGCTAGTGAAATTTTGCATGGAAGTAACTGATTTTTTCAGGCATTGCTTCACAGAATCACAGAATTAACCAGGTTGGAAAAGACCTTCAAGACCATCAAGTCCAACCTGTCACCCAACACCATCTAATCAACTAAACCATGTGCCTCATCCAGTCTTATTTTAAACACCTTCAGGGATGGTGACACCACCACCTCCCTGGGCAGCTCATTCCAATGGCAAATCACTCTTTGTGTAAAGAATTTCTTACTAACATCCAGCCTAAACCTTTCCTACTGCCCCTTGAAACTGTGTCCTCTTGTTCTGTTGGTGGTTGCCTGGGAGAAGAGACCAACCCACTCCTGGCTACAGCCTCTCTTTGGGTAGTTTTAGATGGCAATAAGTTCTTACCTGAGGCTCCTCTTCTCCAGGCTAAACAATCCCAGCTCCCCCAGCCTCTCCTCATAGGGCTTTCACTCCAAACCCCTCACCAGCTTTGTTGCCCTTCTCTGGACATGTTCAAGAGTCTCAATGTCCTTCTTAAATTGAGGGTCCCAGAACTGGACACAGTACTCAAGGAGTGGCCTAACCAGTGCTGAGGACAGGGGCATAATAACTTCCCTGTTTCTGCTGGCCACACTATTCTTGATGCAGGCCAGGATGCCATTGGCCTTCTTGGCCACCTGGGCACATTGCTGACTCATGTTCAGCCTAGAGGACACAGTCTCAACCTGGGCCAGGGGAAGTTTAGACTGGATGTTAGGAAGAAATTCTTCATAGAGAGAGTGATTGCCCATTGAAACGGGCTGCCCAGGGAGGTGGTGGAAGCGCCATCACTGGAGGTGTTCAGGAAGAGACTTGATGGGGAGCTTGGTGCTATGATTTAGTTGATTACATTTGTTGGATGATGGGTTGGACATGATGATCTCAAAGTTCTCTTCCAACCTGGCCTATTCTATTCTATTCTATTCTATTCTATTCTATTCTATTCTATTCTATTCTACTATCAACCAGTACCCCCAGGTCCCTTTCTGTCTAGCTGCTCTCCAACCACTTTGACCCCAGCCTGTAGCACTGCATGGGGCTGTTGTGGCCAATGGGGAGAACCCGGCACTTAGATGTGTTAAATCTCATGCCACTAGACTCTACCCATCTGTCCACCCTGCGAAGGTCCCTCTGCTGAGCCCTCCTACCTTCTAACAGATTGACACCTGCTCCCAACTTGGTGTCATCCCCTCATCCAGATCATCAATAACGATATTGATCAGGATGGGGCCCAACACTGACCCCTGGAAGACACCAATAGTGACTGGCTGCCAGCTGGAAGTGGCACCATTCACCACCACTCTCTGGGTCTGGCCCTCCAGACAATTCTTAACCCAGCACAGAGTTCACCTGTCCAAGCCATGGGCTGACAACTTGGCCAGGAGTTTGCTATCGGGGACAGTGTCAAAGGCCTTGCTGAAGTCCAGGTACATCCACAGCCTTCCCCACATCCACCAGGTGGGTCACCTGATCATAAACACACAGACATACATTTATATGCATAAATACTACTGTTAGGGTGTGGGGGAAGATGATTCGTCCCTGTCCTGATATTTAACTAACTGAACAGAACATGAAATACGTGAGACTATGAGCTTTACATGAGAAAGTGATAAAGGTAATGAGTAAGAAAGCAATAATCTGACAAAACTTTCAGACAACACTATAGGAAATGTCAGGATTTTGCATGGCTAAGGGAAATTACGTTAGAAATGAACACACCTCTCAGATATTTGAAAGAGAGAACTGGGGACATGGTGAAGACTGGGGCATTGTAAGGCTAGCAGCATTTCAATAACCTTCAGAAACTTGTCACCCCACTGCATGCAAAACTGAATCCATCAAAGTGAGCAAGATTAGTATTACTAGTGACATGTTACTTGATTGTGAGAAAGAATTTGTATAAAGAGAAATATTTTTTGCAAATGTATGTTTCCAGACATATAGTGTTAATGATTGAAGGTATTTTGTAAATACAGTAACTGTATGGATTTTATTAATTGCATAAAGTTAGCATTTATCTGGAGAATAAGAACAAATTTAAATAAAAAAATTAAAAATATTTCCTTACTATTCAACCTTCAATTGCATTGAATAATAAATTAAAAATAGCATACTTAAATTGTTCTAAGAACTACTCTTCATACACTACAACTAATTAAATCTCAAATAAGCTTCTTTCAATGTACATGACAATGATAAGCTATAGCAGCACAAAGTTAAACAGCAGTAGCTGAAGTTCACAAAGCTCAAATGCAAAGCTTTGAGTTACTTCTAAATTGATCCACGTGTTGTTTCAAAGAGCAAAGGCCAGATGCAAAACCCCTTAGCTTGGTTTGTTATGTCATGTTTGATTTAGGTTATATAGGGCAGGGATCCTATTCATGCTGCATCTGGGTGGTATATGCCATGCTTATGTGTATAGGTATATGCCAGTTACAAGTTTATCTCAGTAAGCCGAAGTGTAAGTGAAACACTCTAAAACATCTTTGTAAAATCTGAGCTCAGGTGCTTCAGCAAGCTGAAGGACACTTGCCTTTTGAAGGCAGATTTTTGTATGTAGCTCATAAGGATTTTATGATAGCTACTTTTTGTGGTTTGAACAACACTATGAAATACACTTTTCTGCTTATCTCAATGAATATAATATTAAATGAATAAAAGCTTAATTTTATTGCTAATTTCTTTATATGATTTTTTTTTCAAATTCTTAAGTAGAATGGTAATAAAGTAAAATAGCATAGAATAAAATAGAACTAATGACACTTCATAAAAAAAAGAAATATTTTTGTGTTGCCGTGATTTAGACAATGCACTCTACCCAGAGGAAAAAAGAGAGATAAACTATGAAGCTGAGATGTAGAAACATTTCAAGAAAATACCTGTCAGATAAATGAACAGTTAGGCTTTTTGATTATAAATAACAAAGAACTTAAGTTTATAACTGGATTTTTAAGCAGCATCTATCAATCCTAGCACATGAAGAAACAGATCTTTTTGCTCTCCACAAAATCTGTGCAAATTTTGAATGATCTGTGAAATATATGCTTTTCACAGGCAAGTTTCACCTTTTAGACAGCTAAAACTGTAGCACCATGAAGATTAAAAACTGCCTCAGTGCTTTATAAACCTTCAGGGTAAAATGATTCTCTTGTTCCAGTTTCATTTTATCACTAATGGATGTATAGCTATGTCCTCTTGACATATATCTGGTAATATCATTCTCACAGTTCATGTTGCTGTACTAATCAAATTGAGTAGCTGAAAATGAAGACAATATCTCAGTCCTGAAGTGTTTTATTTTATATAACAGAGTAAGACAGTAAAACTATTCTATTCAGCACTTTGACTTTTTTATGTTTCAAATACTTTCTTTTTGCTTTCTTACCCTTTTTGCCCCTGGATATATTCATCAATATACACACTTTTCTTTCCAATCCACCTTTCATATCTGTCCCTGAAAGACACTGAAACTTTCTGAGAAGAGGAGATTTCTGATAGCTGTGTGGATATTTTATTGATTTTTTTTTTCCAGTTGAACAGAACAGAAAGCAGAAAGGAGTGAAGGGCAGAATACAGCCTACATGTCATTGCTTATACTGCATTTAAAAGATACAGGAGTTAAGGAGTTTAGGTCCTTTGGCAAAATCAAGAGCATAAAAGTGTTGGAAGTGCTGCAATATTAATTTCTAATAAAAAAAAGAATGTTGTCTAAATGTTTATGTTTGTTCATTTCTTTGCTTTCTTTTTTTGGTTTCCATTTAATTTTACATCAAGTATGATAAGGGGATAGGTAATCTGTGGATTCTGAACGTGTTCCACAACAGCACACTGTCTAGGTCTTGGGAGGTGTAATACAAAGATTTGGGGGGCAGAAGTTAGAGATCTTGGCACAGGAGGGAGACACTATTCAGGGGGCATATTCCTTTGACAGACATCAGTGTGCAGGCTTTGCCTCCATACCCAATGCAAAGAGATCATTTTAGGCCACTGCCAGCAGGTTTTAAGGGTGAGGCCTTGAGATCAGGCATTTCCCATCACCCATCGCTATAACTGTCTAGGAAGCTACAAATTCACAGTTACAGAGAAACTTGATCCATTGTATGTAGCTCTAGTCAGTCTTTCAGTTATAGCCTGTAGTAACTACAGATCTCTCACACGTGCACTAACAAACAGATTTACCTCTGTAATGAGATGTTTGACAGAACTTCATGTGTGGGGCTTTTTACAACATGATAGTCAGAAATGTTGTGCTTTACCTAACTTTTTTATTTGAATGGATAAACAAACAAACAAAAAAGAAAAAAATGCAACATATCCAAGAGGCCTCTATGGGAGCAGTTATGGCTGGGTAGCTGGCAAGAAAGTAGGGGGAATTACAGGGTGTGACCGGTTTAGGCTGTGCCTTTAAGAAAGGGACACTTTCTGAACACTCTGGGCGAATATTTTGATATTAGAATGAAAACAATGATATGCTAATTCAATTTCATTGGCGGGACCCAGTTGTAGTTTTTTTGTTTAGTCTTTCAGTCGGGGAGTCAGTCAGGCAGTCGTCTTCTTCTTCCCCCTGTGCTGTGAGCTGGCTCGTTTCTCTCTACGATTCCTCTCTAACCAGATAAGAAAACTAACTTTTTGCATTCGCTTTGAGCTTTAACAAAGTTTTCCCCTTTTAATTACCTTCCTTTCTCTCTCTCTCTAACCCTTTTGGGAAAAAGGAGAGGTAGGGAGGGAGAAGGGGGAAAAAGGCCGAACCCCCCTGGCCGCAGGGGGGTTGGGGAAAGGTTTTCCTGTATTACATACATTGCTGTATATTTCTGTATATATTGTAAATATTGTATATTTTTGTACATATTCATTGCATTCCATATCTGCTTGTAAAATACAGCTTTCATCTGCTTCTCCGGCTGAGTTAGCTGTGGAATTCTTTTGTGTGTGGGGGGAACCTTCCTACTCCACCACACAGGGGAGGAAGAAGTTAACAGCAAAACCTTGGCATGAGGTAATAGGCTATTTCATCATTCTACTAATACTGTTGATGTTAACAAGATAAGACCTGTCAACAGTAGAGCTGAACTAGTGACATTTGTCATCACTTGTGAGCTCTCAAATCTCTTTCCAACTGGGATTGTACTTCCCTTGAATGCCAGGTTTTTGAGATGAGCCCATTTATGATACTTACAAGGCAAACACAAGGGTACGATGAAGTGGATTTCCCTGAGTAATTACATCTGTCAGCAACAGCAGTATTTAGGATTCAGATTCATTAACAAGACAGAATTTACTGGCACTCTGCCTGTAAATTTTGGATGAGTGACTGCTACTATCAGTCACTGAATGTCCAGAGGAAAGGTGGGAATGGTGGTTTTTGGGGGTCCCAGTAAGAGCGGCAACACACTGTCAGGAAATGAGCGTGGAAGTTGGTGTTCTTTGATGTGTACCTGTAGAACCATTAGCCTCGAGCAACACAGCATGATTGACTTATGCACAATTGTATTTTGAGGGTTAGTTTGTTTTCCTTACACAGCCTTTCAAGGACAGAATAAACTCAGCCATTTAAAAATATAGTCCCAATTTCTCTCTGTTCTGTTATCTGGTTTGACTGAAAGCAGAAGATCTGTAAGGTCAGGAGAACTGGAGTTTCAGGAATGAAATTTCAGAATACCTGTAATTTTAGTGATGGGAAGAGCAACCTGGCTAGGTGACTATTTCAGAGATGTAAGGATCATGGATATCTCCTATAATAGTATTTCATACAGCACTATTAATGAGAGCACTTTCACAGATATTTATCAATAGATGACACATATTGATGTAGAGACATAAATATGAAAAAAGTGATGCAAAGTCATACCATATAGGGGAGAACACTTGAGGGGATAAAAAGTCTTTTGTCAATACATTAATTAGACAAAGGTTCGAAGAATGCAAGATAGTTAATAAGAATGTTCTGTTTTGGCTTTTTTCACTTAAGAATTTCTCAAATGTTTGATTTAGAAATATGAATACCTAATCATATGTGACAGTTTTAGGCTGTGCCTTTAAGAAAGGGACAGTTACTGGAGCACTCTGGCTGAATGTTTTGGTGTAAAATGAAAACAAAGATAAGTCTAAACAGATTTCATTGGTAGATTGGTAGAATGCAACTTTAAATTTTTAGCTTTAGTTCAGTTTGAATCTCAGTCAGTTCAGTCAGTTCTCTCTGTTTCAGTCTGCATGAGCAGCTGCTGTCTTTCCTCTGCGCTGGACGGAGTTGACCTTGAACTAACTGAGCTAACCAGATAAGAAACTAATTCTTGCATACTCTTTGAGCTAACAGAATTCCCTCCTTAATAATTATCTTTTCTCTCTCTAACCCTTTTTGGGGAAAAAGGGAGGAGAGGAAAGAAAGCGGTATAGTTGGGGAGACCCCTCCTTCCTGGAGGAGGGAGAGGTCATCTGTGTTGTGTTCTTTGCTGTATATTTCTGTATGCATTGTAAATACTGTATATTGTGTATATATTCATCTGCATTTCATCCTGCTTATAAATATAGCTTTATTTATTTCTGTTTCTCCGACTGAGTTAATCATGGTTTCTTTGTGTGGGGAGGAGAACTGAACTTTCTCTCACCACCACATCATAGTATGTCTTTCAAAAAATAAGAACCATGGAGAAAGACATTATTCTTCAGTGCATTTCTGAAGGCAGGCAATGCTCTTTTTCTGGATGTGATATATAAACCTAAGGTTATGACAACGCCAACAGTTGTTAGTAAGTGAGAGTATAAGAACAGATATTGTCTTTAATGATGGTTTATAGGGGGATTGTGGTTCTACATTTCACATAGCATAAATAACACTGACTGAGTCAGCACAATAGTAGTATGTTGTCACATACCCTCGGTATCAAGTTCTTGGATTTGCAGTGAAGTAGAATCATAGAATAGAATAGAACCATAGAATCAATGAGATTGGGAAAGACCTCAAAGATCATCAAGTCCAACCTGTCACCCAAGACTTCATGACTACTAAACCATGGCACTAAGTGCCACGGTCATTCCCCTCTTGAACACCTCCAGGGATGGTGACTCCACCACCTCCCTGGGCAGCACATACCAACTGCTACCAACTCCTTCTGTGAAGAACTTTCTCCTCACCTCAAGCCTAAACTTCCCCTGGTGCAGCTTGAGACTGTGTCTTCTTGTTCTGGTGTTGGTTGCCTGGGAGAAGAGACCAACACGCTCCTGGCTACAGCCACCCTTCAGGTAGTTGTAGACAGCAATAAGGTCTCCAATGAGCCTCCTCTTCTCCAGGCTAAACAATCCCAGCTCCCTCAGCCTTTTCTCATAGGGCTTGTGCTCGAGGCCTCTCACCAGCCTCATTGCCCTTCTCTGGATACGTTCAAGAGTTTCAATGTCCTTCTTAAATTGAGGGGCCCAGAACTGGACACAGGACTCAAGGTGTGGCCTAACCAGTGCTGAGTACAGGGGCAGAATGACCTCCCTGCTCCTGTTGGTCACACTATTCTTGATGCAGGCCAGGATGCCATTGGCCTTCTTGACCACCTGGGCACACTGCAGGCTCATGTTCATCCTATCATCAACCAGTACCCCCAGGTCCCTCTCTGTTTGGCTGCTCTCCAGCCACTCTGACCCCAGCCTGTAACACTTCATGGGGTTGCTGTGGCCAAAGTGCAGCACCCAGCACTTGGACTTGTGGAATGCCATCATCTTGGACTCTGCCCATCTGTTCAGCCTGTCAAGGTGCCTCTGCAGAGCCCTTCACCCTCCAACAGATCAACACCTGCTCCCAACTTGGTGTCACCTGCAAATTTACTGATGACTTGCTCAATCTCTTCCTCCAGATCATCAAGATAGATATTGAACAGGATGGGGCCCAACACTAATCCCTGGGGGACACCACTAGTGACTGGCCTCCAGCTGGATGTGGCACCATTCACCACCACTCTCTGGCTCGGCCCTCCAGCCAGTTCCTTAACCAGCACACAGTGTGACTCTCCAAGCCACAGGCTGCCAGATTGGCCAGGAGTTTGCTGTGGGGATGGTATCAAAGGCCTTGCTGAAGTCCAGGTCAACTACATCCACAGCCTTCCCCCATCCACCAGGCAGGTCACCTGATCATAGAAAGCGATCAGGTTGGTCGGGCAGGACCTTCCCTTGCTTAACTCATATTGGCTAGGCTTGATCCCTTGGCCATCCTTCAGGTGCACTGTAATTGCCCCCAGTATGATCTGCTCCACAATTTTGCCTGGCACTGAGGTCAGGCTGACAGGCCTGTAGTTTCCAGGTTACTCCATCTGGCCCTTCTTTTGGATAGGCATCACGTTGGCCAGCTTCCAGTCATCTGAGACCTCTCCAGTGAGCCAGGACCGGTGGAAAATCATGGAGAGAGGCTTGGCCAGCTCATCTGCCAGCTGTCTCAGCACCCTAGGATGGATCTCATCTGGTCCCATGGACTTATGAGGATCCAAGTGGCTCAGCAAGTCCCCAACTACTTCCTCGTGGATTTCAGTTGGACTTTACTGCTCACTTACCCCATCAATCAGTTCAGGAGGCCAGTTTTCATGAAGTCCTCCCACCTTACTGTTGAAAATTGAGGCAAAGAAGGTATTTAGAACCTCAGCCTTTTCCTCATTTTTATCTACAATGTTTTCCTCCAGGTCCAATAAAGAGTGGAGGTTCTTCTTGCCCCTCTTTTTAATATTAATGTGTTTATAAAAATGCTTTTCATTGTCTTTCACAGAAGAGGCCAGCTTAAGTTCTAACTGGGCTTTTGTCTCTCTAATATTTTGAGTAGATATCTAATATCTCTAGTATCTTGAGTTGCCTCCCCCCTTTCCAAAGATGATACATCGTCTTGTTTTCCCTTAATTCCTTTAAGAGCTGCTTGCTCATTCATGCCAGTCGCCTTCCCTGCTGGCTCATCTTTTGGCATGTGGAAACTGCCAGTTCCTGTGCCTTCAAGAGTTCCTGTTTGAAGTAGGTCCAACTGTCCTGGACCTCTCAGTTCTTAAAGGCTGCTGCCCAGGGTACTTTCTAAATAAGCTGCTTAAACAAGCTGAAGTTTGCCCTCTGGAAGTCCAAAGTGAGGGTTCTGTTACTGCTCCTCTGTATTTCCCTGCATATTGAAAACTCCACTATCACATGGTCACTGCACCCCAGGCAGCCTCCTACCATCACATCTCCCACCAGCCCTTCTCTATTTGAGCACAATAGGTGAACCAGATCCTGACCCCTGGTAGGCTCACTTAACAGCTGTATCAGGAAGCTGTCCTCCATACAGTCTAAGAACCTTCTGGACTGCCTCCTCTCTGCTGAATTAAGTTCCCAGCATATGTCTGGCAGGTTAAAGTCACCCATAAGTAGCGTCTGTCAAAAGCTGTAGGTGCAAATTATTTAGACTCTCTGCATGGTCTTGTGTTCATGAAAAAATTGTAGTGGATACAGTGGAGTCTGTTGATTCAGAATCAATTACAAAGGAAGTAAGAATTTTAGGCTTATGAAGCAAGGATAAATGTATCAAGGTAAAACCTAGTATGAGTACACATTTTCTGAGATCAAAGTAATTTTATAGCTTTTTTTTTAATTCTAAAATATATTGCAATAATATTTACATTACTGAATTTGGTGTTTGAATAGATCATGATCAGGGAGGTCATTCTCCCCCTGTATACTACACTGGTTAGGCCGCACCTTGAGTACTGTGTCCAGTTCTGGGCCCCTTAGTTTAGGAAGGAAGTTGACTTGCTGGAGTGTGTCCAGAGAAGGGCAACAAAATTGGTGAGGGGTTTGGAGCACAAGGCCTATGAGGAGAGACAGAGGGAGCCTGAGGGAGCTGGGGTTGCTTAGCCTGGAGAAGAGGAGACTGAGGGGTGACCTTATTGCTCTCTACAACTACCTTAAGGGAGGCTGTAGACAGGCAGAGGTTGGTCTCTTCTCCCAGGCAGCCAGCACCAGAACAAGAGGACACAGTCTCAAGCTGCGCCAGGGCAGGTTTAGACTGGACGTTAGGAGGAAGTTCTACACAGAGAGAGTGATTCTCCATTGGAATGGGCTGCCCGAGGCGGTGGTGGAGTCACCATCACTGGAGGTATTCAGGAGGAGACGTGATAGGGTGCTTGGTTGCATGGTTTAGTTGATTGGGTGGTGTTGGATGATGGGTTGAGCATGATGACATTGAAGGTCTCTTCCAACCTGGTCTATTCTATTCTATTCTATTCTATTCTATTCTATTCTATTCTATTCTATTCTATTCTATTCTATTCTATTCTATTCTATGCTACAATTAAGATTTTTACAACACTTGCATTTGTACCTTGCTGCCAATAACTTCACAATAGGAAATCAACTTGAAGAGAAATATTTTTGTGTGTTAACTAAGAAAGAGTTAATGAAGATATAGTTAGGTATATTTGCAGATCCTCAGTGAGATGGCTCAAAAGCAGGCTGAGACACAGCATGCTCTGTGACCTTTGTTCCATCTGTTCACTTAGGAGCCTTGTGATACTCATGATTCAGTCTTCATACTGCTCCAAAGAATCAACAAATACTTTTGCATCCTCCATCAGCAACATAATAATTCTTTAAGGCATGAGAAATGACTGCTTAAAGCTAAGCAGACTGTGACGGTTACCAGTTCATTCACAGTATTTGTAAATCTGTTCACAGTTTCCTAAAATAAATAATAAGTGTTAACTTTCTGTTTCAGATGCTGTATAATTTTTCTAACACCTGTACTTGAACACAGAATACTGCATCCAGTTTTGGGGTTCACAGTACAAAAAAGGCATCAGCCTGTTAATGCAGGTCTGAGGGAGGGCCATGAAGATGATCAAGTGGCTGAACCATCTCTCTTAGAGAGAAAGGAGCAATACTTGTAGTTGTTCAGCCTGGAGAAGAGATGGCTTCAAGGACACCTTATTGTGATCTTTCAATACTCAAAAGGAGCTTATAAGAAAGGTGGAGAGAGGCTTTTTAAGATAATATGTAGTGAAATAACACATAGCATAGTTTTAAACTGAGTGTAGATTTAGACTAGATATAAATATAAATATAGGTATAGATACAAAGAATAAATTCTTCATTATGAGGGTTGTGAAATACTCAAACAGGTGACCCTGAGAAGTTATAGATGCCCCATCCCCGGAGGTGTTCCAGTTAGGTTGGATGGGGTGTTGAGCAACCTGATCCAGTCAAAGGTCTCCCTGCCAATGACAGGTGATTTGAACTAGATAATATTTGAAGGTCCCTTCCACCTCAATACACTCTATAATTCTATTATAAATTCACACACAATAATTTGAAGAGTAAACACATTACATCTGACGCAGACAAACGAAATCTAAATGAGTTTAGAAGTCAGTAAGGACCCATGATCTCACTAAAAAAGAAGATAAATATGTTCTGGCTCATATGTGTTATAATATGTGTGGTTCCTCTTTCTCAGAAGTAAGGTTCATATTTTTTAATCTCCTTAGTATTGCCTTAATGTGCTAACAGTCCAGCATATAACAGTGTTGTAACACTTTGCCTGAAGAAAACAACGTGGCTTTTATTTAAGTTTGCACTATATGAATTGGTTCAAGGGAAACTGATGCAGGTTGGGGAGACAAAGAGATAACACTGGTACAGATGTATTTAGATTAATTTATGCATAAGAAAACAGATCTTCTATAGGAGAGATATATAAATACAAACATATAAATTGTTTACAAATATAAAATTCTTTTTTGCAACAACAACATGGAACTACTTGCATTGATATTTTGAAACCATTGCTAAAATATACTACTCTTAAACCTTACTACTAATAGAGAAAAGAAAATAATTAACAATGAGAGCTCTAACAAGCTTGTCAAGCATTCAGTTCACACTATGTGCATTTAGTTTAATGTGGCTATCTCTGCTGAAGTCAATAAGGTAAATTAAAAGTCCCATTTGCAAATGTTGTTTTTTAATATATCTACATTTTTACTGTATTTAACACTTATTAAAATGCTAAACACTTTCTTTTCCAAAGTACTCTAAAAAGATTACTAGTCTGCAGTTTTCTCATGCTATCATTTACCTTACTTTCTCTGGTTTACTTGTTGGGAAAGGTGTGATGGGTTGATGCAGACCCCCTCCCCACCACGGGCAAAAAAATAACGACTCAGACAAATGGATTGCAAAAGTGATGGAAAGTTTAAATGAAAAGCGGTGAATGTTTACAGAGAGACAGAAGCGCAGTGACAAAGGAGATCCCAAAGCCTAACCAGAAAATATCCCATCCCCACCTGAGGGTATACCCAAGACCCCCAGGACTCTTTCTTCACCCCTGCCCCTCCGCTGCTAGGCTAATCTCAGATGGCCAGATCTGAGACTGCCCATTCCCCCGGCCTTAGGCCTAAGCAGGCCCAAAAGTCCGGGAGACACCTCTCCCAATTTACTGGGTGAGGGAAGAAAGAGAGAGTGCCAGACCCCCTGCTGAGATGTTATAGCAGAGCAGGGTATTATGGTTTCTTGTGTCCACCCACTGGGCTGGACTTCTAGACACAGGAATCCCTCGTATGAACACAGCAGAGAGCATCCAGCCCAAACTGCTACGAAAGGGAATATCAAGACAATTGTACTAGTCATATTTATATCTTTGTATGTGATGAGATTTATGTATTTCTAACTTAAAGATAAGATACATATTGTGATTTTTAATTTTTGGAGGAAGAATACAAAACTGAATTCACCTTTGCATAGCATATTTTACACTCTTGTCATACCTGATTTTCACCTTGGGAAAAAGTCAACATCAGACTTAAAAATATTAAAGACATTGAATTTTGCCAGTTCATATCTAACCTATTTCACATTAAACCCCACAGGGTAAATAAAATCTCTTCATCAAAGAATATTAACAATCAGTAGATAGTAAATGTAAAGCCTCACTTCAAATATTCCAAGAGGAAATGAGTCAATCTGAAGTTTTATGATCCTTGTGGTCCCTTCCAACCCTGACTGATACTATGATCAACAGCCACCTGAACATGAGCCAGCAGTAAGCCCAGGTAGCCAAGAAGGCCAACGACATCCTGGCCTGCATTAGGAATAGTGTGGCCGGCAGGAGCAGGGAGGTATTTGTGCCCCTGTACTCTGCATTAGTTAGGCCACACCTTGAGTACTGTGTCCAGTTCTGGGCCCCTCAGTTTAAGAAGGACATTGAGACACTTGAACATGTCCAGAGAAGGGCAACAAGGCTGGGGAGAGGCCTTGAGCACAAGCCCTATGAGGAGAGGCTGAGGGAGCTGGGGTTGTTTAGCCTGGAGAAGAGGAGGCTGAGGGAAGACCTACTTGCTGTATACCCAAATACAAATATATTCAGTAAGAATGAGAGATAAAATGTATGATCTTTATAATAAAAATGTTTACTATTTCATACATCTATCCACAGGTACCAGTTTTCTAACGTACGGTATCTTAAGGCTTCCATATATATACCCAAATGGAATTCCTTTATGTAGTTTTGACACAGACATGCAAACAGTGAAATTGTACCCTTATTTATTAGTATCTATTAGCATTTTGGTTTTTTCTTTGTTCGGTTTGTTGGTTTTTTTGTTTCATTTTGGTTTGATTTTGTTTTTTTTTTTTTAATCTTTTTTATATTTTTTGCGCTAAATTTTGTTTCAATACCATGAGTTTAATGATCTACATATATACTCATTTACATATGTGGCAAAAAAGTACATGTCTCCTGCTGTTCAATGATAAATTAGAATAAACTCAGAAAATATTCAGAAATAGTGCAAAATAATTGTTTTGAAAGGAAGAGTTATTTTATCTGTGCAATTGGTAAGACACTTTGAAATACTCTGATTTATTTGATCAATTTTAGGCTGGCTGACCTACACAAATCTCTACAAGTAATGGTGAATTATGTTAGAGTTTTTGACTCAAGTGTTGTTTTGTATGAACACATGAAAAAATGTGTGACAAATAAGCCACTGTTAAATGCTTTACTTCTGAATTCTTATTCAAGAAGAACTTTACTATTTTAATTTGTTTACCTACCTATGTGAAAACATAAGATATATTGTTCTAATAATGATGATTGGTTTTGTTCTTTGAGAGCATAATATAAAATGATACAAAGCATCATAATATATTTCTATTGCTATGTTAATCTGATTTGGACACATAGAAAACAAATCTATTATCAGAATAAATTGCAAATGAAATATTTAAAATAGAATCTCAATAAAATATGTATGCAAGCTTCATCTTAGCAACATGTAGAAACTCTTTATCATGATTTACTAAAAGCATATTTTTTCATTTATACCTAAACTTCAACTTAAATGTCCATTTCTCATAGTGAACTAGACTTTTGTCTTGCTATGTTTGATAAATAAACAGTTCTTGAATGTTGATATAGCCTATGGGGCTTTTTCTTTTTCTTTTGAAAATGTTCCCATTATATGTTGCATTGTCAAAGTGATTCAGGTCATTATTTCTGAAAATGGTTAAAGTTATTCACTTTGGCCACAAAAGTATTTGTATGATGAAAGCAATCGTATATTGTTTTTCTCGCAATATCTTAAAATAATTGCCAAACCTCATTGACATTCACAAATAATCTTATCTGAAAATCTCTTCTAAGATAAATTAAAAGAAATAAGTTGTATAATCACAGTAACTTGATCTATGAAGGATGGCTGATAGGGATTTATATTGTTATACTGATATATTTATCTGCAAGAGTTAAATGCTATTGACACCAGATTAGTCACACCACCAACAAAACTTTTAAAGATTCTAGTTTGTTTGCTTGTTTGTTTGTTTTGTTTGTTTTTATAGTCTCCTGAAATAGGTTGCTCTGGGGAAAAATAATTCAAAAATATGTGCCAGATGTAATACATATGTGTTAGGCTTTTTAATTTCTTTTTTGATACACCACTGTGGTTTCATCTCTAAAACTCCACTGTTGTATAGACAGGGTGTGACCGGTTTAGACTGTGCCTTTAAGAAATGGACACTTTCTGAACACTCTGGCTGAATGTATTGAAAAACAAAGATATGCTAAACTGATTTCATTGGTAGAATGTAACTGTAAGTTTTAGCTTAGTCTGTTCAGTCTGTTCAGTCTGTTCTTCTCTCTGTCCTGTGGGCTGGCCTGTTTCTCTCTCTGAAGCAACAGCTTGCTGGGCAGGAACAACCTTGCTAACCAGATAAGAAAACTAACTCTTGCATTTGCTTTGAGCTTAACAGAAATTTTCCCCTTTAATTACCTTCCTTTCTCTCTCTCTCTAACCCTTTTGGGAAAAAGGGGAAGTAGGGAGGGAGAAGGGGGAACAGGCCGAACCCCCCGGCTGCAGGGGGGGAAAGGGTCTCCTGTATTACATACATTGATGTATATTTCTGTATATATTGTAAATATTGTATGGTTGTGATGGGTTAAGGCAGCCCCCCAAACCCTCCCCATCACGGGCAGAATAAAACAACTCAAAACAAAACGGATTGCAAAAGTGATGGAAAGTTTAAGGAAAAGCGGTGAATCTTTACAGAAAGCCAAAAGCAGAGTGACAACAGAAATCCCAAAACAGTCCCAAGATGATCCCATCCCCACCTGGGGGTACATCCAAGACCCCCAGGGCTCCTTCTTCCCCCCCTCCCCACTGCTAGGCTAGTCTCAGCTGGCCAGATCTGAGACTGCCCATCCCCCCATGGCCTTGGGCCTAGCCAGGCCCATGGCCAGGAGACAACAACTCCCCCATTACCGGGCGACGGCGAGGAAGAAAGAGGAGGTGCTTAGACCTCGCAC
Organism: Picus viridis; assembly: GCA_033816785.1. NCBI lineage: Eukaryota > Metazoa > Chordata > Aves > Piciformes > Picidae > Picus > Picus viridis. The sequence continues at coordinate 63,801,420 of CM066566.1, forward strand.
TGGATCTTATAGTGGTGCAGAGAATTATGGTAGAAATACCCAATTTCCTGTGTCCACCCACTGGGCTGGACCTCTGGACACAGGAAGCAGGGGGCACCCAGCCCAAACTGCAACATGCCACCCCTTATTTCATACCATAATCTCTGCACCCCAAACATATCATCAAATCAGAACTCTTCCGATGACATGTCCGGCGAAGTCCATATCTTCATCTGGGCGTCCACCCAAACAGTCTCTCTCAGTCAGGGTCAAGTGTCAGTCCATTCCAGTTCTTCTTCTCTCATCTAATGGAACCACCCAGCGATGCAGAGTTCACTCTTCTGCGGTGCAAGTTCTTCATGGATCCGGTGGACATCCTGGCCACCTGGAAAAGAGCCTCACAACTTCTCAACTAACTTCTATTTCCATCTCCATTTACTCAGTGGCATATTTCCACCCCTGGGGCAAGCCAGTCAGAGCAATCTGGCTCTAACTCCTTCTCCACCCCTCCAGGAAAATAGCACACTGAGCCTTCCTCAACCCTGCACGGACCTATCCCAAGCCCAGTGCTGACCGCTTCCAGCCGCGGCCCGAGGCTATACAAACACATGTCACAGGTACACCGCCCCCTCTCGGCGTTCGCGTACCAAGCCGTGACCAGCATTCAACTACACAAACCCCCCCGGAAGGGGGAGGGACTGCACCACAACCTACTGAGAAGAAGGGAGGTGGAGCCAGGTGCTCGGCGCCATTTTCAGAACTGGTCCGAAAAAATAATCAGGAAGAGACTAGGACCGGCCCCACTACAGCCCGAGCGCACGGCTGGGGCCGGGGCCGGCGCTCCGAGGGCACGGCCAGGCCCGCCGCCACCGCAGCCCGTGTGGCCGGCCGGGCGCCGCCGTCGCTACTCCGAGCGCACGGCCAAGGCCACCGCCGCCGCAGCCCGAGCATACAGCAGAGGTCCGGCCGCCTCTATCGCCGCGGTACAGAATCAAAATCGCCTCCACCCCTCGGGCATTCAAACGGCTTCTCCAGCGAAAGCCATAAACGCATTCCCAGAGCCCTTGAGAACAGCTTTGCAGCTGGGGTCCCCGTTCGCCCTCCTGAGTTTCGGGAGCTGAGCTCGCCCGCTCGCCACGGCTGGCTCTTTCCCGCAGCGAAAACGGGCCCGATCCTGATCTGCTCGCCGCTGCCCCTCCCCCGCCTCACCCCCGCCGCTTCTACCGCCCGCAGAGAGCAAAGGGTGGAGGAAGGGCAGGTCCCGCGTTCTTAAGCGGTTCCCCAATTCCGATGGTCAGGAACCACCCCTGCATGGAAGAGCAGGAGGGGGCTCCGTGCCATCGGCCACGCACCAGGTGTCCCCCTGCAATCCACAAGAATTCACACAATCGCCCCAACAACAAAACTTGACCCCCAACTTCCAAAACCCAAACCGACGCCCAGAACTGAATTTAAACTCTCCGTTTTTTGCAATCCGATCTGCAAAGTGGCCACAACAACAAACTCCTACTCCTGCCTGGCTCGCCAGGAGTGCAAGGGGTTGAGGGCAGACCCCTCTCCCCATCACAACCATCCTCTGCTACCAATAATGTGATGGGTTAAGGCAGCCCCCCTCCAAACCCTCCCCATCACGGGCAGAATAAAACAACTCAAAACAAAACGGATTGCAAAAGTGATGGAAAGTTTAAGGAAAAGCGGTGAATCTTTACAGAAAGCCAAAAGCAGAGTGACAACAGAAATCCCAAAACAGTCCCAAGATGATCCCATCCCCACCTGGGGGTACATCCAAGACCCCCAGGGCTCCTTCTTCCCCCCCTCCCCACTGCTAGGCTAGTCTCAGCTGGCCAGATCTGAGACTGCCCATCCCCCCATGGCCTTGGGCCTAGCCAGGCCCATGGCCAGGAGACAACAACTCCCCCATTACCGGGCGACGGCGAGGAAGAAAGAGGAGGTGCTTAGACCTCGCACTGGATCTTATAGTGGTGCAGAGAATTATGGTAGAAATACCCAATTTCCTGTGTCCACCCACTGGGCTGGACCTCTGGACACAGGAAGCAGGGGGGCACCCAGCCCAAACTGCAACAATGGTTTTGTACATATTCATTGCATTCCATTTTCTGCTTGTAAATATAGCTTTCATCTGCTTCTCCAGCTGAGTTAGCTGTGGAATTCTTTTGTGTGTGGGGGGGAACTATCTCACCCTGCCACACAGGGGAATCCAGCTGGTGGCCAGTCATGGGTGGTGTTCCTCAGGGTTCAATGTTGGGACCACTTCTGTTTAACATCTTTATTGCTGACCTGGATGAAGACATAGAGTGTGTCATCAGAAAATTCACAGGTGACACCAAGTTAGGTGAGAGTGTTGGTCTGCACTAGGGTAGGGAGGCTCTACAGAGGGACTTGCATAAATTGAATTGATGGGCCAATGTTAATGGGATGAGCTTCAACAAGGCCAAATGCCAGGTCCTGCATTTGGGTCACAACAACCCCAAGCAATCCTACAGGCTTGGAGAAGTGTGGCTGGGAATATGTTTGGCAGAAAAGGACCTAGGAGTTCTAACTGACAAGATGCTGAATATGAGCAAGCAATGTGTCTAGGTGGCCAAGAAAGCCAATGGCATCCTGGCCTGTATTTGAAATGCTGTGTCCAGCAGGAGTAGGAAGCTGTTTGTCCCCCTGTACTTAGTTCTGGTAAGACCACACCTCAAGTATTGTGTCTGGTTTTCGGCACCTTAATACAAGAGAGATGTGGAGGTGCTGGAGTGAGTGCAGAGGAGGGCAACAAAGGTGATGAAGGGCCTGGAGAATAAGTTATGAAGAGCAACTGAAGGAGCTGGGGTTGTTTAGTTTGAAGAAGAGGAGGCAGAGGGTATACCTCATCACTCTGCTACTACCTGAAAGGACATTGTGGATAGGCTGGTGCTGGTCTCTTCTCACAGGTAACTAGTGATACAACAAGAGGGAGTGGCCTCAAACTATGACTGGGAAAGTTTAGACTGGACATTAGGGAAAAAAATTGCAGAAAGACTGGTCAGGCATCAGAATGTGCTGCCCAGGGAGGTGGTTGGATTGCCAATCCTGGATGTGTTTAAAGGTTATTTGGACGTGGTACTTGGAAATATGGTTTAGGGGTGACCCTTGTTAGAATAGGGTTGTCGGTTGGACTTGGTGACTCTGAGGGTCTTTTCCAGCTTGAATGTTTCTGTGATTCTAACATGTACTCTCCCATTTCAGCTCTAAGACAGAAGGTGGTATCAAATTACCAAGGCAAGAATTTTTTTTTATAAGGAATCAGGAAAATAAAAATACAAAGCTCTTAACTTTCATGTCTGTGAGACATTACAGTGTCATAAAAAATGAGTTTTTAAAGCAACCTGGTTTATTATGACCTAATTGTGACAAGTGTGTGAAAAAAGTGTGAGATTTAGTCAGTAATATGTAGATTTACACATTAATGAGTAAGTAGGTGGTCTGTGAAATATGAATAGATAGTAGTGAATATGTGCTGCATTATAGGTAAGATCTTGAGGTTTTTTCTGACAGAGCCCCAAGGACTTCTACTGAAACTGTTAAGCAAAGTCAACATTTAGCCTCTCTTAGAGCCTTTCGTTCTAAGAGGGTGCACATATTCTTCCTATTCTATAAATGATATACCTATAAAAGTTTTTCTTGTTGCCCTGGATGTTCCTGGCCATATGCAATTCTGTCAGGGCTTTGGCTTTCCTAACCTGATCCCTGGCTTCCCAGATGAATTGTCTGCATTCCTCCCAGGTTATCTGTTCTCTGTAGGCTTCGTTTTTGTGTTTGAGTTTTGCCAGATTTAATCTATTTACTCTGTTGAGATGCATTGCTCCTGAGCTTGAAGACGGTGATCTTTTAATATTAACCAGCTTTCTTGGACATCTCTTCTCTCCAGGCCTTTATCCCATGGTACTCTACTAAGGAGATACCTGAAGAGGATGAAGTCTACTCTCCTGAAGTCCATGGAGGTAAGCTTGCTGTGTACCCTCTTCACTGTGCTAAGGATCTTGAGCTGTAATAAAATACAATACAATACAATAAAATACAATAAACCAGGTTGGAAGAGGCCTTCAAGATCATCGCGTCCAACCCATCAACCAATCCAACCCACCTAAACAACTAGAGCATGGCACCAAGTACCCCATCAAGTCTCCTCCTGAACACCTCCAATGATGGTGACTCCACCAGCTCCCCAGGCAGCCGATTCCAATGGACAATCACTCTCTCAGTATAGAACTTCTTCCTAACATCCAGCCTAAACCTGCCCTGGCACAGCATGAGACTGTGTCCTCTTGTTCTGGTGCTGGCTGCCTGGGAGAAGAAACCAACCTCTGCCTGTCTACAACCTCCCTTCAGATAGTTGTAGAGAGCAATAAGGTCACCCCTCAGTCTCCTCTTCTCCAGGCTAAGCAACCCCAGCTCCCTCAGCCTTTCCTCATGGAGCTTATGTTCCAAATCCCTCACCGACTTCGTTGCCCTTCTCTGGACACGTTCCAGCAAGTCAACATCCTTCCTAAACTGAGGGGCCCAGAACTGGACACAGGACTCAAGGTGTGGCCTAACCAGTGCAGTGTACAGGGGCACAATGACCTCCCTGCTCCTGCTGGCCACACTGTTCCTGATGCAGGCCAGGATGCCATGGGCCCTCTTGGCTGCCTGGGCACACTTCAGGCTCATGTTCAGCCTACCATCTACCAGTACCCCCAGGTCCCTCTCTGCCTGGCCGCTCTCCAGCCACTCTGACCCCAGTCTGTAGCACTGCATGGGGTTGTTGTGGCCAAAGCGCAGAACCCGGCACTTGGATGTGTTAAATCTCATGCCATTGGATTCTGCCCATCTGTCCAGCCTGTTGAGGTCCCTCTGCAAAGCCTCTCCACCCTCCAGCATATCAAATCCTGCCCCCAGCTTGGCATCGTCCACAATTTCACAGTCTCTTCAGCCAAAGCTCCCTCTCACCACCCACTCCTTGTTGGTGTGAACAAGAATGTTTTTCTCAATGAACCAGGAGACAAGTTAAATTTTGATAGAGGTAAATCCTTTTCTGTTTGTCTAAGACTATTTGTAAATTATGACTATTCTCTTTTGACAGCATAATACCAATATTTAAATTCTCCAGATTTTGCTATGAAATCTATATCTAAGATCACAGGATGCTAGGGCTTGGAAGGGACCTCTGAAGTTCATCGAATCCAACCCCACCCCCTGCTAGAGCATGACCATAAAATCTAGCACAAGTTGCATAGGAATGCATCCAGATGGGTCTTGAAAATCTCCATAGGAGACTACACAACCTTCCTGGGCAGCCTGTTCCAGTGCTCTGTGGCCCTCACAATGAAGAAATTCCTCCTTATGTTGAGGTGGAACCTCTTGTGCTGTAGTTTATATCCATTACTCCTAGTCCTATCACAGGGTGAAACTGAGAAGAACCTGCCCCCTTCCTCTTGACACCTAGATCTCATTATTTATAAATATTTATTAAATCCCCTATCGATCTTCTCTATTCCAGACTAAACAGCCCCAGAGCTCTCTGCCTTTCCTCATAGGGCACATGCTCCAGTTCCTTAATCATCCTGGTAGCTCTCCACTGGACTTTATCCAGCAGATCCCTGTCCCTCTTGAACTGGGAAGCCCAAAACTGGACACTCTATTCCAAGTGAGGTTTCACCAGGGCAGAAGAGGAGGAGAACCTTCCTCCCTGCTGGACACTCTCCTCTTAATGCACCTCAGGATACCATTGGCCTTCTTGGCCATAAGGGCACATTGCTGACTCATGGATAACTTGTTATCCACCAGGACTCCTAGGACCTTCTCCACAGGGATATTCTCTAGCAGATTACCTAACCTGTACGGGTGCAGTTTATTCTTCCTTCCCAGGTGTAGGACTCTGCCCTTATCTTTGTTGAACCTCATTATGTTCCTCTGCCCAGCTTTCTGGTCTGTCCAAGTCTTACTGAATGGCCACACAGCCTTCAGGCATATCAGCTAAGCCTCCCAGTTTGGTATCATCAGCAAACTTGCTAAGCAGACACTTTGTCCCCTCATCAATGTCCTTGATGAAGATGTTGAACATCTGTTTGTGATAGGTTGTACTCAATGATCTCTAAGTTCTTTTCCAACCTGGTTATTTCTATTTTAAGCTTGAGGTGAGGAGAAAGTTCTTCACAGAGAGAGTTCTTCATGGAGAAAGTCATTCGCCATTGGAACGGGCTGCCCAGGGAGGTGGTGGAGTCACTGTCCCTGGAGGCGTTCAAGAGGGGATTGGACGTGGCACTTGGTGTCATGGTCTAGTCATGAGGTCTGTGGTGAAAGGTTGGACTTGATGATCTTTGAGGTCTCTTCCAACCTTGGTGATACGGTGATACTGTGTGATTTTATTCTAACAGGACTGGACCCAGCACTAGTCCCTGGGGGACTAGTATAGCAATTTGGGCTCAGTGCCCTCTGCTGTGTTTACTTCCTGTGTCCAGAAGTCCAGCCCAGAGGGGTGGAGACAGGAAATTAGTATTTTCTACCATAATTCTTTGCACCACTATAAGATCCAGTGCGGGGTCTAACACTTCTTCTTTCTTCCTCGCCATCACCCAGTAACTGGGGGAGATGCCTCACGGCCATGAGCCTGGCTAGGCCCAAGGCCACGGGGGTTATGGGCAGTCTCAGATCTGGCCAGTTGAGACTAGCCTAGCAGTGGGGGGCGAAGAAGGAGCCCGGGGTTCTTGGATCCAGGTGGGGATGGGATGTTTCTGGGTCTGATTTGGGGTTTCTTTTATCACTGCTTCTGGTTCTCTGTACACACTCACTGCTTTCCATTTAAACTTTCCATCACTTTTGCAATCCATTCGTCCGAGTTGTTATTTCTGCCTGTGGTGGGGAGGGGGGTCTGCCTCAACCCGCTACAACTAGTTACAGCTCTCCAGCTGGATTTGGTGCCATTGACCACCACTCTTTGCACTCGATTGTGTAATCAGTTCCTAATCCATTTCACTGTCTGTTCATCTATTGCATAGTTTCTGAGCTTTTTCACAAGTATGTTTTGGGAGACAGTGCCAAAAGCCTTACTAACATCAAGGTAGACTACATCCACTGGTCTCCCTGCACCTACCCATTCAGTTACAACATCATAGAAGGCTATCAGATTAGTCAAGCATGATTCCCCCTTGGTAAATCCATGCTGACTACTCCTGATCATCTTCTTCTTTTCCAAGTTCCTAGAGATGACCTCCAGAACGAGCTGCTCCATTGTTGTTCCAGGGATGGAGGTGAGTCTCAGCATTCTGTAGTTTCCTGGAAACTCTTTCTTGCCCTTTTGAAGACTGGAGTGACATTGGCTTTCTTCTAGTCCTCAGGCACCTCTCCTGTCTCTCATGATTTTGCAAAAATGATAGAGTTGTAAAGCAACAACATTAGCCATCTCTCTCAATGCTCTTGGGTGCATCTCATCAGGCCTCATGAACTTGTGAATATTCAATTTGTGTAACTGATCCCTAACCCAGTCTTCATTGACTAGTGGAAAGTCTTCCCTCCTACAGTCTTCTTCTCATTCATTCTGGGTCTGGACTTTATATATAGTCTTTATACAAGGACTGAAACAAAGAAGACATTCAACAACTTTATCTTCTCTGCTTCTTCAGTTATCAGGGCTGCCTCATTGTTCAGCAGTGGGCCCACACCTTCCCAATTCTTCCTTTTCCTAGTGATACATTTGAAGAACCCCTTCTTTTTCTCTCTAACTTCCTTTGCCAGTTTTAGTTCCAAGAGGGCCTTGGGCTTCCTTGTTGCCTTCCTACATGTGCTAGCAACTACTCTATAGTTCTTCCAAGTGACAAGTCCCTTCTTCCATGAACTGTAAGTATCTTTCTTCCATGAGATTTTCTTCAGATGCTCCTTGCTCATCCATGCAGGTCCCCTGGCATGTCTACCCCATTTTTTACTCAAGGGAACACACCTATCTTGGGCTTGGAGGAAGTGGCAATTAAAAATTTTCCAAATTTCTTGGGCTACTTTACCCTCCAGAATCTTAGCCTATGGGATTCCTGCAAGTATATCTCTGAGGAGTACAAAGTTAGCCCTGCTGAAGTCCAGGATTGTAATCCTACTTACTGCCCTACTTCTACACTGTATAATACTAAACTCCACCATGTCACGATCACTGTTGCCAAGGCTCTTCCCAACCTTAAAGTCCCCAACCAGTCCTTCTCTATTAGTTAATACAAGGTCCAGCAGTGTGCCTCTCCTTGTTGGCTCCTCCACTACCTGCGTCAAGAAGTTACCACCGACACACTGCAAGAGCCTTTTAGACTGGATGTGCTTGGCTGTGTAGATTGCCAGTAAATGTCTGGATGATTAAAGTCATCCATGCGTACCAAGGAGTGTGTACTAGAGGCTACCTCCAATTGACTGTAGAAGGCCTCAACAGCATCTTCTGCTTGATTTGGTGGTCTATATTAGACCTTTCCATGTCCCTTAATTCTTACCCACAAGTTTTCCACCTGTTATACCTCCACCCCAGGTGAAATTTGACACATTGCAGTTGCTCTCACATGTAGAGAGCAACACCACCACCTTGTCTTGTTGGTCTATGTTTGTGAACAGTACATAGCCATCCATGACAACACTCCAGTCGTGGGAGCTGTCCCACCATGTTTCAGTGATTCCAATTATATCATAGTTATGAAGCCTAAGGCAGATCTCCAGCTCCTCCTGCTTATTCCCCATGCTTTGTGCATTGGTATATGGGCATTTCAGAGAGGGATTGAATCCATTAATTTTCACTCTTGCTGTCTGTCCACTCCTGGCCACCTCCATGGCTACCAATCTACCAGTGAGCCCTGCATGTGCTGGTGTTTCCTTGTTGGCTCTTGCATCTTCCCCAATACACGGCTCATTATCTCCTACTCCCCTGAAGTAGCAGTGAAGTTGGCACACCACCTCACAAGCATCCCAGGCTTGTTAGGAGCCAGCATGGTTTTTCCCCTTCCCCACTTCAAATATGGTTTAAAGCTCGATTATTGAACCCAGCCAACTCCTATGATATAAACCTTCTTCCTCTTTGAGAGAGAAGCATCTTATCTGCCACCAGCAGATCTGGCCACAATCAAAAAACCAAAGTCCTGTTGGAGGCACCAGGTTTGAAGCCAAGAACTGATGTGGTGAGTCCTCTTCAGTCTTTCTGGGTTGGTTCCTGTGATTGGGAGGATGGAACACTACCTGTGCTCCCACTCCCTTGACCAGTTGACCCAAGGCCCTGAAGTCCTTTGGTAGCCCTCAGCTTCCTGACAACCTCAGCAAGGTCATCATTGCCTATCTGGAAGGTTAATAATGGGTAATAATCTGTGGGCTGTACCAGGGCAGGAAGCCTTCTTACCACATGCAGACTTTCCTTTGAAGTGGGTCAGATCTTCATATTGGGCCTTCTGTTCCCATCAGAAGGAGTCACCTATAACAGTGACTCTTGTCTTTTATAGAAGATGTTTGTATACTAGGCCTTGGCTTCCTTAGTCTTGGGAATATTTCCAAGATAGATGGTTCATTTTTCTCAGTGTCTGGCTGCACATACAGTACATCATACCTGTTCTGAAAGGGCACCTGGGGGGCTGGGGGAGTAAATGAAGCAATACTCCTGCCATGATGGGCAGGAACTTGTTGCCACTTTCCACTGTTGAGGTGGGGGAGGGGGGAGATAGGAAAGGCAGGAGTTTTTTTACTGCCTTGATGATGGATTTGCCTCCAATACCTCCTTTCCCTTATTTTACTGACTTTAGTCTGGTGGGGGAAGGCTACAGGGGGTACTTGCACTTCAGTACTATTTAATAGGTGTTCCTAACTCTTCTTCAGGGCAGTCAGCCTGGCTCCACTAGTCAATCTCGTCCTCAGCTTCCCTAATGCTCCTAAGCCTATCAACTTCATCTTTCAATCTTTTAACCTTGCTTTGAAACTCTGCTGCACAGGTGAGTAGAAATTCTACTTTCTCACAGCATGCACAAATCCCTGCTACTGAGGAGAGACTCGGGGACCTGAATCACTGCATCCTTCTGTGTGTGCTCTGTCTGGGTACCCACCTCCATCTTGGCTGGCATCAGAAGCATGGTCATCTTCTGCCATGGTGAAAAGGACTCTTCTGGTCCTCGATGTCTGTTCAGGTCCAACCATCCTGGTAAAGTCCCAAAAAGAAACCAAACTAAAGCACTGCTCAGCTACAGTTCACCAGACCTGGTCCTGAGTCACTCTCTTGCCGAATTGTGGTCTCTCAACAAACATTTTCAATGTAAATACAGGGTCAAAAAGTTACATAGTATTAATTAATATGCTGTATTTTCTTTTCAAATATATAAGATTTCTTAGCATGCACAATTCACTATGACTGCTGAATGGAATTATAAGGTATTTCTAATGAGTTGCATTGCAACATCTCACTGATTATCTTCAAACAATATTTAAAATAATTAATTTAATATAGTTATTTTTTATTTACCCCTGGCCTGCAAGGTATAAGAACTTCATTTTTTGTGCAGATATATGTGTTTGGACAGATTTCAATAACTTATTTCTATACATTAAGTCAGATTTTTACTTTTTACACTTTCTTCTGAAATACTGTGGTTTATGATTCTATTTCAAAATTACTAAATTGTACAGTCACCTGAACTCAGATTTCCTGTAGTTTTAGTTTTTATATCTCTATCTCTCCTTTTGCTAAGTCTAAGTTGCATTAGGCATGTTCCATTTTCACTTAGGTGAAGCCCATCTCTGAACTTACAGCTTTGATATTTATATTTTTTTTATTTCCTAACATATCTAATCTCCTCCTGTGCATTACTTTTTTTAAGGTTAAATTAATTCTTTGACTTTTCTGAGGCTATTTTTTTTCCATGGCAAGAGAAACCTTTCAGTGGTTCATGCCTTCAGCCTTATATACAGATTGATTATGCTAGTATTTCATTCACAAGGGCAAATATAGATGAAAGACAGTGCTATATCACAACTTCTTGTGCACTCCCAAGTCTTCTTGTTGAAAGGCAGAGAAGCTAATAAGCCTGGATGCTCTGTATGTATGGATTAGACAGTAACTAAAGTACGTCTGCGTTATCAGCATTGTTTTTGTCTCAAATACATAACATAGCATTATGTGAGCTACTGTGAAGAAAAATTAGTCTATCCCAGACAACCAGTACAGTCAAGAGAAGTGTCATGAGAGTGGGATAACTGTCATAATTAGGTATACAGCCTATCATTCCTTGGTTAGAATTTTAGTCCCTGGTGAAAGAGCGAGAGTCACACAGAGTCTTCAAGAGAGCAATTCAAAGAATTTAAATTAGTTTTTATTCTTTAATCTGCAGAAATTAGGGAAAATGAGAAAGCAAATAGTATATCATTAAAGCATTAGCACATATTGTTCTTTTCTCTACCAATGTTTACAGCCTTGGGTACTTTATTAGAATAATTACATTGGTGAAAAGGCAGAGAGATTAAGTGATCTAAAAGTCAAACCCCCTGTGATGTTTAAAAATTACTTAAACAGAAGGTTTTTTGTAATTTTAATACCTGTGCTCTGTATTTGCAAGACAGAGCAGATAAGGAAAATAGGCCAAAGAAGAAAAGCAGAATTTTCAATAAATGAAGGCGGAAGAAAAAGACTGTAACAATTACTTCTCCTTCACTGTTGATCTTTCTTCATCCAGCTTCCTTAGAAAAATTAGGATATGATTGATAATTCTACTGTTATGAAAGAAAATGTACTCGGTGGTTCTCCTCTCCTCTCCTCTCCTCTCCTCTCCTCTCCTCTCCTCTCCTCTCCTCTCCTCTCCTCTCCTCTCCTCTCCTCTCCTCTCTCCTCTCTCTCCTCTCCTCTCTCTCCTCTCCTCTCCTCCTCTCCTCTCCTCTCCTCTCCTCTCCTCTCCTCTCCTCTCCCTCTCCGAACCTCTCCTCTCCTCTCCGAACCTCTCCTCTCCTCTCCTCTCCTCTCCGAACCTCTCCTCTCCTCTCCGAACCTCTCCTCTCCTCTCCTCTCCTCTCCTCTCCTCTCCTCTCCGAACCTCTCCGAACCTCTCCTCTCGAACCTCTCCTCTCCGAACCTCTCCGAACCTCTCCTCTCCTCTCTGAACCTCTCCTCTCCGAACCTCTCCTCTCCGAACCTCTCCTCTCCTCTCTGAACCTCTCCTCTCCGAACCTCTCCTCTCCTCTCCGAACCTCTCCTCTCCCCTCCCCTCCCCTCCCCTCCCCTCCCCTCCCCTCCCCTCCCCCCCCCCTCCCCTCCCCTTATCCTCCCCACCCCTTCTCCTCTGAATCTCTCCAAACCGAACCTCTCCAAACCTCTCCTCACAAACTTATAGAATAAAGCTCTGTTATACATAATTGCAACTAGAAATGGAATATCTCTTTCTGAACATAGAATTACACTAAAGAATATAGCTATGTGAAGGAGCTATAATTATTGATATATTTAGTAAGGTAAAATATCATAAAATTCATTTGGACCAACATGATTTAAAGGTGTAGATATTTCATTTCACTGTAAACAGTCTGTAATATATTCTTAAACATGGGTGAAGAAGGCAGACAAAATCATGATGAATAATTCAAACCCAAAATTACATGTTTACTCTAATTTTTTTTATATAACCTCTATTTCACAGAGAAATGTGTATTATGGATTAACAGGAGAAAATATAGAGTGAGTTTAAAATATTTCTCTTTCATTTTTTTAACTATCAAAGAAAAAATTCTACATTCACTTCCTGTTAGAAAGCAAAAACAAAAACAAAAGCAAACAAACAAAGAAAACCCCCAAAACAGCAAAACATCTTTCTTGTGTTGATTTGCAAAGTGAAATATTTATTATGATATCTGGAAGTTTACCTTGTAAGCAAAAAGTTATTTTTCTGCCATCTGACTGCCAGAGACAGGAATAGTGTGGCCAGCAGGGGAACTGGCCCTTCTTCCAGTGGGGAGCAGGGAGGTCATTCTGCCCCATTCTTGGGCACTGGTTAGGCCACACCTTGGGTGCTGTGTCCAGTTCCAGGCCCCTCAATTTAGGAAAGATGCTGAGTTGCTGGAATGTGTCCAGAGAAGGACAACAAAGCTGGTGAGGGGTTTGGAGCATAAGTGCTATGAGGAGAGGCTGAGAGATGTGGGGTTGCTTAGCCTGGAGAAGAGGAGGCTCAGGGGACACCTTATTGCTGTCTACAATTACCCGAAGGGAGGTTGTTACCAGGGGAGGTTGGTCTCTTCTTGCAGGCAACCGCCAGCAGAGTATGAGGACAGTCTCAAGCTGCACCACGGGAGGTTTAGGCTGGATGTTAGGAAGAAGTTCTTCACAGAAAGAGTAATTGTCCATTGGAATGGGCTGCCCAGGGAGGTGGTGGAGTCAACATCACTGGAGATGTTTAAAAGGAGACTGGCTGGGGTGCTTGTTGCCATGGTTTAGTTGATTAGATAGTGTTGGGTGATAGGTTGGACTTGATGTCTCGAAGGTCTTTTCCACCCTGGTTAATTCTATTCTATTCTATTCTATTCTATTCTATTCTATTCTATTCTATTCTATTCTATTCTATTCTATTCTATTCTATTCTATTCTATTCTATTCTATTCTATTCTATAAATTGCTACCCAACCCTAGAAGCTCCTTGTGTTGGTGAGAGACAGTTCAGTCCTCCCCCGCCACACAAAAAACACGGCTAACTCAGTCAGAGGAGCCAAAATGGAAGGGATATATTATACAAGCAGGATGAAATGCAATTAATATATACACAATATACAATATTTACTGTATATACAAAAATACACAGCAAAGAATGTAACACAGAAAACCTGGCCTCTTCCAGCGAGGAGGGTCCCCCCAAAACCCCCCATCTCTCCCTTCCTCCCTTTTTTCTCAAAAAGGGGTTAGAGAGAGAAAAGGTTATTATTAAGGGGAAAATTCTGTTAGTTCAAAGCGTGTGCTAAGGAAAAAAAAAAAGAATTAGTTTCTTAGCTCGTTAGCTCATTAGCTCAAGGTCAACTCCAGCCAGCACAGAGGAAAGACAGCATCTGCTCAGGCAGACTGAAATGGACAGAACTGACTGACTGAGATTCAAACTGAACTAAAACTAAAATTTAAAGTTGCATTCTACCAATGAAATTATTTTAGAGTATCTTTGTTTTCCTTTTCCACACCAAAACATTCAGCCAAAGTGTTCCAGTGACTGTCCCTTTCTTAAAGGCATAGCCTAAAAAGGTCACACTCCTTTTCAAAATGCAAAAACATATTCAGAGGAATGCATCTCTAAACACTGCCTTTAGTTTGTTATCTTCATGGAGTTAGGACATCTTGATGAACCTTGTTCCTTTCATTCCAAACTTAGCATTATAGAAACCAGTGATAGGTTTGTTTATTTTATTTCTTTATTTATTTACATATTATTTCCAAGTATTTTAATATTAGTCTTTAGTTTATTTTACTACCATTAGTGGTAATAAGCTTCTAAAGAAAATACATTTTTAGTCCATATTTCCCAGGAGTTCTTGCTAACTGCTTCAATATTGTCACCTAAATTTGCATGAGATATGTTGGAGCTCGAAGACTTGGAAATTCATGTTTCATAGCTAGAAACTCCTGCTATAAAGAGCAGATTTGCACTTCACAGAATCACGGGATTATTGAGGCTGGAATAGACCTCTGAGATTATCAAGTCCAGCCTATGACCTAACACCACCACATTGACTAGACCATGTCACTAAGTGCCACAGCCAATCTTTCCTTAAACACCTGCAGTTATGGTGACTCTACCACATCCCTGGGCAATCCATTCTAGTGTCTAATTACCTTTTCCATGAGGAAGTGCTTCCTAGCATCCAACCTAAACCTTCCCTGGCACAGCTTCAGGCCACGCCTTCTCATCTTTCTTCTTACTTCCACATTTATCCCTATGGAGTGAAATTTTGGTATAAAATGGAAAAAGTTTCTAGTTATTTTCTGAAATTATTAAATACACTATTCCTTCTTTTTTTTTTTTTTTAATAGGCTTTGTGTTTTTTGCAATGTAAGTATGATTAATGGCTTTGTAGAATTCATTACCTTTAACAGCTGTTTTTTTGTTGCTTCTGGGCAACATATATTGGCTATTTTTCCTTGTCCAGTCCGAACTACTTCTTTTAAATTGGGTGTAAATCTGTTGTAACAACTAATATCTGAACGTTAAATATGACACAGGAAATTGATCATTGTTTACAACTCATGGTATATGATCAATCATCATGTCCCGTGAGAGGCCAGACATGACATTATCTTAATACAAATGCTATATCGACTCATAGATTGCTTTGCCTGTATATACCTGCAAGAGGCTTTTTCCTCTCCGTGGAAGTTAATTGACATTTATATGACACTTACATGTTAAATATTTAATATTTGAAAATAATTATTTCATTGTAGTACATACTTACTGAGTTTAAGAAATTAAATAAAAAACTAGACACTTGAATAGAAAAATTGGGTGTGCTGCAATGTCCTTTACCTAACATTTATCTTTGAATTTGCAGATGTTTTTTCTTAGCAGACTAGAAGTCAGAGCTATGAAATTATTTTTTTCTAAGACATTAAACCCCTAAATCTCCAAGGATTCCTCTAGCACATGTATCAATGTGATATCTCCTTATTCTCACAGCATTTATGCAACTAGTGTGATAAATGTGTTTCTAACAAAATTTAACACTTCAGTGAGGTATTGACTCAAGTAATTTGTGGCTATCTCTACATAAGGTATTCACATAAACTTGTCAGAACACAAGATAATGAAGTAAGCAACTACAGAAATATCACCGAGTTTTCAACTTTCTTTATAATGGCTGTGCAACTGTTCAAAAATACATTAATACATTTCTAAATAATTTCTGTTAAAAGACTAGCTACTTCTCCAAACATATTATTCTAGCTTTTTAAAGGTTTATTTCCCCTAATTATCTCTCTATTGAAAGTTGTCTCTGTTATAAACACAATTTTTTGTCTAAACTGCATTTTAAGAATAGCGTTAAGACTATTGAACATATTAAACCCATTTGTCTGCTGTACGTAAACTGAGCCTTCAAGAGGAGGTTTGGCAAAGTCAGTGCACATCCTGCAAAACTCACAGGACCCTCTTATGCCTGAACATGTTCAATATGCAAACTTCCCATCAGGCACAGATACCATAGGTTGGCTGCAAGTAATCCACAGAAAAATTCAGTCTGTGTGACTAGAGCACAGGCAGGAAGTAGAGTAAATTAAATTTACAACTGATATAGAGACTGCTTTTCAAGAGACAGGGCAATGACTACTCTTAGGTTTCTAAAATCATGCTGTTCAGTCATAGCACAAATAGGAGTATCTTCAGCATCAAATTATGTCATTCCTGAAAACTTAGCTGTGCTTCTCTGACTCTAAACCTGTGTGAATTAAGTGAAATATATTTCACAGTTTTGACTAGTGGATAATGTCATGTGAACAGCGAAGTGCCATTATGTTTCAGGATGCATACATCTGAATATATTTTCCATCTCTGCACTAGCCAAACTTTTTGTGTTGGATTAACACAGAAAAAAGAAGTTAGGCAGATGCATGTCCTCTTGCACACTGAGGTCAGTAGCCCCAGGAATACTGAACTGCTATTGCTAGTAAAAGGATACAATTTTGTATATCACTCTGCAAGGCCTCAGGACAAGAACTTGTTGGGATTTTTTTTATCTGAATTTACCCTGGCCTGCCTGGACATTTGTTTCTCTTTGTGTAGTTGCAACTGCAACTGTCTTATAATCTAATCTGTTTAACATTATCTTCATTTCTTACTGTTGTTTGGTGCAAAATCCATAGCTATATTTTGTCATATTTCAGTAAATACTAGATAGTAATAAAAAGTAGATTTCTTGTGTAAAGTGACATATGCATTGTAGCAGAATATGTTTATATATATGTACCCATCTCCGCTTGGAAACAGATACCTCTGATTAGAGTGTTAATAAGACTAAATTTAACCCATTAAAAACAAACAAACAAACAAACAAATGACAACAAAACAAACAAGGAAAGCACAGCGAAAGGTTTAAAAGCAAAACCACTATTTATTCATTAACCACACATTTTTTGTTAATGGCTAATTTTTAATCATTATCATTGTTTATCACTGCACATAAAATTGTCTCTGGTTTTGACACATATTATGAACTAATTATGAATACATATTGCAGCAGAGGTGATGTTAAACATTGAAGAATTAAGAAAGTGACCTCTTTGAAAGTTTTCTCTGCTTATGCACAAGGAGTCTTATGCTCCTCTCATATTCCACTTATCACCTGCTGCTGCTGATTAATCTTGTTTTCAGTCTTGCCAGTCATTTTTATGGTGTGCTTTGCAAGATGCCTTTTTTTTTTTTTTTTTTCCAGTCCTTGTGGTTATTTGTTACTTTGTTCTTTATCATGGAAATTGTTGCATGGGTCACTGTTCACATATATTTTGCATTCACCTTACATGCGATTGTACTAATCTTTGACCCATTTGTAGTTATATTGGTCATGTAGTTTTGCAAAATGTTGATGTCACGTTTAGCTATGCATTCACACTGTTACAGAGTGTTCATGCTCTGTTAGTTACCCTAATAAGTGTAAGTGCAGTCTTCCATTTGGAATCGAGGCAAATTAATACTAATTATATCCTAATTAATATATTTATAATTTACAGAACTCACAGTCCTCTCTTTTTGCTACATAAGACATTAACATAATGATGCAGGTCAGAGAAGTTCCTTTTATTTGTGAAAACAACATGATATCAGGAATACCATGACTATAAATCTCCAAGGGTTAGGTAATACATATCAAAGGAATACAGCCTTAGGAGCTAGCATTTATTTAAAAAAATTTAAAAAAAAAATTAAAAAGTAAGTCAGGTGAATGTGTAAGAGAACTTTCCTTTAAGAGTGATCTTTTATCTTATATACTTGCCTTCTTTTCCACCTCAGACAGCAATATTATATGACTTTGCAGTTTCCATAGCTATTAACTTTTTAGGACATTCAGTCTGTGGTGGTATTTTGTGACAATCCAGCAGAATAAACTTGAAAAATAAATCAACAAAGCACTTAAAGTGGTTCAGTCACTCAAAGTTCTTGAATTGCATTGGTTTCTAAATCACTGAACTGCTATGACATTGTGTTTGGAGCAGTAATTGCTGTAAAGACCACAGACCTCTTTAATGAAATTAGAAGTTGATTGGATCCCCATGGTTTTTTGGTTTTAGTATCTTGTGACAGAATATTAAATAAAATGCAGTGTAGTAGAACCAAACTAATCTGATATTATCAGGTGAAAACTACTGGATTTTTATTGATGCATATCAGGTAAGGATTTTCCCTCCAAAATACCTTTTCTGTATTATCTGAGTTCTATCATATACTGCTGTGTTTATCACAGAGAGCTACAGTACAGGAGAGTATATTTACATATTTCTGTTCTTATATTTCACTTAAAAATATTATTTCAGACTCTCTCCAAAACTGTGCTTATGTGACAAGTTGGTGGAGAAGGTTTTACCACACAGCAAGGATTTTGTGGGACCATAAAATTATTGCATAATTCAAGGATCTTAGGTCTTTAGTCCAACCTCTGGCTCAAAACCATATCAGCTGTAAAATTAGATGAGATAGCTCAGATTTCTTTCAGTTGGGTCTTAAAAACCTCTGAGGATGAAGACTGCACAATACCTCTGGCCAACCTGCTCCACTGCTTGATGCATCTTATATTTCCATTGCACTAGGTAACACTTTTTGTCTTTTCTGAAATTTTTGTCACTAAAACAAACAAACAAAAATTAATAGCAGTTTAATACTGCTACTGCAGGAAAGTATTCCTGTTCTGAATTATGCTCTGTATTTAATTCTACATTGAGTAGGTCCAAAGAAATGTATAATTCCTTTGAGAAGGATAATCTGTTCTAGCAAATATTCATGCAAAAGGCTTTCTATACTTTATATTCTCTAAGATAAGTTCCTATCATATAGAGAGACCATAATTCATTATATTCTCTTGTGTATAAGGAAACAGAAATAATATAGTCTCTTTCTTGAGTAAGTTTACCATGTAAATACTCTTCTGCCTTTCATAGTGTATCCTCATCAATGGAAAAAATATATTTTAGTAGCTGTTTTTATTGCTAGTGAAACTAATTCCCTACTCAACAAAATAAAAATTATCAAACTTTCTATGAAGCCCTAAATACAATGGGCAATAAACAGCTGTTGGATCTCCATTGTGCATTGCTGCTATGAGGCAGTAAGATGAAGATGCCCTGTATACACTCAATACAATCACCTTGTTTTCTGTTAGTAAATAACAATTTTAAAACATTTTGTTATGAAAAGCAGTTCTGCTTTGCTCTTGCATTATTATTAAAGGCAAAAACCCTGATGCAAAGCTCCACTAATGGCCATTTTCATTTTGTAGTTTTGACATTTATATGTACAGCAGCACAGAAAAGCTTTTACAAGCTTGCAGTGCTTTAATAAATTCATAGCTTCTGTGTCATGTGTGTATTTCTAGCTGTTTTATTATCATACACATTTGTTCCTTTTAATTTAGAAAGCATCCCCTACACTACTGAATCTGAACATCTTTGCCCACCATTCCTAAGGACTCTGTAACACAGGGCATAGGTAATGAATTCATGTGAACAATGTTCCTACAGAAACAAGAACATCCTTTATAAACACTGTACTTTTAGGTACAGATATGAAAAACAGCTACAGTAATCAAGTTGAAGTTTTATATCATAATTTCAGATTTCAGCTGTACTGTAGTTGTTTCAAATTGTAAAGTTAAGGCCTCCTTTCCACTAAAATCTTTACTGTGTTGTTATCCTTAGTTGCCATACCGCAACATTGTTTGATTTGAAGGAATCTGTTGAGATCATCTAGTACAGTCCTCCAAATGATGTAGTCTTTTGACTTATTTGTGTGCATACAATTTATTCTATGCCTACACTGAACTGAATTTAGGATCAAAGTAAAAATCCTCAAGGAACTTTATAGTGAAAATACTGATCCAAGCTCAATCCAGGAAAGATAATACTGTTGGATGCTGCTGTAAAATCAAAGTAATGAAACCACTTTCACAGTGATTTAGTCACAATATATGGTGCTTAATTAATGGAGTATTCCTATGTAAAGAGGAACTATGTGAAACAATAATTTTGAATTTAGAACAGCCCTAGAGTAGCATAAGGTAAAAAGGTCTGCAGCCATGCATTGGCTATTGGGAAATCAAAAGAATTGAGAAGCTGCTTGTTAAGGGAACATCGACTATGTCATGGGTGAAATGAGAAAGGTTCATGAAAGTAAAGATGGTATCAGAATGCATACAAACTGAATGATCAAATTAACATTTCTCAAACAAATTTCTGTCCTGGATCTTCTGGTTTCATATTGTAAATAAGTAAATAATTTAATAAGAGCTTTGCTTCTGGAGCAGATTGTACACATATATTTCTACCAACCTATTTCTCCTTCAATTAGTTGCATGACTTTCTATTAAATGTATATGGAAGCTGTTCTCTTCATGTTTTATAAGCAAAGCAATTGACTCTGAATTGATTCAAAATTCGACTAATGTTTGCTGAAGTTCTACTGGGAATTCATCGTGTATAAAGAGGAGATCTCAAGGACATTGCATTTAATTTCAAAGAGAAAGCTTGCAAAAACTCTGCTAATAACTTATTTAGTATGAGCACTTGTCAAGTTGATGATACAAAGCTAGGTATAATTCTTGAAGTTAAAATTGTTCAACTACCATAATTCCTGATTAGAAGCATACACATACTTTCTTACTTGTTTTAAATATCTCTAGTGTACTTATTCTTTGCATGACATTCAATTACATCAATACTGAAATTGGGTTTTCTTTCATTCTTTTTTTCCTTTTTTTTTTTTTTCCTTTTGCTCCTAGAAACTTTTACTTTTTAGAAAATGTCTCCTGAGATGTAAGAACAGATTTCTGAAATTGATTTGCTTGTTGCTATGTCCTTATGGCTGCACAGAACATTCTTCTCGCATTACTTTACAACAAAGATCTACATATATGGTGGCAGATTGAAGAGGACCCATTTAGTACAGTGCAGTTTGTAGATTTTGCTTTGATATTTTGTGAAGAAACAATGCATAAAATTTTACTTTCATGCTTAAAATGTGAATTCAGTGAATGCAGTTAACTTCGCACTCCATATAATAATTTTCCTCTTTACGACTACCTGAAGGGAGTTTGAAGCAAGGAGGGGGTAGCCTCTTATCCTTGGTAGCAAGTAACAGAACTAGAGGAAAAGGTATCAAGCTCTGACAGGGGAGGTTCAGGCTGGATGCTAGGAAATACTTCTTCACAGAGAGGGTTATCAAATATTGGAATGGTCTGTCCAGGGCAGTGGTGGGGTCACCATCCCTGGAGGTGTTTAAGCAGCTTGTGGACCTGACACTTAGGGACATAGTTTTGTGTTGACCCTTCAGTGCTGATTCAAGGGTTGGACTGGATGATCTTAAAGGTCTTTTCCAACCAGATGTTTTCTGTGATTCTATGATTCTTTATCTTTCTAGAAGAGTACTGAATGCTTCATACATATATATTATTTACACACAGTGTTACCAGTAATCACCTGCAAAACAGGCAACAAGGATTTTGTTGACTGCTTTGTTAGGTACTAGAAGGCTTAGATATAATGAGTTATACTGAACTTCAGTACTGAAGAAAAAGGGGCTGAAATTCCTCCAGTATTCACATTCAGAAGTAGGTTTATATACTTACTAAACCTAATACCCTTAGAGTGTATTTGTTAATTTTGTTAATTTCCTTAAAAATTAAATTTAATTTAAAAAAAGAAGAAACCTTTATTTAAACACAACTAAAATTGCATCATTTGGATTTAACACACTAGCATAAGATGCACAACGTAGTCTAGCAAACAAATAGAAAGTCTTTTCTGTAAGTACCATGAAAAATAAATCTTCTTTACAATTGAAATCCATCTTATTTAATTAGTCTAATATTTCTTAATGATTTCTCAGAGGGGTAAAATTAGCACCCAGAACAGAACAGCAAAATGACATTAAAAGGGAAATGTACAAGAAATTAAAAATATATGTAAATTATACAATGGAGACATCTGTAATTAAAGACTTATTATGCTTTTCACTACCATAGCAATGCTGAACTAATAGGATTTACCTTAGAAAAGCTTTTAGCATTTGAAGATAGGGAAGAAAAAACCCAACCTTTGAAATGTATACTAAAAAGGCTACAATTAAATAAGGAACTAATTGGTTATAAAGACAAAAGAATGAAGGCAGAAAGTCTAAGTAATAGAATTCTGTGAGATATAAAACGCATGATGAGATCTTTTTTATTACACTTTTTTTTTTTTTTTAATGAAAGGGGGGAAAAAGAACTTTTTACACAGATAAATAGTTTCTGTACACTTTAGTTTTGATTCTTATTTCACAAAGCATGCATGGGAATATATTTCCCATCTTTCAACTCATAAAACCTATGTATTTTATTATCTAAATAAATAAATACAGCAATGAAGGGGTATATATATAAAGTCATTTATTCTGTCCTTCTGATGTATTTTGAAACACATGCATGGCACATTACCAGATTTTTTGGAGCAGCACACATTTTTCACTAGCCAGTATGTATAAAAATATAGATTGAATGACAGCAAAATGATAACTTGGCTGCTTCCGTGAAACAAGTTTATGAATAGAAGTAAGAAAAATATCCCTGAGAGATGTAGTAAACTTATGAATTGTATGCTGATTTTCTGCTGTAAGCAAACCTTGTTTGATAGTGTACTTGTTCCTTCAGTTCTGGATCTCAAATACCTGGTTTATTCAGTTAGGAGGAAAAAGTAATCACCATTTTTTGAAAATCGCTGTGTGTTTGTGTGTTTTCACAGGCATGCCTTTATTCTAAGTATCAAAATGTGTGTTTCTTTTTCAGTTCTCATGTTGCTTCAGACTACTGAGTATAAATATCTCCAGCCTGAGACAGAAATGATACAATAGCAGCTTGCTGATAGCTCCATGGAAACCCTGATGGTTAATCATATTGTAGCTCCTTGGAGAAAATGTTCGCCCATATGAAAGTTTTTAATAAATAAACACTTATTTTCAGACTGTAATAAAATCCTATTTCTAATAGTCTTATTCACATATCTGAGAGACTTGATCACTTTGGAACAACATTGATTTATGCATACAAACCACATAATAAGCAGTGTGTATTTTATTTTTATTTTTAAATAACACTCATATCAAAAACTTTATCAACAACTTTAACTGGCAACAGCATTGGTAATAGTAGAGTTAATCACTTAATTGGCACCCCTAGGTCAGCAATGAGTAATATCAATAGTTCTTAAGGAACACTTTTGTGACCGGTTTAGGCTGTGCCTTTAAGAAATGGACACTTTCTGAACACTCTGGCTGAATGTTTTGATATTTGAATGAAAACAAAGATATGCTAAACCAATTTAATTGGTAGAATTCTACTGTAAGTTTTAGCTTAGTCTGTCAGTCTGTTCTTCTTCTCTCTGTCCTGTGAGCTGGCCTGTTTTTCTCTCTGAAGCAACAGCTTGCTACGCAGGAATGACCTTGCTAATGAGATAAGAAAACTAACTCTTGCATTCATTTTGAGCTTAACAGAATTTTACCCTTTTAATTACCTTCCTTTCTCTTTCTCTCTAACACTTTTGGGAAAAAGGGGAGGTAGAGAGGGAGAAGGGGGGGACAGGTGAACCCCCTGGCTGCAGGAGGTTGGGGAAAGGTCTCCCATATTACATACATTGCTGTATATTTCTGTATATATTGTAAATATTGTATGTTTTTTGTACATGTTCGTTGCATTCCATTTCTGCTTGTAAATACAGCTTTCATCTGCTTCTCCGGCTGAGTTAGCTGTGGATTCCTTTGTGTGTGTGTGGGGAACTTTCTCCACCCTACCACGACTTTTTATCTGAAGATCTGAATGTGCTTTATAGAGGAAGGTTGAGTCTCACTTTCTTCTTCTAAAAGAAAAAAAAAAAAAATAGAGGATTTACGGTAAGCTATAGCAGAGCTTTGACCAGAATTCAAGTATGACCTCTTGTTTTGGTCACCAACACATTTAGTTGACATTTACATTAAACCTATCAGATACTGTACAGAATGAAAATGCATGTTCAAATGTGTGATTCAGTTGTCTAAGTTCAGATACTGAATATTATTTTTTGAAACAGCTTAGATTATTCAATGCATTCAGATGGTACTAGCAGATATGACAGAGAATCTAGTTTACCTATGATCTTCCAGAGCAGCAGCTAGTGGCCAGATAGAGTAAATTAGGACATCTAAAAAGGCCTTAAGAAACTATATTTAAAGAACAAGCTTCTGCCACAGCTAACTACATTTGGGAATGTAATGTAGGGCAACTTAATAGCTCACAATGATCATAGTGGTATCTTAAACGTTTGACTTACCTATATCTGAAGCTCATATCTATCCAAATAATAATGCTGACCCAATTCCACTTGAAAAATCATCATTTATCTGACTATCTGATCAGAAAAATAAAGTCTTTTAGATTTTTGCTTTTATTTCTGTGTTCCCAGGTGGCCAAGAAGGCCAATGGCATCCTAGCCTGGATCAGAAATAGTGTGACCAGCAGGAGCAGGGAAGTCATTGTGCCTCTGTACTCAGCACTGGTTAGACCACACCTTGAGTCCTGTGTCCAGTTCTGGGCCCCTCAGTTTAGGAAAGATGTTGAATTGCTGGAATGTGTCTAGAGAAGGGCAACGAAGCTGGTGAGGGGTTTGGAGCACAAGCCCTATGAGGAGAGGCTGAGGGAGCTGGGATTGCTTAGCCTGAAGAAGAGGAGGCTCAGGGGACAACTTATTGCTGTCTAAAACTACCTGAAGGAAGGTTGTAGCCGGGTGGGGGTCGGTCTCTTCTCCCAGGCAACCAGAACAAGAGAACACAGTCTCAAGCTGCACCAGGGGAGGTTTAGACTGGATGTTAGGAAGAAGTTCTTCACAGAAAGAGTGATTGTCCATTGGAGTGGGCTGCCCAGGGAGGTGGTGGAGTCACCATCACTGGAGGTGTTTAAGAGGGGACTGGATGAGGCACTTGGTGCCATGGTTTAGTTGATTAGATAGTGTTGGGTGATAGGTTGGACTTGATGTCTCAAAGGTCTTTTCCAATATGGTTAATTCCATTCTATTCTATTATATTTATATTACCCTCTGCTAGGATCCTCCATCTTGTGCAAAGATACTCTATAGTTTATAAATGAACCAAATAATCTCATCTCCCTGAACTGTGTGATAAGTGCTCCTTGTAAGTTAACTGATATCTTTAGTTATTGTAATGTTTTCTTGGTTATGCATGTTTCTGTAATGATGTGAAAACTGACTGCTCTACATCTTTGTGATGTATTTGATGGAAAGGAATAATGGTCTCTATTACTCTACTGTGTTTGTATGTTTAAGTAAACTCATACTGTCTTCATCTTCCAGACATTTAGTCACATAAACTTATATATATGAAGAGTATCAATGTTTTGGTAGTGGAAGGGCTGCAAGGTCAACTCTATGGGGAATGGCCAGGGACACCCTGTGCTGGGTGCAGACAGTTCCAGACAGCTAGCTACAAGGGACTCACCACAGGGCATGGCTGAGCCTCTCAGCCCAGACAGTCAGTGCAAGAAACAGCCCTGCAGTCAGCAGTGTGAGAGAAGAAGGAAGTGGAGGATGTGCTCCAGGATGAGAATGAGGTGGAAATGTCAGAAATGAAAAAATTACGTTGGGGAGAATTTGGTGGGGAATATGGTTGAGTTGGTTTTGGTTTTGTCTGTCACCATTCAACTGTTTTTTTCAAATGACCATTATTTAAAGTATTTTTCCCCAAGTTAAGTATCTTTTACCAATGACTGCAATATATAAGCAAACTCCCTGTGTTTACTGCAGCCCACAAACTTTTTTTTTTTTTCCCTTTATTTTCTCCCACATTGAGGAAAGGAGAGTGGGAGATCATTTGAGTGGACATCTGCCAGCTGGCCAATGTGAGCTCAGGTTAGGAAAAAATCCTTCAATGAATTTTAATGCTCTTGCAATCACAATTTTAGTAAAAATTAAAAAAAGTGTTTATAATTTGAATTTTTATTATTTGAAATCCCTATTAAGATTCTGATTTCTCATTTTAGGAAGAAGACAGATGGAAAAAAAGTTGAATGAGAGGTCTAAAGTGGATTTTTTTTTTTCTTTATTATCTTTCACCTGTTATTAAAATGAGAGCATTTTAATCCTTTTATACACAGAATGACCAAAAGACCTCAAATATTAAATGCACTTATCCATTGCAACAAAGTTCTAGGATACAATATTTCCCTTTTTCCCCAACTCTTCCATTTTTTTCTCTCTTCTTTCATTTTTTCATTATATTATTAACTTTTAATATTCTCTTCACTTTCTGCAGTTCCACTGTACTAATCATATACCTGTGAGAAAGGGTGTCCTTCTCTTGTTTATATTTCATTGTTCTTCATATTGATCTGATTAAGTCACAAGGCTATGAGAACTTTTTACTCTTGAAACTACTTGTGAACCTTTTGACTGGAACTCTGCTGCATTATGAATGAAACATATTAAGTTCTGAATCCAACAGAGCTAGAATCTTACATTTATCCCACTCACACTTCAAAAATACACTTTAAAAAAATTGCAAATCAGATAACTGATGCAAAAAACATAGACGTTTCTATGAGTTACCAGTAACTAAATAACACACTAAATGGAGAGGGATGCATGAAGTTAATCAAAACTAACTGAGCCTACATAAGACAGCTCTGACATTTTAAAACTAAACAGAAAAGATTCAAACTAACAATATAAGACATATAACAGGGATTTAATATAAAATACTGCTACTGATTGACATCCAAGTGTGTGCTCAGCATACACAATATAATTAGTTAGTTTACAAGTACATGAAGTAACTGATGCTCAACATGTGCAATTATTGAAACAGCCCATGAATTTTTAAATGAGTGGCTTGTACTCGTTGGACTTGGCCGCTGGGTATTTGGGATAGACTTTGGAAAGAGTTAACAGTGGGCTAGTATAAATGACCAGTACAGGTATGATCAAATGAGAATCAGTCTTTTGCATTAGAAATAAAGTAGTGGCAAAGAAATAATCAATATTCTATAATTTTTTAAACTGCATTTGGTTTACATGATGAAGTTTTGGTAGTGAGTGGAGCCTCAGGGGTGGCTTGGGTAAAATGATGTCAGCAGCTGCCAATGCTAAGACAAACCCACCACTGCGTAAGCTGAAACAGTCAGTTACAGTGGTAACATATCTGTGATAACATAATTAAAAAGGAGTAAAAAATGCTGTGCAACACCAGTGGCAGAGAAGAGTGAGAAACATGTGTGAGGAAAAAAATAGCAGACACCAAGGTCAGTGAAGAAGGAGAAGGAGAATGTGCTCCAGATGCCAGGGCAGAGATTCCACTACAGCCTATGGTGAAGTCTATGGTGAAGCAGGTTGCACCCCTGCACCCTGTGAAGCACATTGGAGCAGAGGCTTGGCAAGACCTGTGGTCCATATAGAGAGAAGCCCGTGCAGGAGCTGGCAGGACTTGAGGCACTGTTGAGGAACCACACACTAGAACAGATTGTTCCTGAAGGACTATGCCCCATGGAATGGACCTGTGATGGAGCAGTTTATGAACTGTAGCCCACGATAATGATCTGCTTTGGGGAAGTCCATGGAGAACTGTCTCTTTTGAGTGGGACCCTATGCTGGAGCAGGGGAAGAGTATGAGGAGGAAAGAGCAACAGGGACATTATGTGATGAACTGACTACAGTCCCCATTCCCCACTGTCCTATGCCACTCTGCATGAGATGGTAAGGAATTAGAGACTGAAACTGAACTCATCATAAAAGGAAGGGTTGAGAAGAATGTGTTTTAAGATTTGTTTTTATTCCTCATTATCTTACTCTAACTTTAGATTGGCAATGAATCAGATTGATTCCCCTGAGTAAGTCGGTTTTGTCCTTCACAGTGACTGCTGAGTGATCTCTCTCTGCTTATATCGACCAACTTCTCTTACTAGCTGGGGAAAAGGAATGATAGAGTGGCTTGGGTTGGGTAAAACCACCACATTTACTGAATAATTCCTACCACCACTACTGCTGACAGAATTCCTCATTTAAACACTTTCTAACCTGTTAAATTTAGCCTAGTTCAAATAGGTCGCCCATTTGAACCTCTGTAGCTAACACTACTCATTTTGATTGAAGAGGATTAGAAAGTACTCATACCTTAAGGCTTAGTTCAATTTTTATTGGCGCAATTTTTGTAATCAATATTTGTGACATTAAATGAGAAGACAATGGTACATGCAGTGTCAGACTGCTCTTTCTATTCTAAAAGGTAAGAAAAAGAGGTATGTATGCAACTATAAGCAAGAGACTGTGCCAGAGAGCAGAATCTGCTGCTCTTTTGTGCATGTAGAGATGGGAGGGAGGGGACTGCTGGTTTTTTATTCTCTCAGATGGTATGTAATAAATTAAGCAACCCAACAACTCTATCATCAGAAAACTAAACCTTGTTTTTCATATCTCAAACATGCATATGGCCATTTTACCAGTCCTAGCAATTTACTGAACAATTAATACCTAGTTCATATTTGCTCACAAGGGATTTTGTACATAACTGCCACAATGTCAGAAGGGATGGTTGCCATTGGAGGATTGGTAGTGAAACAACGCCTGCTTCCAGAACTGCACACATGGAAGAGTTTATCTGTCCAGAGCTTAACTTACTAATATTCTGAGACCTTTAAATTTCAGATCATATTCAGTCTGAAACTCTGTTAGTTTGAGACTTAGATATCTTTCTAATTATGTCCTGGAATATTAACTAATATCTTAATTAAAAAAAATATTAATTTGTTAGTCAACATTTCAATTCAATCTTACCCAGGTTCTTGTTTTGATTGGGTTTTGGTTGTGTTTTTTTCTTTTTGTTTTGTTTTTTTGTGTGTGTGGTGGGGTTTTTTAGTTTTTTTTAATTTCATTTTAATTTTATTTTATTTCTGGAGTAATCCTAGTTTCTGAGAGAAGATTTTTATCTTATAAGTATACTATTTTCCTTCCTACATCCTATGTAGAATTTCCTCCTAAATGAAAGTGTCAACAAATGAGTTGAAGCAATAGATTGTTCATAAGTCTTAGCTGTTGGCTGTCTGAAACAATCTAGAACTGTCTATCCATCCCTAAAAGTGTAGACCTTAAGTGTCTAGAATAAGCAAGTTCATATAATTGAATTTTGTCCTCCTTGTATACACAAACTCTGAAGAAAGACTGATCTTCTAATACCAAGTGTCTCTCAGAAATCCTTCTTTGCCATGGACAGACTTTGATGGTGATAGATAACTTTGTAATACATTAGAGACATATTGCTACGATCTCTATAACTATTAAGGGGAGGAGTCAGAGGCCCAACTTACTGTTAGTATTCAGTGGAGAAGAAACACAAGTGGACTCTTGTTTGTTTCATCTAAGAATATAGTCTCTTCTAATTTCTTGCCTCTCCTCTTTATTGAAAAATAGCACATCCATATACAGTCAGAAATTAGATCAAAATAAAAAGTAGTGATGCTCATATTCTTGTTTATACATCAAAACCTTAATATATATGTGCATATATGCTTCAAAGGGAGTAATTGCTTTTGTGTATTCCATAGGTGGAAAGAAAAATATGATAAATTCTGTGGCACTAATTTCTAACACAAGTGAAGTTACGTCTGGTTTTCAGAGACTTCTCAGAACAAATTAATGGAAAGGAACAAAACACAGAATAAAATGCCATTATAAGAGTGAAGTAGCTTTGGTACATTAAAAAATGCGTTATGGTACACTGTAAAATTTCATTTGTAAACTCTTTGGTTGGTTGGTTGTTTCCTTTGAACCCCTTCTTGGAGTAGCAAAAAGTCAACAGACTGCATGGCAATTTTAAGCGTGATTTTATAGCTTTCATACAAAAAACTGTGAACATTTATTAAAAAATGTCTGGCATGACATAACAAATTTTATATTTTTTTTTTTTTTAAGGTTAAAAGTACAACAAAATCAATAAAAAATCTGACAATGTAAGCAACTTAATTGTGTCAATCCAATAATGCAAGTCTCACGGAAATTATACAAAACTATTGCAGAGTTTATATTTTATATGAGAGTTTAATTACACCTGGTCACATACTGAGATTTGGTATCTTCTGCAGATGGTTGACAAAGTTTTATACAGTTCCAGAAAAAAAAAAAAAAGAGAGGGGGGAAAAAAAAAAAAACCACAGGAAATATAATTCCTGAAATATAATTCCTGCCTAAAAAATGGTACCTAATGTTGTTTGAGATGACTAACCTCCAGATGCCAGTGCGGAAAGGCAGTAATGTCTCCTAAGTCCTTTGCAATATCTGCCCACACCAAGTAGTTGTGCTGGATAAAACAGCTTATGTCAAATGACATTAGGTGTCTGTGATTAGGCAACACTCCCAAATCAGATTTTGTCTATTAGGCTTTATCTTCATCTGTTTAAAATTAAAAATTAATTTCAGAAAAAGTCTTTTAAAAATTATTTAATGCAGAAAATAAAAATACTGTCTTCAAAGCATATCAAGGAGTGATCTTTTTGCTTGTTGTTTTGTTTTTTTAACTCAAGCTTTTAGATTTTATGTATTTTAGACAAAATCTTCAACTTCTTAGAATTTTCTTTCAAAATAAGGTGAAAAAAAAAGATATTTAAGGATCAACTTGATTTAAAATTTTAGATTATATTATATATATACTTTTCAGAATCAAACTAAGTTGAACCTGAAATAAATTTTCTTTAGCAAAGTAGTACTTCAGCCAGTTAAATAATAATGAATACAAAGTTTTAACTGGACCAGAATAGTTGATTTTTCTTTCTCATTTCAAGCTAGAAGAGTAATTGTTTTAAGAGTAATTACTAATGCAACTGATTTCCATGTGCAGGGCATCTTTTGTAAGTTCTTGTCTATGTATTTTAATATGTATTTCCAACCTGAAAATGTATGTTTATGGATTTAAAAAAAAAAATAATAGAGAGAGGAGAGGGAAATGGCCAAAATAAGATTTTAAACCTTTTGTCTCTCTTTACTTTTGAAATGTCATTTATATTTTCCCACGTGTCTCAATTTTAAAAGAATTGTTATGTATTACATTTCAATTTTTCTCAATTTTGGAAGCTTTTCTTTCCTTTAAGGGTCATGGGAGAGTTGCTACTTACAACATTTTTCAGATTCTTGAGTAAATATTTAAAACAAAACGATGAATTCTCAGAATGCCAGGTTGGAAGGGACCCCAAGGCTCATTTGATCCAACCTTTCCAGGTTATAGTAGAGTTGAAATGAGATGGCCTAGCACCCTGTCAAGGTGAGGCTTAAATCTGTCCACTGCTTCCCATGTCTCACTGTTTTCATGGTGGAACATTTTCTTCTGGAGTACAGTTGGGGGTGGCTAGTCTGGATTTATAACCTATTGCATGATGTTTCTTTTTTATCTTCTACTCAAGAAAGAAACAGAATTCATTGCAGTTGAACTGATGCTAGATCTTCAGACAAATGAATGTTATTATAATTATGTAATTATGCAAAATTGTAATTACACACATGCACTTACAATTATACATAATTTTAATTATACATTATGTAATTGTACATAATTTAAATTATGTAACTATGCTAGAAAAATCAGAGATTTTAGAGATTAAAAAGGCCTACTGTTTTGGGTTTCCACTCTTTTCTGGTGCATGTGCATAACTGTTGATTATGCTGTACTGGTATGCCTTATAATCTCCTGTAATCCATTTTAAAATGACTTCAAGGTCTTAATTTCAGCTCTTTTGACAATGTTGAGAAGATAATACCTCTAATCTGTGAATGTATTTTCTCATATTCAGTCTCTTCCCTGCTACATGCTATTATCATGACTGTAGCAATATTACTCCTAAATATTCAATAAAGCCAGCCTGAAATTGTAATAAATCTTCACACAAAATTATCCTTGTTTTTAACTCTCCAGATCCATCAGACTTTATGTTAAATTAATTTGTCACATATTTTCCTTTTTCCTCATTCATGTTCTGCTTTTTGAATGAGGTGCAGACTCAGTCAACAGAATTCCTCCCCCCCCAAAAAAAAAGTTCAGCTTTTGCAATCAAGAGCAAATTCTTCCCTTTTATCAGTACATTTCCATTAATTTGATTCCAATGAATGTACAGATGCAGCTGAAGTTACATCACATCTCTTGGGGTTCAAAATCCTCAAATATTTGCTGACTGCAATCATCTTTGACAAAGCTTGAGAAAGCCATAGCCACAATTGTTTATCTTGCTCATGTAATAGCATTGATATCAATGGACCTAGTACTGTGAATTATGCAAATCTCCTCAGTAATCACTGGAGCCACAGACACAAAGTTTGCACGCTTTCTCCAATGAGTGAAATCAAGCTTAATATATTTTATACTTGGAACTATAAGTACATTAGTTTTAGAAATGTAAATGTAGTAAAAGCATACTTTCCATGGCACAGTGACACAAATTTCCATCTTTCATTTATATACAATACAATACAATACACCAGGTTGGAAGAGACCTTCAAGATCATCGCGTCCAACCCATCAAACAATCCAACCCACCCAACAACTAGACCATACAGCCAAGCACCCCATCAAGTCTTCTCCTGAACACCTCCAGTGAAGGTGACTCCACCACCTCCACGGGTAGCCGATTCCAATGGGCAATCAATCTCTCCGTGTAGAACTTCTTCCTAACATCCAGACTAAACCTGCCCTGGCGCAGCCTGAGACTGTGTCCTCTTGTTCTGGTGCTGGATGCCTGGGAGAAGAGGCCAACCTCTGCCTGGCTACAACCTCCCTTCAGGTAGTTGTAGAGAGCAATAAGGTCACCCCTCAGTCTCCTCTTCTCCAGGCTAAGCAACCCCAGCTCCCTCAGCCTTTCCTCATAGGGCTTGTGTTCCAAACCCCTCACCAGCTTTGTTGCCCTTCTCTGGACACGTTCCAGCAAGTCAACATCCTTCCTAAACTGAGGGGCCCAGAACTGGACACAGGACTCAAGGTGTGGCCTAACCAGTGCAGTGTACAGGGGAGAATGACCTCCCTGCTCCTGCTGGCCACACTGTTCCTGATGCAAGCCAGGATGCCATTGGCCTTCTTGGCTGCCTGGGCACACTGCAGGCTCATGTTCAGCCTACAATCAACCAGTACCCCCAGGTCCCTCTCTGCCTGGCCACTCTCCAGCCACTCTGACCCCAGCCTGTAGCACTGCCTGGGGTTGTTGTGGCCAATGTGCAGAATCCGGCACTTGGATGTGTTCAATCTCATGCCATTGGACTCTGCCCATCTGTCCAGCCTGTCGAGGTCCCTCTGCAAAGCCTCTCTAGCAAATCAACTGCTGCCCCCAGCTTGGTGTCATCTGCAAATTTACTGATGATGGACTCAATGCCCTCATCCAGATCATCAATAAAGATGTTGAAGAGCATGGGGCCCAGTACTGATCCCTGGGGCACACCAGTAGTGACAGGCCGCCAGCTGGATGTGGTGCCATTCACCATTACTCTCTGGGCTCGGCCCTCCAGCCAGTTCCTAACCCAACGCAGTGTGCTCCTGTCCAAGCCACGGGCTGCCAGCTTGGCCAGGAGTTTGCTGTGGGGAACGGTGTCAAAGGCCTTGCTGAGGTCCAGGTAGACCACATCCACAGGCCTCCCCACATCCACCAGGCGGGTCACCTGATCATAGAAGGAGATCAGGTTGGTCAGGCAGGACCTGCCCCTCCTAAATCCATGCTGGCTAGGCCTGAGCCCCTGGCCATCCTGTAAGTGCTGTGTGATCGCACTCGAGATGACCCGTTCCATAATCTTGCCTGGCACTGAGGTCAGGCTGACAGGCCTATAATTCCCTGGCTCATCCAACCGGCCCTTCTTGTGGATGGGCACCACGTTGGCCAGCTTCCAGTCTTCTGGGACCTCTCCAGTGAGCCAGGACTGCTGAAAAATGATGGCGAGTGGCTTGGACAGCTCATCTGTCAGCAATCTCAGCACCCTAGGATGGATCCCATCCGGTCCCATGGCCTTGTGGGGGTCCAAGCGGCTGAGAAGATCTCTAACTTCCTCTTGGAGCAGCGGGAAACTATGCAGCTCTCTGGCTCCTTCTGCCAGCTCTGCAGGCCAGCTGTCTGGAAGACGTTCTGCCCTGCTAGTGAAGACTGAGGCAAAGAAGGTGTTAAGTACCTCTGCCTTTTCCTCATTCTTTGTTACAACGTTCCCCTCCGTGTCAACCAAGGAGTGGAGGTTGTCCTTGCCCTTCTTCTTGCTATTGATGTATTTATAGAAGGACTTTTTGTTGTCCTTCACAGCAGAGGCCAGTCTAAGTTCTAAATGGGCTTTTGCCTCCCTAATTTTCTTCCTGCATGTCCTAGCAACATCCCTAAACATTCTGTAGGTTGCCTCCCCTTTCTTCCAAAGATGATACACCCTCTTTTTTTCCCTTAGTTCTATTAAAAGTTCACTACCCATCCAGGCTGGCCGTCTGCCCCGGCAGCTCATCTTCCGGCACACCGGCACAGCCTGTTCTTGCACCTTCAATAGTTCTTCTTTGAAGTAGGTCCAGCTCTCCTGAACCCCTTTGTTTTTAAGGGCTGTTTCCCAAGGAACCTTCTGAATTAGTTCCTTGAGTAGCCTGAAGTCTGCCCTCCGGAAGTCCAGAGTGGAGGTCTTCTTGCTCCCCCTCTTGGCTTGGCTGCATACTGAAAACTCTATTATGTCGTGGTCACTGGTGCCTAAACACCCTCCGACCACCACATCACCCACCAGCCCTTCCCTGTTGGTGAAGAGGAGGTCAAGCATAGCCTTACCCCTGGTAGGCTCACGCAGCACCTGGGATAAGAAGCTGTCCTCCATGCACTCTAAGAACCTCCTAGACTGCCTCCTCTCTGCTGTGTTGAGATCCCAACAGATATCAGGCAGGTTGAAGTCACCCATGAGAATGAGGTCAGGTGATCTTGAGACAGCCTTAAGCTGCCTATAGAATGCCTCATCGACATCCTCCTCCTGGTTGGGTGGTCTATAACAGACGCCAACCAGGATGTCTGCCCTGTTGGTCTTCCCTCTAAATCTCACCCACAAGCACTCAACCCTATCATCCCCGATCTCCATCTCAACAGCATCCAGTGCCTCCCTGATGTACAGGGCCACCCCTCCACCCCTTCTTCCTTGCCTGTCTCTCCTGAAGAGCCTGTAGCCATCAATTGCAGCGCTCCAGTCATGCGAGTCATCCCACCACGTCTCTGTGATGGCAACTACATCATAACTTTCTTGCTGCAACAAGGCTTCCAGCTCCTCTTGTTTGTTACCCATGCTTCGTGCATTAGTGTACATGCACTGCAGCTGGGCTGCTGGTTTCACCTCTAGGTCTAGCTTATCACCTCCAGACTCCTGCCTGAGGGCACTGGTTTCCGACCCTCCCCCTTCGAAGCTAGTTTAAAGCCCTGTCAATGAGACTTGCTAATTCTGTCAATGAGACTTGCTAATTTAATACCAGGCAAGTCAATACTTTTTGCATCAAGAATATATATGGTTTATTTCCAATCTCTGAGTATTTCTAATGAATTTATTGCTATCACCTTATATACTAAGCAAACCACTAACAATTAAAAACCCTGTTTTCAAGGCATGTAAATTCCTTCAAACACACTAAAACCAATGCTTTACATAATCACAATTCAACAGATTAATAAATGTGTTATATTGCTGCAGAATTTAAAAATAAACTAACCAAAAAAAGCACACATACAAAAACCCCAAAACAAACGAAAAAGAAAAAAACACCAACAACCAACAATAACACTTTTAGTATCTAGATGCAACACAAGTCTTGTCCGAACTATAAGTAAGTAGAAACATTCTAGAATGGAACTGCTAGTTCTCACACAAACTTCTCAGGGCAATTTCTCTCTATATCAGGGCTCTTCCAGGCAGCTGTAAGCCACTAGTACATTAACAATGATGAAATGAGTGCGATCCTCTGAGCCTGAATTTATTCAGTAAAAAACAGAATTTACAAGGATGACTTCAGTTCCTTAAACTCACAGTGTAAGTGGGGAAGAGCTGGGACTTCAGAATGGCTTAGAAAAAAACCTAGAACTTAATTGCTTGAACTTGTTTTGCTGCCATGAATTGATAAACTTGAGCTTCTGCATTCTTCGTATTTACTCCAACAAGGTATGTATACCAAGTATATTTTAATTGTTTACATTATTGCTATAGCCTTAGATATCTGAGTAATTGATTTCTATTGTATGAATTTAACTTAGAATACAGGTAATTTGTTTAGAAATCTGAGGTCTGATATACTAGAGGCGAAGGGTTCATGATTCCTACATTTCAGGAGATAGGCTTCATCCATGCAAAAAAATCCAACTTTAAGAACAGACAGAGTTCTTTTGCCCACACGAAACCTGGATACCGATAAGTAAAGAATACAAAAGTTTAGAATCTGAAAGTCCAAAAAGGCAAGTGTGTCAACTTGTTGCCCTTTTGGTGTTTTGTTGGTTTTGTGGGTTTTTTTGTTTGTTTGTTTTTTAACGCACTCAGAACAGAAGATGAAATATATAATCATGGAATTCTTTAGGCTGGAAAAGACCATCAAGTCAAACCATTAACCTAATGCTAAACAGTATTCTTAAGCAACAGGCCTATGTATCTTTTAAATTACTCCAGGGATGATGGCTCAATCCCTTCCCTGGGCATCCTGTTCTGGTCCTCTACAACCCTTAGAGTGAAGAAATTTTTCACACTGGCCAACCTAAACCTACCCTGGTGCAACTTGAGGCTATTTCCTCTTGTCCTGACACATGCTATTTGGGAGAACAGGCCAACATCCACTTCACCCCAATCTCCTTTCAAGTACTTGCAGAGAGCAATATGGTCTCCCCTCAACCTCCTGTTCTCCCGGCTAAGCAGCCCCAGTTGTCTCAGCCTCTCCTCACAGATCTTGTCCTCTAGAGCTTTTACCAGCTTTGTTGCCCTTCTCTGGACCTCCTCCAACATCTCAATATATTTCTGAACACAGTATGCGAGTTGCAGCTTACCAGTGCTGAGTACAGAACAATTGCTTCTCTAGTCCTGATGCAGGCCAGGGTGCCATCACACTCTGGCTCATGTTAAGCTGTTTGTTGACCAACATTCCCATGTCCTTTTCCACCAGGAAGTCATGGGAGGCTATTGTCACACAAGAGAAGGACTTGTCACTTGGTGGTGTTGAACCTCATACAACTGTCCTTAGCTCAATGATCCGAGCAGACCACTCTGTAGCGCTTTCCTACCTTCAAGCACATCAACACTCCCTCCAAAATTGGTGTTGTTTGCAAACTCAGAGTGCACTCAATCCCTCATCCAGATAATTGATGAAGATATTAAAGAGAAACAACCCAAGCACTGAGCCTTGGGGTACCCCACATATGATGGACTGCCAACAGAATTTAACTCCATTCACCACAACTCTTTGGGCCCAGCCCATTAACTAATATTAATACATAGTGATACAAACAAGTTTATATTCTGGTATCAAAATCTTTATTGCACAGGGAAATGCTGCCAGTGTTCAAATCTTAGAACATTAATACATCACAGTATGCATAACATTCTAAATTATTCTAAAAAATATAGAATGATAATGCTAATTTTAATAATGTCCAACATATTTTCTATTTTTTTCCCAAGCTGCATGGTAATTTACATGGACCAAAACATGGGCAGGTTTGATTAAATGTTTGCTTCTGCTATGCATCTATTTCATAAATAAATCCCATTGGTTTATGCCACAATTCAATATTTTGAAATAAAAAAATTATGCTATTTTAAGTTGAATATTTTGGGGACAATAATGACTGGTCTATCATTTCAAGACAGTAAACTACAAGAAAAGGAATAGTTCCGAATATATATATGATGTTGAAATTTATCATGTCTTCTGGTTAAGATGAGAAATAAAACGTTTTTGAAGTAATTACTTCAAAGCTTTGACATTTGTCAACAAATTCTTATAGTCTACTGTCAGCAATTACAACAGGTGCTATTGTCAAACACACATTAAACTTAGTATTATGGTTGACATCTTCCCTTACTTGAAAATTAATTTAAAATAATCAGGAACATCTCCTGAAGTTAAGAAGTGTCATAAGTAGGTGTTTGTGAAAAGTGATTGCACAAACACTGTGTTAATAATGGCAAGAGAGAATAAGCCAGGAAGTAAGAAGACAAAAGGGGAATAAAACTGCAAAGCTCTACAAAGCATAGAAATGTTATCAGTGCAAACAAACTAAACAAACAACAAACACACACCCCCAAACAACAAAAAAGACCAAAGAAACCCCAACCCCGGCACCCAAAACAAAACTGCCCCAACAGAAAACAAACAAACAAACAACAACTTTTCAAGATTTTTTAAGGTTTATTTAGAATAGATGATGGCACAATGTTTTGTGCCTTCTGGAATATAAATCTTTAGCCAGAAACTGTAAAAACCTACTAGAAAAAAATTCTAACATTCTAATGACTCTTAATGTCTTTATCAGATATCCACAAAAGGGAGGCATCATCATTTTCAGAATTAACTCTGAATTTGTATTTATTTACTACATGGTTCTTCAAGGACCACATGTTTTTGTATTCAACCCCATGTAGTACTCATCTACAAAGAACTCCCAGCTCTACTGAAACACTTTATTAGCTTGTAGATTGTCAAGCAAATTGATCAACAAAATTTGACTGTATTGGACTATCAGTATCGAAAAGATCTACAAACTAGAGCAAATTCAGTAATGGCCAGGGTGGATGTGCTCTCAACAAGAGAGGACTCTTCTGGATCTCATATTTACAAACCAGAAAGGGCTCATTTGACTTGTGAAAGCCAAAGGAAGCCTTGGCTGCAGTGACCATGAGATGGTGGAGTTCAGGATTCTAAGAGGAGGGTGAAGGGCAAAAAATAAGATTACAAGCTTGGACTTCAGAAGAACCTGAAGAAGAACCATGTTGAAGTTAATAGTTCCATGGATAGCACTAATTAGTGTGCATATTACCCATTCATTAAAATATCTTAGGGCTTGGGGTACTTTTGTAGGAATGTCAGTTTTCACATGCACAAGC
Source organism: Picus viridis (assembly GCA_033816785.1). Taxonomy (NCBI): domain Eukaryota; kingdom Metazoa; phylum Chordata; class Aves; order Piciformes; family Picidae; genus Picus; species Picus viridis. The sequence continues at coordinate 63,840,691 of CM066566.1, forward strand.
TGTTGTTCTGTGATGTCTTCATATTTCAAGGAATGAACATGACAAAAGTTTTTTGTGAATGGGCTTGATGGACTGCATTTTTGATCTTGATTAACATTAAATATGTAAACTACAGTAAAATGATTTTTCCACATTCTCCTGGAAAATCACAATATTTTAACACATAGTCTGATCTGCAACTCACTGTTATGACTGAAGAAGTTAGGGATTATTCTTAATTTTAACTGATCAGGAAAGAAATGTGTATCCCTTCTATGACAGAGCAAAATTAATGCAAAAATGCTGCCAAAGTGAGCAGGTGTCTGTGTCAGGAAATTCACAGATGAGGTTACAAAACATTTAGAAAAATGTATGTGGTGATCATAATAGTAATGAAGTAGAAAATAATGGTTTGGAGAAGTGTGTTTAGAAAAGCAATTTAAATCAGTGTAATTAACATCAGGTTTTGGTTTTGACATTTTCCTTGTCTGCCACTGTGCTTAGAAAGAATATTGGAACAGATCTTTCTAACTACTGTATCAGAGATGCTATGTCCTTGTTCTCTTAAGAATGTTCTGTAAAAATAACACTAAGGGTTTTTTTCAGATTTCAAAAGTGGCAGAATAAGAATTAGGTAGATGGGAAAAACAAACAAACAAAAAAAGAACGATCCTTTATTAAGCTACAGATTTCAAACAGGTCTGTATCATTACTCAGTTTACTAAGTTTACTAATATATTTTGAAATGTTTCCCACTAATGTTGGACCGATGAATCCCTACTAGAATAAAATATTTCTTCAGATCTTTGAATATTATTTCTCCATTAAAGATTTTTAACAATTTCATTCTCCCTCAAATTTTCATTTGAAAGATATGGCAAACTAGCCAGCAACTCATCTCAAAATAATTCTGGTTGACAGCATGGTCTCCTGCTTGCAGAATGGCAGATTTGATACATGGAACAAGATGGGGGAAAAAAAAAAAAAAAAAAAAAAAAAAAAAGGTTTTTTTTTCTGCCTTTCCTTTTACAGGTTGGACTCGATGATCTTCGAGGTCTCTTCCAACCTTGGCGATACTGTGATACTGTGATACTTTCTGTTCATCTTCTTGTGACTGGAGAGTTTACCTTGCCCAAGCTCTTTCTTCTTGGTCTACATTTCTTTGTCATTTCTTTGCCAATTAGCTTTAGTTGTCTTAAATATCACTGAAGGCAAAAAGAAAAGATGCAAAGACTGAAACTGATCAGGACAGAGCAGAATTATGCCTTTCCTTCCATATCATTTAGGAATCTTAGGTATCAGAGTGAACACTGGCCTGGAAGAAGCAATGTCATTCTTAGGTCTGCAGGGCTTATAATTTTATCTTAGAATATTATTTATTTTAATTTCTGATCTGGGTATTTGTATATGGGGCTTTTGCTGTCCAATTACTTTCAGGCAAGATAAAATAAATAAAATATAAAAAGTGCAAAAGAAAAAAATATATCTTTTTGTTAAATAAAATACAAGAAATACAGGCTTGACATTTGATTATACTTTACTTTGCTGCCTTCTGTCTTTCCTACTCAAAAGACTGCAATATTTTCTGACAGTTTTACTTTGGGTTTCTCAATGTAGCATACAAACTCTTAGTTTTTAATTTTTATTTCTTGTTATACTGATACTGCCTCTAGCATTAGCAGAAACGTTTTTACAGGTCATCAAAGCACAAAATCTTCAGATTCAAACAAAGTGTATTACCCACTTTCTCATCATTATATTTATAATATGCTGGGAAACCTCAAGTAGTCATGATCTATCCAATAGTGTTCTAAGTGTATGTTTACTTCAGATCCTATGCCATTCTGTTTTTTTTAGGATTATGAGATTAGCTGAAACAGATTACATTTCCTAATGTAATGAAACTGGGTTATTTGTTGTATTTATTCATCCAAATAGAAGCTTAATAACAAGTAGATACAGGCCTCTTGTAAGGGAAGATGAAGGCCAAGAGGTAATTCTCAGGATTGTTGAGATAGCATGAGACATCTGTGCTTTGGGAAATTAAGTAAGCCTTAAGTATAGGGTTTGAATTGCAGAGTAAAGCATCAAAAAGAGAACTGTAAATGTTAACTAGGTTTGTTAAGCTCCCAGCAGTCACTGATATTTAATCAGAATAGTCAATGGAGTTAGATAGCATCATTCCATGAACCAAAAATTGTATATCCATTTTACTAATCATCTTCCTAGGCTGTTGATTGTACTGAAACTGTAAGTCTTGGCTATAATAAGACTAGTTTACATGCAGACACCACTGTTGTGTATGTCATATATACGTGTGTGTGTGTGTGTGTAAATAATAAATGGTTTAACCAGTGACCTTAACCCCACCTGTCACTCAACAGAGAATGGGAAGTGACAAATCATGAGTTTATCTTTGTTGCTTTGTGGAAGAAAGCCTTGCAGGACAACAGATACGCTTGCTGTTCTTAGGTATTATCATTTGAAAGTTCACACACCTTTCAGAGAGTATCTATTTTGCTTTGTTCTTTTGAGTGACTAAACTATAACTGATTTCTCTATCTTTGAAATTATCATATATTCTTACAAAAATCACTACACCAAAAGATGAATATCTTAATTACCAAATTGCATTATGTGAAAATAATATAGGAGTTGGCAATTTTTTTGAATGGCTGCGTACATTAAATATCACTTATAGCCATCCTTTTTCCTAATTCAACTGAAGAGGATAAGATTATTTTTTTAACAATTCCAACTGACTTTCATTTTGAAAGGATGTACATATTGGCTTAAATGTGAGCATGTAAATTGTTTCATTGAAACCTACAGATTCACAAGTAGGCTGTTAGTTCTGTATTTAGAAGCATAATTAAACACAAAAGAATTCCCTTTAAAATACTAAAGAGAATATTGAGTGTTAATTTTGAGTGCCATTGGAATAAACAAACTACATATTTTCAAAATATACATGGTCAGTATGTTAACTACCAGATTTGTAGGTAATACTTGAACTGAACTACCAGATTTGTAGTTAATACTTGAACTCCTGTTCAATATCTTTATTGATTATCTGGATGAGGGGATTGAGTCCATCATCAGTGCATTTGCAGATGACACCAAGCTGGGGGCAGATGTTGGTCTTTTAGAAGGTAGGAGAGCCCTGCAGAGAGACCTTGACAGGCTGGACAGATCGGCAGAATCCAACAGCATGAGATTTAACACATCCAAGTGCTGGGTTCTACACACTGGCCACAACAACCCCATGCAGTGCTACAGGCTGGGGTCAGAGTGGCTGGAGAGCAGCCAAACAGAAAGGGACCTGGGGGTGCTGGTTGATGGGAGGCTGAACATGAGCCTGCAGTGTGCCCAGGTGGCCAAGAGGGCCAATGGCATCCTGGCCTGCATCAGGAATAGTGTGGCCAGCAGGAGCAGGGAAGTCATTCTGCCGCTGTCCTCCGCACTGGTTAGGCCACACCTTGAGTCCTGTGTCCAGTTCTGGGCCCCTCATTTTAGGAAAGATGTTGAATTGCTGGAATGCATCCAGAGGAGGGCAACAAAGCTGGTGAGGGGTTTGGAGCACAAGCGCTCTGAGGAGTGGCTGAGGGCACTGGGGCTGCTTAGCCTGGAGAGGAGGATGCTCAGGGGAGACCTTATTGCTGTCTACAGCTACCTGAAGGAAGGTTGCAGACAGCCAGGGGCTGGTCTCTTCTCCGAGGCAACCAGCACCAGAACAAGAGGACACAGTCTCAAGCTGTGACAGGGGAGGTTTAGGCTGGATGTTAGGAAGAAGTTCTTCACAGAAAGAGTGATTGTCCATTGGAATGGGCTGCCCAGGGAGGTGGTGGAGTCACCATCACTGGAGGTGTTTAGGAAGAGACTGGATGGGGCACTTGGTGCCATGGTTTAGTTGATTAGATAGTGTTGGGTGACAGGTTGGACTCGATGATCCAACCTGATTAATTCTATTCTGTTCTATTCTACCCTATTCTATTCTATTTTCTTTGTAGAATCACAGGAAAAACAGTCTGTAAGCTCAAATTGTTGAATGGATGTGGAATTAATTTAATGAGATATATTAAATTCAAAATGACAAACTGTCGTTATGAAATAAAGAGACTCTGATATTAATATGCTTACACCAAAAGCTGGTCAAAAACTGTGAAATCAAAAAGATTGCAGAGAGGAAAATATTCACATTATGGAAGACTAGTAAGGAGAAATAGATCAAGTATGCTGCAATAAAACTAGAAAGAAAGATTCAAAATTATGTATATTAGTAAAACAGAGGTAACAAGGAAAGGTTTAGTGGTAAGTAAAAAATAAGAGTACAGATACAGTACATAAGAGGAAAGAAGGTAATAGATATGGAAATATATCCAATAGCTTGTTGGATTTGACAAGAAAATAAGAAATTAGGACAGAATAGAAGGAAGAACAAGCAACAAAAGTTATCTGTTATCTTGCATACTGCAAAGCATAAGGCAATAGACCCTAAAGTAATAGACTATTCAAAAAGAGAATTTGAATTAATGCTTGTTATTTTATTGAATTTATAGGAAAAGAATATGCATCCCCTAAAGACTAAGGAAAAGAAGGACCAGAGGAATTTAATATTTGTCAGCCATTTTTTTATCTGGGAAATACTTGGCAGGATATTATTTAAAAATCCAATTTTAAGGATGTAGTATTAGAAAAAATGATAGATTTCTTAAAATCACCAAATTAATCTAGCTTCCTTCCTTAATAGCCTATTTCAATGTGTGAGTGGAACTTACACATGTATGTGATACAGCTTATTATTTTGCATAGCTGTCACTATCACACATATATTGTAACAAAACTTAAGAAACATGGTTTAAATATAAACACAATATGATAATGAATAAATGGTTAGGGAGGAAAGTACACGTTCTGTGTACGTATCAGTGTTGGGATGGAATTTTCACTGGCTTTTGCAAAGGTCTCTCTGCAATGTAGGGATTGATATTTCACATCTCATTTTAGTCTATATTTCTAGTAACCTGTGTGTTTCAGGTTTTTTTTTTCTCATCATACATGCAAAAGAAAAAGTGGATTAAATAATCTATTAAAAATTAAAGCAAAACTCTTCTGCTTCTGAAATCTATAAAAATTCACATTAAGACCTGGGCTGTTTTTGTATGCTCTTAACATTTTCTTTTACTGGATGTCTCTTCAAATAAGATGAAAAAAAAAAAGGTAAAAATATGAAAAAAAAAAAAAAAAAAAGGGAAATATGAAAGAATATTCTTTCTATCTGTCAGCTGACACATATTAATGAAAATAAATTTCATAGTATTTTTAAGCTAGCAGTGAGTTAAAGACTGAAATCCTAGAAGAACAATTAAGGAGAAAAAGTCCATTCTTAAAAAAAAAAAAAAAAAAAAAAAAAGCAGACAATACAGATTAACATATTCAGAAAATAAGAAAAAACTTAATTCTGGCTCTCAATATAACATATAAACAGCAATTTTACATGCAAGTCATTTTTTCCCCACCTTTTCTCTCAAAAAAATATTTAACAAAAATGCATTTGAACATTTTGCTGATGGTGTTGATGATTCTTCCTCCTCACACTGGGATTTGCTTGAGTCATTTCTTAGAAGCACTGGCAAATGAAATTTACTTCCTTCCTCTTTGTTTTCTTCTCTATGAACTCCATACTGTATCTAAGTTTTAATATCATGTTATGTTTTTAAAATACTTGAGAATTCTGGTTTGCTTTTTTAAACTCTGATATGGGTTTCACCCAGCTGCCAAGGTTGTGCTACTTTAGTGATTAGTAATTAATCATTAGTGATTTGTATGTATAGTCTGAGACCTTGGCTATTCTCCCATGCTTGAACCTTTCAAGGCTTTTGTTGTCAGCTTCTGCTTGTTTTTTTGGGAGTCCCTGATACAATCCCATATTTCTTAAGCAGCCTTTAAACAGCAGTTTTATTAACACAACCCAATCATTCATGAACACAGATCTAAGATTGCTGAAAAGTGTGCTGTACAAAATGTATGACACCTTAGAACACATACAGACAGATGGACAGTATTCTGGTAACCACTTGGAAATACAGAATCAATGATTCACTATCAAAATTATTTTATTAATTTCCAATAAAAGTAGATTTTTGAACACTTTGTACATTTTTATTGTTGCAAATTTACTAATTTAACTTTTTTAATGCCAAAAATAAAGGAACATTTTTTTCTGCATTTGTACACAAGAAAAATCTCTTTCTCTTCCTTGTCTTAGTTCTTTTTTTTTCAAGATACACTACCAGTTACCAGTATAGTTCATCAAAAGCTGTTTATTGCTGCTCTAAATTTATTACTGGACCTTGCATAATTGATTTCCTTGTGTGTACTGTGCATCATACTGAAATGAAACCTGGAGGTTTTATGAGTTTGAAGGGTTTTTTGGTGTTTGTTTTGGTTTGGTTTTTTTTCACAAGATCACAATATTTATGAAGTCTTACTTGTAAGCATTTTAGTTTTTGATAGATCATCTCCTGCAAGCATCAGAACTACTGAAGAAGAAAAAAAAAGTTTCTCAAGACATTAACTTTGCTGATATTGAAAAAGGGACAACTTGTCCTCATCTCATTCCCTTTCCTCAAACGGTATAGTAGAAAGCGGAAGTAAGCATATTCTTAGAATGCTTAGAATCACAGAATTGTCACGGTTGAAAGGGACCTCAAGCATCATCTAGTTCCAACCTCCCTGCCATGGGCAGGGACACCTCACACTAGATCAGGTTGCTCAGAGCCATACCCAGCCTGGCCTAAAAAAACCTAAAGTGATGAGGCTTCCACCACCTCCCTGGGCAGCCTGTTCCAGTGTCTCACTGCCCTCATGGGGAAGAACTTCTTCCTAACATTCAATCTGAATCTACCCATTTCTATTTTTGTTCCATTTCCCCTAGTCCTATCATTACCTAACACCCTAAAAAGTCCCTCACTGGCTTTCTTGTAGGCCCCCTTAAGATACTGGAAGGCCACAATAAGGTCTCCTCCAGACTGAATAGTCCCAACTGTCTCAGTCTGTCATCATAGGAGGGGTGCTCCAGCCCTCTAATCATCCACATGGCCCTTCTCCGGACACACTTCAGCATGTCCAGATCCTTCCTGTAATAGGGGCTCCTGTAATAGGGGAGTACTGGACACCGTACTACAGGTGGGGTCTCACCAGAGCTGAGTAAAGGGGGGAGAATCTTCTCCTTTGACCTGCTGGCTATGCTTCCCTTGATGCAGCCCAGGATGTGATTGGTTTTCTGGGCTGCAAGTGCACACTGGTGGCTCATGTTGAGCTTCTCATCCACCAGCACCCCCAGGTCCTTTTCTTCAGGGCTGCTCTCAAGCAAGTCACTGCCCAGCATACATTGGTGCTTGGGATTGTCCCGACCCAGATGCAGGACCTTGCACTTGGTCTTGTTGAACCCCATGAGGTTGTCATGGGCCCACCTCTCCAGCCTGTCAAGGTTCCTCTGGATGGCCTCCCTTCCTTCCAGCATGTCTGCTGCACCACACAGCTTGGTGTCATCAGCAAACTTGCTGAGGGTGCACTAAATACCACTGTCCATATCACCAGAAAAGATGTTGAACAAGACTGGTCCCAGTACTGATCCCTGAGGGACTCCACTTGGACATGGACCCATTGACAGCCACCCTTTGGGTGCGGCCATCAAGCCAGTTCTTTACCCGCTCAATGGTCCATCCATCAAACCCATACTGCACCAGCCTGGAGACCAGGATGTCATGAGGCACAGTGTCGAAGGCTTTGATCAGGTCCAGGTAAATGATGTCAGTTGCTCGGCCTTCATCTATTAATGTTGTGACCTGTTCATAAAAGGCCACTATGTTTGTCGGGCAGGATTTGCCCTTGGTGAACCCGTGCTGGTTGTACCAAATCACCTCTTTGTTATTCTTCTGCTTCAGCAGTGCCTCCAGGAGGATCTGCTCCATGATCTTAACAGGCACAGAGGTGAGACTGAGTGTGCCCAGACTGTGCTTCACTTTGATAAATTACCCACTGTTATAGCCAGAATTTTCAACCATACTATAGTTCATAGGTGAAACACAATTCCAGAAAAGAAAACTCAGCAAGTTAACTTAATTTCAATCAGGGACTTGTTTTAAACTTTATCTATCACTGACAAAAATATTTTGTAGATCAAATTTTTATTTGGTGTTGAAAAGAGTAACAAACAAATTTGCAGTGTTTTTTTTTGCCTGGATTTCCCAGAATTCTCTGTGATTACACTCATGCATACACTTTCAGATCCATGAGCTGGAGGTGGAGGAGACACAAGAAAGAAAAAGAAACCTGTAAACCAGTTTCAACCTCCTATATTAAATTTTTAATTCTAGCTTTGTAACAGTAACTATTAGCTTCTTATTAGCAATCATTTATTTCAACGCTTAATTTACGTGTTATTCAATATATTGTCAGTGAAGAAAGCCAAACAATTTTGAAGGTCTTGTCAGGGTTTTAAAATCAATCTTCTCCACTACATCAAGCTTTGACTGATTCAATGCAAGACAGGCAACTAATAGAAAAATAAGAAACCAGAGGGATGATTAAGCCATGTTCTTCACATGTGGGTTTCTTTTGCACATTTCTTTCTCCATGAAGTTTAAAAAAACTGAACTGCCTTTTGAAAGGAAAACTGCAATAGAAGTGAAAAATAGATTTCTGTACCACCATAGCTCCCTGAAAGTTAGGAAACTTAGGCTCTCCCTAGGGAAAAGAAAAAGTCTTCAAAATTCCATCTACCAGCAGACAGCTCAGGCACTGCTTTTTCAGAACAAGGTCACTGAAGCAAAGAACATATCTGAGTTCAGAAGGTACTACTGAAAGAAGCCATAGTTTTCCAATGAGTTCAGCATGCAACTACAAATATATAGACTTGAGGTGTCTTTCCTACTTTCAAAGTTTTGCAGTTTATACTTTACATACTCTTGACTGAAAACAAACAAATAAACAAAATCCCAAACCAAAACAAAAAGCAAGCAAGTAAACAAAAAAACAAAGCTGAACCAATCAACAAAGAAGTGAATAGGAATTAAATCTGTTCTGTTGTCTAAATGCTTTAATGACAAAAACCCATAAATTAAGAAATGAAGACAATAGATCTTAGATACCTAAATATCAATTCACACAATACAAAATTCATGTCTACCAGAGATTCTAAAACTTTATATGGATTGTTGCTTGTTTATTTCTATCCATCTCCTGCATACCTAAATCAATATACTAGTGTGATGGTAATTTCACATAGTAATCACTGAAAGATCATAGCTCATGCAAGTCAGCACAAGACTCCCTTTATTCAGATTTCCTGTCCTAAAGGCATGATTAGACATTGGTTTTAAACCCATCTAAATCAGGATATAATAGAATGTCATACAGTCACTGATTTATAGACTCCTTGAGATCATATTTGATCCTGAAATTGCTATCAAGATTCTTTTGCATATTTTCTATGTACTTGAAAATGGTATTAACTAGGTCATACAGAAGGTGGTGCTGATAAGGAGGAACTAATTATTTCTTAAACAAAAAACAGAATCACACACAGAATCAGAGAATCACCATGGCAGGAAAAGACCTTTAAGACAAGCGAGTCCAACAATTATTTAACTCTATGAGGGCTGCCACGACACCATACCTTGTGTGCCACATCTAGACAGCTTTTAAGTATATCCAGGGATAGAGATTCAGCCATTTTCCTGGGCAGCCTGTTCCAGTCTTTCATAAACCTTTTGGTATAGTGTTATAACCTAAACTTCCCCTGGTGTAACTTGATGTTACACCAGGGGAAGCTCCCCTGGTTTTGGTGTAACAGGTTCCTCTGAAAAGCCTCCCTACTCTTCAGCAGGTCAACACTCCCACCCAAATGGGTATCATCTCCAAACTTACTTAGGGTGCTCTCAATCTGCTTTCCCTTCTGGCTCTCTACAGCTCCCTGTAAGGAGGTTGGAGCCATGTGGGAGTTGGTCTGCTCTTCCTAGTAGCAAGTGACAGGGCAAGAGGAAATGCCATCAAGTTGCCCCAAGGGAGGTTCAGATTAAACATGAGGTACAATTTCTTTGCAGAAAGGGTTCCCAGGCACTGGAACAGGATGCCCAGTGAGGTGATGGAGGCATTTAAAAGACACAGAGTAGTTTAGTGCCAGTGGCTTAGCAGCAGAGGTGGAATTGTGAGCTCTACATCAGAGGTTGGACTTGATGATCTCAAAGGTCTCTTCCAACACTGACAGTTCTATGGTTCTATGGATCATTGTTAAAGATATTAAAAAGAAGTGGTCCCAGCACTGAACCCTGGGGACTATCACTTGTTACCAGTCCCCAGCTGGATTTAACTCCATTTATTACCATTCTCTGGACCCAGCTAACCATCCAGTGTTTGACTGAGCAGAGCCCATGCACATCCAATCCTACAACAGCCAGGTTTGTTTTTTCTCATGAGGATGCTGTGGGAAACAGTATCAAAGGCTTTACTGAAGTCTAGGTAAACAACATCCACATCATTTGCCACATCCACCAGGTGGGTCACCTTGTCATAGAATGAGATGACAATGATGAATCAGCAGCGGTTTTTTGTATTACTTTTTGGTGTCATTGCTTCCTTTTCCTACTGTAAACTGGAGGTATCATTGTATATTAAAGGAATCCTTTGCCATCTATCATCTGATTCAACTACATGGTAAGCTGATTTGATTTCAAAAATCTTATATTTAATTTCTCTCAATACAATGTGAATGGAAAATCCATGGTTTTCTAAATAATGCCAACAGATGTTGTTTATAAACATTCTTCCTACAGTAATAATAAAAAATCTGGACACATACTATATGACATGTTTTATACCTGCTGCTCTTTGATCATATGAAATAACTTGTCATAGGGAAAATGCTTTAAAAACAGTGGTAATAACAATACCTAATGCTGTATCTGAATTATATTAAAAAGAGACACAAAGGATAAAGCAATTATAAAAAAGTCACATATTCTCTAACTTTTGAAAGATTCTTGTGTTATGTAAGTATAAGGATACTACTATTGTAGTAAGGTTTTTTTTGTATGTTTGTTTGTTTGTTTTAAATCATGAATGCCTGTCTCCCTGTAGCCTTTGCCTCCTCTGTGTTCTCAGATGAATATAATTGTAGACTTAAGAATAAAGTGAATGCATTTCCACCCAGTGTAAATAGGTATTTCACCATAGAATTGCCATATCATTGTGGTATTTTTTCATACTATGGGTCTCCAGTTAAAGCCACTGGATGCTACAACAAGAAACAAGATATAAATAATAATTATATACATGTAGTACATAGTACATTGTTAGTAGCGTTTGACAGAACATATTTGCATATCCAAATTTCAAACATTAAAAGCACAAAATGTCTATGAGGAATCATTTCTTCTTCTACTTGAGGCAACAGAAATAATTCTGTGTAAAAGTTTTAGCCTGAAGGAATAGTTGTAGGATAAGACAAGGAATGGAGAATTGATCTGTGTAATAATATTCTCTAGGAAATTAAGAGGTTTTCTCTCTGTCAAAATGGCATGATTCAGTTCCCCTTGCATGGTTTCATAAAATAGGCCATTTTCACCTCTAGACAGGAGAACCACAGTCATAAATCTTGAATGATTCCAGCTTTAGTTTTGATTCAAAGAGTTTTGTAACAGAACAAGTTTTCCAAGTAGTGATGTTACAAAAGCTTTTCACAAATAATACAATACAATACAATACAATACACCAGGTTGGAAGAGACCTCCAAGATCATCGCGTCCAACCCATCAAACAATCCAACCCACCCAACAACTAGACCATACAGCCAAGCACCCCATCAAGTCTTCTCCTGAACACCTCCAGTGAAGGTGACTCCACCACCTCCACGGGTAGCCGATTCCAATGGCCAATCACTCTCTCCGTGTAGAACTTCTTCCTAACATCCAGACTAAACCTGCCCTGGCGCAGCCTGAGACTGTGTCCTCTTGTTCTGGTGCTGGATGCCTGGGAGAAGAGGCCAACCTCTGCCTGGCTACAACCTCCCTTCAGGTAGTTGTAGAGAGCAATAAGGTCACCCCTCAGTCTCCTTTCTTCTCCAGGCTGAGCAACCCCAGCTCCCTCAGCCTTTCCTCATAGGGCTTGTGTTCCAAACCCCTCACCAGCTTTGTTGCCCTTCTCTGGACACGTTCCAGCAAGTCAACATCTTTCTTAAACTGAGGGGCCCAGAACTGGACACAGTACTCAAGGTGTGGCCTAACCAGTGCAGTGTACAGGGGCACAATGACCTCCCTGCTCCTGCTGGCCACACTGTTCCTGATGCAAGCCAGGATGCCACTGGCCTTCCTGGCTGCCTGGGCACACTGCTGGTTCATGTTCAGCCTACAATCAACCAGCACCCCCAGGTCCCTCTCTGCCTGGCCACTCTCCAGCCACTCTGACCCCAGCCTGTAGCACTGCCTGGGGTTGCTGTGGCCAATGCGCAGAATCCGGCACTTGGATGTGTTAAATCTCATGCCATTGGACTCTGCCCATCTGTCCAGCCTGTCGAGGTCCCTCTGCAAAGCCTCTCTGCCCTCCAGCAAATCAACTCCTGCCCCCAGCTTGGTGTCATCTGCAAATTTACTGATGATGGACTCAATGCCCTCATCCAGATCATCAATAAAGATGTTGAAGAGCATGGGGCCCAGTACTGATCCCTGGGGCACACCAGTAGTGACAGGCCGCCAGCTGGATGTGGTGCCATTCACCATTACTCTCTGGGCTCGGCCCTCCAGCCAGTTCCTAACCCAACGCAGTGTGCTCCTGTCCAAGCCACGGGCTGCCAGCTTGGCCAGGAGTTTGCTGTGGGGAACGGTGTCAAAGGCCTTGCTGAGGTCCAGGTAGACCACATCCACAGGCCTCCCCACATCCACCAGGCGGGTCACCTGATCATAGAAGGAGATCAGGTTGGTCAGGCAGGACCTGCCCCTCCTAAATCCATGCTGGCTAGGCCTGAGCCCCTGGTCATCCTGTAAGTGCTGTGTGATCGCACTCGAGATGACCCGTTCCATAATCTTGCCTGGCACTGAGGTCAGGCTGACAGGCCTATAATTCCCTGGCTCATCCAACCGGCCCTTCTTGTGGATGGGCACCACGTTAGCCAGCTTCCAGTCTTCTGGGACCTCACCAGTGAGCCAGGACTGCTGAAAAATGATGGAAAGTGGCTTGGACAGCTCATCTGTCAGCAATCTCAGCACCCTAGGATGGATCCCATCTGGTCCCATGGCCTTGTGGGGGTCCAAGCGGCTGAGAAAATCTCTAACTTCCTCTTGGAGCAGCGGGAAACTATGCAGCTCTCTGGCTCCTTCTGCCAGCTCTGCAGGCCAGCTGTCTGGAAGACGTTCTGCCCTGCTAGTGAAGACTGAGGCAAAGAAGGTGTTAAGTACCTCTGCCTTTTCCTCATTCTTTGTTACAACGTTCCCCTCCGTGTCAACCAAGGAGTGGAGGTTGTCCTTGCCCTTCTTCTTGCTATTGATGTATTTATAGAAGGACTTTTTGTTGTCCTTCACAGCAGAGGCCAGTCTAAGTTCTAAATGGGCTTTTGCCTCCCTAATTTTCTTCCTGCATGTCCTAGCAACATCCCTAAACATTCTGTAGGTTGCCTCCCCTTTCTTCCAAAGATAATACACCCTCTTTTTTTTCCTAAGTTCTATTAAAATTCATTGCCCATCCAGGCTGGCCGTCTGCCCCGGCAGCTCATCTTCCGGCACACCGGCACAGCCTGTTCTTGCACCTTCAATAGTTCTTCCTTGAAGTAGGTCCAGCTCTCCTGGACCCCTTTGTTTTTAAGGGCTGATTCCCAAGGAACCTTCTGAATTAGTTCCTTGAGTAGCCTGAAGTCTGCCCTCCGGAAGTCCAGAGTGGAGGTCTTCTTGCTCCCCCTCTTGGCTTGGCTGCATACTGAAAACTCTATTATGTCGTGGTCACTGGTGCCTAAACACCCTCCGACCACCACATCACCCACCAGCCCTTCCCTGTTGGTGAAGAGGAGGTCAAGCATAGCCTTACCCCTGGTAGGCTCACGCAGCACCTGGGATAAGAAGCTGTCCTCCATGCACTCTAAGAACCTCCTAGACTGCCTCCTCTCTGCTGTGTTGAGATCCCAACAGATATCAGGCAGGTTGAAGTCACCCATGAGAATGAGGTCAGGTGATCTTGAGACAGCCTTAAGCTGCCTATAGAATGCCTCATCGACATCCTCCTCCTGGTTGGGTGGTCTATAACAGACGCCAACCAGGATGTCTGCCCTGTTGGTCTTCCCTCTAATTCTCACCCACAAGCACTCAACCCTATCATCCCTGATCTCCATCTCAACAGCATCCAGTGCCTCCCTGACGTACAGGGCCACCCCTCCACCCCTTCTTCCTTGCCTGTCTCTCCTGAAGAGCCTGTAGCCATCAATTGCAGCGCTCCAGTCATGCGAGTCATCCCACCACGTCTCTGTGATGGCAACTACATCATAACTTTCTTGCTGCAACAAGGCTTCCAGCTCCTCTTGTTTGTTACCCATGCTTCGTGCATTAGTGTACATGCACTGCAGCTGGGCTGCTGGTTTCACCTCTAGGTCTAGCTTATCACCTCCAGACTCCTGCCTGAGGGCACTGGTTTCCGACCCTCCCCCTTCGAAGCTAGTTTAAAGCCCTGTCAATGAGACTTGCTAATTCCCTTCCCTGAATCTTTTTACCTTTGGGGGACAGGCCATTCTCATGTATTATGACCTTTCCCCTCCTCTCTGCTTCCAAATGACCCAGGGTACTCAAAACCACTACCACCACCACCTCCCTCAGGGATGAAGCATCATTTTGCAAAATTCACAATGTAGCTTCATTGTTACTGTGAGCATTTTTCAATATTAGACAATCGGTCTGCTAGTGGTATAGTGCTAGAAACACATCAACTCAAATCTTGCTAATTCTAATTGTAGAATGGTTTGGGTTGCAAGGAACCTCTAAAGGTCCTCTAGTCCAACTGCCCCTGCAGTAAACAAGGACATCCTCAATTAGATCAGGTTGCCCAGAGTCCTGTCAAGCCTGACCTTGAATATCTCCAGGGATGGAGTATCACTTACCTCCCTGGGCAACCTGTTCCAGTGCTCAACCACCCTCATAGTAATGAACTTGTTCCTAACATCCCGTTTAAATCTACTCTTCTCTAGTTTGAAACCATTGCCCTTTGTCCTATCAATACAGGCCTTTGCAGGCAGTCTCCATCCTTTTTGTAGGCCCCCTTCAGGTACTGTAAAGTTACTATTAGGTCTTCTCGAACCTTCTCTTCTCCAGGCTGAACAGCTCCAGATCTCTCAACCTGTCTTTGTAGGAGAGGTGTTCCAACAGAACACCTAACTAATCAGGATTTTTGTCTCTGTGTGTTTGTCTCTTGTTCTGTCCTTGTCCTCCCACTGGAAACAATGAATTCTTTCACACCCCCACATACTCTTACCAATTCATGCCTCTAACCAAGTTAGCTTTTTATCAGGATCTCCCTTGTATTTGTCTGGTCAGTTTTTTTCTTCTGAATCTTTTGGGTTATTTCTCCTTTGACTAGTATCTTTAAAGTATTAGATGCCTGCTTCTACACAACTTTACGATTTAGAGTTATCTTGTTCTGTTGTATTACCAAAAAAAAAAAAAAAAGAGAGAGAGAGAGAAAGGTAAATAGACTATCTTAGTATAGTAAGAATGAAAAAAGCCCACAAGTCTAATGTTTCAGCAGTTGGCAATAATGATAAAAATTCCTAATTATATTTGCATTTGCAATAAAGGTAGTTTGAGTTTCAAGACTTACCCAAATGTGTGCTGTAAAAATTCAGACGTTGGTATTGTTTAGGGTTTGTGGTCTGGGGAGAAAAGGTGAAGTATGATTATACAAATAGAAAGGAGTAAAATGGAACAATTATAAATTCTGACTAGAAAAGTTTCCTAGGTACCACTTCTGAATCTGATTCACACTCAGTGTCCTGCAGCTTCATCATTTTCTAGGAGAAAATAAGATTGCAGGAAATAAGACTCAGTCTACCATATGTTCATGCTTGCCAAGGTATTTCTTTTTCTTTCTACAGATAAATTTTGTTCAAGTGAAGCTTGACGACTTCTGACGTTGTTTGGTTTTGACAAGGCCACGGGTCAATCAAAAATGTCAAACAAGTACAGTACAACTATGTATAGTACACAGATCTCTGTCACAGCAAAAAAATATATCAAGTATATTGGGTGTAAATCAGATCTACTGCTGATGCCAGCAATCTATGTAAGTTAAATAAATAAAGCATGCCCTCAATATGTCAAACACACTTTGTTTTTACACACCAACAGATCAGCACATTCAGAAAGGGGGCTACAGTGTTTTGTTGGTTGGGTGGGTGGGTGGGTTTTTTTGTATGTATCTAGTTTATTAAAAAAATGGGTGACAGAATGTGAACATACTTAAGGAGTCATAGGATACTGATGACTGTATTTATGATGTCTATATGATTCCTGCTTATTGCAGGGTGGTCCTTCTTATGGCAGGATTGTTGGACTAGAGAATTTTTAAAGGTCCCTCCTAACCCAATGTGTTCTATAATTTGTCTTTATATCTGTGTTGTGTCTACCTAGCAAGGAGCGAAGACAATCTCAGTGACTGAAACATGAAAACTGCAAACTTTTTGGTTGTTGTGTCATAATTAAAAGGAAAATAAACATCTATTCATGTTTGTGATATTTTTTTCTGATTATATTAATATTGTCTATGATTACTTGCATAGTCATGCACATTCAAGGACTGCATTCTTATTTGTAAGATAAAGCTTCATTCCCAGAAGCATTTATTCAGAGGTATCTCAAGAAACAAATCTTCAATGAGTTAGTGATGCTCTTGCTTGAAAGCAAAGGAAGAAATAACAGTTGTACTTGAATGCATACATTGAGTAGTGCAGTTTCTCTCAACCTTCTAAATTGACATAAATGATATCCAGATATCTGCCAGATGAAAAAATTAATAGAATCTATTACAGAAAGTGGAAAAAAAAAGGAAATTAAAAAAAGAACACACTTTGCATTTCCTATCATCCACTCACTAGTTTGATTACCAGGAACCTTAAGCTTAAAATCTTTTAGCTGTAGGTACTGGAAGATTGCACTTCAGCAAGGCCTTTGACACTGTCCCCCACAGCAAACTCCTGGCCAAGCTGGCAGCCCATGGCTTGGACAGGAGCACACTGTGTTGGGTTAGGAACTGGATGGAGGGCCAAGCCCAGAGAGTGGTGGTGAATGGTGCCACATCCAGCTGGCGGCCTGTCACTAGTGGTGTGCCCCAAGGATCAGTGCTGGGCCCCATGCTCTTTAACATCTTTATTGATGATCTGGATGAGGGCATTGAGTCCATCATCAGTACATTTGTGGACGACACCAAGCTGGGGGCAGGTGTGGATCTGCTGGAGGGCAGAGAGGCTTTGCAGAGGGACCTCGACAGGCTGGACAGATGGGCAGAATCCAATGGCATGAGATTTAACACATCCAAGTGCCAGGTTCTGCACATTGGCCACAGCAACCCCATGCAGTGCTACAGGCTAGGATCAGAGTGGCTGGAGAGTGGCCAGGCAGAGAGCGACCTGGGGGTACTGGTTGATGGGAGGCTGAACATGAGCCTGCAGTGTGCCCAGGTGGCCAAGAAGGCCAATGGCATCCTGGCCTGCATCAGGAACAGTGTGGCCAGCAGGAGCAGGGAAGTCATTCTGCCCCTGTACAGCACACTGGTTAGGCCGCACCTTGAGTCCTGTGTCCAGTTCTGGGCCCCTCAGTTTAGGTAAGATGTTGATATGCTGGAACATGTCCAGAGAAAGGCAACAAAGCTAGTGAAGGGTTTGGAGTGCAAGCTGTATGAGGAGAGGCTGAGGGAGCTGGGGTTGCTTAGCCTGGAGAAGAGGATGCTCAGGGAGACCTTATTGCTGTCTACAGCTACCTGAAGGGAGGTTGCAGACAGCCAGGGGCTGGTCTCTTCTCCGAGGCAACCAGCACCAGAACAAGAGGACACAGTCTCAGGCATTGCTAGGGGAGGTTTAGGCTGGATGTTAGGAAGAAGTTCTACACAGACAGAGTGATTGTCCATTGGAATGTGCTGACTGGGGAGGTGGTGGAGTTGCCATCATTGGACGTGTTTAGGAGGAGACTTGATAGGGTGCTTGGTTTAATGATTTAGTTGATTAGGTGGTGTTGGATAATAGGTTGGACGTGATGATCTTGAAGGTCTCTTCTGACCTGGTCTATTCTATTCTATTCCATTCCATTCTATTCTATTCTATTCTATTCTATTCTATTCTATTCTATTCTATTCTATTCTATTCTATTCTATTCTATTCTATTCTATTCTATTCTATTCTATTCTATTCTATCCTATCCTATCCTATCCTATCCTATCCTATCCTATCCTATCCTATCCTATCCTATTCCTGTTTCTTACCCGTACTGTGTGCATTGGTGTACGTGCACTTCAGCTGGGTTGCTGATTTCTCATGTAACTCTAGTTTATGTCCCTCTCTCTCCTATTCAGAGAGACTGGTTTCCTCACCCACCCTCTTCAGACTTAGTTTAAAGGCCTCCCAATGAGCCCTGCCAACTCTAGTGCTAGAGTCCTCTGCCCTTTCTAGATAGATTCACCTCATTGAGGTCCAGCAGGTCAGGTGTAGTAAAAGTTGCCCCTTGATCAAAGAACCCAAATTCCACTGCTGGCACCATCCCTTGAGCCAATTGTTGATGGCATGGGTTCTCCTGTTCCTTTCAGTGCACATTTCTGCCTCTGAGTGAACTGAGCATAATACCACTTGAGCTCCTGCCCCATCAATCAATTGTCTGAGGGCCTTGAATTCCTTTTTGATTGTCCTGGTGCCCTTCTTGTCAATCTCATCACTTTCAGCTTGGATTATCAGCAAGGGGTAATGGTCAGAGGGCTGGATTAGCTTGGGTAGTCTCCTGGTGATGTACCTTACCCAGGCCTCAAGTATGCAGCAGACTTCCTTGTGAGATGGGTCAGAATGACAAATAGGACCCTCTGTTCCCCTCAGGAGAGAGTCTCCAACAACAATTACATGCTCAGCCTTTCTACTGATGGAGCTGATAACAAGCAGTTGAAACCAAACCACGAACAACAAAAATGCTAGCCTCTTCCCAGCTACAGGATTCACTAATATTGAACTATATAATTAATGCTTAATTATATAAAAACAATTTTTAAATTTTTGCTAGAACTCTTCATATTCTGTGCCTCACAGAGGTGCAAAAGAGCTAGAAAAGAAAATTAAAACAAAGTTGTATTTTCAATGACCTATAAGTACATCAACTCTTTCCTGAATTTCTATATATTAAAAATCTCCACAGCTGCTTTTCATGTATTTTTCTCAAGCTTAACTTTACATAGAATTCTATATAATAATTGTACAGCTAATACTGAAACTATCTGTAGAAACTCACAAGAAAGACAAAGACTGTGCCTTTAATATTAGGACAGGTAATTCTAAGTGCCATTCAGCAAGGAGAAAAATAAACTAGTATCCACATGTGGAGCATGTAAGGATTCACAAACTAAAATGAGGACAGGAGTTTAAAAATAATGGCAGGGAAAAAAGGAATAATTAACACAGATTAAACAGAACTACTTGAAACAGTTTGTTATTCAAATTTGACTTGCAGATTGAAAGCATTTCTCATTAGGGATGTACTAAATAGTTCAGTGAAGGTTTTGAGAATCTGAACTAACTCTCAGCTACCTGAACAAAATCTGGTAATATTTTGGCTATCTGTTCAGGAGAAGATTCAACATTTCTGAATGTTTAATTCAGGCTTGGGAAATGTGCTGATAGGAAACTCACGCAATTTAATAAGAAGTGCAGTGTCCTGCATCTAGATATGATGTACTCCACAAAACAATGCATGTTGAAGGCCATCCATCTGGCAATCAGCTTTAGAGAAAACGGCCTGGGGGTCCTGGTGGAGATCAAGTTCAACCCATGCCACCAATGGGCCCTTGCTACAAAGAAGACTAATGGTATCCCAAGCTTCATTAGAAGTATCACCAGCTGGTTGAGAATGATGATCCTTCCCCACTACTCATCATTGTTGTATAACCTGAAGTACTGCATCCAGTTCTATGTTCTTTAGCAGAAGAGAGAAAAATAAGAGAGATCAGAAAAGATCCACAAGAATGAAGGACTGCAGCATTTCCTGTGAGGAAAGGCTGAGAGATCTGGGACTGTTTAGCCTGAAGAAGAGAAGGCTTATAAGGATTTTATTCAGAGTATTATTCAATGTGCTGAAACACTAGATTGGTCTAGACACATCAGGAACATCCTGAGGCAATCTGCAGGACAGCCAAAATTTTATATTAGAAATACTTCTACACCAATCAGCTAAAATTTTTATTTTGGATGTCTGGCATTCAACTACCTTTTCCCACATGCATTTGCTGTATCAAACAAGTTCATTAGCTCATTTTTGCAGTTTACTAGCTAAGGTGATCCTGGACCACTCAATTAATGTTTTATGTATGCTCCCAGCACTCTTAGGCATGGTCCCAATACCCACCAGAACTATAACAACAGGACAAATATGAGTTTCCATCGCAGCTGTTACTTCACCATTTCCCTTGGAAGAATAAAATGAAATTTCTCTCCTTTCTTGCACAGATAATCAGATACTGGTATAAACTCATTCTAATTTTACTCTTTTTAAGACTTAATTTAGCATCAACATTTTAAACTAGCAAGAATCAAGAATATCAGTATCCTGTAGAGATTGTATTCCTAAGTACAAAGCAACAAACAGGATGAGTTAAGGGCCACCGTGATGCTGGGACGCCATGACATAGTGGGCATCACCGAAACTTGGTGGGACGACTCCCACAACTGGAACGTAGGGATAGACGGGTATAAGCTTTTTAGGAAGGATAGGCAGGGAAGGAGAGGAGGAGGTGTTGCCCTCTATGTCAACAACCAGCTGGAATCAGCAGAACTCCACCTGGGGAGGCATGATGAGTCGGTTGAAAGTTTATGGGTTAGAATTAAAGGCAAGACAGGGGAAGGAGGTATTACTGTGGGGGTCTCCTACAGGCCACCTGACCAGCAGAACCAAGCAGATGAGGCTCTGCACAGGCAAATAGAAGCGGCTTCCAGGTCACAAGCCCTGGTCCTCATGGGGGATTTCAACCACCCTGACATCTGTTGGAGGGACAACACAGCAAGGCATCAGCAATCCAGGATGTTCCTGGACTGCATAGAAGACAACTTCCTCCTACAAATGGTAGAGGAACCAACAAGAAAAGGTGCTACGCTGGACCTTGTTCTCACCAACAGGGAAGGGCTGGTAACAAATGTGAGGCTCAGAGACGGCCTTGGCTGCAGTGACCATGAAGCAGTTGAATTTAATCTCCTCAGGGCTATCAGGAGGACATATTCTAAGCTTACGACCCTAGACTTTAGGCGTGCAGACTTCGATCGCTGCAGGGATCTGCTAGCCAAAGTGTCGTGGGATGAAGCCCTGAAGGGAAGAGGGACCCAGGACAGCTGGTCAGTATTCAAGGACCACCTCCTCTGTGTCCAGGAGCTATGTATACCTACAAGGAGAAAAGCAGGAAGGAATGCTAGGAGGCCTGCCTGGATGAACAAGGAGCTGCTGGGCACACTATCACTTAAAAAGAAACTCTACAGGAAGTGGAAGGAAGGACAGATAGAACAGGGGGTATATAAGGAAGCTGCCCGAGCAGCAAGAGGCCTGGTTAGGAAAGCCAAAGCAGAGTTTGAACTGAATCTAGCCAGGGGGTTAAAGGGAACACTAAGAATTTCTATAGGTATATTAATGGCAAGAAGAAGACTAGGGAAGATGTGGGCCCCCTCAGAAAGGAAAGTGGTGAATTAGTCACTAGTGATGTGGAAAAGGCTGAGGTACTCAATCACTTCTTTACCTCAGTCTTCACTGCAAGGGCCTCCAGCCACACTCCTGGTGTCATGGCAGACGATGCCAGGGACAGGGAGGAAGAACTGCCCATCATAAGTGAAGCTCAGGTTCGTGATCACCTGAAGAACCTGAAAGTGTTCAAGTCCATGGGACCCGACGGGATACACCCACGGGTGCTGAGAGAACTGGCAGATGAGGTTGCCAAGCCCCTCTCTATTCTATTCCAGAAGTCATGGCAGACTGGGGAAGTCCCCACAGACTGGAAAAGGGGAAACATTACTCCCATTTTCAAAAAGGGCAAGAAGGAGGAACCGGGAAACTACAGGCCAGTCAGTCTCACCTCTGTGCCCGGAAAGATCATGGAGCAGATCCTCCTGGAGGCACTAATGACTCAGAAGAACAGTGAAGAGGTGATTTGGAATAGTCAGCATGGCTTTGCCAAGGGCAAATCCTGCCTGACAAACCTGGTGGCCTTCTATGATCAGGTGACAGCATTAATAGATGAGGGGCGAGCAACTGATGTCATTTACCTGGACTTGAGCAAAGCCTTCGACACTGTCCCACACCACCTCCTGGTCTCCAAGCTGGCGACACATGGGTTTGATGGATGGACCACTAGATGGATAAAGAATTGGCTTGATGGCCGCACCCAAAGAGTGGCTGTCAACGGGTCCATGTCCCAGTGGAGGCCAGTGACAAGCGGAGTCCCTCAGGGATCAGTCCTGGGACCTGTCTTGTTCAACATCTTTGTGGGTGACATGGACAGTGGCATCGAGTGCACCCTCAGCAAGTTTGCTGATGACACCAAGCTGTGTGGTGCAGTGGACACCCTGGAAGGAAGGGATGCTATCCAGAGGGACCTGGACAGGCTGGAGAGGTGGGCACAAGCCAACCTCATGAGCTTCAGCAGGACCAAGTGCAGGGTCCTGCATCTGGGTCGAGGCAATCCCAGGCACAAATCCAGGCTGGGCAGTGACTGGCTGGAGAGCAGCCCTGAGGAGAGAGACTTGGGGGTGCTGGTGGACGAGAAGCTCGACATGAGCTCTCAATGTGCGCTTGCAGCCCGGAAAGCCAATCAGATCCTGGGCTGCATCAGGAGATGTGTGACCAGCAGGTCAAGGGAGGTGCTTCTCCCCCTCTACTCAGCTCTGGTGAGACCCCACCTGGAGTACTGCCTCCAGTTCTGGAGCCCATATTACAGGAGAGATGTGGACGTGCTGGAGCGTGTCCAGAGAAGGGCCACGAGGATGATCAGAGGGCTGGAGCACCTCTCCTCTGAGGACAGACTGAAGGAGTTGGGGCTGTTCAGTCTGGAGAAGAGAAGGCTCCCAGGTGACCTCATTGTGGCTTTCCAGTATCTGAAGGGGGTCTACAGGAAGGCTGGGGAGGGACTTCTTAGGATCTCAGGTAGTGATAGGACTAGGGGGAATGGAATGAAGCTGGAAATGGGGAGATTCAGGCTAGATGTGAGGAAGAAGTTCTTTACCATGAGAGTGGTGAAGCCCTGGAATGGGTTGTCCAGGGAGGTGGTTGAGGCCCAGTCCCTGGAGGTGTTTAAGACCAGGCTGGACGAGGCTCTGGCCAGCGTGATCTAGTGTAGGGTGTCCCTGCCCATGGCAGGGGGTTGGAACTAGATGATCCTTGTGGTCCCTTCCAACCCTGACTGATTCTATGATTCTGTGATTCTATGATTCTAAGTAGAATGGCATGAATATTTGGAATGACTTAAACGTTGTTTTTTGCTTTTGGTTTTCTTTGGTTGTGGGTTGGGTTTTGGGTGTGGGGTTTTTTTTTTCCCCTTCTGTTGTGTTGTTGGTTAGGGTGGGTATTTTTGGCTGTTGTTGGTTTGCTTGTGGTTTTTTTCTTCTTTCTTTTCTTGAAGGAACTTGAAGTTCTTTGCAGAACACATTGGGTGACTGCTGCATTCTTTTCACAGTGCAGCTTCTAGTTTTGAAAATAATACTGCCAAAATTAGTGGAACTCTAAACTCTACATAAGTAACACTTTTCAGCTCAACAAGACAATTAGTCAGAACTGTTCAGAAACATGGATGTACTTATACATATCTGTTTTTTTTTTCTTTATCCAGTGTATAGTCTGTTTTATGGCATGCAAGTGAATGGAGCTGTGTGAGATTCCCAAGGGATTTTAAAGCCATTAAAATCCCTTCTTTTAAATTTGTTTTAGCAGAACAAAACTTACTACTTAAAAGTTTTTGTGATCTTAAAAGAATTTCTTCTTGCAATATTTAATTATGAATTGCAAGTATTAAAATTCCCCATCTATAATTTGTGTTAGTCACTTCCTCTTGATACACTGTTACACATAATGGCAGTATGCTACCATGATCTTCAGGAAAGACTAGAAAAAATGTAGGTGAAAGGAAAGGAAATAAAATTATAGAATAGAATAGAATAGAATAGAATAGAATAGAATAGAATAGAATAGAATAGAATAGAATAGAATAGAATAGAATTAACCAAGTTGGAAAAGACCTTTGAGACCATCGAGTCCAACCTATCACTCAACAACATCTAATCAACTAAATCATGACACCAATTGCCCAATCCAACCTCTTCTTAAACACCTCCAGTGATGGTGACTCCACAACCTCCCTGGGCAGCCCATTTCAATGGCAAATCTCTTTCTGTGAAGAACTTCTTCCTAACATCCAGCCTAAACCTCCCCTGGCACAGCTTGAGACTGTGTCCTCTTGTTCTGGTGCTGGTTGCCTCGGAGAAGAGCACAGGCCCTATGAGGAGAGCCTAAGGGAGCTGGAGGTTGTTTAACCTGGAGAAAGGTCTCAGGAAGACCTTTTTGATCTCTACAACTACCTGAAGGGAGATTGTAGCCAGGTGGGGGTTGGTCTCTTCACCCAAGCAACCAGCACCAGAACAAGAGGACACAGTCTCAAGCTGCACCAGTGGAAGTTTAGGCTAGAGGTGAGGAGACAGTTCTTCACAGAAAGAGTTGTTGGCCATTGGAATGTTCTGCCCTGGGAGGTGGTGGAGTCCCCATCCCTGGAGGTGTTCAAAAGGGATTGGACATGGCACCTGAAGTCATGGTTTAGGTAGTCATGAGATGTTGGGTGATAGGTTGGACTTGATGTTCTCTGAGGTCTTTTCCACCCTTATTGATTCTATGATACTAAGAGACCAACCCCCACCTGGCTACAATCTCCCTTCAGGTAGCTGTAGACAGCAATAAGATCTCCCCCTGAGCATCCTCTTCTCCAGGCTAAGCAACCCCAGCTCCCTCAGCCTCTCCTCATACAGCTTGCACTCCAAACCCTTCACTAGCTTTGTTGCCTTTCTCTGGACATGTTCCAGCATATCAACATCTTACCTAAACTGAGGGGCCCAGAACTGGACACAGGACTCAAGGTGTGGCCTAACCAGCGCTGAATGCAGGGGCAGAATGACCTCCCTGCTCCTGCTGGCCACACTATTCCTGATACAGGCCAGGATGCCATTTGCCTTCTTGGCCACCTGGGCACACTGCAGGCTCATGTTCAGCCTACTGTTAATCAGTACCCCCAGGTCGCTCTCTGCCTGGCCACTCTCCAGCCACTCTGACCCCAGCCTGTAGCACTGCATGGGGTTGTAGTGACCAATGTATAGAACCTGGCACTTAGATGTGTTAAATTTCATGCCATTGTACTGTGTCCATCTGTTCAGCCTGTTAAGGTCCCTCTGCAGGGCTCTCCTACCCAATAACAGATCAACACCTGCCCCCAGCTTGGTATCATCTGCAAATGTACTGATGATGGACTCCATCCTCTCATCCAGATCATCAAAAAAGATATTGAACAGAATGGGGCCCAGCACTGATCCCTGGGGGACCTGCCCTTCCTAAATCCATGCTGACAGGGACTGATCCCTTGGCCATCCTGGAAGTGCTGTGTGATTCCACTCAAGATGACCTGTTCCATAATCTTGCCTGGTACTCAGGTCAGGCTGACAGGCCTGTAATTCCCTGGCTCATCCAACCAGCCCTTCTTGTGGATGGGCATCGTGTTGGCAAGCTTCCAGGCATCTGGGACCTCTCTGGTGATCCAGAACTGATGGAAAATGATGGAGAGCGGCTTGATGAGCTCCTCTGCCAGCTCTCTCGGCACCCTAGGATGGATCCCATCCAGTCCCATAGACTTGTTGGGATCCAAGCAGCTAAGGAGGTCTCTAATTACTTCCTCCTGGATTACAAGGGAACTATACTGCTCCCTGACTCCATCTGCCAGCTCAGGAGGCTAGCTGTCCATAAGACTACCAATTCATTATTAAAAATTGAGGCAAAGAAGGTGTTAAGTATCTCTGCCTTTTCCTCATCTTTTATTACAATATTCCCCTCCATGTCCACTAAGGAGTAGAGGTTGTCCTTGCCCCTCCTCTTGCCATTAATATATTTGTAAAAGCATTTTTTGTTGTCTTTCACAGAAGTGGCCAGTCTAAGCTCTAAATGGGCTTTTGCCTCTCTAATTTTTTTCCTACATGACTTAGCAACATCCTTAAACATTTAATGGGTAACCTCTCCTTCCTTCCAAAGATGATACACCCTCTTTTTATCCCTTAGTTCCTTTAGAAGTTCATTACCCATCCTGACTGGCCATCTACCCCAGCTGCTCATCTTCCAGCACATTGGCACAGCCTGTTCCTGTGCCTTCAAGAACTTTTTCTTGAACAAGGTCCTGTCTAGAACTAAATGTTGTTACAAAGTTTAGTTTTGTTAAATAACCCATTGTCTGTATTTGATTTCTTTTTATTTTTGTATATTAAAACTTGCAACACTTGAAGCATGGAATAAGGCTCACATTCATCTTGTGAGCTATCCATAAGTACTTCACCAAGACATCTCACTTGATCTCTGGTTTGCAAGTGCCCTCCATGGAGTGACAAAGCTATCTCTCAAAGCAATTTCAGTTTGTTATCTTTGTCTTCTTGAGTTGCCAACATATGTACAAGATCTTTCAGTACATAGCATAAATTCAAATCAAATCAGTAAAGGTATATGTACAATTTCGCTTTCCAATTAACATATATCTTCTCATTTTAGTGTGATGTTCTATGTGTTACTAGGGTTAATAGACTTGCTCTGACATTACTTAGGTAGGCAAAACTTTGAACTGGAAGTTTTTAGCAGAGGTTTGCCATTATTTTCTGTGATTAATCTTCTGTTCTATTACAAGATATTTGTTTTATTATAATTACAAAGCCATGGTAGATAAATTTTAAACATATATTAATAAATTGCAATTTTACTTCAGTCCTTTGCAGACCTGTCCTCTATTTTAGTTTAAAAAAAATCCAAAAAGCAAAAACCAGATTTGCTTCCAAAACAAACCTGCAAATATTTTCATGCTGAAAATCACTGAAACAAGCATGAACATTAATTGGTCTGGCTAAAAGCCATCACTTGGACAGGCACATATTACAGCAGATGTGAAATTATTTTACACACTGACAGAGACTCCGTGCAAACTACAGTTATACAGAACATCACGGACACATCCCCATTTTGAAGACAGGTGATTTTACCAGAAAACATAGAAAAGTAATTCCGGAGCAAAGTAAAAGAGATCAAAATAGAAGAAATTTGAAGATGGGATAGAATACTTCCTTTATTAACTTACCCTTAACTTAACAATTTCATTTTTTTTAGGTCAGGACTTTTAAATGAGCATATACCTGTTAAGTTCAGAAAGTATGCATAGGGCTTCTAACTTACCTTCTGTACTTTTCTTAAAATGTCCATTCATATCAAGCTCTGAGAGGCTGACGTGAGAACCAGGACTGCACACACATTCTTTCTGTTTGCTTGAAAACATTAAAATAAGAACAATGTTGTGTAGTAAAAGAACATGAAAATATAGAATGGATACGGAACTGGCTTGAGGGTTGCACCTGAAGGGTGGCTGCCAATGGGTCCGTGTCCAAGTGGAAGCCAGTGAGTAAGTGGAGTCTCTTGGGGATCAGTCCTGGGACCAGTCTTGTTCGACATCTTTGTCGGTGACACGGACAGTGGTATTGAGTGCACCCTCAGCAAGTTTGCTGATGACACCAAGCTGTGTGGTGCAGCAGACACAGTGGAAAGAAGGGATGTCATCCAGAGGGACCTTGACAGGCTGGCGAGGTGGGTCCATGACAACCTCATGAGGTTCAACATGATCAATTGCAGGGTCCTGCCTCTGGGTCTGGGCAAGCCCAGGCACTGATATAGGCTGGGCAGCGACTGGCTGGAAAGCAGCCCTGAAGAAAAGGACCTGGGGGTGCTGGTGGATGAGAAGTGTATTGGGTTGGACTAAGCTGGAGTTAATTCTCCTCACAGCATCTTTCTAGTGCTGTGTTTTGCAGCAGTAGTTGATAACACAGCAGTGTTTTGCCTACTATTGAATAAGAATCCAGGCTGTGTCCTTTTAACATTTCCCTGCCCCAAGAGTACCTTGAGGGGTGGGCAAGATCTTTGGAGGGGAGATGGCTGAGTCAGCTGACCCAGATTGACCAAAGAGGTATTCCACACCATATGACATCAGCTCAGATATAAGAATGAAGTGAAAGAAGGAAGTGGGGGGATTTGTCCATGGAGTCTATCCTCCCAAGTAACCACCAAGCTTAGAGAGCCCTGCTTCCTGAGACCGACCATCGTCCTGCTGATGGGAAGTAGAGACTAACATCTCTCTGCTTTTTGCTTCTGTGTGGTCTATTGCTGTTTGCTTATTATTGTTATTAAAATTGCTCCTATCCTATTACTGGCTTTTGTTGTATTTTTTCCCTTCTCTCCCTGTCCACTTAAGAGGTGGAACAATAGAGCAGCTTTGGTAGCCATCTGGCCAGATGATTAGAGGGCTGGAGCACCTCTTCTATGAGGACAGACTGAGGGACTTGAGGCTGTTGTCTGGAGAAGAGAAGGCTCTGAGGAGACCTTATTGTGGCCTTCCAGTATCTGCAGGGGGCCTACAAAAAAGCTGGTGAGGGACTTTGTAGGGTGTCAGGTAGTGATAGGACTAGGGGGAATGGAACAAAATTAGAAATGGGTAGATTGAGATTGGATGTTAGGAAGAAGTTCTTCCCCGTGAGGGTGGTGAGGCACTGGAACAGATTGCCCAGGGAGGTGGTAGAAGCCTCATCTCTGGAGGTTTTTAAGTCCAGGCTGGATGTGGCTCTGAGCAACCTGATCTAGTGTGAGGTGTCCTTGCCCACTTGCAGGGGGGTTGGAACTAGATGATCCTTGAGGTCCCTTCCAACCCTAACAATTCTATGATTCTGTGGGGGGGAAATTAAAATTGCATTCAGGACTATTTGCCACCCAGCCATTATTGCAGTTTTAATTAGTAACTATTACAAATACCTTCAAGAATAGTATTTTAGAGGATCTTGTTAAATATCTGTTCTGTTGATTCATCTAACTTGAACAGTGAGTGCAACTTATTACTGTGATTATAAACACAAATATTTTATAGAATCATAGAATGGTCCAGGCCGGAAGGGACCTCCAAAGGTCATCTAGTCTCGCCTCCCCAGAGTCAGCAGAGACATCCCCAACTATATCAGCTTGCCCAGGGCCTTGTCAAGCCTCACCTTGAATACCTCCAGGGAAGGGGCCTCAACCACCTCCCCAGGCAACTTGTTCCAGTGTTCCACCACCCTCATAGTGAAGAACTTCTTCCAGATATCCAATCTAAATCTGCCTTTCTCTAGTTTGAATCCATCACCTCTTGTCCTGTCACTGAGGGCCCTTGTAAACAGTCTCTATCCTTCCTGTAGGCCCCCTCAGGTACTGGAAGGCTACTATTAGGTCTCTCTGGAGTCTCCTCTTCTCCAGGCTGAACAACCTCAGCTCCCTCAGCCTGTCCTCATAGCAGAAGTTCTCCAACCCTCTGAGCAGTTTCATGGCCCTCCTCTCCATCAGCTCCATGTCCTTCCTATATTGAGGGCTCCAGACCTGTACACAGTACTCCAGGTGAGGTCCCACCAGAACAGACTAAAGTGGAAGAATCAGCTCTCTGGATCTGCTGGCAACACTTCTTTTGATGCAGCTCAGGATGTGATTGGCCTTCTTAGCCACAAGCACAGTCTGCTTTTGTTAAATATCTAGCCATCCAGATCAGTCTGCATTTCTTTACATACTGTAGCTTTAAGCACTCTTGTCAATTTCTTTTTTTTTTTTCAGAAATTTTATTCCATGACTGGAAATGAAAGGTTATTCCATCCAAGGCATTTCTACTGTTTTGTTTTATGACCTCTGTATCATTTTGCCCCACTTTTTTCCACCTGTATCATAAGGATAATAATTCTAATAATTCCAATAATTCCTTGTCTGTTGACATAATACATGAAGAATGACATAGGGGAGAAAGAGACAGCTGAACTAATTAAAGTGCTTCAAATGCTGGCTGAGGGAAGTACTACAAATGCATGCATCACCATCTGCTTGCTTATCTATCTTACTAGCAGGACCAAAATAATTTATTAATAAAGATAATGTTTATTTATGTCCGTATTTGCATACATATTTGCCTTTACCATGATGCATTCAACAAAATGAATAGCTTGTTATCTCAGATAGTATTTCAGCAACTCTGGTGTACTGTTATCTCAGAAAATAAGTATCTTCCACATCTCAAAGTTTCATGTTCAGTCTTACCAAAGGCTATTTTATATTTGAAATATCTATGGAGCTTCCTGTTTTACTTCTGTTCTAGACTGCTATTTTAGTATACTCTATCTTGTTGGTTGGTCTTTTTTTAACTAGTGGTTGCTTGGTTGGCAGCTTTGCCTTCAAGCAAGAATTTGATGAGCTAGTGAATGGGCATGATGCCATCCAAATAGACGTGACAGAAAATCATCAGCCAACAGGCCCACTGTATGTATCAGATATGTTTGTAAAGGGCAAGATTCTAATCTGGAAGTGTTCAAATAGCTGCTTGCTCTATGTAGTATTTGGATGAAGGGTCTGCCATCTAGTTCGGAATTCTGCTTGTACACTTTGGTTTCAGAGAAAACAAGAAATAGCTTTTGAAGTCACATACAAGGAGTATTTTCTATTGTTAAAATCCAAACCCAGTTTGTGACTAGAGCAAAGGGATTCTCCCTCTTTTTCTCTGAGTAACAAATTTCATTCAGTCTGCCAGATCTGATTTCTAAACCTTAGTTTCCAGGTATAGTGAGTTACATAACAATTCCAAGCATTAACACTGACTTTCATCTCACTTTTTTTTTTTTTTTCAGATTAGCTATACAGATAATTTTTTTTTCATTAATTTTATTGAAATGGGAAAATAATTTTCTCCAAATGGATATGTAACTTTAGTATAACAGTTGCCTAATATGGAAAAGAATATCTTCTAGGGTATTCTGCCATTTCTATTCATTGTTGCTGTCAACCTATATTGGTTTTGGTAATAGGAGGCCTACATGGGAGGCTTCTGTGAAAAGGTGCCAAAAATTTCCCTTCCATCTAGTAGCTCAAATGTCACCTGACTCCACAATAGACCCACTACTGAACAAGTCTGAGCCCATCAGTGATGGTGGAAGTGCCTCCATGATAACACATTTAAGAAGGGATGAAAAAACGCAAAACCCTGCACAACTGCATCTGGGAGAGAAAAGTAAGGCTACGTAAAAGAAACAGTTTTGCCAACTCCAATGTCAGTGCAGAAGGAGAAGCAGAGGTTTTCCAAGTGCCAGAGTAGAGATTCCCTTATAGGCTGTGGTGAAGACCGTGTTGAATCATGTTACCCTGAACTGCATTGAGGTTAATGGTGAGGCAGACCTGCGTGCAGGACCTCATGTTAGGGTAGGTGGATGCCTGAAGGAGGCTGTTACCTTGCGGGAAACACATATAGAAGCAGACTTTAGGCAGGACTTATGATCCCATGTACAGAGAGGAGCTCACCCTGGAGCAATTATTTTCCCTGAGGGAGCCACACTGGAGCAGTGTGCTCTTGAAGGATTACATTCCATGGAAATGACCTATGTTGAAGAATTATTATGATTGTAAGGAGGCTATCAATATTCAATAGGCAGAATGATTAATAAAAATGTTGATAACTTTATTAATCATTAAAAATCCAGTGGAAAATATTAATAAAACCTATTTAATGGTTCAAAATATTCAGTTGTGGAACAGATATCTCACCAGCAGGAACAAGTAACAATTTAGACAATATGAACAAAAATCCAGAAACAACACACAGCACTTTAAACTGTGAAGAAAAAAGGGAACATTGGCAACGAAGCCAGAGATTGTCCACAAGGGTGGGCAGGGAACTCCAGAATTCCCCAGAGCAACAGACCTTTAATAGATGCTTATAAAAATCAGGTGTTGCAATTGCTCACTGATCGTGGTATCCCCCAGCACATGTGGGGATTTAAACAAAACCGAAATGGCATCAACCACGTGAAGGCTGCAGGAGCAGTTTCACTTTCTGTTGGCGTCTACAGCTTGTTGCTGAGACACATTCAGGATTTATCCCCGAAGGCTTTGTAGCTGAAAGCCTTGTAGAAAAGAGGTTCTTCTTCTGCAATCCTTTGCAGTGGCACTCGTCACTTCTTCCAATAAAATGAAACTATCCCAGGGACTCAACTCCTCCAGGGGTTTGCCTCTTGGCCTGACAAGACACATCTGCTCTACTCCTGGGCTTTGCAACTCTATACAGCGAAAGTCTTCACAGTCCTGTCGGGGTAAACTGAAGCATAGCTTGGATTCCAAGTGAGGATTGTGATTTCTCCCAGAGCTTGGACAATTGCAAGGCAAGGCTCTGGCCCTTTGGGCTGATACAACACAGATTGAGAGATAAAACCTGGTAACCTATATAGAGTTTTCTCCAAACATGGCCAAAGGCACACACACCTGGCCCACTTGGGCTCCAGGACATATTCAGACAAGCCTGGGCAATGTGGCCATTTTCTTGGAAAACCAGATCTGCTGGGTCCTGCCTTATTGTCTGATTTAGAGCATTTTTGAGGCTCTCTGTGCCTTCAGGACAAGGAGTCATTGAATAACTGTCTCAGCAGGATGGATCCCATGCTGGAGCAGGAAGAGTGTGAGACATCCTACTCCCAAGGAGTAAGGAGCAGAAGAGAGTTGGCATTTTGCATCAAAAAGTATTAATGGAAAAAGACATTTTCACTGTTTCACAGATACTTCTCTCTGTTATAAACATTAATGGTACAGTCATTTAATTTTGATGCAATAATTTCATTTAAGGTGGGGAAAAAAATCAGTTAATTGTGCCTAGCTATACACTTGATGTCCTAATATTAGAGTGGCAAAAGCCCATTTAGGGCTTAGACTGGCCACTTCTGTGAAGGACAACAAAAAATGCTTTTACAAATATATTAATGGCAAGAGGAGGGGCAAGGACAACCTCTACTCCTTAGTGGACATGGAGGGGAATGTTGTAATAAAAGATGAGGAAAAGGCAGAGGTACTCAACACCTTCTTTGCCTCAATTTTTAATAATGAATTGGTAGTCTTATGGACAGCTAGCCTCCTGAGCTGGCAGATGGAGTCAGGGAGCAGTATAGTTCCCTTGTAATCCAGGAGGAAGTAATTAGAGACCTCCTTAGCTGCTTGGATCCCAACAAGTCTATGGGACTGGATGGGATCCATCCTAGGGTGCCGAGAGAGCTGGCAGAGGAGCTCATCAAGCCGCTCTCCATCATTTTCCATCAGTTCTGGATCACCAGAGAGGTCCCAGATGCCTGGAAGCTTGCCAACACGATGCCCATCCACAAGAAGGGCTGGTTGGATGAGCCAGGGAATTACAGGCCTGTCAGCCTGACCTGAGTACCAGGCAAGATTATGGAACAGGTCATCTTGAGTGGAATCACACAGCACTTCCAGGATGGCCAAGGGATCAGTCCCTGTCAGCATGGATTTAGGAAGGGCAGGTCCCCCAGGGATCAGTGCTGGGCCCCATTCTGTTCAATATCTTTTTTGATGATCTGGATGAGAGGATGGAGTCCATCATCAGTACGTTTGCAGATGATACCAAGCTGGGGGCAGGTGTTGATCTGTTATTGGGTAGGAGAGCCCTGCAGAGGGACCTTAACAGGCATTTTTAACCTTACCTGGTATTGATATATATATATATAAAAGAAAACTCTTTACCTCTCTACTCCCAAGCCGACTCTACTTTATTTCTTGGTGGATCTGCTCCCTCCCTTTCTTTTTTTCCTCTCTGTTGGGAAGGAGGAGGGGAGAGAGGGGGAGGGATTCTCAGCCTTGCCCACATCTGAGCTCTTAAGTCCCAGTTAACCTCAAACCACCACAAGGCCATTGCTGGGCAGAGGGTGCATGACCCCCAAGCGCATGAGCAATAGGGGACGTAGGTTGTGTGTAATGGAGCGGGACCTTGCCCTCCAAAGCCCAGCCTCCTGGGACGTCTTTGCCCAACATCACAGGATGCTGGCCCATTTAATTAAGCTGGATACTGCTAATGGTGGGTGGGTTTTACAAGCTCCACCAATCCTCCATTGAGGAACGAACGCCTGCTGGGATTGGGGATGCTGGCCGCCCCACACCATTGTGAAATCTCTGGAGCTGAGGTAACATGTTTCTAATTCTTTGGTTTGTGCCTAGTTTTCTGTTTGTGCCTCTCAGAGCTGTGGGTAAAGGTCTAGATTTCGGTTTGTATTTTGCTATTGGTTTTGCTATGCTGTTACATAACCTTGCCTGCCTTTTATAAAAGCATGCTGTGTCCTCACAGCGCCTGGAATAAGCTGTGCTAATTCCTGAACCAAAGAACCCACTAAAATAGAAAGTGAGCAACCTTACTAGGAAAAAAGGTGATGTTTCAAAGTAATTATGTTAAAAACAAAAGCTGCAATATGAAATGTAAATCAAGTTTGAAACCTTGAATATTATGATGAAGCTGAAGTGTCTTTCTTAAGTGAAATAAAAGTAGTGCTATATTTGTGTTAAAAAAACCCCAAACCTGTGTTTAATAACTTTTGTGAAAACCTGCTCAGTTAAGACACAGTTGTCATCCAATGGTTCAGCAATAATTTTCAGTACATTTGGCCAGAAATTTCAGAAACTAGGAACATTTTAGTTAGAAAAATAATTTTGTCATGTCTGACAAATACAAATGGTTTAATCATAATATTTTATTTGTCATTATAGCCCTGGACTGAACTGAATAGAGTTAGCAGAAAAGCAAGTAACACCAACCTCTCCTTTCTGTCCACATTGAAGCCTCAGATTCCACAGCAGTGAGCTGGAGTGAATTCTCATAGTAAGTACAGGAGGAGTGACCCAGTATTTTAAACAGATTTTCCTTTATCCTCTTCTCCACCACCTCACCCAGGTAAGGGTAATTTTCTGAACATCCTTGGAAATGTGGGCTGGTGCACTACTGGCAGTAGTTCTTTTTGCTGTCTGTTCATGGCTTGGATGAGCACACACTCTGCTGGATGAAGCACTGGCTGGGCGAACGGGCCCAAAGAGTAGTGGCCAATGAAGTTAAATCCAGCTGGCAACTGGTCATAAGTGGTGTTCCTCAGGGCTCAGTGTTGGGAAAACTTCTGTTTAACATCTTTATTGATGACCTTGACAAAGACATAGAGTGTGTCTCAGTAAGTTAGCAGACGATACCAAGTTAGGTGGGAGTGTTGATCTGTACCAGGGTAGGGAGGCTCTACAGAGAGACTTGGATAGATTGGATTGATGGGCGAACATTAATGGGATGAGCTTCAACAAGACCAAATGCCAGGTCCTGCACTTAGGTCACAACAACTCCAAGCAATGCTACAAGCTTGGTAAAGTGTGGGTGGGAATCTGGCTGGCAGAAAGGGACCTGGGTTTTCTAACCAACAGGCAACTGCATATGAGCAAACAGTGTGCCCAGGTGGCCAAGAAAGCCAATGGCATCCTGGCTTGTATCAAAAATGCTGTGTCCAGTAGGAGTGGGGAGATGATCGTCCCTTTGTACTCAGCTCTGGGGAAGCCACACCTCGAGTGTTCTGTCTAGTTTTGGGGACCTCAATACAAGAGAGATGTGGAGGTGCTGGAGTGAGTGCAGAGGAGGGCAATGAAGCTGGTGAAGTGTCTGGAAAATAGATCTTGTAAAGAGCAACTGAGGGAGCTGGGTCTGTTTAGTTTGAAAAAGAGGTGGCTGAGAGGGGATCTCATTGCTCTCTACAATTAGGACATTGTGGAGAAGCTGGTGCTGGTCTCTTCTCACAGGTAATTAGTGACAGAAAACGAGGGAATGGCCTCCAGCTGCCACTGGGTAGGCTTAACTGGATATTAGGGAAAAAATATTCATGGAAAGAGTGGTCAGGCATTGGAATGTGCTGCCGGGGAGGTGGCTAAGTCACCAGCCCTGGATGTGTTTAAAGGTTGTTTAGACATGGTGCTTGGGGAGGTGGTTTAGGGGTGAACTTTGCAGAGTAGGATTGTTTGTTGGACTTAGTGATCCTGAGGGTCTTTTCCAACCTGAATGTTTCTTCCATTCTGCATTATGAGAACAGTAGGTAGGAGAAGGATGTAAGTAAGATGATCTTTGAGGTCTCTTCCAACCTTATTGATTCTATGATTCTATGATTTTAAGATATCTAGAAGAAAATAGGTGGGGGGGGAAGAAAAATATTTCTAGTGCCAGCATGTGGGCATGCTGGAACTTTTAAGTCCTTGTCTCTCACACATCCAGGAAACATAATGGAGGTATAAGGGAGCACACCCTAACTTGCACACATTAGGACTAGCACACATCTGAATGTATCCCCACGAGGGACTGGGGGCACTACTCATTCTTGGATCATGATCTTGAAAGCTGAAGTGTTCCTGAATGTTATAGCATAAACCTAGATAATTTCCCTTGCTTTTAATAAATGGAGGGACCTCTTACTCCTGAGTACTTTAGAAAATATCTAATTTTTAGGATCAGTTCAGTACTTTTTAATTCAGTACATTACCTTGATTTCAAGTAATTTCTGAAAGGCATTAATGAGTCCACCTTGTCATTCTTCTGTGAAGAGATGCTGAACAGGACTATGAAGTCAACAACATTTGTAGATCCAAACCTTCAACTGTCTTACTTCTCACATGCTATGAATTACCCTGGTTTGGATACCAGTACAAAATCTTTTTCTCCTTTCATCACTAAAATGAACACATCTGATAACATCCTTGTCTTTTTTTATCTGTTGGCCTGTAATAATTCAGTCAGCTTCTCATCTGTTTTAATTCTCTAAAGGTATTTTGTGTCAACAAGCTTATCTGCTTAGAAATGCCACTCATTCTTAAGTTGTTGAACATTGATATTGATATTTTTTTATTTGAAATGTAATCTAAAGCCTATTTGAGTCCTGCAGAGTTACTGTAGTGGGTTATCTAATAGATGATCTTTTCCAGAATCCACGTTATCAAAATAATATGATCTATATTATGCTCCACTTCTCTGCAAAAAACAATGCCAGGAGTTTCTTCATTCACCCCTCTAGTAACTTCATCAATGCCAGAAAAATTAATAAATTAACATTTAATAGTTAGTCATTTTTTTACTGCTCTCCTTTCTTGTGGTTGTTTTTATCATTTGTTTATATTTGCTCATTTCTCAAATTGATGTCAAACATCTTCTGGGGGTTGAATTTCTTTTATTTATCATACAAGACCAAGTGCAGGGTCCTGCATCTGGGTCGAGGCAATCCCAGGCACAAATACAGGCTGGGCAGTGACTGGCTGGAGAGCAGCCCTGAGGAGAGAGACTTGCGGGTGCTGGTGGACGAGAAGCTCAACATGAGCTCTCAATGTGCGCTTGCAGCCCGGAAAGCCAATCAGATCCTGGGCTGCATCAGGAGAAGTGTGACCAGCAGGTCAAGGGAGGTGCTTCTCCCCCTCTACTCAGCTCTGGTGAGACCCCACCTGGAGTACTGCGTCCGGTTCTGGAGCCCCTATTACAGGAGGGATGTGGACGTGCTGGAGTGTGTCCAGAGAAGGGCCACGAGGATGATCAGAGGGCTGGAGCACCTCTCCTATGAGGACAGACTGAAGGAGTTGGGGCTGTTCAGTCTGGAGAAGAGAAGGCTCCCAGGTGACCTCATTGTGGCCTTCCAGTATCTGAAGGGGGCCTACAGGAAGGCTGGGGAGGGACTTCTCAGGATCTCAGGTAGTGATAGGACTAGGGGGAACGGATTGAAGCTGGAAATGGGGAGATTCAGGCTAGATGTGAGGAAGAAGTTCTTCACCATGAGAGTGGTGAAGCCCTGGAATGGGTTATCCAGGGAGGTGGCTGAGGCCCAGTCCCTGGAGGTGTTTAAGACCAGGCTGGACGAGGCTCTGGCCAGCGTGATCTAGTGTAGGGTGTCCCTGCCCATGGCAGGGGGTTGGAACTAGATGATCCTTGTGGTCCCTTCCAACCCTGACTGATTCTATGATTCTATGATTCTATATTTTTTTGTAGAAGCTTCTTATTTTTAGTCACCATTATTTCCCATCATTTATCAAGTTTTATACTGACATTTTTATATTTTTTTACATGAACACTGAGATTTGTTTTTCCTCATTGTCTTGGGGGATATCTCTCCTGAAAGAAAGTTCTCTAGGCCTGTTTCAGCTACTGCGATTGTACTTTGTACAGCTTTTAAAAATCTTCTTTCCATCACTTATTCATTTCATAGATGTAGTAATTTGTCAACACTTGTATCACACTGTCAACATCTTCAATTCAGATCTTTCAGTCGTCTGCCTTATCTCATCACATGATGTCTTTGTCACATTTCTGTTTCTATATCCTGATGCTGATTTGTATTCCTTGCTCACTGTTTTGCTCCTATTTCAATTTCTGGTTTGGATCTGTTTATTC
This sequence comes from Picus viridis, assembly GCA_033816785.1. NCBI lineage: Eukaryota > Metazoa > Chordata > Aves > Piciformes > Picidae > Picus > Picus viridis. The sequence continues at coordinate 63,879,463 of CM066566.1, forward strand.
TGCTTTCAGACTGCAACTGCAGTAGTGCCTGCTACTGGTGCACTCTGGAGTACCCACATTTTAAAAAAATAAATGAATAAATAAAAACTAGCATTGGTAACCTCAAAAATTTTAGTAAATGGCCACAAAGCTGATTAAGGGCTTAGATGGAAAGATTGAGAACCCTGGGTTTACTCACCCTGAAAAAAGAGACCTAATTCCTATCCCCTGCCCAGAGAAGGAGCAATCGCTTGTGTTTAGCTACCTAATGAGTAGCAATAGAAAAAAAAATAATGTCAAACTCTTCTCGGAGATGCTGAATGAAAGAGTGACAGGCCAGAGAGGCTGAGCCACTAACTCAAATCTATTTTCCTTCAAGTTTTACAAGACTCCTGGATACTACAGGGTTCCACATTAATTTGTTTGGTTTTGTTTATGTTAAATTTCTAAGACAATAACTGATCACTTTTAGTCTGTGTGTGCTAATGAATAGATGAAAGGTGTTAACTGTACTGTACTGGAATTTATGAATTGTGAGTTGGAGAAAATCAGGATGTGGCATGTGAAATTTTTAATGTAATTCTGTGGTAAATTTACATTCATTAAAGAGCATTCCCAAAAATATAGCCTATAATGACAGTAGAAAGACCTTCAAAGCTGAATTGATTTCTTAAAAACAATCACACAAACCATACACCTGTATAGCATACTGCAGCCTGGAAAATTATGCATAACCTCCATTTCATATGTCTTTCTGTTCTACATCATGCAGAAGGATATTGTTGATCTTGAAACTATGGAATTATTTATTCACAGATTTATGGCCTTCCTTAGAATATTACATAATTTCATATTCAAATTTTAATAGCTTTCTCTTAGGAAAATAAGGTACATTTCAGTTTTCCTTGAAATAAGCAGCAAAACATGCTATGAATGTCTTAACAGGGTTTCTTCTGCTGCTGCTAGTTAGTTGTGGTGCTTTAGGCTGGTTGCCAGCCTGGATGCCACTGCACAGGCCACACCTGGGAGGTCCCAAAAGGGTCCAGCCCAGTGGGTGGTCACAGGAAACCAGGTATTTCACCCATAATTCCCTGCCCCTCTATAAAACATCCACACAGGGGGTCGTCTCGCTCTCTTTGTCCCTCGCTGCTACCTAGGTAAAATGGCGTGAGCTGCCTCCCTTGGGCCTGCCCAGGCCCAAGGCTGGCTTGGAGGTGGTGTAAGAGCGAGCCCCGGCAGGGGGTGGGGGGATTGGGTGTACCCCCAGGTGAGGATGGGACGTTCTTGGGTATGTTTTGTGATATCTCTCTCTTTGTCATGATGCTTGTGGTTTTCTGTAAAACTTTCAGTGGGTTTTTTTCCACTTAAACTTTCCACCATTTTTGCAATCCGTTTTGTCTGAGTTTTTTCTTTGCCTGTGGTGGGACAATTAGTCTCCCAAACCACAACATTAGTCTTCATTGTCAAAAACAGCATATGTTCTTTTGACAGATGGGATTTGTTCTGTGAGGTGAAATCATATACATGTGGACAAGTCAGAGTTAAACTAAAAGAAAAGCAAGACAAAAATTCCCAAACACACAGTTTCACATATTTTCTGGAGGATGTGGCTTATCCTTTAATGATTAGATGTTCCTTCCTTGTCACCATTGTTAGATACCATGACTGTTACAGAGATGCATGTATTAAAAGATTGTCATTAAGAAAGATGTAGTGAAAAATATGATTTTTTATATATTTATTTAATTAAAGGTGAATGATGCTTAAATCCATTAGCTGGAAAAGTTCCCAGTGTTACTTAAAACGTTGCAGTTTCTTCAAATGACATGGTATACCATTTAATAAGAAACTCCATAACTTATTGAAACAAACTAAAAAGCCTACACAAAAGAATGTGATAAAATGCAATCTTCTATATTGCCAGGAATTTGTAAGATATGCTTAATGTTTCATTAAAACATGGGGTTCTACAGAAGTCTTTCTGGACCCTGATGAGGAATACTAGATTAATGTTGTTCTATTATCATATGCAAGAAAATTACAATTTCCTCTTTTTTTCTTTTTTTTTTCCCCCTAAGTAGTTTTCCAGACACAGAAGCTATGGATACATTCTCACCTTCTGAAAAAGTGAGTGATTTATATAACTGTGCATGAACGAATAACAATTCTAGAATATTCCACCACAGTATTGTGGGCTTAGGAAAATGTCTGGCAAATCGTAAATCCAATAAAACTGTTTGTTTTCCTTACATGTTTCCTTTTAAATGTATCACTATATTTTAAAATTAATGTATCCATTTTTATTCCAACTAAGATGTTCACATATTTAGCAATGTATCCATGAAAATACTGTGTGAAACAAAACCCTCAAGTCCTTGCTTTTGCATCCCTCTACATCATAAACTAAAATGAGGTTTGAAACAGAAATGTAGTTAGTTATACCATTAAACCATCTTAGCAGCTGAAATTTTGACCATCAGGATGTGAGGATGATGCTTAAAAGTGGACATTCAATACAGTTTAGATGCCCTGGCTGTCCTTGTTGAACTTTCGCCTCTTCTTTGGCAGAGTTATATGTGCCAGAGTTTTATATATATATATATATATATATATATATGTTTATATAGAGGCTCTAGATACCTATATTTACAAAACAGTATTGTTCTCCTGTCTTCATAGAACATCACACAGTTCTTCCAGTGAATTCCAGTGCCTCTGCAAAATAAACACAGTTTATTTTCATTCATTTGAACCTTTGTCAAAAGAGAACAAGAAAGGGTAATTAACTTTGAAGTCATTACTTTACCTAGAAGAAATTAAGAAATTCTGAGTCTAAAACGTGAATTCACACAAAATCTTATTGGCTTCATACTAACTTCTTTTTACTTCCATATGTTTTTATATGCTATTTTTATCCTTTGATTCTTAAATAAAGCAAACAAAACATGATTTTATTAGTCTAGATTAATGATAAACTAAAGGAAAAGTGCAGTGTCATAATTACCTGGACCTGAGCAAAGCTTTTGACACTGTCCTGCACCACATCCTGGTCTCCAAGCTGGTGACACATGGGTTTGATGGATGGACCACTAGATGGATAAAGAACTGGCTTGATGGCCGCACCCAAAGAGTGGCTGTCAACGGGTCCATGTCCCAGTGGAGGCCAGTGACAAGCGGAGTCCCTCAGGGATCAGTCCTGGGACCTGTCTTGTTCAATATCTTTGTGGGTGCCATGGACAGTGGCATCGAGTGCACCCTCAGCAAGTTTGCTGATGATGCCAAGCTGTGTGGTGCAGCAGACACACTGGAGGGAAGGGATGCCATCCAGAGGGACCTGGACAGGCTGGAGAGGTGGGCACAAGCCAACCTCATGAGCTTCAACAAGACCAAGTGCATCTGGGTCGAGGCAATCCCAGGCACAAATCCAGGCTGAGCAGTGACTGGCTGGAGAGCAGCCCTGAGGAGAGAGACTTGGGGGTGCTGGTGGACAAGAAGCTCAACATGAGCTCTCAATGTGCACTTGCTGCCCAGAAAGCCAATCAGATCCTGGGCTGCATCAAGAGAAGTGTGGCCAGCAGGTCAAGGGAGGTGATTCTCCCCCTCTACTCAGCTCTGGTGAGACCCCACCTGGAGTACTGCGTCCAGTTTTGGAGCCCCTATTACAGGAGGGATATGGATGTGCTGGAGCGTGTCCAGAGAAGGGCCATGAGGATGATCAGAGGGCTGGAGCACCTCTTCTATGAGGATAGACTGAAGGAGTTGGGGCTGTTCAGTCTGGAGAAGAGAAGGCTCCCAGGTGACCTCATTGTGGCCTTCCAGTATCTGAAGGGGGCCTACAGGAAGGCTGGGGAGGGACTTCTCAGGCTATCAGGTAGTGATAGGACTAGGGGGAATAGAATGAAGCTGGAGGTGGGGAGATTCAGGCTGGACATGAGGAGGAGGTTCTTCACCATGAGAATGGTGAAGCCCTGTAATGGGTTGTCCAGGGAGGTGGTTGGGGCCCCGTCCCTGGAGGTGTTTAGGACCAGGCAGGATGAGGCTTTGGCCAGCCTGATCTAGTGCAGGGTGTCCCTTCCCATGGCAGGGGGTTGGAACTTGATGATCCTTGTGGTCCCTTCCAACCCTGACTGATACTATGATACTATGTTACTAATTGCATTGCATTACTGTCAGCTGGAAGCTTTAACATATAATTCAGCAATTCATGTTTTCTTGATGGGGGCAGAGGAAGGAGGAGTAAGAAAACCCAGTGTTTCTTTTTTTTTTTTTTTTTTTTTTTTTAGCTCTTAATTAGTCCTTATTGCACCATCTTAACATTTTCTCCACAAGGTAAATTTTGAGGAACAAGTAACAAAGCAATATTATGTAGACAGGAAGAAATATTTTGCTGCATCAGCACTGTCTCAAAAATAGGGTATAAAATAGATGAATGCAATTTACTTAGGCCCACACTGGTTTAATATCTTATCCAGGTGGGTTTTGAATGTCTCCAGAGAAGGAGATTTCAACCTCTCTGGGCAACTTGTTCCAGTGCTCTTGCACACTCACAGTGAAAAAGTTTTTTCCATATGTTTGCATGGAATCTCCTATGCTTGAGCTTGCACCTGTTGCCCCTTGTCCTGTCATTGGACATCAATGAGAAGATCTTGGCTCCATCCTTCTGACATTCACCCTTCACATACTCATAAATCACCCCTGAATCACTTCTTCTCCAAGCTAAAGAGACTCAGCTCCCTCAGCCTTTCCTCATAAGGGAGACATTCCACACCTTTAATCATCTTTTTGGCTCTATGCTAGACTCTTTCAAGCAGTTCCCTGTCCTTGAATTGAGAGGTCCAGACCTGGACCAAATATTCCAGATGCAGGCTGCAGAACAGAATAGAGGGAGAGGAGAATCTCTCACAACCTACTAGCCACACCCCTTGTAATATACCCCAGGACACCACTGGCCTTCTTGGCTACAAAGGCATACTGCTGGCTCACAGTCATCCTGTTGTCCAACAGGTATCCCAGGTCCTTTTCTCCAGAACTGTTCCCCAGGTGTTCCATATTATCTTATTCCTCTCAAAAAGAATGATCAGCTGCACAATGTATTACAGAGCAGGTAATCAGTAAATTCGCAGACAACACCAAGTAAGGTGGGAGTATTGATCTGCATGAGGGTAGAGAGGCTCTACAGAGGGGCATGGATAGAATGGATTGATGGGCCAATGCTAACAGTGTGAACTTCAATAAGGCCAAGAAAGGGACCTGGGAGTTCTTAATAACAAGAGGCTGAGTATGAACAAGCAGTGTGCCCAGGTGGCCAAGAAAGTCAATGGCATCCTGGCTTGTATTAGAAATGCTGAGTCCAGCAGGAGTAGAGAGGTGATAGTCCCTTTGTACTTGGTCACACCTCAAGTACTGGGTTCAGTATTAGGCACCTCAATACAAGAGAGACGTCAAGGTACTGGAGCTAGTGCAGAGGAGGACAACAAAGCTGGTGGAGGGACTGGAGAATAAGTCTTATGAAGAGTGACTGAAGCAACTGGGACTATTTAGTTTGAAGAAGAGGAGGCTAGGAGGAAACCTCTTCACTCTCTATAACTGCCTGAAAGGATATTGTAGAGAGGTTGCTGGTGGTCTCTTCTCACAGGTAATTAGCGATAGAACAAGAGGGAACGGCCTCAAGATGCAACATGGTAGGTTTAGACTGGACATTACAAATTATTTTTTTTTCACAGAAAGGGTGGTCAGACATTGAAATAGGCTCCCCAGGGAGGTGGTTGATTCACCAACTTTGGATGTCTGTAAAGGTTGTTTAAATGCGGTGCTGGGGATATGATTTAGGGGTGAACTTTGTAGAGTAGGGTTAATGATTGGACTTGATGATCCCAAGAGTCTTTTCCAACCTGAATGATTCTTGATAGTATTTGTATAGTTAAAATAAATCTTTGTGGGTGAAATGGAGAGACTTTCTTGTAATGAGGAGTAGAATGCAGTCTGCTTGAAGAAATATATGCATCTGTAAACTGGATAGAAAACCACAAGTGGGTTTATGTGGCCTTTATTTCTTGCTCAATATACTGTACTAATAGCACTCTATGCCACATGTCTGATGCCTAAAAGAAATCAGGGCTTTACCTTAACAAACCTGTTAAAAAAATTATCTGGAAAACAAGTGTTGTCTCTGTTTCTGCTGAGAATATTTATAGAGATTTTACAGCCAGTCTTCAGCTCCTGCTGGACTAAACAGCTCCGGGTTTATGAATTCCCTTTCCTTTCTGAAATGAAATTGTTAGAGAAATAAAAAGTGGTGTCATCTCTGAGTATCTTCTATTATTGCTTGACAATATATGATAAAAATATCCAAGAAATAGTAGTTTTGTTATCTTCTTTTTTTTTTTAAAGAAAGACAGATATTAGTACAGCATTTTGTTATAAGAATTCATTTTCCTAATGATAAGCATACAGAAATCTTAGTCAGATTAGAACAGCATCATTACAGATGAGAGGGACAGCTGTGATGTAAAAATATCCTTTTTATATAGCAAGTGTTTCAAATAAAAGAAATCTGCACATCAAAGTCAGGAAGACAAAGTAGGCAGCAAAATTATCATCAAATGATGTCTGTATACTAAAAATAAATGTTATTCAAATATTTTTATAATGCTATTTCCATGCCCCCCAAAAGCAGGAAAGTTACCAGAATAAGTATAAACTAATGTTAAAAGATGTCTGAAATCAGAGGGAGGTCTAACAAAACTGACACACAGATGAAATATTCTATAAGCAACTGGAGGCTGTCTCAAGATCATCAGATTTTGTCCTTGTGGGTGACTTTAACCTGCCACACATCTGCTGGGAACTTAATTCAGCAGAGAAGAGGCAGTCCAGAAGGTTCCTAGAGTGTATGGAGGACAGCTTCCTGATGCAGCTGGTAAGTGCTGGATGAGCAAGCAGCTCTTGAACGAATTAAGGGGGAAAAAAGAGGGGGTATCATCTTTGGAAAAGGGGGGAGGCAACTAGTGATATGCTTAAGGCTGTTGTTAGACCATGTAGGAGCAAAATTAGAGAGGCAAAAGCCCAGTTAGAACTTAAGCTGGCCAATTCTGTGAAAGACAATTAAAGGATTTTTATAAATATATTAATGCTAAAAAGAGGGGCAAGAAGAACCTCCCCTCTTTATTGGACCTGGAGGGGAACACTGTTACTAAAGATGAGGAAAAGGCTGAGGTTCTAAATACCTTCTTTGCCTCCATTTTCAACAGTAAGGCAGGAGGACTTCAGTGTAAGTGGCCTCCTGAACTGGTAGGCAGGGTCAGGGAGCAGTGTAGTCCCACTGAAATCCATGAAGAAGTAGTTCAGGACTTGCTGAGCCACTTGGATACTCCCAAGTCTATGGGACCAGATGGGATCCATCCTAGGGTGCTGAGAGAGCTGGCAGAGGAGCTCGCCAAGCCACTCTCCATGATTTTCCACCAGTCCTGGCTCACTAGAGAGGTCCCAGATGGCTGGAAACTGGCCAGTGTGATCTCCATCCACAAGAAGGGCTGGATGGAGGAACCTGGAAACTACAGGCCTGTCAGCCTGACCTGAGTGCTAGGCAAGATTATGGAACAGGTCATTTGAGAGCAATCACACAGCACTTACAGGACAGGCAAGGGATCAGGCCCAGCCAGCATGGATTCAGGAAGGGAAGGTTCAGCCTCACCAACCTGGTCTCCTTCTACAATCAGGTGACCTGCCTGGTGGATGTGGGAAAGGCTGTGGATGTAGTCTACCTGGACTTCATCAAGGCCTTTGACACCATCCCCCACAGCAAAGTGCTGGCCAAGCTGTCAGCCTGTGGCTTGGACAGGAGCACTCTGCACTGGGTTAGGACCTGGATGGAGGGCCATGCCCAGAGAGTGGTTGTGAATGACATCACATCCAGCAGGCATCCAGTCATCAGTGGTGTTCCCCAGGGATCAGTGCTCGGCCCTACGGTTTTTAATATCTTCATTGATGATCTGGATGAAGGGATTGAGTCAGTCATCAGTAAATTTGCAGATGACACCAAGTTGGGAGCAGGTGTTGATTGGTCAGAGGGTTGAAGGGGTCCCAAGAGGGTTCTTGACCAGCTGGACAGATGCGCAGAATCCAACATGATGGCATTCAACAAGTCCAAGTGCCGGGTGTTGCACTTAGGCCACAACAACCCCATGCAGAGCTACAGGCTGGGGTCGGAGTGGCTGGAGAGCAGCCAAACAGAAAGGGACCTGGAGGTACTGATTGCCATCTGGATGAACATGAGCCAGTAGTGTGCCCAGGTGGCCAAGAAGGCCAATGGCATCCTGGCTTGCATCAGGAATAGTGTGGCCAGCAGGAACAGGGAAGTCATTGTGTCCCTGTACTGAGCACTGGTTAGGCCACACCTTGAGTCCTGTGTCCAGTTCTGAGCCCCTCAATTTAGGAAAGATGTTGAGTTGCTGGAACATGTCCAGAGAAGGGCAACAAGGCTGGTGAGAGGCCTTGAGCACAAGCCCTATGAGGAGAGGCTGAGTGAGCTGGGGTTGCTTAGCCTGGAGAAGAGGAGGCTCAGGGAGGACCTTATTGCTGTCTACAACTACCTGAAGGAAGGTTGTAGCCTGGGGGGGTTGGTCTCTTCTCCCAGGCAGCCAGCATCAGAACAAGAGGACCCAGTCTCAAACTGCACCAGGAGAAGTTTAGGCTGGAGGTGAGGAGAAAGTTCGTCACTGAGAGAGTCATTCGCCATTGGAATGGGCTGCCCAGGGAGGTGATGGAGTCACCGTCCCTGGAGGTATTCAAGAGGAGACTGGACATGGCACTTGGTGTCATGGTTTAATAGTTATGAGGTCTTGGGTAACAGGTTGGATCTCTGAGGGCTTTTACAACCTTATTGATTATATGATTCTATGAAATACTCTTTATTCTTTACTGCATGTTTCTAAATAAGAATTAAAGTCAGAAAAGTGAAAGAATTGATTAAAGCACAGAGTATTTAAGTTCCGGTCAGACACAGAGTGTCTTAAACCCAGAAATGTGTATTATTAATAGGGAAAATGATTTTTTATTCCATTCCTGTTAAAATGATCTCTAAATGTATTTGCTTTTTATGTAATACTATCTATGTTAAGATGTGTTATTTAAAGTACAGTGTGTGTGTAGTGACACTTAAGTATTATCATAGATTCATAGAACTGTCGGGGGTTGAAGTGACTGCAAGGATCATCTAGTTCCAGTGTCTCAGCACCCTTATGGTGAAGAACTTCTTCCTAATGTCTAACATAAATCTACCCTCCTCTAGCTTCGATCCAAAGTGTCGTGGGATGAAGCCCTGAAGGGAAGAGGGACCCAGGACAGCTGGTCAGTATTCAAGGACCACCTCCTCTGTGTCCAGGAGCTATGTATACCTACAAGGAGAAAAGCAGGAAGGAATGCTAGGAGGCCTGCCTGGATGAACAAGGAGCTGCTGGACACACTATCACTTAAAAAGAAACTCTACAGGAAGTGGAGGGAAGGACAGATAGAACAGGGGGTATATAAGGAAGCTGCCCGAGCAGCAAGAGGCCTGGTTAGGAAAGCCAAAGCAGAGTTTGAACTGAATCTAGCTAGGGGGTTAAAGGGAGCACTAAGAATTTCTATAGGTATGTTAATGGCAAGAAGAAGACTAGGGAAGGTGTGGGCCCCCTCAGAAAGGAAAGTGGTGCATTAGTCACAAGTGATGTGGAAAAGGCTGAGGTACTCAATCACTTCTTTACCTCAGTCTTCACTGCAAGGGCCTCCAGCAACACTCCTGGTGTCATGGCAGACGATGCCAGGGACAGGGAGGAAGAACTGCCCATCATAAGTGAAGCACAGGTTCGTGATCACCTGAAGAACCTGAAAGTGTTCAAGTCCATGGGACCCGACGGGATACACCCACGGGTGCTGAGAGAACTGGCAGATGAGGTTGCCAAGCCCCTCTCTATTCTATTCCAGAAGTCATGGCAGACTAGGGAAGTCCCCACAGACTGGAAAAGGGGAAACATTACTCCCATTTTCAAAAAGGGCAAGAAGGAGGAACCGGGGAACTACAGGCCAGTCAGTCTCACCTCTGTGTCCGGAAAGATCATGGAGCAGATCCTCCTGGAGGCACTAATGACTCAGAAGAACAGTGAATAGGTGATTTGGAGTAGTCAGCATGGCTTTGCCAAGGGCAAATCCTGCCTGACAAACCTGGTGGCCTTCTATGATCAGGTGACAGCATTAATAGATGAGGGGCGAGCAACTGATGTCGTTTACTTGGACTTGAGCAAAGCCTTCGACACTGTCCCGCACCACCTCCTGGTCTCCAAGCTGGTGACACATGGGTTTGATGGATGGACCACTAGATGGATAAAGAACTGGCTTGATGGCCGCTCCCAAAGAGTGGCTGTCAACGGGTCCATGTCCCAGTGGAGGCCAGTGACAAGCGGAGTCGCTCAGGGATCAGTCCTGGGACCTGTCTTGTTCAACATCTTTGTGGGTGACATGGACAGTGGCATCGAGTGCACCCTCAGCAAGTTTGCTGATGACACCAAGCTGTGTGGTGCAGTGGACACGCTGGAGGGAAGGGATGCCATCCAGAGGGACCTGGACAGGCTGGAGAGGTGGGCACAAGCCAACCTCATGAGCTTCAACAAGACCAAGTGCAGGGTCCTGCATCAGGGTCGAGGCAATCCCAGGCACAAATACAGGCTGGGCAGTGACTGGCTGGAGAGCAGCCCTGAGGAGAGAGACTTGGGGGTGCTGGTGGACGAGAAGCTAAACATGAGCTCTCAATGTGCGCTTGCAGCCTGGAAAGCCAATCAGATCCTGGGCTTCATCAGGAGAAGTGTGACCAGCAGGTCAAGGGAGGTGATTCTCCCCCTCTACTCAGCTCTGGTGAGACCCCACCTGGAGTACTGCGTCCGGTTCTGGAGCCCCTATTACAGGAGGGATGTGGACGTGCTGGAGCGTGTCCAGAGAAGGGCCACGAGGATGATCAGAGGGCTGGAGCACCTCTCCTATGAGGACAGACTGAAGGAGTTGGGGCTGTTCAGTCTGGAGAAGAGAAGGCTCCCAGGTGACCTCATTGTGGCCTTCCAGTATCTGAAGGGGGCCTACAGGAAGGCTGGGGAGGGACTTCTCAGGATCTCAGGTAGTGATAGGACTAGGGGGAACGGATTGAAGCTGGAAATGGGGAGATTCAGGCTAGATGTGAGGAAGAAGTTCTTCACCATGAGAGTGGTGAAGCCCTGGAATGGGTTATCCAGGGAGGTGGTTGAGGCCCTGTCCCTGGAGGTGTTTAAGACCAGGCTGGACGAGGCTCTGGCCAGCGTGATCTAGTGTAGAGTGTCCCTGCCCAAGGCAGGGGGGTTGGAACTAGATGATCCTTGTGGTCCCTTCCAACCCTGACTTATTCTATGATTCTATGATTCTATGATTCTATGATTCATTCCCTTTAGTCCTATCACTACCTGACAACCTAAAAGACTTTCTTGTAGGTCGCCTTCAAACACTGTAAGGCCACAATAAGGTTTTGCTGGAATCTTCTCTTTTCCAAACTGAACAAACCCTACTCTCTCAGCCTGTCTTCACAGGAGAGGTGCTCCAGCCCTCTGATCATCCTCATGGCCCTTCTCTGGACATGCTCCAGGATGTTGTGGTGGGTTGAAAATTATGCCCAACATAACATTGCCAGACCAGCTCAGTGGAAGTGAATGAAGCTGTATTTACATGCAAAATTAGAATCTAAATATGAAATTCAATGAATATGTACAAAATATACAACATTTACAGGTATTTACAATTTATAAACAGCAGAAGGACCCCCTGCTCTCCCCTTGTCTATTGATGTTGTGACCTTGTCATAGAAGGCCAGCAGGTTTGTCAGGCACCATTTGCCCTTGGTGAAGCTGTGTTGATTGTATCAAATCACCTCTTGGCTATTTTTCTGCCTCAGCAGTGCCTCCAGGAAGATCTGCTCCATGATCTTACTGGTAACAGAGGTGAGACCGACAGGCCTATATTTCCCTGGGTCATCCGCCTTTCTCTTTTTGAAAATGGAGGTTATGTTTCACCTTTTATAGTCAGTGGGGACTTCACTGGACTGTCCTGACTTTTGGAATAGACTAGAGAGCGGTTTAGCAACCTCATCTGCCAATTCCCTCAGTACATGTGAATGTATCCCGTTGGGTCCCATGGACTTGTACACTCTCAAGTTCTTCAGATGGTCACAAACTTGATCTTCACTTATATTGGGCAGTTCTTTCTTTCACACCCTGCCATTATCTTCTGTGATTTCAGGAGTGTGGCTGGAGCCCTTGCCAGTGAAGACTGAGGTAAAGAATTCATTGAGAACCTTGGCCTTCTCCATTCCCTTGTCAGTAGGTCTCCCATTTCCTTTCTGAGGGTACTTACACTTTCCTTAGTCTTCCTTTTGCCATTAATATATTTATAGAAATTTTTGCTATTCGCCTTGATCTCCCTGGCTAGATTTAATTATAACTGATCTTTAGCTTTTCTAACCATTCAGATGTATTTATGGACATAAGTTATTTTTTGATTTGGGATCATCTCATGAGTAGGAAAAGCAACCAGACTGTGAACCAAGACTCTCAGAATGAAGGAGGACACAATTATGCATCCTTTAAGCGAGATGTAGCAACATTCAGAGTATATTTTATTTTCAGTACTCTTGGCTGATGATCAGATGATTCTTGATTGCAATTAAATGCACCCAGCCAGGACTTGGAGCATACATGATTTTTAACTCTGATTGGTACATCTCAGATTAATAGCTTGCAGATTGAAAATTCACATAACATAATGTAAGTGAAGTTGAAAAATCAACCTCTTGACTTACGCTTAATGCTAATGGCAAAACTTTGGCTTAATGAAAACACATAAAATTGCAGAAAAATTAATGAGCTAATATAAACGTTCAGAAAAAAGTAACCTGATTAATGGTTTCTGTAGTTTGTATATCGTGTCTCCACAATTCTCCAAGTAAATATTTGAAAATATGAATCATGCCTGAGCTATGTGTAGGTACCACATAAACTGAATGTATTAGAGTATGTTGCATTTTTTAAAATATTCTTATTGTTGAACACATCGCAATGTTACAGATTTATGTCTTAAGTATTTGATGAAATATTTTTGTTCATCATCCTCATTTGTTGTCTATCAAATAAAAGTAAATATGGTACATTTCTCTCTTACAGACAAGCACTTATTTCAGTTATCAATGTCAAACCAAACAGTTTGTTAGGGATCACCTGTGTGTACATTAATTCATTGTCTTGATCCACTTTTGCAAAAAGACACGGTTCTTTTATGGATTCCCCAGAATGAAACCAAGAAGGAACTGAGTACTTGGTTGGGGAAAGGACTCAAATTTTATTTTGCTTACATGTGCAGGAAGAAAAGTTAGAAATATAGAAAAGGAGGGAAAAGCAAGATACAGCAAAAGCAGAGATAGCTACCACTGAAGATCAAGTGACATCTCACTGATCCTGAAGGCCTTAATTGATGGGAGAGCTCCAAACTACCCTGTTACTTTAGAGGTTTCACACCTTTTTCAATCCCATACATGGTCACAGTTCCTCATTCAGTTGTCATGGTTATAGCACATTCAGTTGGTGTTGACACTAGTCCCATGGTTCATCACGTGTGCCAGCTGCAGTCTCACTGTAAGTTGTGATATCTTTTGGCTCTAAACTGCTGCATCAGTCTATGAGGGTCCTCTCCATCAGAAAACCCATAAAACTGTCACAGTGAGCCCCAGCTTGCATTGGAACACTCTTGAAAACAGAACCTGCGGCCTTGTCTGGTTATCAGCTGTTACTTTAAAATAAGATGATATCCTCATCAGAAAATTATGTGAAAACATATTGGGGCAAACGATGTTGATGCAAACATGGAATAAACAAACTTCTTACAGTCATTCATCTGAAGAGACTCCATGACTTGTACTTGCAAAAGATGGTCTTCTAGTATTTTTTCCAGTCTTCTATGAAATTAACTTGGAGTCCTTGAATGTCCTTGAAAAAGTTCTAATGGGCATTACAGTAAACCCACACACTCACATTACCAAAATTAGTTTCTTAACTGACAAAAAAGATTTGGACAGTTAGCAAACTTCTCTGGGGGTTGAAGCTGTGGAATGCAGTGGATTACATCAGTTTACATACAGAATGAATATTTGTAACAAGTATTTCTGACATTACATGCTTATGACTGAATCTCTATATTGATGATTCAAATGACAAATTTCACTCCTGGGCTGATTTTCCTCCAATATATTTGAACAGAAACTAATAGAACAGGCTAAAATATAAACAGTGAGTTTCAGTGTTTCCATTTAAATATAAACATGGTAATAGAAATTAATGTGCTTTGAAGATTTTTTAGAGAGGGTGAAGGAGATGATTTCAAATGACAGCAAATCTAATGACTAATTATCTCAATTGTTTCTTTGAAGTTCTAGTTTATCATTCAATGGAAATGTTTCAATGAGGTTGAGAATCCAAAGTCAAGACTTTGAAGCTGCCTAGTTACAGTGATTCAAAATTAGTGTGCTAAAGAAGTCTTCAGATTAAAGAGATAGTAAGATTCTGATTGCATTGGAAACCAGGAAATCTGTTTTGAAATAACACTGGAAAATTGACTGGGTTAATAATTGGCTGCTGTCCAGGCTCAAAGAGCAGCAGCAAATAGAGTCAAATTCATTCAAGTGGCCAGTATTGGGGCACATTGTGTGTAATATCTTTATCAATGCTCTGGACAAGGGAATTGAGTGCACATTCTGTAAGTCTGCAGGTGACAGTAAATTGGATGGGAGTGTTGATCTGCTCAAAGGTAGGAAGGCCCTGTAAAGATATCTGGATCGGTTGGATCAATGGACTGAGGTCAGTTGTGGGAGGTTTAACAAAGACAAGTGCTGACTCCTGCACTTGAGTCACAACAACCCCATGAAATGTTGCAGGCTTGAAGCAGAGCAGCCAGGAAGTTCCTTGGCAGAAAGGACCTGAAAGTGTTGACTGACAGACATCTGAACATGAACCAGCAGTGTGCCCAGGTGGCCAAGAAGGCCAATGGCATCCTGGTCTTTATCAGGAATAGTATGGCCAGCAGGAGTAGGGAAGTGTTCATGCCCCTTTACTTGTCACTGATGAGGCCACACCTTGAATGCTGAGTTCAGTTTTGGGCCCCTCACTATAAGAAGGACATTGAGTTGCTGGAGTGTGTCCAAAGAAGGACAACAAAGTCTAGTAGTGTTTAGAGAACAAATCTTAGGAGCAATGGCTGAGAGAACTGAGATGATGTAATCTGGAGAAGGCTGAACAGACCTCATTCTTCTCTACAACTACCTGAAAAGAGATTGCAGCAAGATGGAGATCACTGTCTTCTCTCTACTATTAGGTGATACAATGAGAGGAAATGGCTTCAAATTGTGCCAGGGGAGGATATTAGGAAAAATTTCTTTATGGAAAGAGTGGTTAGGCATTAGAATATATTACCTGGGGAAGCAGTAGAATCACTGTTCCTAAAGGTGTTCAAGAAATTGTGGACATGTACTTTAGAATGTGGTTTAATGACCACGGTGGTGTTAGGTCAAAGGCTGGACTCAATGGCCTTAGAGGTCTCTTCCAACCAAAACAATTCCATGATTCTATGCCAGTTTACATAAAACAAATAACCACCTTCATATTCAAACTGGAGCTTCTAACTCTTCTTTTCATAAGCTCCTATGCAACATTTTTACATAAGTCTGCAGCTCCTCTTTCTTTTTGTATCAAAAGTTAATAGAAAAGACATCTTAGTTATTGAAAAAATCAGGAAGAAGATTTTTATTTAATTAAATTTCAAATGGAAAGTTCATTCATCACTTATGAGACTTGCCATTTTATTAAAAGTCTAAGAGTGCGCTGGCTTTGGCTGGGTTACAGTTAATTTTCTTCAATGCACCTCATAGGAGGCTATGTTTAGGATTTGTGACCCAAACAACATTGATAACACCAATGTACTTGCTGTTGCTGAGTAATGTATATACAGAGTCAAGGCCTTTTCAGTTTCTCTCTGCACCCTGTTATCAAGTGGGCTGGGGTACATATGAAATTGGGGGAGATACAGCCCAGACATCTGACTTCAACTCAAGTTATTTGAGTTACCTAGGTAACAGAGCTCTGCTTTCCTGGAAATATCTAAACACCTGTCTGTCAATGCAGTATCACAGTATCACTAAGGTTGGAAGAGATCATCGAGTCCAACCTGCACAGTAGTGAATGAATTCCTTATTTTGCCTTACTTGTGTCTGTAGCATTTGCTGTACCTGTTAACATGTTTTTCTTTCAACCTACAGTGTTTCTTACTTTTACTTTTCTCATTGTCTTCCCCATCGTATTGTGGGAGAGTAAACAAGCAGCTGTGTGAGGCTTACCTGCTTACTGGAGTTAATCCACAAGAAGAGTAGATTTTAAATTTTTTTTTTAAATTTATTTCTTCCATTCTTGTTTGGAAAAGCCACCAAAGACAGCAACAGAAAGTCCTAATGAGAGAGAAAACTAATGTCTTAGTTTCAGACTTCTAACAAAGTAAGACAACATATGCAAATGTTGATCTTACAAGAGGAAACAAAATGTAGATCATGCAAGTCCCTCATATGAGGGAGTGAGTCCATCACTGCTAAATTATCAATGTGCAGACATTAGACAGTATTTCACTACTGGATTGTTATTTTCAACTGGAGATCCTATAAAAACAGGGGTATGTAAAAATGGGAAGTTACAGAATTTCTACCTAACATCTACCTTGTGCTAAATTATAGTGGATTGGCTATCACACTTAGTCTTTCTATGGATCTTAAAGAATAATGGTAATTACAAATATAGAAATAAATTCACAGATTCCCCAGTTTTAATCTCAGGTTTCATAAAATTTTAGCAGCATGCCTTCAGGCTGTAATAGAAATAAATGATCTGAAGCCAAGAATTAAGGGTAGGAAGTAGCACCTTCTGCCTTATCATGTATAAACATCATATTACTGAAAATATTCTCTATTACTTAAAAATTCCCAAGAATGTTTCAGAATGTCTCAGGCTGCGCCAGGGCAGGTTTAGGCTGGATGTTAGGAAAAAGTTCTATACAGAGAGAGTGATTACCCATTGGAATTGGCTGCCTGTGGAGGTGGTGGGGTCACCTTCATTGGAGGTGTTCAGGAAGAGGCTTGATGGGGTGCTTGGTTGCATGCTTTAGTTGTTTAGATGGGTTGGATTGGTTGATGGGTTGGACGTGATGATCTTGAAGGTCTCTTTCAACCTGGTGTATTGTATTGTATTGTATTGCATTGCATTGTATTGTAAAGTAAACAGGATTCAAGAATATCTGCTTGGGTTTGAATAGGGTATTCTTTTGGTTTGTGTTAGCAACATTTTTCTGGTGATGGATGAAGAGGCAAAAAACCCCCTTTCTAACAAAGAAGCTTCAATATAGTTCTACACACTTAGGCCTCTATAACTTTGCTTGAGGTACTCCAGGAAATTAGGAGTGGCAACAGACTGTAACTCCAAAAGCACATGCGTGTCCTATAGGTCTTGTCTTATATCTGCTTCTGTTGTGTGATTATATTTTAAGCTCTAATCCTAATCAAACATTCCTAGAAACATAGTGTGTAGATTTAAGGACAGATTGTCATTAAACTCAGTGTGAGTTTAGACAGCCTATTTGGCATGTAAACATTCATATTCAGATAAATAAACTGGTATCTAAAATCTGAGGCATCACAGATAGAATCTCTGTCTTAATCTAAGACAGATGTATAGAAACTAGAAAAGTGAATAATAAATGTTTAATAATATATTTTCAATCATGTTTTTGCTATTTTCCTAATTTTACATATGTTATTACATTACTGCAAACTGGTAATCTCTTGCTCTGAAATTTATCAGATTATGAAACTGATTCTGGATAATGTGACACACATTTTTCCTGAACAAAATTTATGAAAGAGAGGATATTTGAATTAATCTGATATTAAGAATCACAGGAAAAAATAGAGAAAAAATTGCTTGACAATCAAAACTGAAAAAAGTCTCTGTGGGCCATGGTTATTTATAGAGACCACATCTGGATCTGAGGAACCTTACGTTATGACATATGCTCTGCTTATGTAAAGACTGCCTTTATACAAATTAAAAAG
The DNA here is from genome assembly GCA_033816785.1 of Picus viridis. NCBI lineage: Eukaryota > Metazoa > Chordata > Aves > Piciformes > Picidae > Picus > Picus viridis. Next base: position 63,897,629 of record CM066566.1, read on the forward strand.
TCTCTAACAATTATTACCAGTAGCATTTTTTTAACCCGAGCAGCTCTTTAGAATCTACAAAATCTTATAAACTGTTACTTCTTGATGCTTTTTCACACTCTTCTGTGTCAACGATCTGACACTAATATAATGGACATGTGAGAAGAAGAGGTGGGTTGATATAAGTGGTGCAGTGTGATGAAAGAAACAGTAAGCAGTTGTGAGTAAATTAGGATTTTTCTATCAGTATTTTATTACTAATACTAACTTATTTGTTAATTTTCACCAGAGAAACAAAGTTGAATTTTGAATTATTGAATTATTTGAAACAAAATGTAAGAGTGTAATTAGCTGATTAGCTTTTCTTGATAAACATTTAAATCACTTTTAAGTAGACCATGATTCAATTTTCCTAATAAAACAGAACAAAACAAAGAAACAAAGAAAGAAATAAAACCAAACCACCATGTGGTGGGTTGAAGTTTCCCATCACATTAACTTAGCATGACTAACTCAGTTGGAAGCAAATGGAAGCTGTATTTACAAGTAAAAACTACACTCTACAATGGAATGCAATGAATATGTACAAAATAAACAGTATTTTCAATATTATACAGATATTTCAATATTGTACAGATATACAGGACTTCTCAGGGTCTCAGGTAGTGATAGGACTAGGGGGAATGGAATGAAGCTGGAGATGGGGAGATTCAGGCTAGATGTGAGGAAGAAGTTCTTCACCATGAGAGCGGTGAAGGCCTGGAATGGGTTATCCAGGGAGGTGGTTGAGGCTCAGTCCCTGGAGGTGTTTAAGACCAGGCTGGACGAGGCTCTGGCCAGCCTGATCTAGTGTGGGGTGTCCCTGCCCATGGCAGGGGGTTGGAACTAGATGATCCTTGTGGTCCCTTCCAACCCTGACTGATTCTATGATTCTATGATTTACGATTAGTAAATAACACAGAAACCCCCTGGCATCCATCTGGTTCTTCCAGGTGGCAGGGAAGCTGTTCTACTGCCCCCTCCCCCAAAACCTCCTCCTGCCATGTAACAGAAGCAAAGAGGAGTTGAGAGGAAGGGATGTTAGCTTATTTTTCTCGAGGGCAGCCAGAAGCATTATTATCTCCCCAGCAGAACAGCCAAGCCAGAGAAAAAGACAAGGAATGGGGACAGAAGTGAAATGTGAATGACTGTTATGGTACAGCTCTTATACCCCAGGCTTTCATCCAATGAAATTTGCCTAATAATCTTTCATTTTCCTTTTTGCATCCAATAGTAATTCATTTATGTTTTTCTACTTTTCTGCTTGAAATCTGCAGCTAAATTTTACAGGCACAGCCTACAACTGCTACACACCACCACCAAAGAAAAATCTATTAGGAAAATCCAGGAGGCCTCTGTGTGTAATACAGAATCACTGAAGACTGTTCAGATTTTCTTACTTCAGCATTGATTGCATCTGTATTCTGATAAATAAAGATTTCACTTATGATTAATGATATGCAGTTAAATAACATTACTGCACTTCCTATTTCAATTTGGCTTCATTAATTTCAGTTGTCCTTTTGAAAAACCAGATGCAATTCATTAAAAACTTGACTATGTAAAGAAATGTGTACAAAATCAGAAAGATGTTTTCGATAGTTGATGCAAAATAAAACCAGTGATAAATTTTTATCTAGAAGAAACAACAACAACAACAACAACAAAAACCAAAAAAAACCACCCACCAAAACAGAAACAACCAAAATAAAAAACCACTACTGGCAAAGCCTACCATTAAAATCAAGGATGCTAAGTTATTTTTGCCACCTGAGAATCTTTTGCACAATGCCTTAGATGAGAAATATCTTAAATGTGGTTAATCTTTTATCATGGTAGTCATGTGAATACCTTAGCAGCAATTTACTCACAAAGTATAATTTTAGGTTTTTTAGTGATTAGAAAGCAGTTTCTTGCTTTTTTTCTCCTTTGGAACACTGTAAGAGAAATACAATGGCTCTAAATAAGACACAGCAAAGGGATGTCTGCAAGGATGGTATGGTTAATTTTGGATATGGTCTCATTGAAAACAATGTTAATTCTATCACTACTGAAAAATATGCAAGTATTTAGAGTTCAAACAAACTTTCATAGTTTTTGTTATCAAATGTAAGTTGTGGTCCTATGCCCTCTCCTAAATGGATCCTTTTTGATTTTTCTGTTGGAGGAATTCAGTTACTGATTACATATTTGATAAGTTTACTAAAGGAATGTTAGTGTACATTTGAAACCCAGCAACTAGTAAACTATTTTCTTTTTGGTTAAGAGAGAGAATAATTTTAAAAAAAGACCACTAAAAAACACAGCTATTTTTTCTTGGTTTAATATCCACACAAATAATACAACAAAAGTAATTTAACAATCTCTGGTTCAAGTGTGTCACACATTTGTTTTATGTCTCTCTCAGCAATGAGTCACTTCAGTGATAATGTGTTATTCTACTGTGATATCCATCTTGCATAAAGTTACACATATTGACTGTGGGTGTTTAAAGGTTCTCATACACTTCAGTTTTCAGCAGCTACCCACATGGTGTTCCTGAACCTTTTTGATGCTACACTTGTTTACTGAGCAGGCACTCCATTTTTCCACTTAAGCATCTTTTGAAAAACAGTGATAGGTATGCGTTTGGTTTTGTTGTTGTTTGGTTTTGTTTGGGAGGGTTTTGATTTTGGTTTAGTTTGGCTTTGTTTGTTTGGTTTTTTTTTTTAATTTTCAGTGCCTTTCAGAGTTGTATTATACTTCCTAAATCTCCATGACCAGCTGTTTCAAAGCTTATTAGACTGTGTATATGCTACTGAGGGCAAAATACTACATAGTTGTGTCTGCATCTGATATCCTAAATACTATGCTAAACATGTCTAGAGGAGATCAAGATACAAGTATAATAGACAAAATTAGAGAAATAATTTTTTGTGCCAACATATTTTTTTTTAAAAGTATCCAATACTTTTAAATCAGAATTGGAAATTCAAAATGTCAAGGGAAGCAGTAAAAATATTTAAGGTACTTTTCCTCTTTAGTTTTTTGTAAAAAGAGAATTGATCACCTTTCAAAGGTGTTCTAACTAAACAAACATATATTTTCTGTTCCTGGGGAGACTAAAGAAACAATTTTGAGACTAAACAGGCATAAAGATAGAGCAAGCTCATCTTAAAAAATTAGTCAGCAAATAACGACAGGACATTTTTCAGAATAATTGGAGGCAAAAAATTATGTCAATGTAATCACTGGAAAGTGATTAGAAATCCATAACATGCACCATCTGTAAGGCATTTAAGAAGAAAAATAAAATAAATAATAAAAAAAAATGACCTGGTCAACGGTTTTGTAAAATGTTGTTAAGATAAAACTGTATAAAACTCCCAATACCACATGTTAAATGCCTTGTCTCTTTCGTACAAAATGACTACTATGTTGGCAAAAGATTTCTGATGTAATTGCAAAATTAGAAACAGATTGTTAATATTAGTCCTCTGTGATGGGAATCCTATCCACAGCACTTGCAAGGACTTTCTTTTAAAAAGTTAATTGAAAACACAGCTTGATGCCCTTTGCGGTTTAAACACAGAAACTCCGTGCATTAAAATACAGAATTAGTGCATTCACATATTCAAATTATTCTTCAAATTGTCAATGAAAATACAAGTGTAGTATGTCTCTAAATAGATAACTACACAAACATAAAGCTTCTACTTGAAGGAATAAAAAAAAAACCTAATGTATCATCATGTCTCAGTGTAAAGAACACCTGGAAAAAAAAATAATGAAGGGAAAAATCCAACCTGCTGTTTTGTTTTGATAACTTCTGTGACACCGTTGCAGAAGACTTCTGCCTACCCACTCCAATGAAGCAAACTTGTATACAAAATATTCTGTAAGTGGATCAGCTGAAGTGAATCTGTTGGTTTCCTATGGTAGCCTAGTGATTCTGGCAAATAATAATTGCAAATAATGCTTGCTACCTTCTATGAGACTTGCTGACCCTATAGGGTTTAATTGTTATTTACAAATAATTTCTATCTGCTTTCTTCTTTAGCATGCTCCTGCTTTCTCTGGGTAGTTGATCTTATTGCATATACACTCAGCTCCATTTTCTCTTTTTGTACTTTCTGATAAACATAATGCCACGCTAAACTGTGATGCATTTTGAATACTCCTTACTACCATACTTTTCATAAGAGAAAAACTATTATGTTTTTATGACAGTTGAAGATCATGCAGAATTTTGTGAGAATAAAATTATCTAAAATGCATGTATTTCCTATAAGTACCATAGATTATGAGATCAAACAATATGATATAGCCCAATAAAAGCTTTAGAGGTAAAAATTTAGATCTGGCAATTAACAGACTTTTCTTCAGGGAAGTTTCAGAGAAAAATCTGAAAAAGTAAATTATTTTACAAGGCTTATAAATGCCTAAGGAATAATCAGTTTTCTAGATGAACAATCTTTCCCAGAATTCAGATCTAAAAAGATTTGATTTCTTGCAACTGAGCCTGTTCTGTGCTATTGTGGGTTGTGTTTTGTTTTGGTTTGGTTGGTTGGTTTTGGTTGCTGGTTGGTTTGGTTTGGGGTAGTTTGTTTTTGTGTGTGTGTATATGTTAGACCTATATGTTAGACCCAAATGCAGAACAATCAATGCTATATCTTGTGGTCTCAGGACTGCTGATCCTAGTCATCCTAGGATTGCAATGTTCAGAGTTGCATTCTTCACCAGGAACTGAAATGAATGACTCATAATCTAGTCTCTGTTATGTTTTTTTTCTACTGGACATCATATATACTAAATACTTTAGAGGAGATAATTTAGAATCAGTTCTCAGACTGTGTCTTTATTTCACCTACCCATATATATATATATAAACCCTTACATTTAAACACCCAAATTTTGACTTTTAATATGGAGATGAATCCCACCCACCTTGTCTTTATTTCCTTCAGATTAAGATAATAAGTGTTAGTGCCAATGTGCCAGATGGATCATTACAATACATTACAGTTGCACATAGCATTCCAAAAATCCATGGAAATTTAATTTTGACATTCTGCAATACTGTGATGGAAGCCCCAGATAACAGATGAGAAGCAGAACAAGTACTTACGCTCAGTAACAGAAATGCATATAAGCAGGGATCTATGTGATAAGATTGAGCATGACTATTTTTAAAGCATTTCTGCCCATATGGAAAAAAACAGCAATAAGACAGTTCTGATCTCTGAGACACTTTAAAGGTATACTTCATTTAGCATCTCATCTACGCAGCCTGTATATAGCTGTAATAGAATGCCTGGTTCCAAGACAATTAGCTAATGTGCTCTTCTAAGACCAGTGGCACAATGAAGGCAATAGGAAGGACCTGGGGATTAAGAAAAATTCTGAAGATTTCTTTAGATTATGCCACATTATAATCCCTGTCCTATACCAGAATGTTTCTTGATCTTCCTTGCTTGTGTTCCTCATATTTCAGGATATACTGCTGTTCTACCTAACTGTAGCTGCTAGAGCTGGGTAGAAATTACTATCTGCTTTATATACAGCAGAATTCCCAATAATTGTGTGCAATAATACTTCTGCAATAATTACTTCTACAATTCAGATCATATTGTATGCTACTTCATCATAAGTATGTGACTGCTTATAGTGGGTCTCAGGGATGTAATTTCTCAAAAGGTTACCTCTGGAGGAAAAGGAGAAAAGAGGATCAATTTAGTGACATTTTTAATTCTAAGAGCACAAACATTTTGAGCATAAGGCTATCAACTCTGAGAAACAATCAGTGATTAAATTGATACTGAATAGTCCAATGGCACATTAGCTATGCAAATCCTGCCAATCAGTTCAAAATGTTGTCTGGCAAGCAAAACTGCACACACCTCTCATAACCTTTGACAAGTGCAGTTGCCTCTCTGAAGCATGAGGCTTGGGGTCCAGCTTCCACCCCCTCCAGGCAGCCTTAGTGGCGCCTGCCTATTGGTTCCTTGACCTCAAACCCGGACCCTGCAACAGAGAGGTCCTCTTCCAGGACAAGCAAGTACACAGAGAGGGAACTTAGCACCATAGAGAATATTTTTGGCATAGATGTACTTTGTGACGAACTAGGGAGTGATAAGTCATGTAGAACAAGCTGTGGTTCACATCAGTAAATACCATAGATTGCATATGTAAAAGAATAATACCATTTAAGGTCTTAGTATAGAAGGTAACAAACAGCTGTTAGCTGAAAACACTCCCTGTTAACAATTCTTCATTTGAAATATAAACTTCAATTGCTCCTGCAAGTATTTTGCTACACAGTCTCCTTGTTTTCTTTCAGATTGCTTCATTTAGTTGGGTGGGGTTTTTTCATGCAATGTACTTCTTTTCCCAGCCTTAAACCACATCTTTTTAATAGCATTTTTCATTTCAACAATTTTATACTGTACTATGGAGATCTATTCACCAGTTCATCTGGAGGAATGTTAAAATTATAATCAGAATCTGTTTTCTTCAGGAGCCTCCTGGGAGCACTAAGACTGACAATAGGCCTCAGAAAACAAGTGATATATTCTAGAGCTACTTATTCCTTCTACTTCATTCTTGCCAGTTGTTCATCTGAGCTCTCCCCTGGGCAGAACATCTTAAAGGACCTCTTATGTCAACTAGAAAACAAAAGAATGTCAAAACAAGACATCTGTACAAGTTTTACTAGTAGTGTAATTTCACCAACTTTTTTGTTGTGCTCTCTTCATTTTAGTTTTGTATAGCGTTGTTTCCTAACTTCTCTAATCAAATTGGTTTAAATACATTGATACATACCATTACACTGATTTCTACTAAGATGTAATCAGTTTCTCTTTGAATAGATTTAATTTAAAATTAAGACAAAACCTATGATTTTTACTGAGGCATGTTATGTCCTCTTCTGCACACATTACTGACCTCATGCCCATCCACTTACAGAAATCAACAACACACACTTTGATGGAAAAAAATATCAAACTCTCAGTGATGGAACTAAGGGAATTCCAGATAGAAAATACCATACTATAACTTCTTTTGATCACTAAAAATTATAAATACTAATCCCTTCACTTCGAATGGTTTTCCATTATAAGAATTCATTATTGTTCTTAAGCAGTTAATGTTGATTCCAACTTTTGTCCATAACAGAAATTTATTTCCCCTCTTAGTGAAGAACTTATGTCTCTTTCTAAAATGAAAGACATATTTTTATGGTTTATAGAACAAAGTAAGTATGCATGTGTAGTGCCACTTTTTTTCCCTGTTGCCTGTAGTGTTTGTAAAATGGTCCTTTTTGATTGTCCAAAAATGTTATCCAGTCTTCTAAATAACATTGGACACTGGTTTACTCTGAAAGCTTTTAAAGTTGTTTATATTCAACACAAGTGTTTCTCACTGCATCCTTGTCTCTCCACAAGCTTCATAAATGCAGGGCTGTCAGTATTTATTTATTGCTTGAGATTATTTTCCCTAGGACTTTTCAGTATAAACTACACACACTTAATGAATTTCTGGTTTGGTTTGACCTTAACCCATACTCTGTTGCACAGTTCAGAGTCATGCTTTTGCATTATTGATAACATGCTATTTGTATGAGACAGTGCTTCCCGTGTATAATACTTTATTAAAGGTGATTAAGCAAATAATAATTTTCAAAGAAACAGGCAAGTGCCCCTCCATTTTATCTTTTTTTTTTTTTTTTAAATTATTTGACTGTATCATTGGGCATTGATTGTAACATTTTAAGATGTATTTTCTGCAATGGATTTGGAAGTAAGTCTAACTGCAAAATATTTCCATGCAGAGAAAATTTTACATCATCTATATGGTATGCATGTAATTTTACTTCATATTAACAAAAAAATAGAAATGGTACAACCATCAGACATCTTGGAATAGCTATGATAATTTTTCAAAGTGTGTTGGTAAAATGGTAACACAGCCAGTCCAGATTAAGTGCCTCTAAGTGAATCACACAGCTTGGGCAATAAACAGGATTAATTAAGGGCCACTGTGCTGCTGGAAAGCCATTGACACAGTGACTATTACTGAAACTTAGTGGAATGATTCCCGTGACTGGAATGTAGGGTTAGATGGGTACAAGCTCTTTACAAAGGACAGGCAAGGTAGGATGGGGAAAGGTGTTGCTCTCAGTATCAGTGACCAGCTGGAATCAGTGGAGCTCCACCTGGAGAAAGGTAATGAGCTGTTTGAGAGCATATGGGTGAAGATTAAAGGGAAGACAGGGGAAGGTGATGTTACAGTAGGGGTCTGTTACAGGCCACCTGACCAGCAGAACCAAGCAGATGAGGCCCTACCTAAGCAGACAGAAGTAGCTTCACATTCACAGGTCCTGGCCTCATGGAGTATTTCAATCCCCCTGACATCTGCTGGAGGGACAACACAGCAATGCACCAGCAATCCAGGATGTTCCTGGAGGGTATAGATGACAACTTTTTCCTCCAAATGGTGGAGGAACCAAGAAGAAAAGGTGTTGTGCTTGACCTTGTTCTCACTAAGAGGGAAGGGCTGGTGACCAATGTGAGGTTCAGGGACAGCCTTGCTTGCAGTGACTATGATGAGTTAAAATGCCTCAGGGCATCTAGAAGGATGTATTCCAAGCTTATAACCTGGGATTTTAGTCATGAAGACTTTGATCCCTTCAGGGATCTGCTGGCCAAACCCTAGAGGGAAGGCGTTCCCAGACAGCTGGTCAGTGTTCAAGGATCACCTTCTCTGTGCCCAGGAGCAAAGTATAATGACAAGGAGGAAGGCAGGAAAGAATGTTAGGAGATCTTTCTGGATGAGCAAGGAGCTCCTGGACACACTGTCACACAAGAAGAAACTTCACAGAGTGGAAGAAAGGACATATGGAATGGGGGGCATATAAGGATGCTGTCTGAGCAGCAGGGGACCTGGTTAGAAAAGCTAAAGCTCAGTTAGAATGATATCTAGCCAGGGAGATCAGGAGGAATACCAAAAATTTCTATAAGTACATTAATGGCAAAAGGAAGACTGATGAAGGTGTAGATCCACTCAGAAACAAAGCAGGAGAACTGTTGACAAGTGACGTGGAGAAGGCTGAGGTTCTCAATGAATTCTTTACCTCAGTCTTCACCGGCAAGGGCTCCAGCCACACTCCCAAAATCACAGAAGATAATAGCAGGGGGTGGAAGAAGGGACTGCCCAGTGTAAACGAAGATCAGGTTTGTGACCACCTGAAAAACTTGAGAGTGTACAAGTCCATGGGACCTGACGGGATACACCCAGAAGTACTGAGTACAGTTCCCAGTAAGATCATGGAGCAGATCCTCCTGGAGGCAGAAGAACAGCAGAGGTGACTGGATAGAATCAGCGCAGTTTCACCAAGTGTAAATGATGCCTGACAAACACGCTGGCCTTCTATGACAAAGTCGCAACATCAATAGACAAGGGGAGAGCAACCGACATCCTTTATCTGGACCTGAGCAAAGCCTTTGACACTGTCCCACATGACATCCTGTTCCCCAAGCTGGTACAGTATTGGTTTGATGGATGGAACACTCGGCAGATAAAGAACTGGCTTGATGATCACACCCAAATAGTGGCTGTCAATGGGTCCATGTCCAGGTGGAGGCCAGTGACAAGTGGAGTCCCTCAGGGATAAGTACTGGGACCAGTCTTGTTTAACATTTTTCTAGGCAACATGGACATTGGCATTGAATGTACCCTCAGCAGGTTTGCTGATGACACCAGGATTGCAGCAGACACACTGGAGGGAAGGGATGTCATCCAGAGAGACCTTGACAGGCTGCAGAGCTGGGCCCATGAAAATCTCGTGAGGTTCAACAAGACCAATTGCAGGGTCCAGCATCTGGTTCAGGGCATATACCAAGCACCAATATAGGCTGGGCAGTGAATGGCCTGAGAACAGCCCTGAAGAAAAGGACTTGGGGGTGCTGGTGGATGAGAAGCTCAACATGAGCCACCAGTGTGCACTTGCAGCCCAGAAAGCCAATCACATCCTGGGCTGCATCAAGAGAAGCATAGCCAGCAGGTCGAGGGAGGTGATTCTCCCGCTCTACTCTGCTCTGGTGAGACCCCACCTGGAGTACTGTGTCCAGTTCTGCAACCTCTATTATGAGAAAGATATGGACATGCTGGAAGGTGTCCAGAGAAGGGCCACGAGGATGATCAGAAGGCTGGAGCTCCTGTCCTATGAGGACAGACTGAGAGAGTTGGGATTTTCCAGTTTGTAGAAGAGAAGGCTCCAAGAAGCCCTAATTGTGCCTTCCAGTATCTGAAGGGAGCCTACAAGAAAGCTGGTGAGGAACTTTTTAGGATGGCAGGTAGTGATTGATAGGGGATTAGATCCAAGATAGAGGGGGTAGATTTAGATTAGATATTATGAAGAATTTCTTTGTTATAAAGGGTGGAAAGACACTGGAACATGTTGCCTAGGTAGGTGGTGGAAGACCCGTTTCTGGATGATTTTAAGGCCAGGCTGTATGCAGCTCTGGGCATACTGATCTAGTGGAAAGTGTCCCTGCCCATTAGAGGGAGGGGTTGGAACTAGATGTTCCTTGAGGTCCCTTCCAACTCTGACAATTCTCTTACTCTGTGATTCTGTGTATCAGATAGCATAGAATGCATAAACTGATTTAAATTTGCTAACAAGTTGGAATTACTTATCATGGGTCTTTTTGCCAGACAATTTGAGGAATCCACTAGTTCAAACTTTGTTTTTTGTTGGTTTTAAGGTTTTTTTTGTTCTTGTTGTGTTTGGTTTGGGGTTTTGTTTTTTGTTTTGTTTTGTTTTTCATGGGTTTTGTTTGTGGGGTTTTTTTTCCTTCTATGAACACAGTTCTGTCTTAACTTTATATTAAAAATAAATGTTCTTGAAGTTTTCAATGAATGCCTTATGAGGTCATGCAATTTCATTTCACCTCTAACAAAATATTAGATATGTATGCAAAGCTTTTACATGACAAACTAGGGTAATTGTTTCTCCTTCATACGATGTTCTATATTTCAAAGTTAATTAGCGGTATCGCCATACATGCTGTTTCACTTGTTTTATTTTCTAATTTGCACAGGAGGGTGCATCATATTTTGGTATAACTAGCCCAAATAGCTTCCAGAGAGGCTTATTCTTATGTATTGTACTTTTTGTAGCCTTAAAAATGATTAAAAAATTACATCCATCCCCACTGGAATGGGGAATAGGTCTATCAAAAAATATTGTTCGTATTAAATGGATGTGCCCTATGAGAATGTATTAAATGTGCACAAAAACACAGCACAAAAATAAAAACTTTATTTTGATCAGATCACAAATTGTCTTTGACCATACCGAGAGGTTTTGTTATGCTAATATTTAGCCATTGAAAAATTACAGTGAGTTTTGTCTTTTCATGAAAAATTAATAGTCGAATTGCAGGAGCAAAATAAATTATTCTATGTCCATTGGAAAGAACTGATCTTGTACCTTGTCTTTTTCAAAATGAAAGGTAATTCTTATTTTATTGCTGAATGGAGAATGCTTAATTTCCCTGGAATTATTTGAGAACTATGTTTTTAATCTAAGGTATCAAGATTTTTAAATTATAAATATGCACATGTGTAATAGAAAATCTTCACTGGTTTTTTTTTAAGTCTGTTTTCATTACTTTATTTCTTTCAGGTTACACCTCTAAACCCAATTCCACTTATAAAAGATTCTTTAAGCATATCTTTAAATACTAGATAATCCAATACAGACCCTTGATTACACATGTATTCTTTTTCACAATTTCCATTTATGTATTTTTTAAAAATCATTTTTCCTAGATGCATATTATTATTTTATGAGTTACTATTAGGAAAAAAACTTCTTTGAAAGTCTTGATCATCACTTGTATCTTTCACTGTTTTCTTTCTCCCACTCAAGATTTAGTTATTTTTATTTATATTTTGGAGAGATTTTCTAAGGCCTTAAAAAGTATCTCTGGTGTATCCAGTTTAAATAAGGATGCTGGATCTTTCCAGGTGTTTGAACTTTAAAGTTCATGTCTCAAAAAGGAACGTGCAAGTTGTACTGATACAGATCTTTGTGGCAATTTCTGTTAGAAAATGCTTTGTCCTAGTATTCTATTATGTAAAATGCAAAGAATATGAGGAATTAACTGAGGAATAAGTTTTGTAGATTGTCTAATATTGTACTTGTAAAATTTACAGAAAATCTGTAAAAATGTGGAAAGCAGATGATCTTAGCCTCATTTCACCTAGGTTCACCATCTGTTTCATTCTTGCTTGGAAAACTTGTGCATTGCAAGATATATTAATTGTATGCTTTCATTAACATAATATTTTGCATTTGCTTTCCATTTTCATTCAATGAACTGATACACAAATCTTCATTAATTTTCCTTCTCCTACAACTTCTAAACATTCAAACTGACCCTATTTGCCAGACAAGTTTATTAAATGCCTCTGGCTTTTTGGAACTGTAGGACATTTGATCAGAAAATGAAAACACTGGCATGTAGCTGACATTGTTCTTTCTGTCTTAGCTGGCATTGGTACAACATTTACATTAGCTTTGTGCCCACAACCTCATACTAAATAATATTGGCAATGAATGATGTATTGAGGAAGTTCAAAGGAAAATCGCCAAATGAATATTGGCCTTTCATGTCCTTTTTTAGTGAGTACATGTGCAAGTTGGATTCAAGATGAAGCTAAGATATCTGAACACTTAATATTCTCAATGAACTGCAGTGTCTCCAAAATTGTTTTCTTTAGGGCAAATAAACATGTTGATCCAACTCAATAGTTTTTTAGCACTCAATGTATGCTTTATATGAAATTTATATAAATTTTCCATATCTCAAACATGGACTGTTGCACATGTTAGTTAGAAACGTGAAGAGGCTTTTTGTTTGCTTAACAGGTTCACAATCAAAGAGAGAATCAAAATTTGACCATTCATGTCAGATGGAAAGTTTAGATGCTGTGCATAATTTCTTGTGCAGTTAGTATCAGATTTCTTTATTTAGAAGCAATTGACTTTCTAAATTACTGCTTAGAAATGTATACTTTGGCTGATACAGTCTCTGAAAGGATACACATATATGTATATGCATTACTTCAAATATGTATGATTTTCTTATTTTTATTTCTCGTGGCACAGGGTCCTCCTTCAGCCGATGAGGATCCCTTTGAAGGAGGTAGTCACTGCAGTCAATGGAGAAGTCCACGTTGGGGCAGATATCCATTCTGCAGCTCATGGAGGACCCACACTGGAGAAGCCTGTCCCTGAAGGAGTGTATACCATGGCAGGGATGCTATGATGGAGCAGGAGAATAGTATGAGGAGTAAGGAAAGGCAGATATGAAGTGTTCTGTATAGCCTTTTCTACATGAAGCTGCTCTGGCATGGGGCTAGGGTTGGAGTGGCTAGAGAGCTGCCAAACAGAAAGGGACCTGGGGGTACTGATTGACAGCTGCCTGAACATGAGCCAGCAGTGTGCCCAGGTGGTCAAGAAGGCCAATGGCATCCTGGCCTGCATCAGGAATAGTGTGGCCAGCAGGAGCAGGGAAGTCATTCTGCCCCTGTACTCAGCACTGGTTAGGCCACACCTTGAGTCCTGTGTCCATTTCTGGGCCCCTCAATTTAAGAAGGACATTGAGACACTTGAACATGTCCAGAGAAGGGCAATGAGGCTGGTGAGAGTCCTTGAGCACAAGCCCTATGAGGAGAGGCTGAGGGAGCTGGGGTTGTTTAGCCTGGAGAAGAGGAGGCTCAGGGAGGACCTTATTGCTGTCTACAACTACCTGAAGGGTGGTTGTAGCCAGGAGCATGTTGGTCTCTTCTCCCAGGCAACCAGCACCAGAACAAGAGGACACAGTCTCAAACTGTGCCAGGGGAAGTTTAGGCTTGAGGTGAGGAGAAAGTTCTTCACAGGGAGAGTTGTTAGCCATTGGAATGTGCTGCCCAGGGAGGTGGTGGAGTCCCCATCCCTCAAGGTGTTCAAGAGGGGATTGGATGTGGCACTTGGTGCCATGGTCCAGTAGTCATGAGGTCTTGGGTGACAGCTTGGACTTGATGATCTTTGAGGTCTTTTCCAACCTTGTTGATTCTATGATCTCCACAGACCCTTTCTAGCCCCTGTCATTCTGTGATTCTCTAAGTGATCACAATCCGCTTTCACCATCCCCCTACACCACTTGTGGATAGATAACTAGAGGAGCTGGGAATGAAGGAGTGAAGTTGAGCCTGGACAGAAATTGAGGAGATGTTTTCAGCTTTGTCTTTGATTGTCATCATCTTATGTTATTTTTAATAATGAATTAAATTAAATTTCCACAAATCAAATCTGGGTTTGCTATAATGGCAATAACCTGACTGACGCCTCCATCTTACTTTGGCCCATAAGCTTTTCTAGAGTACTTTCTCCTTCTGTCCTGTTATCAGGGGTTGTGAGACAGCAGCAGGGTGGGCATCTGGTAGCCAGTCAAGGTCAATTCACAAACATAAACACTCAAAAAAGTATGGCTCCAATACCAAATGGAACTTACATGCAGTAGTAATAATACTGAAAGATCAGAGTAATGATAATGGAATATGTATGAACAATTGTACGAACAATTTAACAAACATTTAAACTAGGCTTCATACTGCTTAGCAGATAGGTAATAATTCTATGGGTGTAATAAAAATAACTTGAGGTGCTGAGTTTAAGTTAAAATACATACAGAAATATGACAGTAAAAATATTGATTATATTCTTAATGACTGTAACTATACATTTTTCACTCTGATCGTTCTTGTCCTGAAGAATATTTGCAATAGTGTATGCCTTTTAACAAGAGTTTTAAAATATCTCAGGAAGAGTAATTTGCATAAATTACTCTTTTAAGAGATTGGAGAAATAAAATTTCTAAGTGGATGTAGAATAGAGGATAATTTTAGCTTCTACCCTGTACTTTTCCAGCTTCTTGGCAAGTAAGCTTAACCAACATAAAATAACTGTAGGTAGCTATAAGGAGCTTCTCTCTCCCTCTCTCCCTCACCTTCTCCCTTCTGTCTCTCTCCCTCAGGTCACTATCTAAGTTACACTCCTCTCCATATTTTTTTGAAATTGTCTTGATATATAGATATCTATTTTCAGTCTAACACCACCAACAGTCTCCTGAATTTTTAAAGTGCCATATATTTAAATGAGTTTTAGCTACATGACTCTCCATCTGTTTCAAAACTCATCTAAAAATACTTTTCTCTTGTCTGCCTCTAAATGTTAGCCTCCTTTTACACTTCCTTTATAGCTATAAGAGAGATATATATCATCATTTATTTGAGGTATTCAAAGCAAAGTTACTTTGGGAATTATCTTATGTAACATTATTGTTAGATTTTGAATTTCTGATGTACCTTTTTTTCTTATTATTATACAAATTATGGTCAAATTTTCAATTCCCTTTGTTTTCAGCCACTCTATATTGGGTTTTGTTTGTTTGTTTTTAAATTATTTTGAGTTCTATTCCAGTCACACCTAATAAAAAGTTGAAATACAATTCTTCATATTGAAGAATTTATATAGAATCAAAATTTAGCTAGTGCATACACTTTTCTGATTTATTTAGTTTTAAAATGGTCTTAATGAGTCAAAAGTCCTATTGACTGTAGCGAGCATTTTGCCAGAATACTTGAGTTAGCTGTAGCTTTAACAGATTGGTAGTGGAAATGCTAAGTCAGGGACATTCTGCCATATGGATTTTTCCACTTTTAATGTATACTTAAAGTAGATTTTGATGCAAAGATGTTCATCCTCTGCTAAGCAGTCACAAAAGTTTTGCCACTGTCTTTATGACTGTAAAGAAGCATTTCCTGACTTCCCCACTGGAGGCTCAATTTTGATGAACTCTGCAGAGTTTATCATGTCTGCGGACATTTCTGATTAGGACACCTACGGTGTTATGTGGAAGTAGTCATGTGCAGAGAGAAAAGCCAAGACCTCAATCACTGAGATAATACAACATTAGCATTAGCCAGAATAAATGAGAAAATTGCAAGTCACATAACGAAGTCTAATTTTCACAGGGATTAGATTCTAAACAAGACTAAGCACCAATGCCCAAAGATCAGGCTAACATAGAATCATAGAATCATAGAATCAGTCAGGGTTGGAAGGGACCACAAGGATCATCTAGTTCCAACCCCCCCTGCCATGGGCAGGGACACCCTACACTAGATCAGGCTGGCCAGAGCCTTGTCCAGCCTGGTCTTAAACACCTCCAGGGACGGGGCCTCAACCACCTCCCTGGATAACCCATTCCAGGCCTTCACCACTCTCATGGGAAGAACTTCTTCCTCACATCTAGCCTGAATCTCCCCATTTCCAGCTTCATTCCATTCCCCCTAGTCCTATCACTACCTGAGATCCTGAGAAGTCCCTCCCCAGCCTTCCTGTAGGCCTCCTTCAGATACTGGAAGGCCACAATGAGGTCACCTGGGAGCCTTCTCTTCTCCAGACTGAACAGCCCCAACTCCTTCAGTCTGTCCTCAGAGGAGAGGTGCTCCAGCCCTCTGATCATCCTCGTGGCCCTTCTCTGGACACGCTCCAGCATGTCCACATCCCTCCTGTAATAGGGGCTCCAGAACTGGAGGCAGTACTCCAGGTGGGGTCTCACCAGGGCTGAGTAGATGGGGAGAATCACCTCCCTTGACCTGCTGGTCACACTTCTCCTGATGAAGCCCAGGATCTGATTGGCTTTCCGGGCTGCAAGCGCACATTGAGAGCTCATGTCGAGCTTCTCGTCCACCAGCACCCCCAAGTCTCTCTCCTCAGGGCTGCTCTCCAGCCAGTCACTGCCCAGCCTGTATTTGTGCCTGGGATTGCCTCGACCCAGATGCAGGACCCTGCACTTGGTCTTGTTGAAGCTCATGAGGTTGGCTTGTGCCCACCTCTCCAGCCTGTCCAGGTCCCTCTGGATGGCATCCCTTCCCTCCAGTGTGTCCACTGCACCACACAGCTTGGTGTCATCAGCAAACTTGCTGAGGGTGCACTCGATGCCACTGTCCATGGCACCCACAAAGATGTT
Organism: Picus viridis; assembly: GCA_033816785.1. Classification (NCBI taxonomy): domain Eukaryota; kingdom Metazoa; phylum Chordata; class Aves; order Piciformes; family Picidae; genus Picus; species Picus viridis. The sequence goes on from CM066566.1 coordinate 63,914,713, forward strand.
GAACAAGACAGGTCCCAGGACTGATCCCTGAGGGACTCTGCTTGTCACTGGCCTCCACTGGGACATGGACCCGTTGACAGCCACTCTTTGGGAGCAGCCATCAAGCCAGTTCTTTATCCATCTAGTGGTCCATCCATCAAACCCATGTGTCACCAGCTTGGAGACCAGGAGGTGGTGCGGGACAGTGTCGAAGGCTTTGCTCAAGTCCAGGTAAACGACATCAGTTGCTCGCCCCTCATCTATTAATGCTGTCACCTGATCATAGAAGGCCACCAGGTTTGTCAGGCAGGATTTGCCCTTGGCAAAGCCATGCTGACTACTCCCAATCACCTCTTCACTATTCTTCTGAGTCATTAGTGCCTCCAGGAGGATCTGCTCCATGATCTTTCCGGGCACAGAGGTGAGACTGGCCTGTAGTTCCCCGGTTCCTCCTTCTTGCCCTTTTTGAAAATGGGAGTAATGTTTCCCCTTTTCCAGTCTGTGGGGACTTCCCCAGTCTGCCATGACTTCTGGAATAGAATAGAGAGGGGCTTGGCAACCTCATCTGCCAGTTCTCTCAGCACCCGTGGGTGTATCCCGTCGGGTCCCATGGACTTGAACACTTTCAGGTTCTTCAGGTGATCACGAACCTGAGCTTCACTTATGATGGGCAGTTCTTCCTCCCTGTCCCTGGCATCATCTGCCATGACACCAGGAGTCTTGCTGGAGGCCCTTGCAGTGAAGACTGAGGTAAAGAAGTGATTGAGTACCTCAGCCTTTTCCACATCACTAGTGACTAATGCACCACTTTCCTTTCTGAGGGGGCCCACACCTTCCTTAGTCTTCTTCTTGCCATTAACATACCTATAGAAATTCTTAGTGCTCCCTTTAACCCCCCTGGCTAGATTCAGTTCAAACTCTGCTTTGGCTTTCCTAACCAGGCCTCTTGCTGCTCGGGCAGCTTCCTTATATACCCCCTGTTCTATCTGTCCTTCCCTCCACTTCCTGTAGAGTTTCTTTTTAAGTGATAGTGTGTCCAGCAGCTCCTTGTTCATCCAGGCAGGCCTCCTAGCATTCCTTCCTGCTTTTCTCCTTGTAGGTATACATAGCTCCTGGACACAGAGGAGGTGGTCCTTGAATACTGACCAGCTGTCCTGGGTCCCTCTTCCCTTCAGGGCTTCATCCCATGACACTTTGGCTAGCAGATCCCTGCAGCGATCGAAGTCTGCACGCCTAAAGTCTAGGGTCCTAAGCTTAGAATATGTCCTCCTGATTGCCCTGAGGATATTAAATTCAACATGCACAAAAGCAGACATTCATTTATGTAGGCAATGTGTGTGGTGGTTTGGGCTGGGTGCCCCTGCTGCATGGAGTGCTTCCTGTGTCCAGAAGTCCAGCCCAGTGGGTGGACACAGGAAGCCAGGTATCTCCTACCACAATCCCCTGCACCACTATAAAATCTAGCGTGGGGTCCGCCTCTTTCTTTTTCTTCCCTCGCCAGCACCCGGTAACTGGGGAGACGTCTCCCGGCCTTGGGCCTGGCTAGGCCCAAGGCCAGGGGATGGGCGGTCTCAGGCCTGGCCAGCTGAAACTAGCCTAGCAGTGGGGGGGGAAGAATGAGCCCTGGGGGTCTTGGGCCCACCCTCAGGTGGGGATGGGATGTATCTGGGTCTGTTTTGGGGTTCTTTCTGTCACTGTTTCTGGTTCTTTTGTGCGCATTCACCCTTTTCTTTTTAAACTTTTCCATCACTTTTGCAATCCGTTTGTCAGAGTCATTATTTTGCCTGTGGTGGGGAGGGGGCTGCCTCAACCCACTACAATGTGCATGAGAAAATACCATCACCGTGGAGTCAAACCTGTAAACCATGACTTGTATATCTATTTTTGTCTCAACTGTGAACTCAAGAATTGAATTATACCTGCATTTTCATATTCTTCATTGACTGCCTGATATTTTGAAAATCACCTCTCCGGATTTTCTCATCCAGTAGAACAGTTCATCATAATTAATCTAATGTTTTATGCTGTCTTCCTAGCAGTACTGTTTAGCAAAATCTTACTATAATAATAAAAAAGAAAAACCTGAATCACTGTGATGCTTACAGAGCATTCACAAATGATTTGTTTATCATAGTTGATTACTATTTCTGTGTGTTTCCTTACACATAAAAAATATAGCTGCCTCAACAATTTTGTAAAGCTGATATTCATTGAAATTCATATTTACATGCAACTACACCACATATTGAAATAACCCTGGTATAGAAGTTTTGTCACTCTTTCGTATACTTTTCTTGCTGGAAGCAGAAATTTGGGTAGTTGGAAGAAAGTCATGGCAAGAGGATTAAGGCATAGAATGTGAGGTAAAGACATAAACAGAGATAACCATCAAGGAGGACACAGCTTCTTTCATTTTCAGACACCAAACCAGTTAGGTATGTACCTGATGTAATGTCATGAAAAATATGAGCCAGGTTTAGATGTCTTGACTGTCTGAGAGTAAAGCTTGCCATCATATATTTTATAGGCAATGCTAATCTGCACATGCTGTGTAGGTATTCTGCTGCAGCTGTTGACAATGCAAGCTGGTTAATTAAGAAATTGGGTTTTCATTGCTTCGGAAGCCTGGTACATTATTTCATGAAACATTAGTTCATGAATATTTTCACCATTTATTCAAGACTATTTTCTTTAAATGGATTTTTCACCTTACCACAAAAATTCCCCATTATGGATTTTCATGCAGGCAAAAGCTAGGGAGGAAAGAGAGAAAGAGGGAAGAATGGGGAGAGGGGTAAAGTAGAGAAGGATGGACAAAGGCAGGAAGAAATAGCAGTATGAACATCTGCCTCATATGATTAGCAGATGGGGATGATTAAAGGGGTTGACAGGATAAGAAGTTCATGTAATGAATTGTGGAAGACATTAGTGAAAAATAAATTTTAAAAAATTTAAAGTGAGGAAAAGTGAGAAGGGAAGGTTTGGGAAGGTTTGGGAAGGTTTGGGAAGGGAAGGTTTGGGAAGGTTTGGGAAGGGAAGGTTTGGGAAGGTTTGGGAAGGTTTGGGAAGGTTTGGGAAGGGAAGGTTTGGGAAGGTTTGGGAAGGGAAGGTTTGGGAAGGGAAAGGTTTGGGAAGGGAAGGGAAGGTTTGGGAAGGTTTGTGAAGGTTTGGGAAGGGAAGGTTTGTGAAGGTTTGGGAAGGGAAGGAAGGTTTGGGAAGGGAAGGAAAGGTTTGGGAAGGGAAGGGAAGGTTTGGGAAGGTTTGGGAAGGTTTGGGAAGGGAAGGGAAGGGAAGGGAAGGAAGGGAAGGGAAGGGAAGGAAGGGAAGGGAAGGGAAGGGAAGGAAAGGGAAGGGAAGGGAAGGGAAGGGAAGGGAAGGAAGGGAAGGGAAGGAAGGTTTGGGAAGGAAGGGAAGGAAGGAAGGGAAGGAAGGGAAGGGAAGGAAGGGAAGGAAGGAAGGAAGGGAAGGAAGGAAGGAAGGAAGGAAGGAAGGAAGGGAAGGAAGGGAAGGAAGGAAGGAAGGGAAGGAAGGGAAGGAAGGAAGGTTTGGGAAGGGAAGGGAAGGGAAGGTTTGGGAAGGGAAGGGAAGGTTTGGGAAGGGAAGGGAAGGGAAGGTTTGGGAAGGGAAGGGAAGGTTTGGGAAGGGAAGGGAAGGTTTGGGAAGGTTTGGGAAGGGAAGGAAGGGAAGGTTTGGGAAGGGAAGGTTAGGGAAGGAAGGAAGGGAAGGGAAGGGAAGGGAAGGGAAGGGAAGGGAAGGGAAGGGAAGGGAAGGGAAGGAAGGGAAGGAAGGAAGGAAGGAAGGAAGGAAGGGAAGGAAGGAAGGAAGGGAAGGGAAGGGAAGGAAGGAAGGGAAGGGAAGGGAAGGGAAGGGAAGGGAAGGGAAGGGAAGGGAAGGAAGGAAGGGAAGGGAAGGGAAGGTTTGGGAAGGGAAGGGAAGGGAAGGGAAGGTTTGGGAAGGGAAGGGAAGGGAAGGTTTGGGAAGGAAGGGAAGGGAAGGTTTGGGAAGGGGAAGGAAGGTAAGGTTTGGGAAGGGAAGGGAAGGTTTGGGAAGGAAGGGAAGGGAAGGTTTGGGAAGGGAAGGGAAGGTTTGGGAAAGGGAGGAAGGAAGGTTTGGGAAGGTTTGGGAAGGTTTGGGGAAGGGAAGGGAAGGGAAGGGAAGGGAAGGTAAGGGAAGGAAGGAAGGGAAGGGAAGGAAGGGAAGGAAGGGAAGGAAGGGAAGGGAAGGAAGGGGAAGGGAGGGAAGGGAAGGAAGGGAAGGGAAGGGAAGGGAAGGGAAGGGAAGGAAGGGGAAGGAAGGGAAGGGAAGGGAAGGAAGGGAAGGAAGGAAGGAAGGGAAGGGAAGGAAGGTTTGGGAAGGGAAGGAAAGGAAGGAAGGAAGGGAAGGGAAGGAAGGGAAGGGAAGGAAGGGAAGGGAAGGAAGGAAGGAAGGAAGGTTTGGGAAGGGAAGGAAGGGAAGGAAGGGAAGGGAAGGGAAGGAAGGGAAGGGAAGGGAAGGTTTGGGAAGGGAAGGGAAGGGAAGGTTTGGGAAGGGGGAGGGAAGGTTTGGGAAGGGAAGGGAAGGTTTGGGAAGGGGGAAGGGAAGGAAGGGAAGGTTTGGGAAGGGAAGGGAAGGGAAGGGAAGGGAAGGGAAGGTTAGGGAAGGAAGGGAAGGGAAGGAAGGAAGGAAGGGAAGGGAAGGAAGGGAAGGAAGGAAGGGAAGGGAAGGGAAGGGAAGGAAGGGAAGGGAAGGGAAGGGAAGGGAAGGAAGGGAAGGGAAGGGAAGGGAAGGGAAGGGAAGGGAAGGAAGGAAGGGAAGGAAGGGGAAGGAAGGAAGGAAGGGAAGGGAAGGGAAGGGAAGGGAAGGGAAGGGAAGGAAGGGAAGGGAAGGGAAGGTTTGGGAAGGGAAGGGAAGGTTTGGGAAGGGAAGGGAAGGTTTGGGAAGGGAAGGAAGGGAAGGTTTGGGAAGGGAAGGAAGGGAAGGTTTGGGAAGGGAAGGGAAGGTTTGGGAAGGGAAGGGAAGGTTTGGGAAGGGAAGGGAAGGTTTGGGAAGGGAAGGGAAGGTTTGGGAAGGTTTGGGAAGGTTTGGGAAGGGAAGGGAAGGGAAGGGAAGGGAAGGGAAGGGAAGGGAAGGAAGGGAAGGGAAGGAAGGGAAGGGGAAGGAAGGGAAGGGAAGGGAAGGAAGGAAGGGAAGGAAGGGAAGGGAAGGGAAGGGAAGGGAAGGGAAGGGAAGGGAAGGGAAGGGAAGGAAGGGAAGGGAAGGTTTGGGAAGGGAAGGAAGGGAAGGGAAGGGAAGGTTTGGGAAGGTTTGGGAAGGGAAGGGAAGGGAAGGGAAGGGAAGGAAGGGAAGGGAAGGGAAGGAAGGGAAGGGAAGGAAGGGAAGGAAGGGAAGGGAAGGGAAGGGAAGGGAAGGGAAGGAAGGAAGGGAAGGAAGGGAAGGGAAGGGAAGGAAGGAAGGGAAGGGAAGGGAAGGGAAGGGAAGGGAAGGGAAGGGAACTAGCAAAGCACAGAAATAAACTATTTCTGCTCCCAGAGAGACAGAAAGTACTGTAAGCATTGTACAAGGATGACATAATACTTCCAGAACATTTTATATCATACATTCATCCCTGATTGAAAATATGAACCTTATTTTTTTCCCAAGCAGTAATAATGCTCTGGTAAGTTTGTTTTGATATAATTGGAAAGGTAGGAGGGCTCTGTTAAGGAGTTGAATAAGCAATTGTTCCAGACAAAAAAACAAATTACAACTACAATTCTTGTAGTTGGTAACTACAAGAATACTGTAGCGAGTGTGGAAAAATCTTGTTGCCTTGGCTATACTGACACATTATTTGTGAAAACTAGCCTTTGTCTCCTACTGACAACAAAACCTTCTACTTCTTGATGTGAGACAGAATGATTCAGACAGAGAATGAACTGTTAATGACTGATTTCCTCATAAGCACAGGACTCAACATGGCAGAGACCAGCCCCTGAGGTTCATCTTGATTTTATTCATGTCCCTGGTGAAGAGCGCACAGAATTTAAGGATTCATTTGGCATTTCTAATGCATTCCAGTCAGAAACTGATTTCTGTGGTAAAAATAACTTTCAGAAAACAAGTTTCTATAGACTGTAAAGGTATAGTGACTTTTCCAATGAAAAATCATGCATAACCCATAAGATTTAAGGACTATTTCAATATATTTGAGAATAGTGAATTTCTCATAGATGTCAGTTAACCTAATGCAAATTTCACAGTTCTGCTCAAGAAGTACCTTTCTCTCACATACATATATGAAATTTGAGAAATACCTTATGCACTTGCAATTCATGCACATTCCCTGGTAGAAAGTCAAATATTCTTTGTTTATAACATTGTTCCTAAGCAACTGGAAGTCATGCAGTTTCCTTGTTAGTGATTTAGATTTTTGCATAGAATTCTTCCTGGAGAAGAATTATGGTAATTAAAATATGAATTTGCAGATGGCAGCTTTCCTGATCAAGATAATGTATTATGGGAAATGAAATGTATTTTACTCATAACAATGGAGAAAAGTATCTTTATATAGTCATAAGCATACGGACAAGAGATTTGGACTAGCATGAAAAAGTGCCAAAACCCTAGAAGATAGCAATATTGGTCATATCATCAGTTCTGGAAAATAAGTGGTTAAACATGTAGTAGGATATAACTGGAACAAATAGCATAGACTTCCTTTCTTTATCAGTGACTTGGATGAGGGGATCGAGTGTACCCTCAGTAAGTTTGCAGATGACAGAAAATTAGGTGGGAGTGTTACTCTGCTTGAGGGTAGGGTGGCTCTACAGAAGGACCAGGATAGGTTGGATCAATGGCCTGAGGTCAGCTGTATGAGCTTCAACAAGGCCAAGTGCCGAGTCCTGCACCTGGGCCACAACAACCCCATGCAAAGTTACAAGCCTGGGGAAGAATGGCTAGAGAGCTGTGTGGTGGAGAGGGACCTGTGGGTGCTGATTGACAAGACATTGAATATCAGCCAGCAGTGTGCCCAGCTGGCCAAGAAAGGCAACGACATCCTGGCCTGTATTAGAAACAGTGTGGCCAGTAGGACCAGGGAGGTGATTGTCCTTCTGCATTCAACATTGGTGAGGCTGCACCTCAAGTACTGTGTTCAGCTTTGGACAATACAGCTCAGGAAGGACATTGAGGCACTGGAGCAGGTACAGAGAAGAGCTACTAAGCTGGGGAAGGTTCTGGAGAGCAAGTCCTATGAGAAGTCACTGAGACAACTGGAGCTGTTTAGTCCACACAAAAAAAGAGGCTGAGGGAGACTTTATTGCTCTCTACAACTACCTGAAAGGAGGTTGTAGAGAGGTAGGCACTGGTCTCTTCTCACAACTAATGGTAGAACAAGAGGGAATGTCCTCAGGCTGCTCAAGGGGAGGTTTAGGCTTAAGATTAGGAAATTTTTTTTCATGGAAAGGGCTGTCAGGCACTGCAGCAGGCTACAATACAATACACCAGGTTGGAAGAGACCTTCAAGATCATCGCGTCCAACCCATCAACCAATCCAACCCACCCAACAACTAGACCATACAGCCAAGCACCCCATCAAGTCTTCTCCTGAACACCTCCAATGAAGGTGACTCCACCTCCTCCACGGGTAGCCGATTCCAATGGACAATCACTCTCTCCGTGTAGAACTTCTTCCTAACATCCAGCCTAAACCTGCCCTGGCGCAGCCTGAGACTGTGTCCTCTTGTTCTGGTGCTGGCTGCCTGGGAGAAGAGGCCAATGGTTGAATTGCCTTCCCTGGAAGTGTGTTATAACTATGTGGATCTGGTGCCTGGGGACATGGTGTAGTGACGGATTTGGTTGAGTAGGATAAATAGCTGGACTTGATGACCTCAGAGGTCCTTTCCAGCCTGGATGATATTGTGATTCTGTGACTTAGGTGAACATCTGAGACTCTGATACACAGATGAAGAGACTGTAGTAATTATTTGTAGGAAAAATTGATGTGAGTCTATTATAAGAACTACTACCTAATTTCCACCAGACTCTGTGGACGTAAATAATAAACCTTACTTAGAATTAAAACTGAAAAAAATATGTTCTTATATTGAAACTATGACAGCCCCGATGCAAGTGTAAAGATAATTTGGGGGATAAAATGTAAATGCAAAAAAATGAGGAAATAATCTGCAAAGGTGGCTGATTTTAGACTCTTCTAAAAAAGGAGAAAGTAAATGAGGCTTTTAATTTAATCAGCCGTCCAACATAGAAAAAAATGCCAATAACAGGATTTTTAAATACTAAAGTATTAATTGGAAGTCATAGAATCATAGAATCAACCAGGTTGGAAGAGACCTCCAAGATCATCCAGTCCAAACTATCACCCAGCCCTATCCAGTCAACTAGACCATGGCACTAAGTGCCTCATAGATTCTTTTCCTGAAGATCTCCAGGGACGGCAACTCCAGCACCCTCCCTTGGCAGCCCATTCCCCTGTCCAATCACTCTCTATGTGAAGAATTTCTTCCTAATATCCAGTCTAAACCTCCCCTAGCACAATTTGAAGCTGTGTGCCCTTGTTCTATTGCTGGTTGCCTGGGAGAACAGACCAACCCCCACCTAGCTACAACCTCCCTTCAAGTAGATGTAGACAGCAATGAGGTCTCCCTGAGCCTCCTCTTCTCCAGGATAAACAACCCCAGCTCCCTCAGCCTCTCCTCATAAGGCTTGTGTTCCAGGCCCCTCACCAGTTTCATCACCGTTCCCTGGACACGTTCCAGCAACTCAACCTCTCTCTTGAATTGAGGGGCCCAGAACTGGACACAGTATTGAAAGTGTAGCCTGACCAGTGCTGAGTACAGGGGAAGAATAACCTCCCTTGTACTGCTAGCCAGACTATTCCTGATACAGGCCAGGATGCCATTGGCTCTCCTGTCTGCCTGGGCACACTGCTGGCTCATGTTCAGCCTACTATCTATCAACACCCCCAGGTCCCTTTCTCCCTGGCTGATCTCCAGCCACTCTGTCCCCAGCATGTAGAGTTGTTTGGGGTTGTTGTGGCCAAAGAGCAGCACTTAGCCTTGTTAAATCTCATGCCATTGGCCTCTGCCCACCCACCCTGCCTGTCAAGGTCCCTCTGCAGGGCCCTCTTACCCTCCAACAGATTGACTCCTGCTCCTAACTTGGTGTAATCTGCAAACTTACTGATGATGGATTCAACCCCCCCCGTCCAGATCATCAGTAAAGTTATTGAACAGGATTGGGCCCAGCATTGATTCCTGGGGGACAGCACTAGTGACTGGCTGCCAGCTGGATGTGGCACCATTCACCACCACTCTCTGAGTCCTTTCATAAGCATATGAGGATAATGCAGTTAAACTCACTGTCTGAAATATTGTTTAAGAAGAAGAATGAGTTCAGTGATATTGACAACTATTCTGGTTTTCCTCTTAAGAGAGATTTGAAACAAATAAGTGGCTGTCACTATGAAATCACAAAATCAAATATTGTCAGACAAGAAAGATATAAAGCACTAAACTAAGAAACTTAATTTGAAAAAAAACATTGAACAAACTTGTAAAACTGGTCAGGATAGTCTCATAAATATAACCAATGAATAAGGAATGCTGGGAAAGCTGACTATTTACTGATAAAGTCTATACTAACTGCTCTGGAGAAAATTATCCAGATCTTAATAAAATATGGAAAGCATACAAAGAATATATAATGAATGTATGACCTGAAAATCAAATTTGAAACATGTAAAAAGTTGAAAAGAAAACAAAAGAGAACATAACAAATGCAAAAAGAATAATCATAGTGGTAAAATAAGTATAATTATTGTGCAAAATGCAGTTTTATTAACAGGAATTCAATAATAGCAAGAAAATCTGTCAATGTATAGTATAAATAACAAAGAAATATAAATAACAAAGAAAAGCAAGATAAAGGAACAGTAAGAAACATGATTAAGCAGAAATAGAGAATAGACAACACTTAAAGACTGTGCAGTCATTACCTTCTTTACCTTTGTCTTTATTACGTATAGACTAATTTTGATTAGGTCCTTAATATTACTAAACGTGAAACAGGGATGTTGTCTGATTAGGAAAGGAAAAGTTTGTTGTTTGTTTTGTTGTGGTTTTTTTTCAAAGCAGTGTCTGACTGACAGCAATTCTCTTCCTTAATTTGTAGAAGACAAAGGTGATCTTGGGGGGCTAATGAAAAACAAATATGCCCTTAGGAAAGAGGCAGAAAAAAAAAAACAAACCCAAACAACACACACACACACAAAAACAAAACAACCAAAGGACAATTATAAGTTATTTATCATTTTCTGGAATTATTTGGAATGAGAATCTTCAGTCTGCAAAATAATTTGGTATGAATTCTTAAAGAATCTTTTTAAAAAAAAATTTGTAGATATAATAAACACAAAACTATCACTGCTGTGGTGACCAGGAAATGCTAATATCCATGCCAATCTAATTATCTTCTCTGATAAATAGTTGCAGTAAATGAAGGGAAAGTGCAAAAGTATTAAATAAATTTTACATTGTTAATATTTTGTTCTTCACATCTTATTCTAAGAAAATGGAGCATAAATAGAAATATCCACATGTATATGAAAAGAATGGTTTCAAAAGAAGAGTTAAAACTACTCACTGACACCTGAAAAGACACCCATACAACCTTTAAGATTTTTCCTGGGTGTAGTCAGTGTTTCCATCAACAACACATGGTATTCCCTTGAAATGAAAAGCATAGATAACATGAGGCAATGAAAATCACTAAAGTTTAGAAGATGAGATTGGAACTGAAAAATATCTCACTTGCCTGTGGAGACATTATGATAACAACAAGACAAAAATTTATACAGACATGTTAAAGTATCTGGCTACCGGAAGAAAGCAAAAATAAAAAGGAAAGGAAAGGGAACATGATAGTAGACTTCCAATATATCACTGTTATATGTGATCAGTTATTGTCCATGACTTTTCAGAAAGCAACTTGAAGTCATCAGCGTAATTTTAAATACAGACAATTGAAACCAGAGATTACTAAATGTTAGCAGTACAGTTGGCCTGAAGAGACTGCTGATAGTCAATGTGGTGTTTCCCGGCACTATTTTTAAACACATAAAATAGTACCTGGTACTGTCATGCAAGCATTCCTGGCCCTGTTACCGTACAAGTGTTTCCAAACCCATAGTTTTGTAATTTGGTTTCTCTTGGGCTGCTTTCTATAGGAATATAAGGTGGTGGTTGAAGCATCAAAATAAAAAGCAAAATATCCAACATGTCCTTCTTTCTGCCTCATTTAAAAAATCATTGCAAAAGATGAACCTCAATAGTCAGTTTAATGACATTTACTGAAAAGAAGATATGAATTAAGAGATCAAAGTGGAAATCTTAGAAATGGTTCATTCCTGTGTGTTGTTTGATTACCTTCAAAAGGGATTTGTAGTTTTGTTGATGTATTAAAGTGAAAAGTTTCCAACTTAAGAGGGAAAGCAATAAACTGGATTAGTTTCACCCAACTGTTTCACAGAATACAAAGTATTTTTGGTTCTATTGTTATGCACTGCATATAGTAGTATCTACCTACTTGGCTTCTGTTGCTTTTGTGTGTGTGCTTTCTTTGTTGTTGTTGTTTGCTTGTTTGCTTGTTTGTTTGTTGTGTTTTTATTTCACACTTTGACAGAATGTTTTTTACCAAACTGATCAATTCATGTTTTTCTTAAGTGGGCAAATTGTCCCACTGAGCATCAGAATACTGAGGGTTTTGGTTTGGTTTTGGTTTGGTTTGGTTTGGTTTAAATGTCTACACAGAAAATTCAAGATAAGGTCTTACATTTGAATATATAACTTACTCATGACTGTCAGACATTGGCAGAGAGCTTGCTTAAATAATGCTATTTAAATACTAGCTCAAATTCACAGAATTGTGAATAAAAAATTAGACACTTCACAAGAGGCCCTAAGTCACACTTGTACTGGTAAACTTGTTGCATCTTCTTATTGCCAGAGAACTGAAATGTTAAGTGTAATGTGTTGATCCAGAGAGACATAATTTTCCCACTTTTGAGAAGTTTTTGAGATTTCCCAAAGGCCGTTATGCACTGCTGACCAGAAAGCTTGGATAAACACATTGCTGGTAGATTTTCTTACTGACCAATATGACTGTTGTGGGGGAATATTCAAAGTTTGCAAGGAGTAAAAAAAGAAACAAAAACCTGAAAGCAACAAACACAAGAGGAAAGCAAACAAAAGCAAAACCAAACCAAAGAAACAAAAAACCTGCAAAGATCTAACTCCAAAGCAATTAATCACCATCTTCTTCCATTTTTATGCAGAGTTTACAATACCTATGCTTGATGTGGAATGAACTACTTGTTCTCCAATTAGTAATCCAATATTTATACAAAATAGAAGAAACTGACATATGGAAGATATTCTACATAGTCAAGTGTCTGCTTAGCAATGAGATGTAGTCAGACAGAAAAGAGACAAAATGTATTTGAACACTCTAATCACGTTGCTAATTGTGGCTCTAGAGCCAAAGTTGATGTGCAGTTAGCCCAGCTTTCTTTGCAGTACTTCTTTAACTGAGGTATCATTCACATTGGCATATTATAGAATCATAAAATATATGCCTCCTAGACCTCCAAGATCATCCAGCACAACTTTGGACCCAGCACTGAAGGGTCAACATTAAACCATGTACCTAAGCACCAAGTCCACACTCCATTTGCAAACCTCCATGGATGGTGACTACACCACTGCCCTGGGTAGACCATTCTAATGTTTGATAAATCTTTCAGTGAAGAAGTATTTCCTAACATGCAGCCTCAACCTCCCCTGGCACAGCTTGTAACCATTTTCCCTAGTCCTATCACTTGCCATCAAGGAGAAGGGGCTGGCCCCCATCTCCCTTCAATCTCCCTTCAGATAAAGAGCAATAAGATCTCCCATCAGCCTCTTCTTCTATAGACTGAGCAAGCCCAGCTCCCTCAGGCACTCCTCATAGGCCATGTGCTCCAGGCCTTTCACAAGCCTTCACTGTCCTTCTCTGGACATCCTCCAGCACTTCAGTATCCTTCCTATAGTGGGAGGCCCAGAAGTGAACACAACCACCTTAACATTTGCTAACTGGGTATTTTAAGGGTTTGACAAAATTAATTTATGCTGTTACACTAGCATTTTCTATCATGCCCTACACTATTCAATATCCACCTACTTAGCAATGTCACAGAAGCTTTTTTCCCATGTTTCAGAGATGCCCTTCTTGCAAAGCTGATGTCACCTCTGTTAAGGTTGATTTACCAAGGTTATTTGTATCATCAGTGATTTTCCACTGTTCAGTATGACCATACAGAAGGACATCATTCCTCCCAAGCGGTGAAATGGTGTAGCTTTTCTCTCATCACTGCTTTGAAAGAAAAGGATCAGTTTTGATATTTATTAATGAGGAAAAGCAAACATCAGATGTTTCACAAATCCCCCTTCCTGCATATATGCATAGGGACTGAATCCATGGCCAGAAGCTGAACTACTGCAGCATTAGTCAACAGAGCTTGGCAGACTCTCTGTTCTTACTTCCTTCCAGCTATACAGACTCTCTGAAATGTTTGGCTGTATCATGAGGATCATTCTCTACCCATACCATGATTCATCATTCCTTCATTATAGCACTTTTATTCACAAGAAAAACTAGCCAGATAAGTAAACAGAATTGAATTTAACTATTGGAAACAAAATACCCTTTCCTCTTTTCTTGATATGAAAGCATGTATCTTCAAAAAAAAAGTTCATTTTTATTTTTTTTCCCTAGCTCTACTGGAATCTATGGAAAACTAACTTATATTTGCTTTGAACAGTTAACAACACTGACATTTTCTCTTTTATTTTTTGCTGCATTTTTACATAGAAAGAAACCATTAGAAAAAACATGCTAGCAAAACAAGGATGTAGGCTTCTCTCAGCACTGAAATCTTGACTGCAAGGCACATTAATAGAAAAAAAAAAGGTAATATCTTCCACTTCTTTTTCTAAATATATATATTTCAATTATTAGATGCTAAAGGAAGCAGGAAATTTGCAAGATCATGAATATTTTTTGCTGCAACAGGTTTCTGAATTTTAAATTCTAAACTTTGCTGTCTTAAGAAATGGTAAAATCTACACTGCTGACTGGGACTTTATATGAACATATATTTTCATATATACTTATCAGTTGCAACATTATGCAAGTAAACATGTTTAAGTAAACATTAAAAAAAGTGTCAATCATTTGTTCAGACAAAACAGCCTGTGATGATAAGACCAGAAAGTTTAGGTGTGCTTTTTTTTGCTGTCACAAATGAAATAGATCTGGGATGTCAATTTTTATTAAGAATGCATCTGCGTTGCTACATAAGAGAGCTGCTCCATGAGCAATGTCTTGCCCTGAGGCTTTGTGGCCCACAGTGGTTCACATGGGTACTGCTCAAGGTGAACTAATTCCAGAGAAGTTTGGATACAGCTAAAAGGAAACCAGTTCTGAATCCTCCCAGGGTCCTATGTGATACCTGTTAGGCCTTGTACATACATTGTATTACACATTTTCTTTCAGAATACCTGAAATAACATGAAAGCTGTATTGCAGCCTTTTGGAGTGCTATATTTTATAGCCTAAGAATGTGGATATGTATTATATACAATAGGTTGTGCTAGAAGATACCGTTTTGTCAACACTTGCTCATTTTTTTTATTCATTCTGGAGCTTACCTACCTATGCATAAACTGGAGGAGTCTTAAGAGTGCTTTTAAGCTTCTGTATCTAACTTCATAATGAGAGACCAAATGTAGCCTCAGACCAAACAGGATTATCAGGCTGACACCTGCAGCTGTTTAATACTACTGTGATCCATTGTAGATTAGTCCTGGAAAGATGCAGCTGGGTTGGTACAAAACACAGCCAGGAATAAAGTTAACACTTCAGTAACCCAGGGATAAAAAATTCAAGCCTGTCCATTAATAATCTTCTTTATTAATTAATATAGTAAAACTGTTTCTGAAGGAACAATTGCAGCCCAAGTTACACCACAACCAGAATCACAAGCTTTGACATAGACATCTATAAGCTTCCCTTCTGTAGACCATTATTCTTCTCATGGAACAACTATAGCTATGTAAAGTTGAGAGTAACCATATATTCACATTAACATTCAGTTCTCATAAGTAAATTTATAATGCAGATTGTGACATCCTGAGAGCTTAGTCCTTTAATCTTAATCACCATAGTAGCAATTTATTTGAGTAGCCCTATTGACATGAAGGGAATTGCTCAGTTATTTTATAAACTGGGGAATTTAATACAATGTGGCAGAATTAATAATAATCTTGAATTCTAAAGACAAAACTATATTGAGAAGATGCAGATAAAACGATGTAAACAAACTTCAGTGGTGTTTGGTGCTTTTTGGAATGGTTTCTATATGAGACAAAACTATATATTTAATGGGGATGCTACATAATCAAAAAGCAAGACAAGGAAATGATAAAGTTCTCACTTTCACATTATAAAGTGACAGATGTCTGTGATTATGAATGATATGTGTTACAGAAAGTGTGATTTCTCATTCTAAACTCTGCCAGTCTACTATTTCATTCTAATCAACATTTTATGGCAGCAAGTCATGCATCATTGTTTATTAATTGTGGAACCTAACTTCATGTACATTGACCAAAAATAAAAAATATTGTTCGACTTGGCAACGAATATATGTATGGTTTAAAATAGTCAGTAGTTGGAAAATTTGAATATGTTTACTGGAACCAGACAAGTTTTAACATATGAAAATGTAAATATGATATATTGCCACAAAAAGACTAGATTATTTGATTAAAAAAAGAGTGAGCATGCTTTATGAATATTCATGAGCACAAACAGGTTTTTTTCCTTAATAAGTTCTTTTTGGATGACTGTGTGCTTACAAAGAAGTTACTTTTGTCATAAATTTTCTGTGTGAAATAGAAAAAACTGATGTAGACTCTCTTAGGAATCTATTTTGACATGAAAACTGACCCTAAAATGTCCTTGCTAACAGCTACATAAGGAGAGGTGCATCATAGCGAGAAACATTTAACCAAAAAAGCAAAAGGGTTTTCTAATGTTTTTCTTTTCCTCTTCCTTCCCACATCCCATTGGTAAATATCCAGGACAAATAACAGAACAAGAAATTTTCAAAAATCTTCTTCAGTGTCTTCAAAAACCCAGAACTGGATGATCTGTTAGTGCAAGTAGGCATTGAAGAGAGAAAAAGGTACATCCTTTGTGTCAAACGATATCATCACTATTAAAAACTTCAATCTGTAAAGGCATAGGATGTTCCATGTAAACATGAGGAAAAATTTTTTCCCTATGAGTGAGACAGAACACTGGAATAGGCTGCCCAGGAGGGTTGTGGGGTCTCTCTGGAAATATTCAAGACCGGGTGTGACCTAGTGTAGGTGGTCTTGCTCTGGCAGGGGGATTGGACTAGATGATCTTTTGAGGTCCCTTCTAGCCCCTGGCATTCTGTGATTCTGTGATACTATTACTACTACAGTTATCATTAGAATTAACATCACTAACTAGATCACAAAATGAACTTTAAAAATGTCGAAGCACATTGCCCTTAAAAAAATGAGAAAACATAGATAAGACATTTTTAAGATGGAAATATTTTCATTTGCATATTGATAAAAAAAAATCTTCAAAATGCGTACAAGCCTTGTTTATCATAGCTTTCAGTATTATTTTCTAAAGCATATTGACCTGTAGTATGGTAATAAAACTATACTATTTGATTTATAAAAACAATTTCTGAAGAATAATCTATCAAATATTCATTACATAATATGAAATTCTTAGATTTGTAGAAGGGTTTGGATTGGAAGGGATTTAAAGATCTAGATTCAACCACCCCACCATGATCAGGGACACCCTCCATTAGACCAGGTTACTTAAGGCTTTATCCAAACTGGCCTTGAACACCTCCAGGGAGGGGGTGTTGTGGATTTAAGACTGGATGGTCTAAGATGGAGCCTGTGTCAGAAAGCATCAGGAGAGACCCAAGGTTGCCCACTTGTTTTCTGGAGTCAGGAATACAGAGGCTGTGACAGTTTCAGGATATGCCTTTAAAATTAGCTGCATTTTTTTTAGCAGTTTTTTGAGTGAAGAAGTACAAACAAATCCAGAGCTGCCTGTAAAAAGGAAAACAAAAGATTATTCTAAATAAATTTCATTGGCCAGGTGTGAGATGTACCCTATCAATATCTCCCATTCCACTTCACTCCTTCCTTTTTTCTTCTGGCTGCTGCCTGCTTCACTGGAAGGATTTAAAGCATACTGACTTTTAACGATGCTTTGAGCTAACTGAACTCTCTCTAACATTCTCTTTTCTCTTTTTTTTTTCTAATTAAACAGAGGAAGAAGAGAGAGGTTAGGGGGAAGCAAGGCAGTGTCTCCCTGGAAAGGGGGGTTTCTGTGCTGTTTTTCTGATTGTAAATACCTGTATAATATTGTAAATAGTGTATATTTGTACATATTTATTGCATTCCATTGTAGAGTGTAGTTATTGCTTGAGAATACAGCTTCCATTTACTTCCCCAACTGAGTTAGCTGAGTTTTTGTTAATACGGGTGGGTTAAACCATCACAGAGCCTCAGAAGCAAATTGCACTCCATCAGAGAGCACCATTAACTGCCTTTGAGGATGTTTGAGCTGCTTCTGAAGTGATTGGAACTGACTCACAGTTCCTTTTAGCTCCCAGATTACCAGTTTTGACTTGAATGTTTAAAGGAAAAGGTTCATTCTCACACCATTGTCAGGGTCCAAACAGTGGACTCATGATGGTTCATTACTGTGATCTCAAAGTGCAAAAAACTCAGGTGACTCATGCCAGGGGGTTCATTTCAATCAGCAGCAAAACTTTTTAGTTTACCCATAGGAGGTAGAGAAAAGTGAGAGGAGAAGGGGGAAAAAGGTAAAATTAAGAAGGAAAAGGGCAGGAGTTCTATAACTACCAATAATGCAAGAGTTCAAAGACACCCCTCTGGTCCCAGGTCCAGTCTTGGTGGTCCTTCTTGATCTTAGTAGGCATAGCTTTCATTTGAAGTCTTACCATCTAGGTCTCTCCCACAGAACCTGCACCTGGAAAACCATGGAAACTGTGTTCCAATGCACAGGCTGTCACTTAATCAGGAATTTATTATGGAGTAGGCCACTACAGAGCTCATGCTAAGATGTTATCCTGACTTTCAGTCCTTCTCCTTGGGGCAAGGGGGTCCTGATTCCTGATGACAATGATAAGGCAGATAATCCTCTTTGGACCACTCTTTACAACCATGCAACAGATGATACATGGTCTAAGTAAATGGCTCTGAAAAGACAGCGAGCTGGCATGGGAAATCTTGAACAACCTGGTATTGTGGAATTGATCATGAATTGGCCATAATTCACAGACTTTGGAAAACCTCCAGAGCAGAGAGTAACTCATGTTGAGGAAGCTCCTCCATCTTTCTGATGATGAGAAATACACTTTGTTCACAGATGGATCCTGTTGTCTTGCAGGAAACACGTGGGGATGGAAGACTGCTGTGTGGATGCCTACAGGCAAAGCTGCAGAAGAAAAAGATGGAAAAGGTGAATCCAGCCAATTTGCAAAGGTAAAAGCCATACAGTTAGCTCTGGATGTAGCTGAACAAGAGGAGTGGCCAGGAGCAGGGAGGTCATTCTGCCCCTGTGCACTGCGCTGGTTGGGCCACACCTTGAGTATTGTGTCCAGTTCTGGGGCACTCAGTTTAGGGGTTGTCTACTACTCCCTGAAGGGAAGTTGTAGCTAGGTGGGGGTTGGTTTCTTCTCCCAGGTCGCCAACACCAGAACAAGAGGACACAGTCTGAAGCTGCACCAGGGGAGGTTTAGGCTGGATGTTAGGAGGAAAGTCTTCACAGAAGGAGTGATTGGCCATTGGAATGGGCTGCCCAGGGAGGTTGTGGAGTCACCATCCCTGGAAGTGTTTAAGAAGAGACTGGATGAGGCACTTAGTGCCATGGTTTAGTTGATTGTTGGGTGATCAGTTGGACTTGATGATCTTGAAGTTGGTTTTCAATCTGGTCAATTCTATTCTATTCCATTCCATTCTGAAGGTAGGTTCCTTTGCTTCATAATCTTGCATGACTAAATGTGAGGCTGACTAGTGTATAATTTCCAAGGTCCTCCTCTTTTGCCTTTTTGAATATGGTGGTTATGTTTCCCATTATGTTTCCCATTTCCCATTTCCCATTATGTTTCCCATTCCCATCGCCGTGAGTCTCGGCGTGGCCCTCTCTTCACGTGCGCTCGTGAGGCCAGCGCCTTCGGCGGCGGAATTTAAACAACGGACAGCGGTTCACGCGCTCCGCTCGGCAGCAGCCCCTTCTCTGGTGCTCTCTGGTGCTCTCGCGCGCCGCCGCACTTTTTTCTAAATTTTTGTCCAGTGGGTGGTGTGTCCAGGGGCAGCCACGGCCGTGGCCAGGGGCAGCATGGTTATAATGCGCAGCAAAATCTCCTTTAAAAAATCAGTGTCGACCCAGACTGAGGTAGAACACAAGCAGGTAGCTGTCCAGGTATCTGGCTGTAGTGAGTGCTGGGGCCTGGCTCTTGAGATGCAGGGTAGTGGAAGCATCTCTTGCATTAGGTGTGAGCAGATTGGCTATCTGCTCGACCTTGTGGCCAGACTAAAGGATGAGGTTGCTAGTCTTAGAGATGCATGGGAATGTAGAAAAGAGATGAGCCACAGGAGGAAAGAGATGAACCCGAGTAAGCAGGCTCCACAGGCTCCCCCAGCAGAGACTGGTTGTTCGAAAAGCAGAGGGGAATGGATGCAGGTTCCTCTCAAAAGACACAAATTAAAACCTCCTTGCCTCCCCCCACCTCCCTCACTGCCCTTGGAAAACAGGTATGGGGCGCTGGAGATCGAGGGTGAGGTGATACTGATGCCGGAGGACACACCATCTGGGGTCTTCCCTGAGGCTAAACAGCCTGAGGTTAAACAGCCTAAGGTTAAACAGCCTAAGGTAAAGCAGCCTAAGGTTAAACAGCCTAAGGCAACGCAGCCTAAGGTTAAACAGCCTTCCCCTGGCATCAGGACTTGCTCCCTAGAAAAGAAAAGGAGGGTAATTGTTATTGGTGATTCCCTCCTGAGGGGAACAGAAGGTCCCATATGTAGGCCGGACCCATCTCATAGGGAAGTTATTAGCCTAGCAGGAGTCCAAGTTGGAGATGTTACCAGAAGGCTGCCCAGTCTGGTACAGCCCTCTGATTATTATCCCTTATTGGTCATGCAGTTAGGGAATGATGATGTTGGTACCAGGCCTCCCAGGGCTATCAAAAATGACCTCAGGGCCCTGGGAGATCTGGTTGAGGGGTCAGGTGCACAAATAATTTTTACATCAATACCGTTAGTTGCAGGAGGGAACACAATAAGGAACAGGTCAGCCTCTGTAGTCAAGAAGTGGCTTAGGGGCTGGTGCAGACGAAAGAATTTTGTTTTTTTCAATCTTGGGGAACGTTCTACTGCACCAGGTCAGCTGGTAACAGATGGAGTACATCTGTCCCAGAGGAGGGGAAATGTCACAATACATGAGAATGGCCTGTCCCCCAAAGGTAAAAAGATTCTGGGAAGGGAATTAGCAAGTCTCATTGACAGGGCTTTAAACTAGCTTCGAAGGGGGAAGGGTCAGAAACCAGTCCCCTCAGGCAGGAGTCTGGGGGTGATAAGCTAGACCTAGAGGTGAAACCAGCAGCCCAGCTGCAGTGCATGTACACTAATGCACGAAGCATGGGTAACAAACGAGAGGAGCTGGAAGCCTTGTTACAGCAAGAAAGTTATGATGTAGTTGCCATCACAGAGACGTGGTGGGATGACTCGCATGACTGGAGCGCTGCAATTGACGGCTACAGGCTCTTCAGGAGAGACAGGCAAGGAAGAAGGGGTGGAGGGGTGGCCCTGTACATCAGGGAGGCACTGGATGCTGTTGAGATGGAGATCAGGGATGAGTGCTTGTGGGTGAGAATTAGAGGGAAGACCAGCAGGGCAGACATCCTGGTTGGAGTCTGTTATAGACCACCCAACCAGGAGGAAGATGTTGATGAGGCATTCTATAGGCAGCTTAAGGCTGTCTCAAAATCACCTGACCTCGTTCTCATGGGTGACTTCAACCTGCCTGATATCTGCTGGGATCTCAACACAGCAGAGAGGAGGCAGTCTAGGAGGTTCTTAGAGTGCATGGAGGACAGCTTCTTATCCCAGGTGCTGCGCGAGCCTACCAGGGGTGAGGCTATGCTTGACCTCCTCTTCACCAACAGGGAAGGGCTGGTGGGTGATGTGGTGGTCGGAGGGTGTTTAGGCACCAGTGACCATGAGATAATTGAGTTTTTGTTATTCAGCCAAGCCAAGAGGGGGAGCAAGAAGACCTCCACTCTGGATTTCAGGAGGGCAGACTTCAGGCTACTCAAGGAACTAATTCAGAAGGTTCCTTGGGAAACAGCCCTTAAAAACAAAGGGGTCCAGGAGAGCTGGACCTACTTCAAGGAAGAACTATTGAGGGTGCAAGAACAGGCTGTGCCAGTGTGCCGGAAGATGAGCCACCAGGGCAGACGGCCAGCCTGGATGGGTAATGAACTTCTAAAGGAACTAAGGGAAAAAAAGAGGGTGTATTATCTTTGGAAGAAAGGGGAGGCAACCCATGGAATGTTTAGGGATGTTGCTAGGACATGCAGGAAGAAAATTAGGGAGGCAAAAGCCCATTTAGAACTTAGACTGGCCTCTGCTGTGAAGGACAACAAAAAGTCCTTCTATAAATACATCAATAGCAAGAAGAAGGGCAAGGACAAGCTCCACTGCTTGGTTGACATGGAGGGGAACGTTGTAACAAAGGATGAGGAAAAGGCAGAGGTGCTTAACACCTTCTTTGCCTCAATCTTCACTAGCAGGGCAGAACGTCTTCCAGACAGCTGGCCTGCAGAGCTGGCAGAAGGAGCCAGAGAGCTGCATAGTTTCCCGCTGCTCCAAGAGGAAGTTAGAGATCTACTGAGCCGCTTGGACCCCCACAAGGCCATGGGACCGGATGGGATCCATCCTAGGGTGCTGAGATTGCTGACAGATGAGCTGTCCAAGCCACTCTCCATCATTTTTCAGCAGTCCTGGCTCACTGGAAAGGTCCCAGAAGACTGGAAGCTGACCAACGTGGTGCCCATCCACAAGAAGGGCCGGTTGGATGAGCCAGGGAATTATAGGCCTGTCAGCCTGACCTCAGTGCCAGGCAAGATTATGGAGCAGGTCATCTTGTGTGCGATCGCACAGCACTTACAGGATGGCCAGGGGATCAGGCCTAGCCAGCATGGATTTAGGAGGGGCAGGTCCTGCCTGACCAACCTGAACTCCTTCTTTGATCAGGTGACCCGCCTGGTGGATGTGGGGAGGCCTGTGGATGTGGTCTACCTGGACCTCAGCAAGGCCTTTGACACCGTCCCCCACAGCAAACTCCTGGCCAAGCTGGCAGCCCATGGCTTGGACAGGATCACACTGTGTTGGGTTAGGAACTGGCTGGAGGGCCCAGCCCAGAGAGTGTTGGTGAATGGTGCCACATCCAGCTGCGGCCTGTCACTAGTGGTGTGCCCCAGGGATCAGTGCTGGGCCCCATGCTCTTCAACATCTTTATTGATGATCTGGATGAGGGCATTGAGTCCATCATCAGTAAATTTGCAGATGACACCAAGCTGGGGGCAGCAGTTGATTTGCTGGAGGGTGGAGAGGCTTTGCAGAGGGACCTCGACAGGCTGGACAGATGGGCAGAGTCCAATGGCATGAGATTGAACACATCCAAGTGCCGGGTGCTGCACATTTGCCACAACAACCCCAGGCAGTGCTACAGGCTGGGGTCAGAGTGGCTGGAGAGTGGCCAGGCAGAGAGGGACCTGGGGGTACTGGTTGATTGTAGGCTGAACATGAGCCAGCAGTGTGCCCAGGCAGCCAAGAGGGCCAATGGCATCCTGGCCTGCATCAGGAACAGTGTGGCCAGCAGGAACAGGGAGGTCATTCTGCCCCTGTCCTCAGCACTGGTTAGGCCACACCTTGAGTCCTGTGTCCAGTTCTGGGCCCCTCAGTTGAGGAAGGATGTTGACTTGCTGGAACGTGTCCAGAGAAGGGCAACAAAGCTGGTGAGGGGTTTGGAACACAAGCCCTATGAGGAAAGGCTGAGGGAGCTGGGGTTGCTTAGCCTGGAGAAGAGGAGACACAGGGGTGACGTTATTGCTCTCTACAACTACCTGAAGGGAGGTTGTAGCCAGGCAGAGGTTGGCCTCTTCTCCCAGGCAACCAGCACCAGAACAAGAGGACACAGTCTCAAACTGCGCCAGGGCAGGTTTAGACTGGATGTTAGGAAGAAGTTCTATACAGACAGAGTGATTGCCCATTGGAATGGGCTACCCGTGGAGGTGGTGGAGTCACCTTCATTGGAGGTGTTCAGGAGAAGACTTGATGGGGTGCTTGGCTGTATGGTCTAGTTGTTGGGTGGGTTGGATTGGTTGATGGTTTGGACGCGATGATCTTGAAGGTCTCTTCCAACCTGGTGTATTGTATTATTATTGTATTATTTTCCAGGCAGCAGGGACTTCACCATATAGTTATGACTTCAAATATGATGGGCAGTGGCTTGGCAACTTCATCTGCCAGTTCCTTCAGGATTCATGGCTGGATCTCATCAGGCCCCAATGACCTGTGCATGTTCAGCTTCATTAGATGATCTTGATCCTGATCTTTGTTTACAGTGGGCAGATCTTCCTTTTCCCACTCCCTACCTTCTATTTCTGGAGCTTGAGCTGTGCAGCTAGAGCCCTTGGCAGTGAACATTAAGGCAAAGTAGTAACTGAGCACCTCAGCCTTCTCATCATTCCTCATGAGCAGGTGTCTATTTTTTCTTCAGAGAGGCTCCACATCTACCCTAGCTTTTTTTTGTCCCTGATACACCTGTTAGATTAATGCACAGAGAATGATTTAACCTGCTTGTTTCCTTCATCACAGAAGTGAGGAAAAAGTAAGACAAAAAAAAATCCTCTGCATGTTGAGATAATGAGTTGAGATAAATCAGAGTTTATTGACTAAATGAGATAATAATAATACAAGACACAACTGCTTTAGCCTATTTGCAGAAAAAATGCATAGCAGAAAGCAGTACCAAACAGAAGCAATTGAGCCAAACTCCTATAGCCTTCCCTCTCCATCAGCCATCACAAGTGGAAAAGGGCCAACATCCAAAACCCCAAAACCCAAAAGCAGCAGCCAGAACCAGAAGCTTCTCATGTTACAATCTGAACTTCAAGCCCCATAATATTTTGCTTCAGCCAGCACTTTCATTTTGAAGCTGGCATGAGGCAGGATGGTATGAATAGCACCAGATTGAAGCTCAACTTATGACACTGGAGAGATTCTTCTGATTCCCCTTTATGTCCCTAGCCAAGTTTATTTCTGTGCTTTTGATTTCCAAAACTGACCCCTGGACGCTCAGACAAATTCTTTGTAGTCCTTTCATGTGGCCCATTCTTGTTTCCATTGATTATAGACACACCTTGTCAGAACCACCTTGTTCTTCCATGCCAGCTTCCTGGTACTTTTGCCTTCCTTCTTCCTTCTTGGTATGCTCTTCTCCTCTGGTCTTGGAGAAGATGGTCCTTGAATACTGATCAGCTTTCTTGGGCGTCTCTTCTCACTAGGGCTTTATGTCATGACACTCTGAAAGGCAGATCCCTGAACAGGATGGAGTCTGCTCTCTTGAAGTCCAGAGTGTCACACCCTCTTTGATGCCCTGAGAATCTTAAACTTTATCATTTCTTGGTCACTGCAGCCAAGGCTGCCCTTAAATTCCACATCAGTCACCAGTTCTTCTTTGATGGTGAGGACAACGTCCAGCATAGCACCTTGTCTTGTATATTCCTTTACCACTTGGAGAAGGAAATTATCATCAGCACACTCGGGAACTTCCTAGATTGCTGTTGCCCTGCTGTGTTCTCCTCTGAACAGATATCTGGGTGGTTGAAATCTCCCATGAGGACCAGGGCTTGTAAATGTGAAGCTGCTCCTATGTGTTTATAGAGGGCCTCATCCACTTGGTATTTCTGGTCAGGTGGCCTGTAGCAGATCCCCACTATGATGTCACTTTCTCTTGCCTTCCCTTTACTCCTCACCCATAAGCTCTCTGTCAACTCTTATTCTATCCCCTGGTGAAGCTCCAAGGACCCCAGTTGGTCTTTGATGTAGAGGGCAATGCCCCCTCCTCTTCTCCTGCATGTGTCTTTCCTGAAGAGCTTATACTCATCTATTCTTATGCTCCAGTCATGAGAGCCATCCTGCCATGCTTCAGTAATGCCAATAACACCATAGTCCAGCAGGCATGCTCAGCTCTGTAACACTTCTTGCTTGTTCACCATGGTCATTGATTTATTGCAGAGGCATTTAAGTTTGGACTCCATTGAAACTGATTTATTGACTGGGATTCCCTTATTTTGCACTTCAGCAGCTCTTTTTTCCAGCCTGTGGTCCAACATCAGGCCCAGAGTGCCTAATAGTGTAATTTGGCTCAACATGGAATGGATTGAGCACCCACTTCCCCCAGCAACTCTTGCTTAAAGCCCACCTCAGTAGACTGGAAAACTTTGTGGCCAAAGATGTCCTTCCATTTCTCTGAAAGATGTACCATATCAGCCCCCAGGAGACTAGATTTCTTACAGTAAGTTTCATGGCTTAAGTAGCCAAAGCCTTGTCCATGACACGACTCCCTCAACCATTGATTGATTTTCCCTATTTTTATTAGCACTTGTGATAGGTTGAAATTACCCCCCAGCATAAAATTGCCAGACCAGCTCAGTTGGAAATCAAATGAAGCTGTATTTACAAGCAAAACTGGAATCTAAAATGAAATGCAATGAATATGTACAAAATAGACAATAGTTACATAGAAGTACAATTTATAAACAACACAAGAACCCCTCTGGACAAACCAGGGGGCTACTAATAGCTTCTCCCTCCCTGCTCCCTTCCCTCCCCTGTACACTGGACAAGGGAAAGAGCAGAGAGCTTCTGTTAGTGACTTAACCACAACAAGAACACATTCTAGGTCAGCAAAGCCAGCAGAAACACAAGTTAGTATCTCCCAGAGTGAGGAAGCTGAAATATACACAATTATCATGTCTGTAATTTATCCAATGGGATTATTTAAACCTTATCAATTTTTTTTTTTTTCCTTTTTACATCTTATGAGGATTTATTTGCATTCTGCTACTTTCTGTTCAAGATCTGTGGAAAATTTTCAAGGTACAGCCTAAAATCATCCCAGTCCTTTCAAACCCCTTTGCCTTAGCGGAGAGACTGATGAAAAGCCTACTTGTGTTCCCAAAATATTCAGTGCCACTCCAAGCACCTTGTAGTTCCTCTTGATGTTCTTTAGATTGCTTACTGCTGTGTTATTGCTGTACATGTGTAACAGGGAAAAAATCTCTTTCTCTACTCTTCTACGTAATACATTTAAAATCCATTTTAGCACCTCTTTTGGTATCAATACAGGTTGGGATGTGAAGGGATTGAGAGCAGCCCTGAGGAGAAAGACTTGGGGTGCTGGTGGATAGCAATCTGGAAATGAGCTAGTAATATACTTTCAAAGCCCAGAAGGCAAACACATCCTGGGCTGCATCAAAAAAAGCATTGCCAACTGGCCAAGGGAGGTAATTCTACCACTATACTCTGGTAAGATTCCATTTGGAAACAGGAAAGACATGGGCCTGTTGGAGTGGGTCTGATCAGAGGTATGGAACACCTATCCTGTGGAAATAGATTGAGGGAGTTAGGATTGTTCAGAGAAGGCTCCAGGAAGACCTTATTTTGGCCTTTAAATATTTAAAGGACACTTGCAAGAAATATGGGGTTAGATTTTTAGCACGACCTGTTGTGATAAGACAAGGATAATGGCTTTAAAATGAAAAATGTTTGATTTAGAGTACCTGATAAAGAAGAAAATTTTTATGATCTTGAAGGTCTCTTTCAACCTGATGTATTGTATTGTATTGTATTGCATTGCATTGTATTGTATTGTATTGTATTGTATTGTATTGTATTGTATTGTATTGTATTGTTTTGTATTGTATGATGAAGGTTGAGAAACTCTGGAACAGATTCCCAGAGAGATGGTAGAAGCCCCATCCCTGGAAGCTTTCACGGTCAGGCTGGACAGGACTCTGAACAATTTGATGTATTTGAAAATGTCACTGCTCACTGCAAAGGGATTATGCTACATAATTTTTAAAGGTCCCTTCCAACTCAAACTATTCCACGATTTTATGTCACTTAAAGGTATACGTTCTTCTGTTTTGTTAAAGTTGGGAATTCATATCGAGTCCTGAATAGTGTCTCTAAAGAAAATTAAAGCTTAGGCACGATTGTGAGAGGTTGCTCTTCCTTTTTAAGGATTTAAAATACTTTATTGAAATTCCATGTTTAAAATATATCTCTTCATGTATAATTGGATTTTCCAGTCTGCAAAACTTTGTTGAAGATGCATATTCCAGCCTTGCCAGTAAATATTCGTAGTAGAACAATGCAAGATAATCCATTCAAGAAAAAACAAGAAATATATCCTCTCCATTCATGAACAGTATCTAGTCTCTGATTTATTTTATTTTTCATGAGTGTTTTGTCTTTGTGTTCAGCATATTACTATGTGATTAAATAATTTATTTATTTTTAAATAATGCTTAGGTTTGCTTAGGATAATGTAAATTTCACAATTGTCTATCTTAGAAAATATAAATATTAATCCTACATTAATGCATAACATGATTGACAGATATTTTATTAAATTAATAATCTAAATATTAGGTTTTAATAAAGAAAAAATGTGGTGAATATTCTAAAATTAAAATGAGGTCTGCATGGAAAAGAAACACCATTTTGTCATGCTTAATACACATTTGTGACTGCTGTTGTAGAAATGTTTGCCATCAGTCAGGACTTATAATAATTTCTGGTTTAAAATATCTAATGAATTAGTATCTCAGTTTAAAAAAACAGATAGCTTTGCCATGGACATATATTTTAAACAACTTTTACAGTATTAACACCTGAATTACACCATGAGACAGCAATGAGCCCTCTTGGTCATAATGTGTTATTTCCATTTCAAATCCTTAAGTCACATCCTCAACATCCTCAAAAAATCTATTTCTTTATCTTTTTGTGGGGGACTATGATGAATCTGTGGATCCTCTGATGAGCCAGGAAGAGTTCAGCAGAGAAAATATCACTGTGTTCCCATGAGAATCTGAAAAGTCCCTGGACTGAATGCTTGAGGATGAGAAACCACAAGATGAGATAGAGAGGCTACCGGGGCTAGCTTAACAAGTAACCATAGCAATGCTATCACTAACTAGTAAGAATCTTGAGAAAAGTTTGTTATCCAATCACACACAGCCACACTAATAACATACAAATATGTGTTGCTTTCTGGAATAAATGGAGCCTTTTTGTCTTTGTCTCTATACTCCGTTTGCCACTTTTATTGCTTTGCCCATCACCATATACAGTGAAAAGTGGTGACCCCAAGACATGATTTGATGTGATTCAAGGCTGCAGGTGAAATGCAGCAGTGACGGAGCCCAGGTATTTGAGAGCAGTGGGGATACTGCCTTTGGTCCAGACCTGAACTTTGACACCTGCCCAGGTGAGGTAGGTGAGCCACTGTAAACATAATGGGACAAGATTTAAAAAAGGATGAGGACTTAGTCCTTGGGACCTGGAAATTATTATTGAAACATAGGGGTCTAAAAATTAAAGATTATGAACCAAGATTACTCTTGTGGGGTAAGCAGCAAGGTTTTGAACCTTCCCCGGTTAAAGCTTTCAGCATTGCTGCATGGCAAAAGCTGGGTAGTCATGGTAGTCCAGTTCTGGGCCCCTCAGTTTAAGAAGGACATCGAGACACTTGAACGTGTCCAGAGAAGGGCAACAAGGCTGGTGAGAGGCCTTGAGCACAAGCCCTATGAGGAGAGGCTGAGGGAGCTGGGATTGTTTAGCCTGGAGAAGAGGAGGCTCAGGGGCGACCTCATTGCTCTCTACAACTACCTGAAGGGAGGTTGTAGCCAGGAAGGGGTTGGCCTCTTCTCTTTAGCAACCAGCACCATAACAAGGGGACACAGTATCAAGCTGCACCAGGGGAGGTTTAGGGTCAAGGTGAGGAGAAAGTTCTTCACCGAGAGAGTGATTCGCCATTGGAACGGGCTGCCCGGGGAGGTGGTGGAGTCACCGTCCCTGGAGGTGTTCAAGAGGGGATTGGACGTGGCACTTGGTGCCATGGTCTAGTCATGGGGTCTGTGGTGACAGGTTGGACTCGATGATCTTCGAGGTCTGTTCCAACCTTGGCGATACTGTGATACTGTGATACTGTGATTTGTGGGATGCTATATCGAAAGGAGATAAGGAGGTTGTGGAGATGGCTATTACCTGGCACTTACTTAGTGAAGCACTGAAAGATCTTAAACAGGAGCAGGACAAAACAGAGGAGGATATAATGGGGGAGTTGAAAGAAAAAGAGATTGACTTGGCTATGGGGGAGATGAATAAATCAGCAGAGGACATGCCGGCACCCTCTACCCACCCCTTGCCCTGCTGCTGTGGAGCAGACTCAGCAGTGCAGAAAACAAACAGGCGCTGATGAAAAGCAACTTTCTTTTCCTAACGATCAACTTAAACTCCCTATGAACTGGAAAAGTCCCAAAGACTTTGCTCAGATGCCATTGGCTTATCAATCTCTGACTGATCATCTGAAAGAACATGCAAAAAGAGAGGAATGTAATTAGCTTAATAATCTGCAGACTTCACAGCAGCTTCCTTCTTTACCATCTGACAGTGAGGAAGAGAATGAGTGGGAGGTTTTGACCCAGAATGTGTAAGCATAAAAGACTGTGGGAGGCCAAGGAGGATGGGGGTGTCAATCTTTCAGCATATCTGCTCCATGGACCCTGCCTGTAGTTTGACTGTGACCCCTTGTTCAGCAGTGAATTTTTGGCAGCAGGTTCGTTGGAAAGCTGCTGCAGAGGGCAATTGGGATTTGGTAGAAAAGCTGGAAGTGCCACCTGTAATCACCGCTCCAGAAGAAATGCATCCCCACACGAGTGCTTCTGATAACACCAGTACCCCTCAGCAATCCATTCCTGAGTGGGGCATACCCAGCTCAGCAGGTCCTACCTTGTGTGACAAAATGTAGATTGAGTTATTCTAGGAGTTCACAGGTTAAGTTTTTTTTTCTCTCTGATTTGAACCTTCCTTTTTACTGTGCATGTGCCTTGGCGTCTTAAAAGAGCTCTATGTAATATGGGTTGTGGTCAATGGGTTTTCATTTAAAACAGCATATTTTAGTTAATGCAACATCCTTTTTGTTGTTTCTTTTTTAGGCATTGATTTGGTAGTTTAATTTTAACATACTTCTTTAAGTTTTTTAGGTATTTTTGGCATTAGCATAAGTTAAGAGTTTGATATAAGTATATTATAAAATGGGGGGTTTTTTTAGTCTTTGTTTTGTATTCATAAAAGCATTACGATAAGGATTATATATATATTTTAAAAAAAAAGGGGGGGGGGGGGGGGGGGTGCATATTTTATGACATACAGGCTTTAAAGGAAAAGCCAACCTATGTCACAACCGGGAGACATTGATTTTGCAGCTCAGTGCTGCAATCATCTCAGCAGAAGACAGCACAACAATCAAGAGGATGGGACATGGAAAATTAGCAGACCTACCTAACACCGATGGCAATAACTGTCATGATAATCTGAGATGCCACCAGAAGGCATCTAAATTAGGACTGAATATCATGGTTGCTTAATTGTTGTGTGATTAGGGAATATGTTCACGTGGAGTTATATGCTAACTTACCAGGTTTTTTGGTGGAAGGGAATGCAAAAGCAGATCACTTGTATCAGGTGTAACAATGGGATTGACTCCAAATATTAAACAACAGGCCATAGCTTCCCATCATTTTTTTCATCAAGGCTATCATGCTCTAAAATGACAATTTTGTTTGTCCAATGCTGAAGCTTATGGTATTGTTGCTGCATGTCCTGACTGCAAGGGCCAGCATATCCCTCACTACTATGGGACCAACCCTAGAGGCTTGCGAGCCTTCCAAATCTGGCAAGCAGATGTCACTCATATTGCTGAATTTGGCAGGTTAAAATTTGTTCATGTGTCTATTGATACATTCTCTTTGGTCATCATTGCTACTGCTCATACAGGAGAAACTGCCAAAGATATTATTCGTCATTGGCAGTGAGCCTTTTCTGCTGCTGGAGCTCCCCTTCAGATAAAAGCAGACAATGGTCCAGCATATGTATCTGGAAAGGTTAACTCATTTTTGCAATCATGAACGTGCACATAGCACATTAAAACAACTATTGCAAAAACAAAAAGAGGCAATGGCAGGGGATCCTCCAGAAGCTCGATTGAACAAAGCTATGTATGTTTTAAATTTTTTGCAGATTTCTGATGATTCTCAGGAATCTCAAATAATGCCTCATTTTGGCTCATTAGCTACCACCAGTGGGGTACCCTCAGGAGCTAAAGTCAGGGTTGAGGATCTGCAAACAGGTCAGTAGTCTGATCCTTATGATTTGATAACTTGGGGATGAGGATATGCTTGTGTCTCAAAAGATTCTGGTCCACGCTGGGTTCCAGCAGGATGGGTTTGACCAGCGTTTTTATCACCCTCTGGACACTGACTGCTACAACAGTCATGTGGATTCTGAAGCAAATGCAGAAGAATGTGTGGGTCACACTTGCCAATGCCCTGAACCAAGACATGCTCTGCCTCTCAGTATCAACAGCCACGATCCTTTCAGCAACTGCTTGATGGGTGTTCTGGTGAATGGATGGAAGGACATTACTGAGAAGATTGAACCTCTGAACTTAAAAAGATCATTTTATATGTGTTTTTTATGAATCTTTAACAAAACCTATGGAAGACTTAAAAGCTATCATGGTTTTAGTTGGGAAGGATTTGAAAAGACTCATTTAACATTAGAATATATGGCTAAGGGTTGAAATAAGTGGACCCAGTGCCTTTTAAAGGCTGTATTCGAGCCTCAAGAAATTGATATGTTAGGTTCAGTAAAAATGGATTATTCTGTTACGTTTAATGTTACATTGGATGAAGCCAAGAATGTTCAGGATGTTACCCCAGCAGGTAGGGAACATAAAAAATATAGTGCCTGGTATAATCAAACTATATTTATAATAATGCTACGGCATTCTTATCCTTATCATTTGCCTGCAGGTATTTTCCTTATTTGTGGGGATAGGGCCTGGCCAGCCTTACCCTCATGGATGACAGGAGGACCTTGCAGTCTTGGTCAATTGATCCTGTTAACACCAAATGCATCTGAATTTTTTAACCACTTTATAAAAAGGCAAAAGCATAGTGTTCATGCTTTTGAGAAGGATTGTGATGACAACACTAATTTCTAGAGGAGGGGATAAGTCGTCATAGCCTCTCTCCTCTCTCCAGGAGTGGCAGCAGGTAAGGCGGTAGGCACACTAAATAGAATGGGATGTTGGTTAGCGAAACAGTAAAGTAGCTTTGAAAGAGATATTGCTTGGTGTGGATTCTGCTCAACATGCTTCTTTGCCAAACAGGGCTGCAATAGATTTTTTTGCTGTTAGCTCAGGGTCACGGCTGTCAAGAATTTGAAGGATTGTGTTGTATGAATCTGTCAGATCATTCAGTCTCTATATATAAATGTATTCAAGAACTGGAACAGGGAGTAACACATTTACAAATAGATAATGTAGGATGGTTTGAAGGATTGTTTAAGGGATGGGGAGTCTCTGGCTGTCTTCTTTCAATTGTTAAAACCGGGTTGCTAATTTTGGTAATTGTGATTGTAGTGCTACTGATGTTGCCCTGACTGATTAATCTGTTGCAAAGGGCCCTGCAGCAGGTGATCAAAGCAACATTTGTAGCAGAAAAACAAAAAGGAGGAATTGTGGGGGACTGTGATGAATCTGTGGATCCTCTGATGAGGCAGGAAGAGTTCAACAGAGAAAATATCACTGTGTTCCCATGAGAATCTGAAAAGTCCCTGGACTGAATGCTTGAGGATGAGAAACCACAAAATGAGATAGAGAGACCACCGGGGCTAGCTTAACAAGTAACCATAGCAATGCTATCACTAACTAGTAAGAATCTTGAGAAAAGTTTGTTATCCAATCACACACAGCCAGACTAATAACATGCATACAAACATGTGTTGCTTTTCTGGAATAAATGGAGTCTTTTTGTCTTTGTCTCTATACTCTCTTTTCCATGAGTGTATCTTTTAGTTGCTTTGTCCATCACCATATGCTTTTACACATCTGTCTCGATCCGGAGAGGGAAAGAGATTCAGGTTTTTAATGAATATTC
Organism: Picus viridis; assembly: GCA_033816785.1. Classification (NCBI taxonomy): domain Eukaryota; kingdom Metazoa; phylum Chordata; class Aves; order Piciformes; family Picidae; genus Picus; species Picus viridis. The sequence goes on from CM066566.1 coordinate 63,948,155, forward strand.
CTGTGTTGTGAAATTAGAGGCACAAACGAGGCCAAAATATCAACAGCTAGACTATTTATTACATAAATAAAGTGGAGGGATCAGAAGGAGAGAGAGAGAGAATAGGGAGAGAGAGAAGAGAGGGAGAAGAGGGAAAGAATTATATTACCACACCCCTCACCCCCAAGACAGTTTGAGTCTGTGGAGGATAGGTGCTGCAGGAGATGTTGGGTCTGTAGAGAAACGGTGCTGAGGCTTTGGCTGTAGAAGGGATGAGGTCCTCTGGGCAGCTTCTTCAGCTCCATGAGTTGCAGCAGGCGGAACTTAGAGCACAGACAGAGGGTTTTCAGAGTCCAAGATCCATTGTGTTGGCCCCGTGGTGTTTCCAGCATGTGGTGCCGTCTGCTTTCTTCTGCATCTTGCTTCTCCGATTTTCTCCTTCAACAAGCCAGTAGTTGCTCCAGTCTTTTATACAGTTTTTTAGCCCTTAGGCAAGTGTATCGTTCCCCAGGAAATCTTTCTGTGTACTCAGGTGAGTTTGGGCAGTGGCTGGATGGAGGGGGAAAGGCCTCCGCCTCCTCCTGCTCCATCTACCTACCCACACACTCTTTTCACATCAGGAGCCATTGCCCTTTCCTGGGGTATCTGATGGCTGGAAATGATCTTGTCCTGAAGGTGTGAATGCTGGGCCCTTGGGCATTGTTGTAGGCCAGCTGCAGTCCCGTGAGCAATGTTATCTTTGCACCTTCCAAGAGTCCTTCCAGTGGCTCTGCCCAACACACATCAGCTATTGTCTGGACAAACAGCAAGTGATTTTATCTTTGTTGAGTCATACCAGGAGAGATAAGCTTTAGTCTCTCACAACATCTTCTTTTAGAAATTTGGGAAAAGAAAAAAAAAAGGTGGGGAGGAGGGAAAGAAAGTGGTTTGTGCCTTAATATCCTTGAAAAAAAAAAAAAATCTCTGTAGGAAAACTCTTCTGAACTTTCTTCTTTTTGTTGTTGTTCCAAATCAGTTACAATAGTTATTCCACCACTCTGTAATATTTATAATGTTCATCACCCTGATGATGCCTTCCAAAGTATTCATTTCTACACCTTAGTGACAATAAAGCTGTCTGAAAGAATCATTCCTGTCCATGTTTTCATGTTGTTTTATTGCTTGTTTGTTTGTTTTTCTCCTTATAATAAAGACCTACTGGATAATTTTTTACTAGTACACACTCGGCAATTTTGCTGACATCTTTTTATTAAAGTCTATGATACTTTTTTTTTTTTTCTCTTGTCTTTTTTTAAGATAATGTCAAGAGAGAGCAGGGGTGTGCCAAGTTTCTTCTTTATGAAACGGGGATCTGCAGATGCTGGAGCTAAAGATGGGGTTTGATTACATATAAGGATACTAAAAAAAGCAAATACAAATATGGACAATCCTGAGACTCCAAGGAAAAATAAGTTAAAAAACAATTACCTGGATGAAGACCAGAAATCAAATTTTGTTTAATTTCCCTCTATCATTCACGTGTGAAAGTGGAAGACTTGCTTCTCCAGCCCATTTAATCTACTCTACAGCAGCATCAAATCCAATGGCTCATTTAATATAACCAGATTTACATATGCTGGAAGGATTACTTTATACCCATTTTTAAAAGAGATAGAACATGTATACTTGAACTGTTGATCCTGGCTCAGATAGACAATACTTCCTCTAGGTTTGCCTAAAAAGACCACTACATTATTTCTGTCCCTTAAATCAATATACAAATGTAACACAAATATTTTGTGCCAGATATTGGTATTATTTTCTTTGGAAGAATTTTAGATTAATTATTTCTGATACTGCAAATGTTAAATATATTAACTAAGTCTTAGAGTACAAGACATGTAGATGAATCAATCATACCTTGTGAGGGGTGCAGGAGGAGGATACTGTTAATGAAATAATCTTCAGAGATCCTTGATTAGTGTATTTTTGCTTAGATTTATTTGACATGCAAAGAATCAATCACATCCAATGCAGATAGGGTTAGGGGTATTTTTAATTTATTTTTCTAAATGGATTTCCAAATAATTTCTATTTAATATTAGTGGTTTAAAGCTAATTATCTGCATGGATTAGCAGTTGTGGTTCATAATTGATAATATTCATCTATTTAAGTAGCTGATAAAATAATAGTTCTACTTAGCTGTTCTGAAACTTATCTGAACATCTTGTTTTGTTCCCTCTGACTAAGTAACAGTCAGTTTTAATTCAGTTTCAGTTCATAGAACAGAACAGAACTGTGGTCAAAACAAGCCTTTTTGTTAAAGTAATTTAAATATGATTTATATACATGCAACCACCTAGCAAAATGTACCACAGCCAAATTACCTGCAGGCTTCAGTTTAAAAACATATCTCTACATACTCATTTCTTTCCCTAACACAAAAAATATTTTGTCTCGATTGATACAAGTAATTTTTTTGTGTGTGTGTCATATTATCAGAGTACTTTTTTCAGTAACTAAAAGTTTAAAACATTCATAAGTATTTAGAAATTCACAGAATCTAAAGAAAGGAATGATGAACAGGATGCTCTTCAACATCTCACATTAATGCATCTTACTTTTTAGTGCTTGATTGTACATATATTTGGTAGTCTGAAAACACTGCATGTGCTATTTGTATTATTTAAGATTTAAATCTTTTCAATTGGACCTTAAATGTTTTTTGCTTTCCAGATAGCTGTTTCTATTCCTCAATATCCACACCTTTTGTGTTTGTTTAAAGGGATGATCAAGGCTTACTGAGAGTTGAATATCATCTGACAAGAAAGGAAAAAGGAAGAGAAAAAATATAAATGTTCCACCAAAGTAGGTATATTGAGAAATACTTTTCACAAGACGAAGACAGAAACTGACAGCAGCTGAATTATGCAATCAATTTATGTAACTATGTAAAGAGATCTTCAAGAGTAGATGAAGGTGCTTCTGAATTTTTTGGATTCTCTAACATCTGTGGGTATGATCTGTGGCTATGATTTCACTGGTAGGCACAGGGAAAGCTTTTATGCTACAACACATGAAACTGAAGATATGTCTGCAAATCACAAACTGCTTCATAGAAAAATGAATTTGTTCTTTGGTACTGACATGACCCAGTATCCCTAGATTTAAGAAGTAAAAGAGAGGTACCACAACTCTTGTTTCCCACAAGGTCTCATGGGCATAGCCCAAGTTCTTGGTGATGGGTATACATTCCAGCAGGGTCCTCTGTGCTAAATGTAACATGTGGATCCTAGAAGTTGTCCTTTTATACCCTTTTGGCAGGGGGGAGCATGAGTGAGGTGTGTACACTGGATTTTCAATGGAGCTGTTGCAGAGGTTTTTAAACAAGGAAAGAGGGAATTTCCACCTCCATGGAAATTCTCTTTTCATTTTTAAGCCATACTGCCAGGCCAGCAGCTCTCCTCCTGAGAGGAGGCCATCAAAATCATCACTATCTATTCAGACCAGGTAATGTCACACCTTGTTTGAGACAATAGAACTATCAGCCCTGCCCTACCACGTCCATTGTTTTGAGACAACCGAGTCTTTGGGCTGTCACAGGTACCTAGTATACATTAAAAAGTTAGATCAATCAGTGAATATGATTATTTTGGGTTTTTTCATGGTTAATAGACATGTACACTTTGGGTGAAAAATCCTTGAGGGGAAAGTGCTTTCTCTTCAGATTTTCTTTTGCTGTTGCTATTCTTCAAAAGTGATGACAGTAAGCCAATTCTAACAATGTCCTGGTAGCAGTTTGATATTTTAAAAGATCAAAAACTACTATGTTAGATGCCTAGGGAGCCCCCAGACTGCAATAATACCAAAAAGGAAAGTAATAAAGTGAGAGAAGCAAACATATGGCATGCAGTTGCACTTCTTGCTATTGATTCTGAAACTGCTGAATTGGAACTTCTTTATCAGCAGCTACATAATCATCTCTGCCCAAAAATACAGTGAAGCCACTGTGTCATTTTAATCAAAAGGTATCAGTTAGAGAAACTTGGAGAATTACATGACATGACATAATGATGGGTGTAAGATTGTCAACTCTGATAAATGACAAACTGGTAAACTGTGAACTGCCAAGAACTACCTGGAAACATACAGATCTTGCATTATTAAACCAACAGATTTTTGCTCACAGTCATACATGGAAGTAGAGATCTGACTTACTGAAAACAAAGACAAAAGTAGATATTAGCAAACATCTAGTCAATATATGGTCAAAGCAACAACTTTGTAGTAAGTAATAAAGAAGTTCACAGAGAAGTAATAGTAATAGTTTTGGAGGCCATATCCTGTAGAGTATGAAATGTTTTCCAGGAAGAGGCTTTAAGCAGCATTTTAGTCCCTAAAGAGCTAGAGTTAGGGACTCTTTATCAGGGAGTGTAGAGACAGAATGGTGTTGAACTGGAAGAGGATAGATTTAAATAAGGAAGAAATTCTTTACTATGAGAGTAATGAGACACTGGAAGAGTTTGTAGAGAGTTTGTGGATACTCCAATCCTGGAAGTGTCAGATTGCTCTTAGCAATCTGATCTAGTAGAAAGTGTCCCTGCCTGTGGCGGGGGGTTGGAATTTGATGCTCTTTAAGGTCCCTGCAAATTCAAACCATTATAGAATTCTATGATTCTATGATACACTCCACTGTTTTTTGTATTTTTTAGCAGTATGAGATACAGTAAGATATACAGTAAGAGGATGCTATCTACTATTAAAAGACAATATTGAAATGCATTAGAGATTTTAAGATCCTGGACAAAACTAACCCTAGCAGTCAATTTGTGATCATGTAGTCAATGTTAGAGGAAGGATGATAGAGATATCCTTCTATATGGAGTTTCACAGATGAGAATCTTATACTGAAATATACCTGCAGACATCCAGCTATTATTAGATTATGCTTGGAGTCACCTGTGGTCTTGACTGACACAAAACATAGGAGTATTTGTGCTTTAACTTTCATTTCCAAATCTGTTAACATGTCAGGATATTGAAGATCAGCTGCACTACTGTACTAACAGCTCATCAGTGTGCCTAAATCCCCAAAAATTACATTTAAAAAGACTTTCTGAGACACATGTTAATGTGTTGGATAAAAGTATCATCTCTTTGAGCTTCCTAATGTAGAGAGGAAACACATATATGGCTCTACTCTTTGAAAAGAATTATTTGCTCACTGTCTGAGAAATGAGTTCGTTCTACTGACTGCATTACAGTTGGTTTTGTGATACCTTTGTCTTCCACTTGTTGCTTTTGGAGTGATTACTGTAATCAATGGCACATCACTGTGTTCACAATTAAAAATTGCAACACCTTTTAATTCTGTAAGGCCTTTCTATTAGAGCTCTTGCTTTCTAATAAATTATACACAAGACCAGATGCAACATGAGCTGTCCTCTTTACTTCTCTGAGATCCAAGGAGGTTTGGCTTCTAAGACAAAGAAATATATTAACATATTATAACAGAAGCAAATTATTGATCTAACAGTATATCTATCTATCTATCTATCTATCTATCTATCTATCTATCTATCTATCTATCTTTCTATATATAAATATATACATCTCAATATTGCCCAACTTTCAGTTCCGTAACCCATTGGCATTCCACTAGAAAAGGTAACTCCTGCATCAAGAATTGTAGATAAGTAAGACCAATGTCCTCCTACATATGAAGTAGTGCTTACATGGCTGTACTGAGTAACATGCCAGCATATAACACACAGGTGAGGTCCTAAATTCAGGTCCTTTTGCTCAGTTCAAGAATGCTTTCATTTACTCCTTTTTTTGAAACAAATTCATTATAGAAGATTTTTTCATCTGGTGGTACTATTCACTTTGGCTTTTGGTCTAGCATTTCAGCAGGACTGTTTTAAATGGCAAGATATTCTTAGATGCATTGAAGATAAAATCATATTTGAAAAATATTTTTGTGATTTTTAGAATTAATTGGAATTCCTACTTGAAAGATCAGATTTGCAGAAATAAAAGAGAAAAAATAATTCATCCTCACGAAAAGTCCATGTTAATCTTGAAAAAAACTCACAACTCTCAAAGTTGTTGGATTAAAGTAAACTTCATCATCTGTTGGATGCAAAATCATGTAAAACACCAGATCAATAGTTGGTGTTTGACCTTATAAAACTTTGCAGACTGCAATATTACTTCATTAACACATTTTATGAGTGTAGAATCCATTTGTATATATAATACCAAGACTGACCTTCCCTAAAACTTATTGGGACTTAACAAGGGAACATACTTGGTCCTTTAAATGATACACCTGCACTAGCAGGTAAAACAGATTGTTAGAAGAAGGGGGAAATATCTGATACTGAAAAGTCTATACTATATATATATATATATGTATATATAAAAATTTATTTCTTGTCCTAGCTTGAGCTAAAGCAGAACTAATTCTGTTCAGTGATTTTACTTTTCAGCTAAGTCTCTTCTAAGTAACTGTACTTTTTTAACTTAATGGGATATTTTTTCAGACAGTGTGTGCTTCCAGAAGGGCTAATATTTTACGTTTATAGTTATAACCCAGGTCTGGTATGCAGAAAGGCTCATACTTGTCTCTGTGGAGCAAAAGCTCACTGCTAAGTCTTGTGTGCCACACTGGAGATGTGGTGCACTTGTGGGGAGGAGCAGACAGGACAGGGGACACTAACCTGACCATCAAGGTATTTTATTCAACATATAGCATATTCAATATAAAATACAGGGATCACAAGTGTTAAGCTTTCTTTTTCAATAGCCAGTGTCTGAGAAGTGCTCTGCCTGCATTGCCTTCAATTCCAGTCTATACCTTTTTGAACCTAGTTCCAGAATCCATATCATGAATCCAGTTCTTATCTGATGCCGAGTCCAGTGTGGGGCTTTTCCAGTGGTGACAATGATGTAATTCCCTGTGGCTAGACATCCTTCTGGATAACTTCCAGTTTAATTACAACCAGAAGAAATCCAGCTCATGAATAATGTCTACACCATGATAGAAATAAAGCACAGTTAGTGGTATGATGAGATTTGCTTCAAAAACACAATCCTGGTCCTTACCTGAATGCTAGTGCAGTTTCTCATTGATAATATCTTCAGTGAAGATGTGAAATCTGTCATTAAAGACCAGCTGAGTAAATAAGAAGATACTTTCTGACGTAAGGGAAACAAAAGAAGAGAGATTTAATAATGGCATCCATGTCTGTTTAATCTCATCATCCTTGTTTAATATCTGCCTGTGCTTCTTCCATTCCCACAATCTTTTGAGTGTGTGATACTTATATTACATTTAGAGTTCATCTGAATGCTGATGCTTCCTTGACACATATTCTGGAGTTAATAAACTCATTTTTCATGCTTTTCTCTTCAAGCAAGTTTTTTTGGGTTCTGAAATCTGATTTTGGGTATGGATTCCTATCACTTCAGTTCATACTTCAGGTATTTTTTACAGCTTACACTGGCTTTTGGGTGGTTTTTTTAAATTTAATTTTTTTTTTTTCTTTATGGAAGTTATTGTCAGAAGTAAATTACCTAATAGAAATATTTAAGTCTACCTTGCTATAAAGGTTTTGTATAAGTCATGTGTGCATATGTTTTCAAATACATGAGCACACAGATAAAATAGCTATCATACAGACAAAACAGAATCTGTCATGGAACGATTGAAGTGACCAAGGTCTAACATATGTATATGTGTGTTTATATATATAAACAATTCAGATTTTATATATGGCAACATGAAAACATCTGTTACACTTCAGTTTAAGAATTATGAAGAAAACTGCATGTTCAGTGCCCTCTTTGTTAGTACTATTTGGTGTTCTCATGTTCAGAACGCTGTTGTTAAGGGCTGGTGGGTGATGTGGTGGTCAGAGGGTGTTTAGGCACCAGTGACCATGAGATAATTGAGTTTTCGGTATTCAGCCAAGCCAAGAGGGGGAGCAAGAAGACCTCCACTCTGGACTTCCGGAGGGCGGACTTCAGGCTACTCAAGGAACTAACTCAGAAGGTTTCTTGGGAAACAGCCCTTAAAAATAAAGGGGTCCAGGAGAGCTGGACCTACTTCAAGGAAGAACTCTGGAAGGTGCAGGAACAGGCTGTGCCAGTGTGCCGGAAGATGAGCCGCCGGGGCAGACGGCCAGCCTGGATGGGCAATGAACTTTTAATAGAACTAAGGGAAAAAAAGAGGGTGTATCATCTTTGGAAGAAAGGGGAGGCAACCTACGGAATGTTTAGGGATGTTGCTAGGTCATGCAGGAAGAAAATTAGGGAGGCAAAAGCCCATTTAGAACTTAGACTGGCCTCTGCTGTGAAGGACAACAAAAAGTCCTTCTATAAATACATCAATAGCAAGAAGAAGGGCAAGGACAAGCTCCACTTCTTGGTTGACATGGAGGGGAACGTTGTAACAAAGGATGAGGAAAAGGCAGAGGTACTTAACACCTTCTTTGCCTCAATTTATACTAGCATGGCAGAACATCTTCCAGACAGCTGGCCTGCAGAGCTGGCAGAAGGAGCCAGGGAGCTGCATAGTTTCCTGCTGCTCCAGGAGGAAGTTAGAGATCTTCTGAGCAGCTTGGACCCCCACAAGGCCATGGGACCGGATGGGATCCATCCTAGGGTGCTGAGAGAGCTGGCAGATGAGATGACCAAGCCACTCTCCATCATTTTTCAACAGTCCTGGCTCACTGTGACCTTTCTTTCCAACTACAAACCTACATATCAACCTAACTGTCTGTTGCATCCTTTCATAAACATATATGAGGCAAAGAATGTTCTGGATTAGTAGTATGACAATATGAGGCGATTATAATTTATAATGTATTTGTAAGTACCAATAAATATAAGCCATAATGATACTTACGTCCTTCAAAATTGCAAGCTCAAAGACCATTGACTCTCCTAGAGCTACAAAAAACTGAACATTGTAAGAGAGACCCAAGTTGTACAGTGCCTTCCCTTGACAAAAAAAATCTGTATCTTTTAATCACAGCACTATTTGCAAAGAGGTTTGTTCTGAATATACTGACAAATGATTGCAGTAGCAGATTATAAATAGCTGTATTTATACATAAATCTAAGCTAAAAGAGCAGCAGCTTGCTTGAGACACTTTTAGTAAGAGTATTTTTGCTTCATCTTTTATTGATTCCTTTCTCCATTATGCTTCAGAGAATCCTGAGCTTGAAGCTTCAATATGTATGATTCCTCAACATGAAAACAGACAGTTCTCAATCACGTTTTAGATGTTATGGTTTTCACAGAGAAGAGCAGCAGCTGTATGCTTTTCTTGTTCCTTAGCAACAGAGGAAGGAGAGCTCAGGAGACTCCACTGGTGAGAGCCTGAGCTGCTCACACGTTGCTCTCAATATCTCTCTCCACCTGTCACAGCCTACGAAAGGACCAAAATCAACACTAGCTTTCCAAGGAAAGGTTCTGCACATATGATTGAGTACTACTCCATACCAAATGTGTGATAATTCAAAGCTAAATTTGCTTGGTTAAGCATTCAATTGTCAGGAGGGGAGAAGAAAAAAAAAGTGACAAAACATATGCTAAGTTCAGTGATGCCAGTTACAATTTCTTACAAGTTTTGCAACGTTTCTTTAAAATGCTTGCTCTCACAGTAAAGCTATTGAATAAAATCTCCCTAGTTTCAAGGATCATAATTTATTTTATGCATAGCCAAATTTGTGAAGATATAGTAAATTTTTCCTTGAAAATTTTTTTCTTGAAATGTACATTTTCCCTTGAAATGTACATTTTTCCTTGAAAATGTAAAAAAATTGTTTAACCTCCCTGGTACTTCATAACCACAAGAAAGGACACCATAAATCCAATTTAATAATTTAAATAGAATTTTTAAAATAATAAATAAATCCCCCAAATATACCCATTTGCAATGGCTTTAAGATTACACTTCAGATTACATAAATCTTACTTTACTTTGGGCATGCAGCTGGGGCATTTTAGGAGGCTATTGACCTCTTTTCCATTTACAGTAAATGGGAAAGATATTTCTGATTTCTAATTACATCCTTTTCACCCCTGAAACAATATGGTCCCCATGGCAGCAATGGCCTCCCAGAGGCTGGAGCAAGGTAATTCTCTTTAAAGTGTTAATTGATTTACTGAGGTTTTGGTTCTGTAAACATGGTGTGTGCTCCTTTTTGGTCCCAACAAGATTTTAAGGATGACAGCAGGCTGAATCATCCTCTCAGTAGATCTTTCATATCTTTTGTCACTTTAGAGAGTAAGTTAACAAAATTAATTTTTCAGCTGAGGTTTCACTCCTCCTTCCTGAGATTAATTTAGGACAAATCTCATGATCTTTTGAACATGGAGACAACAAAAATTTTTTATTCATTCCAGATTGTGACAGTTTTAAGCTGTGCCTTTAAGAAAGGATAGTTACTGAAACACTCTAGCTGAATGTTTTGGTGTAACAAGGAAAACAAAGATAATTCTAAACGAATTTCATTGGTAGATCAGTGGGAAAGTAACTTTAAAGTTTTAGTCTGTTCAGTCAGTCTGTGCAGTCTCAGTCTGTTGCAGTCTGAGTCTGGACAGCTGCTTTCTTGCTGGAACTGACCTTCAACAATAGTGATAAGAAACTAATTATCTTCTTCCCTTAACATATGCTTTGAACTAACAGAATTCCCCCTTAATAATTGCTTTTCTCTCTAACCCTTTTTGGGAAAAAAGGAAGAAGGGGAAAAAGGGGTTTTCTGGGGGGACCCTCCTCCATCGGGGTGGGGGGGAAGTTTTCTGTGTTATGTTGTTATGTTCTTTCCTGTATATTTTTGTATATACTGTAAATACTGTATATTGTGTATATATTCATTGCATCCCATTCTGCTTGTAAAATACAGCTCTTTTCCATTTTGCTTCTCCAACTGAGTTAGCTGTGGTCTGGGGGGGGGGCACATGTGTGTTAGAATTGAACCTTTCTCACCACCACACAGATGTAGGCTCAAAGGGGACTCCTGCCCTGACCCCCTGCTTCCAAAAAAAAAAAAAAAAAAAAAAAACAACCCAAACCATAAAATACACCATTGTTGGATAATAATGATCAATAAATATATCATCTGCATCCTACCTCCAACCTTTCAGTATGCCATCAGAACTGGAGAACTGCAGCCTGTTTGAATCCTTCTCTTTCTAATCAACAGGTGCTGGAGTTCTTATGAACAATCAGAGACATCCACTCTTCTCCACTATGTTTGATGCCCTCAACCAGGGCAGAGGCATAGACAGAGATTTAACTTGGATCAAATGTATGTGTATGATATTGGTGAGTGTGTGAAATAAGTTTGGAGAGAGAAAATTGCATTCCATGAAGAAGAATATAAGGAACTGTGAATCCCAGAAAAAAAGGACAGGGAGAAGATGTCCTATATGGCTTACTAAGTAGTCACATTGTCACCACATGTTGCCTGAAAAGACAGTCCAGTTTGCTACAGGATAACATAGCCTTGAGCTGTTGTCAAAACACAAATCATCTTCCAAGCAGGATCATCATGATCATACATTACATTCTTCCACCATAAGGCTTACTGAGACAACAATCTAAAACTGAATACTCAAAAATAATTTTTGTATGTATCTTAGAGGTGAAAATTTCAGTTTATTTTTACATACTTAGGAAGATTAGAACTTGCCTAAAATAATGCATAGCTGGCTTACTGTTATTTCTTCTGCATATGCTTACACTATGATATTAGACACTATATGTATATATGTATATGTGTGTGTGTGTATATATATATAAACAACTTTTTTTTCAATGAAAGAAAATATTTATAGTGACAACACAAAGAAAAGTGTTGACATCTGAAGCAAGGAAAAAGGTTTCTGATCCCTCTAAATGAATGGCATGCTTGTTTCCTTTTGGCCTGAAATTTCATTTTCTTAATTCTTATTTTTTTATTCAAGACATTGTACAAATAATTACAGGTTGCTCAAAGCTCTTATGCATTTTATTATGATTAAATTGTGATAACCGCATTCAGTATTATTCTCATAACCCAAATTTGCATTCTCCTTTTCCTACTTCCCAATCTCATGTGCTGAGATTTTGTAACTTGAGAGAGCATAAAGTAATTTTTCTCAGGCTTCTTGTTATTAATTTCTGCTGACATAAGAGTAAAGAGATTTCAAAAAAGTCAGAAACAGGTCTCAAAAGTTTCTTTCTTGCCTTCTAGCGCTCATGTTGAATTATTACATACTTTTGGCCTATTTTGGGGTTTCAGTTCCTTCATATATATGCATGAAATAATAACTATTCCCTTACTTGACAGAAACATGTGTACTTCGAAGCTGCGGTCTTGGGAGATTATTTAAACACAAAGCAGTCTTATCTTCGCTCACTTGTTAAGAAAATAAAGCAAGACTGAAACAGAACACAATATAATTTTGCAAAATCTGGAATTTACAAGTGTTTGGAAATAAGTTCATAGATTCACTTGTAGTCTGTTCCCATAGTGAAGGTGCTCCAGCCCTCTCTGTAGTCCTCCTCTAGATCTACTCAAGATGTTTGATGTCCTATTTGTTCTGGGGGACAAGAACTGTATGAAGTACTCCAGGTGGGGTCTCATGAGAACAGAGTAGAAGGGAAGAATCACTTCCCTTATTCTGCTGCTCACACTTATTTTGAAGCAGCCCAGGATATGGTTGGCCTTATGGGCTGCAAGTGCACATTGCAGGGTCATGTGGAGTTTTCTGTCAACTTACACCTCCAAGTCCTTCTCCTCAAGACTGTTCTTGAGCCATTCCTCACCCAACTTATATTTGTGCTTGAGATTGCCCTAACCCACATGTAGGACCTTACATTTTACCTTGTTGTACTTCATGAGGTTGCCTTGTGCTCACCTCTTAAGCCTGTCCAAGTTCCTCTGGACAGTATCCCTTCCCTCCAGCATGTCAAAGGATCACACAGCTTGGTGTCATCTGCAAATTTGAGAGGATGAACTCCATTTCATTGTCCACATCACAGACACAGAAGTTAAATACCACTGGTCCTGGTACTGACCCCTGAGGAATGCCACTTGTCACTGGCTTCCATTTGGACATTGAGCCTTTGACCGCAAATCTCTGTGTGAGGCCACCCAGCCAGTTTCTCATCCCGTGAGTGATCCACTCCTCAAGTCCATGCTTTTCCAATTTGGTGACCAGGACGTGTGGGACTGTATCAAAAAGCTTGACAGGTAGATGGCATCAGTTGCTCTGCCCTTATCCACTGATGCTGTAACACCATCACAAAAAGCCACCAACTCATCAGACTTGATTTGCTCTTGGTGATGCTGTGCTGGTTACTGCCAATCATCCCTTCTGACTGACTTATAGTTTCCAGGGTCTTCCTTTTTTTCCCTTTTTGAAGATGGGGCTATGTTTCCCATTTTCCAGTCAGCAGGAACTTCACCAGATTGACATGTCTTTTTAAATATGGTGGATAGTGGCTTGGCAACTTCATCTGCCAGTTCCTTCAGGACTCATGGATGGATCTAATTAGGCCCCATGGATTTGCATATGTTCAGCTTCTTCATATGGCCTCCCTGATGTACCTGAAGAAATTCTTCTTATTCCCCTTTATGTCCCTAGCCAAGTGCAATTCTACCTTTAATTTCCTAACCTGATCCCTGGGTGCTCAGCCTTTGTAGACCTTCCATGTGGCCTGTTCTTGCTTTCATTGCTTTTTTTTTCTCAAGGAATTCCAGGCGCACCTTGTTCTTCCATGCTACCTATCTGGCACTCTTATCTGCCTTTTTCCTTAGGGTACACTGCTCCTCTGGGCTTGGAAGAAATGGTTCTTGAACACTGGCCACCTTTCTTGGGTGCCTCTTCCCTCCAGGGCTTTATCCCATGACACTCTTGCACATAGATACCTGACGGAGATGAAGTCTGCTCTCAGACTGCTCTCAGTTGCCTGAAGTTCAGGCATCTAAGTAATTTAAAAACTAAGATACTCTTAAGGAGCTGAAATTATATTACTTAAATATAAACACATCAAATTAAAAAAAAATCATGTTGAGGCCAACTATTAACCCAACACTTCTAAGTCACCACTAAACCATGTCCCTGAACATCACATCTACTGGTCTAAATTTTAAATACCTTCAGGGATGGAAACTCCACCACCCACCTGGGCTTCCCATTCCAATGTTTTTGACAATGCTTTCTCTGAAGAAATCTTTCTGAATATCCAACTTAAGTTTCCCCTGACACAATGTGAGGCTATTTCCTCTTGCCCTATTTCTTGTTATGTGGGAGAAAAGACCAATCCACATCTTGCTACAGCTTCCTTTCAGATAGTTATAGAGAGCAGTAAGTTCTCTCTTTAGACTCTTTTCATCCTTGTCATCAGACTGAACAACCTCAGTGCCCTCAGTCATTTCTCATAAGACTTGTGCTCTAGACCCTTCACCAGGTTTGTTTTCCATTTTTGAACACACTTCCAGTACCTCAGTGTCTTTCATGTAGCAAGGGATGCAAAACTGAATACAGCATTGAAGATGCAGCCCCACCAGTGTTGACTATAGGGGGAATACCATTTGGATACCTGTGCTCATTGCTGACTCATATTTAGCCAGCTGTCTACCAACACTCTCAGGTCTTTTTCCACCAGACAGTTTTCCAGTCACTCTTCACCAAGCCTGCAGCATTGCATGGTTGTTTTTTATGCAGGACCCTGCATTTGCCTTTGCTGAACCTCATACCACTGGCCTCAGGCCATCAATCCAGCCTGACCAGGTTAACAGGGAAGCATATTGAAATTTTCTCTCAGACATAGGCTTTTTGAGAAGTTGAGCTTTTTCTTACACATTCATGATGTTCAGTTTTGTACATTCCTTTATTTTGCTCTAATCAGGACAAGGGATGCCATTGTTACCAAACTGCTGTCTGAAATGAAAGAAATTTTGACTTCTCTATAAGAAAATATCTGTGTGATTTTTAATTAGTTTTCATTATTCTAATCAGGAATTAATTATAACAGAAATTATTCTTCAGTATAATAGATCAGATAAAATAACTACAGCTGGCAGGAATTGCAGAATGACAGAATCAGAGAATGTTAGGGGTTGAAAGAGATCATCTAGTCCAACTTCCCTGCTAGAGCAGGATCACCCATGAGCATGTCCAGAAAAGTTTTAAATGCTTCCAGGAGACTTCACAACCTCACTAGGCAGCCTGTTCCAGTGCTCTGCCACCCTTAAAGAATTTTTTCCCCTTATCTTTATGTGGATTCTCCTGTGTTCCTTTAATATAGAACTAAAGAAAGAAGTTCTATAACAAAACTAACTTTATGTACAATGTTTTAAGTACAGAAACTAGAATGCATATAATTTTTCCCTAAAATAGTCCAATATATTAGTTATGATGTACCTTAATATGTAGTAGCAATAAGAGATAGAAAATATTCAGGGGGATTTCTCTCTGCAGATTGACTGTTTACCCAGAGGCAAAGGGAACACAGAAAAGAATAAATACTTCACAGTTTTGATACTTGTTTTTAGTGTTTTAATTAACCGAAATATAAGTAGGCAGGTTTTACCTGAGTAGATTAGTTCTGTAGTTTTAGCTGAATATTAATCACTTCTTCTCTGAATATCCTGCCCAATGAGGCTATGAAGACTTAAAGATCTGGCACATTTTGCCACGAAGGTCTTTGCTTTTAAGTTGCAGGTAAAATGACTCTTCTGTTCCATTCCATTCCATTCCATTCCATTCCATTCCATTCCATTCCATTCCATTCCATTCCATTCCATTCCATTCCATTCCACTCCATTGAAGCTTCTTTAACAGGAAGTGAAAAAGATTTTTGTGGTTGTCTCATTTGCTTCTGTTTGTTGTCTGTTGAAGATCATTCTGTATGTTCATTAATCTTCATGAATTTTTCCATCTTTACAGGTGTCTTTCCCTTCACAAAGTTATTTTGCTCTGCAAATACCATGACTCCAGGTCATTACAATGCCTAGCAAGCAGGTTTTCTGAGCACCATACTGTATTTTATACAGCTTACTTATGACCACCTTCCCAGGTGTAGAAATATTTTTTGTGTTGTTTCTTATATACTGACCAATCTGCATTTTCTTATCCTTTTGTAATGTCTAAGAGGAAGAAATTCTGTAGCAGAATATTTAATAAGATGTTGTAGAATATCTAGGCATTGTATAAGGTGACACAATTGCCTATTTTATTGATTTTCTGATATACTAAACCGAGTCAACTGGTGAAATAATTCAAAAAGGCACTCCACCATTGAGTTGCCTTAAACATACTTAATTTTACTATAATGAATTTCTGCTAAGAGTATTCTCTACTAATATTGAGTAGGTATTTTCAGTAATGTGGACTAAGTCTCCTTCAATGCTTAGAGTAGGAGGCTAAAACATCTCTGGCCTACAGATACATGAGATTAAATTTTGGAGTTCTGCATTTGAAAATAAAGCTGTTTCTAAGTGTGGTTTTTAACAAATGATCCTACAGATTTCCCACCCACAGATGTCTAACACACAGAAGCAACCACTGTGCAACTTCGAAAGTGCCAACTTGTAAGAATGCTGTGAAATAAAGTAAAAACTAAGAGAGTTACCTGGATTTTAGTGTGAAAATGCCTCCAATTGCTAAAGACATCAAGATAGAGCTTGGGCCATATATCTGTCATCTCTGACCCATTCCCATTGAAGTCTTGCATTTGAACAAGTCTCTTTCAGTAAATTAGCATTCCAGAAGAATTTCACTATTGTGTCCTCTTGGGATTCTCACTTCAGGAAATGGCCTGGACATTTTTAATGTCTTCGTCAATTTCCATTCACAGGTTGGCTTAGAAAAGGTGGAAGACATTGCTAACGAGAAATATTGTGAAATCGACACAGGAAATTAAAATTATTCTATCACAAAATAGAGAGAAAAAGATAGATAGTTTACATTAAATATATGTATTGTTTCAAATTAAGCTTTTGAACATCATCAAAATTTTGAAAAGTTTATTTTCTTCTTTTCCATTCTCTTTTTCTTATTTTTTCCCCCTTTTTCAATCTTTCTCTTTCTTTTGATTTCTTTTTTGTTTGACTTTGGTTTTTTGTTGAAGATTTCATAAGAAATAGTTATTATCATTATAGAGTTGAGGAGGAGCACGAAGCTAAAATGTTGATAGGTGTGGTGGGTTGAAATTAATTTGAGAGAATTAACCCCCAAAATAAAATTGCCAGACCAACTCAGTTGGAAGCAAAGGAAGCTATATTTACAATCAAAACTAAAATTAAATGTAATGAATATATACAAAATATAATATATCAACATGTATTTACAATTTATGAACAACACAAAGGGCTACCAATAGCTTCCCCCTCTCAACCCACTTCCCCACCCCCTGTAAAGGGAAAGAGGTAAAAAGCAGAGAGTAGCTTGTTAGTACTTAGCCAGAACAAAGAAACACAGCCAAGGTCAGCAAGCCAGCAGAAGCAACCAGCTAGTATCTGCTAGAGTGAAGAGCAGAGAAAGAGAGAAAGTTTGTACAACTAACTATATGTTAGTTACCAGACCAAAGGGATTATTTAGACCTTATCATTATAGAATAGAATAGAATAGAATAGAATAGAATAGAATAGAATAGAATAGAATAGAATAGAATAGAATAGAATAGAATAGAATAGAATAGACCAGACCAGGTCGGAAGAGACATTTGAGATCATCGCGTCCAACCCATCATCCAACACCATCTAATCAACTAAACCATGGCATCAAGCGCTCCGTCAAGTCTCC
Organism: Picus viridis; assembly: GCA_033816785.1. NCBI lineage: Eukaryota > Metazoa > Chordata > Aves > Piciformes > Picidae > Picus > Picus viridis. The sequence continues at coordinate 63,965,923 of CM066566.1, forward strand.
TAAACACCTCCAATGATGGCAACTCCACCACCTCCCCAGGCAGCACATTCCAATGGGCAATCACTCTCTCTATGAAGAATTTCTTCCTAACATCCAGCCTAAACCTCCCCTGGTGCAGCTTGAGACTGTGTCCTCTTGTTCTGGTGCTGGCTGCCTGGCAGAAGAGACCAGCCCCCACCTGGCTACAACCTCCCTCCAGGGAGTTGTAGACAGCAATAAGGTCTCCCCTGAGTCTCCTCTTCTCCAAGCTAAGCAATCCCAGCTCCCTCAGCCTCTCCTCATAGGCCTTGTGCTCCAAATCCCTTACCAACTTTGTTGCCCTTCTCTGGACGCATTCCAGCAAATCAATATCTTTCCTAAACTGAGAGGCCCAGAACTGGACACAGGACTCAAGGTGTGGCCTAACCAGTGCAGTGTACAGGGGCAGAATGATCTCCCTGCTCCTGCTGGCCACACTGTTCCTGATGCAAGCCAGGATGCCATTGGCCTTCTTGGCTGCCTGGGCACACTGCAGGCTCATGTTCAGCCTACAATCAACCAGTACCCCCAGGTCCCTCTCTGCCTGGCCACTCTCCAACCACTCTGACCCCAGCCTGCAGCACTGTATGGGGTTGCTGTGGCCAATGTATAGAACCCAGAACTTGGATCCAGTGGTAACTTACTTACATTCTACAACTTCCTACTCAAAATCTGTGGAAAATTTTCTAGCAATCAGCCTAAAACTGCCACGATAGGTTATGGTCTGGGTGAGCTTATGCTAGGATAGGAACATATTCAGGTTGCCTTCTAGATTAATGTGACATTAATAACTTTCTGGGACTCTATCTGATCCCTGTCAGTGTAGGCCCCATTCTCACCACACTCCTTCAGTGGTATGTACTAAAGAGAGCAGGAAAAACTTTAAAAATTAAAAAGCAGCAGAGTGAGTGTTGATACAGTCCTTCCAGGACAGACATAACTGGATATTGTCAATCAGTCAGGATGTTGTTTTTTTTTTTTTTTTTTTTTAAATTTTGATATTGGATGAAAAAGCTTTCAGAAAAGATAAACTAAAATCAAAGAGTTCTCTTTTTTCAAAAATCAGTTTTGGTTCTTATGCAGAGGCAAATAAAGCAAGATATAACAACAAACGGAAAGCTAGAAATGGAGAACTTAAGTTACCGTGAGCATTTAAAATTGTGCAATGTAATAAAAGATTAGAATAATCAATTTATTTCCAGAGAACCAAAACTGACAGCAAATATCAAGCAAATATATTAAAGACTGCTTATTTATTCCTTGTACAGCAGACACTTATGAATACATACACACTATTACTGCTTAGCAATGCTGTGGCAGCACAAGTTTGACCGAAGAGTTATGAGTTACATTTCATTTAAATATGTTCAAATATAGTCATTCATATGGAAAAATATTAATTTTTTACAAAATTATAAGGCATATGTTATATCAAATATAAATGCTGTTAAAAAAAAGTTGGTTTCTTTTCTTTGTGACTTAAAATATGAGGTTCTTCTTTACCTACTAGTATTTATCTAGCATATGTCTGTCTTGCAACACTCCAAAAAAATGCACTAGGCATATTCAAGCATGATTCTTATGGAATTAGAAAAGTGACATAATTAATTTTGAACACCCACTATCACCAAGAAAATAATCACAATTTCTGTAAGGAGTGAGAGGATGAAATTATTGAATGCATATATTTTTTAAGCTCTTTAACAACACAATTTTTATTTTGTACTTTTGCTGAGGACTTAGTTACTTGGACTGTCTTGCTTCTTTGTTATAGCGAAGTAAGGGATACCTAAGATTTCATCTCAGTTAACAGAGGAATTAAAACTTGACTGTTTAGACACAAAAATGGTAGAGAAATCTGCTGCAAAATGGAGTATTTCTGAAATGCTTTATTGTATGAAATACTTTTGTGTGTGTGTGTATAAATGCAGGTGATGTCCTGTATATAGCACAAACAGTTGAGAGTCACTTTTAACACATTAGAAATTCTCTCAATTATGTGTCAGACATGGAAAATGGTATCCACAGTAATTTCATCTAGAATCATAGAATCATAGAATCAACAAGGTTGGAAAAGATCTCAAAGATCATTAAGTCCAACCTGTCACCACAGACCCCATGACTACTAGACCATGGCACCAAATGCCATGTCCAATCCCCACTTGAATGCCTTCAGGGACAGTGACTCCACCACCTCCCCAGGCAGCACATTCCAATGGCTAACAACTCTCTCTGTGAAGAAATTTCTCCTCACCTCCAGCCTAAACTTCCCCTGGTGGAGCTTGAGACTGTGTCCTCTTGTTCTGGTGCTGGTTGCCTGGCAGAAAAGACCAACCCCCTCCCGGCTACAACTGCCCATCAGGTAGTTATAGACAGCAAGTAGGTCTCCCTTGAGCCTCCTCTTCTCCAGGCTAAACAACCCCAGCTCCTTCTGCCTCTCCTCATAGGGCTTGTGCTCAAGGCCTCTCACCAGCCTCGCTGCCCTTCTCAGGACATGTTCAAGAGTATCAATGTCCTTCTTCATGAAGATTAATGAGCTTGTGCTCCAGAGGCCTCACCATCTTTGTTGCCATTTACTGGACACCTTCAAGCAACTCTTTCTTGAACTGAGGGGCCCAGAACTGGACACAGTACTCAAGGTGTAGCCTAACCAGTGCTGAGTACAGGGGCACAATGACTTCCCTGCTCATGCTGGCCACACTATTCTTGATGCAGACCAGGATGCCATTTGCCTTCTTGGCCACCTGGGCACACTGCTAGCTCGTGTTCATCCTGATGTCAATCAGTACCCCCAGGTCCCTTTCTGTTTGGCTGCTCTCCAGCCACTGTGACCCCAGCCTGTAGCACTGCATGGGGTTGTGGTGGCCAAAGTGCAGCACCCGGCACTTGGACTTGTGGAATGCCATCATCTTGGACTCTGCCCATCTGTCCAGCTGGTCAAGGTGCCTCTGCAGAGCCCTTCTACCCTCCAACAGATCAACACCTGCTCCCAGCTTGGTGTCACCTGCAAATTTACTGATGACTTGCTCAATCTCCTCCTCCAGATCATCAAAAAAGATATTGAACAGGATGGGGCCCAACACTAATCCCTGGGGGACACCACTAGTGACTGGCCTCCAGCTGGATGTGGCACCATTCACCACCACTCTCTGGTACGGCCCTCCAGCCAGTTCCTAACACAGCACAGAGTGTGACTCTCCAAGCCACAGGCTGCCAGATTGGCCAGGAGTTTGCTGTGGGGATGGTATCAAAGGCCTTGCTGAAGTCCAGGTCAACTACATCCACAGCCTTCCCCACATCCACCAGGCAGGACACCTGATCATAGAAAGCAATCAGGTTGGTCAGGCAGGACCTTCCCTTGCTGAACCCATATTGGCTAGGCCTGATCCCTTGGCCATCCTTCAGGTGCACTGTGATTGCCCCCAAGATGATCTGGCCCTCCAGCCAGGTCCTAACCCAACAGTGAGTGCTGTTATCCAAGTCCTGGGCTGACAGCTTGGTGAGGAGTTTGCTGTGGGGAACGGTGTCAAAGGCCTTGTTGAAGTCCAGGTAGACTACATCAACAGCCTTTCCACATCCTCTAGATGTAACCATTGTCACCAGGAAAAGTAAAAATACTTACAGACCACCTGAAAGTCTTTTACCTTCTGACACAAACAAATCACATCAGAAAATACCTGAAAAATATTATCATCAGCACAGCTTTTCTGTTCTCACTGTCCAGTGAAGCTGAAAGTCTAAAATGCATTTCTGACTTCTAAGGACTGATTTTGAGGGTCACATTTACAATGCATTGGAACTTAGTGAGTAAATACTTCTCAAAAATAAAGACAGGGATCACATAGTAATTCTATTTTTGCTGTCCACTTCCAACTACAGTTCAGCTTGACCAGACATATATTTGTCAAAGCAAAATCTCAACAGTTATGTGCTTCATAAAATAACAATGACAACACATCAGCTCCTCTAGTCTTGAACGACCAAGATGTAAAAATCTAAACCATCCTACTAGATTGTACTTGCTTCCAAGAGTATCAAATAATTATATTCTTTATTCCCCTTCGTCTTTGTACATGAGGACACCAGTACAGAAACATGCTATGGTACGGATATGATTTCACAAAATACAGCATATAGAACAAAGAAAGCTGGAAAATAACAAGGAAAGAAAAACCAAAAACACAAAGAAATGTTGTCACAGGAGCATCACTGAGTATCATGATCCATGGCTGCCAGGTCAGATCAAACACACCAAAAAAAATAGTAAAAGCATGTGGGTTATGATGTGTTTATACAAGTAGCAGCCTATCAGACAATGGTGGCTAAAACAAAATGGTGCTCCTGTGTGCAAGAAAGGGAAAGGGACTTTCTGCTGTGATGAATCCAAGTAAGTTGTAAGGGGCAGTGGGACATGCCAGACTTTTACAACAGACTATGGGACCAGAAGAGGAGAGAGACCTTTGGGCTGAATCACAGGTATGGTTGCCTATAGAGCTGGCAGGACTTCAATGAGAAGCTGGGGTGGGGTTCCTGTTACTTTCTGTCTTAAATAAGAGTTGTGACTGTACTACATGTGTGTGAGTATTCCTGATACAGCCCGTGCTTTCGTTCTGTAGCTTCTTAAACTGAGGTTAGCAGTGTAATGTGGTGTAGAGTGTATTTCCCCCTGCGATCAGTAACAACAATATTTTTGGAAATGCTAATTCATTAGAAAAAAAGCCACTAGATTCTTGGTAAATTATCTAAACTACTGTGGAAACAAAAGTAATTTATGTATAAAAATGCATCTTTCATAAAAGGAAGAAGACATTTCTGTAATTTAGAAACTTTATCTGCAGAAACTTTAAATAAACAATTCCACCAATTCCAATATTAATGCTATTTCTTGAAAAAATGTTATTATTTCAAAATGTAGGTGACTGAATTTTTCATTACCTTTGCCCATCTCAAAAATCCTTTTTGTTTTGTTTCTTTAAGTCAGTGAAGAAACATGGGTACTTTTAGGCATTGATTCTTCTTATTCTAAGGTACAGACTTTTATCTAGCCACATTATTCAAACCAAAAAGTGTCTATTACCATCTGTTGTATATAAGGGGGAATGTTCAGTTTGTCTATTAGAGGTTTTTACCCATTGATAAGTAGCAAAATTCACTCCTAGAATGGGACCGAGTTTATAACCATAGCTGTCTACAGCATAGCTGTATTCATGCGGACTAAGAGTCTGAGAACTCATCATGCTCAGCAAAACTCTTAAATGTAATCTAGAGAGTTAGTTTGCTCAGAAAAGACTCAATTTGCTGCACTGATTACCCCTTTGATGTCCAGAATGTGACCTTAGATAAATGTGTTTTTGTGGATACCTCTACTTATCACCTAAATCTAAAATAATCTGAATTTGAGTCTTACAACTTGATGACATAAATCCATGACTCATTAATTTCTCCCAAATTCACTCACTGGGGTATCTCTGGGGTATTTCAGTTCTGCGTTCAAACTCAGAACTTGGAAAGCTTCCTGTAATCTTGCAAAGCTTCCTGTAAGTGTTTACTTTAATGAACTACAAAAGAAAACTACGATCACTGTATTTCTGATTTAGATGGCATTTTGGTGTCTAAATTTTATTTTTAAAATAGCGTAAGAGTTCTTGAACTGCTGAACAATTACTTTTGTTACATTTAGTTTGGTGAAGGTTATATTGCATCAGGCAGGCATTATGTCATGGAAAGTTATTACTGGAGTTTAAGTGACTTCTAAGGATCTCCACCTTTTGTCTGTATTTATAGCTTATATCTGAGTGGTTTTGTTAACTTTTAATTATTTCTTTAACCTAGTTAATCTACTCATTTCATCCAGACGGTGTTCTGATTACAGGAATACCAGCATACTTCTGCTTGAGCAATCTACTCTGCAGGATTCCTCCCCCTTGCCCCTTCCCAACTGTAATTTCACAGTGGCATCATGTCTCATTATCTTCAATCACATCTGTTGACGCTTACATTCCAAAAATAAAAGATACTTGAACACCAAAGGAAAAGGAGTCTTAGATTATGGATATTACAGCAGGTTCTGGGAAGCCCACTGAGAGAAAAGTGTCAAAACTATACAACATGAACACACAGCTTGCCGATTCTTTCAGTAAAGGTAATTCTATGGCAAAGGAAGGGCACAGGGGAACAAATTCAAGAGCAAATAAGTAAAAGAGAAACAGAGAACAAAGTAATACAGGCAACCCAAAAAAATAGGAAAATGTGCAAATGTGCATTTTTGCCAACTGTCCTAGGGCAAGATACCTTATATCCTTTGTAAATCAGATATTGGCAAAATGAAGAATGAACATTTCAAGCAGTATGTAGAAAATACAGTTCCATTATTCAGGGCTTTTAAAATCATGGTAAAAAGAAAAAGATAAATTATTTTATTCTTATTGCTACCTGCAATCAGTCATATAGAAGCTGACTGATAGAGCTGGCAATTTTTCCAAGCTTTATGAAATGCACAAATATTTTGGTGTTATTTGGGTTTGGTTTTGTTTCTTTATTCTTTATAGACATCAGGCAAATATAAGTACATCCCCAACATTTCTAGTACATGGTAGCCTAAATTGTGTGATGAATCATTAAAAGGACAACTCAACAGATGAGGCCACGTATTTTATATATGTGCAAATGCAGTTTATTTTGAATGCCAGTAGAATTTAAATGCCAAAAATACATAATCTAAAGTCTATGATGTGGACATAATATTTTATAAAATGATCATAATATTATATTTGCCCAAAAGTAATGTTGTAAAGAAAAGGAACACCAGGATAAAAAAGCTAGTCTGGATGAACTAGGGTCTAAACAAAAAGAATCAGGATCAAATTTTAAATCTCTGATGTATTTCTTGCTTGCCTTTGGGGAAAAAATGAAAAACATAACCTACACATTTGATTCTAATGTACCACTTTTTAAGATACTTTCTTTGTCAGTGTCCATTTAAACAAGCCTCCTGCGCAGATCAGAAGTACAGTCTAGGTGGCACTGAGCTCATTTTAATTTTAAATCTCTGTAATCCTGGTTACTACATATAGTATTTTGTAATGAGATGGACTGACTTACAATAATGCAATACAATACAATAAACCAGGTTGGAAGAGACCTTCAAGATCATCTCTTCCAATATATCAGGGAAGGGCTGGTGGGTGATGTGGTGGTCGGAGGGTGTTTAGGCACCAGTGACCACGAGATAATTGAGTTTTCAGTATTCAGCCAAGCCAAGAGGGGGAGCAAGAAGACCTCCACTCTGGACTTCCGGAGGGCGGACTTCAGGCTACTCAAGGAACTAACTCAGAAGGTTCCTTGGGAAACAGCCCTTAAAAATAAAGGGGTCCAGGAGAGCTGGACCTACTTCAAGAAAGAACTATTGAAGGCGCAGGAACAGGCTGTGCCAGTGTGCCGGAAGATGAGCCGCCGGGGCAGACGGCCAGCCTGGTTGGGTAATGAACTTCTAATGGAACTAAGGGAAAAAAAGAGGGTGTATTATCTTTGGAAAAAAGGGGAGGCAACCCATGGAATGTTTAGGGATGTTGCTAGGTCTTGTAGGAAGAAAATTAGGGAGGCAAAAGCACATTTGGAGCTCAGACTGGCCTCTGCTGTGAAGGACAACAAAAAGTCCTTCTATAAATATATTAATAGCAAGAGGAAGGGCAAGGACAAGCTCCACTCCTTGGTGGGCATGGAGGGGAATATTGTAACAAAGGATGAGGAAAAGGCAGAGGTGCTTAACACCTTCTTTACCTCAATTTTTGCTAGCAGGACAGAACGGCTTCCAGACAGCTGGCCTGCAGAGCTGGCAGAAGGAGCCAGGGAGCAGCATAGTTTTCCCCTGTTCCAGGATGGGATAGTTCGAGATCTTCTCAGCCGCTTGGACCCCCACAAGTCCATGGGACTGGATGGGATCCATCCTAGGGTGCTGAGGGAGATGGCGGATGAGCTGTCCAGGCCGCTCTCCATCATTTTTCAGCAGTCCTGGCTCACTGGAGAGGTCCCAGAAGACTGGAAGCTGGCCAACGTGGTGCCCATCCATAAGAAGGGCCAGTTGGAAGAGTCAGGGAATTATAGGCCTGTCAGCCTGACCTCAGTGCCAGGCAAGATTATGGAACGGGTCATCTCAAGTGTGATCACACAGCACTTACAGGATGACCAGGGGCTCAGGCCTAGCCAGCATGGATTTAGGAGGGGCAGGTCCTGCCTGACCAACCTGATCTCCTTCTATGATCAGGTGACCCGCCTGGTGGATGTGGGGAGGCCTGTGGATGTGGTCTACCTGGACCTCAGCAAGGCCTTTGACACCGTCCCCCACAGCAAACTCCTGGCCAAGCTGGCAGCCCATGGCTTGGACAGGAGCACACTGCGTTGGGTTAGGAACTGGCTGGAGGGCCGAGCTCAGACAGTGGTGGTGAATGGTGCCACATCCAGCTGGCGGCCTGTCACTAGTGGTGTGCCCCAAGGATCAGTGCTGGGCCCCATGCTTTTCAACATCTTTATTGATGATCTGGATGAGGGCATTGAGTCCATCATCAGTAAATTTGCAGATGACACCAAGCTGGGGGCAGGAGTTGATCTGCTGGAGGGTGGAGAGGCTTTGCAGAGGGACCTCGACAGGCTGGACAGATGGGCAGAGTCCAATGGCATGAGATTGAACACATCCAAGTGCCGGGTTCTGCACATTGGCCACAACAACCCCAGGCAGCGCTACAGGCTGGGGTCGGAGTGGCTGGAGAGCGGCCAGGCAGAGAGGGACCTGGGGGTGCTGGTTGATGGGAGGCTGAACATGAGCCAGCAGTGTGCCCAGGCAGCCAAGAGGGCCAACCGCATCCTGGCCTGCATTAGGAATAGTATGGCCAGCAGGAGCAGGGAGGTCATTGTGCCCCTGTACTCTGCTTTGGTTAGGCCGCACCTTGAGTACTGTGTCCAGTTCTGGGCCCCTCAGTTTAAGAAGGACATTGAGACACTTGAACGTGTCCAGAGAAGGGCAACAAGGCTGGGGAGAGGCCTTGAGCACAAGCCCTATGAGGAGAGGCTGAGGGAGCTGGGGCTGTTTGGCCTGGAGAGGAGGAGGCTCAGGGGCGACCTCATTGCTCTCTACAACTACCTGAAGGGTGGTTGTAGCCAGGAGGGGGTTGGCCTCTTCTCCTTAGCAACCAGCACCAGAACAAGGGGACACAGTCTCAAGCTGCACCAGGGGAAGTTTAGGCTGGAGGTGAGGAGAAAGTTCTTCACCGAGAGAGTGATTCGTCATTGGAATGTGCTGCCCGGGGAGGTGGTTGAGTCTCTGTCCCTGGAGGCGTTCAGGAGGGGACTGGATGTGGCACTTGGTGCCATGGTCTGGTTGTGAGGTTGTGGTTACAGGTTGGACTCGATGATCTTCAAGGTCACTTCCAACCTTGGCTATTCTATTCTATTCTATTCTATTCTATTCTATTCTATTCTATTCTATTCTATTCTATTCTATCAACCGATCCAACCCACCTAAACAACTAGATCATGGCACCAAGCACCCCATCAAGTCTCCTCCTGAATACCTCCAGTGATGGTGACTCCACCACCTCCACGGGCAGTCCATTCCAATGGGCAATCACTCTCTCCGTATAGAACTTCTTCCTAACATCCAGTCTAAACCTCCCCTGGTGCAGTTTGAGACTGTGTCCCCTTGTTCTGGTGCTGGATGCCTGGGAGAAGAGACCAACCTCTGCCTGTCCACAACCTCCCTTCAGGTAGTTGTAGAGAGCAATAAGGTCACCCCTCAGTCTCTTCTTCTCCAGGCTAAGCAACCCCAGCTCCCTCAGCCTCTCCTCAGAGGGCTTGTGTTCGAAACCCCTCACCAACTTCGTTGCCCTTCTCTGGACATGTTCCAGCAAGTCAACATCCTTCCTCAACTGAGGGGCCCAGAACTGGACACAGGACTCAAGGTGTGGCCTAACCAGTGCTGAGGACAGGGGCAGAATGACCTCCCTGTTCCTGCTGGCCACACTGTTCCTGATGCAGGCCAGGATGCCATGGGCCCTCTTGGCTGCCTGGGCACACTGCAGGCTCATGTTCAGCCTACAATCAACCAGCACCCCCAGGTCCCTCTCTACCTGGCCACTCTCCAGCCACTCTGACCCCAGCCGGTAGCACTGCATGGGGTTGCTGTGGCCAATGTGCAGCACCCGGCACTTGGATGTGTTAAATCTCATGCCGTTGGATTCTGCCCATCTGTCCAGCCTGTCGAGGTCCCTCTGCAAAGCCTCTCCACCCTCCAGCAGATCAACTCCTGCCCCCAGCTTGGTGTCATCCACAAATTTACTGATGATAGACTCAATGCCCTCATCCAGATCATCAGTAAATATGCTAAAGAGCATGGGTCCCAGCACTGATCCTTGGGGCACACCACTAGTGACAGGCCGCCAGCTGGATGTGGCACCATTCACCACCACTGTCTGAGCTCGGCCCTCCAGCCAGTTCCTAACCCAACGCAGTGTGCTCCTGTCCAAGCCATGGGCTGGCAGCTTGGCCAGGAGTTTGGTGTGGGGGACAGTGTCAAAGGCCTTGCTGAGGTCATTGACTATATTGGCTCTCACCTCCTTCACTGTGGCATTCATTCAGTTTTATGGAATAACAAGTGACACTTGAGAAGTTCAGATATCATGACTGACCTTGAGATGCTGTTCTAGAAGATGCAGACCCCTACAGGCCCTCTAATGCATTTCCCAACTCTGTGAAAATGATACTCATAATTTGAAATCTCAAATTCTTCTTTTAGCAGAACTCATAAAGTACTTACCAAATTGGGTAGTGTAAGTGAAATACACCATATTTGAAGGCCACAGCAAAATTTTTGTGGATAGTTGCTGTGATCTGTTAGCTCTTGTTGTGCTTACACACAAACATTTCTCTGTGTGTTTGCAGAATTTTACATATGAAGTTTGCATATGCTGTCTGACTGAGATGATATGTGGCAGCTGAATAGAATTTTTAGAGTGTAAATTTGGATTATTCATTTGCGGAGACCATTACACTTAAATACTTTGCTGCTTAATAAAACCATTTTTTCTATAAACTCATTTTACACGTATATTAGGAAAACATTCAGAACATAAAAATGTGAGAAAGTTCTGGTTTATTTTAAAACTCAAGTGTGTGAGGGGATGCTATCTAAGCTATCAGGTGAAACAAATGAAGAATTAACAGTGTCTGAAGTGCCTGAAGCTATACATATATTAAAAATAACCACAAAACCAACCAAACAAGCAAGCAAGCAAGCAAACAAACAAACAAAAAAAAAAAACAAACCAGCCAAACAAACAAAAAAAAAAAAGCCAAACAAAAACTTAAGGATAATTAGGATAAAATGCATAGAGAAGTGATGGAATGTCCCTCAATCAAAGTATTTAAGACTTATCTTGCTGGAGTCATGGATAATCTCACTAAAGCCTCTGTTTGTAACAGAAAGCTAGACAAATTGATCTGTAGAGGTCCCTTTAAACCTGGGCTCTGCATAATGTTGTGATTTCTGTGCTTCTGTTGAAGTAGCAACTTAAATGAAGTAACAACTTAAATGATGGATACTGGGATAAGCATCCAGCTCTTTCTTCTCACGTCTCTAAATCTATCTTTAGCAGTCCCCCACAAACATTCTGTGTGATATACTATCAATCTAAAGCTGAGATGTTTCTTTTTCCTCCTCATTCCATAAAACAGAAACTCCTGAAACTTTTAAATGCTAAGACAAATTTATTTTTCAGCCTATAAAAAGTCTCAAGTCCTTTCTCTTTGCATAATTTTAACATATATTACATTTTATACTGTAGATGCCCCTCATAGTGATGATTATTATTATACCTTGCCAGTAGGGCATCTAGTGGTTAATGTCTAATTATTGTTACATAAAAGTTCTTCACTGAAATTGTAGCAGCATCTTCAAATTGTTATCTCTAGAATCCTGGATCCTGCCAGGCCAATTTGTAGCTAAGGATGTTTTGTTACACTCACTGAGCAGCATGTGACCCTTGAACTTTCCTAAAATGTGTGTTGCTTGTTCTATTTTTCTGTAAAATAGTTGTGCTGGTCTGGAGTTACCACTGTTAACTACTGATTTTAGTGGGAGTGTGCTAATTTTTGTTATTATTATTATTACTATTACTACTATGGGTTTTTTTTCAGAGCAAATTCACATTTCAAAGTAGATTTCAGATTTCTGGTAAACTGATTTTATATTACACTTGTGAGTACCAATGTTTCATCCTGGCCTTCCAGTATCTGAAGGGGGCCTACAAGAAGGCTGGGGCGGGCCTTCTCAGACTATCAGGTAGTGATAGGACTAGGGGGAATGGAATGAAGCTGGAGGTGGGCAGATTCAGGCTAGATGTGAGGCACCATGAGAGTGGTGAAGCCCTGGAATAGGTTATCCAGGGAGGTGGTTGAGGCCCCGTCCCTGGAAGTGTTTAAGACCAGGCTGGATGAGGCTCTGGCCAGCCTATCTAGTGTAGGGTGTCCCTGCCCATGGCAGCGGGGTTGGAACTAGATGATCCTTGTGGTCCCTTCCAACCCTGACTGATACTATACTACTATGATACTATAATCCTTATATACAACATTACTTTCATAGCAACAAATGTAACTCAGAGAGCAGCTAGTATAGGAATACTAAAACCTGTTTAAAAAGAACAAAACTAAAGATCTAAGTGAAATATATAGTACTAGGAGCTACTATAAAGATTTTGTTGTTGCTGGGGGATACATTAATGTTACTATGGGAACTTCAGGTTTTGCATTTGACATGATTCAACTGTAACAAGTTCTGACTGAAAAATGAAAGGAATTACAACAAAAAGGAAATCATGAGTCTCTTTCCCTGGAAAAGTAAAAAATAATTTCCATTTTATGTCAACCAATAGATTATAGGGGAAAGAATGTGGAGAAACTAGAGAAAGAATGAGAAACTCTCTATGGCATTGTCTCGGTCCAGAGAGGGAAAAAAATCATTTCTTTTGTATATTCCCATGTTATGAAATTAGAGGCACAAACGAGGCCAAAATATCAACAGCTAGACAATTTATTCCACAAAAGTGGATAGAGCCAGAGAAGAGAGAGAACAGAGAGAGAAGAGGGAGAGAGAAGAATAAAGGAATTATATTACCACATCCCTCACCCCCAAGACAATTTGAGTTTGTGGAGGAAAGGTGCTGCATCTTTGGATTTAGAGGAGATGCTGGGTCTGTAGAGGAATGGTACTGTAGCTTTGGCTATAGAAGAGATGTGGACCTCTGGGCAGCTTCTTCACCTTCATGAGTTGCAGCAGGCGAAACTTAGGACACGGAGAGAGGGTTCCTCTTGATCTGCTTCTTCCAGGCTACATGGTGATGTATCTGTCATTTTTCCTTCCCACTGGCAGCGGCATTGTCCAGGTCTTTTCCTCCTGTGTTTTCCTTCATCTGTGTTTCCCTTCTCCTGTGTTTTTCTTCCTCCGAGCCAGTAGTTGCTCAAGTCTTTTTATACAGGTTTTTAGTCCTTAGGTATGTGTATATTGCCCCCAGGAAACTGTCCTTAGATAAGTGTCCAGGTATTGTTCCTCAGGAAATCTTTCTGTGTATCCCTTGTGTTTGGACAGGGGTCTGGAGGTGGGGGTGTATGTGTGTGTGTGTGCTATACCTCCTCTTTCTCCATTTACCTGCCCACACACCCAATACACATCAGGGGCCAGGTGGTGAATCCATTGTCTTGCCATCCTCCCTTTCCGGGGTACCTGATGGGTGGAGATGATCTTGTCTTACGCATATTCCCAAAGGTATCGATAACAGTGGCCTCGGTCCATTGTTGTCAGGCCAGATGTAGTCCAGTGAGCAGTCTTTTACCCTGCACCTTCCTGAGAGTCATTCCAGTGGCTCTGCCCAATACAGACAGATATTGTCTGGGCAAGCAGCAAAGATGATTTTATCCTTGTTGACTCACATCAGAAAAGACAAGATTTTAGTCTCTCACAGGCATGCAGGATTCATTGTCAAAGCAAGTATTGGTTTTACATTGACGCCTTTTCAGCAGTTAAATGATTATAAATCATCCAATGTGACTACTTTTAATGAAGATCAATTAGTCATATCAAAGAAAGTCTGAAGATTCTGCACTTTAACCTAGAAAATATTTGTCATTTTTACAAATAGCTTGCTTTCTCTCAGGTTAAACAGAATTCAGGAATTTTGAATGCCACAGCAGCATATGATAGCATATTACTTGCTTATGTGCAGATAACTCAGGTGTTCCCTAACCCAACCCTTGGATACTTTGTTTATGTGAAAACTCAGTTGTATTTACAACACTACACATTATTTCTCAGAATTGTTGAAGATGGAATCTTAGTTATGTAGCACAAAAGATGCACTTAATGGCCTTCACAATAACAGCTTTTCCCACTTTTACCCCCTTAAGGAATTCTTTCCAGTTTTTGCAGTGACACAAACCAAATATCTCTTCTTTCCATGAACAGACTTGTCATTGATTATGATTTGGCAGACTGGCTGCAGCAGCTGCTAGAAGAAAAGACTGTTCACCCAACAGTAGATGCCCACTGCATCTGCACAACATCACAGCAGCAGAAACCTAGTGTTCTAATCCAGGTAAGATGAGAAAGTTTGCTGCTTGAACAGCTTTTCTGAGAGAAAAACAAGATGGAAAATTCTGAGGGCCAGAAGAAAGATAGCACTCTGTTGATATCTAAGAGGGATTGACAAAATTATATGTGAGAAACAGTGGATTTGCCTTTATAAATATAGATATAAAATTGCAAAAAATCTCAGGCTCACTTCTTTCAACTCTGTCTGAGTTCTGGCTTAGGTCACCAAATGCCACTTTTTCACTACCCACAGATTTGCTTTAGTAGTTATTATTCCTCTTTGCTTCCCTTAGGAACAAAAGGAACAGTGGAAGCACAGAAACCTATATGTAAAGACAGAACATCAGAATCTCTGTATTCTTGCAATGAAATTTATGCAATACTGACAGCCAGGTGAATTTTTCTTTCAACTGAAAAACCTTAATCTAGTATTTACTTTCAGTATATTGTGATAGACTGTAAAAAACATGAATAAACTCAACAGAGACAAACTGAATATATACTTTAGCAGAAGAATAACTTCACTTTCTTAGTACTGTCCCAAACAGTTCCTAACTATATGGGCATACGCTTTTGAAATGTTCAAGACAGTCAGAAGCTGTCTGTAATGGTGTCACTAAATTAAATTGTACTATATTACTTACAGAGTTGGTTTTTAGTAATTCTTAAAGCAACTCCTGCTATTTTTGAGACTGACTTCCCTAGAACTACTGCCAGTGCAATCGGCTGTGGCTAGATCAGAGGATGAAACAAAGTGCAGTGCCTCTTTTGCCATTTCTGCAGAGAGCAAGATTCTCTTCTCACTCACACCTCACAGTACAGATCCATTGAGACTGATTAATTTATTTATTTATTAATCCGTTTAGCATCTGACCCTTTCATGTCAGTAGCATAATTTTCCACATCACTGGACTGACATACATCGTGTAATGAATTGGCTATGATTCTGAGCTTTGTTAAGCAATAGAAATCACACAAACATTTTGTAAGCAATTGCTGCTGCAGAGTAAAATACTATACTTACTGCCAGAAACAGAGAGACAATTTTCTGACTGAATTGAAAAGCTATGAAAGAAAAATATGAAGGCCTGTCATATCTGCACATTTTCTCACTTAACTGTTCATGTACAGTTTAACATACATCTACATGAATGGTCCAGTGCCTCAGTGAGCTGAGCTAAAGTTATTTCACTTCCCTATTTCACTTCCTTTACAAGCAGAATATCACACCTGAGATTTTTTGTGAAATAAAGCAGTTCTTCCTGCAGTTATTGTGAGACTTCTTATCTTAGCAAACTAAACATATTCTCCAAATACTCTCTTCTTTCATAGAATAACATTTCTGCCTGTGCTATTGTCCCTTTGTGCAAAGTTGAATCTCATATTTTACAGAACCATAGAAACATTTTGGTTGGAGAAGACCCTCAGGATCACCTAGTCCAACCATCAGCTCTACTTTATATTGTTCACCCCTAAACCACATCCCCAAGCACCACATCCGAACAACCCTTAAACTCATCCAGGGTTGGTGAATCAACCATCTCGCTGGACAGCACATTCCAATGCCTGACCACTCATTCTATGATTTTTTTCCCCTACTGTCCAGTCTAAACCTACCCAGTTGCAGACTGAGGACATTCCCTCTTGTTCCATTACTAATTACCAAAGAGACCAGCACCAGCCTCTCCACAATGTCATTTCAGGTAGTTGTAGAAAGCAATAAGGTCCCCCATCAGCCTCCTCTTTTTCAAACTGACCAGCCCCAGATCCTTCAGTCTCTTCATAAGATTTATTTTCCAGGTCCTTCACCACCTTCGTTGCCCTCCTCTGCACTTGCTCCAGCACCTCCACATCTCTCTTGCATTAAGGTGCCAAAAACTGGTCACAACACTTGAGGTGTGGCCTCACCAGAGCTGATTACAAGGGGACAATCATTTCCCTACTCCTGCTGGACACAGTATTTCATATACAAGCCAGGATGGCATTGACTTTCTTGGCTACCTGGGCACACTGCTTGCTCATATTCAGCTGCTCAAGGATTAGAACCACCAGGTCCCTTTCTGCCAGACAGCTTCCCACCCACACTTCCCCAAGCCTGTAGGATTGCTTAGGGTTGTTGTGACCCAAGTGCAAGACCTGGCATTTGACCTTGTTGAAGCTCATCCCATTAACGTTGGCCCATCAATACAATCTATCCAAGTCCCACTGTAGAGCCTCCCTACCCTGGTACAGAACAACACTCCCACCTAACTTGGTGTCATCTGCAAATTTACTGATGACACACACTAATGTCTTCATCAATGTGGTGCATTGAAATTCCTCCCCCAACATTAACTTTGACAGACCAGCCCAATAGGGAGCAAACAAAAGCTTTTTTTCATGCCAAAGCTACAATCTACAATGGAATTCAATGCATGTGTATAAATATACAACATTTACAATATTTACAATTAACAAACAGCACAAGAACCCCGCTGGTCAAATACCAGGGGAAGCTACTAGCTTCTCTTTCCCTGCCTACCCCTGACCCCCCTGTACAAAAGGGAAGAGAGACAGAAGCAGAAAAGTTAATACCAAAACAATGCAGCCAAGGTCAAGCAGAAGCAAATGAGTATCTCTCCCCAGAGCCAAGAAGTGAGAAGAGTTGAAGAAACTGTTTTGGGAATGAAATATTATGGTAGATATCTCTCCAATGGGATTGTTTAGAATTCTCTTTATTTTCCCTTTTGCACCCAAAAGTGATTTATTTACATTTTACTACTTTTCTGCTCAAGATCGCTCAAAAATTTTCAAGAGGCAGGACTGGCCTTCCACAAAACATAAGGAAGATAGCAGGCAGTGCAGAAGGGAATCCATTGCTACCAAAATATTAACAAACTGAGAGGGGAAAAAAATAATTCTGTTACATAACAGAGTGCTGTGTTTGTTTTCAAATAAAAAGAATGGCAAATTATACTTTGACAGGTAGAAAATCCTTGTAGATTTGGTCCTGATCCTTCATTCATCTAATGTGTATGACTTAAATGAAGTGAAAGAGCTGTAGTCTGCTACTACAAAAAGGAAGTACCTTTTGATGTAGCTTTTGTTGAAGGTTTTAATCTAAAAGTTTCTGTAGGAATAATGCATGTATACGTCATCTAATACTTGTAGTGATCATGGAAGGAAGTTGTTATATGAATAGAATTTTCAGTGCATACTTTCTTTTAAACCACTTAGCTATCACAATGTAACAACTATTTAGTACTGCTAAAACAGTTTGTATGTATTTCTAGAATTGTAGTCGGGACAAATATTTTATATTTATTGGCTTAGGAAATACCAAATTGACTGCAGATTAATTTCTCACTTTTCTAATTTTGAACTGAACTCTAGTGATATTTCAGCTGCTATAATTAAGAAGCAGTGTTACGGTCTGAAGAAATGGCATCAGTATTTAGAAGGCAGTTAATGGTTCGTGTCAATGGATTTAATTTACATATTTTTTTATGATCTCCTGAAGGACTTTGAAGTAGAAAACATCAAGGATCAATAATAAAATTGTCTGGTTTTTAAGCTACTGATTTTTGATTAAGAGAAAAGCCAGCTGTATTACCTACTGAACAACTGGTTCAGTCTTTGCAAATATTTTCCTCCTTTCATTTGTCCTAAAAAGAAAAGAAATATAAAAGACAAATAATTTACTTATTGACATTACATCTTTTTCTATTTCTTATTTTTCTTACATTTTTCTTATTTCCTATTTTTCTTATATTTTCTTATTGACATATAATATCAATAAGCAGTATCTTATAATCTATGACCTCTCCATTATGCCAATCCAGTCCTCTTAATTTTAATGGCATTAAAATACTGAAGGTGAAGTCATAGAAGAAGTGAAAACAACTGGTGAAGTGGTGAAGGAATGGAAGATCTACTTGTTGACATCTTCCATGACCTAAGGTCCCAGCTGCTGTAGGGTTCTGTTTAGAGTTACTGAATATGATCATCCCTTCCAGAGATTTTACAAAAATGTACTGAAATCATAGTCTGCAGACTTTCTTTAAATCCAATTATTATACAAAGTCTGGACAAAAAATTTCCAGAGATAGGATTAATCTGATTGAGAGTGGACATCTTAAATCTATATGTGCATATATCAGTGTTCTCTTTGTTGCCAATGTAAAGGTCATGACCACAATTTTTAACTGTAAGGTAGGTATTTGTCTAACAGTAAATCATTAAAATTGGAAACTTTTTTTAAATTTTATTTTTTCTTAGGAAATGTGAGAAATTTTTTCCTTCATCTATGATGATGTACCAAGTTAAAAATGACAGTGTATCCAGACTCCATTATTTTGTCTTCAGAAACAACAAGGTGCTGTGAACACTTGCACTTCTGTAATAAAAAGCTCCACTGAGAACAGGAACAGAGTAAAATACATGGATAAAATGGAATTGGCAGATAATTTACATTTTGAACTTAGCAGGGTACTACGCAAGGTCTTTTAAACTTTCTTTTCTACAGCAGAGTAAAAAAGCCTAAAAAATGGCTGGGAAAAACCAAAGACTCATGGTAAATTTCTTGTAGAAATGCAACAGAGATGAGAATACATTTTGTGGTCACTTTACACACTTAACATAGTTTCTTTTCTGGAATTTTTTGTTAAAGACAAGAATCATAGAATCACAGAATCATAGAATCAGTCAGGGTTGGAAGGGACCACAAGGATCATCTAGTTCCAACCCCCCTGCCATGGGCAGGGACACCCTACACTAGATCACGCTGGCCAGAGCCTCGTCCAGCCTGGTCTTAAACACCTCCAGGGACTGGGCCTCAACCACCTCCCTGCACAACCCATTCCAGGGCTTCACCACTCTCATGGTAAAGAACTTCTTCCTCACATCTAGCCTGAATCTCCCCATTTCCAGCTTCATTCCATTCCCCCTAGTCCTATCACTACCTGAGATCCTGAGAAGTCCCTCCCCAGCCTTCCTGTAGGCCCCCTTCAGATACTGGAAAGCCACAATGAGGTCACCTGGGAGCCTTCTCTTCTCCAGACTGAACAGCCCCAACTCCTTCAGTCTGTCCTCATAGGAGAGGTGCTCCAGCCCTCTGATCATCCTCGTGGCCCTTCTCTGGACACGCTCCAGCACGTCCACATCTCTCCTGTAATATGGGCTCCAGAACCGGACACAGTACTCCAGGTGGGGTCTCACCAGAGCTGAGTAGAGGGGGAGAAGCACCTCCCTTGACCTGCTGGTCACACTTCTCCTGATGCAGCCCAGGATCTGATTGGCTTTCCGGGCTGCAAGCGCACATTGAGAGCTCATGTTGAGCTTCTCGTCCACCAGCACCCCCAAGTCTCTCTCCTCAGGGCTGCTCTCCAGCCAGTCACTGCCCAGCCTGGATTTGTGCCTGGGATTGCCTCGACCCAGATGCAGGACCCTGCACTTGGTCTTGTTGAAGCTCATGAGGTTGGCTTGTGCCCACCTCTCCAGCCTGTCCAGGTCCCTCTGGATGGCATCCCTTCCCTCCAGCGTGTCCACTGCACCACACAGCTTGGTGTCATCAGCAAACTTGCTGAGGGTGCTCTCGATGCCACTGTCCATGTCACCCACAAAGATGTTGAACAAGACAGGTCCCAGGACTGATCCCTGAGGGACTCCGCTTGTCACTGGCCTCCACTGGGACATGGACCCGTTGACAGCCACTCTTTGGGTGCGGCCATCAAGCCAATTCTTTATCCATCTAGTGGTCCATCCATCAAACCCATGTGTCGCCAGCTTGGATACCAGGAGGTGGTGCGGGACAGTGTCGAAGGCTTTGCTCAAGTCCAGGTAAACGACATCAGTTGCTCGCCCTTCATCTATTAATGCTGTCACCTGATCATAGAAGGCCACCAGGTTTGTCAGGCAGGATTTGCCCTTGGCAAAGCCATGCTGACTATTCCCAATCACCTCTTCACTATTCTTCTGAGTCATTAGTGCCTCCAGGAGGATCTGCTCCATGGTCTTTCCAGGCGCAGAGGTGAGACTGACTGGCCTGTAGTTCCCTGGTTCCTCCTTCTTGCCCTTTTTGAAAATGGGAGTAATGTTTCCCCTTTTCCAGTCTGTGGGGACTTCCCCAGTCTGCCATGACTTCTGGAATATAATAGAGAGGGGCTTGGCAACCTCATCTGCCAGTTCTCTCAGCACCCGTGGGTGTATCCCGTCGGGTCCCATGGACTTGAACACTTTCAGGTTCTTCAGGTGATCACGAACCTGAGCTTCACTTATGATGGGCAGTTCTTCCTCCCCATCCCTGGCATCGTCTGCCATGACACCAGGAGTGTGGCTGGAGGCCCTTGCAGTGAAGACTGAGGTAAAGAAGTGATTGAGTACCTCAGCCTTTTAAGAAGTCATTAACCACATTAATATTCAATGCTGCTCTATCACAGGGCAGATATTTATATACACACTTCATTGCATTGTGAACAATGTGACAAATACAATTGCCTTTCACCAAGTGGAAATGTTTGCTATGCAGAAATATAAATATATATTTTTTCCCCCAATTTTACAAGAACAATCTGCTTCATAGGTGGCAACATTCGCTAACCTAATTTCCCTGTATTCTATCACTGTTCCATTTTCTACACACAGTTATTTCATAAAGCTACATCTGTTTTACTAACTTCAGCCTAGGATTCTGTTATTTTCTGCTGAAAATTAATTCACTTGGAAAGTAAATATCTAGGTCTTAAAATTATTCTTGTATCTTTACTTACTCAAAAGTGAAATAGTTCTGCTTTATACTATATTTTTTCTAATATTAGATTGGGTTAATAGTTTTTTTAGGAAGTGTAGGGAAATATCTCACTGTAAAGCAAACTTATAAAGCATGTCTAGGAGTGGTTTTAGTGCCCTTGACTAGAAAGGATTTGAGAAGTGCTATATTTGAAGTAGACATGCAGATGTGTGCAGATGTGGATGCTCAATCTCCTTCATTTAAGTCTTACCCTTTTACTCGACATGTGAAAGAAGCAAGCAAGGGAAAAAAAAGACAAAGAAAAGAAATCTTTCCCTCCTTTACATCTGAGATGAATAAGCTCAGAGAGAGTAATATAATTAGTGTTCTGTGATGCTCTGAGAATGCACAGAAGACAGAAGTAAAGATTTATATCCTCACAGGTAAGATTTACCTTTACAATAAAATCTTCAGCCTGTAACACTCAATCAAAATGGAAACACTCTTGCAAGGCAATAGTTAGGTACTAATCTGCCAAATCAGTGCAGCATGTACTGAGCTTCAGGTATGACAATGCCACTTATTTTTCTGCAGAATCCAAAACACTCGAAAAGCCTTCTCTGCAGGGAACTGTAGTTCATTTTTTGCAGCAAGCTGACAATGTGTATCCAGACAAAATACTCTGAGTAATATGGGAAATTGATGAATATGTGAATACAAAGGCAAACATGCTGAAATCCAAATGCAGAGCTAAAATATAGAAATACCTACCACATGAACAATAGCTACTATGTGAACACTATTTGTCTTATGCATGAATCTTGGTGCATTTCTGAATTAGAATGGAGTACAAATATGCATTATATAAGGCTGATCAGTACATTCCTACAATACAAACACTTGAATTCTTGCACAATATTTCTCCACAATAAAAATGCAACTATGGGAGATGTAATTAAGGTGAGGACCTACAACATCAGGGAGCACAATCCCAGAGACAAAATGAAATTTAAATATGAGCACAGATCTCAGAGATAGGAAATGCTTTTGTTCATTTTTAATATGAATGATAGTAAAGAAATACATATACTTTAAGAAATGCTGTACTTCCTGATCTCGTTCTGAGGAAACTTAAAGTTACTAGATGCTGACTTTTAGAAAATGCAATAATTGCTTATAACCAATTTTCAGTTTCTATACTTTCCATTAAATACATTTATCTAATGACTTTTATGAAAGAAAATGTATAAATGAGAGTTTAAAAGTTCTTTGTATATCTTCTTAATTTTCAATGTAAAACAAATCAAATAATGGGGTATATCCTCAAAGGATATTTTCACCTTTTATGTAACCAAACCTCCTGACATTTCGCATAAAATGTCTGTACATGTGATAGAGTTGGTTAAAAAAATGTTTTAAATGCTGAATCTGAATCCACTTGGATAGAATTTTTAATTGATACAGTAATAAAAAGTGAATCAAATCAATTATATGAAAAGACAGTTTCAAAATCCTAGGCATCTCATGTTAAAATGTTTTAAAAACAAAGTTGGAAAAGGATGGTGAAGATTCCTGAGGTAGGACAAGAACTCATGGCAGATATTTTTATGACAGTGTCAACACTTTCCCAGAGTGTTGATTAACAAACTTGATTTTACAGTAGAGAAGAAAATTGACAAATAAATGAGGCTATAAAAGCAGTTTAAGGAACATAACAGTGACTCTTTGGTCTAGAGGAGTTGTGGAAAAAATTAAAAATGCAAGTAGTCTCATTAGAGCTATCTTTCAAAGCTGTCAATGGCAACAGCATGCAAACGAGCTGCAACTGAATGATATAAAGTGCTGGGCTCCCTACTTAGTCATGTAGAAATCCTTTCCCCAGTATTCTACATGAGTACTCAATCATTATTACTTAGAGAACAAACTGACAGAAAGTAACTTGAGAATTCTTCACCACTTATCTCCCCATTTAGAATCCACAAAATGTGTTTTAGCAATTTGGATTTGTCTAGTTATATATCTGGATACTCTCAACTGTGCTCTGGGAGGCATTACTTGTGTCCAGCTTTGGAGCCCTCAGCACAGGAAAGACATGGAAGTGTGGGTCCAGAGGAGGGACACAAACATTACCAGAGTTGTGGAACATCTTTCCTGTGAAGAAAGACTAAGTAAGAGAGGTGGCATGTTCAGCTTGCAGAAAAGAAGGCTCTAAGGAGACCTTGTTGCAGTCTTGTGTCTATAAGAAAGATGAAGACTGTCTTTTCCTAGGACTGCTGTGATAGGACAAGGGGTAATGGTTTTAACTAAAATAAGGGCAGACTTAGACTAGGTATAATTTTTTTTTTTTTTTTTTTTTTTTTTTTTTTTTTTTTTTTTTTTTTGCAATAAGAGTAGTGCCACATTAATAAAGGTTTTTCAGACAGGTGATGGAAGCCCCATTCCTAGAAATATTCTAGGTCGGGTTGGACAAGGCTATGAGTAACCTCATGTAGTTAAAGATATCCCAGCTTACTGCAGGAGAGTAGGAGTAGATGACCTTTAAATATTTCTTCCAACCCAAGGCACTCTATGATTCTGTGATTTTTCCTATTATGCATGGCAATTTAGGTTAAAAATTGTAAATGCACTTTAGTCAGTGTTAGGAATTTGAATCTCAAATTGCTTGCAATTTTTAGGGGCCCA
Source organism: Picus viridis (assembly GCA_033816785.1). NCBI lineage: Eukaryota > Metazoa > Chordata > Aves > Piciformes > Picidae > Picus > Picus viridis. The sequence continues at coordinate 63,989,961 of CM066566.1, forward strand.
GAGCCTTTTGAAAATCCAGACTGTAGCATTATAATGTGCACAAAATAACAGTTTTTTACAGTAGCAAAGATTCTAATTCGCCTCTCAATCTTTTCACACTTTATAACACCACTGATTTAAATAGAAATATTAATCTAGTGTAAATTTGATTAAAAAAAAATTTCCTGCCTGTGAACATTATGTCATACTGAGTAAGTCTACTTATATGAATAACAATGGAGAAAATGCCAAATGTTACAATCGTTGAGTAAAATTAGAGAAGATTTTAATTCTAAGTGAGTAACAGTTGAACATCCAAAAAAACCTACAGTCCTATAAAAAGGACAGAGTCAAGTATAGTGCTTTTGACATAATCTTAAGGGACATGACTGCAATTGGTCACATTCACAATGTTTTCATGCTGTGCTTCTTTTATTAATGACCGTCTCCTGATATCACTGAAAAGCAAAAAGTTGTGACCATAGTATAAGAGACCCTTTCAGTCTTCCCTGTCATAGTAATTTAACTATGCAATTACAGTTATGTTATAATTTGCAGTTAGATTATAGTGCCTTCACAGTAACATTGTAGCTATCATATAGTAATTTCAACATACAGTTCTACATTCAATCAATGTTTCCACTGGACTGGACTTGATCAAATAAATAGAAACATTAAACAACTCTCCAAATTCAATCAGGGATCAAATCTTTAAGGGAAAGTTCCAAACATGACTATGGTCAGAATCTAAGTCTTTGGTAATTTAAAGCGTATCTGCTATGAATGGAAAACTGGCAGAATTTGAAAAAGTGATGCAATTATTTTGTTTAATGCAGCTATACTATCTGAAATCAAGATAATCTAGCACCTAATTCTTCAACTATAGAATTGGATTGACATACCTATGTAAAGGATTAAATTGCAATTATGAGCTACCTTAAAATCTTTTGTAACAGTGACCATAGTAATGTATGCCAACACATTTAGAAAGAAAATAAAAAATTAATAGGCAGGTTTATAATTTTTGTTTGGTTGTTTTTTTTACAATAGGTCCTTATTAACTGTGAAAGAAATGTTATTTGCATGTTACAGTTTTCCAAAGTTCACAGCTGCTGAATGTCTTCTGCTATTTTTCACTTCTTGTTGGATTTTATTTTTTTTTATAAATCTTAATAGGATAAGACTTTCAGTTTCTTACACAAAAGTAAATGAATTTTTTGTATATTTGCAATGAAAACATTTATTCTTGTCTTCTTGGATTTTGAGACCTGTGTGGTTTGGCAAGGGCAGCCAGTCTGAACTGTTCTTACCAGATTTAACCATTTGGTTTCATTATGTTAACAAGAACAAAGAATCTGTTTGGTGAAAACAAACAAATCATATAAATTTTAAATGGATTATACTAGAAGTAGTTCATTCCACATAAATACCATAAAAATAGCTTGCTCTTAGTTCTCTTCTAAACTCTACTCCTATTCTAAACTGCAAAAAAATCATGCATAAATGTCTTATTATTAGGTTTCCAGACCTATTTTCTTACAGCCCCTTGTGCTACGTTCTGTCATTTGAAAGCTGAATTTCATAGATGGATGTCAGTTTTCTAATGCAGATATCATTCTGTCATGTAGAACAGTGCCTGTGAATTAAAGACCTTTCCATGTAATAAGAAATGGTAGTCAAGATTTTAATGGTTTTCTTTATAGATCCTGTCATATTGTATGCATATCAGTTACACTGCTGGATAGTGGTCTCAAACACTGTAATAAGGCTTCATCAGTAGGTACATATTTCTAGTGCTGATAAGTGTTATCCTCATGATAAGAAATTCTGTGTGCAGATATCCCTTCTTTGATACTGTTTTGAAATAACAGAAATGAGAGGCATTGATTAAGAAAGTTGTCTGTCAGCAGTTATAGAAGCTCCTGGTTGAAAATTGTTCGGAAAAAGCGTTCATCATTCTCTAATTCTGTCTAGGGATTTGATTTGCATACCACAGCCTATTGGTAGTTCAAGAAATGCATTATCTATTCTGAGGAAACTTTGAGGAAAGACTTTGTAATTCTTACTAAGTTGCTAAATATTTTTTCTCTTATGTAGCAAAATCAGTAATATGGGGTAATGCCATATGTGATATTGAACTATTTGATTAAGAAATTATTGAGGTATCTGAATTCTAAACCACATCCTTCCTGAAATGTACTTCCATCTGGATTAAATACTTACTTACAGAACTGGATTTCCAAAAATGTTTGTATTAATATAAGGCTTCTCAAAGAACATTTAGATGTTCTTTTTGTTTTTGTCATGGGTTAAGTTGAATATTTGCCACTGTTTTTCAAATCCATCCTGCCTCATGCCTGCTTCAAAATGAAAGTGCTGGCTGGAGCAAAGTATTATGGTGCTTGAAGTTCAGATTGCAATATAAGAGGCTTCCTGTTCTGGTTATTGCTTTTGGGTTCTCAGTATTGGCTCTTTTCCACAGGGATGGCTGGTTTTCTTTTATGCCTTTTGTTTTGTTGTTGGTTTGTTGTTTTTTTCCCCTCAGCATTTTGCATTTTCATCTGTAAATGGGCTAAGCTAAGGTAATTGTGCATTGTATTATTAGCTAAGGCATTTGTGCATTTATGTTTTTGCATTTATATGAAACTTTTATCTTCACTTTTTGGTAGTGTTACTTTTCCCTCACTCCTGTGTTGTAGGGAAATGGCTGTGCTTAACTAGTGCAATTTGTAAAGCAGAAAGAATCCTGACCACTAGCAGTGTAAGTTATGTATTACTGCAAACTCAAATTATGCATTTGGAAATCAAGTCTTAAATGCATATTGCTCATTAAGAATTAAAAATAGTAAAAGTGTTTTTGAAGAATGAATAACAGATTATCTTACATGTTCACAGTATTAGCGTTTAATTTACGGAGCTTCTGCATAAACCAGTGCATGTCTCAGACATGCTCTTACTTGCAATGACAGGTGCATAACAAAGCTCAGCTATTGATAGGTAGCATGGTGAATTAGTTTTAAGTATTTGGGGATGTCTGATAGATTCAGACCATGTTTTTATCTTCAACTTCTAAAGGTCTCTTTTACCAGGAAGCTCTTGGCTCTATCTTTACCAGCTTAGGGAGTTCTGAAAAAGAATACTAGAGGCAACATCTACACAATCTCCATGACAACATGTTAATGACTCTACACTCTATTAGAATCAGTGAAGTTACTGGTGCAAGAGAAAGTATGTTGTTACAATACGATTTACTGCAACGGAAAAACAACTGAGCAAACTCTGTGTAACAGAATATTATAGCAAATTTACTATTGCTCTTTTCTTTGTCTAATGTTTACATTGGTCTTGATACAGCTACCCTGTTACTCTATGAATCTATGATGATTCCTCCTCTTGTACCTGAGTATTTGGCATTCCACAAATATCAAGATTACACTGTATGATGGCAAGTGACATGTTCCAAGAGAAGATTAATGCATTAAAATTGTCAGTATATTTGCTATGAGTAGCATTTCTACTATTGTTAGGAGTACTTCTGTCACTAACAGCTTTAACAAAGTTAGAAATGTTTGGATTTGCAGTGTGATGTGATTAAGGTTTCAGGAATGAGTTCCTGCCAGTCTTCTGTGCTTTGCAGTTTATACCTGTACCAGGGCATCAGACAAAGGGCTGTAAAGATCTTGGCCTGAAGTGAAGCATATTAGCAAGACATGGGAAACTGCAGAACAGGACATGAATAACTGCCAAAAAGGCCATGAGGAGTTCCTGGGTGTGACAGATAACAAGAACAGGCTGACTCCATGAAAAACAGCTGGATCTCACAGCTGATTAAAAGCAAAGTGCGAGAGACAAATGAGCCTCAAAAATAATTGGAGGGGAGTATACTAGAAGAGCACTAGAGGAGCAGAGTCTTGCAAGGCCACCAGCACCTTAGTAAAACCTGTAAAGCTGAGATTCCTGAGGCAGCCATACCAGAAACAATGAATTCATTTGTGTTTGTAGCAAAACTGGGACAAATGAGGAAAAAGTCATTGGCGGCATTCTATCTGTTGGGAGGATATTGTCCTGGAAGAGGCATTAACGATTCAGCTAAATCTGTTTGAGCCACTGCCCCTCTCTCCTCCCTCTCTGTTGCAGGGTCCAGATTGAGGTCAAGGATCCAATAGGCAGGCACTATTATGGGTGCTGGGAGGGAGTGGAAGCTGAACCCTGAGCCTCATGTTTCAGAGAGGCGACTGCCAAGGCTATGAGAGAAGGCGTGTGCAGTTTGCTCACCATACAAAAATTTTGAACAGATTGGCGGGATTTGAATGGCTAATGTGCCATTGGGCCGTTCAGTTTTCAAAAAGAGAATTTATAGGGGAAGATTTTGAGAGCCCACATGCTTGCATACTCATTGCTCGTTTGCTCATTGCTCATTGGTCTTTCCTCTTATCTCTCTCATCTCCTGTCCTCAGGGCAATTAGCTTCTTTTGTCTTAGCAGCATAGTGCTTGAGTTGGGCCTCCACCACAGCAGCGTGTCCTCTCTCTCACTGCCTTTAATTTTGGATACCGCCCTTTGGACTATAACTATGAACTCAGAACATCCCTTTGTTCAGCAAAGGTTTTGGTATTTAACAGTTTGGCAGTTTGTGAGTAACTTATGCTAATTTTCCTGGTTATTTCTGAGGTTTATACCTTGTTACTTGTTGGTTAGCTCCATCATGAACTCGAGGTGGTCTGTTTCACCACCCCGAGGCAGTATCGCTCTTTGGTTTCACGCGTATAGGGAATTTCCAGTTTGTTCCTCTGTATTCCAAGTTTTGAATTTTCTAGACGGTTATTCTACTGTTTATTAACCTTCTATTGAGTATAATTAACTTATCATTGACAGGGCAAATGAACATCAATCAAGCTGGCTCTGGAAAATATTTTTTTATATTTAAGAAATCAGAGTCATATTTTATCATATTTCTGGCCTATCAATCTGATATAAAACTAAATCAAATGGTGCAGAAGAGATCAGGGTGCCCAATTGTGATGGTTTTACACAAATTAGGCTATGAATTAACAGTCTCAGACTTGGAATGGGTAAAAAAAAATTGTAAAAATGCAGATAACATTGCTGGTAAATTAGCCGACGCTGATAGCATCCCCACCATAATTTTGAGAGCATGTATTATCCCAGGGCTAGCTGAATTTAGTACTTACGAGGAAAATATCTGTATTTTTGAGGAAAGGATTTTTCATTTGGAAAAAGAAACAGAAAAGTCAGAGGCGAAGTATATGGAAGTCACTGATGTATTTGTGCCACAAATCAAGAAGTCTAGTGCTGCTATTAGAGCACTTGCAGAATTGAGTGATGATTTTAATCCCAGCTCATCCAAAAGCTCAAGAGAAAGCTCTTCCAGACCGTGCAGGCCCAACACAGTCCAGACCACCAGAGCTCGATCCCCAGCACCATCTTTTTATGAGCAGCCTGAGCCACAATCCCACAAACAGGACTTTGAAGGGACAAACCCTAAAATGGCTTTTAGGGGGACACAACATTTTGAGCAGCTTATAGCTGAAAGCACATCAGCTTTGTCCTTAGCTCAAGACAAAGCATGGGTGAGTCTTGCTGTGGCATGTATCTTTAAAGATAACCAAAGCCAGGTGCCAAAAGCTCACTTGGGTCCTGCGTCACCGAGACCGGCCAGCTTCACCTACACTGGCTGCTCAGAAAAATAGGTTTTTATATTTAATAAATTAGATTCAAATTTTTTTCATATTTCCGGCCCATCAATCTGATATAAAACTAAATCAGATACAAGTGCAGAGAAAGGAGGATATAAAAGGAGCAAAAAAGGTATTCAGAAAATAGAAAAAAGGATAACAAAGTATTAATATTATATAAACAGGCCTGACCTGGCATATCTACTGGGTAACTCAATGTCATGGAGCAGAAATTTAAATCATGTCAGTTATTCTGACCATACCATAAGAGTCAAATCTCCCACAGTGGTCAGAAGGACAGGGATGGAGGTGCAGGTTCCCTGCCTTCTCTTGTCAATCATCCTGCTTCTGTTACACTGACACTGGTATCTGTTTCTGGTCTGGAAGCATCGGCATGAGGTACAGAGGTTCAGAGATGCCAGACAGAGGTAAAACAGAAGTGACCAATAAGAAGATTTTATAATCAGTATTGTTGGAGACTTGTTTTCTTTGCAGCTATGTACTTGTTATGAAGTTTTCACAGTTGGATATTTTCTAGTATTCAGTTTTCAAATTGCAGAAGCTTTGGAAGGAAGCAAAATAACTGAAAGGCTGCTTTTACTGCATGTCCACAGATGTACCTCCTCATAAAAGAGGGTCTTGGGAGTACATTAAATCTGAAAACTTCATTAAAAAATCCCAAAACCTGATATCAGTCAAGAGCAGAAACTTCATTTTTTTACCTCTTATTACAGATCAAGGTCTTAACATTCATTGGACATAGTTTAGTTTGACAGCAGTAAGAAAAAACATATTTTGAAAGAAATTGAAGAATTGTAATGCTAAGGTCAATAAATCAGAAGCAAATAACTTTTACAAAGGAAAGTCAGGAAGTTCAGTTAAAGTTACAGTATATTACATAAATTGCATAAGTCACATAAGTCTTGAAATCATAGAATCAGAATTGTAGAATGGTCTGGGTTGGAAGGGACCTCCAAAGGTCATCTAGTCCAAACCCCTCTGCTGCAAGCAGGGACATCCTCAACTAGATCAGGTCGCCCAGAGACCTGTTGGGCCTCACTTTGAATATCTCCAGGGGTGGAGCCCCAACTACCTCCATGGACAACCTGTTCCAGCGTTCCACCATCGTCACAGTAAAGAACTTGTTCCTAACATCCAACTTAAATCAACCCTTCTCTAGTTTGAAGCCATTGCCCCTTGTCCTATCACTAGAGGCCTTTGTAAACAGTCTCTCTCCATCCTTCTTGTAGACCCCCTTCAGGTACTGGAAAGCCACTATTGGGTCTTCCCAGAGCCTCCTCCAGGGTGAATAAACCCCAGCTTCCTCAGCCTGTCTTTGTAACAGAAGTGCTTCAACCCCCTGATCATTTTTGTAGCCCTCCTCTGGACCTGCTCCATCAGGTCCATGTCCTTCCTATATTGAGAGTTCCTGACCTGGACACAGCACTCCAGGTGAGGTCTCACCAGGGCAAAGTGGCAGAATCACCTCTCTGGATCTGCTGGCAATGCTTCTTTTGATGCAGGCAGGATGTGATTGGCCTTCTGGGCTGCAAGTGCACAGTGTCTGCTCCTGTCCAGCTTCTCATCCATCAGCACCCCCAAGTCCTTTTCCACAGGGCTTCTTTCTATAGCCTCATCCCCTAGTCTGTATCAATAGTGAGGATTGTTACAGCCCAGGTGCAGAACCCTGCAGTTGCTCTTGTTCAACCTCATGAAGTTCACCTAGGCCCATCTCTCCAGCTTGTCCAGGTCTCTCTGGAAGACATCCTGTCCCTCTGGCATATTGACAGCACCACTCAACTTGGTGTCATCTGCAAACTTGCTGCTGGTGCATTCGATCCAACTGTCTATGTCATTGATAAAAGTATTAAACAGTAGAGGTCCCAGTACGGAATGTTTCCATTTCTAGTGAGTTTTACTCTATGTATTAATGTGATACTCTGCTACCTTTTTTTTTTTTTTTTTTTTTTTTTATCTACAACTTACACTTTGAATCTGACAGTGGACAGTGGAAGGCAGGCATCTCAGTCACACAAGCTTATTCTTAAGGCTTTCGTAAACAATATCTTCTGGTAATTATAAGTCTAAGAAATGCTGTTAAAAAGCCTACTGTTTAGACTTTACTAATGCTAGCAATATTTTGTGACAGTAGGCATGTATAATTTTACTGGACCGTCAATAGCTGGAGATCCTGGTGGCATATACAACATGTGCAGTTCCGGGAGTTTAGTTCAGGGTTGATTTAGTCTGATACTCCCTGACCTGAATTTCCTTTCTGTTAATGCTTTGCTCAGTTCCTTTTCCACTGGGCACTGGACTGAACTTGGTGAATACCTAAAGTGAAATTTTGGGTTTATTTTTTTCCCAACCGAGTCAAATTCACCAACCTAAAATGTGCTCTGCGAACTGAATTTATATGATATACCTGAGAATAGCAGAAGGTTTCAAGGCAAAACCTCACTACTGCTCCAAACCTAAAAGATATAGCTGATAAATCACAGAATAAGTGATACAAAAGTCCAGCGTGTTTTTTTCTGGCCATTTATGATCACTCAAGAAAATGTGAAAACTAAAAAGTAGATGAGAAAATTTTTGACAATATTTGTGTACAATTTATCAATAAAATTATCTCTAGGTTGTGATTTTGAACAAGTTTTTGTTTTGTTTTCTTTTTTTTTCCCTTAACAATTTACATTATTTCATATTCTTTATTTTAACCTATTAGTACAATGCTTCCTCAATGCAGAGGTAATGTATGTAATTTACCCTGCAAAATTTTTTGTGTATCTAGGGAAAAGGATATTAATCTTAAATTAGGAAATTACTAGATACTGCCAGACGAAAAACCCAGACAACTCCTTCCTCCTATAGAAATTCAGTTATACCATTTAAATGAAGTGAGAAATATAGTAATACTTTTAAAATAACATTTAACCATGATGTTGGCAAGCAGCTGGTGTTTTTTCTGTGTTGCTTTCATTATCTTCGACTGGTGTTTTTTGGCATTTCAATAATAAGTCCTATTAGAGAGATCTGTTGCACTATATTCTAGTTAATCAATTGTTTAATAAATGTATTTATCTCATAAGCCTACTATGCCTATAAACTTAAATCTTGTGACACCAGTTCAAATCTGTAGTAATCCCATTTATTAAAACAATATTAAATTCAGATTATAACTGAAAACTGACAAAGATTCCTTTTCTTTTTCCTGGATTAGGATTAAGAGTTCCTCCACACCGTTGTACAAGTGACCTAACACAAAGAATAGACTCATGCTTCTATAGTCTTTCCAGTCTTAAGGTATTTAAAAGAGAACATGAAAAAAATATTTCCTGCTGTAGTACCTTGGTTGTTCTTTAGCCATGCAATTTAATCTGGTCCTCAGTTGACTGTATCTGAAGAAATTCAAAATCCTTAATCAATGAAAGCTTTCCATTTACATCCATGAAAGCCATTTCTGTTCTTCCAGGACATAACAGGGCATTCATTCATTAAACTGATTGCTGCTGATTTCAATAACTAACCTCAGCATACTAAGATTTAGATTAAATTAAACCTGATAAACACAAGGTGATCAGGTTCAATTAATCTGTGTCCATTTCTTAGGATACAATATTATTAGCATTTTTTCCTTAAAATTTTCTCAGTTTTAATGAAAAAACATTACAAAATAATAAATGCATAAATATTTCATAGTCTTCAGAGAACAAGTGAACATTCAGGAAGTTATTGTTAAGAAAAAGTCATTTTCCCATATTAAATAGTTTATGCTTTTGTCCTCTGCAGGTTTGTGCAACTGAGCCAGGAATCGTACGTTATTCTTCATTCTAATAATAAATATATAATTGCATAATTATTGCAACAAATAGCTATCCATTCTACAACCATCTGCTAGAAAATGCTACCAAAAAAAACTACTGATGGAACTGTTTCTTCCAGCATCCTTGGCAATTTTCTATCATTTGCTATCAAGTCCTTTCCTCATATTAAGTCCACTGTTTAGTACATCTGACTAGACCTAATCTTCGTTCTCTGATCTTTCCCTGTGCACTCCTTTCTTCTCTTACTTATTCTCCTAGCTGTGTATTTTGTGTCATTGACTTCAAAGTCATAAGTTCTATTTTTCCTTTGCTGCCACAATTATTCTTTCAAGTCATTGTAGACTACTGACTTTTTGTTTCAAACAGTTTAGCCTGAAGAATTTTTATCAACACAATTAATTGTCAATTTAAAGTTATTTGGAATATCTTCTTTGAAGTTTAACTCATTTAAAAATCATATTAAAAATGAGTAAAAGTTTCAAACATTTATTCTCTGAGTAAATGGACACCTATTCCAAAAATTTTCCATTCTCTCTCTACAAAAAATAAAAATTGCTAATATTTTATTTTCTTAAAGGTTTTGGGTTTGTTCCTTCAGTTTTCCTACATTATCCTTTTTTATAATGTTATTTTGACTGTGCAAAATAGGAAAGAATTAAAAACAAAACAAAATAACACAAAAAGAAAGAAGAATGGGAAATGAAAGGGAATAGCAATTAAACAAAATATAGTATTATTATGCTTCTTATTTCAGTTTGAAGCTTCAGTATTGTCACAAATAAGTGATTTAGATAATTTAAAGAATCATCATAAAAATTAGTAATTATTTTAATGCTATTTTGTAAATGTGTGACATAGCAAAGTTTATGGCAAAGGTTCCTTCTATTACATGCTGCATGGAAGAAACATCCAAAGGAAAAAGGTCTTAGAATCATTTTACAATTATTTACATAGAGACTGGAGAATCAAAAGGGTAAAGGACACCAAGCCATTAAATCACGAGGATCAGAGCGGATGCCTTTGCTTGCTAAAATCCTCACAAAAGGGTCTGGATGCAGCTGTATCCAGACTTAGGCCCAGACTTGGTCAACTGTTCATGTATAATGGAATTGTCTACATGGATTTCACTAGTATTAATTCAGCATGTTATCAGTCATTGAGGATCTGCTGCAAAGAAAGGTCTCTCCATCTTGTTAAACAAGGGTTACTGGTAGAAGTGGCTGACACAATGGAAAGCTGTGCTGCCATTCAGTCTGGACAGACTGGACTGTTGGGCAAACACAAACCTAATGAAGTTCATCAAGGATAAGTGTAGAGTCCTGCACCTGGGGAGGAATAACAACATGCACCGCTACAAGTTAGGGGTTGACCTGCTGTAGAGTAGCTTCACAGAAAAAGACTATGTTATTCATGGAACAGCAGTGTGCCCTTGTATCCAAGAAGGCCAGCAGTATACACTTGGGGTCATTAAAGATTGTGTGTCCAGTAGGAAATGGAGAGTTCTCTTCTCTTCCTCTACTAAGCTCTACTTAGACCACAACTGAAATATTGTGAACAGCTCTGGGCTCCCGAGTCTAAGAGGTTCAGGGGACTGATGAAGAGAGGTCAAGAGAGGGCTAGAAGGATGATTAAGGGACTGGATCATCTCTCTTATGAAAAGAGACTTATACTTGGGGCTATTCAGCCTGGAGAAGGGAAGGCTGAGAGGGCATCTTATCAATGTCTACAAATTTCTGAAGGGTGGCTGTCAGGAGAATGAAGGCAGTCTCTTTTCAGTGATACCCATTGACAGGATGAGGGACAATGGATGCAAACTCAATCACAGAAAATTCTATCTGAACATGAGAAAAAAACTTTTTACTATGAGGATGATGGAGCACTGGAAGAGGCTCTCTAGAGAGGTTGTGGAGTCTCCTGTGTGACCTGCCCTAAGTGGTCCTGCATTGGGGGGGGGGTTGGACTCAATGATCTCTGGAGGTCACTTCCAACCTCTAGCATTCTATGATTCTATAACTCTACGAACCTCAAACCTTGAGAGGTATCTTTGATAAAAGGAAGTGTTGGCCACACAGGGAGAACTCAAATTGAGCTCATCCAATGATCTGTTGTTGGCAAAAAGGTCTTGTTGCCTTGAGGAGCAACCTTGAGAGCTGTACCAGCTCAAGGAGAGGTCACTACCTGACAGCCAAACTACCTGACAGAGAGAGCTCAAAGGTGGTTTATGGGTTAGAGTGGATAGCTCACGGTCATATTGAGTACAATAGGAGACATATGCATGGAGTCCTTTCACCTACAGCTTTCTTTGTTCCTCAATAAATGACTTTTGGAAAAAAAATACTATGCATTGAGTTGCATGATGGGTGTTCCAAACTCATATGTTGACTCTTTTACTCTGCTTCTTTGTGTGTTTTCTAGAGGATTTCTTGGATGGGCTATGGCTCAGGTCTTTACCACCTTTGGAGATTGTGCCAAATTTCTGCTAGTTTGGTTAAGGGGTTAAATACTTACATCACAAGTGTCAAAACTAAATATTCATGCAAGGCTAATTCATCACTTTTTTTAACAGCTTCATTATGCACTCAAGTGGCACGCATATCCAGTCTGCTTAAAATAAGATTACTAGCTTGAGTGTGTCAGAAACATGGTTTTGCAAAAGAGGATTTGTACAAGTCTGTGGTTATATAAAAAATTTATTCTTAGAGAATAGTCTCAAAGATATATTTTCTGTTCTGATATTATTAAAACCAGTTTTAACTGATAAACTTAGATAATTGTGATTTAAAGCCTTTTTTTTTTCTTTTTTTCTTTCCAAAGAATTGGGGTCTGCTTTCTCCTAGGTACCTGTAAAACCTTTTGGCTACTCAAGTCACAAACTTTTCCATCAGGCTCTCACATGGGGAAAGTTTCATTTTGGAAGACATATGTTACTTCTGCTTCCTCAGGCTGAGAAACAGATTGACTCAATCTATTACTCAAGAGTCCTCGGTGTAGAAGTCAAGCAAAATAAAAATGTGAATGATTCTGGCCTTGATATACATTTCTCATAGTCAATTACTAAAATTAGGTGTTCTGGACTTCTTTCATACCTGTAGATTTTTACTGTGGAAGATTTTTTTCTTTTTAATCAACAAAACAAACTCCTAATGCCTTTCAAACTTTTAAAGGTGAGTCTTTTTCCAAAAATTTTCTTTGTAATGAACTACTGTCAAACTTATCATCCTCTGTGTGGTAGGTTGAGAGGCCAATACTCCCACCACAACCAAAAGAAAAGACTCAGAAAAATGGATTGCAAAAATGGTGGAAAGTTTAAATGGAAAAAAACAATGAAATTTTTACAGAGAACCATAAGCACCACGACAAAAGAGAGATCCCAAAGCATACCCAAAGGCATCCCACCCCCACCTGGGGGTACACCTAAAACCCCCAGGGCTCTTTCTCCCCCCACCAGCCTTGGGCCTAGCCAGGCCCAAGCGGGGCCATGAGGCAACCTACCCCATTATCAGGTAGTGGTGAGGGAAGAAAGAGGAAGAGAGGACCCCCGCTGATGTCTATTAGGGGAGCAGGGCATTATGGGATGAAATACCTGGCTTTCTGTGCCTACCCACTGGGCTGAACCCTTTTGGGACATCACAGGTATGTGCAGTGGCATCAGGGGTGGAAATGTTATCATAGAACAATGAGGTGACTGGCAATTTGGCAAGAGAGCTGCTCTGCACTGGCACCGGGACCAGTGTGATTGAGCTGAGAGGCACTCCATTTCAGTTTCTTTTTGGGGCTTTTCAGAGTGGAAGACCTCGGCAGACGGTGGGGACCAGCAGGGTCATCTTCTCACGTGCCTGCTTGAGAGGGTGACATCAGCCACGGCAAATTTAAATGCAGGAGAGCTGAGCCACATGACTGCCATTTGACAAGAAAGCTGGTCTTCTCGCTCGATTGCAGCTAGTGGCACATGCCGCCTCAGCCGATGGAGTACATAAGCCTCTGTGATAGCTTGGACAAAATATAGTAGTAAGGTCCCTCCCATTCCCCCAAGCCAACTTTTCTCTCCTGAGAGGCCAGCATGGCATGGGCGGAGACTGCTGCAGTGGCGGGTGTTTTTATCAGAGGGAGGTGCTGAGTCACGTGGGCTCATTCCTGAATTGTTCTACAGTTAGGTCATGTGGCCAGTGATAGGGATGGTGGTAACTCACCACAAAGCTGTTTTCAAAAGAGCTATATTGACACAGACTGAGGTTGAACTTTAGCAGGCAGGTGTCCAGGCAACTGGCTGCAGAGAGTACTGGAGTCTGGCGCCTGAAATGGAGGGCAATGGACACAGCACCTGCATTAGATGTGAGCCGTTCGATTATTTGCTTAATCTAGTGGCTGAACTGAAGGAAGAAGTTGCTAGACTTAGGACTGTAAGGCAATGTGAAAGGAAGTTGGATTTGAGTTACCAGGCTCTGCAGGCTCCCCTAGCAGAGACGGGTGACCCAAGATGCAGCAGGTAATGGATACAGGTCCCTGTTAGGACATGCAAAGTAAAATCCTCAGGGATCCCCCCACCTTCCCAGTTGCCCTTGCAAAACAAATATGGGGCGCTGGAAATTGAGGATGAGGTGAATGAGAAGATAGAAGACACACCATCTGAGGTGTTGCCTATAGCAAATCAGCCTTCCCTCTGTATCAGGACTTGTTCCCTTAAAAACAAAGAGGGTAGTTGCTATTGGTGAATCCCTCCTGAGGGGAACAGAGAGCCCCACATGTCAGCCGGATCCTTCCCACAGGGAAGTCTGCAGCCTCCCTGGGCCCTGGGGCAGGGGTGTTACCGGAAGGCTGCCTAGTCTGGTACAGTGCTCTGATTATTATCCCTTGATAGTTATGCAGGTAGGGAGCGATGATGTTTCAACCAGAGGTCCCAAGGCAATCAAAAAGGACTTCAAGGCTCTGGGAAAACTGGTTGAGGGGTCAGGGGCACAGGTAATTTTTTCAATAACTCTAGTGGCAAGAAGGAGGAAGGCTTTGCTTGACCTTCTTTTTACCATTAGAGAAGGGCTGGTGGGAGATGTGGTGGTTGGAGGCTGTCTCTGGTCCAGTGACCATGAAATAATTGAGTTTTCAATATGCAGTCAAGCTAAGAGGGGCATCAACAAAACCTCCACTCTGCATTTCCAGAGGGCAGACTTCAGGTTACTTAAGGAACTAACCCAGAAGATAACTTGGGAAACAGCCCTAAAAAACAAAGGGGTCCAGGAGGGCTGGACCTACTTCAAGAAAGAATTCTTGAAGGCGCAGGAACAGGCTGTGCCAATGTGCTGGAAGATGAGCTGCCGGGGTAGAAGGCCAGCCTGGATGGGCAATGAACTTCTGAACAAATTAAGGGAAAAAAGAGGGTGTATCATCTTTGGAAGGAAGGAGAGGCTACTCATTAAATGTTTAAGATGTTGCTAGGTCATGTAGGAAAAAAATTAGAAAGACAAAAGCCCATCTAGAGCTTAGACTAGCCACTGCTGTGATGGACATAAAAAAATGCTTTTACAAATAAATTGATGGCAAAAGGAGGAGCAAAGACAACCTCCACTCCTTAGTGGACATGGAGAGGAATGTTGTAACAAAAGATGAGGAAAAGGCAGAGGTACTTAACACCTTCTTTGCCTCAATTTTCAATAATAGGATTGGCAGTCTTCCAGACAGCTATCCTCATGAGCTGGCAAATGGATTCACAGAACAGTATAGTTGCCCTGTGCTCCAGGAGGAAGTAATTAGAGATCTCCTTAGCTGCTTGGATCCCCACAAGTCCATGGGACCAGATGGGATCCATCCTAGTGTGCTGAGAGAGCTGGCAGAGGAGCTCACCAAGCCACTCTCCATTTTTCAACAGTCCTGGCTCACTGGAGAGGTCCCAGAAGACTGGAAGCTGGCCAACACGATGCCCATCCACAAGAAGGGCTGGTTGGATGAGCCAGGGAATTACAGACGTGTCAGCCTGACCTGAGTGCCAGGCAAGATTATGGAACAGGTCATCTTGAGTGGAATCACACAGCACTTCCATGATGGCCAAAGGATCAGGCCTAGCCAGCATGGATTTAGGAAGGGCAGGTCCTGCCTGACCAATCTGATACCCTTCTATGATCTGGTGACCCACTTGGTGTATATGGAAAGGCTGTGGATGTAGTCTACCTGGACTTCAGCAAAACCTTTTATATCTTCCCCATAAAAAACTCCTGGACAAGCTGTCAGCCCATGGCTTGGATAGGAGCACTCTGCACTGGGCTAAGAACTGGATGGAGGGCTGAGCCCAGAGACTGGTGGTGAATGGAGCCACATCCAGCTGGCAACCAGTCACTAGTGGTGTCCCCAAGGGATCAGTATTGGGCCGCGTCCTGCTCAATATCTTTTTTGATGATCCGGACAAGGGGACTGAGTCCATCATCAGTAAATATGCAGATGACACCAAGCTGGGGGCAGATGTTGATCTGTTGGATGGTAGGAGAGCCCTACAGATGGTCCTTGACAGCCTGGACAGATGGGCAAAGTCCAATGGCATGAGATTTAACACATCTAAGTGCTGGGTTCTATACATTGTCCAGAACAACCCCCACGCAGTGCTACAGACTGGGCTCATAGTGGCTGGAGAGCAGCCAGGCAGAATGGGACCTGGGGGTACTGGTTGTTAGTAGGCTGAACATGTGTCAGTGTTCCCAGGTGGCCAAGAATGGCATCCTTGCCTGGATCAGGAATAGTGTGGCAAGCAAGAGCAGGGAAGTCATTGTGCCCCTGTACTTGGGCACTGGTTAGGCCACACCTTGAGTCCTGTGTCCAGTTCTGGGTCCCTCAATTCAAGAAATATGTTGGATTGCTTGAACTTGTCTAGTAAAGGGCAACAAGGATGGTGAGGGGACTGGAGCACAAGCTCTATGAGGACAGGCTGGGGGAGCTGGGGTTGCTATAGTCTGGGGAAGAAGAGGCTCAGGGGTGACCTTATTGCTCTCTACAACTACCTGAAGGGAGGTTGTAACCAGGTGGGGGTTGGTCTCTTCTCCTGTGCAACCAGCACCAGAACAAGAGGACACAGTCTCAGGATGTGCCAGGGGAGCTTTAGGCTGGATGTTAGGAGGGTGTTCTTCACAGAAAGAGTAATTGGTCATTGGAATGTGCTGCCCCACGAGGTGGTGGAGTCACCATGTCTGGAGGTGTTTAGGAAGAGACTGGATGAGGCACTTGCTGTCATGTTTTATTATTATTAGATGGTGTTGGGTAATAGGTTGGACTTGATGATCTCGAAAGTCTTTTCCAACCTTGTTAATTCTATTCTATTCTGTCTGGCTTCAGACTATATACCATGACCATAATAGAAATGTAGACAAATTAATAATTTCTCAATCCTAATCTTTTTCATGTATTGGACAACATGTAATCTATTTTCCTAAACTGTCGTTCTAGAGGCAAGTAAGCAGCGTGTTTAGGAATCCTCAGTGTGGTAGATGAATTTTAAAATGAGGATCCTGACATGATTTGGATGTTTTAGCTTGGGCAAGAGCTGTATTGTTCGTTGTGGGTTTATGGCAAATGTTGTTAATCTGCATTTTAAACATCCAAGTCCTCTGATGAATTGAACACCTCATCTAAGAAATATTCAAGATAGATTTATTCACTACCTGATGACATTAAAAGGTACAAATTATTCAGCTGAAGCAAATACTGATTTCTGTAAAACTGATTACCACCTGTCAGGGAAAAAAAAGTTATATCTGTATGATAAACAAAATATATTATTTATAATTCCATTTTTGTTGAATACAACTGGCATATTTTCTAATTAAAGTTTCAAAGAAAAACATTCCTACACATTTCACATAATATAGTCAGGAATTCTTGCAGGGATTTTTGAAATATTATGTGGAAAACTGATGGGTATTTAAAGGAACTATACTTCTAATAATAAGACTTTAAGGGAAGATTATGTTAAAGTACATTTAATGTCAGCTATACTTTGAGTCTGATACAGAGGACTTCTTTTCCTGACATTGGTTCCAGCAAAATGCATCTCTCTAAGGATTTGTGTCTCTAAATACAGGCTTTTATTTTAAAATACTTGGCCATGAGGTTTTATTGTCAGAAATATGCACGTAATGACAATACTATGTTTATTATTTTATTACGAGATGCTATTAATATTGGATGAGCAGTGTAGGTTAGACATGTAATTTATATAAGAATGAGCTTTATTTCTTAATGAGGGCTTTGGTTTTGTTTGTTTGTTTTTCCCCTCCTACCCCCCAGGAAAGTACTCCATGGCTACACTTTAGCTTTAGTACTAGTATTTAAACTTTTGAGTGAAGCTAGCCTAAAATCAAATACAAAGTAGGACTGATAATTGCCATGAGTATCATCTGACATGGCTGACTGACCTGTGCCCTCAATCCTTGATTAATAAGCTTGTTGAACGTGAGTATATCTGATACAGCTGCCAAACATAATTTCATATCCAGAAAAAGGAATGTGTAGCATGGGGTAGCCAAATTAAATATTAGAATAAAAATGTTAACAGTAACAAACATTTGGGACTTTTGCTAGTTACAAGCTAACACTATCCCAAGGTCTGTTGCAAGTGAAAAGTTAATTTTCCTCACGAGTCTTCCAGTCTTGATAGAGAAAGTACAACTGAGCTCACTATATTAAAAATTGTCATATCTACTGGAAAATAATACCTTTAAAGACATACCTTGATAGCCTTTTCAACCTGTGCTTTTTAAAATCCCTTGCAGAGTGAATACTTGACTTCACAACCAGTATGTAACAGCCCGTAACACCTTTCAAACACTGCATGCTGCCTTTTGTAGGCTGATTCTCCCCAGAAATTTCTCATGGAGTGTTCTAAATGCTTGAATATGTGTGAAGGTTAGAATTATAAAGGGCTAAATAGTCAAACTCTTCCTTATGTTGGTGAGTACTTTTCTCAAAATCAGTCTCATTAAATACACAGACATTTTTGTTTCTTTCTTTGTCAATGGTTCAGGATACTGATTGGAAGTGGAAGTGACATTCATTCTACTGACCATGTAGAAGAAAACGCAACAACCCTGCAGGATCCCTTTAGACTGCAAAAATGAAGGATGCCTGGTGAATCGTGCTATGAGGTTTTGTTCAGATATGGCAGGGGAGCAGGGTGATGTTGGCAGAACACTGGCAGTCACTGACAGTCACATTTCTAAGAAAGGAGGGGAAAATTCTTTAAAAAACCCAGCAAATACTAGTAAGCAATAATAAAAGCTTGAAACTTTGGAATATCTGAAATGTTTTATCCTGAAATAGTAAAATTCCATCTAACTCAATATTGTCATTGGTGAGTTCCTTATTTCTTGCTCAAATTACTACATAGCCAAAGGAAATAATGAGTGTAAGCACTGCAGTCAGTACAGCTGCCCCAAAGATTGTCTTTCTTAAGTCAAACTACTTATTTTTATTATAGTTGAAAGAGACCTAGTTTATGTAGACCTAGTTTTGTATCTAGTTTATGTAGATGCAAAAATTAGTAGTGGTATAATACTAGGTAACGTGTATTTAATTATAGTTGACAACACTATATTGGTTTTAGCAAGCACTAAATATTTATCTGACAGGTTTTAGTTCAGCCTGATATCTCTGATTACAGCATTATACTGAGCAGGAGAAACTCGGTTTATGAATTTCATAGGGGGCTTTATTATTACTAATTTTTTAATTATTATTTTTACAAAATCTCAGTTTTTCTGAAGATGGAAAGTAGAAGTCCTTTACCTTTCCCCTCTAAGTTTGGATGATGAAAATTAGTGAAGACATCTTCAATCATAAGCAGTTTTAGAACAAATATTCATTAAAACCTGAAAGAATTCCTGTGTCAGAATATGTTAGAAAAGTTTGAAAGTATCTCTCTCCCTTAATTTTTTTTCTGTATTTTTTTCTTAGTTGAACTCCAGTTTTGTTTCATATTCTAACAACTTTTATTTGCTGCATAGTCTCTTCTAAGTCCCTAGAAAAATATTTTTCTCTCAACCCTTTCTGAGGCCTGGCTCTAAATCTGCTCCCTGGTGCAAGTAGGTTCCCTTGTCATCTACAATACAATACAATACACCAGGTTGGAAGAGACCTTCAAGATCATCGAGTCCAACCCATCTCCATCTTTCTCTTCATTGTAAGAATCTTGTCTTGTAGTACTACATGAACTAAAGGAAAAAGGGTTGGTTTGCCAATCTATTTCAGCAATACTCTCAAATACAAGACACAATTTTCACAAGTGCCAGAAAAGTAGTGCACAGTGTCCACAGGTATTTTGTAAAATTTAAAATCTCAGAAGGTACCAGAATGCTGCTTTGTAAAGTGACTTTAATATAGAGAAAATAATTGTGGTTCCAACACGTGACTTCGCATGTTTTTTGACAGTTCATTGCCTCCATATTCTGAGTCATTTCCCTTGTGTGTCCCTGCCATCAGCATAAGAAGTACTCACTATGCTGAAAATGCCACATAAGTGATGAAAAGCATTTATTATTAAAAAAAAAATAGGCAAAAAGTGAAATTCAGTTACAGCATGTAATGAGTTCCCTTTGAAACACAATGAGGCAGTGGTCCCTCCCACACCTACCTTTCTCCCTTTTGGCAAACTTTGCAAGACTGTGCAAAAAGCTGCTTTTCCTTATAGATATATTTGTAAAAATATGTTTATTTGCAGTGATTTCTTGTGTTAGCAAAAATAGCTGATAGCTTTCCCTTGAGGCACAATTTATTTTTTTCCCCAGAACATGATTTATTACCTCATCTGTTGAACTATGTCCAGGGGCTTCTCTTATCATTTTCTTGCATTATTCATGCATGAGCCTATGCTGAATGTAATGTTTATACACTATACAAAGAGCATGTATCTTGGTCTGCCAAAGCTGAAGCACAGAACACAATATGAAGCAAGGATTAGTGATGAAGGACAAAGAACATGCTGATACAGGAAATTAATTATTATGGAATTAATTCTTTTGATGAAAAAAATGTCTGGGTGCTTGTTTATGGTATAAATATTTCTACTGAAAACACTAGAGCACTTTCTGAAGATAAGGGCTTGAGAGAGCAAGAATTTGCCTAAATGTTATCTTTGTCAGAATTTTGGAGTCTGAGTTAGGACAATTAACTGTCTCTTTCTCAACACTGTCTAACCTTAATGCATTTAAAATTTTATCTTTCTGCTGAGGCTTAAAGTTCCTTAAACATTTAATGCTAAGCTTCTTAACACGTACAAAAGTATCTAGTTTGGAAGGCTAGAGGGAAAGTGTAACCCTTCTGTGTTCTCAGAGGGGCCCAGTCATGCTCAGAGTGAGACTAACAAAATCAGATAAAATGAGATCATCACTAATGTAAAATCCTGACTCTCCTCAGTCCATCATTTTAACAACTAGGATGTTCTGAATTTTTCACAGAGGTACAAGATTTTTCTATGGTTCAATGAAACAAAATGAAGAATTTTCCTTGCAGAATGGATTGGGTTTTTTCTTTCCTTTGGGCCAGTCCTAAGTCAGCATGTGACAGTAGAGGAGTACCATGATTCTTTCCAGGAACAAAACAGATAATTACTTAGTAAGGCCTCTGTGAAAATACAAATTTGAAAAATAAATGAGGAAAATGAGTTTTGAAGAACTTCCATTCGAATCTCCTCTTCTGTGCATTGCTTTTCTTTTAAAAAATAATTTAAAAATTTAACAGTTTTGCAATTCAGATTGAATGCAGGTACAAATAATTAGCTTGAACAAAAACTTAAATGCCACTTGTAAAGTACTATAAAATTGCTCAGAATTTTCTATGCAAATTTATCAAATTAACTGTGATGCATTATCAACAGACCAGACTTTTAAAACAATAGTTAATCTAAGAACCTTTTTCTTAATTACACACACAAAAACATTTATGCTTCTTGCAGAGATTGTGATAACAGTTCTGCACTATGACACAAAATTGTGTTTTGAAAATACAGTATAAGTGGTCTAGAACTGATGCTTCTAGAGACAGATGCCATTATAGAATTAGATGTTTCTTTTATAGCTGAAAGACTAGACTAACAAAGAAGTATTATGACTTTGATTTGTAGCTAAACGCATTTATCTTGACACAAATTGCAACAGACTTCTGAAGGTTATGGGTAAAGATCACAGTTTACACTGGTTTTATGTAATTTTGTCCTTTTTCAATTAACTTGAAAAATACATGGATGAAGAACATTGATACAGTAAAGTGAGTAGTTTAATAATATACTCTTCTCTTTTGAAATTTGGCAACTTAAATTAGATGTTATTTCCTGCACATTAATTAGAAAGAAAGAAAAAAAAAAAAAAAAAAGAAGGATTTTTGTAGACAAATTAGTGAGAAGATGTGAAAGGACACTCTGGAAGCATTTGAATCACTTTTTCCTATAACCAATGAAATACTATGACATAATTTTTTGTTTTGTTTCACTGTGTCAACATGAAAGGAAAGATTGATAGTAAGTAAGGGAACTAAGAATAGTTTGGAGAATCTGTCTGAATAAACTCTTAGTTCTGTTCAACATCTAGGACTTACTGAAGACAAATGAACAAACAAACAAAACCAGAACAATGGAAGCTGCAAAACTGTTTTGGGTGATGTGCAATTAAGTGCATCACAGAGGAGGCCCCTTTTCAAAGAGTAACAGTTATGAATCAAATCCTTGGGTGAAAATACAGATTTACAGAAGGCAGGAAATCCCTAATATATTTCTGAAACACAGAAATATGCTGCAACAAATAGTGCCTTTTCCTAGCACTGTCTATTATTCTCAAGATGCATGAGACAATGCATAAGAACATATTGACAACATTTCTTATTTACTGATTTCCAGTACCTAAGGGTGTTGGGAATTATGAGCAATAACTTCTGTCAAAGCTTATTGATCTGTTCTTGTGCATAATTTCCTTTTTGAACAAATACAATTGTAAGTTTTTTCTGGCAAATGAAGACTAATTTTAAGTATTTTTCCAAAGCCTTAAGTCTGAGTCCTTAAATGAGACATTTTGGTTCTCCCATAGATTACAATGCTGGATTTTTGTGTCCCTCGTCTTTATTCATAAGTCAATGAGACAATGTTATTATGTTTGTTGGTTTTCTGTGTATGGTCTGGTCTAATTCCTTTGGGGCAATTTTAATTTGTTTTTAAATTCAGAATTTTCTGCAGGATTAATTATATTTCCATCAGAAAAAAATTTGGAATGTATTGCCCCTCCACCGGCTCGTAGTAGTAATGAAACACAGAGGGGAGTTAAAGCCCTGATGTGCTGAATAGCATGATAAAGCTATTAAGTAAGTTTACCACAGTCTCTAAATATCTTAATACGGTGAAACTTTTAAATAGTATCCCTCATTTCTGATTTGTAATACTGAAAGTCACAGGAAATCCTTTCTATCTTTCTGAAATGATACTCTTGTTGCATGTGGTGCAAATAGCTTAGTGTATTTTGTCAAGGTCAGTGGAAAAAGCTACTGCCATACTGTTAGTTTGGATTTCTTTCTGAAATGCCTTTTGGCAGTGGTGGTTGCTGAGAGGGATTCATTCCCGTCTGTACTTCATTTCAGTGGCTAATACTGATTTGACAGTTCTTGACCTGTGGGTAATGTGTGGTTCATCATAATTTTCTTACTTTTCTTAGTCTATTTCTACTTTTATTTTTTTATGTCAATGTAGCCTTCTATATCTTGTTTCAATGGAAACGGAATATTGTTATAAGTGTGGCAACCATCTTCTCATGTATTTTACATGTATTCTGCTTGAAACCCTTCTAGCTTGTCAACAAGATAAAGTTGAATATTGTTTTAATGAGATTTTATGAAAAATGGTAAGACAAAATTAAAACTTTGTAGGTTGATGTTAGCTTTCAAAATCTTTGCACATTAAAAAACCACCCAAAGGAAGGCTGAGAAGATACAAATTTTTTTTTTGAGGTAAAAATAAATTATTTCAATTTAAAATTCTAGTTTGAAAAAAATTAAAAGGAAACGCTCTTTCTCAAATTGAGCATAGACACTCAACTCTTACAGAAATGCATATTGCAAGACAATATGCATACCCTTCTGACAGTGCTAAACTCACACAAGATGGCAGAGGCCTGAGTTTAGGGAGAGCTGGTTGGTTCATCTCACCATCTTTTAAGTCACCTACCTTTTAGGACCACACTCTCAGTCAAGTTCAAATGAAATTAGACAATGTAGGGGCTGAAATATGCAATTTCTCTTACACATACATGTACAGTATTGAAGTATCTTTTCTCCTTGAACTCAAATGCATTTTGAGAGCTAGTAGCTTTTATTCCTGCTATATCTGTGTAGCAAAGAATAATTCTAACAAGGAGGGGTTTATTTCTGTTTGCATGTATTACAAGTGCTTGGAAGAGTTCCATGAAATTTAAGTTGCAGAACTCTTATCAAGTAGAACTACATGTTTTCACACAGTAAAAATCCTTTATAAATATTCCATTTGAATAAAATATTTTGTGCCTGTAAGGTGCATAGTTACTTAAAGAAACATTTAAATTTTTTTTAAGCTCTTTTGGCAGGCTTGAGTGTGAAATAGACAAGCAATAGCATGTATAAGATTAGAAGAACTATAGAACCATGAGCTGTATGTTTATACTCTCTTTATAAATGCCATAGGAAGTTTACTTAAAATGAGAATGAAGGTACTGTTTCCTTATTTCTCATGGCATAATGGAGAACTGCTATGCTATATCTCACCCGTGACTACTCTGTGTGCAGCAGTTTTACTCTGTGATCAAAGCTACAAACCTCTCTTTTGAAGCTTTCCTGATTAATGTTCTGTGATAAATTTTTATCTACACATTATTAGTTTGTTTTCAACAAAATACCTTCTCACTGACAAAATTCAAGCATATACTTGTTCAGGTATTTTTCTCACAATTCACTGTTGAGAATATGAAATTACAGCAAGAGTTTTACTGGACTCCTTTTTGAGTTTTTCTTAGTGGACTCTGTAGATACTGAAAGGAATATCTAACCTTTATGAGGTTAGATTGGTTTGGTTTTAGTTTTGATTTTCTGTTTGTTTGTGGGGGTGGTTTTTTTTTTTTGTTTGTTTGTGTGTTTTTTTTTTTTGTGGGTTTTTTATGCAAGCTCAAGATGGGACTATTTTGTTAAGATGATATTACATAACTTATGAACTCTGTAAATATCTTTTGGACATTCTGCACACTCTGTATTGACATATATCTCTATTTACAGAATCACAGAATCAACCAGGATGGAAAAGACCTCAGAGATCATCAAGGCCAACCTATTACCTGATAGATACCTAACACCTCATGACAACAATGTTTATGGTTTTTGTTTGGTTTTGATTTAATGTTAATTTTTTTTTAAATGTGTCTGATAGTTAAGCCTTGGCTGACAGCCAAACAGCCACCTGCTTGCTGACTCCCCTCTCTTAGTGATATACAGGAGGAAAACAGGGTGAGAAAGCTCGTGAGTAAAGATAAAGAACCATCAAAATGGTTTATCAATTTATGTTGCAGAAAAAACTAAGTCAACATAGTATAAAAATGAATTAATTTATTGCAAATTAGAATAAATTTGGGTAGTGAGAAACAAAGGCAAATACTGAAATAAAACATTTGCTCTTTCCTCATGTTCAACTTCAGTCATTCACTCTAGAGTCCTTCCAGAGTGAGCAGCACAGCAGGCTGATGAGGACAATGTTCTTTACACTGTGGTTTCTCTCTGTTCTTCCTTTTTGAACATTTCCTCTGTTCTACTGTGGGCTCTTTATGGGCTGCAGTTGTTTCAAGAAATATTCATCTGGTGTGTGTCCTCCACAAGCTGCACTGTGTAAATCTGCTCTGGTGCCATGGAACCCTCTTCCCTGGTTGTTTCCCTCTGCTGTTTCTTATTCTTTTCCATTGCTTTTTCTTCTCCCAGTTTGGCATTTTCTGCCTTTCCTTAAATATGTTTTCACAGCAGTGCCACACACTTGGCTGATTCATTCATCTGTGTCCTGTGGAGGATTGTGGAGCTTGCTGTAACCATTTGTGTCCAGCATGTGTCAGTGGTTAACACTTCCCACAGAGGCCATCACTTCAGCACTCTACCACCACTACTAAGACCTTGTCATCTAAATTAATGGAATGTGTCATACCTGGCTTTGAGCTAAATTACTTGCATTTTAACTTTTTTCCTACTTATTAGCTAAATGTTCTAAAACTCATCTTGTTCTTCATTTAAAAGTAATCTACTTTATATTAAGAAAACACATAATAAATAAATAAACAAACTTTTTTTTATGTTTCTGTGAAAAAGTGGGAAAATAGTATATGCAATAGTATTGCATTCATTTAATGTAACTTCATTTCCACAAAATTGTTAGTGTCGCATAGGTGAAATATTAGGAAAAATCCTCAGATAAAACACCAAATCACAAACAAAGGGAGACAAATGAAAGAGTATGGATATAATCAATTTATGTACATATATATGCTACTACTTAAAGGTGTTCCATGAAGTTCTCACCAGTACGCTTAAGTCAGCACTAGGACCAGAATGTCCAATATCTATATTATTAAATACACAAATCCTCAGAACAGAGTGATCATATCTGAAATATTTACTGTTAAAGGTCTCTTGCCATTGTTAATTCCTGAATCATGTTCAGGAATCACATTCACGTTACACAAACCAAGATATGTTAGAATCATTTACATTATTTTGTAGTACAGCTGTTAAATTCTACTGCTCAGAAGTTTTCAATGTCAAACATAGTCATTCCAAACCTGTGTAATATGTTGGTTACATAGTTCTTTTGCATAATAATTACTGTGGGAAATAAAACATATTTTTCTTGTATTTTTAAACAGTTTTCAAAGTTCTCCCTAAGTATTTCTATTTGAAAATCAGGTTTCTATGTTTTCCTGTTTTACAGTCTCAAGAATTTGCCTGCTTCAGTTGCATACTGATGCAGCCTTAGTAAAAGTGGAGAAAGTTGTGTTTTCTTTTCGATGCAGTGGAAAGACCTGATTTCTTCTGTTAGCTGGAGCCAAGCTGTATTTAGCCCTGTGAACATTACAGTACATGTTTTAAATAATGGAAATGGGTTCCTATGTGCCCATTTAAATTTGAGTGAAAGCAGTGACAGAAGTAGTGACTGTTTCTTCCTTAGCAGACACAGCTTGAAATTCATAGAATCATAGAATCATAGAATCATAGAATCAGTCAGGGTTGGAAGGGACCACAAGGATCATCTAGTTCCAACCCCCTGCCATGGGCAGGGACACCCTACACTAGATCACGCTGGCCAGAGCCTCGTCCAGCCTGGTCTTAAACACCTCCAGGGACTGGGCCTCAACCACCTCCCTGGACAACCCATTCCAGGGCTTCACCACTCTCATGGTAAAGAACTTCTTCCTCACATCCAGCCTGAATCTCCCCATTTCCAGCTTCATTCCATTCCCCCTAGTCCTATCACTACCTGAGATCCTGAGAAGTCCCTCCCCAGCCTTCCTGTAGGCCCCCTTCAGATACTGGAAAGCCACAATGAGGTCACCTCGGAGCCTTCTCTTCTCCAGACTGAACAGCCCCAACTCCTTCAGTCTGTCCTCATAGGAGAGGTGCTCCAGCCCTCTGATCATCCTCGTGGCCCTTCTCTGGACATGCTCCAGCACGTCCACATCTCTCCTGTAATAGGGGCTCCAGAACTGGACGCAGTACTCCAGGTGGGGTCTCACCAGAGCCGAGTAGAGGGGGAGAAGCACCTCCCTTGACCTGCTGGTCACACTTCTCCTGATGCAGCCCAGGATCTGATTGGCTTTCCGGGCTGCAAGCGCACATTGAGAGCTCATGTTGAGCTTCTCGTCCACCAGCACCCCCAAGTCTCTCTCCTCAGGGCTGCTCTCCAGCCAGTCACTGCCCAGCCTGTATTTGTGCCTGGGATTGCCTCGACCCAGATGCAGGACCCTGCACTTGGTCTTGTTGAAGCTCATGAGGTTGGCTTGTGCCCACCTCTCCAGCCTGTCCAGGTCCCTCTGGATGGCATCCCTTCCCTCCAGGGTGTCCACTGCACCACACAGCTTGGTGTCATCAGCAAACTTGCTGAGGGTGCACTCGATGCCACTGTCCATGTCACCCACAAAGATGTTGAACAAGACAGGTCCCAGGACTGATCCCTGAGCGACTCCGCTTGTCACTGGCCTCCACTGGGACATGGACCCGTTGACAGCCACTCTTTGGGTGCGGCCATCAAGCCAATTCTTTATCCATCTAGTGGTCCATCCATCAAACCCATGTGTCGCCAGCTTGGAGACCAGGAGGTGGTGTGGGACAGTGTCGAAGGCTTTGCTCAAGTCCAGGTAAACGACATCAGTTGCTCGCCCCTCATCTATTAATGCTGTCACCTGATCATAGAAGGCCACCAGGTTTGTCAGGCAGGATTTGCCCTTGGCAAAGCCATGCTGACTATTCCCAATCACCTCTTCACTATTCTTCTGAGTCATTAGTGCCTCCAGGAGGATCTGCTCCATGATCTTTCCGGGCACAGAGGTGAGACTGACTGGCCTGTAGTTCCCCGGTTCCTCCTTCTTGCCCTTTTTGAAAATGGGAGTAATGTTTCCCCTTTTCCAGTCTGTGGGGACTTCCCCAGTCTGCCATGACTTCTGGAATAGAATAGAGAGGGGCTTGGCAACCTCATCTGCCAGTTCTCTCAGCACCCGTGGGTGTATCCCGTCGGGTCCCATGGACTTGAACACTTTCAGGTTCTTCAGGTGATCACGAACCTGAGCTTCACTTATGATGGGCAGTTCTTCCTCCCCGTCCCTGGCATCGTCTGCCATGACACCAGGAGTGTGGCTGGAGGCCCTTGCAGTGAAGACTGAGGTAAAGAAGTGATTGAGTACCTCAGCCTTTTCCACATCACTTGTGACCAGTTCACCACTTTCCTTTCTGAGGGGGCCCACACCTTCCCTAGTCTTCTTCTTGCCATTAATATACCTATAGAAATTCTTAGTGTTCCCTTTAACCCCCCTGGCTAGATTCAGTTCAAACTCAAATTCATAGTCAGGTGCATTTTGATACATGGTTTAAATGGGTAGAAAGTATGAAATGTTTTTCAGAATGTAAGCAAAAAATAATTTCATTTCTCAAAATGCAGAATATTTTTAAATTCAGCATTTCATAACTATTACTAAAAATTAGATTTTTAAAATCTTCTTATATATTATCTGTCTACTTTGCAAAACAGTAAACAAAGTGTTTTTTGTGGTTCTTCTGTTTAGCTTTGTTTTCTGCTAAAACGACTTTATGAAATATATTGTTCTAAAACTACCTATGACTTTACCTTTTTGTTTTTTAATATATTTTTTGAATCAAAATAGAACTCTAGTTTTGCTAATTACTGGAGTGAATGGTGAATGTCTCTTCTCGGTGTAGACAAAAACTCATAACACTGGCGTCTTACTATTTTGGGAAATGGTGACAGGCAGGGATCTATGAGAAAAAAAGAGTGCCAGTTGAATTAGTTATTGGCAATATCAATTTATAGTGAGCAACCTAAAAGATTTTCATAGCAATGATAGTTAGATCGTACTTACAGAAAGAATGTTTGTTATGAATGTATATAATACTTGCTAATCATGATGTATTGTCTGACACTATCTGAGAATAAACAGAAAAGTGTTTTGGCTTTGTTCGGTTGTGTTTTGGCTTTGTTCAGTTTTGTTTTGGTTGTTTGGTTTGGTTTTGGTTTGGTTTTTTAATTTTTTTTGGGGTATATTTGGGAGTTTTGGTATGTGTATGTGCTCAAAATGTTCCAGGTTCCTTGGATAAACATTGAAGCTAACATTTCAAAATGCCCAAATCTTCCCATCTAGATACAAATCAATGCACTTAATGTATCAATTAGTCTGATCTTTCTTTTATACAGTACTACAAAATGCCAATCACTCTGTCCTCACCCTTTGAACCAGGCAAAAAACATTCAGAACTTATTTTATTGTACTGAAGTTTGAAATAATGTGAAAAATCCTGAACACTGCTATCTGAATGACATAAATTTAGCACTTCTCACTTTTATCACTTATCACATTTATCACTTCCCAGACAAAATACATTTAATGACCAAATAAGTAATACATATAAAAATAAGTTTTCTTATTTGACTGAGACTTCCAAATGTGTCCTGTAAAGTTTTGCACCCTCTGACATCCTCTTCTGTTCCAGCTGTACACATATACTGCACTGTGGTGGGCTGAAAATTCCGCCCCCCAACATTAAATTTGCTAGACCAGCTCAGCTGGAAGTAAATGAAGGCTGTATATACAAGCAAAGCTACAATCTACAATGGAATGCAATGAATATGTACAAATACACAATATTTACAGGTATTTGCAATTAATGAAAAGCACAATGACCCCCTTGGTCAAAAACCAGGGAAAGCTAATAGCCTCTCCCTCCCTGCCCCCCTTACCCACCCTGTACATAAAAGGGACTAGAGAATGGAGCAGAGAGACATTAGACTTACTCAAAACAATGCAGCCAAGATCAAGCACAAGTGAGTTAGTATCCCTCCCAGAGCATAGAAGTGAGAGAAGAGAAAGAAATTGTTTACATTACTAGCTTAAATCCTTGTTGAATCTCATTAGGCTCCTCTCTGCCCAGCTCTCTGGCCTTTCCAGGTCTCACTGAATGGCCGCACGGCCTTCAGGTATATCAGCCAAGCCCTTCAGTGCTATTTAATAGGTGTTCCTGACTCTTCTTCAGGGCAGTCAGAGCCTGGCTCCACCAGTCAATATTCTCCTAAGCTTCCCTAATGCTCCGAAGCCTATCAACTTCATCTTTCAATCTGTAAACCTTGCTTTGAAGCTCAGCTGCATGGCTGAGTACAAATTCCACTTGCTCACAGTGTGCACGACTCCCTGCTACCAAGGAGAGACTGAGGTATTCACTACAGCCAGTGACCTGTACCATTGCATCCTCCTGTGGGAGCTCTGTCTGGGTTCCCACCTCCATTTTGGCTGGCATCAGAAGCATGATCTTCTGCTGGTAGCCACCATGATATTTTGACTGAGATGGTAAAAAGAATTTTTTTTTTTTTCTTTCCATATCCCACCTGCTTGCTGACTACGTTTTACCCAGGCTACCGCTGAGGCTTCTGCACTCTGTCACCTGCCCCAGTATGCACTGCTTGCTGCTATCCAGTGAGAGAATTCTCTTGCTATGTTGCAGTCTCATGTTTTTTCCTGTTCTCTCTGCATTTACATTTCCCATGGCTGCCCCTAGCTGCATCACCCTCCCGAACAGGCATGCAAGAGGATGATGACCCTGCCAGTCCTCGCTGTCTGTTCAGTCCACGTGCCCTGGGAAAGCCCCAAAAAGAATCAAAAATAAAGCACCACTCAGGTAGAGTTTACTGAAGCCAGTCCCAGAGTTGCTCTCTTGCTGTATTGCAGTCTCACAGGGTTTTTGTAGGTCATTCCTAAGACTAAGTATTGACAGATAACAATACTAAAGACTGACTTTTTTATCACTTGTCCATTTAAAAGTTTGGTATATTTGTGGGTATAAAAGTGAGGGCCGTTAAGCTTTTTTTTTTTTTTTTTAGATTAGTAAAAAGCTTCTGTTATTCTTCTGATACTACAATTGGAACTTATTTCACTTAATTTAAATGCTGAAAAGTTAAACATCTATACCTTAATTAGACATCCTACATTCCTTTTATTTTTTTATGAAGAGAAAGAGGCACCCCCACAGCATAAATTGTGTCCCAATTTAGACACCTCTCTTGGAATAAGATGAATCTCACTGCAAAACTGTTTCTTTGACAATATGTTTTGTTCAGACTGAGAAATAGGAACTTCTAGATGGCTATGTTATAGCTAAATCTCATGAGTAAATTATTGTTTTATCTCACAGGGTTGGCAATGCATATCACTGTGTGCTAAACTCAGTAGATTTTGTCCTAAAGAAAGAACAGCTAGTTCTGAAGTTGATGTGGAGTGAAAAGTGAACTCATCTGTCTTCTCTCTTGTGGTCCATGCAGCTGTGAGCATGACTACAAGAAATATAAATCTTCCTCTCCCAACTCTTTAGTATTTTTCATTCAGTTTCAAATACTGATTAGAACACTTAGAGAAAGGACGAATGACTAAGTCAATAAAAATGACATCTATTTGTTATGTGTCAAAAAAGATAAACAACAGGAGTAGCGACCAGATTATAAGATACAGTGCTTCTCTGCTTGACAAGGTATGAGGTTTATCTTTTTACAAATAGTTTAGCAGTAATTTCTTAAATGCCCTAATTTCATTTACTGTTATGAGCTAGCAGCCACTCTCCTCTTCTGCATAGAAATGAAGGAAAAATGTGTGAGGATGATAAGGAAAATTCAACTAAGATAAGAAGATGTTTTTCATTTTATCAAAATCCATCACAAACATGAAAGTCTTCAAGTGATACTACACTCAGTGCTTATTAGACATACAAGACTTCCTTAGCTTACATAAAAGCATACTATGTGTGCCCACACATTCATCCATGAACACACAGAGTGTGCCTCCTCAGTCAAGTTTGCTATAATACACAAGAAGACAGAAAAGAGTTGGGTTAAAAAAATAATTCCATTTGCAACAAACAATATTTGCAATTCACTTTTTTTTTTTCCCACAAAAATGAAAGCAAGAAAGTTATTTATTTATGTATTTATTTAATGGAAAGATAAGGAAGTTCGTTCAAGAACAGGAAACAACAGTTAAAAATACAAAAGCCTGAGGTTTTTCTGGCTAATAAGGCATTCCTATACTGTTAAACAAAGCAACTGAGGTCAAGCAAAAGGCTGCTAGTTGCCTACACTGCTTAATTATTGTCTCATTTCCTCACTCTGTTTTGGAAAACAATACTTAGCTCTCCTCAGGTTAGAGGAACAAGTGTCTAAATGGCCATTTGCACCATTTATCTTTTCCAGTTAGTGACAGCTGGTCTCAGTGCATGGATCAATCCTTGGACTATATTTAATAGTCTAACTATAATCCAGAAGACACTGATGCCACTTCTGTTCCACCTGATACTGAGATGTATATCCCAACTGAATGGTTTGACCTTAAATCTATGGCTTTTACAGGAACTTCTATGCCATTCTACTTAAATAAGTTAATTGGATCTGAAACTGGACAAGAATCTACTAATCTACTTCTTCAGATAGAGATTATTGTAGATTGAAGGCATTGTCCACATCCCTGCTGAAAGTAGTCATCCATTAACAGTTTTTTAATTGGTCTGTCCCCATCTTGCTCTTACTACAGAATTCATTTGATGAAGAAAATAATCTTCAATAAAATTTTATCTAAAAATATGAATTTAGATTAACAAATTCTGCTTTGGTACATCAGTATGACACTATGACAGAAATGGTCATTAAAAAAAATCCCAAGAAATTCTAATGTTAAAAAAAGTCTAACCAACCACTATATTCTTGAAATTCACTACCTATTTATAAAAGGTCAGACTCAGTACCATATATTCACTTTTTTTCATCATAGACATTAAAGTAGAAAAAAAAATGTAGTCATTTGCAGTAATACTAACATATCCCCATGAGAGTAAAGAGATAATTTTTGTGCATCAGTCTGATGTTCAGCTATGCAACTTTTTTCTTCTAAGGAGGAAATGTGAGTAAATAAAAAAAACTAATTAGGCAATTTCTTATGGCATTAATCAACCAAAGGAGTATTGCTTTGTTTCCACTAGGAAATGGGAAGATGCCAGTGTCATAATCTCTGAAACAGACACTGAGATGATGATGGTAATATCAGGATGCTTAATTGATCTGTTAGAGTCTTCTCCTATTACACATGGAAAGCACCTCTGCATCTCCCCCACCTCTGTCCTCCTGACTGATGAATCAGATCATCTAGTTGCTCAGTATGGGCAGAAACCTGATAGGACAGATGTTTTTTCTTTTCTCATTTCTTGTTACTTTTTTCTCTATCCCATTGGTCCTGTCCTAAATAATAGTCACGCTTATGATTACTGTTTCTACTCAGGGTCCAATTTTACTACATCTGTAACCAGAAATTCTGATACCAATAGGATTATTGAGGTCCTGCTGACTTTCAGAGATTCCCCTCCTCAAAAGGCCTCCAGTACTTCCCTAAAGCTCATCTCTCTCACATCCCTCTTCCTGGATCAGCTGTGTGATCTGTAACTTCTTTCTGCTTTCTACTCTATAATTTGTTATCTCTAGTGGTTTACCTTGCTATGTCTAGAAGTCGTCCACATGCTATTCAGTTAGCTTAAAGTCAGGTCTGTGGTGGTAGGGCCAAATGGGCCCAGCACAAACCCAGACAGGTACTGGAATACGTAGACATAGTCCCCCTCTTTCCCCTCCATCCCGCAGGAACTGGGGTAACTCAGGAAAAGGGACAAAAGAACAGGCACCAAGAAGTCTAGTAAACAAAGTCTCCTTTTGTGGTAAGAGCATGTGCACAGGCCATGCTTCTCCCAGACCAGGCCTATGTTCCTGCCTTTTATGACCGCAGCCTGGCAGAGTTCCATTTCATGGGGTAACTGTTTTCTGGCTTCATTTGCCCTATTGACCCAATTTAATCTTGGGCAAGTGATAAATACAGGCTGAATTGTATTTGCCTTACCTTGCCTGAATTTGCCTTGCCTGGACTTGCCTGCTTGGACTCACTTTGCCTTAAGTCACCTTGTGCAAGACCTGGGACAGAAGTCAGAAGCCCTATTTACTGCAAGCCTGAGAAGCCACGAGCCTTAGGAGCCAAGCACCACTTCCCTTGCAACTAGAATTCATGCTGTGCCTCAGTTTACTCAGGGAGATGCAAGGGCCCTTCGCAGAAATGAATCGTATAGCTCACCAACCGGCTGGAGCCAGATCAACCTTTGACACTGTGTCCATCTTGCCAGCAACCAGCATCAGTCTCTTGCCGTGCCAGGTGCAGAAGTGCCTTAGAGCCTTAACAGCTAATATGTGGCAGCAGCACTTCCCCCTACTCAGGTGGGACTAACTTGTGAGCAACTAGTTTATTGCCTCCTGCATTTATGGTTCTTGTCAAGTCTCCCCTGTTGTTGAGTGCCATATTGAGCTGGAGATTCTCTTTCTAGTTATTTTTTTCTGGTTTGCTTAAAATTGTTAAAATTTTTATATTGCCTGAATATCATACATTCCCATTGTAAATATATATTCCAAACATCCGCTGAACCTATTTGGTATGGTTTTGGCAAGCGTTCCTATTAATAAAACATTATTAATATTTTTATTACTATTAATATTTTCCATATTAATTTCATAAATTCATAACAGCAGCAGCCTAAACACTTGCTGACCAAGTAGTGCCATCGCATTGGTCATATCTGTAGAAATAAAATCCTTAAAGGAATTTGATTTAATGGCCAAGATCTGAGCTGTCTAAGCTATTTTGATTAGAAGAAACCTCTTCAGCTAGTAGTTGTATCTATGGCTCTTCATTCAAGATATCTGCTCCCTAATGTCACATTTTTAATGGAATTAGTATAAAATGCCCTTATTCAAAACACAAATACCTATTACTGCCCAAAACTAGTTTCCTAGTTGAAAAAATATTATATTAAGTGTTAATTTTGTCAGAGGGGAATGCAAAATTGTATCTGTGGTGAGTTTAAATGTAAGGGAATCAACAGCAAATAAAAAAAATTAAAAAGGAAAAAAATCTCAGGGAAGAGTAGAAAATAATGCTCTTGAACAAGAGAAAGTGATCAGACCAAAATAATTTTAGACTGACATACTGAATGAAAAGGCTTGAGTCTTTGAGAAACAAAAATCATTTCCATTCTTTGATTCTTCCTGTATTCAGAATTTGCACAATATATGGAAGTATCAGAAGAATTTTGAATTCTTCATAAATTTTGTGGAAACATCATTATCAATGGTATTGTGAGAGACTAAAATCTTGTCTCTCCTGGTGTGACTCAACAAAAATAAAATCACTTGCTGCTTGCCCAGACAATAGCTGATGTGTGCTGGGCAGAGCCACTGGAAGGACTCTTGGAAGGTACAAAGATGGCATTGCTCACTGGACCACAGCTGGCCTCACAACGATGGACTGAGGCCACCTTCAGGAATATTCATAAGACAAAATAATCTCCACCCATCAAGCACCCTGGAAAGGGAGGATGGTGAGACAATGGATTTACCACTTGTTTCCTGATGCATAATGAGTTTGTGGGCAGGTAGATGGAGAAGGAGGAGGTGGAGGTCCACCCACCACCCCCCCATCCAGACCCCTGCCCAAACATACAGGAATACACAGAAAGATTTCCTGGGGAATGTACCTGGATACTTACCTAAGGATAATTTCCTGGCCCCTGAATTCCTGAGGGATAATACTTGGACACATAGCTAAGGACTAAAAACCTGTATAAAAGACTTGAGCAACTATTGGCTGTAGTGGTTTGAGGCAGCACCCCTCCCCACCACAGGCAAAATAATGACTCTGACAAATGGATTGCAAAAGTGATGGAAAAGTTTAAATAGGAAAAGGGTGAATGTGCACAAAAGAACCAGAAGCAGTGACAGAAGAAACCCCAAAACAGACCCGGATACACCCCATCCCCACCTGAGGGTGGGCACAAGACCCCCAGGGCTCGTTCTTCCCCCCCCCCACTGCTAGGCTAGTCTCAGCTGGCCAGGCCTGAGACCGCCCATCCCCCTGGCCTTGGGCCTAGCCAGGTCCAAGACCGGGAGACGTCTCCCCCAGTTACCGGGTGCTGGCGGGGGAAGAAAGAGAAAGAGGCAGACCCCACGCAAGATCTTATAGCGGTGCAGGGGATTGTGGTAGGAGATACCTGGCTTCCTGTGTCCACCCACTGGGCTGGACATCTGGACACAGGAAGTACGCCATGCAGCAGGGGCACCCAGCCCAAACCACCACACTGGCTCAGCAGAAGAAAAACATGGAACCAAAAACACAGATGAAGGAAAACACAGAAGGACAACACCGCTGAGAAAGAAAGCACGAGAAGGAAAAGCCCGGGACAATGCTGCTCCAAAAAAAGAGGCCACGGAGTCTGGAAGAAGCAGACCGAACACTCTCTCAATGTCCTAAGTTCCGCCTGCTGAAACTCATGGAGCTGAAGAAGCTGCTCAGAGGACCACATCTCTTCTACAGTCAAACCCTCAGCACCCTTTCTCTACAGACCAAATATCTCCTGCAGCACCTTTCCTCCACAGACCCAAACTGTCTTGGGGGAAGTGAGGGATGTGGTAGTATAATTCCTTTCCTCTTCTCTCTTCTCTCTCTCTCCCTTCCTATTTTCTCTCTCTCCCCTTCTGATCCATCCACTTTATTTATGTAATAAATAGTCTAGCTGCTGATATTTTGGCCTCGTTTGTGCCTCTCATTTCACAACATGGGAATATTCAAAAGAACTGAGTCTCTTTCCTTCTCTAGACCGAGACAGGTATTGGCTATAAGAAACTAATAGAAACTACTTTGATGCCTCAGATGTCACAAATAAAATGTACATAGTTCAAGAGAGATACTGAAATTTGTATATAACTCAGACATGATTAAATGCTCAGTTTAACAAAGGGTTGCCTGAATGTTAGATTGATTTAGAATGCATTTAAATCTATCGGAATAGATTTAAAATATAGTCCCTCATTCAGCCCACAGTACTTAAGCAGAAACCTGTCATGGAAATAAACTGAAGATCCAAGTACTGATAGAATGACAAGCAGTATCTGACATGCATGAAAAAGACTAAAAGTTGAAAGCCCTCCCAGTCACTGCTAATTACTCAATAGCACTTGGAGAACCACTGTGGCAGGTTGTAGGCAAAAAAAAAAAAAAAAAAAAAAAAAAAAAATTTGCTGAGATGAAGCTAACCCTACTAGGCTTTAGGATATTACAAGGCAGTTATCTTAAATTACAGAAGAAATCATAACTGCACTATTTCTTCTGGATAAAAGTTTCTATAACATGAATTTGTCTTCAATATATTATCATGTTGTCATGGTAGGGCCAAACAGGCCCAGCACAAACCCAAACAGAACCTGATGTGTGTAGAAATGATCCCCCTGTCCCCAGATCCTTCCTGCAGAAATTGGGGTAATGCAGGAAGAGGAACAAATGAGAGGCCCCAACATGTCTGGGCAAACAAATCTACCTCTGGTGTAAGATCACGTGAACTGGCCACTGCTCCACCCAGACCAGGCCTACATTTCTGCCTTTTATGGCCACAGCCTGGCAGAACCCCTTTTCATTGGATAACTACGTGCTGGCTTGGGTTGCCCTATTGAATCAGAGAATCATGGAATTGTTAGGGTTGGAAGAGGCCTCAAGGCTTATCTAGTTCCAGCCCCTCTGCCATAGGCAGGGACACCTTATACTAGATCAGGTTACTCAGAGCCACATCCAGCCTGGCTTTAAAACCTCCAGGGTTGGGGCTTCTACCACCTCCCTGTGGAACCTGTTTCAGTATCTCATCACCCTCACAGTGAAGAACTTCCTAACATGCTTGTGCACTGAGGCTTTCTAGGGACAGGTGTAGAAGGAGCCTGAATTGAGTATTCTTTCCTCTTAGTCTTTAATTGAGGTTTCTGCCTGCCATTAGACCTTCCTGTGATCTTCTGTGTTGTGGAGACAAGCTTTTGAAGAGATGATAGTCCATATGATGGCCTGGGAGAAGATGAGATAGGATATTTTCTGGATTTCTCCCCGGAAATTTGCTTCTTTATCTCAGATAGAGCTAGCCAAGTCCTGGGGCAATGTGCATGAATTACAAAGTAATGCAAGTTTGTGTAGAAGTGGCTGCAGATGGGCTGGAGACTCTGATCTGTGGAGCCAGTGCCTATTTATTGGAAGATGCTTTCATGCTTTACTTCGCTTCCTACGGCCTACCAACTTTCAGGCTGACTGTTTCTTAAACATACTCCTTCTCTCACTGCAGCAGATGGTTTCAGCACCTGTTTTCTCAGGCATTCGAGTGATACGGCATTCCTTTATTGCCATACTCTCACTGAATTCCCACACATACATCCCCCTTATCTGAAGTTGAGCTCACATTCCTATTATCTGTCAACCCTGGGTGTATTGTGTGAGTGGATCAGTATAGTTAATGGATTGTTTGGGTCATGTGCATTGGGTAGGCTGAAAGATTTTAAAGAGTTAGTTGAGTGCATGTAGTGATTTAATATCTATTTACTATGATGTGATACCTTGTTTCAAGGGCAGCTCTAATGCTTTTTAGATTATGGATATTTCAACACAATAAAAGAAAAAGTATACCTGTATGTTTGAATTTCTCTATGTCTGTAGATGTATGCCTATGTGGAACGGAGGTTTAAGACAATAATATCATACCAAAAGTAGCTATATTGTATTATATTGTATTGTACATTAATCATGGGCTTTATAGTCGTGGTAGAGAAAGACTCTGTGATCCAGTAAGTAATAGTTATTCTTGCTTATCTTAATGGTAAACCCAAATACTTCAAATCTGAACTTAGATGTTGAATATCTGAACTGAGATGTTGACTATCTGAAGTTGAATACTATTTTTGTCTGAATTAATTAAGCTTCTCTTCAGGCTATTAAAGAAAGAATTGCATTATGAAGTTGATTTTTATCATCCTGAAATATATAGCATGAACTGACATCATTCATTTCTCTATACATACAGTAAGCCTAAGCAACATATGCAGTCAAGATTCAGATGGTTAAAATTAGGATATATTATACACATAAAACAAGATATTAAAAGATTGCTCATCTGGAAAAGGCACTCTTTTGATGTTTGACACAAGCAATCAGTCAACTCATTTAAAATTAATTTATCATATTTTTAATATGGATGAGAAGATAGTTATTAAAATATTATAGGCTATTGTGT
This sequence comes from Picus viridis, assembly GCA_033816785.1. NCBI lineage: Eukaryota > Metazoa > Chordata > Aves > Piciformes > Picidae > Picus > Picus viridis. Next base: position 64,029,351 of record CM066566.1, read on the forward strand.
TCTTGTTTATCTACACCAGAATAAATTCTGCAGCTGCAGAAGTCCTAATAATTCATAGGCTGCCTTCATGGATTTGATTAGTTGCTTGGTTTTGGTTTGGTTTTTTTGTTTGTTTGTTTGTTTCTGTGTGTTTTGTTGGTTTTGCTTGTTTTAATACTTCATGAATTCTTATTCTTTCTTGATATTATTCTGGAAATTGAAAAATATGACCTCACCCCTTGAAGTTTTCTGTTTTGCTGTTAATGCAAAAAAAATTACCTGTTACTTTGAATGTGTTTAAGGAAATTATAAATGAGTTGATCTGAGTTCTTTTGCTGCTGTGTAACAGCAATTATGAATGTTCCATTTCCACTCAAAAGTATGACTGTTTGATTTGGAATGTTATATTCATGAAAGCAGGAATTTTCCTATTTTCTTTTAAGGAACATATTTTTTTCTTTAAAATCAAGGTATCACATTGTTCTAGTTAGATTGCAAAGTGGGTCTGGCCCTCCAGACACACAGACAAAGGCACTCACACACACACAAATAAGCAAAGCATTCAGTGTGTCCCTTTATTAATCCCCAGTTATTACATACATACTGACCTGAATACAATTATAGAAGCGAGGATTCAAATACTGCTCCTTTTTCCCATGGTAGCTCTGCTGGTTGGAGGTCAGTAGGCAAAACTCTTCGCTGGTGTCCCTGTGGAGGCAATGTAGGCCCTCAATCTTACAACTGCCCAAGTTCCTGGGGAGAAGTCTCCCCTTCTATTGTATGGTGGTCCAGCCCCTGTCCCTGCACATGTGGGGAGAGGTGCCAAACCCTACCTCCATGTATATCAGAGTGAAAGTTCCTGTGCTGGCATCTGATAGGTTTGGAGGGGCTGCAGACACTGGTGGGGGTCGTTCTTAAAGTCGCAGCTGGTATTTCCCAATTTTCCTTGCACGCTTTCCTAATCATCCTTGCCTTCAAGACTCTCTCCTGCCACAAAGCACTGTGTTTTGCCTACACAGTGGAGAATATTCATGGGCCAACAATGGACCCTTTCCCAGTTAACCCATTCAAATGCATGCCATGTTAACTGGCCCTAATACACACATTCATATGAAATAGGATGTTGTCTTGCTGGAACATGTCCAGAGAAGGGCAACAAAGTTGGTGAGGGGTTTGCAACACAAGCGCTATGAGGAAAGGCTGAGGGAGCTGTGGTTGCTTAGCCTGGAGAAGAGGAGACTCAGGGGTGACCTTATAGCTCTCTACAACGACCTGAAGGGAGGTTGTAGACAGGCAGAGGTTGGCCTCTTCTCCCAGGTAGCCAGTACCAGAACAAGAGGACACAGTCTCAGGCTGCACCAGGGCAGGTTTAGGCTGGATGTTAGGAAGAAGTTCTACACAGAGAGAGTGATTGCCCATTGGATTCGGCTACCCATGGAGGTGGTGGAGTCAACTTCATTGGAGGTGTTCAGAAGCAGGCTTGATGGGGTGCTTGGCTGCATGGTTTAGTTGTTTAGGTGGGTTGGATTGGTTGATGGGTTGGACGCGATGATCTTGAAGGTCTCTTTCAACCTGGTGTATTGTATTGAAATACTCTTAATTAGATTTTAATAAGCAAAGTACATAATATTTAGTTTAATATATACATGTATTTTACAACTAAACAAAGTTTCATCAGAAATGGTTCTATTTGCATTAAAATAAGATGTGCTGATTAAAAATAAAAATAATATTTAAAAAAAGAAAGAAAAAAGGGAAAGAGAAAAACTTTCCATCCAATCAGGTGGAATAAAATTATTCCAAATGTTTCATTGAAAATAACAAACAAAAAATAACTATGTAATCACAGTATCACAGTATTGCTAAGAGACCTCGAAGATCATCAAGTCCAACCTGTCACCACAGACCCCACGACTAGACCACGGTATCAAGTGCCATGTCCAGTCCCCTCTTGAACACCTCCAGGGACGGCGACTCCACCACCTCCCCAGGCAGCCCATTCCAATGGCCAATCACTCTCTCGGTGAAGAACTTTCTCCTCACCTCGAGCCTAAACTTCCCCGGTTGCAGCTTGAGACTGTGTCCCCTTGTTCTGGTGCTTGTTGCTTGGGAGAAGAGACCAATCACTGCCTGTCTACAACCTCCCTTCAGGTAGTTGTAGACAGCAATGAGGTCGCCCCTGAACCTCCTCTTCTCCAGGCTAAACAACCCCAGCTCCCTCAGCCTCTCCTCATAGGGCTTGTGCTCAAGGCCTCTCACCAGCCTTGTTGCCCTTCTCTGGACACGTTCAAGTGTCTCGATGTCCTTCTTAAACTGAGGGGCCCAGAACTGGACACAGGACTCAAGGTGCGGCCTAACCAAAGCAGAGTACAGGGGCACAATGACCTCCCTGCTCCTGCTGGCCACACCATTCCTAATGCAGGAATTTACTAGATCCAAACACAAACTAGCCTTTGGAGATGCAAAAGTTGTATGTAGCTGTGAGAGACTAAAGCTTGTCTCTCCTGATGTGACTGAACAAAGATAAAATCACTTGCTGCTTGCCCAGACAATAGCTGATGTGTACTGGGCAGAGCCACTGGAAGGACTCTTGGAAGGTGCAAAGATAACAATGCTCACTGGACTGCAGCTGGCCTACAACAATGGCCCAAGGGCCCAGCCATCACGCCTTCAAGACAGGACCATTTCCAGCCATCAGATACCCCAGGAAGGGAGGATGATGAGACAATGGATTCACCACCTGTTTCCTGATGTGTAATCAGTGTGTGGGAGGTAGATGGAGAAGGAGGAGGCAGAGGCCTCCCCTCATCCATCCAGACTCACATTAATGCACAGAAAGATTTCCTGGGGAACGATACCTGGACACTTACTTAAAGATGATTTCCCAGAACGATATCCTGGGGAACAACACCTGGACACTTGCCTAAGGACTAAAAAACTGTATAAAATACTGGAGCAACTACTGGCTAAGGAGAAGAAAATTGGAGAAGAAAAATGCACAAGAAAGAAGATGGCACCACATGCTGGAAACATCACGGGGCAACACAGCAAATCTTGGACTCTGAAAACCCTCTCTGTGTGCCCTAAGTTCCACCTGCTGCAACTCGTGGAGCTGAAGAAGCTGCCCGGAGGTCCTCATCTCTTCTACAGCCAAAGCCTCAGCACCCTTTCTCTATAAACCCAACATCTCCTGCAGCACCATTTCTCTACAGACCAAACATCTCCTGCAGCACCTATCCTCCACAGACTCAAACTGTCTTGGGGGGTGAGGGGTGTGGTAATATAATTCCTTTCCTCTTCCCTCTTCTCTCTCTATTTTCTCCCTCTCCCCTTCTGATCCATCCACTTTATTTATGTAATAAATAGTCTAGATGTTGATATTTTGGCCTCGTTTGTGCCTCTCATTTCACAACACGGGAATATTAAAAAAAACCCTGAGTCTCTTTCCCTCTCCGGAATGTTGGTTTTAGTCTATCTTGCAGTCTCTTGTCTCCAGAATGGAAGAGACATAAGGACAGACTGAATATGCACAATATATACTCCTACTGGCAAACTTACGTTGCTGCTGATAAAAGAGGTTAAACATCATGATATTCTGGAAAATACTATGTATATACATTTAATTTCTATGTTAACAAAATAAACACAAGCACATTAGTGGAATGACATGCTTAGTGCTGAAAACACCTCCCTTCACTATGGGTACATGAAGAGCCACAAAAAGAAACATCAGGTACTGGGGTTGAATGTCCCATTGTTGTGTCATGGGAGAAGATGAACATGTGAACAAACTTACATATGCTCCATTAAAAAGCATTAATATTTGGAATATAGCTATTGAAACCCAGCCTTCTTTGAGGTGAGCAAGAGGTTGTGATAGAGTTGGCTTTACAGACGAGTGAAAGAATCTAACATGTCACCTAGGTAAAAAAGATTTTATATTCATACTGTTTAGAAGAATTCAAAGCACCTTGTATCAACTGAAGGACAGCATGAAATAGGTAGAATAAATTCTGATTATTTAAGAGATTAAAGTCTAGAGATAGCAACAAAATCTTACAGTTATAAAGCTACAAATGTCTAGCAAGCTGGTGTGGGAGACAGAGACTCCAAGCATGGTGAACAGCAGGGAAAACTAAGAATGAAATAAAACAATAGAAAACAGAGCGGGGGAAATAGCGTAAGTGAAAGCTGAAGGCATAAGTTGTCTTCAGGGCTCAAACAAAGCAAAACAAAAGGCCTGGAATTGGAGAAAATAACATCTCAGCTGTGGTAGTTTTTTGACCTAATGGTGTTATCAAGTTTTATATGCTGGTTGGAAACTCAACATTATCTACCTGGCACCACAGGAATATATGAGGTTTTAAATAAAAATAATGACCTATGGTTTTTACACTAAAACCATGGGATAAATTTAACATTCTTTGTTTCTAGTGGAAAACAAACATTTGCATCATGTTTATAAGGGTGATTGTGAAGAGAGTAGGCATCTGGAAGCAAAAATAATGAAAAGTTATTGGTAGGCATTCCAGGTCATGAAGCATTGCTCCTGCAAATCATTTGGAACAGAAGGATGTACTTAATGATTTCTTTAAAGCCATTAACACTTTAATGTCAAGAGTCAGAAATAACAGCCAGAGTTCAGAAAAGGCAATAGAAAGGTTACCTCTCAGCCAAAGAGTTCCATTGTCAAGCAACCAAGAAGCTACCCTCTCAGTTGTCTCAGACTCCCATAATTATTAAAGGTATTAACTCTTTAGGTGTATTAAAGATGTTTCTATATGTCCTAAAAGTGAGGATAATTATGTGGATAAAAGATAACCAGATCTTAGTAACTAGAACAGTAACTAACTGTTCTGAACTCATATTCATTACTGAAAAGATATTCTTAAAGAAGAGGAGATGTTAGCCAGTAGTAATTAAACTGTATTTTGGGTTAGAAAGACCTTGTGTATTGCTTTTTTTTTTTTTCCCAAATCTTCCTTCACTCTTTGCAATTACTGAAAAAAAAACCACACAAAACCACCAATCCCTAACAGGACAACATATGGAATCCATATTAATTGGATGACAAATAAAAAAAAAAAAAAATTAAATGGATAGCTAGTATCAGTTTTATTAGTAACATAGGCATAAAATAATGTTTGGATAATGGTCTTTATTATGGATGACTCCTGGGTTTTATATGACAGATAGATTATTCTTAGGATGATTTTTTTTCCTTGAAGGATTGGTAGCTTTAAATATTTCCCAGAAGTGTCATTAGATACTTCTGAAGCAAGTTTTAGATCTCTTTTCATATGTGCTAGAAAATACAGATGAGGATGCTAAAAGGTAGTACAAGCCACTCACTTCCAAATACCAGGACTAGAATATGAAGGAGGACCATGTGGCTGAAATACATTTTCCAGTGGCACATAAAATTCTCATATTTCAGTTTAGTCACGTTTAATCAGTCAGTTACATTTTTCATAAAATGTTAATTACAATAAATAGAAACCCTTGCTATTTTTTTCATTAAACTCCTTAAGTCTTAGTCAACACATTGCACAAGGATGTGCAATTTAAAAAAAAAACTTCTTAATTTTATGATACTATTAGAAACAATAACAAGGTCAGACTTCTCAGTTCATTATTGTTTCTCTGTTTTCCTTTTGAACAACTGACCTTAAACAGCCTTTTGTAATTACAACAATAAAATTAATTTAAAAATTATTTACGATAGTTTGTGGTAACATACCAGTGAAACTGTTATAACAGCACTGAAAATTTAATTTTGTTCATAACCCTAAACTAATTCACTTAATGCTATGTATGAAATAGTTGTGTTGCTTTTAGGAGATTTTTCAGTCAGATTGTAGTTACTTCCAGCTCTGTGCTTTTCTTCCTCCTATGCACCACTGATAATGTCTCAATATTATGTAAGGGCCACACAAGCCAAAGAGAGACAGAGCCAAACATAAAAAGGCCATGTCCTCATCTAAATACTGATTTCATGCATTCCAAAATATCAGGAGTAAGTTCAATGATTACAGTGAAATCTGCAAGAGACAAACCTTTCTAGCCTTTATGAATCTAGTTAATGTTTACTAATATTACTACAAATATCAAGGACTTTGAAAAACATTGCTCATAAGGTTGCATCATTATTTACATTGAAAAGAACTTTTACATGTCATTGATTCCAATACCCTGTTCAAAGTAAAGCCAATTTTCATGACTTAACCCCAGTCAGCAACTAAGTACCACAGTAGGTACTCTCTTCCACCATCAGGATGGGGGAGAGAATCAAGAGGGGAAAAAATAAATTCAGAAGCTCTCAGTAAGTTCAATTTCCTAAAAGAGTTCTTGGATGTGAGCAGCACCTTTGGGTAAAGTACAACTTGCCTTGTCTTCAATAGTTTAGAGGAATTTGTAGCCATTCATTACCTCATTCCAGAAGGGCAACCATTTATCCCACCATGTTGCTGTAATTCCTGTGACACCATAGTTCTGTACCTGAACGCAGACTTATGGTTACCACAAGTTCTACTCTTTTTCTCCACTCGTTTTCTTCCTCAGCCTTCAGCTGATCCAACATTGACCTCCTTCAATTCCTGCTTGTTAATCTTCTCCCCACTTAGTTATTTCCCACGGAGGGCTGGTCAGTCATCTCAGAGGCCTTTAGAATGTGTATATTTATGTGCTTCAGATGGGCTCACAATCAAACAAAAAAACACAAACAAAAAAACAGGCAATAAAATCCAGGAACAGGAAATTTTAGAAGTTACAGGATAAACTCAAAGTCCCATAAATTGTTTTTTGCCACCATCCAGCCCTTTCCTTTTGCAGTGAGTAAAGTGACATTGAGTAACTACTAAAGCTCTGCCCCCACCCCCACCCACAGCTTGCTGAACAACATCAATTCCCTGCTTCCACTATGTCACTGCAGGGAGGGGGTTGAGCTGGAGATGTAGTACCCACCTCAGTCCTTGTTCCCACCCCTCACCATGAGATAGAGTAGAGTAGAATAGAATAGAATAGAATAGAATAGAATAGAATAGAATAGAATAGAATAGAATAGAATAAATAGAATAAACCAGATTGTAAAAGACCTTCAAGATCATCGTGTCTAACCCACCATCCAACACCGTCTAGTCAACTAAACCATGGCACCAAGTACCTCATCAAGTCTCCTCCTAAATACCCCCAATGAAGGCGACTCCACCACCTCCATGGGCAGCTCATTCTCTCTATGAAGAATTTCTTCCTAACATCCAGCCGAACCTCCCATGGCGCAACTTGAGACTGTGTCCTCTTGTTCTGGTGCTGGTTGCCTGGGAGAAGAGACCAGCCCTCTCCTGTATACAACCTCCCTTCAGGTAGTTGTAGAGAGCAATAAGGTCTCCCCTGAGCCTCCTCTTCTCCAGGCTAAGCAACCCCAGCTCCCTCAGCCTCTCCTTATGAGTCCTGTGGGATTTGTGTTCCAAACCCCTCCCCAGCTTTGTTGCCTTTCTCTGGACACATTCCAACAAGTCAACATCCTTCCTAAATTGAGGGGCCCAAAACTGGACACAGTACTCAAAGTGTGGCCTAACCAATGCTGAGGACAGGGGCACAATGACCTCCCTGATCCTGCTGGCCACACTATTCCTGATCCAGGCCAGGCTGCCACTGGCCTTCTTGGCCATCTGGGCACACTGCAGGCTCATGTTCAGTGTACTGTCAGCCAGTACCCCCAGTTCCCTCTCTTTCTGGCTGCTCTCCAGACAATCTGACCCCAGCCTGTAGCACTGCATGGGGTTGTTGTGGCCAATGTCTAGAACCCAGCACTTGGATGTGTTAAATCTCATGCCGTTGGATTCTGCCCATCTGTCCAGCCTGTTGAGGTCCCTCTGCAAAGCCTCTCTACCCTCCAGCAGATCAACTCCTGCCCCCAGCTTGGTGTCGTCTGTGAATTTACTGATGATGGACTCAATGCCCTCATCCAGATCATCAATGAAGATATTAAAGAGGATGGGGCCCAGCACTGATCCCTGGGGGACACCACTAGTGACTGGCTGCCAGCTGGATGTGGCACCATTCACCACCACTCTCTGGGCTCGGCCCTCCAGCCAGTTCCTAACCCAGTGTAGAGTGCTGCTGTCCAAGCCATGGGCTGCCAGCTTGGTCAGGAGTTTGATGTGGGGGATGGTGTCAAAGGCCTTGCTGAGGTCCAGGTAGCCTACATCCACAGCCTTCCCCACATCCACCAGGCGGGTCACCTGATCATAGAAGGAGATCAGGTTGGTCAGGCAGGACCTGCCCTTCCTAAATGCATGCTTAATGGGCCTGATCCCTTAGCCATCCTATAAGAGCTGTGTGATTGCACTCAAGATGACCTGTTCCATAATCTTGCCTGGCACTGAGGTCAGGCTGACAGGCCTGTAATTCCCTGGCTCATCCAACTGGCCCTTCTTGTGGATGGGCATCATGCTGGCCAGCTTCCAGTCTTCTGGGACCTCACCAGTGTGCCAGGACTGTTGAAAAATGATGGAGAGCAGCTTGGTCATCTCATCTGCCAGCTTTCTCAGCACCCTAGGATGGATGGTCTTCATTATTTTAATATAGGATATCACACACAAGCCTTCTACAGAAAAGCTTTTTTTTTTTCTATTTAGCTTTCACCAGAAACATTGCCCAGGACCCTTTCTTTGTGTTTATTCGTTAATAAAGAGTAATAGCATGAGAAATAATTAAAAATACAAAATATTTATTCATTTGGCTCTGCCTCCCACTTAACTATATACAAAAGTTAATAAAGATTATAAAGGTTTGGTATTCGGTTGAGAATATCTTCACAATATAGGAATGGTTACAAATAGTTTTTGAAACAGTATTTGGAAAAGATAGATCCAAAAGCAGTAAATTACCCCATTAATAAAAGGCAGGATTGTAGGAATTTCTCTTTGGTCTCTTTTTATTGGAAAATCTTCCTAAAACTGCTGCTTCTTGTAATCCATGTGTGTGGTGGGAAAAACCCAAGATTAAGAGCCTTGTGCTCTCTGCAGCTCACCTATTTTATAGAGCCAACAATTTTTCTCAAAATTGTTGATAGACAGAGGCTAGAACCAATATCTACCTGTTGTCTGATAAACATGTCCAAATATGCCCAAAGCATGCCCAGACTTGACCCTGCATGGGGTCTGTGCCTCACAAGACACATGGCTTGGGGGCCTAAGGGCCCATGTGAAATCCACTGATCCACAGGCCTGGGAGGGGGATATATCTCTCCTCTGTCTCACTTCATCTCAGCCTCTCTGTTTCCCCCCCATCCCATTTTTGCTGGGCAGGGTTTTGGGTGCACTGCCACACTCTGCTAGTAAGCACTTATCAAATAAGTAAATTGATTGAAACATGTACTACTAATAAAATCTTCACAAGCCTTGAAGCACTTTCAAAATGAAAAGATCCCTACAATAACACCATAGCTTTGTTTATTTTAGTATCATTTTTTAGTTAAAGCCAGAAGTGGAGTCTAGCTTTAAACCATGTAAGTAGCTAACAAATATACCCTACTTTGAAAAGAAAGCAGACTTTGGATCATATGATTTGCTAACAGGAAATATCTGAAGTGTTGACTTCATTTACTACAGTGTTATTATCACTAAAGCTACCAAGAGAACAACTATGTTTCAAGGTGAAAATAAAGATATAACTTAAACCTTTTGGTTTTCCTTAGTAGTAGGATGCAGCCTTAACCTTCTTGAAATTTCATGATAACCAGAAGATTACAATCTATACAACAGTCCAGGGGGTAGATTTGTGATAGTTAAAATGCTTGACTGATTGAGGCCTATTTTGCTCAAGGCAACTGCTCACAGCAAGGTTTCCCTTGTCTTACCCTATCTCTATCTTACAATGTTTCTACTTCTGACATTTATACAATAAAGAACAACAAAAAATGGTATATCCATGAAAAATAACTGTCAAAAGTTGGCATCTTTTTGGTCATAGTGTCTTTTTTGTTTCCCTCATGTTTTTACCACCTTTAGTACTTATCACACAAAACTCTGCTCAGTATAAGGCATACGTGGAAGGTGAAAGAGACACCCTTACTGTTTTCTGGTTAAGGACTTTGTTGAATGGGATGATAAGGAACAGGAGGAAGCCAAACACAAAGAGGTACAAATCTGGCCAGCATACAGTCAGTAAACCTGCTCAGTTACGCTGATTGATAAAGACAAAATGCAAGAACACTTAGTTTGGCCATATCATCTGGCTGAGGACCTTTGTCAGGATGGAATGATAGGGGGCAAGGGCAAAGCAAAAACAAAAACAGAGACATAGACCTGACAGCAAAGCAACAAGGGAGACACTGAGAAAGAATAGTCAGCATTGACCACAATAATTAATGGACTGTCATGGACTAAGTTGAACCTGCTGCTGTCATTCATACCATGCCGCAGTCATGCCAGCTTCAAAAATGGAAGTGCTAACTGGAGCAAAGTATTATGGGGCTTGAAGTTCAGATTGTAACATGGGAAGCTTCTTGCTCTTGTTGCTGCTTTTGGGCTCCAGGTTCTTGGGTGTTCCTTTCTACTGGGATGGTGATGGGTCAAAGAAAGATGGGGGAGTAGTTTTCTGGTTTGGGCTTTTGTCTCACTTGCTTCTGCTTGCTGCTGCTTTGTGCCACGTTTCATCTGCAGATAGGCTAAGGTAATTATGCATTTTGTAGCATGTTTTTATGATTTTTCTCTGTAAACTCTATTCTTTTCTCACCTTTTGTGTGTGTGTGTGTGACTTTTTTTTTTTTTTCTGCCTTTCATGTTTTTGTCACACCTCTGTATTTACAGTTACACTGAAACTTCTCATACAATACAATACAATACAATACAATACAATACAATACAATACACCAGGTTGGAAGAGACCTTCAAGATCATCGCGTCCAACCCATCAAACAGTCCAACCCACCCAACAACTAGACCATACAGCCAAGCACCCCATCAAGTCTTCTCCTGAACACCTCCAGTGAAGGTGACTCCACCACCTCCACGGGTAGCCCATTCCAATGGCAAATCACTCTCTCCGTGTAGAACTTCTTCCTAACATCCAGCCTAAACCTGCCCTGGCGCAGCCTGAGACTGTGTCCTCTTGTTCTGGTGCTGGCTGCCTGGGAGAAGAGGCCAACCTCTGCCTGGCTGCAACCTCCCTTCAGGTAGTTGTAGAGAGCAATAAGGTCACCCCTCAGTCTCCTCTTCTCCAGGCTAAGCAACCCCAGCTCCCTCAGCCTTTCCTCATAGGGCTTGTGTTGCAAACCCCTCACCAACTTTGTTGCCCTTCTCTGGACACGTTCCAGCAAGTCAACATCCTTCCTAAACTGAGGGCCCCAGAACTGGACACAGTACTCAAGGTGTGGCCTAACCAGTGCAGTGTACAGGGGCACAATGACCTCCCTGCTCCTGCTGGCCACACTGTTCCTGATGCAAGCCAGGATGCCATTGGCCTTCTTGGCTGCCTCAGTTCTGTGTTGGTAAAACCCATTGGTTCAGTTTGACCCATTTTGAACTGATTTAAACCATTACATGGACTCTCCAAAAACTGTAGGAATCACTTCAGAGAACCAGCCTGAACTGATAGGGATGCAAAGCTGAAATCCCAAGATCCTGAATGGGGTCCATGGGATCTGAAGGGGGTCCATACCAATTGATTAGGTAATGTACAGGAGAAAGGAGAGAAGGAAGAAAGAGCTTCAGGCAGAGTGGTGTATAAAATTGGTTAGTCATGTGTAAAACAGAACTGGTCATCATACTTGTCTTGCTGAGCTCTGCACCTGATCACCACAATCTGTCTTCTTATACTTTTTTTTTTTTTTTTTTTAACTCTGTAATTTCACTTTCTATCCCATATACATTTTGTTGAAAGGAGTGAGACTTGGGGTGTGGATGTCCGGGTCCTACGGTGTCAGCTCTTGGAGACAGTGGAGGTCTTCAATCTCCAGCCTTTGGGGTATGAAGCATGTGTGTCCCCAGAACAAACTACTAAAGTGTATACTCTTAGCACATATATGTGCCTAAACTGTAGCAGCTACTCTGTCACCTGATAATCCCTGCCCAGCAGGGAAAGGGAATCAGGAAAAGAAGAGAAGCCCCACAGACTGAAATAAAAATGGATTTAGAGAAACAGCTAAATTAATACCAGATACATAAAGTTATAGTCAGCCAGCAAAAGCACATCGGTCGCAACACCTAGGAAGGCAGTCTTCAAAACCAGGAAGAAGGTGGGGAGAAGGCAAAACAGGTGACTCCCCTCTTCTTCTAAAACTTTCTGATTTGTACAGAGTGTGAAGCTCATGTTATGGGCTATACCTGTGATCCAACTCCAGTCAGGTGTCTTGGCCAACTCAGAGCTGGTAATGACCTGCAACCCATGGCTGGCCTGTGATTCTGTCCCAGAAAAACCTGGACATAAGGGGACTGGGGTGAGTGAGATGAGTGAAGGGTTTAGTGCTGGTCACAAGAGTAGAACTGCAGTTTACAGCTTGTATTCTTGATGGCCACTACTAGAGCTGCTGGCTATCACCCCTTAACACTACATGTCTAAACTACATGATTAAAGATGGAGAGCATGCCCTGTAGGTCATGACTGCAAACATAGGCTACAGATTTAAAATGCAGAAACCTGATGCAGACCTGTACTGGAGATCTCAATTTTCCTTGTAGTAGTCTTACTATAAATTTTACTCATAATAAAGCCTTTCTTGAAACATACATACGATCCAATGCTAAAACTGTGCATAAGAAGGCATAGCACAGCAAGAGCTGTCAAGGATGCATAAGTAGTGATTACCCCTACAATACTTCTCAACATGTAATAATGATCTTTTCCAAAGAAAAGAAATTTTGCCATCACATCTAAAGTACTACAGCTGTCTTTTTCTTTGTAATGATCTACTTTAAATGAAGAGACTCATTTGGATGAATAAAGAAGTGTATTTCAAGTGGCTCAGTAATTTGTAGGTTTTCATTCTAGAATCAAGTATTTTCTTCCTGTTGTATGTAATTTGTGTCTCTTGAGAACTCGTGTTTTTTTCCTGCAAATATGAAGTCCCTTGTATTAAAGTAATGATATTGTTTTAATAAAATCAGTTTAAATAAATACCAGAGTAATATGATAGAGCCGAAAATAAAATAATTCCTTATTTTGTTGCAGCTGGCGGTAAAAGCTGGCATTTCAGTGGTGACCATTCTAAATTCAAGAGCTCCTGTAATATATTGTTACAACTGCTAAATAAATGCTTAGGTAATTTTTTATGACTGAGAGAAAAAATAATTTAAATGTAAGAACAAGAATAAAACAAGAACATGTATTTTGCCCTTCTTCTATTCATTTTTAAAGCTTTTATTTGCTTTGCTTGTGTTGCTTTTGATCAAAATGTGAAATCTGATTTTTTTTTCTTTTCCAGTGTCTTGGCTGTGCTATGTTAAAAGCAAGCAAATAAATATGAAAGCTGCCAACCCCCTCAGAGGTAAGGAAAACTGCGCCACAGAAACTGAATACAAAAATTCCCCAATGAAGAAGACAGTTCACATTGAGAGCTGAAGTAATTGCAAACGTAGCAAATCCACCTCTTGTCCATGATGTTTTCAGACAAAAGTAAAAAATCAGATGTGTCTAAAATGCTATAGGAGTGTAAAGCAGTAGCTGCAACTTTCAGTTTGGTATGGTGGGAAGCTGCTTCACCTTTGTCAGATGCAGCTGGATCTCTGACTGAAAACAGAGCCCAAAGCACAAACAGAGATACACTCAGTGGCTATCCAAGCTGTAGGGATCATGCTAGTAAAAATGCATAATGTTGCTTCCTTTGCAAAAAGATCTAGTCTTGTATGCTCTGTGAGCCATTGTAACAAATATTATGTAGTTTATCAATGAGTTGATAAAACATATCAGTGGATATGTTGACTTTTCAATAGTACCAAAAGTCATTCTTAGAAAAAAAGGCACTTGGAAAACAATCACTCATTTTCTTGGACAGTCTCATGAGTAGGATCTTGACTTTCATTTGCTTATAATTGACTCTATATCTGTTCACTTAATGTATTACAATATAAGCATAGTCAAATAGCACTAAATAATGTTCTTATAACTCTGTAAAGAAGATTGGGAAGTCAGAAAAAGCTGGAATTGGAGGGGAAAAGGAACAAAAACATTAAAATGGAGCATTTTGAGTAGTGGTTTTTCTATAAAGAATATTGAAATATGAAAATGATTGACAAGTTTTATTTAGACTTTCTTTCAGGTTTTAGTTAGACTAACTTTCTGATTTAAAAAAAATAATTTCAAAAATAATAAATTTTAAAAGAAACCAGACCAAACATGAGATCATTACTTGAAGAGAGATGAGGGTGATTTTGCTCTTTAGTGTTAATGTTTGGTTAAAAAGACCAACCTAGATGTCACTGATTTGTGTGCTTGTTGAAAGCTTTAGGAAAGTGGCCAGGGCAGACTGAACATGAAGAGAGAGCTACCCACTCTGTTACATTCTGGCTGCAATCACTGTGATTTAATCTTAAGATGATGGATCAATCTGGAGAACTCTAGTACTCGGGTGATATATGCCATGAAAATAAAATATTTCAGTCCCTAGATTCCCAAACACATCATAATAGGTAGGGGTGTCCTCTTCCTTTATTTTCCTTTTTTTTAAATGAGAGCAAAGGAAATGGAAGTAGCTTCTATGTAATGTAATGTATATATATTTCTTATATTTCTATGTCTTTTCACAAACAAAAAATAAATTGATATGTATGACTCAGTTTTAATAGACCATGTGGGAAACAGTTTTTCTGTCATCAAATAATTACTTTCCATTAAGACCATTCTAAGAAAGTTTAACTGCAGTTATTTTCAGTGTTATTAGTATAAAATTAAGTTTACTCATATTTGTAAACTGACTACAGTGATCTTTTTTGGGAAATTATTTTGGTGGTATCTTTTAGAGCTATATAGAGTTTTCTAAGTCATTCTACAGCAATATTTTATGTTCTTTTCAGTGCATGTATTATCTCTCTGTGTTGCCTTTAGCTGCTAAAATCCTTTAGGGACCTACTTATGAACATGAAATGTCTACCTCTAAAGAGCAGTGTGAAATGTGTTAATACAGAGCAATGTTATTGCAAAATTATTATTTTTTCCTCCTGTTGTATTAGATGAAATTTAGTTTTCTGATTTTTTTTTAAATTGCTCTGAAGTTGATTACACTGTAAAAAATGAAATAGGAAAATGTGCAATGAGTCACATACTGAAGTGTGTTAGTGAAAAAGAAAGAGAATACGATATAAATTTCAGATTGTTAGTGAAAAAGAAAGAGAATACGATATAAATTTCAGATTACAAAAGGAAATGCTTCCGTTGTGGATGAAATGTGTGAAGTAATTTTTGCCACTAGCATTGGAATTAAGATTGTACTTGTAATTCTCCTTACCTCATTTTAATTAAAAATTTGCAAAAGTGCTTTTCTATGTCTCAGCAAATATACACTGGTAACAAAAGCTTCTGAACTCTGAAATGTATTACAGTATCACAGCATCACAGTACCACTAAGGTTGGAAGAGACCTCAAAGATCATCGAGTTCAACATGTCACAACAGACCCCATGACTAGACCATGGCACCAAGTGCCATGTCCAATCCCCTCTTGAATACCTCCAGGGACAGTGACTCCACCACCTCCCTGGCCAGCCCATTCCAATGGCGAATGACTCTCCCAGTGAAGAACTTTCTCCTCACCTCGAGCCTAAACTTCCCATGGCGCAGCTTGAGACTGTGTCCTCTTGTTCTGGTGCTGGTTGCCTGGCAGAAGAGACCAACCCCTTCCTGGCTACAACCACCTTTCAGGTAGTTGTAGACAGCAATGAGGTCACCTCTGAGCCTCCTCTTCTCCAGGCTAAACAACCCCAGCTCCCTCAGCTTCTCCTCATAGGGCTTGTGCTCAAGGCCTCTCACCAGCCTTGTTGCCCTTCTCTGGACATGTTCAAGTGTCTTGATGTCCTTCCTAAACTGAGGGGTCCAGAACTGGACACAGTATCCATAGTATCAGCAAAACTAATTATGTTTTACAGTCAGAAAATAACTCCAATTACGTCCTCACTTCATTCTTATTCTATCACATATTATACATAAGCTTTTATGCTATACCTAGACACTTACAGTATAGTATAGTATAGTATAGTATAGTACAGTACAGTACAGTATTGTATTACCAAGGTTGGAAGAGACCTCGAAGATCATCGAGTCCAACCTATAACCACAAACCTCACAACTAGACCATGGCACCAAGTGCCACATCCAGTCCCCTCTTGAACGCCTCCAGGGACGGCGTCTCAACCACCTCCCGGGCAGCGCATTCCAATGACGAATCACTCTCTCAGTGAAGAACTTTCTCCTCACCTCCAGCCGAAACTTCCCCTGTTGCAGCTTGAGACTGTGTCCCCTTGTTCTGGTGCTGGCTGCCAGGGAGAAGAGGCCAACCCCTTCCTGGCTACAACCACCCTTCAGGTAGTTATAGAGAGCAATGAGGTCTCCCCTGAGCCTCCTCTTCTCCAGGCTAAACAACCCCAGCTCCCTCAGCCTCTCCTCATAGGGCTTGTGCTCAAGGCCTCTCCCCAGCCTTGTTGCCCTTCTCTGGACACGTTCAAGTGTCTCGATGTCCTTCTTAAACTGAGGGGCCCAGAACTGGACACAGGACTCAGGGTGCGGCCTAA
This sequence comes from Picus viridis, assembly GCA_033816785.1. Taxonomy (NCBI): domain Eukaryota; kingdom Metazoa; phylum Chordata; class Aves; order Piciformes; family Picidae; genus Picus; species Picus viridis. The sequence goes on from CM066566.1 coordinate 64,046,053, forward strand.
CCAAAGCAGAGCACAATGACCTCCCTGCTCCTGCTGGCCACACTATTCCTAATGCAGGCCAGGATGCGGCTGGCCTTCTTGGCCACCTGGGCACACTTCAGGCTCATGTTCAGCCTCCCATCAACCAGCACCCCCAGGTCGCTCTCTGCCTGGCCGCTCTCCAGCCACTCTGACCCCAGCCTGTAGCACTGCCTGGGGTTGTTGTGGCCAATGTGCAGAACCCGGCACTTGGATGTGTTCAATCTCATGCCATTGGACTCTGCCCATCTGTCCAGCCTGTCGAGGTCCCTCTGCAAAGCCTCTCTGCCCTCCAGCAGATCAACTCCTGCCCCCAGCTTGGTGTCGTCTGTGAATTTACTGATGATGGACTCGATGCCCTCATCCAGATCATCAATAAAGATGTTGAAGAACATGGGGCCCCAGCACTGATCCTTGGGGCACACCACTAGTGACAGGCCACCAGCTGGATGTGGCACCATTCACCATTACTCTCTGGGCTCGGCCCTCCAGCCAGTTCCTAACCCAATGCAGTGTGCTCCTGTCCAAGCCATGGGCTGACAGCTTGGCCAGGAGTTTTCTGTGGGGGACTGTGTCAAAGGCCTTGCTGAGGTCCAGCTGGACCACATCCACAGGCCTCCCCACATCCACCAGGCGGGTCACCTGATTATAGAAGGAGATCAGGTTGGTCAGGCAGGACCTGCCCCTCCTAAATCCATGCTGGCTAGGCCTGAGCCCCTGGTCATCCTGTAAGTGCTGTGTGATTGCACTCGAGATGACCTGTTCCATAATCTTTCCTGGCATTGAGGTCAGGCTGACAGGCCTGTAATTCCCTGGCTCTTCCAACTGGCCCTTCTTGTGGATGGGCACCACGTTGGCCAGCTTCCAGTCTTCTGGGACCTCTCCAGTGAGCCAGGACTGCTGAAAAATGATGGAGAGCGGCCTGGACAGCTCATCTGCCAGCTCCCTCAGCACCCTAGGATGGATCCCATCCGTTCCCATGGACTTGTGGGGGTCCAAGCGGCTCAGAAGTTCTCTAACTATCCCATCCTGGAACAGAAGGAACTATGCTGCTCCCTGGCTCCTTCTGCCAGCTCTGCAGGCCAGCTGTCTGGAAGCTGTTCTGTCCTGCTAGTAAAAATTGAGGTAAAGAAGGTGCTAAGTACCTCTGCCTTGTCCTCATCCTTTGTTACAATGTTCCCCTCCATGCCCACCAAGGAGTGGAGCTTGTCCTTGCCCTTCCTCTTGCTATTAATATATTTATAGAAGGACTTTTTGTTGTCCTTCACAGCAGAGGCCAGTCTAAGCTCCAAATGTGCTTTTGCCTCCCTAATTTTCTTCCTACAAGACCTAGCAACATCCCTAAACATTCCATGGGTTGCCTCCCCTTTTTTCCAAAGATAATACACCCTCTTTTTTTCCCTTAGTTCCTTTAGAAGTTCATTACCCATCCAGACTGGCCGTCTGCCCCGGTGGCTCATCTTCCAGCACACTGGCACAGCCTGTTCCTGCGCCTTCAAGAGTTCTTTCTTGAAGTAGGTCCAGCTCTCCTGGACCCCTTTATTTTTAAGGGCTGTTTCCCAAGGAACCTTCTGAGTTAGTTCCCTGAGTAGCCTGAAGTCTGCCCTCTGGAAATCCAGAGTGGAGGTCTTCTTGCTCCCCCTCTTGGCTTGGCTGAATACCGAAAACTCAATTATCTCGTTGTCACTGGTGCCTAAACACCCTCCGACCACCACATCACCCACCAGCCCTTCCCTGTTGGTGAAGAGGAGGTCAAGCATAGCCTTACCCCTGGTAGGCAGCACTGAGAAGAGCCTGTCTCTGTTCTCTTTGCACTCTGGTTTTTATATACATTGGTTAGATTCCACAGAGCTGTCTCTTCTTCAGGGTAGAAAACTTGCAGATCTCTCAGCTTTTCCTCATTGTAATGTTTTAGCACAAAGGCTAAACTGCCTGCTTCCCCCTAACACAAAAGTGAAGGGAAGAGTGACACACAAAACTTGGAGTTGAGATACAGACATAAGAGTTTACGACAACATATCATAATCCCAATGCATAATTACCTTATATAATAATCTAATAAAACAATGCATGACTACCTTAGCTCAGCCTATTTGCAGAAGTGCAGTGAAATACACTGAAAAAAACCCAGCATAAAACAGAAAACCAACGCCAGCACCTACCCAACTCCCACCTGTTCCGCTTCTATGCCTGCAGAGAAGAGCCAGTGCCAAAGAACCCAGAACCCAGAAATGGCAACTTAAACAGGAAGTCTCCCATGTTGCAATCTGAACTTCATGCCCCATAATACTTCGCTCCAGTTAGCATTTTAATTTCTGAAGCTGGTATGAGTGCAGCATGGTATGAATAACAGCAGCAGATCCAACTCAATCCATGACAGTCATATAGGACATGCTTCTGACAATCACCTTTGTGGCTCTTCACCAGCCTCTCACCATGATGTTCATACTAGACACAGTACTTTAGGTGTGGCCTCCCCAGAGGTGGGTGCAAAGAAAGAAAGATCTCCCTCAGTTTGTTGGCCATATTCCTCCTAATGCAGCCTAGAAGAGCATTAGACTGTGTTTTGAGAAATGTAGGTTGCTGGCTTGTGGTCTACTTGGTGTCTACAAGGAAACCAAGGTTGTTTTCTGCAAAGTTGCTGATTAGTACATGAGCCCTTGGCATATACGAATGCCTACCATTATGCGTGTTCAAATGCAGGATATTGAACTTCCCCTTGTTGAACTGCATGGGGTTCCTTTAAGGCCTTTTCTCCAGGCTTTTGAGGTCCTTCTGGATGACAGCACCCCTGTCACTCCATGCAGGAGTACATGGCTTATCAATTACTTCTCCATGTTTAGTGTCTTGCTCTGAGTATGCTCTGTTCTTTCATTTCAGTTAAAGATGTTAAACGGGACTGGACAAGTCCAAAGGTTCCCACTGACCACTGGGGTACACTACTAGTGTCCAATCGGATCTCCTGTCCTATTCATTCAATTTTTAGTCCTCTTCAATGTCCAGCCTATAGCTCATCAGCTTCTGTATGGGAGACAGTTAAAAGCTTAGTGAAGTCTAGGGAGACTATATACCCTGCTCTGTCTCCTGATCTACCATGCCAGTCATTTGATTGTAGAAGTTTATGAAGTTTGTCAAGCATGACTTCCCCTTGGTGAATCTATTCTGACTATTCCTGAGGGCTGTTTCATCCTTTCTTCTCTAAAGCTGATAACAATATCATGAAACACTAATGGCACAGAAATGTTATACAAATATTTTGTGCGGTATTCTGAAAAAAGACCAATTTGTATGTCTACCTATCTATCTATCTACAGATCTAACATCATACTCTTATGTATGTTGTCACTGTATCATAACTATACAAGGTTATTAACCTCTCTCAATTAGACCAATTTGGAGTATTTTAAGCAACTGGTGATGTAATCCATTTCTCAAAAGAACACAACTTTTATATATTTTTTTTTTTTTTCATCTCTTAGATATACTCACTGTAGGAAAGCCTATTTATCATGTAATTATATTGCTGCTTGCCTGTTTTCAATTTTTTTTTCTGTAAACCATTTACTGTAACTAAAGATATTGCATTAAGACACATTACTTGTGGGCAGCTCAGAAGTAGCAACATGTCCCCCTGCATGGAATAAAAATTCCATCCTCTTCATTCATCTGCATTTTGAACAATTCTGAAAGAAAAATATATGTTCTTATGCTGCTGCTTTATGAAGTAATGCTGAAATACTCTTTACTGCACAAAACCTCTTTTGATTAGAGTATCTCCCTTTTTGGCATTTTTTTGCAAACTGCTTGTATTTCCTTAAAATATTGTTATCTATAGGTAAGATATTGATAAGACGCATAGTTCCTTCTGTTATTTGGCATTTGCAAGCATCTCTTCAGGTTTATTCTTGCCTCAGCATCTTCCTCTAAGTCTGCAGGTTGCTAACCTGGGAAATAAGCTAGTTTTATCTTTACTTATTTTACCTGAAATCACAACTCATCTATTTTGTCTTGCAGCCTGGAAATCCAATATTTATGTATGTATGTATGCATGTATGCATTTTCCTTTCTGATCTTTTTATGGCCTAGTTTTAGCAAAGTAAGCACATACTATCCAAAATTTCATATATGGCTCAATTTCCTCAAATTCTATTAAAATATATTCTTCTGTCACAATTCTTGACATTTTATAGTGATATTTTTCAGCTTCTGTATTATTGTTATCATGTTCAAAGTTTTTACTTTGTCTTTTACTTTGCTCTAAATTTTCTAAACAAGTCTGATTTATAAATATGAATTGTTTAAAACTCTTCTTTCACTGATTGTACTTTTTAGTGCTTCATTTGCTACATATAACCAAAAATTTATCCTGGAAATTAGAGTGATACTCCCAGAAGCCTACATGCATTGCATTATTGCCTTGTTTTTACTTGCAATCCATTCTTAGCTTTTTTTCTAGATGTTGCCTTCATTTTCTTCCTGCCCTCCTATTGACATGTGACATTTATATGATACTTTTTGAGGATCTGTACTATAAGAACTACTGCTAAATGAAAAAAAAAACAAGTAGAAAATAATGTCTATACCGTATCTCTTCAATAAAGTAGCTTTGGGGATGTTCAGTTTGAGGAACCACAGTACAAGAAAGACATTGAGGTGCTGGAACAGATGCAAAGAAGGACAGCTAAGCTGGTGAAGGGCGTAGAGAATAAGTCCTATGAAGAGCAGCTCAGGAACTACGTCTGTTCGGTTTGAGGAAGAGGAAGCTGAGGAGAGACTTTATCGCCCTCTACAGCTACCTGAAAGGACAATATAGAGAAGTAGGGGGCTGATCTCATCTCACAGGTAATTAGTGATAGAACAAGAAGAAACCTGCACCACGGCAGCTTTAGGTTAGACATTAAGGGGGGAAAAATCACTGAAAGAATAGTCAAGCTTTGGAACAAGCTGCCTAAGGAGTTGGTCGAGTCACCATCTCTAGATGTGTTCAAAGATCATTTAGATGTGGTACTTAGCAATATGCTTTAGTGATGATCTTGGTAGAGTAAGGTTAATGGTTGGACCTGATGATCTGAATGGTCTTTTCCAACCTAAATAATTCTATGATTCTGTGAAATAGTGTGCAATGGTTTTAGTGTGAGAGCAAAAAAACCTCGTCCACTTCTCCCCTTTCCTCTCCTGCCTCCTCCCTCCCCTCTTACCAAGAGATAAGAAGGGAGGAAAAAATAGGCAGAGGGAGATTTCTCTCAGTTGATTTACACAGAATATTTTACTTCTCCACTACAAAATCATCAGGATATATATATATATATATATATATATATATATATGTATAAAACAAAAAGAAAGGGAAAGGAAAAATACCGTCTGGATCCCAAAACAAGCAAGAACTTACCCCCACACACAAGACATGGAAAAACGAGAGTGAGACCAGAATCTCCTGTCCAGGATGGTAACACCCTACAGTGTAAAAATCTCTTAAACTCATGATTCTGATAATGGGGAGTATTATGTGGTTTAAATTACTGCGTAGTGCTTAAGCAGTACTGTGTAAATAACACTGAGCCCTACTTCAAGGATGAGCCATGTTAGTATCAATTTAGTACATAAAATTTGCACAGGTCAGGCAGTTTCACATTTGAACTTTGATAACTCAGGGAATGCACTGACTCCTAACATACATGATGGGCTTCTTCTTCTTCAGAAAGGCTTTTCCTTTTCACCCTAGTCAAAAAGAACATACATGTCTAGAAAAAATTAACCCTATCGAGCAGACCTTAGTCACAACATTCGATCATCACAGCAGTAACTCAATATATATTTAGACCCTGACTGCAGAAAGCTGATGAGTGGTTGGTCATTTATGGTCCAGTACTCAGTGTGGCAATAAATACGGACCTTGGGGGAATCCAACGTGGGGAACTAAGTCTCATGGGTTTCTAAATACATATGAATTGTAAAGATATATAGAATTTTGGGACATATGCTGTATTTCACAGAGACTAGAGAACACATACCCCTGAAAAAATGTAAACTTTTCAAAGACATTTCAAATTAGAAGGATGTCAAATCTCCAACAAAGTCGAGCTTCATCTTCTGTTTTTTTTTTTTTTTATTACTAATTTATTTTTTGTCAACAACAAAAGCCTCAGGCCTTTTCCTCAGACTCAGATGTACTTTTTTGATTAAAATGTCCTCCTTTCATTTCCTATCCTACCAATGAAAGCACAAAACGAAATTAAAAATCCACTTATTGAGGTCCATATGTCTTGAAGGATTTCATATCTGATGCATAATTCTAAAACTAAAATACTTAACATGGAAGCCCTAACAACTGTCAGCGTTACAAGTTCTGTGAAATTATTTTAAGGTGGTTAAGTAGTATACAAAATTAAGTATTCAACTAAAATTGATTTTTATTTCTTACATAGCATCATAGAAAGGTTTGACTTGGAAAGAATTTTTAAGATCACCTAGTTCAAACCCCCTTGCCATGGGAGGGACAATTTCTACTAGATCAAGATACTCAAAGTCCTGTCCAACTTGACTTGGAACACTTCCAGTGATAGGGCATCCACAATTTATATGAGCAACCTGTTTCAGAGTCTCATTTAATTTCTTTTTTCCTTATGTCTAATCTAAACAGCACTACCCTGTGTCCTGTCTCTACAGGCCTTGTTAAACAGTCTTTCTCTGTCTTTATCCTAAACCCCCTTTAAGTATTTAAATGCTTGCAAGAAGGTACCCACCCAAGTCTTCCCTTCTCTAGGCTGAACAACCCTAACTTTCTTGGTCTTTATTCATAGGCGATTTATTCTAGCACCCTGATCATTTTTGTGGTCCTTCTCTGAACCTGCAGCAAGAAGCCCTTTTCCTTCACGTACTGAGGACTCCAGAACTGGACACCTTACTTCAGGTGGAGTTTCGCCAGAGTGGAGTAGAGGGACTGAATTATTTCCTTCAGCTTCCCTGTCACAGTTCTTTTTATGTGACCCAGGGTACAACTGGCTTTCTGGGCTCCAAACACACATTAACTGGCTCACACTAGTTTTTAATCTTTTTCGTCAGAGCTTTATTCAATCAGTTCATCCTCCAGTCTGTTTGGATATTAAGGACCTTGTGGAATTTCTTGAATCTTACTTTTCATTTTAAGAAGTACTAGTTTTACCCTTGCTACAACAACAAATTTTGATCATAGTTTCTGCCATAACCAGCTGTTGATGGCTGTGGATGCAGTCTTCAGCAAGGTCTTTGATACCATTCCCCACAGCAAACTCCTGACCAAGCTGCCAGCTCATGGCTAGGACAGCAGCACTCTGCACTGGATTAGGAACTGGATGGAGGGCCGAGCCCAGAGAGTGGTGGTGAATGGTGTCACATCCAGCTGGCAGCCAGGCACTAATGGTGTCCCCCAGGGATCAGTGCTGGGCCCCATGCTCTTTAATATCTTTATTGATGATCTGAATGAGGGCATTGAGTCTGTCATCAATAAATCTGCAGATGGCACCAAGCTGGGGGCAGGTGTTGATCTGTTAGAGGGTAGGAGAGCTGTGCAGAGGGACCTACACAGGATGGACAGATGGACAGAGTCCAATGGCATGAGATTTAACACATCTATGTGCCAGGTTTTACACACTGGCCATAACAACCCCATGCAGTGCTACAGGCTGGGGTCGGAGTGGCTGGAGAGTGGCCAGAGAGAAAGGGACCTGGGAGTACAGCTTGATAATAGGCTGAACATGAGCCAGCAGTGTGCCCAGGTGGCCAAGGAGGCCAATGGCATCCTGGTCTGGATCAGGAATAGTGTGGCCAGAAGGAGCAGGGAAGTCATTGTGCCCCTGTCCTCAGCACTGGTTAGGCCACATCTTGAGTATTGTGTCCAGTTCTGGGCCCCTCAGTTTAGGAAAGATGTTGACTTGCTGGAATGTGTCCAGAGAAGGGCAACAATGCTGGTGAAGGGTTTGGAGCACAAGGCCTATGAGGAGAGGCTGAGGGAGCTGGGGTTGCTTAACCTGGAGAAGAGGAGGCTCAGGGGAGACCTTATTGCTCTCTACAACTACCTGAAGGGAGGTTGCAGCCAGGTGGGGGTTGGTCTCTTCTCCCAGGCAACCAGCACCAGAACAAGAGGACACAGTCTCAAGCTGCGCCAGGGCAGGTTTAGGGTGGATGTCAGGAGGAGGTTCATCATAGAAAGAGTGATTGCCCATTGGAATGGGCTGCCCAGGGAGGTAGTGGAGTCACCATCACTGGAAGTGTTTCAGAAGAAACTGGATTGGGTACTTGGTGCCACAGTATAATTGATTAGATAGTGTTGGATGATAAGTTGGACTCGTTGATCTTGAAGGTCTTTTACAATCTGGTTAATTCTATTCTATTCTATTCTATTCTATTCTATTCTATTCTATTCTATTCTATTCTATTCTATTCTATTCTATTCTTCTATTCTATTCTATTCTTTTCTTTCTCTAGTAATAAAACCTATCATTTATTACCTTTATGCTTGTCTTAAACATATATTCTTGATACAGGCATGCCAAGATTTTAATTTCTCATAGATCTGATAACTTATAAGAAGTAAACTATTACCTTTACCTACTAAAAACATTCTTATGAAAGCAACAGTGTGGAAAATAACAGAAATGTAATTGTGTGACTAGTGTTTTGCTAATGAGGAGCTTGTTTCTGACAAAGTAAGATACTTTTCTAGTAATATCTCTTCAGTCAGGGGACATCTGCTTGTGTCTTTAAAATTACTAAAATACTTGCAGAGTTTATTGGGGGGGGGTTTGTTGTTTTGTTTGCTTGCTTGTTTTATTGATTTACTTTGGTTTGGGGTGTGTGTGTTTGTTTTGCCCTGTGTTTGGTTGGTTGTTTTTATGCTAAGATAATCCTTTAATGGCACAAATGCTTCAAGAAATAGATTGACTTTTAAAAAAAATAGTTATCCAACTTTTCATAAATTTTGAAAATGTCATAGCATACAAATGAGAAAAAGGTAATGAGAAATTCCCTCCATTACGTTCATTCATTCATTAACAAAAAAAAAAAAAAAAAAGGTCTTTTTTTTAAGAAAAGCCCATCTATTAATAGTATTAACCCTAAAAGAAAATCAGATTTGATGTTGATGATTCTGCAGATCAAGGATCTGAAGAACTGAAATTCTTCTTGCATAAGAAACAATATAAGTTTCTTCGGATGTTTCAGTAAACTGTGATCCATCCTAGAACTTTCCCTTGTGGAAATGTATTCTAGAGAAAGAGTCCATGAATCATTTTCTGAATCAGTGATCGATGACTAAGAAGTCAAATACAAATTCCAGCTCCAGCAGTAATTATCAGGCTGTCTCATTCATTAAATTTGCCAATATCATGACTAAACAAATGAATGAGTTGTAACATAAAATAATTTCAACTTCGAAGGTCAAGTAGATGTAGTGCAATGTAGTCTTGGCTGTAGCAAGGTGAAGAAATCTTGCAATTTTTAGATGCTATGTATCTGGAAATATAACTTCTTTAATCTTTTTTGGTTTGGCTCAGTTTGGGATTTTTTTTTTTTTTTTTTTTACTTCTCATTTTATATTTCCACTTTCTTTGTGTAGTAAAATCAATGACACTGTCAAGAACTTTACCTGTGTCTTATTTTTTTCTCTAGCACTTAATTATGTGCAAACAATGATCTGATTTTATCAGACTACAAAGACTACATCTACAGTTGTCAACCAGAGAAGATAAATTTCAAACAGTCTTGGAAAAAAAAAAAAAAAAAAAAAAGAGAGAATCAGAGAGAAGAATTATATTAAAGCTGAATGTCTTTCTTTCAAAGAATCAAAGAATTCCTAAATTTGCCCAAGCAATGTTCAGTATTACGTTCAAGTAGATTTTCATGTTTATTTTTCATGTGACTTGACTATTGGTTACAAAATCTTTCCATAGTGTAAAAAAAAAAAAAGGTGAAAAAGATGCAGATCTTCTTGACATCTTCAGGATGAAATGACATATAAATTTATCACTGTTTTCTACAATAAATCAAATGTATTGAAACTCATGTCTTCCTTTTGGATCAGTGGATCAACTGAAAATGTCATTTTCATGGGCTGAAGTAATATTATGCTTTTATCAATGCAAGTACTATAATATAATTCTTTCTCTATTGTGATGGGTTGAGGCAGACCCTCTTCCCACCACGGGCAAAAAAATAACAACTCGAACAAATGGATTGCAAAACTGATGGAAGGTTTAAATAGAAAGCAGTGAATGTTTACAGAGAGCCAAAAGTGCAGTGACAAGAAATCCCAAACGAGACACGGAAGCATCCCATCCCCACCTGGGGGTACATCCTAGACCCCCAGGGCTCCTTCTTCCCCCCTCCCCACTGCTAGGCTAGTCTCAGCTGGCCAGATCTGAGACTGCTCATCCCCCCTAGCCTTGGGCCTAGCCAGGCCCATGGCCGGGAGACATTGCCCCAGTTACCGTGTGACAGCGAGGAAGAAAGAGGAATTGCCAGACCCTGCGCTGAATCTTATAGTGGTGCAGAGAATTAGGGTACAAAATACTAATTTCCTGTGTGTCCACCTACTAGGCTGGACTTCTGGACACAGGAAGTAAACACAGTAGAGGGTACCCAGCCCAAACTGCTACATCTATCTATTGGTCTATCAATCTATTATTTATCTATGATCTGTCAACCAATCATTCAAGCTACCTTTATGCCTATTTATCTATCTATATATCTGTCTTGCTCCTATAACCATTGATAATAGTTTGATGATACTGGAGAGGGGAGAAAAGTTCTAAGAGGCAGGCTTCAGAAAGATGTTCTTTTTCTGTGATTATAGGTGTCTGTCTGAACTCTATGTACAATGAAGAGGTATATAATAAAAGTAAAACAAGAATACTGTTATTTCATTAGACCTTGACTGTTACAACTGTTAGGAAAAAAGACATACACATTCTAATGATTTATAATGATGGAAGAAAGGGGAAGAAAAACAAACAAACAAACAAACAAACAAACAAAAACACACAGGAAAAAAAACCAAGCACCAAAGAAATACAACTGAATCATCTGACCCAAACTGGTCGAAGAGGTATTCCATGTCATAAGACATGAGTTTGGGTATATGAATGAAGTGAAAGAAGGAAGTGGGCATGATTTGTCCATGGTGTCTGTCATCCAAAGGAACCACCAAGCATAGAGAGCTCTGCTTCCCAAGACTGACCATCGTCCTGCTGATTGGAAGTAGAGATTAACATCTCACTCTGCTTTTCGCTTCCACATGGTCTATTGCTTTTGCTTATTATTATTCAGTTGCTCCTATTGTAAAGCTGACTTTTGTTATATTTTCTCCTCTTCCTTGTCTAAGGGGGAGTGATAGAGTGGCTTTGGTGGGCATTTGGGCCCTAGTCAGGGCCAAACCACCACACTAGAGGATGAATTTGCGCATCCATGCACACATATACATGCAAATAGAAACTGTATATGTAAAGTTTCACAGCTATCTGTATATTTTTTATATACAGATATTTTTTATATACAGATACTTTTTATATACAGATACATATGTATGCTGAAATCCAGAACTCATTGGATTCAGAGCAAAAGTAAACATCAAATTTGCTAATGGTGGATAATCCTGTGTAGTGTCATGTCTAATATGATTTTCATATGAAAAATGCCAAGAGATAACTGAAGCTCTCAATAACTTTAAAGGTGCTTTAGTGGAGTTTTTAGTTTTAAGCTTTTGCTTTTTTTTTTTTTTTTTTTTTTTTTTTTTAATCTGTTTTAATTCAATCACACAAAACTATTCACAGTCTGGACTTACATGTATCTAGAGATGAAGTATAATCTTGACTGGACTTCCAGAAGATTACAGCCAGTTGATTGTGATGAAAGATCTGGTACTTAGAGGTGAAAAAATACAGCGATAAATCTTTGATCTTTTTCTTTCTTTTTCTTTTATTATTTTGTTTTGCTTTATTGACAAGATGTCCCCATATTACTGGGTGTTTTGCCTATTTTATTTTTAATTGATTCTAGATTACTAAGATTCTCTTAGCACATGAGAATGGCCTATCCCCCAGAGGCAAAAGGGTTCTAGGAAGGGAGTTGGCAGGTCTCATTGACAAGGCCTTAAACTAGATTTGAAGTGTCACGGGGCTGAAACCAGTCCCCCCAGACAGGAGTCTGAGGGTGGTAAGATGGAGTCAGGGGTGAAATCAGCAGCCCAGCTAAACTACACATACACTAATGCACGCAGTGTGGGTAACAAACACGGTTTTGTTGATTAGATAGTGTTAGATGATAGGTTGGATGCCATGATCTTGAAGGGCTTTTCAGCCTGGTTAATTCTTTTCTATTCTATTCTATTCATTGATTTTGCAGATTGTAAAACATAATATACTTTTAGCTAGAAAATCAGTATCACAATCTTCTTTTAATTTTTCAAATCTTTCAGAACTTTTTGTGTTATTTTCAATTTCTGGAAAAACGACATGAACAATACTATCCTGAGATGTGAAGCTAATGGATTAATCACAGTGTGAGATGCCCTATAACAAGGTAGAAGGTCAGAACTGAATCAGTTCTACCCAACACATAACTCCAAATTTTAAATTTTTTTTCCTTTCTGCTTACTATGCTGGCCCTCCTATCTTTTCTCAGTGGAAAAATAGTGGTAGAATGTGGTTAGGACTTTAGAGGATTGCATGAGGTAATGTCCACCTAATTTCAAGTCTAAATTTAGCATATAGATGTGCTGAAATTCTATGTTATAGACTGCAGCTATCATTTAATTCTGATAATGTAAATATTTAACAGAGAACACTCACAAATAGCTATTTTTGAAGTGGCAAGAATATGTGAAGAATAAATAGTTCTTTTGTAAGTGTACAGTGGTCATTTCCTTTCAAGGCTTAAAGTCAGAGAGCTTGAAAAGTGTTCATGTTACCTGATTTAGATGTTCCTGATGTAGATATCTGCTTCCTTCCCTACTCAACATGTATAGATGAAGGAAAAGGAAAAGAACTATGTTAATATCTATTCTTTATTCCTAATAAAATGAATTATACTATAAATCCTCACAGAGGTTGAGTGGATCCCAGGTCAGGGTTCCAAGACTTAGTTTTGGTAGAGAAATTCTCCTGAGTAGAGCCATGCAAGATGAAAAACATAAAGCTGCAGAGAGAAGTAAGATTGTTCTCATGGGGACAGTCTGTAGCTCAATGACTGCAGAAAAAGAAACAAACTAGTCCTTCCCCCTTTCCCCCCAAACTTCAAAACCCCATCATGGACATAAAGAGAAAAACAGAAAGCATGAACATGGCAACTGAGTGACGCTAGGAATCACAATGATGCATGAGAAACAGAGGCTGAACCTTCAGCCATTTCCAGAAAAGCTATCAGGATAATAATAATAATAATAATTTAAAAAAAAAAAAAACACCAAAAAGCACAAATCAGATAATATTAATGAATAGTCAGTTCACTGCTGTGTAGCAACCATTGCAGTACAATCTCCTCTAAATATTTGAATTTAGTTTTTTATAAAATAAGTATATTAAAAAGAATGCCTTGACACTGGTGATATGCAGGATAGCTCATATGAATGTGGTGATGGACATCCAATGAGGAGGTTAACCTCAGCGGTCTCAAATGCTTATATCACAGAAACTAGGCATTTCATTATTGCAGAATTCTGAGATAGTTGCTCATAAATTAATGAGATCAATGCAACAACATCAAGTGTGGTTCATTTTTATAGACAAATGAAAATGTAGTGGCTGTATTATATAAAGATTAAAACATGAGGGAAGGTGTCAGTGCAATGGCTATATTTGGAAAGAAAAGATGCTTAATGATGTGGAAGACAGTGAATCAAATGGAAAGAAGAAAAAAGTAGAAGTGATATATCAAAATAATAGATTAATCACATATGTTTCTCTATTAAGAATATTTTTTCCAGACAAAGTCAATGCTTTATCTAAACTACTTTATCTGTACTTCAGTAAAGCAGTTGATGTATTGCCAGGGGAGATGTTATTAATTAAGATGAAGGAGATGGAGATTAATAGTAAGAATAGCTGGACCAATCAATCTGTCCTGAAAAGGAAACAACTGGTAAGGAAAGATGTTACCAGTAGAATTTCAGAAGAAAAGATTAAGAAATATGCTGATAGTACAAAACTGCAATGCAGCTATATGAAAAAAAAAAAAAATAGGGTCAAGTAGAGGACGGCAATAATAGAACCATGCTAAAAGAATATAGTGCAGCACATAATTATATACTTGGGAAGTAACAGTAAAAAAAAATCTGTATCTAGCTGGGTATTCCTCAAAAAGAAATAAAACAGGAGGAAAATCTAGGTATTAGTTTATCACATAAATCACATAAATCTCTTACACACACCAGAAAATGTTTGTATTTTTGTTCCCTTAGAAATATTTTCTTCAAGTCTGATTGCCTCAGACTTGATAATTTCAATATGTCATTTTCTATATGGTTAATATTTGTAGTACATAAATTATATCATCTTCCATAATACTGTATTATATTGCATTTTATGCTGTATATATTTATAAAAATAGGGTGAACATCACTCTTTAGATGGAATAATCTATGGCTTTACATTTCAGAATTGTTTTCTCCTTAACATCCTTTGCTTCTAAGTCAGAGGAATTCCATGCCTCCCCTTCGCCCCCTCCTCCCTGGCCCTTTTCTTTCACGTTCTTTACTTGATCTCTAATTTTTGAAAGCAAAACCATGTAACAGTTTTGGTAGCAAAAATGTGAAATAGTTTTGACAACTCTCTGTTGCTCCATTTCTTCCTTCAGCTGTTTCCATATACTTACACTAATTAGCAGAACTGCCACAGGACAGATTCTCCTAATGGAACAACCTGCATATATATATGCACTCATGCCCACATGTTGCTTGAGGGAAAGCCAAGCCTATTTTGTAGTAGAATTTCTCTTCTATTTGTTGTATGAGTTTTTCCTTCTATTCTTTGTGGGACTAGCTACATTCATTCAATCATGTCATTTATACTTTTTTTTTTTTTTACTTAGCACTGTACAACTTCACTACTGATGTGGTTTAGTTTAATACTCTTATTAAATGATCTTTTAAAATTATCTTTTAAAAGTACTATAAAATTGTTCATATTGCAGGTCAATGGACTCCAACCATGCAATTTGTCTTACTGAAAGGAGTTAAAATATTTACATAATAAAGCTTATACTGTAATTTTACAGCAGCTCACATGGAAAGCTAGAATTGACTACACAGGTTTTGAAAGCAGACTAAGGATTATATTTTGACTTAGTTGTTCTGTGTAGTTTACAGTGTGACAGAGAAGCTAAAGAGTATGCTTATTCTCTCAAGCTTTTCCTCTTGCATTTGTTGCCTACCTGAAAAGAGTAGATAGAAACTACATGATCTCCTACTGATCATGGTGCTATTCATTAATGAAAACTGAAGTATGAATAAAAGATTTAATGTTCCATAAGGAACATTTCAAAAGGAACTCAAAGTGAGAACATTGGTACGCTGAGGAATGATTTATTTGCTTTTGGTTTACACTAAATCCAATTTATACTAAGAATGAATAGCCAAAAGTTTACTGTTTATGATGCTCAAAAAGCTTGAAATGTGCCAACAGCAAAATAAATGAATGCATTAGTTACATTGTTCAGCTTGATGGCTTTGTACATATGTAACTATGCAGTGATGTGGTTACATAATTATTGTGTCACCTAAGTTTCCTCAGAATTACACAGATTTTCACTCACTTTTCCAAAGGCAGACATCCTTCTAATATAAAAAAATCATCAAAATCTGTGTAGCTTTCATTCCACTGGTACATGCATTTTTGTGATGTAAATTTAAGAGCCAACAAATTTGGATATACAATGACTACACTTGTCAAGGTTTGTTTCCCTTGAGCAATTCACAAGCTGAGCATCTTTGCATCTGAATGCAGGTGACACTAAGTTGGAAGGGAGTGCTGATTGGCTTGAGGGTAGGACAGCTCTACAGAGAGACCTTGAAAGTCTGGGTCAATGGATGGAGGCCAATTGTACGAGCTTCAACAAGACCAAGCGCTGTGTCCTGCCCTTGGATCACAACAAACCCATGCAACACTACAGTCTTGGGAAAGAGTGGCTGAAAAGCTGCCCTACACAGAAAGACTTTGGGACATTGATCAGCAGCTGTATGCAAGTCAGCAAGCGTGCTCTGGTGCCAAAAAGGCCAACAGCGTCCTGGCTTGTGTCAGGAACGGTGTGATAAGCAGGACCAGGGAAGTGATTGTCCTGCTTTACTCAGCACTAGTGAGGCCACACCTTGCGTACTGTGTTCAGTTTTGGGTCCCTTACTACAAGACAATGAGGCACTGGAGTGCATCTGAAGAAGGGCAACAAAGCTGGTGAAAGCTCTGGAGAGCAAGTCTTATGATGAGTGGCCAAGGGAATTGGGATTGTTAGTATGGAAAAAAGAGGCTGAGGAGGGACCTCACTGATCTCAACAACCGGAAAAGAGGTTGTAGCAAGGTGGGGGTTGGTCTGTTCTCCTTCATAGCAAATGATAGGAGAGGAAATGGCCCCAAGTTACACAAGGCAAGGTTTAGATTGGATATGAGAAGAAGCTTCTTCCCTGAAAACATTATCAAACACCGAAAGAGACTCCCCAAGGAGGTGGCAGAATCCCCATCCCTTGAGGTGTTGACAAGACAGCACAGGTGTGGTGCTAAGTGAAGTGGTTTAGCAGCAGATGTGGTAGAGTTAGATAATGACTTGACTTGATAATCATGAAAGACTTTTCCTACTAAAACAACTCCCTGATTCTGTTCTTTAAATCTTCTGAAAAGTGTTAGAGGAAAGACATTCTATGGGCATACTTAATGTATGTAATAATAATTGAACTCACTATAAAGCAGAATACTCATGAATGGATATATTAAATCTTACAAGGAAAGCAAAGCTGTATTATCTTGATCTTTTCATATAATTATATAACGGTTAAAGCAGCCAAACAGGAAATGGACTAGTTTTAGTTATTCATTGGTTTCTTTCTGAATTGTTTGATGTTTCCTTTTAGTGGTGTTTGCATATTTATTTGATGGATTTTAATTAAAACCATGGAAGCAGTACCCTAGTAAAACACTGTATTCTAGGATTACTTTTCCCTTTCCCTTCATGCAGGGGTCTCTTAGGTCTGAATTTCAGGGTAACTGCTTTTCTTGATTGATTTCTTTCTTATTGGCTCCATGAGTCATTCTTTTCTTTTGGCACAATGATCGAAGTTTAAAAGGAAATCACTCAATTCTCTAATATTTTTTAGGACTCTCTGCTTGGAAAGTCATTTGGTGTCAAGAAAAACCAATGTCCTCTTCACCCTTATTAAACTTTCAAAATAAAAATACTGAGAACGTATTACATAGCATACTTAAATCCTACGTAGTATGTTCTCATTAAACAGTGAACTAAAGAAAGAGAAGTATCCCAAGAAATTAAAGGCAAAGAATATATATTGTCTTTTACTCTCAGTTCAGCTAGTATTTACACTTTTTATCTTGAAGTTAACGGTATCTGAGGTGTAATTTAAAGTGTTAGAAAAACTGTATCTCTGCCCTACACCTAAAATAACAAATGAGAAAACAACTTCATATGTCAAATCTCAAGCAGCATTCCCATTTCAATACTAACCTCAATTCTAGGTCATGCTTCCCTGTCACACAGTGACAGTTACTTTTAAAGCCTAAGTAGAAGCTGTTTGTCTCTTGTTCTGCACAATGAGATTAAGACAATACTTCACATTATTCATACCTGATTTCAGTGTTTAAAGGACTAAGTATACTTATTATCAGGACCACATAGAAGGGAGGTTAAGGTGATGATTAGGTGTGAGATCCCAATGGATTTATTGCATCAATACAATACAATACAATACAATAAACCAGGTTGGAAGAGACCTTCAAGATCATCCTGTCCAACCCATCAACCAATCCAACTCACCCAACAACTAAACCATGCAGCCAAGCACCCCATCAAGTCTCCTCCTGAACACCTCGAGTGAACGTGACTCCACCACCTCCACAGGTAGCCCATTCCAATGGGCAATCACTCTCTCTGTATAGAACTTCTTCCTAACATCCAGCCTAAACCTGCCCTGGTGCAGCCTGAGACTGTGTCCTCTTGTTCTGGTACTGGCTGCCCGGGAGAAGAGGCCAACCTCTGCCTGTCTACAACCTCCCTTCATGTAGTTGTAGAGAGTAATAAGGTCACCCCTGAGTCTCCTCTTCTCCAGGCTAAGCAACCCCAGCTCCCTCAGCCTTTCCTCATAGGGCTTGTGTTGCAAACCCCTCACCAACTTTGTTGCCCTTCTCTGAACACGTTCCAGCAAGTCAACATCCTTCCTAAACTGAGGGGTCCAGAACTGGACACAGTACTCCACTAGAGAAGGGCTGGTAGGAGAAGTGACCGTGGGAGGCTGGCTGGGGTGCAGCGACCATGAGATGGTGAATTTTTCAATTTACAGGGAGATAGGGAGGAGCACCAACAGAACCTTCACCTTGGACTTCCGGAGGGCAAACTTCAGCCTGTTTAGGAAACTTATCTGCAAAGTTCCCTGGGTATCAGCCCTCAAGAACCAAGGGGTCCAGGAGGGTTGGACCTATTTTAAACAGGAGCTCTTGAAGGCACAAGAACTGGCGGTTCCCATCTGCCGAAAGATGAGCCGGCGGGGAAGTCGACCAGCCTGGATGAGCAAACAGCTCCTGGAGGAACTAAGGGAAAAAAAGAGGCTGTATCACCTTTGGAAGGAGGGGAAGACTTCTCGAGGTATGTTTAAGGAAGTTGTTAGATTATGTAGGAAAAAAAAACTAGAGGCAAAGGCCCAGTTGGAGCTGAGGCTGGCCACCTCAGTGAAGGACAATAAAAAGCACTTTTACAAATATGTTAATGCCAAAAAGAAGGGCAGGAAGAACCTGTACTCCCTATTGGACCTGGAGGGGAACACGGTGACTAAAGATGAGGAAAAGGCTGAGGTCCTGAACACCTTCTTTGCCTCAATTTTTAACAGCAAGGCAGGAGGAGTTCAGGACGAGTGGCCTCCTGAGCTGGGTGATGGGGTCAGGGACCAGTGTAATGCCCTGGATATCCATGAGGAATTAGTTCAGGACCTGCTGAGCCACTTGGGCACTCACAAGTCCATGGGGCTGGATGGGATCCATCCTAGAGTCCTGAGAGAGCTGGCAGATGAGCTGGCCAAGCCGCTCTCCATCATTTTCCTCCAGTCCTGCCTCACCGGTGAGGTCCCAGATGACTGGAAACTGGCCAATGTGGTCCCCATCCACAAGAAGGGACGGATGGAGGAACCCGGAAACTATAGGCCAGTCAGCCTGACCTCAGTGCCAGGGAAAATGATGGAGCAGATTATCCTGGCGGCAATAACTGCGCACCTGCAGGATGGCCAAGGGCTCAGGTCCAGCCAACATGGATTAAGGAAGGGCAGGTCGTGCCTCTCCAACCTGATCTCCTTCTATGATCAGGTGACCCACCTGGTGGATGTGGGGAGGCCTGTGGATGTGGTCTACCTGGACTTCAGCAAGGCCTTTGACACCGTCCCCCACAGCAAACTGCTGGCTAAGCTGTCAGTTCGTGGCTTGGATAGCAACACTCTGCGCTGGGTTGGGAACTGGCTGGAGGGCCGGGCCCAGAGAGTGGTGGTCAATGGTGCCACCTCCAGCTGGAGGCCAGTCACCAGTGGCGTCCCCCAGGGATCAGTGCTGGGCCCCATCCTCTTCAATGTCTTCATTGACGATCTGGATGAGGGGATTGAGACAGTCATCAGCAAATTTGCAGATGACACCAAGTTAGGAGCAGATGTTGGTCAGTTAGAGGATTGAAGGGCTCTGCAGAGGGACCTCGATTGGCTGGACAGATGGGCAGAGTCCAATGGGATGGAATTCAACAAGTCCAAGTGCCAGGTGCTGCAGTTTGGCCACAACAACCCCATGCAGAGCTACAGGCTGGGGTCGGAGTGGCTGGAGAGCGGCCGGACAGAGAGGGACCTGGGGGTGCTGATTGACAGCTGCCTGAACATGAGCCAGCAGTGTGCCCAGGTGGCCAAGAAGGCCAATGGCATCCTGGCCTGCATTAGGAATAGTGTGGCCAGCAGGAGCAGGGAGGTCATTGTGCCCCTGTACTCTGTTTTGGTTAGGCCGCACCTTGAGTACTGTGTCCAGTCCTGGGCCCCTCAGTTTAAGAAGGACATCGAGACACTTGAACGTGTCCAGAGAAGGGCAACAATGCTGGGGAGAGGCCTTGAGCACAAGCCCTGTGAGGAGAGGCTGAGGGAGCTGGGGTTGTTTAACCTGGAGAAGAGGAGGCTCAGGGGCGACCTCATTGCTCTCTACAACTACCTGAAAGGTGGTTGTAGCCAGGAAGGGGTTGGCTTCTTCTCCCTAGCAACCAGCACCAGAACAAGGGGACACAGTCTCAAGCTGCACCAGGGGAAGTTTAGGCTGGAGGTGAGGAGAAAGTTCTTCACCGAGAGAGTGATTCGTCATTGGAATAGGCTGCCTGGGGAGGTGGTTGAGTTGCCGTCCCTGGAGGCGTTCAAGAGGGGACTGGATGTGGCACTTGGTGCCATGGTCTAGTTGTGAGGTTTGTGGTTACAGGCTGGACTTGATGATCTTCGAGGTCTCTTCCAACCTTGGTAATACCGTGATACTGTGACACTGTGATACTCGAGGTGCGACCTAACCAGTGCAGTGTACAGGGGCAGAATGACCTCCCTGCTCCTGCTGGCCACACTGTTCCTGATGCAGGCCAGGATGCCATGGGCCTTCTTGGCTGCCTGGGCACACTGCAGGTTCATGGTCAGCCTACCATCAACCAGTACCCCCAGGTCCCTCTCTGCCTGGCTGCTCTCCAGCCACTCTGACCCCAGCCTGTAGCACTGCCTGGGGTTGTTGTGGCCAATGTGCAGAACCCGGCACTTGGATGTGTTCAGTCTCATGCCATTGGATTCTGCCCATCTGTCCAGCCTGTCGAGGTCCCTCTGCAAAGCCTCTCTACCCTCCAGCAGATCAACTCCTGCCCCCAGCTTGGTGTCGTCCACAAATTTACTGATGATGGACTCAATGCCCTCATCCAGATCATCAATAAAGATGTTGAAGAGCATGGGGCCCAGCACTGATCCTTGGGGCACACCACTAGTGACAGGCCGCCAGCTGGATGTGGCACCATTCACCACCACTCTCTGGGCTCGGCCCTCCAGCCAGTTCCTAACCCAACACAGTGTGCTCCTGTCCAAGCCATGGGCTGCCAGCTTGGCCAGGAGTTTGCTGTGGGGGACTGTGTCAAAGGCCTTGCTGAGGTCCAGGTAGACCACATCCACAGGCCTCCCCACATCCACCAGGCGGGTCACCTGATCATAGACGAAAAGACTGTGTGACATGGCCTGATGCCATGGTTTAAAAGTAATGAAAAGCCAAGGTGCATACAGCACTCTGAACAGCTCTGGAAGCACCAGCCCTGCCATGCAAGGGGTGATGGGGAAATGGCAACTTCCAGTCAGTGATCACATGTTAGCATCATGCCCAATGGCTTGGCTCCTTACCACCCACACAGCTGGCAGCACTGAGCCACTCCTGCCACTCCTCACCACTTCACACGGTCCATGCTGTCCGCCAGCTTCATGGCAGTCTGTCCCCCCACCAGGTCCTGCTGCCACTCTGTTCTGCACTGCCTACAAAGCCCGGATAACTCCCTCTGCCAGCATGGCTCCACCCAGCTCCACACTACTCCATTTCCACCACTGCTATGGAGGACCCTCCTTTTTAAGGTGTGCATCAGCTGTCAAGTATTTTGTGACCGGTTTAGGCTGTGCCTTTAAGAAAGAGACACTTTCTGAACACTCTAGCCAAATGTTTCGATATTAGAATGAAAACAATGATATGCTAATTCAATTTGATTGGTGGAACCCGGTTGTAGTTTTTTTGTTTAGTCTTTCAGTCGGGGGGAGTCAGTCAGGTAGTCGTCTTCTTCTTCCCCCTGTGCTGTGAGCTGGCTCGTTTCTCTCTACGATTCTTGCTAACCAGATAAGAGAAAACTAACTTTTGCATCCGCTTTGAGCTTTAACAAGTTTTCACCCTTTTAATTACCTTCCTTTCTCTCTCTCTCTAACCCTTTTGGGAAAAAGGGGAGGTAGGGAGGGAGAAGGGAGCGGCAGGCCGAACCCCCTGGCCGCAGGGGGGGGTTGGGGAAAGGTTTCCTGTATTACATACTTTGCTGTATATTTCTGTATATATTGTAAATATTGTATATTTTTGTACATATTCATTGCATTCCATATCTGCTTGTAAAATATAGCTTTCATCTGCTTCTCCGGCTGAGTTAGCTGTGGAATTCTTTTGTGTGTGGGGGGGAACCTTCCTACTCCACCACATATTTGCAACTGTTCCTGTGGTGATTACATGAGCTGAATCCAGGAAATTGCAATATCCCTTCCTTTCCTTCTTGATTCTTTCTCTCTCTCTCTGTCTCCTCTCCTATGTCTCTCCCTTTTTCCCTCTCCTTTTCCTTCCCATTTTCCCTTTGCTCTGGTCCAATCTAATAAACTCAATTCATCAGCTGTTTCACTTCAGCTGACCTTTATTTACTCCAAGAGAATGATTCAAATCTTAGCACAATCCCCCGCTGCTGACCAGAATTGGTACAGGATAGCTGGGTCATGATAAAAATGAGTCCCATGACCAACAAGGAGCTTAGCATATATTTGTGTTGAATGAAAAACATGCCAGAAATAACAGGCCAGGGTGAGACATGTATCCGGAGCTGAGCTAAGCTTTTGACACTATCCTACACAACATCCTGATCTCCTAGCCACTAAAATATCGGTTTGATAATAATACAATTCAATACACCAGGTTGGAAGAGACCTTCAAGATCATCGCGTCCAACCCATCAAACAATCCAACCCACCCAACAACTAGACCATACAGCCAAGCACCCCATCAAGTCTTCTCCTGAACACCTCCAGTGAAGGTGACTCCACCACCTCCATGGGCAGCCCATTCCAATGGCCAATCACTCTCTCCGTGTAGAACTTCTTCCTAACATCCAGCCTAAACCTGCCCTGGCGCAGCCTGAGACTGTGTCCTCTTGTTCTGGTGCTGGATGCCTGGGAGAAGAGGCCAACCTCTGCCTGGCTACAACCTCCCTTCAGGTAGTTGTAGAGAGCAATAAGGTCACCCCTCAGTCTCCTCTTCTCCAGGCTAAGCAACCCCAGCTCCCTCAGCCTTTCCTCATAGGGCTTGTGTTCCAAACCCCTCACCAGCTTTGTTGCCCTTCTCTGGACACGTTCCAGCAAGTCAACATCCTTCCTAAACTGAGGGGCCCAGAACTGGACACAGTACTCAAGGTGCGGCCTAACCAGTGCAGTGTACAGGGGGAGAATGACCTCCCTGCTCCTGCTGGCCACACTGTTCCTGATGCAAGCCAGGATGCCATTGGCCTTCTTGGCTGCCTGGGCACACTGCAGGCTCATGTTCAGCCTACAATCAACAAGTACCCCCAGGTCCCTCTCTGCCTGGCCACTCTCCAGCCACTCTGACCCCAGCCTGTAGCACTGCCTGGGGTTGTTGTGGCCAATGTGCAGAATCCGGCACTTGGATGTGTTCAATCTCATGCCATTGGACTCTGCCCATCTGTCCAGCCTGTCGAGGTCCCTCTGCAAAGCCTCTCTGCCCTCCAGCAAATCAACTGCTGCCCCCAGCTTGGTGTCATCTGCAAATTTACTGATGATGGACTCAATGCCCTCATCCAGATCATCAATAAAGATGTTGAAGAGCATGGGGCCCAGTACTGATCCCTGGGGCACACCACTAGTGACAGGCCACCAGCTGGATGTGGCACCATTCACCACCACTCTCTGGGCTCGGCCCTCCAGCCAGTTCCTAACCCAATGCAGTGTGCTCCTGTCCAAGCCATGGGCTGCCAGCTTGGCCAGGAGTTTGCTGTGGGGGACTGTGTCAAAGGCCTTGCTGAGGTCCAGGTAGACCACATCCACAGGCCTCCCCACATCCACCAGGTGGGTCACCTGATCATAGAAGGAGATCAGGTTGGTCAGGCAGGACCTGCCCCTCCTAAATCCATGCTGGCTAGGCCTGAGCCCCTGGTCATCCTGTAAGTGCTGTGTGATCGCACCCGAGATGACCCGTTCCATAATCTTGCCTGGCACTGAGGTCAGGCTGACAGGCCTATAATTCCCTGGCTCATCCAACCGGCCCTTCTTGTGGATGGGCACCACGTTGGCCAGCTTCCAGTCTTCTGGGACCTCTCCAGTGAGCCAGGACTGCTGAAAAATGATGGAAAGTGGCTTGGACAGCTCATCTGTCAGCAATCTCAGCACCCTAGGATGGATCCCATCCGGTCCCATGGCCTTGTGGGGGTCCAAGCGGCTGAGAAGATCTCTAATTTCCTCTTGGAGCAGCGGGAAACTATGCAGCTCTCTGTCACTTTCTGCCAGCTCTGCAGGCCAGCTGTCTGGAAGACGTTCTGCCCTGCTAGTGAAGACTGAGGCAAAGAAGGTGTTAAGTACCTCTGCCTTTTCCTCATCCTTTGTTACAACGTTCACCTCCGTGTCAACCAAGGAGTGGAGGTTGTCCTTGCCCTTCTTCTTGCTATTGATGTATTTATAGAAGGACTTTTTGTTGTCCTTCACAGCAGAGGCCAGTCTAAGTTCTAAATGGGCTTTTGCCTCCCTAATTTTCTTCCTACACAACCGAGCAACATCCCTAAACATTCTGTAGGTTGCCTCCCCTTTCTTCCAAAGATGATACACCCTCTTTTTTTCCCTAAGTTCTATTAAAAGTTCATTGCCCATCCAGGCTGGCCGTTTGCCCCGGCGGCTCATCTTCCGGCACACCGGCACAGCCTGTTCTTGCACCTTCAATAGTTCTTCCTTGAAGTAGGCCCAGCTCTCCTGGACCCCTTTGTTTTTGAGGGCTGATTCCCAAGGAACCTTCTGAATTAGTTCCTTGAGTAGCCTGAAGTCTGCCCTCCTGAAATCCAGAGTGGAGGTCTTCTTGCTCCCCTCTTGGCTTGGCTGCATACTGAAAACTCTATTATGTCATGGTCACTGGTGCCTAAACACCCTCCGACCACCACATCACCCACCAGCCCTTCCCTGTTGGTGAAGAGGAGGTCAAGCATAGCCTTACCCCTGGTAGGCTCACGCAGCACCTGGGATAAGAAGCTGTCCTCCATGCACTCTAAGAACCTCCTAGACTGCCTCCTCTCTGCTGTGTTGAGATCCCAACAGATATCAGGCAGGTTGAAGTCACCCATGAGAATGAGGTCAGGTGATCTTGAGACAGCCTTAAGCTGCCTATAGAATGCCTCATCAACATCCTCCTCCTGATGGATGGACCACTCAGTGGATAAAGAACTGACTTGATGGCTACACCAAAAGAGTGGCTGTCAATGGGTCCATGTCCAAGTGGAAATCAGTGACAAGGATCAGAAGTCCACAAGGATCAGAGGCCCTCAAGGATCAGTACTGGGACCAAACTTGTTTAACATATTTGTTGGTGACATGGACAGTGTTATTGAGTTCACCCTCAGCGAGTTTGCTGATGACACCAAGCTGTGTGGTGAGCAGACACGCTGGAAGGAAGGGATGCCATCCAGAGGGACATTGACAGGCTGGAGTGGTGAGCCCATGTCAACCTCATGAGGCTCAACAAGACCAAGTGCAGGGTCTAGGGATATTGTACATCAAGTGCAGACAGGCTGCAGGATTGCTATGTCAAAAAGGCCACCTACAAGCCTGAGTTTGATTAGACCACCATACAGGAGTCTCATTAAAGTAAGAACATTTTTGTTAAACTGTATGTATATATATTCCACTCTACAGACATTTAGCCCCAGCCAAAGAAGGCTACGTGAAGGAGTTCTTGAAGGGGGGTATGAAGTTAATTTCCAATGCATCAGTCCAATAGCAAAATCAAGTACCACTTGCAATACAGTGCCGTTGTGCAGGAATGCAAAAGTCTTCCCAAGGAATTTTCCCAGTGTCAGATATTTTAAAAAAGTCTGAGTCACAGAGCATTGCAAAGGTCACCCACATTTCCTATTAACATATGCTAGTTAGTAGTATGAGAGCTTTGAGTAGTTCTTTGAGGCAAAGAGAGCCAAAGGTAACTGCAGAGAGTCCCAGAGAGGAAAATAAACACAGCAACATGAAAAAGATGTTGAGATGGAATGATGTTGAGTTGCTGGAACGTGTCCAGAGAAGGGCAACAAAGCTGGTGAGGTATTTGGAGCACAAGTCCTATGAGGAGAGGCTGAGAGAGCTACCTGAAAGGAGGTTGTAGAGTGATTGAACTTTGGGATGGGCTGCCCAGGGAGGTGGTGGAGTCACCATCACTGGAAGTGTTTAAGAGGGGACTGGATGAAGCACTTGATGCCATGGTTTAGTTGATTAGATGCTGTTGGGTGATAGGTTGGACCCAATGATCTCGAAGGTCTTTTCCAACCTGGTTAACTCTGTATTCTATATTCTGTCATGCATCTGGGTTGGGGCAATCTGTGGTGGGTTAACGCCCATTCTGAAAACAAAAATGAAATAGGGTGGAGGGCTTGCGGGTGCTTTGCCCTCCCTGCAGGGCGTTTTCCCCTGGGAAACTGAGTCTGTTCCACTCCCCCCCTCCCTGCCCAGCTAGGGTATAAAAAGGAGGACACTGCTGCCCACTGCAGGCTGCCATTAAGCATCTCATGCTCTACCAACTGAGCCACATGGTTCCCCCTCCTCTCCCCCATTAAGAGTCTTATGTGCTATGGATAACGTGTCTGACTATGGATCAGAAGATTCTAGGTTTGACTCTTGGCTGGCTCAGCTGCTTTTTATACCCTAGCTGGGCAGGGAGGGGGAGTGGAACAGACTCAGTTTCCCAGGGGCAAAATGCCCTGCAGGGAGGGCAAAGCACCCACAAGCCCTCCACCCTGTTTTGTTTTTGTTTTCAGAATGGGCGTTAACCCACAACGCAATCCCAGGCACCAATATAGGCTGGACAGTGACTGGCTTGACAGCAGTCCTGAAGAAAAGGACTTGGGAGTGCTGGTAGATGAGAAACTCAATGTGAGCTACCAGTGTACACTTGCAGCCTAGAAAGCCAACTGTATCCTGGGTTGAATCAAGAGAAGTATGGCCAGCAGTTCAAGAGGTGATTCTTGCCCTCTACAACACCCTCATGAGACCCACTGGTGTCCAGTTCTGGAGCCCTTATTACAAGAAAGATATGGGTGTGCTGGTACAGTCCAGAGAAGGGTCTTGAGGATGATCAGAGGGCTCCAGCACCTCTACTCTGAGGACAGACCGAGGGAGTTGTGGTTGCTCAGTTTGGAGAAGAGAAGGCTCTGAGGAGACCCTATTGTGGCCTTCCAGTATCTGAAGGGGGCCCACAAGAAAGCTGGTAAGGGACTTTTAGGATGTCAAGTAGTGATAGGACTAGGGGAAATGGATCCAAGCAAGAGGAGGAGAGAAATAGATTAGATATTAGGAAGAAGTTCTTCACCATAAGGGTGGTGAGACATTGGAACAAGTTGCCCAGGAAGGTGGTGGATGCCCCATCCTTGGATGTGTTTAGGGCCAGCCTGAATGTGATTCTGAGCAGCCTGATCTAGTGGAAAGTGTCCCTACCCATGGCAAGGGGTCTGGGACTAGATGATCCTTGAGGTCCCCTCTATCCCTGAGAATTCTGTGACTCTGTGAATGTGCTGGTATGTAATTTTATATCCACTATTTGTTCGTGATTATGACCTCTATAGTAGAGAATCATAAGAAAAGTTTTTTCTACCTCAGTATTAGTAATTGGAGGAGAGGGAGAATATCTTGTTGTGTAGTGAGAACCACACCTATCAGGCCAATCTTCATGAATAAGCTGTGAAAGTGTAAAGCACTTTGCACCAGGTGTCCCAGAACAGGCTATTACTCCCTGGCTGTTTTCCAGGACCATTAAAAAAGAGCTTTTTTAAGGATACAGTAATAATAATAAACAGACCAATATTGTTATGAGGTAAGCATATATAGGACAAGGACTCAAGTGTCTTCTTGCTGGTCCATTTCACAAAAGAAAGGCTTTGGGTTATATATATGTAAATGAATATAGAGCTTTTTCAAGGCAGAGAACCTGTTCTTGTCACTTCTAATCTGCCATAAAAATTCATCATGTGAGAAATATGCATGAGGAATTGAATGGGCATGCATGCAGTATATTATCATTGCATAGGCATTGGAAACCATCTTTCTTAAGTAAGGAAAGAATATCTACAAATTGCTGACATATAAATGTCTCCTTACTGGCATTTGAGCACTGTAGTCTTTTCAGAAAAATGAAAATGGAGATGAATGGGGACAGATGTGATATCTGATCTACTTCTTCAACTCTGTCACATTTTAAGTCATCTTTCTTTGGCTCTGTAAACACCTTCGTGCTCCATACTGCTTCTAAATTGCTGGGGGGGGAACCAAAAACAACAACCAAACAAACATAAAAAAAAAGTACCAGAAAGAGAAAACTGAAGGATTTCCATATGCATTATTCTTTCAAAATTTACAGCAACTGTAGTTTTCTTATTTATTTTAGCAAACTATCTCAGAGACTGCTTTTCTAGCCATTCCAATCTGAATATAATAACTCACTCATTTTCCCTGACCAAAAAAATTCTCAAAGTGGCATATACTATATATGTTTATTCTAGAAATCTGCTATTTGTTTGTTCATAATTTAGGACTTTGAACAAAGTTTTCACATTTCTTCATTTTCACATTTTCTTCTTTCTGCAGAAGAAAAACCCAACTGTTGATGCATATCCCAGATGTGGTACACTAAGTGAAAATGTCCTCCTGCCTGAACACAGAGATCAAGATCCCAAGTGCTACACACTGATATGTAAATAGAGCATTACAATGTAGTTTTAACAGTTTTCCATGCAGATACAAGCCTTTAGTAGAAAAAGAGTCACACAGATACCAGTAAGATTATTTGAACAGGATTCTACTCCATATTGTAGACATTAATATTGAATGGTATTTCTACCAGTTGCATTTGCAAGTATTCATCATCATTTCCTACACATCTATATATCTCATTACAATTGCTGGAAGCTAATTTTCCAAATCCCCAGATTACATAATTAAAATAATTTTTAAATAGAGTTCTTTCAATGGCAACTCAGTATACTTCTTACAACATGGGCAATTACATCTCTTTCAGTACCGTTTTAACAGCATTCCACTTATTGCCCATCAAAAATATTAGAAATCTAACTAAACGAAAGAGAAAAGGAGAAAATAATTTGAGGAAGGTGTAAAGAACATTTGAGAGCTTAAAAGATCTTTACCAATATGTTGCCTTAATGAATAAAAACAGTAACAATGTTTCTCAGAAATTTATCTTTTCACAAAATACCACCCCAACAGAAAGATTACCGGATATGCTGAAATTAATGCAGAATGAACATCAGTAAGCATATTTTGAACAAAGTCAGGAAGCACAGATACACACATACACAAAAGCATTTAAGCATTAAATGCCACATTAACAATTCTGCTTGTCAGAACAGTAATTCTGAGTATACTTTCACAATTAAAACTGAATTCATACCTTCAAAATTGCTGTCATTTCATCGCCAACTTGATTTTTGTGCTTATTTCTGTTATCAGTCTGCCATCCAAAAATTAATCCGCCCCTTCAGAGAAACAAAATTCAGCAAATCATTGTGCTTGTGCCAACATAAGGAGGGCAGTATGACCACCAGATACAGTAGTGGATCATGACTGCTCCCTGCCATCTTAGGTTAAATATATCCTTGCAAAAAGAAAACTTAGATTAATCAGATGGGCTATGGGGATGATTAAGGGACTGGAGAACGTGCCCTATGAGGAGAGACTGAGAGACCTGGGGCTTTTTAGTCTGGAGAAGAGAGGACAGACAGGGGATTTAATAAATGTTTACAAATATCTAAAGGCTGGGTGTCAAGAGGGAGGGGATAGTCTCTTCTTGGCTGTACCCTGTGATAGGGCAAGGGGCAATGGCTATAAACAACAGCACAGGAGGTTCCACCTCAACATGAGAAGGAACTTCTTCACTGTGAGTGTCATGGAGCACTGGAACAGGCTCCCCAGACAGGTTGTGGAGTGTCTTTTTCTGGAGACTTTCAAGACCCATTCATATGTGACCTGTCCTAGATTCTATGGTCCTGCTCTGGCAGGGGCATTGGACTCGATGATCTCCAGAGGTCCCTTCCAACCCCTAAAACCCTGTGATCTTGTGATTTTTGAACAAAGCACTCCTATCAAGTATTCCTATTCAATCAAAAATTTTGCCCCAGATGGACTTCCCAAGTTTATGAGTTAAGGATAATTATAGGTAGTGAAAAATTGGAATTATTTTCCTTTATATATTTGGGGACTTTGAACACTGAATGAAGTAGAAGCAAGCCAAAAACACCAGTCACTGATGGAGGAAAAGGAGGAAATCATACGAGAATATTTTGCTTTCATACCACTGAGTTACTTTAATTTTTATAAGATTACAACATGAGGGTGTTTTTTTTGGTATTGTGTTGCTTGGCAAACTTTTATCTTACACCACATATTGCTGTTCAAAGAATGAATCTAAGCATTTTTATCTAAGAAAAGAAATTAAAAGACAAGAAAAGGAAAAAGACAAGGAAAGACAGAAAAGATGAAAAGAAAAAGGAAGGGAAGGTTTGGGAAGGGAAGGTTTGGGAAGGGAAGGTTTGGGATGGGAAGTTTTGGGAAGGTTTGGGAAGGGAAGGTTTGGGAAGGGAAGGGAAGGTTTGGGAAGGTTTGGGAAGGTTTGGGAAGGGAAGGTTTGGGAAGGTTTGGGAAGGTTTGGGAAGGGAAGGTTTGGGAAGGGAAGGGAAGGTTTGGGAAGGGAAGGTAAGGGAAGGGAAGGTTTGGGAAGGGAAGGTTTGGGAAGGGAAGGTTTGGGAAGGTTTGGGAAGGTTTGGGAAGGGAAGGTTTGGGAAGGTTTGGGAAGGTTTGGGAAGGTTTGGGAGTTTGGGAAGGGAAGGGAAGGGAAGGGAAGGGAAGGGAAGGAAGGGAAGGGAAGGGAAGGGAAGGGAAGGGAAGGGAAGGGAAGGGAAGGGAAGGGAAGGGAAGGGAAGGGAAGGGAAGGGAAGGGAAGGGAAGGGAAGGGAAGGGAAGGGAAGGGAAGGGAAGGGAAGGGAAGGGAAGGGAAGGGAAGGGAAGGGAAGGGAAGGGAAGGGAAGGGAAGGGAAGGGAAGGGAAGGGAAGGGAAGGGAAGGGGGGGGAAAGTGGTGTATTGTGATAAACGCTCTTGAATTGTAATATCACTACTGCCTCTCTTTATTATGTGTTAATAAATTTCAGTCTTCTGTGACTTTATAATCAGAATCAACAAATTTAAAACTAATAATGTCTTAATCAGAAGAAAACACTGATTCTGTTATTTTCTTTTCTTAGTGTTACTTTGTTCATAATCCACGTAAATAAGTGTTACCTCTATTTATGTTGAGAAGACATTTACTGATGTTCAGCTCTGCTAAAGCTGAATTACAGTAATATTCTGTCATTGTCTGCAGATGGTATCTCAATGTATAGAGTGAATAAAGTTACCTTTAATGTCAAGGTAAATATATCAAAATCAGGTACCTCCTTGTCTGAGTTCTGTCAAATCCTCTTGAGTAGCTATAACCATTTGAGACTCCAGATGGAATGAAATTAAAAACAATTTGATTAAATGTAGTGGGAAAGTAATTTGGGACATTAAGTATTTATTAAAGGAATCTGGTTTTGAACAACTGTCTTACACTTGGTAATTACCATTACTAGTAAACAAAATATGTGCCAGCATAGCTTTATAGAGCATGCATGAAGGCAATACATGAGTATTGAACACAAACATAAATCTGAACACTTTTTAAAGCATATTCATTGGACTCTCACAGTATACAAAAGTATGTTTTAGTAACATTGCAGTTTCATGACATTGCACTTGGTTGAATGAAGTGTAACTATGATTAATTTCAAATATATATTTGCCCAGGGTTATTAATGAGTTAGTCTGTTAATGTACAATCTGTTGTGAAAGCTTTGGAGTGGAAATTTTGTAGATGCATAAATTCCTGTTTAAAATTTCTTAAATCATCCAGAGATAAAAAATTATACTTAAATATCTGTACTGAGAGAAGGTATGTGGGTTTGAAAATTCCCCCAACATAAAATTGCCAGACCAGCTCAATTGGAAGCAAATGAAGCTGTCTTTACAAACAAAGCTACAATCTAAAATGAAATGCAATGAATATGTCCAAAATACACAATATTTGCATGTATTTACAATTTGCAAACAGCACAAGAACCCCCTGGACAAACCAGTGAGCTAATAACTTCCCCACTCCCTACCCCTTTCCCTACTCCTCTGTACACAATAGAGAAGAGAGAAGAGCAGAGTTGTTTGTTAGATTATCAGCCACAACAAAGCAACACAGCCAAGGTCAGCAAAGCCAGCAGAAGTCAGAGCTAGTATCTGCTAGAGTGAAGAAACCAAAAAGAGAGAAAAAGTTAGGCTACACAACTAACTTATGTTTATAATCTGACCAATGGATTATTTAGAATTTATCATTATTTTCCTTTTTATATCCAATAGTAATTTATTTACATTCTACAACTTTCTGTTCGAGATCTGTGGAAACTTCCAGGCACAGCCTAAAACTGCCACAAAAGGTTATTCTCTTTTTTTCCTGTTTACTACTTTTTATTTTCACAAACTCAAGACCTTGAAAAAAAAATATCACCTGGATATCTGGATATGAGAACAAGTAGGTATCATCCATGTTCTGCAGGTCTGAGTTTGCTTTTATATATTCAAGTACTGAGTCACCATCCCTGGAGGTGTTCAAGAGGGGATTGGACGTGGCACTTGGTGCCATGGTCTAGTCATGGGGTCTGTGGTGACAGGTTGGACTTGATGATCTTCGAGGTCTCTTCCAACCTTAGTCATACTGTGATACTGTGATACTTCCACTGTTGTTACCTCATGCAGTTGATTCTGGTTGTATTAATACCACAATTTTAACACCACAACAGAAAGGCAGAAAAACAAATTATCTGTGTTATATATATATGTTTGTATACCCTTCACTTCATGAACTATTCTCAGTCCATTCTGAGAGTTATGAGGCTTATCTAGTAAAGGGAATATTTTTTCTAGAAAGTTAATTCCTTCTTGTTGAGACACTGTTGTTTGCTTTGGGCTCCCCTTTTGGAGATGTTTTGTAAAATAAGCAACAAGAACAACAAAACAAACAAACAAAAAACCACAACCAAACCAGGAATCAAATCCCCTAACCCAAAAATTAGTCAGAACAGTGCACATGTAAGAATTACCTTTCACAGTATCACAGTATCACTAAGGTTGGAAGAGACCTCGAAGATCATCAAGTCCAACCTGTAACCACAAACCCCATGACTAGACCATGGCACCAAGTGCCACGTCCAATCCTCTCTTGAACACCTCCAGGGACAGTGACTCCACCACCTCCCTGGGCAGCCCATTCCAATGGCGAATCACTCTCTCAGTGAAGAACTTTCTCCTCACCTCGAGCCTAAACTTCCCCTGGCGCAGCTTGAGACTGTGTCCTCTTGTTCTGGTGCTGGTTGCTAGAGAGAAGAGGCCAACCCCTTCCTGGCTACAACCACCCTTCAGGTAGTTGTAGACAGCAATGAGGTCGCCCCTGAGCCTCCTCTTCTCCAGGCTAAACAATCTCTCCTTATAGGGCTTGTGCTCAAGGCCTCTCACCAGCCTTGTTGCCTTTCTCTGGACACGTTCAAGTGTCTTGATGTCTTTCTTAAACTGAGGGGCCCAGAACTGGACACAATACTCAAGGTGTGGCCTAACCAATGTAGAGTACAGGGGCACAATGACCTCCCTGCTCCTGCTGGCCACACTATTCCTAATGCAGGCCAGGATGCCGTTGGCTCTCTTGGCAACCTGGGCACACTGCTGGCTCTTGTTCAGGTGGCTGTCAACCAGCACCACCAGGTCCCTCTCTGTTTGGCAGCTCTCCAGCCACTCCGACCCCAGCCTGTAGCTCTCAGTTAGCTACAAAAGCTTTCCAAACAGCCAGGCGGCTTGGTGGTTTATTCCAATAAATTTCTATGTAATGTTTACTCTTAGGGTATGATTCTCAAAATAAAAGATGCTTTATCCTACTTCAAGAATTTTTGCATCAAGGTATAAACAGAAATTCAAGTATAGTACTGGGATAGGTGACATAAGTGATTTAAATAGCAAACTATCTGAACAAAATATACACTTCTAGGTTGTTTGTTCGTTTGTCTACAGTTTTGTTTTTTTTAGGTGACACTGGTTTTCTATGTGCAACAAAGAATAAGTTAAACAAACAAACCAACCAACCCCTCAGTTTAGGAAGGATGTTGAGTTGCTGGAGCGTGTCCAGAGAAGGGGAACAAAGTTGGTAAGGGGCTTGGAACACAAGCCCTATGAGGAGAGACTGAGGGAGCTGGGGTTGCTTAGCCTGGAGAAGAGGAGGCTCAGGCGAGACCTTATTGCTCTCTAAAACAACCTGAAGGGAGGTTGTAGACAGGCAGTGATTGGTCTCTTCTCCCAAGCAACAAGCACCAGAACAAGAGGACACAGTCTTAGGCTGTGCCAGGGGAGGTTTAGGCTGGAGGTTAAGAGGAAGTTCTACACAGAGTGATTGCCCATTGGAATGAGGTGGTGGAGTCACCGTCACTGGAGGTGTTCAGGAGGAGACTTGATAGGGTGCTTGGTTGCATGGTTTAGTCGATTAGGTGGTGTTGGATGATAGGTTGGACACGATGATCTTGAAGGTCTCTTCCAACCTATTCTATTCTATTCTATTCTATTCTATTCTATTCTATTCTATTCTATTCTATTCTATTCTATTCTATTCTATTCTATTCTATTCAACATCCTGTCACTTCTATGTTTCTCATTTTTCCCTGACCATATGAATAGTTCCCTAACCATTTCATAGTTTTCTTTCACATTAATGATAGAATATTAATTTTAAAAAAAGTAAAGGTAAAAACAAGATAAAAGCCAGAGCATGCAATGTGTAAGATGCACTTTGAGAAGTAGTGTGAAGTCACTATAGTCTAGAGAAAACTTGCAAAGATTTAGGTACATCTCAGTCATAATCACATTTTAATTTTATGACTCAGTTAAAAGGATATTCAAACATATTTGACCAGTCAAAGGTACTCAACATTCTACAGGATCCTGTCCTCAAAATGGAAATGTCTTCTTTTGCTAAACAATTTTGGGCACAGCAGATACATATATATTATTTTGATGTCTATTTCGAAGAATCTCACTTGGGAAGAAAACAGGCTATTTAATTTCACACCACATTATATCTTTTTACCTGTTTAGATGGGATGTCAGTTACCTAAAATATTAGGTTCTTCCTTTTTATCTGTAATATAAGCCAAATTGTGCACAGATTTCTTTATTTCTTTTTTAAAGCTTCTATATTTACAGTTAGAAACACAATCTAAAAATTATCTAAGCCATATCATGAGACTTGGAAGTATTTAGATCACAAGTGTTATTTAAGGATTAATCTTGAAGAACATTAGATCATTATGTGTCTAGTTCTTTTAAAATAAAATAAAGAAAAATGTTTCCTTCAATCTAGAACTCATGAATAAAAATCAAATATTGTTCAAGAGCAGTTATGAGGTGGTGATAAGCCATAGAGTAGTTCAGATTATCATGGATATCCTGCTGACTGTACTGCAATGAAAAGGACAAATTATAAAGCTCAAGACAAAAATGGACACTTTTTATTGCTTTCTCACAGAAAATAACTCTTCAGCAAGCTGAAATTAAAGGGAGGAAATGCATGTTGGATGATAATTCACAAACTTGATATTAAGTACATTGTGGGCATTGGAGTACAAACAAAAAAATGGATAAAAATTTTGGTTTAATGAAATTGAGCTCAGATTTATACCCTAACAACACAAAACCTATCACTGAATATAATGTCCTGGTTTGAGCTAGAACAAAACTAATTCTGTTCAATGACTTTATTTTTTCTGCTAAGTATCCTCTAACTGCACTTTTAAAAGTCAAAGGCATATTTTTGCAAAAAGTGTCTGCTTCTAAAGTGATAACATCTTTGTTTATAGTTGCTACCAAACATTGATAAGAGTCTTATACTTGCTCCTACAGAGATGAAGATTGCTGCTAAATCTCATGCAACACTTTGGGGTTGCAGAAAGCAATAAACAAATTGCATGTTCAGGGAGGAGAGGACAGGACAGGTGACCCCAAACTGACCAAGAAGATGTTCTATTTCATGACATCTATATTGCATTCAGTATAAAGCTGAGGGATCATAAGGGTCAAGGTTTCTTCTTCAGTGGCTGGCATCTGAGGAGGACTGCCCATTGTGCCTTCAATCCCAATCCTTGTGTTTCTGTGTGTACAGTTCCAGAATCCAGCTCATATATTCATAGAATCATAGAATCATAGAATCATAGAATCACAGAATCATAGAATCATAGAATGGTCTGGGTTGGAAGGAACCACCAAAGGTCATCTAGTCCAAACCCCACTGCTG
Organism: Picus viridis; assembly: GCA_033816785.1. Taxonomy (NCBI): domain Eukaryota; kingdom Metazoa; phylum Chordata; class Aves; order Piciformes; family Picidae; genus Picus; species Picus viridis. The sequence goes on from CM066566.1 coordinate 64,082,734, forward strand.
CAAGCAGGGGCATCCTCAACTAGATCAGATTGCACAGAGACCTGTTGAGCCTCACTTTGAATATCTCCAGGAATGGAGCCCAAACTACCTCTTTGGGCAACCTGTTCCAGTGTTCCTGCTCCCTCATTGTAAAGAACTTGTTCCTGACATTTAATCTAAATCCACTCTTCTCTAGTTTGAAGCCACTGCCCCTGTATGCCCTCCAGACAGGAATCCTATTCATGTCTGTAGCTGAGTTTAGTCTGGGACTTCTCCAGTGCCTACCCTCAGCACCAGCAGTGACAGTGACATAATTGCTATCAGGGAGATTGAGTTCAACATCAATTTTATATCTATTTTTATCTCAGTATCACAGTATATTAGAAGTTGGAAGGGACCTCAAGATATCATCAGGCCCAATCCCCCTGCTAAAGCAGGATCACTTAGGGCAGCCTGCACAGGAATGCATCCATGTGGGTTTTGAAAGTCTTCAGAGAAGGAGACTCCACAACCTCCCTGGGCAGCCTGTTCCAGTGATCCATTGTCCTCACTGTAAAGACATTTCTCCTCATGTTGAGGTGAAATCTTCTATGCTCAAGTTTGAACCTGTTGTTTCTTGTCTTATTACTGTACACCACCAATTAGACCTTGGCCCCCTCCACTTGACACCCACCCCTCAGACATTTAGATATGTTAATGAGATCCCCTCTCAGTCTTCTCAAGACTAAACAGCATCAGGGCTCTCAGTCTCTCTTCATAGGGGAGATGCTCAAGTCCTCTAATCATCCTTGTGGCTCTCTGTTGGATTCTCTTCAGCAGATCCCTGTCTCTCTTGAACTGGGGAGCCCAAACCTGGATGCAGTATTCCAGGTGTGGTCTCACCAAGGCAGATTAGAGAGGTAGAGAAACCTCCTTAGACCTGCTGGACACTATTTTCTTGATGCATACTAGGATACCATTTGCTCTCTTGGCCACAAGGTCACATTGTTGTTCCATGGAGAACTTGCTGTCCACCTGCACTCCAAGGTCTTTCTCCATGGAGCTGCTTTCTAACAGGGCAGCCCCTAACCTGTACTGGTGCCTCTTATTATTCCTCCCCAGATGCAGGACCCTGCACTTGTCCTTATTAAACTTCATGAGGTTTGCCTCCACCCAGCTCTCCAGCTTGTCCAGATCTCATTGGATGGCAGCACAGCCTGATGGGGTGTCAGCCACCCCCCCAGTTTTGTGTCATCAGTGAACATGCTGAGGGTACTCTCAATCTCCTCATTCAGGTCATTGATAAAGCTATTGAACAAAACTGGACCCAGTACTGATCCCTGGGGAACACCCATGGCCACAGACCTCCAAGTTGACTCTGTACCACTGATGATAACCCTCTGAACTCTGTTGTCAAGCCGGTTTTCAATCCACCTCACAGACCAGTTGTTTATGTCACATTTCCTGAGCTTTTCTATGAGAATGTTATGGGAAATAGTATCAAAAGCCTTACTGAAGTCAAGGTATATGACATCCATTGCTCTTCCCTCATCTACCCACTTGGTCATAATTTCATAGAAGTCTATCAGATTAGTCAGGCAGGATCTCCCCTTGGTAAATCCATGTTGGCTACTCTGATAACCTTCTTGTCCTCCATGTGGTTAGAGATGACCCCCAGGATGAGCTGCTCCATCATCTTTCCAGGGATGGAGGTGAAGCTGACTAGTCTATAGTCCTCCTTGCATTTTTTGAAGACTGGAGTGACATTTGCTCTCTTCCAGTTCTCAGACACCTCTCCTGTTCTCCACGATTTTCAAAGATGATGGAGAGAGGTTCAGCAACAGTATCAGCCAGCTCTCTCGGTCGTCATGGTTGCACCCCATCAGGGCCCATGGACTTGTTTGTCTTCAGTTGGTATAAGAGATCTCTAACCCGGTCCTGACTGACTAGTGGAATGTCCACATCTCTCCAGTTCTACCCCTTGTTCCCAGCAACTGAAGTTCCTGAGGTCCGGTCTTAGGAGTAAAGACTGAGGCAAAGAAGGCATTCAGCAACTCAGACATCTCTACATCATCAGTTACCATATCTCCCATATCATTCAGTAGTGGGCACACCTTTTGCCTGCTCTTCCTTTTATCATTGACATATTTGAAAAAACTCTTCTTGTTCTCTTTCACCCCTCTGGAGATACTTAGATCCAGGAGGGCCTTGGCCTTCCTTGTTGCATCACTACATTCTCTGGCTCTCTCTCTATAACCCGCCCAACTGACTAGTCCTTTTTTCCACATATTGTAAACCGCCTTTTTCTTTTTGAATTTTACTAAGAGTTCCTTGTTTATCCATGCAGGTCTTCTGCCTGCCTTACTTGATTTTTTTTCAAGGGAATACCTTTCTCTTGAGGTTGGAGGAGGTAATGTTTGAATGTTAACCAGCTCTCTTGGGCACCCCTTCCTTCCAGAGCCCTAGCCCACTGGGTATTTCTAAATTCTTGAAGAGGGGAAAGTTGGCCCTCTTAATGCCCAGGGTTGAAATTTTACTTACCACCCTGCTTCTTTGTCTGTTGATATTAAACTCTAACATGTTATGGTCACTGCAACCAAGATTACTCCCAACCTTAACACCATCAACCAGTCCTTCTTTGTTAATACCAGTTCCAGCATTGCACTTCTCTTTGTTCTTCAACTGCTTGCAAGAGAAAGATGTCATCAATGCACTGCAGAAACTTTTTGCACTGTTCGTGCTTGGCTGTGTGATCTTTCCAACTAATATCAGCATTATTGAAGTTTCTCATGAGCATAAGGGCACTTGATCTTGAGGCTACTTCAAGCTGCCCATAGAAGGCCTTGTCAGTAGCTTCTTCCTGGTTCGGTGGTCTGTAATAAACACTCACAACCATACCTTCCATGTTTGTATGTCCCTTCACTCCTACCCACAAACTTTCAATGCTTTTATCATCTCCCCCTGGTTTAAGCTCCACACATTCCAGTTGCTTATTAACATAGAGAGCAGCTCCACCACCTGACCTTGTCAGTCTGTCCTTCCTGAAAAGTACATAGTCATCCATGACCACATTCCAGTCGTGGGAGCTGTCCCACCATGTCTCTGTAATTGCAACAAGATCATAGCCCTTTGACTGAACCCAGATTTCTAGTTCATCCTGCTTATTTCCCATGCTTCTTGTGTTGGTATGCAGACACTTCAGAGACTTAGCAGAGGAGCATCTCTTACCATTGTGGGTGTCACATAAACCGCTATTCCCTACAGCCCCTGGGACAGCAGTGAAGCTGGTACTTTGCCTCACAACTGTCCCAGGAATGTCCTCAGTGAGGTTCACTTTTCCCTCTTCCCCCTTCAAAATTAGTTTAAAGACCTATCAATCAGCCATGCCAGTTCTTGTCCCAGGATTCTTTTTCCTCTTAGAGACAAGCAGATTTTTCCAATAGTTAGCAGGCCTGGGGTCTTGCAGAGCAGCCCAAAATCCTGCTGTAGACACCAGTCCAACAGCCAGCCAGGCATTAATCTGCCGGATTTTCATGCTTATTGCATCATTAGGCATAGCTAATGGGGGGACAGAAGCAAATGCTACTTGTGCTCCTGACCCTTTAACCATTCATCCCAGGGCTTTTTATCATTATTCTTTTCACTAAAGCTATTTTATTTTTCTTTTACAGTTCATAAGTGTCTCTCCCTTATTACCATCTCTTCCCCTTCGGGAATGGAGCTGGGTTAATAGAAAGCCTCTGACATTTGTTTAGTGGCTGGCCGAGCCCTAAACATTTATCTTTTTTTTTTTTCTTTTTTTTTCCACTGGTACAGACAGAACAATGTGGATTAACATAGTTGATTTCCTAAATTTTATTACCATGCATATTAGGAAGCACAGTGCAATACAATCAAATTCCAATTTTGTCAGTAAATTGACTTTTATTACTTTAAAATTACCTTGTACTTCTTGTCACTAGTCACATTCTTGCTGTTTGTTCTCCTATCACTTTTTCTTTTATTTACAATAATTCAAAGCTTTCTGATTTGTTCTTTGATATAGAATGTTACACCAAAATATGAAAATATTTCAGTGAAATTGAAGGTATGTAGTGGTCACACTATGGAGATAATACTTTCCTGAGAGAGTGAAAAATGGTACTTAAGTAATTATAAAGCAGGATAAAAGTACTTGTATTAGGGGGAGGGAAGATAACAACAGAATATAAGTGACATGTAAACTCATACATAAGTATTTTATTTTTAGAATGCTGTTGTTTTGTTTTATTTTGTTTTTTTATAGGCGATAAGGGCCACCTGTCTCAGATATTCATTGTTCATAATATTCTGTGTTCATTTAAATTTGTAGGTAGTGATGTCAAAAAAAAAAAAAAAGATCCAGGTTTTCTGAAGAAAAAGAAACAACATTTAGGAATATTAATGTTCTAAAATCATATAGAACTGCAAATTCTTCTTCCATACATACACTGAAGCATTTGCTACAGATGGCAGCAGTACTACTCAGCTGAAAATTTGAATGATTCAGTCTTTTAAACACCAAAAATCATGTTCAAATGAAAAGATATAATGAGAAAATTGAAAGAAGATCAATAATCTCTAAATATAAATAACTTTACTGAGCACAGACCTTTGCCTGTTAAATTGATTTTTGGTGTGATGACCAAAAGTGCAAGTGCTATAAATAGATCTAATTAAAAAAAAAATCTTAATGGAATGGTAGACAGCAGGAATCAAATCTTGAATGTGGAGGTGTGCCTCTGTGTTTTTGACATGGTAACAGAGATAATTATACCAGATAAAGGCAAAGCCGTTCTAAACAATCCTACCATTCATACAAACTTCTGTGTAAGATAACAAAGAATATTTTCTAGGATCCTCTGAAAATCACATCTCAGTGAAAGAAAGGCTGAATTGTACACTGGGAAAATGCTAAAATTTGGCACTTTTTATCAGGTAACAAACAATAATCTTAACAAGGCTAAAAAGAAACATGCAAATGGTGAGACCACACCTGGAGTACTGCGTCCAGTTCTGGAGCCCATATTACAGGAGAGATGTGGACGTGCTGGAGCGTGTCCAGAGAAGGGCCACGAGGATGATCAGAGGGCTGGAGCACCTCTCCTATGAGGACAGACTGAAGGAGTTGGGGCTGTTCAGTCTGGAGAAGAGAAGGCTCCGAGGTGACCTCATTGTGGCTTTCCAGTATCTGAAGGGGGCCTACAGGAAGGCTGGGGAGGGACTTCTCAGGATCTCAGGTAGTGATAGGACTAGGGGGAATGGAATGAAGCTGGAAATGGGGAGATTCAGGCTGGATGTGAGGAAGAAGTTCTTTACCATGAGAGTGGTGAAGCCCTGGAATGGGTTGTCCAGGGAGGTGGTTGAGGCCCAGTCCCTGGAGGTGTTTAAGACCAGGCTGGACGAGGCTCTGGCCAGCGTGATCTAGTGTAGGGTGTCCCTGCCCATGGCAGGGGGGTTGGAACTAGATGATCCTTGTGGTCCCTTCCAACCCTGACTGATTCTATGATTCTATGATTCTATGATTCTAAATACACCAGAAGACAAACCAAAACAGGTATATGTGATTTCTTTCTGTAAGATACAGTACAGATAGACTGGTACATGGTGATAGATTTCCTCACAGTAGTTCTCATTGTAGTCTGGGACAGAAGGCTATAAAAGTGAATAAAAGCAAGAAAGGTGGTAATACATTAAGACTACCTTTCCTTTAAAATGCGACATTACTCTCATAAATGTGTTAAAAGATAAATATTTGTCATATTTCCAATGCACACTTTTGATTACAGCTATCTGTGTACACATGAAAGATGAAGTCCGAGTAACAGACCTCATTTACCTGGACCTGAACAAAGCCTTTGACACTCTCCCGCACCACATCCTGTTCTCCAAGCTGGGTTTGGTGGATGGACCATTCAGTGGATAAAGAATTGGCTTGAGGGCTGCACCCAAAGGGAGGCTGTCAATAGGTCCATGCCCAAGTGGAGACCAGTGAACAAGTGAAGTCCCTCAGGGATCAGTACTGGGACCAGTCTTGTTTAACATCTTTGCTGGTGACATGGACAGTGGCATTGAGTGCACCCTCAGAAAGTTTGCTGATGACACCAAACTGTGTGGTGCAGTAGACACACTGGAGGAAAAGGATGCCATCCAAAGGGACCTCAACAGGCTGGAGAGGGGAGCCCATGACAACCGCATGAGGTTCAACAAGACCAAATGTAAGGTCCTGCATCTGGGTCAGGCAATCCCAAGCACTGATACAAGCTGGAGAGCAATTGGCTTGAGAGGAGCCCTGAAGAAAAGGACTTTGGGGGTGCTGTGCTCACTATGAGCCACCAGTGTGCACATAAAGCACAGAAACCCGATCACATCCCGGGCTGCATGAAGAGAAGCATAGCCAGCAGGTCGAGGGAGGTGATTCTCCCCCTGTATTCCACTCTGGTGGGACCCCACCTGGAGTACTGTGTCCAGTTCTGGTGCCCCAATTACAGGAAGGAACTGGAGATGCTGGAACATGTCCAGAGAAGGGCCATGAGGATGATTAGAGGGCTGAAGCACCTCTCCTATAAGGACAGACTGAGGGAGTTGGGGCTATTCAGTCTAGAGAAAAGAAGGCTCCGAGAAGACCTTATTGTGGCCTTCCAGTATCTAAAAGGGGCCTACAAGAAAGCTGGTGAGGGACTTTCTAGGGTGTCAGGTAATGACAAGATGAGGGGGAATGGAAAAAAAAAATAGAAATGGGTGGATTCAGATTGGATATTAGGAAGAAGTTCTTACCCATGAGTGTGGTGAGACACTGGAACAAGTTGCCCAGGGAGGTGGTAGAAGCCCCACCCCTGGAGGTTTTTAAGGCCAGGCAGGATGTGGCTCTGAGCAACCTGATTTGGTGTGAGGTGTCCCTGCCCATGGCAAGGGGATTGGAACTTGATGATCTTTGAAGTCCCTTCCAAGCCTAACAATTCTATGATGAAAGGGACCAATTAAAAACTATTTTTTAAAAAAATCAATAAAAAGTTTAACACTAAGGCAAAGATGGCAACATCTTTACTTCAACCCAACTTTTGCTTCAGTCTTTGTATTTCATTTGTTTATAATTCTATTCCAGAAGTATGAATGAGTTACAGTATTTTGAAGTTTTGAGTGTAACATTATATTTACTTCTTTGTTAGATTAAAAATAATATAAATAAATTAAGGAAAATGAATCTTTAAAAGTAGCTACTTGCCTTTTGCTGTAAAAAGCCTGCTAAAACCATCCTTGTAACTTCTTACACCAATAAATTTTGCTTGGTTAAAACCCATATGATAATAAAAATAAGCTAATGAGCATTCACCTTCTATAATATAATAGCCATATATTAATCCCTCCAAGAAAATACATCAAAATTTTTTTGTGACACATTGTGGATTAAGTCTCAGGCTGCACCAGGGGAGGTTTAGGCTGGATGTTAGGAAGAAGTTCTATACAGAGAGAGTGATTGCCCATTGGAATGGGCTGCCCGGGGAGGTGCTGGAGTCACCATCATTGGAGGTGTTCAGGAGGAGACTTGATGGGGTGCTTGGTGCCATGGTCTAGTTTTTTGGGCGAGTTGGATTGGTTGATGGGTTGGACACGATGATCTTGAAGGTCTCTTCCAACCTGGTTTATTGTATTGTATTGTATTATATTGTATTGTATTGTATTGTATTGTATTGTATTGTATTGTATTGTATTGTATTACTTAACAGGCTTGTTTGTATAGCTACCTGTTCAACAGGAATTTGTTACAAGAAATATTTAATTATACCGTCAATATCAGGTGTTTGACAGTAATGAATTGACCAGCAATTCTTTACATTGAATGAATGTTCACAAAAAAGCAACAAAAAACACCCACAAACCAACAAATGTATAGAATCATGAGAGTTTTCTCTGCAACTGTAAACCCAGAAATGTAGGAAAAATGGAACAGAAGGGGTTCTAATACAAAGAAGTATTTCCCGAAACTGAAGATGAAAAGAATGGCTATTATATAATTTCTAATTAAATGAGTTCCAAGATATGGACTGAAAAATGGAATTAATAATTTTTTTAATGTTTTTGTGTTACCCCTCGTGTCTTCATTAATCCTCTGTTGTTTTGTATAAAAGCTCCTGATACTTTGCAGTCAAGTAGACCTTATAATTGTACATTTGTTCACCAAAATATCAACTTTAATTTTTGCTTCTCTGCTATTAAATACACATTTTTCAGAAATTTATGCATTAGCAGATTCTCAAATTTCCTAGCTTAATGATGGAAAACATTTAAAAAATAAAAATTGTGTGTATATTATTATGACTCCTTTTATTATTACTGAATAAACTTTTGGCTGGTGCAAGTGAAGGTATCTTTGTCAGGCACAGAATCATAAGATTAAATGGGTCCTTGCTTATTTCATATATGTGTCATGTTCAGTTAAAGATGATATGGTTGAATGTTTAGTAAAGTAACTTAGGTTTGCTGTCTGACTGCTCTACATGGCAACAACTGGGACCCCCTCCAGAGTCCTCCTTCCTTGAAGGAAGGAGGGAGTTTTATCAATGGAGTGAGAAGGAAAATGAAAGAGACAGCAAGACTGAAAACTTGCACTATCTTGTGCAAATCAGAGTGCCTTCATGCAGCAGGGAGCAGATATAAAGCCAAGCGAGTCTCAGAGACCAGGAAAACAAAACTTTTTTCTTAGGGAAAAAAGATGGCTCTATGTGGAGTTTTTTGACTTAGGAAGAAGACATTAAAAACTTTTGGATCAGAAAGCAATATCACAGTATGACCAAGGTTGGAAGAGACCTTGAAGATCATCAAGTCCAACCCATAAGCACAGACCTCACGACTAGACCATGGCACCAAGTGCCACATCCAGTCCCCTCTTGAACACTTCCAGGGATGGCGACTCAACCACCTCCCCGGGCAGCCCATTCCAATGGCAAATCACTCTCTCGGTGAAGAACTTTCTCCTCACCTCCAGCCTAAACTTCCCCTGTTGCAGCTTGAGACTGTGTCCTCTTGTTCTGGTGCTGGTTGCTAGGGAAAAGAGGCCAACCCCTTCCTGGCTACAACCACCTTTCAGGTAGTTGTAGAGAGCAATGAGGTCTCCCTGAGCCTCCTCTTCTCCAGGCTAAACAACCCCAGCTCCCTCAGCCTCTCCTCACAGGGCTTGTGCTCAAGGCCTCTCACCAGCCTTGTTGAGAAGTAACCTAAAATATACGGGGAATAGTTAGTGCCTGAGATATAATTTTATTTTAATGTCTCACAGAGAAAATCTGAGTTGTTTTCTTTAAAGAATAGTTTTCCCTAACTTATTATTCTGTGCTTTGAAAACTGGAATGGAAGCTTTTTGGTGTTAGAAGGAGTGGTTGTTCTAAGGAAAAGGAGAAGGAAGTTCAGCACAGCAACTCACAGTATAAAAGAGATATTAACAGACTGTCACTAATGTCAGTTCCTGTTCTTTCCTGCATCCTAAGCTGTCAAAAAAGCGATCAGGAAACTCATACCCTCATAATTTTTTATAAACAAGGGTGCAGGAAACTCTGAGTATGTGTGAATGAATAATGAAATTTTTAAGCTCTGGTCCTATAGCTGTAATGCATCAGAGTCTCCCAGATATTCGGATTTATTTTAGTTTTAGACCTCTTTTAGGCAATATTGCTTTGCAGATGTATCTATGGCTTTAATTCCAGAACATTTTATTTGGAGGTGAAAAGAAATGTTGTGGTACCGTTAACTGCTGTCTCTTTCACATGCTTATTACTAGAGTTAGCTTTCGACAGCACACAGGGAATGTACACATACAGGATAGCAATCTGAAATTCATATTTGTTATAAAGATAGAATAACTCTCCATTCCTTCAAAATTAACTGTGCTATAATAAGTAGTCATTAATGAGCTGAACTACCTGTAGCTTATTGCTTGAGCATAATGGAAAAGAGATGATTTCTTCTCTTTGCTGTAGCAGTACCTTCTGTGAGCTACTTCTATGAGTTTGGGCCTAGGTCTGTAACATGAGTAGTTGTATTAAAACAATTTGTTCGAAGGAATTAACACTTACATGATCACATGTAAATGTATTTAAAAGAACAGAGTCACACCTATGAGTAGTAAACTCTACCTTTTGATTTAAAACTTTGTCCTGTCATATTCTAGATCTCAAACACACAGAAAACATATATGCCTACAAGACCTTAATAACAAAATTGTTATCTTTTCCCAATACAAGAAAAGAAAAATGGAATAAAACAAGCACATGTAAGCAGTAGCAAAGTAATAGTGGTGAGCATGAGAAGACCTAATGCTAAAATATTTATAATAATCTTAATACACAACAATGTATTTTTAGAGCTTTTTTTCATATGCTTAAAATGCTGACAGTAACATCTAACAATATTGTCATACATATATGGTTCAGTGTGTGCTTGCAGCCCAGAAGGCCAAATGCATCCTGGGATGCATCAAAAGAAGTGTGGCAAACAGATTGATTGAGGTGATTCTGCCACTTTACTCAGCTCTGGTGAGACCTCACCTGGAGTACTGTGTACAGGTCTGGAGCCCTAAATTTAGGAAGGACATGGACCTGATGGAGTAGGTCCAGAGGAGGGCCATGAAAATGATCAGGGGGTTGGTGCACCTCTGCTACAAAGACAGGCTGAGGGAGCTGGGGTTGTTCAGCTTCGTAATACAGATTTTCTATTCTCATGCACAGCTTCCAGGACAAGATGTAAGCAGGCAAAGATGTTTATTACATTATACAGCAAAGTTATATAGTCTATCAGAAGGCACATGTGTCACATCTTAATTGGTTATTTTCTACTGGCATGAGTGTAATTAAGGCATACAATAGGTCAAAATAACAAAACAATATTTTAACATATCCAACCAAATTCTTTCAGTCACAAGCTGTTTACATTCTTTTCAGAGTCAAAGACTAAATGTAGCCTTCTCTAACTTGAGCAAAGGCAAATCTTCACAGCCTTCCAAAGCTATCCAAAAACAACTCTTCTCCCACATCTCCCCCTTTTCCTTTTTCTAATAAAGCCACACTTTTGATTAACCTTTCTAACATTCTTTGCATACATAGAAACAAGAAAATTAAAACTAACTATATAGCAAAACCAAAAGTTTTGTAACACAGCATGTCTAACAGACTGATGTAACTCATATAACACAATACTCAAGTTGAGCTAATTAGAACATTCTAACACAACTGGCATAATATATGGTTAACGATAACAAAACTTCCAGCTACATTTCACTAACAAGCTCACATTCCTTTCCACTTAGCTTACAAGGTCAGAACACAAGCAGAACAGTTGCTTCTTTCAGACAGAAAGTTTCATCCTGCAGCTTTGAACTTACTTTGTTACTTTCCTGATCTCTCAAAGGAGAGCTTAGATCTTATTAGTTCCAAGTTCTACATTTCAATGTTCTTATTAATAAAGAAGACTTGATCAACCATACCAGTTCTAGCTTGAACACATCATACACAAGGATTAAGATACAAAGATCTACAAATACAGCAACCCAAATCTTCAGCACTGTTTTTTACAATCTGCTTCAAAGGTATGGGTTTTTTGTTTTGTTTTGTTTTGTTTTTCTTTCTAAGATGGTCAAAAGTCATAGAATTGTTTAATGTCAGCAAGATTTTCCCTTGAACCAAAAGGGTAGAGCTGGCCAGGCTCCACCTCCACAGATCAAGAAAATACTTGCAGGTAAACAGCAGTAGTGAAAAGGCTCCTTCTCTAGGTCAGAGATGATATCCTGAATATTCATGTTTCTGCTCACTGTAAAACTGAACATAACAAAATCATAAATGTTTACCGTACTGATCTCTTGATGTTCTGTTTTTGCTAAGGAAAGGTACTGAGTCTTATTGATACTACCTTTAGCCTAATGTTCTTTGCTTTTCTTTTGAATTTCTCCTAACTAAAATTTCCAGAATTCTTATATCCTCCATAAATTTTGTTAAATCACATTTGAAACCACATATAAAATGAAAATTTGAGAACATAATATGTTTTAACCCCCTCTCTTGTGACATAATACCTGAATTCCCCCTTTCTTGTATTTTATAACCTAAAATTAAAATTGTTTTTGTACTATAACTAATTTTGACTTTACCTTTAACTATTTAAAAATATGACAAACTGGTGAGTTACTATATAAATCCATGTGAACATATTCCCTAATCACAGAACAATTAAACAATCATAGTATTTGGTCCTAATTCAGATTTTTTTTTTTTTGGTACATTATTCTAATTGATGCTTTTGATCTCAGATTATTATGACAGTCAGTGTGATTGGTGTTAGGTAGGCCTGTGGATTTTCAATTTCATGGGAACTGCTGTTTGTCCCATTCTCTTGATTCTTGTGCTGTTGTTTGTTGAGATGATTGCAGCACTGAGTTGCAAAATTGATGTTTCCAGGTTGCAACATGGCTTTTCCTTGCTGCCTATTTGTTGCCTAAGGCAAAACAGGCTGCCCCCACATCAGGACTTGTTCCCTCAAAAATAGGAGGAGAGTAACTGTTATTGGTGATTCCCTCCTGATGGGAACAGAGGGCCCCATATGTTGGCCAGATCCTTCCCACAGGGAAGTCTGCTGCCTCCCTGGGGCCCAGGTCAGGGATGTTACCAGAAGGCTGCCTAGTCTGGTGCAGCCCTCTGATTACTATCCCTTAATAGTTACGCAGTTAGGGAGCGATGATATTGAAACCACAGGTCCCAAGGCAATAAAAAAGGACTTCAAGGCTCTGGGAGAACTGGTTGAGGGGCCAGATGCACAGGTAATATTTTAATCAATACCCTTAGTTTCAGGAAGGAATATTGAAAGGAACAGGTGAGCAGCTGTAATTAACAAGTGGCTCAGAGGCTGGTGCAGAATCCAACAGGATGGCATTCAACAAATCCAAGTGCTGGGTGCTACACTTTGGCCACAACAACCCCATGCAGTGCTGCAGGCTGGGGTTGGAGTGGCTGGAGAGCAGCCAGGTAGAAAGGGACCTGGGGGAGCTGATTGACAGCCCCCTAAACATGAGCCAGCAGTGTGCCCAGGTGGCCAAGAAAGCCAATGGCATCCTGGCCTGCATTAGGAATAGTGTGGCCAGCAGGAGCAGGGAAGTCATTGTGCCCCTGTACTCTGCACTGGTTAGGCCACACCTTGAGTACTGTGTCCAGTCCTGGGCCCCTCAGTTTAAGAAGGACATCAAGACACTGGAACATGTCCAGAGAAGGGCAACAAGGCTGGTGAGAGGCCTTGAGCACAAGCCCTATGAGGAGAGGCTATGGGAGCTGGGATTGTTCAGCCTGGAGAAGAGGAGGCTCAAGGCAGACCTTATTGCTGTCTACAACTACCTGAAGGGTGGTTGTAGCCAGGAGGGGGTTGGTCTCTTCTCTCAAGCAATCAGCACCAGAACAAGAGGACACAGTCTCAAGCTGCAACAGCAGAAGTTTAGGCTCGAGGTGAGGAGAAGGTTCTTCACTGAGAGAGTTGTTCGCCATTGCAATGTGCTGCCCAGGGAGGTGGTGGAGTCACTGTTCCTGGAGGTGTTCAAGAGGCGATTGGATATGGCACTTGGTGCCATGGTTTAGTCATGAGGTCTGTGGTGACAGGTTGGACTTGATGATCTTTGAGGTCTCTTCCAACCTGCATGATTCTGTGATTCTGTGTGAAAAGAATTTTGGGGTTTTCAATCTTAGGGAACTTTCTATGGCACCAGGTCAGCTAGCTACAGATGGAGTACATCTATCCCAGAGGGGGAGAAAGATCTTAGTGCATGAGAATGGCCTAACCCCCAAAGGGACAAAGGTTTTAGGAAGGGAGTTAGCAGGTCTCATTGACAGGGCTTTAAACTAGATTTGAAGTGGGAAGGGGCTGAAACCAGTCCCCCAGACTCCTGTGGAAAGATAGAGAGGCATGAAATCATCAGCCCAGCTAAAGTGCATGTACGCTAATGCATGCAGTATGGGTAACAAACAAGAGGAGCTGGAAGCCTTGTTACTGCAGGAAAGTTAGGATGTAGTTGCCATCAAAGAAACATGGTGGGACGATTCACGTCACTGGAGCACTGTAATTGATGGCTTCTTCTTAGAAATAGTGATTTGCCATTGGAATGGACTGCCCAGGGAGGTGGTGGAGTCACCATCACTGGAGGTGTTTAGGAAGAGACTGGATAGGGTGCTTGTTGCCATGGTTTATTTGATTAGATAGTGTTGGATGATAGGCTGGACTTGATGATCTCAAAGGTCTTTTGCAACCTGGTTAATTCAATTCAATTCAATTCAATTCAATTCAATTCTATTCTATTCTATTCTATTCTATTCTATTCTATTCTATTCTATTCTATTCTATTCTATTCTATTCTATTCTATTCCATACCATTCCATACCATTCCATACCATTCCATACCATTCCATACCATTCCATACCATTCCATTCTATGAATTCAAAACTGTAGGATATAAAATATGCATTCTTTTTTGTTTGCTTGTTTTGTTTTGGTTTGGTTTGGTTTGGTTTGGTTTTTGTTTTTTAATATATATATAATCCTTATCTTAAAGCTGTTATGAATACAAAGAAAACAAAAAAACCTGTTTTATAATGTGCTTATATCAAACTCCTAACTTATGTTAATAGCAAAAATCCTTAAAAATCTTAAAGAACTATTTCAAAATTAACTTATCAAAACAATGCGTAAAAAGGAAACAAAAAAGATGTTACATTCCCTAAAGCATATTTTTTAAAATTAAAACCTATTTTCTACAACCATTACCTATATTACATAGAGATCTCTTGAAATGCCATGGCACACAGAAAAATAAAACAGAAAAAGAAGATATAAACCAAAAGCAAATCCTAAAATCTGAACTCGTAGAATAGCTTATTCTACTTAAACTTATCCACTATTACTTATATTTTTATTATTATTTTAATGTCTATTATAATTACTAAATACAATAGTATATGATAATTACTATATAGTAATCATATTCATTATTATTACTTATTATTTGGTATACATTGTTATAATTACTAAATACTTATCATGAATACTCACTATACATTATGGTTACTGTTAAAACTTAACTTCTTAAGATATCAAAATA
The DNA here is from genome assembly GCA_033816785.1 of Picus viridis. Lineage (NCBI taxonomy): Eukaryota > Metazoa > Chordata > Aves > Piciformes > Picidae > Picus > Picus viridis. The sequence continues at coordinate 64,097,829 of CM066566.1, forward strand.
AAAAAGCTCTATAGTTCCTTGCAATCAGAAATAATGAAATTAGCACATTAGAAATTCACAACAGCTGCCTTTTCAGGCAGGATTCCTTGATGGGACAGAGGGTTCCATGGGAGGTGATATCAGTGATTTTGAGCTTAATTGATGTTTCTGAGCCAGAAACTTGAGTTGACGAGGGTAGACACCATTGTTTCTTTTCTGATCCATACTGCTGGATGTTGGTGTGTAAGGCTGTTAGCACATCACTTAGAGCAGCATGTCTCAAAGTACACAAAAGTATCTGGCAATCTGTATTTCTCATTTTCTTCTCTAAGGTAGGCTTTGCTTTACAATACAATACAATACAGTACAATACAATACAATACAATAAAATACAATACACCAGGTTGAAAGAGACCTTCAAGATCATCGTGTCCAACCTGTCAACCAATCCAACCCACCCAACAACTAAACCATGCAACCAAGTACCCCATCAAGTCTCCTCCTGAACACCTCCAATGAAGGTGACTCCACCACCTCCGTGGGTAGCTGATTCCAATGGGCAATCACTCTCTCAGTATAGAACTTCTTCCTAACATCCAGCCTAAACCTCCCCTGGCACAGCCTGAGACTGAGCCCTCTTGTTCTGGTAATGGCTGCCTGGGAGAAGAGGCCAACCTCTACCTGGCTACAACCTCCCTTCAGGTAGTTGTAGAGAGCAATAAGGTCACCCCTCAGTCTCCTCTTCTCCAGGCTAAGCAACCCCAGCTTCCTCAGCCTTTCCTCATAGGGCTTGTGTGCCAAACCCCTAACCAACTCCGTTGTCCTCCGCCTCCTCCTGCTCCATCTACCTACCCACACACTCATTAGGCATCAGGCCATTGTCCTTTCCTGGGGTATCTGATGGCTGGAAATGATCTTGTCCTGAAAGTGTGAATGCTGGGCCCTTGGGCCATTGTTGTAGGCCAGCTGCAGTCCCGTGAGCAATGTTATCTTTGCACCTTCCAAGAGTCCTTCCAGTGACTCTGCCCAACGCACATCAGCTATTGTCTGGGCAAGCAGCAAGTGATTTTATCTTTGTTGAGTCACACCAGGAGAGACAAGCTTTAGTCTCTCACAGCATAGTCCCAAAACTCAGTTCTGATCTTATACCAGATCCCTGGATCATACACTGTTCTTTTTGTGAGAGAGGATGCGGGGCAGTAGGAGGCTGCTGTTGTTGCTGGTCAGGCGCCAGCACCTGTATCATCATCACCAGCTCTTTTTATGAAGAAATGAGAAAAGACTCCCAGAATTGCTTTAACTTCTTTTGTTATTTGATTATCCATTATGTGCTCGTCGAAAGGAGGCACCAACCCCCAGGAACACTTCAACCACCCAACTTCCCTGACTGCTCATCTCTGTCTTGCAGAGCTCGGGCAACAACCCTTTTCTCTTGCGCTTCCTGCGATTCTTTCTTCTCGGGCACCAACCCTTTTTTCTTCTTTTTTCTTCTTTTTATTCTTTTCTTCTATTTTATCATGAGAGTGGTGAAGCCATGGAATGGGTTGTCCAGGGAGGTGGTTGAGGCCCTGTCCCTGGAGGTGTTTAAGATCAGGCTGGATGAGGCTCTGGCCAGCCTGATCTAGTGCAGGGTGTCCCTGCCCATGGCAGGGGTTGGAACTAGATGATCCTTGTGGTCCCTTCCAACCCTGACTGATTCTATGATTCTATGATTCTATGATTCTATGATTCTATGATCTTTAACATCCAGATGATTGTGTCTCTCACGCTATTCTATTTTTTTCCTTTTTCTTCTTTTCTTCACTTGCACCTTTCATGCTATTATTTTTTTTTCTTTTCTTATGTTCTTAACTTTTGTTTTGCAAATTGGGGTATGTCCCTGGTGTAAAAGTCAATAGATTAATCTCACAGAGACTAATCTAAAGGCTACCATTTGTAACATGGACGAGCACAACTATCTCTGCAGTTGTTAGAAGTGAAATTTCTTCTTGATGGTGGAGGTGGGAGTTGTATACTTGCTCAAGGTGCATGTTCAGGAGTCACCATTTGCTGTAATATAGATGTTCTGTTCATTTCATGTACAGCTTCCAGGACAAGATGTAAGCAGGCAAAGATGTTCATTACGTTGTACAGCAAAGTTATACAGTCTATCAGAAGGCACATGTGTCACATCTTAATTGGTCATAGGTCAAAATAATAAAACAGTATTTTAACACATCCAACCAAATTCTGCCTAATTTCAATTACAAGTGGTTTACATTCTTTTCAGAGTCAAAGACTAAACACAGCCTTCTCTAATTCGAGCAAAGGCAAATCTTCACAGCCTTCCAAAGCTATTCAAAACAGCCCTTCTCCCACACAGCCTGGGAAAGAGGAAGCTCCAGGGACACCTAATAGCAGAGCTCCAGTACCTGAAAGGGGCTTACAAGAAGGATGTAGAGTGGCTGTTTACAAAGGCCTGTAGTGATAGGATGAGGGACAATGGTTTCAAACTAAAGAAGAGTAGATTTATATTGGATGTCAGGAAAAAGTTCTTTACCATGAGTGTAGGGGAACACTGGAACAGGCTGCCCGGAGAGGTAGTTGGGGTCCCATCCCTGGAGATAATCAAGGTGAGGCTCTACAGGGCTCTGGGCAACCTATGCCCCTGCTTACTGAAGAAGGGTTTGGACTAAATGACCTTTGGAGGTTCCTTCCAACTTATACCATTCTACGATTCTTTGGATTCTGTTGACTATAAATGACTAAACACTGTTTATATTTAATAGTCAGGCTATTCTCACAGTATTGAGATAGCAGTGAATTACATTATGAATTTGGAAGATACCTATGTTTCAAGATTTTCAACTCCATCTCTGTCTATTATTCCCTCTGAATTACAATTTGATTTTTATGTTTCTCATAATAACAGAGTTAAATCAACCAGATTATTTTGTCTCTCTTCCAAATTTTTTTTCTGACTACTTTCATGTCACTTCACTTATAGACAAAAAAAAAAAAATCAAATGAATCAACAGCTCTTCCGTTTGATGGATCAGCAGAGCTTGCGTTTAGACAGACAGATGGTATCTTGTCTCTAGAGATAGAATTCCAACTACACAAATAAGCCTCTGTTAGTCCTGAACTAGAATACCCCCAGTATACTTGTTATAGAAGAAAATACCATGCCAATCACTTTACAGTGACTAAATTAAAAATATGGTAATTTAAATATTAATAGAAGCATTAATCTCCTTTTTTTTTTTTTAAATTTTTTTCTTTGGTCCAATCTTTTTCCTAGGTACACCATATAGGGATTTATATTTGTAGTTCAAATTCTTCAATCCAGGAACAGAGGGCAGCACTGTTCTGTTTGAGGACTGTAGCATGGGTACAAATAAGATTCTTTCAAAGTCTGCTATGGAAGTGCTGGTATGTTTTCAAAGAAAGTTGATATGCATGGAGCAGGCAGAACTTATGTTTTTGGAGGTTCAGGTTAGATACTAACAGAAGCATTTTTCTGTAGGAAGAGGTTGTTTTCGGATAGCTTTAGTAGGCTATAGGGAAGGTTTGCCTTTGCTCGAATTAGAGAAAGCTATGTTTTGTCTTTGAGAGTAATGTAAACACTTTGGAACTGAAGGAGAGAAACTAGGCAGAATTTGGTTGGATGTGTTAAAATATTGTTTAGTTATTTTGACCTATTGTATGCCTTAATTACATGCATGCCAGTAGAAAATGACGAATTGAGATGTGACATGTGCCTTCTGATAGACTATATAACTTTGCTGTATAATGTAATAAACGTCTTTGCCTGCTTACATCTTGTTCTGAAAGTGTTGCCTGAGGTGATAAGAACATCTATGCAACAACAAAAGGTGACCCCGAATGTGCACCTAGACCAACTACTCATTACGACTCCCACTTGCACCATCAAGAAGAAAATTCACCTTTAAGGACTGTGGAGATGTTTGTGTTCATCAGTATCACTAATGGTAGCTATTAGGTCAGTCTCTGTGAGATTAATCTATTTGCTTTTGTGCTCGTGGTGTTCCCTGATGTGCATTTAAAAAGGATCGGTGCAAAAGACACACAAAGCATTATATATGCATAAAACTCATGAAATATGGTATTGGTAAAAACCACAAAATATGGTATAGATAAAAACCATTAAATACGGTATAGATAAAAAAATCAAAATGTGGTAAAAGAAAACTGCGATATATGTGGACAACCAGACGTTTAAAATAAAAAATGAAAAAGATGAAGGATTGGTGCCCAAAAAAGAAAAACTGTGCAGAAAGCGCGAGAAAAGAGCTCTGCGGGACAGAGATACGCTATCGGGGAAACTGGAGGTTGGTACCTCCTTTTGACGACCACATATGGGTAATCAAATAACTAAAGAAGATAAATCAATACTAGGAGTCATTATACATATCTTGAAAAAAAGAGCAACAATGTACGATGAAAGGACACGGGAGCAGGGAGAGATGGCTATGTTCGGGGTGGCAATAAAAGTAAGCAAAATTGCTACGTCTTCCTTTACAATGTGGAGATTAGTTAAAGATTCTTTAGAACAACTAGCAGAAGATTGTAAGGCAACTTCAGCAGTAATTAATGGCTCTTCACCAGAAGAGAGCTCTTCAACATCTACTCCCTCCCTCTCCCTCCACCACCGTGGCTGCTCAGCCCACCTGCACCCCTGGAGCTGAAGATGCTTTTGCCTGTCCAACAGCAACAGCAGTCCGCTAGACCCTCCTCACCACAACTCTTAAAATTCCTCCAAAGTGTTTTGATAGTGGACAGAAAGGACATTCTAAGTTAAAAGATCAGAATTTAATTTTGAGACTATGTTAAAAAAGGAAATTAAAATCAGAGTGCAGCAGTGAGAAGGCACTGACTTTTCATCTACCTATCTCGAGTCTCAGAATCATTCACTCACAGAAAGAGAACAAAAGATGCCTCAACAGGGGACAAAACAACAATTAAGTTCAAGATCACTGCTATCACCACCCACTGAAATTTCCCTGCATTTGAGGAAAGCTACATTTCGTCTGAAAGCTATAAAAAAACCAAACCAAACCAAACCAACCAAACAAAAAAAGCTGCCGTGAATTCGGCGGCATTCTCTGCCCCATCTTTTTCCTTCCCCCTTCTGTAGCTGCAGCGCCTTTGCCGAGACACCCAGCTGCCCCTCCCTTCCCCCACCTCATACCTACGGTGGCTTTGTTAGCCAGCCACCTCCCCACCTCTGTTTTTCCCCCTCCTTCTCTTTCTGATAACCTCTCTAGTCTACAAAAGTTGTGTTCTGATTTAAAGCAACAGCGCTAATTTCATTATTTCTGATTGTAATGTATTTCAGAGATTTGTTATCTTGATGTTTTTAGTAGTTAAGTTTTACCAGTAAGCATAATGAATAGTAAGTATTTAATATTTATAAGTATTAAGTATTTAGTAATTATAGTAAGGTAAAAGTATTTAGTAATAATAAGTATTTGATAATTATAATAATGTATATTTCTGATTGTAAGGTATTATAGAGATTTGTTATTTTGATGTTTTGTTAAGTTTTACTGGTAAGCATAATGAAAAGTAAGTTTTTAATACTTATAAGTATTTATTATTTAGAAATTATAGTAGGGTATTTATGTTACTAGTAATTAAAATATTAAGTTTTTCTTTTGGTTCAAACCTTCTTTTTTTTTTTCCTTTGGTTTTTGTGTGTGCCTAGGCATTTCAAAGGAATTCCATGTAATATAGGTAAGGGTTGTGACAAATAGATTTTCATTTTTGAAAGTATACTTTAGTTAATGTAACATCTTTTCTTGTTTCTCTTTTAAACATTGATTTGATAATGCAATTTTAACATAGTTCTTTAAGTTTTTAACGCTTTTTGGTATTAGCATAAGTTAAGTTTTTCCTAGGCAGCATGCACTGAAACAGGCAGTCTGGAGAGATTATGGAATCTCCATTTGTGGAAGTTTTCGAGATTCATCTAGAAAAAAATCATAGCTGCCCTGATCTGGTACTGATTGCAATTCCACAGTGGGAGACTGTACTACATGACCTCCTGAGATTTCTTCCAACCAGCATTTCTATGACTTTATTACAATATCTTTAGTAACAGTGGTATTCACAAAGACAAGAATTGTCTTCAAATAAGTAAGGTCTTTTATAAGTTTTCAGAATTGGCAATAAAATTTCCTTCCATTATGCACATGGAAACTGGTGAAAATTGTTGCCTTTGCTGTGAGATTTTTTTGTTCTTTGATACAGATTTATTTTAGACATGTATTCATCCTTTATTGAGCTCTTTCCACTGTAACATCATTATTTGCTATTAAAAAATAAATGTCAATTATGCTCCTCATTTCCTTTTGTTATAAAAGTTGATGTAGTTCCAAAGAAGTATGTAATTTAGAAGTGCTAATTATTTTACTTTCACATTAAATTGCAATTAAATATTATTTTCTTATGTTGTTGTTAGATTATAACTTTGAATTGGAATGTCACATTGTAGCAGTTTGGGCTGGGTGCCCTCTGCTATGGGGGTGCTTCCTGTGTCCAGAAGTCCAGCCCAGAGGGGTGGACACAGGAAATTAGGTATTTCATACTATAATTCTCAGCGCCATTATAAGATCCAGCGTGGGGTCTGGCACGTCCTCTTTCTTTCCTCGCTGTCACCTGGTAACTGGGGGAGATGTCTCGGGGGGATGGGCAGTCTCCGATCTGGCCAGCTGCAACTAGCCTAGCTGGGGGGGGAAGAAGGAGCCCTGGGGGTCTTGGGTGCACCCTCAGGTGGGGATGGGATGTTTCTGGGACTGCTTTGGGGTTTCTTTTGTCACTGCACTTCTGGCTCTCTGTAAACAGTCACCGATTTCCATTTAAACTTTCCATCACTTTTGCAATACAATACAATACAATACAATACAATACAATACAATACAATACACCAGGTTGAAAGAGACCTTCAAGATCATCGCGTCCAACCCATCAAACAATCCAACCCACCCAACAACTAGACCATACAGCCAAGCACCCCATCAAGTCTTCTCCTGAACACCTCCAGTGAAGGTGACTCCACCACCTCCACGGGTAGCCCATTCCAATGGCCAATCACTCTCTCCGTGTAGAACTTCTTCCTAACATCCAGCCTAAACCTGCCCTGGCGCAGCCTGAGACTGTGTCCTCTTGTTCTGGTGCTGGATGCCTGGGAGAAGAGGCCAACCTCTGCCTGGCTACAACCTCCCTTCAGGTAGTTGTAGAGAGCAATAAGGTCACCCCTCAGTCTCCTCTTCTCCAGGCTAAGCAACCCCAGCTCCCTCAGCCTTTCCTCATAGGGCTTGTGTTCCAAACCCCTCACCAGCTTTGTTGCCCTTCTCTGGACACGTTCCAGCAAGTCAACATCCTTCCTAAACTGAGGGGCCCAGAGCTGGACACAGTACTCAAGGTGTGGCCTAACCAGTGCAGTGTACAGGGGGACAATGACCTCCCTGCTCCTGCTGGCCACACTGTTCCTGATGCAAGCCAGGATGCCATTGGCCTTCTTGGCTGCCTGGGCACACTGCAGGCTCATGTTCAGCCTACAATCAACCAGTACCCCCAGGTCCCTCTCTGCCTGGCCACTCTCCAGCCACTCTGACCCCAGCCTGTAGCACTGCCTGGGGTTGTTGTGGCCAATGTGCAGAATCCGGCACTTGGATGTGTTCAATCTCATGCCATTGGACTCTGCCCATCTGTCCAGCCTGTTGAGGTCCCTCTGCAAAGCCTCTCTGCCCTCCAGCAAATCAACTGCTGCCCCCAGCTTGGTGTCATCTGCAAATTTACTGATGATGGACTCAATGCCCTCATCCAGATCATCAATAAAGATGTTGAAGAGCATGGGGCCCAGTACTGATCCTTGGGGCACACCACTAGTGACAGGCCGCCAGCTGGATGTGGTGCCATTCACCATTACTCTCTGGGCTCGGCCCTCCAGCCAGTTCCTAACCCAACGCAGTGTGCTCCTGTCCAAGCCACGGGCTGCCAGCTTGGCCAGGAGTTTGCTGTGGGGAACGGTGTCAAAGGCCTTGCTGAGGTCCAGGTAGACCACATCCACAGGCCTCCCCACATCCACCAGGTGGGTCACCTGATCATAGAAGGAGATCAGGTTGGTCAGGTAGGACCTGCCCCTCCTAAATCCATGCTGGCTAGGCCTGAGCCCCTGGTCATCCTGTAAGTGCTGTGTGATCGCACTCGAGATGACCCGTTCCATAATCTTGCCTGGCACTGAGGTCAGGCTGACAGGCCTATAATTCCCTGGCTCATCCAACCGGCCCTTCTTGTGGATGGGCACCACGTTAGCCAGCTTCCAGTCTTCTGGGACCTCTCCAGTGAGCCAGGACTGCTGAAAAATGATGGAAAGTGGCTTGGACAGCTCATCTGTCAGCAATCTCAGCACCCTAGGATGGATCCCATCCGGTCCCATGGCCTTGTGGGGGTCCAAGCGGCTCAGTAGATCTCTAACTTCCTCTTGGAGCAGTGGGAAACTATGCAGCTCTCTGGCTCCTTCTGCCAGCTCTGCAGGCCAGCTGTCTGGAAGACGTTCTGCCCTGCTAGTGAAGACTGAGGCAAAGAAGGTGTTAAGTACCTCTGCCTTTTCCTCATTCTTTGTTACAACGTTCCCCTCCGTGTCAACCAAGGAGTGGAGGTTGTCCTTGCCCTTCTTCTTGCTATTGATGTATTTATAGAAGGACTTTTTGTTGTCCTTCACAGCAGAGGCCAGTCTAAGTTCTAAATGGGCTTTTGCCTCCCTAATTTTCTTCCTGCACAACCTAGCAACATCCCTAAACATTCTGTAGGTTGCCTCCCCTTTCTTCCAAAGATGATACACCCTCTTTTTTTCCCTAAGTTCTATTAAAAGTTCATTGCCCATCCAGGCTGGCCGTCTGCCCCGGCGGCTCATCTTCCGGCACACCGGCACAGCCTGTTCTTGCACCTTCAATAGTTCTTCCTTGAAGTAGGTCCAGCTCTCCTGGACCCCTTGGTTTTTAAGGGCTGATTCCCAAGGAACCTTCTGAATTAGTTCCTTGAGTAGCCTGAAGTCTGCCCTCCGGAAGTCCAGAGTGGAGGTCTTCTTGCTCCCCCTCTTGGCTTGGCTGCATACTGAAAACTCTATTATGTCGTGGTCACTGGTGCCTAAACACCCTCCGACCACCACATCACCCACCAGCCCTTCCCTGTTGGTGAAGAGGAGGTCAAGCATAGCCTTACCCCTGGTAGGCTCGCGCAGCACCTGGGATAAGAAGCTGTCCTCCATGCACTCTAAGAACCTCCTAGACTGCCTCCTCTCTGCTGTGTTGAGATCCCAACAGATATCAGGCAGGTTGAAGTCACCCATGAGAATGAGGTCAGGTGATCTTGAGACAGCCTTAAGCTGCCTATAGAATGCCTCATCGACATCCTCCTCCTGGTTGGGTGGTCTACAACAGACGCCAACCAGGATGTCTGCCCTGTTGGTCTTCCCTCTAATTCTCACCCACAAGCACTCAACCCTATCATCCCTGATCTCCATCTCAACAGCATCCAGTGCCTCCCTGACGTACAGGGCCACCCCTCCACCCCTTCTTCCTTGCCTGTCTCTCCTGAAGAGCCTGTAGCCGTCAATTGCAGTGCTCCAGTCATGCGAGTCGTCCCACCACGTCTCTGTGATGGCAACTACATCATAACTTTCTTGCTGCAACAAGGCTTCCAGCTCCTCTTGTTTGTTACCCATGCTTCGTGCATTAGTGTACATGCACTGCAGCTGGGCTGCTGGTTTCACCTCTAGGTCTAGCTTATCACCTCCAGACTCCTGCCTGAGGGCACTGGTTTCCGACCCTCCCCCTTCGAAGCTAGTTTAAAGCCCTGTCAATGAGACTTGCTAATTCCCTTCCCAGAATCTTTTTACCTTTGGGGGACAGGCCATTCTCATGTATTGTGACCTTTCCCCTCCTCTGGGACAGATGTACTCCATCTGTTACCAGCTGACCTGGTGCAGTAGAAAGTTCCCCAAGATTGAAAAACCCAAAATTCATTCGTCTGCACCAGCCCCTAAGCCACTTGTTGACTACAGCGGCTGACCTGTTCCTTATTGTGTTCCCTCCTGCAACTAACGGTATCGATGTAAAAATTATTTGTGCACCTGACCCCTCAACCAGATCTCCCAGGGCCCTGAGGTCATTTTTGATAGCCCTGGGAGGCCTGGTACCAACATCATCATTCCCTAACTGCATGACCAATAAGGGATAATAATCAGAGGGCTGTACCAGACTGGGCAGCCTTCTGGTAACATCTCCAACTTGGACTCCTGCTAGGCTAATAACTTCCCTATGAGATGGGTCCGGCCTACATATGGGACCTTCTGTTCCCCTCAGGAGGGAATCACCAATAACAATTACCCTCCTTTTCTTTTTTAGGGAGCAAGTCCTGATGCCAGGGGAAGGCTGTTTAACCTTAGGCTGCGTTGCCTTAGGCTGCGTTGCCTTAGGCTGCATTGCCTTAGGCTGCGTTGCCTTAGGCTGCGTTGCCTTAGGCTGCTTTACCTTAGGCTGTTTAACCTTAGGCTGTTTAACCTTAGGCTGTTTAGCCTCAGGGAAGACCCCAGATGGTGTGTCCTCCGGCATCAGTATCACCTCACCCTCGATCTCCAGCGCCCCATACCTGTTTTCCAAGGGCAGTGAGGGAGGTGGGGGGAGGCAAGGAGGTTTTAATTTGTGTCCTTTGAGAGGAACCTGTATCCATTCCCCTCTGCTTTTTGAACAACCAGTCTCTGCTGGGGAGCCTGTGGAGCCTGCTTACTCGGGTTCATCTCTTTCCTCCTGTGGCTCATCACTTTTCTACAATCCCATACATCTCTAAGACTAACAACCTCATCCTTTAGTCTGGCCACAAGGTCGAGCAGATAGCCAATCTGCTCACGCCTAATGCAAGAGTTGCCCCCACTACCCTGCATCTCAAGAGCCAGGCCCCAGCACTCACTACAGCCAGATACCTGGACAGCTACCTGCTTGTGTTCTACCTCAGTCTGGGTTGACACTGACTTTTTAAAGGTGATTTTGCTGCGCGTTATAACCATGCTGCCCCTGGCCACGGCCGTGGCTGCCCCTGGACACGCCACCCACTGGACAAAAATTTAGAAAAAGTGCGGCGGCGCGCGAGAGCACCAGAGAGTACCAGAGCAGGGGCTGCTGCCGAGCGGAGCCGCATGAACCGCTGTCCGCTGTTCAAATTCCGCCGCCGAAGGCGCTGGCCTCACGAGCCGCAAGCACGTGAAGACAGGGCCGCCCGAGTGCCGCTGCGCGCTCAGGAAGCGTGGCGAACCCGGCCGCCACCGCAGCCCGAGGAGGAGAAGCGCGAAAGCCCGCCCAAGTGGCCGCCGATCCCGGCGCTGTTCCGAAGGGGCTGCTGCCGAGCGGAGCCGCGCGCGAACCGCTGTCCCTCAACCCTTTACACACATCTTGAAACCAAAAGAGTTACAGGCATTCAATGCCTTTGGAGATCTGGTCATAATATATTAATTTTCTGTCTTTGTATAAATTATATCTGAACTTCTTTGGACTACATCTTTTTACCTTTGTACTATAATGTAATATGCAGTATTTATATAATGCAATGATTAATGTGGTTTCATCTGGAAAACATGACACTATTTTATTTTAATTTCTTTTAAAATATCAAGATTGCTCTTCACCTGAAAAATGTGAAAATAGCAATTTATTCCAATATCTAGACTGCTTAAGGTAAATACTAAAATAAACACCATAATATATAAAAATTAGATGTTCCACCTGACCAGGAGAGACTCAACTATCTGAAACAGTCTTTCTATATATCCAACAGAATTCATTATCCATTTTAAAAAGTAAAACAAGAAGGTTCATTCACAGAGCTTTAAACTAGAGTTGAAGGAGGATGGGGTTGTTGCTGGGCTTGCATCCGTGGGGCAATGTGCTAGTATTAATATGGACCGGAAGGCCTCCCACCCGCCCAGAGTAGAATCGGTGTGTTTAGATCACTCCCTGCACTGTCTGGCCACCATCTCAGGCAGCATGAGGAATAAACGGGAGTTAGAAATCCATGTGTGGTCAAAGGGTTGTGATCTGGTGGCAATTACAGAGGTGTGGTGGGACAGCTCCCATGACTGGAATGTGGTCATGGATGGCTATGTCCTTTTTAGGAAAGATAGATCATCTAAGTGAGGTGTAATCAACATGGTTTTACCAAGGGGAAGTCATGTTTGATCAACCTGATAGCTTTTATGAGGACATAACCAGGTTGATAGATAATGGTAGAGCAGTGGATGTGGTTTATCTTGATTTTAGTAAGGCATTTGACACTTTCTTCCACAGCATCCTTGCAGCTAGGCTGAGGCAGTGTGGTCTGGATAATCAGATAGTGAGGTGGCCTGAGAACTGGTTGAAGAAGTGAGAGAGTTGTGTCCAACGGGACAGAGTCTTGTTGGAAGCCTGTGTCTAGGGGAATCCCTCAAGGGTCAGTACTGGGACCAGTGCGGTTCAATATATTCATCAATGACCTGGATGAGGGAACAGAGAGCACTGTCAGCAAGTTTGACGATGACACTGAACTGTGTGGAGTGGCTGACACACCAGAGGGTTGTGCGGCCATTCACTGAGACTTGGACAAGCTGGAGAGTTGGGCAGGGAGAAAAGTAATGAAGTTGAATGAGGGCAAGTGTAGTGTCTTGCATCTGGGAAAGAACAACCCCAAGTACCAGTATAGGTTGAGGACTGACCTGCTGGAGAGCAACAAAGGGGAAAAGGACCTGGGGGTCCTAGTGGATGGAAGGTTGACCATGAGCCAACAATGTGCTCTTGTGGTCAAGAAGGCCAATGGTATCCTGGGTAGTATTAGAAAGGGTGTGGTCAGTAGGTCAAGAAAGGTTCTCCTCCCTCTCTACTCTACCCTGGGGAGGCCACATCTGTCCACTTCTGGGCCCCTCAGTTCAAAGACAGGGAACTGCTTGAGAGAGTCCAGCACAGAGCCATGGAAATGTTTAAGGGAGTAGAACATCTTCCTTGCAGAAGAGAAGACTAAGGTGTGACCTCATTCATGTTTATAAATATGTAAAAGGGTGAGTGCCAAGAGAAAGGAGCCAGGCTTTTCTTGGCAATGCCCACTGAGGGGCACTGGAGGGGTGGGAGTTGAGGTGTAGGAAGTTCCATGGAAAAAGGAGGAAGTATTATTTCACTGTGAAGGTGACAGAACACTGGAATGGGCTGCCCTGGGGGTTGTGGAATCTCTCCCTCTGGAGATATTCAAGACCTGCCTGGATGAGTGTTGTAGTAGGGCCAAACAGGCCCAGCACAAAGTAGACAGGTCCTGGAATGTCTAGACATGGTCTCCTCTTCACCCTCCCTCCTGCAGGAGTTGGGGTAATGTGGGGAAAGGGACAGAAGGACAGGACCTAACATGTCTGGTAAACAAGTCTCCTTTTGGGGTAAGAGCACGTGTACTGGCCACTGCTTCTTCCTATCACATGCTTTCTTGTCATCAAAGCAACTTCTTTTTGTTTGCCCCTCTGTTTTGCTTATAAGGAAAAAGTCTTATCAAGCTTGAGAAACTAGAAGTTAACAATTACTTAGTGCTATAAGGTGAAAAAAGTATCTGAAGGCAACTGAATACTTCAGTCTCACCTAGGAAGTTTTTTTTTAAACAAAAAGGATACAAATATAAATGGGCTTTATAAATGATTTACCTCATACCTGAGGATCATAATTAGAACCTGTTTCTAAATACAAAACACTGATTTTATTGTAATATCCTCCATTATATTTTACCATAATCTGTATGATTCTGCCACCTTTAGATGCAGATATTTTAAAGAACCAAGCAAACAGAAAGTGTTCATATACATGCAGTTTGCATGCAGGAATTTGTATTTAAGCATTATATATTTGTATATGAGACTATTCCATGGTTCAGTTATAAAATACATTAGCTAATCTGGTACATTAGAAATAAAGCAGCTCATTAATAAAACAGATATGCTGTATTTCTAAGAAGTTACAATATACTGTAAATTGCATTGGATACCTGGGCAGTAGACAATATTGATGGATACATTAGAATCAAATGCACCACTGGAACTGAATTAAATCCACTGCTTAACACTCATTTCCCCATTCCTTCCCAGGGAATACTTCAGTATTATTTTAGCACATACCATGCTGTTTCTAGAGGGAAAGAATATATAGTGGTGCAGAATTGTGTGTGGTGTACACTTCCCACTGTACAGAATTATGTAGACATAAAAATGGCTTTCAAATGAATTTGCAATTTAATCAAAACCCAACATTTCTAATAAACTCCACAATTTTCTAACATTGTAATGAAAGGGGAAAAAAAGGAGGAAAATTACAATGAAATTAAAAGTATATGTCACTCAAAGGACAGCAGTCCCTTCTAGAAAATATACTAGTCTTTCAAATAAGAAAAATAAAATAATGTGGCAGTGCTAAATATCATCAGTCAGCTGTCTCTAAAAAATAAATAGACACATAGTTTTAAAGAGAAGAAACTGTAAAATCTGTTTCACCTTTGCTCGAATGTCTGTACATTTATATTTACTTTGATAAAGTAAAGCTGCAAGTCTGAAACAATGCATAACTGTATCATACTTCCCATATGAATTAGTGTGTTCGAAGACATGTGAAAGTGTGGCAATGCCAGCGATGAGCAGTGTGAGCAATCTGGCAGTGTAGGCTAAGAGCCTGGCATGGTGGTAGGCCATGCTCAGCATAAGTGCAAAAGTGGCTAGCAGTGTAGCAAAACAGTGCTGTGCCTGCAGCATATAGCTAAAGCAGGACACTGGTAGCTATAAACACAGCAAGTTATCTGGGAATAACAGGACATGCACCTGCATCAACAACCTTGTGTGTTATTAGTAGTTGGACCAATAATCTGTAATAGTGCGATGTGTGGTCACTCATGGGGAACCAATGAAGCTATGCCAACGATGCTCCCTGAGTTTATGTAAGTTGTAGAAGTTCCCTTAATACACACTTCTTTTTTTCTTCACTTCACTTTGCTGTGCTATACTCACTATGCTTGCACTATAGCCAAACAATACTGGAACAATGAAGGAACAATACTAGATCATATTGGTCATTGTATTAACTTCAGTCTCCGTCGCCGATATGAAAGACGTTGAGAGCTTGATCTGTTCAGCTTATGAAAGGAAATGTTTGGCAGGAATTTAATTGAAAGAATTTTAGTTTCTTCAAAGAAAAATTTTTATTTTATACTAAAAAGCTTCCTCAATTTAGCAGACAAAATTGTAAATAAATCTGGTTGCAGAAAGTGGGTTAGAAACAAAATGAAATTGAAACTAAGCTAAATATTTCTAAACATTTTGGATGATTAGCTGATATAACAATTTAAATGTGAGACTTAACATTAAATATTTTATATCCAGATTAGAAATCCTTCTCAGAGCCACATTCTTAACCAACCAGAGCTTTTAAGGACTGATGTAAGATTCAGAATAATTAGCATTAGATCACATGGGGGCTGAAATTATATCCATGTGGGACAAAGAATACCTTATAGTCTTTACTTCTTTGGATTGTACTGTTGAGTACACACTGTTGTGTTATGTGTTGGTTTCCAAAGCAGTTGCCCTTCAGTTTCTGAGATCAGTTATGTATTGTGTAGAAAATTTTGTCTAATCACTACAGGTGTCAGTGCATCTTAGCAATTCCTAGGCACATGCTTGGTTCTACATATTTTGTCAGCTGAAATAAAATTCCAACTGCTTTAACAGCCTTAATACCAGTGTTCCAAAAGACACAGTAATTTCAGAACATCTTTTTCCTTTTAGAAAAACATTCCAGGCATACTTACATAATATGTCTATAACTATAAGCATGTACATAACACCATCATTGTGTTTGGGAAACTGTTGAAAATCCAGTAAGTCTCCTTGTCATTGTGCATCCACCTCTGCCACAAGCACCTTGAGTTTTTTTAAGTGCTTTTTCATGGGTTTTCTAAATAGTAAGTGTCCTGGTTTGCAAACTAGATTGCCATTTGGCTTCTGTTCAGAACAATTACCTTCTGGCAGCCTCAAAAAGGTGATTTATACCTGAATCTCCCCATCTCTCTATGAGCACGATGAATCTCTTTTAACAAAAGTGATGATGTAGACATGTCTACTAACACACTGCCACTACATATGTGTGCATATGAAACACTAGAAAATCGGTTTTGCTCTAATACAGGTACACTTTTGGAATAGAGTATGAGGGGAGTTGCCAACAAGTCAGCCATCTCCAGGCTTCCTTTTTCTGTAGCTTGAACACTGATGCAATGACTATGTCCATTTTCCTTTCTTCAGCTACTGTAGAAAGACATAAAAATAAATCTTGGCACATTTCTGACACTCCCTCCCTATCTAGTTAGCTGGAGCTATTTGGAATAGAATAGAATAGAATAGAATAGAATAGAATAGAATAGAATAGAATAGAATAGAATAGAATAGAATAGAATAGAATAGAATAGACCAGGTTGGAAAAGACCTTTGTGATCATTGAGACCAACCTATCATCCAACACCATTTAATTCACTAAACCATGGTACCAAGTGCCCCATCCATTCTCTTCCTAAACACCTCCAGTGATGGTGACTCCACTACCTCCCCAGGCAGCCCATTCCAATGGCCAATCACTCTTTCTGTGAAGAAAACCCTCCTAACATACAGCCTAAACCTCCCCTGGCACAGCTTGAGACTGTGTCCTCATGTTCTGGTGATGGTTGCCTGGCAGAACACATGAAGCCCCACCTGGCTATAACCTCCCTTCAGGGAGTTGTAGACAGCAAGAAGGTCTCCTCTGAGCCTCCTCTTCTCCAGGCTAAGCAACCCCAGTGCCCTCAGCCTCTCCTCACAGGGCTTGTGCTCCAAACCCCTCACCAGCTTTGTTGCCCTTCTCTGGACATGTTCCAGCAACTCAAAATCTTTCCAAAATTGAGGGGCCCAGAACTGGACACAGTACTCAAAGTGTGGCCTAACTAGTGCAGTGTACAGGGGCAGAATGACCTCCCTGATCCTGCTAGCCACACTGTTCCTGATACAGGCCAGGATGCCATTGGCCTTCTTGGCCACCTAGGCATACTGCAGGCTCATGTTCAGTCTACAATCAACCAGTATCCCCAGGTCCCGTTCTGCCTGGCTGCTCTCTAGCCACTCTGACCCCAGCCTATGGCACTGTATGGAGTTGTTGTGGCCAGTGTGTAGAACCCAACACTTAGATGTGTTAAATCTCATGCTGTTTTACTCTGCCCATCTGTCTATCCTGTCAAGGTCCCTCTGCAGAGCTCTCCTACCCTCTAACAGATCAACACCTGCCCCCAGCTTGGTTTCATCTACAAATTCACTGATGATGGACTCAATGCCCTCATCCAGATCATCAGTGAAGATATTGAAGAGCATGGGGCCCAGCACTGATCCCTGGGGGACACCACTAGTGACTGGCTGCCAGCTGGATGTGGCCCCATTCACTACCACTCTCTGGGCTCGGCCCTCCATCCAGTTCCTAACCCAGTGCAGAGTGCTCATGTCCAAGCCACAAGATGACAGCTTGGTCAGGAGTTTGCTGTGGGGGACAGTATCAAGGGCCTTGCTGAAGTCCAGATAGACTACATCCACAGCCTTCCCCACATCCACCAGGTGGGGCACCTGATCATAGAAGGACATCAGGTTAGTGAAGCAGGACCTAAATCTCTGCTGGCTGGGCCTAATCCCTTGGCCATCCTGTAAGTGCTGTGTGATAGCATTCAAGATGACCTGTTCCATAATCTTGCCTGGCACTAAGGTTATGTAAGCTCATTGACCTGTGGATAACACATACCGTATCATCCTGCACCCCATAATCATCTTACAGGAACAGAATAATGGAATTATAGAATGGCTTGAGTTAGAAGGGGCCTTAAAGACCACCTAATGCCAACCCCCTTCCCATGTGCAGGAGCGAACCAGGTTCCTCAGAGCATCATCAAAATGTAGAACAGTAGGATAAAGCTCACCAGGTAACTCTCAGGAGAACCTCATAGGAAGACCTGAGTGAGGTGAGCTGGTTCTGAGTTCTTCATCATGTCAGGGACCACTCATGTGCCAAAGCATGCCAAATGAGCACACATAGTGTCTCCAGCTCCCACTGCCTCACTGGGAGCAGGCAGAGATCCTGTAGATCCAGACAGGATTTATCTCTCGTTACCCAAAAGAATCCCTTCTGCTGAGATACAGCCTCCTGACAGAACAAGGACTACCTGTCCTTACTCTGCCAAAATGGCTGATGTAGGCTGGATGTTAGGAAGAAGTTCTATACAGAGAGGGTGATTGCCCATTGGAATCGGCTACCCGTGGAGGTGGTGGAGTCACCTTCATTGGAGGTGTTCAGGAGGAGACTTGATGGGGTGCTTGGTTGCATGGTTTAGTTGTTTAGGTGGGTTGGATTGGTTGATGGGTTGGACACGATGATCTTGAAGGTCTCTTTCAACCTGGTGTATTGTATTGTATTGTATTGTATTGTATTGTATTGTATTGTATTGTATTGTATTGTAAAATGGTCTGCACACAGGTTGGACAGCGCACAGCAGGGAGTCGAATGGGATGAAACTCAATCTCCCCTTTGAAACTGGGACACTGAAATTCAGTCCTATCCTCTTCAGAGAAGGTCACATCTTTTGGAGGAATGGGTGCTGGACGTCTGGTTGGGTGGATCCACTCCAGTGGTCAAATACAAACCAGTCTGCTTTCAAATGCTTTTGACACTTCTTTGTCATAATGGGGAAGTTCTCATTCCTGAGTCATTTACTCTGTGTGGTCCTGCTCTGTCAGGGGCTGAACTAGGTGATCTTCAGAGGTGCCTTCCATACCCTACCATTCTGTGATTCGCATTCTTCTATGTGTATGGTTCCTTGAGTACAGCACAATTGGTGCTACAAGCTTTGCCTACAATTGGAGAGGATCAGCATTAATAGAGATCTACAGCATATAATAATGGATCATATTTATGAAAATGGGTTGAACACTCCTTTACTTGATAAGGAACACATGAAGCAAAATAACTCTGAATATTAAAGCACAATTAATGCAGCATCTTTTATGTTGACAAGAACAGTGTCTACTACTCCACTGCCCAATTAGCTTAGGGCATTTTACCTATCTACCTACAGCATAGGCTATATGTATCTTCTGGAAAGCCCTGAATTTGGAGTACTTGAAGGTACATACAAAGACATGACAGATTGTAACAAGCTTTTTCTACAGGCATTAAGAAAACCATACATCCGCTTGCTGATCTTTTCTTTTGAAAAGGGTTTAGTTGCTACTTTTGTCTTATGTTTTTTAAAACAGCATTCTAGCAATAGGAAGAGAATTTTTAAGCTAGGATGGAGAATGTTTTAAATACTCTGCTGTCCTTTTAACCATTAAAACCAGGTAACTGGCAAAATCTTCTATGAGTCTTGCCTATGAGCAAGCAATCAAGCACTACTGGTACTAAAGGCTCTGCGTGATTTACTGAGCTGACTTGTGTGCCATTCCTGTGAGTCACTGACAATCCCAGTTGTTATCAAGGCAAATTTGTTTGCTATCTGTCCAGCTGGCAGTGGATGGGGAAGATGTATTTGTCTACCCAAGACTGAGCAGGAGGACTTACTCTTCCAAGACAGAGAATTAACAGATTCCCTCATAAGCATCATGTTTTCCCTCAGTATCCTGCACAGTGCCTGTGTGAGCACAAGGGAATACAATATAATACAATGCAATACAATGCAATACAATACAATACAATACAATACAATACAATACAATACAATACAATACAATACACCAGGTTGGAAGAGACCTTCAAGATCATCGTGTCCAACCCATCAACCAATCCAACCCACCTAAACAACTAAACCATACAACCAAGCACCCCATCAAGCCTCTTTCTGAACACCTCCAATGAAGGTGACTCCACCACCTCCATGGGCAGCCGATTCCAATGGGCAATCACCCTCTCTGTATAGAACTTCTTCCTAACATCCAGCCTAAACCTGCCCTGGTGCAGCCTGAGACTGTGTCCTCTTGTTCTGGTACTAGCTGCCTGGGAGAAGAGACCAACCTCTACCTGGCAGAGGACTGAGAGTGGAGGTTACATAACCATGACCATTATCAACAGCTGTCCACTGTATGTCATTCACTTGGCCAGTACTCAGCAAGCCATATTTCTGCCATTTCTAGATAAAAAAAAAAAAAAAAAAAAAAGTAAAATGAGCAAGGTAGCTCTCTCAAGGATACTGGGGTAGATACTGGCTGTTTGGAGGCTCTTGTAGACCCCACCTGGAGTACTACATCCAGTTCTGGACCTCCTATTACAAGAAAGATATGGACATGCTGGAACGTGTCCAGAGAAGGGCCGTGAGGATGATCAGAGAGCTGGAGCAACTCTCCATTCAGTCTAGAGAAGGTAAGACTCTGAGGAGACCTTATTATGGCCTTCCAGTATCTGAAGGGGGCCTACAAGAAAGCTGGTGGGTGTCAGGTGTCAGGTAATGGTAGGACTAGGGGGAATATTTAAACAACAACAACAACAAAAAAAAGGGTAGATTCAGATTGGATGTTAGGAAGAAATTCTTCACCATGAGGGTGGTGAGACACTGGAACAGGTTGCCCAAGGAGGTGGTAGAAGCCCCATCCCTGGAGGTTTTTAAGGCCAGGCTATTAAAGCTACCTTTTCTCCTGAAGTCAGATTTCTTACCTAGTGTGTCCCAAAGCTGTTACTGCACCTTGTTCTGTGAAAACAGTTAATTGGCAGGAATTCAACTTGTAAAGGGTCAGTGTGAAATAAGGAAAAGAAAAAAAAAAAAAAGCCTTGCAGAGAAGTGTCTAGAGACAACTGTTTCTCTGCACTGATCAAAAGTTCAATTCTACACACTCAGGTGTGAAGGCAAGGCTAGTTTGTGATATGTCCTCTGGTTGGCAGCCTGTGAAGAAGATGCAACTTAGAAAGAAGGAAGATAATAGAGACGAAAATTTTTTGAGATGGGTCATAGAGACCAAGCTTTACTTTTGGAGCAGAAACTGAAACATATGTTTTTGATATGGTCTGTGCTGTGTCAGGTTTTGTTTTGTCAATTTCATCACCCTTTGGTTTGAGTCTGATATGTCTAGGAGAATCCAATTGGGGAAGAGGAGGTTTAAGAAGGTAAAAAAGGAAAAAAAATAAAAAGAAAAAGAAGAACACAACAGAAACAACTTCAGCAAGAAGGGAAAGTAATACCGTCAAGGAGGGCTGTGTAACAAAACTACTGTGACAATAGCAGCTATAATCTTTTCATAATTGATTATTTTGTCCCATGATGATCTGAGTATGACTTTCATTTGGAGAACAGATTATGTGTCCTCAACACAGAATTCCTGTTTATTCAAAGATTAAGGATGCAATTATAAACCTCATAATTTGAACAGGATCCCCAAGCTGCCTGACAATGTTACTTCATTTCAGCTGTATTCCTGTATGTCTACCAATGATCAATACTTCAGTCTTGAATATTTTTACAGTCTATACAATATTATCAGATGACATAATTCCTCTATTTTAGAATATGGTTCCCTGCACAGAGGTGGCTACTCCTTCCTCCAGCTCCAAGTCTCCTTAAAGGTCCACTTAACATTAAAATATGTATTGCATGGGGAACAGTGTGTTTTGTCCCTGCTGACTGCATCTATGTTGTTAAATAACACAGACCCATGATCAGTCTTAGGGATCAATCCAGGCTAAATTACACAAATGGCATTTCATCCATATACATTAAGGTTAGCGATTTTTACAACAAAATTTAGTTAGATTGAGCTCATTTTAATATTCTAGAACTGAGAAAGTGAATGAATGAATGAATGAATGAATGAATGAATGAATGAATGAATGAATGAATGAATGTTAAACATCAAAAATGATCTAGGGATGACCTATATTCAAATTTGCAAACTTGAACCATGGATTTTATCAGTATCAAGGTGTTCATCTCACAACCTACTTCCTGTGTGAATTAAGGATCCACTGACAGTGTCACACTCTTGACCAGGATGAAGTAGCCATAGAAGCTGGAGCTCTGACAAAGGTCGGAGACTAGCAAGTGTCTAGCCAGGAAAACATTTTGTAATGTTGGCGGGGTTGCTGGTAGGGTGAGTGTATGCAACATCAGGATGAACTGAAAAATGCACCAACAATGTTCATAAGCTTGCCAGGAGAAGCCCAAGAACATCACTTGAATGCAAGACAATGGGAATGAATGTTTGTCTGTGGACTTGCTACATGGAATAATGTTACATAATAGCAGAGTAGCTTCATACATGTTCAGCACTTCATAACTGGTAAAATAGTTTTTCACTGTGGTAATTTACCCTCTGCTGTGGAACTATGGCATTTCTGCTACCAATAATGTGATGGGTTAAGGCAGCCCCCTCCAAACCCTCCCCATCACGGGCAGAATAAAACAACTCAAAACAAAACGGATTGCAAAAGTGATGGAAAGTTTAAAGGAAAAGCAGTGAATCTTTACAGAAAGCCAAAAAGCAGAGTGACAACAGAAATCCCAAAACAGTCCCAAGATAATCCCATCCCCACCTGGGGGTACATCCAAGACCCCCAGGGCTCCTTCTTCCCCCCTCCCCACTGCTAGGCTAGTCTCAGCTGGCCAGATCTGAGACTGCCCATCCCCCATGGCCTTGGGCCTAGCCAGGCCCATGGCTGGGAGACAACAACTCCCCCATTACCGGGCGACGGCGAGGAAGAAAGAGGAGGTGCTTAGACCTCGCACTAGATCTTATAGTGGTGCAGAGAATTATGGTAGAAATACCCAATTTCCTGTGTCCACCCACTGGGCTGGACCTCTGGACACAGGAAGCAGGGGGCACCCAGCCCAAACTGCAACATGCCACCCCTTATTTCATACCATAATCTCTGCACCCCAAACATATCATCAAATCAGAACTCTTCCGATGACATGTCCGGCGAAGACCTTATCTTCATCTGGGCATCCACCCAAACAGTCTCTCATTCAGGGTCAAGTGTCAGTCCATTCCAGTTCTTCTTCTCTCATCTAATGGAACCACCCAGCAATGCAGAGTTCACTCTTCTGCGGTGCAAGTTCTTCATGGATCCGGTGGACATCCTGGTCACCTGGAAAAAAACCTCACAACTTCTCAACCAGCTTCTACTTCCATCTCCATTTACTCAGTGGCATATTTCCACCCCTGGGGCAAGCCAGTCAGAACAATCTGGCTCTAACTCCTTTTCCACCCCTCCAGGAAAATAGCACACTGAGCCTTCCTCAACCCTGCACGGACCTATCCCAAGCCCAGTGCTGACCGCTTCCAGCCGCGGCCCGAGGCTACACAAATGCATGTCACAGTACACCGCCCCCCACTGGGCGTTCGCGTATCAAGTGTGACAGCATTCAACTACACAACTCCCCCCCCCCGGAAGGGGGAGGGTCTACACCACAACCTACTGAGAAGAAGGGAGGTGGAGCCAGGTGCTCGGTGCCATTTTCAGAACTGGTCCGAAAAATAATCAGGGAAGAGACTAAGACCGGCCCCACTACAGCCCGAGCGCACGGCTGGGGCCGGGGCCGGCGCTCCGAGGGCACGGCCAGGCCCGCCGCCACCGCAGCCCGAGTGGCCGGCCAGGGGCCGCTCCAAGCGCACGGCCGAGGCCACCGCCGCCGCAGCCCGTGTGGCCGGCCGGGCGCCGCCATCGCCGCTCCAAGCGCATGGCCAAGGCCACCGCCGCCGCAGCCCGAGCATACAGCAGAGTTCCGGCCGCCTCTATCACCGCGGTACAGAATCAAAATCGCCTCCACCCCTTGGGCATTCAAACGGCTCCTCCAGCGAAAGCCATAAACGCGTTCCCAGAGCCCTTGAGAACGGCTTTGCAGCTGGGGTCCCCGTTCGCCCTCCTGAGTTTCGGGAGCTGTGCTCGCCTGCTCGCCACGGCTGGCTCTTTCCCGCAGCGAAAACGGGCCCGATCCTGATCTGCTCGCCGCTGCCCCTCCCCCGCTTCACTCCCCGCCGCTTCTACCGCCTGCAGAGAGCAAAGGGTGTAGGAAGGGCAGGTCCCGCGTTCTTAAGCGGTACCCCAATTCCGATGGTCAGGAACCACCCCTGCATGGAAGAGCAGGAGAGGGCTCCGTGCCATCGGCCACACACCAGGTGTC
Organism: Picus viridis; assembly: GCA_033816785.1. Lineage (NCBI taxonomy): Eukaryota > Metazoa > Chordata > Aves > Piciformes > Picidae > Picus > Picus viridis. The sequence continues at coordinate 64,122,027 of CM066566.1, forward strand.
CCCCTGCAATCCACAAGAATTCACACAATTGCCCCAACAACAAAACTTGACCCCCAACTTCCAAAACCCGAACCGACGCCCAGAACTGAGTTTAAACTCTCCGTTTTTTTTGCAATCCGATCTGCAAAGTGGTCACAATAACAAACTCCTACTCCTGCCTGGCTCGCCAGGAATGCAAAGGGGTTGAGGGCAGACCCCCCTCCCCACCACAACCATCCTCTGCTACCAATAATGTGATGGGTTAAGGCAGCCCCCCTCCAAACCCTCCCCATCACGGGCAGAATAAAACAACTCAAAACAAAACGGATTGCAAAAGTGATGGAAAGTTTAAAGGAAAAGCAGTGAATCTTTACAGAAAGCCAAAAAGCAGAGTGACAACAGAAATCCCAAAACAGTCCCAAGATAATCCCATCCCCACCTGGGGGTACATCCAAGACCCCCAGGGCTCCTTCTTCCCCCCTCCCCACTGCTAGGCTAGTCTCAGCTGGCCAGATCTGAGACTGCCCATCCCCCCTGTGGCCTTGGGCCTAGCCAGGCCCATGGCTGGGAGACAACAACTCCCCCATTACCGGGCGACGGCGAGGAAGAAAGAGGAGGTGCTTAGACCTCGCACTAGATCTTATAGTGGTGCAGAGAATTATGGTAGAAATACCCAATTTCCTGTGTCCACCCACTGGGCTGGACCTCTGGACACAGGAAGCAGGGGGCACCCAGCCCAAACTGCAACATCTGCACAGAGTTCTGTGCTCAGAAGTGACAGTGGGAGCAGAACTATGTGAATTAATAGTGTAAATATAAATATCTGGAACATTCAGTGTCTAGATAATTCAATGTACCTCCCCTTCAATATCAAATCAAAGTATTGAGCACCAAGCAGGGTGTTGGCAACTGTTCAACAACATTTTTTGTTAATTTGTACCTGGTTCAGGACCTATCAACAGTCAGGAAAAGTTGTATGCTCCATAAAAAAATTCACATCAGTGCAAATAGGCTAGTATCATGGGGTAAAGCACGCATCCTCAAGTCTCCATGACTCACAGAACATGGCCTATCATGTCTTTATGTATCAGATAATTGTGAATTGCCTGCAGAGATGACTACATTTTCCTGTCTTAACATTCATACCAACTTAGCTTGGAGAAGAGAAAGCTCAGGGAGGCCTTTTTGCTGTCTGCAACTACCTGAAGGACGGTTGTAGCCAGGTGGGGGCTGGCCTCTTCTCCCAGGCAACCTGTGACAGAACAAGAGGAAACAGTCTCAAGCTGCACCAGGGGAGGTTTAGGCTGGATGTTAGGAAAAAGCTCTTCATAAAAAGAGTTATTGGCCATTGGAATGGGCTACCTAGGGAGGTGGTGGAGTCACCATCATTGGAGGTGTTTAGGAAGGGACTTGACGGGGTGCTTGGTGCCATGGTTTAGTTGATTAGATAGTGTTGTATGATAGGTTGGACTCAGTGATCTCAAAGGTCTCTTCCAACCTGGTTAATTCTATTCTATTCTATTCTATTCTATTCTATTCTATTCTATTCTATTCTATTCTATTCTATTCTATTCTATTCTATTCTATCATGTCAAATGTGTCCTCAGATTATGCATCATTAGTTATATATGCATTGTCTACTTCTTTTTGCAGGGCTAGTGTTGTGTCTCTGTAATAACATAATATTCTTGTATTGTAATGCCATGCTACAATAGCATGAAAAATAAACACCACTAAGTACTGTTCTCCTTTTATCTACTAAATTGGAGCATGGGAAACACTTGATGAGATCTGCAAACATGCTAAGGAATCACCATCCAGCAGCATTAGACCCTTTAGATATGATCTATTCATTATCAATATATGTTTGGAACATAACTCTGATGTTAAGGTATAAGAAGTAAGCACATTCTTCAGGCCAGCTGTGGAGGAAAAGTTTATCAGATGCAGTACTAGAACTCCTTTAAAGACAGTATCCCTCTCTACAATGGTAATGTCCTACTTAATCCTTGATTTCAACTCTTTCTTCATCATTCATGCCTTGTATCCCCAAAATGTAATAATGCTGTGTCTACTGACTCCTCTCAGCCCCATTTCTCTGTTTGAATTAACGTGTCAACTGTGCTACAACCCTCTGTCGCAACACATTATCCTGAGCCAGCTCTGGGAAGCAGGGGAGGTTGTGCTAAGATTCAAAACTTCCATTGAAGTAAATTAAAGTGAATGGACACCAAATGGCTGATGCAGATGGCTGATGCTCACCCCATGCAGAGCTACAGGCTGGGGTCAGAGTGGCTGGAGAGTTGCCAAACAGAGAGGGACCTGGGGGTGCTGATTGACACCCACCTAAACATGAGCCAGCAGTGTGCCCAGGTGGCCAAGAGGGCCAATGGCATCCTGGCCTGCATTAGGAATAGTGTGGCCAGCAGGAGCAGGGAGGTCATTGTGCCCCTGTACTCTGCATTGGTTAGGCCACACCTTGAGTACTGTGTCCAGTCCTGGGCCCCTCAGTTGAAGAAGGACATCGAGACACTTGAACGTGTCCAGAGAAGGGCAACAAGGCTGGTGAGAGGCCTTGAGCACAAGCCCTATGAGGAGAGGCTGAGGGAGCTGGGATTGTTTAGCCTGGAGAAGAAAAGGATCAGGGGTGACCTCATTGCCCTCTACAACTACCTGAAGGGTGGTTGTAGACAAGAAGGGGTTGGTCTCTTCTCCCAGGCAACCAGCACCAGAACAAGGGGACACAGTCTCAAGCTGTGACAGGGGAGGTTTAGACTCGAGGTGAGGAAAAAGTTCTTCACTGAGCGAGTCATTCGTCATTGGAATGGGCTGCCCAGGGAGGTGGTGGAGTCGCTGTCCCTGGAGGTGTTCAAGGGGAGATTGGACATGGCACTTGGTGCCATGGTCTAGTTGTGAGGTCTGTTGGGACAGGTTGGACTTGATGATCCTTGGGGTCTCTTCCAACCTTGGTTATACTGTGATACTGTGATGAGTGAGATTTATTAGAGCAAATGAAAACTCTCAGTCATTTACACCTTAAAGATGCTTGGCTGGACTGGAGCAGAGGGAAAACAGGAAGGAAAAGGAAAATGAAAAAGAGAGAAAATTAAGAAGTAGGAAAGAAAGATCTCACCACTCCTTGAATCAGGTAACATTTTTTCACAGGAGCACACTGCGTTGGGTTAGGAAGTGGATGGAGGGCCGAGCCCAGAGAGTGGTGGTGAATGGTGCCACATCCAGCTGGCAGCCAGGCACTAATGGTGTGTCCCAAGGATCAGTGCTGGGCCCCATGCTCTTTAACATCTTTATTGATGATCTGGATGAAGGCATTGAGTCCATCATCAGTAAATTTGCGGATGACACCAAGCTGGGGGCAGGAGTTGATCTGCTGGAGGGCAGAGAGGCTTTGCAGAGGGACCTTGACAGGCTGGACAGATGGGCAGAATCCAACGGCATGAGATTTCACACATCCAAGTGCCGGGTTCTGCACATTGGCCACAGCAACCCCATGCAGTGCTACAGGCTGGGGTCAGAGTGGCTGGAGAGTGGCCAGGCAGAGAGGGACCTGGGGGTACTGGTTGATGGTAGGCTGAACATGAGCCTGCAGTGTGCCTAGGTGGCCAAGAAGGCTCATGGCATCCTGGCCTGCATCAGGAACAGTGTGTCTAGCAGGAGCAGGGAGGTCATTCTGCCCCTGTACACTGCACTGGTTAGGCCACACCTCGAGTACTGTGTCCAGTTCTGGGCCCCTCAATTTAGGAAGGATGTTGACTTGCTGGAACATGTCCAGAGAGGGGCAACAAGGTTGGTGAGGGGTTTGGAACACAAGGCCTATGAGGAGAGGCTGAGGGAACTGGGATTACTTAGCCTGGAGAAGAGGAGGCTCAGGGGAGACCTTCTTGCTGTATACAACTCCCTGAAGGGAGGTTGTAGACAGGTGGGGGTTTGTCTCTTCTGCCAGGCAACCATCACCAGAACAAGAGGACACAGTCTCACGCTGCACCAGGGGAGGTTTAGGCTGGAGGTTAGGAAGAAGTTCTATACAGAGAGAGTGATTCCCCATTGGAATGGACTGCCCGGGAGGTGGTGGAGTCGCCATCTTTGGAGGCATTCAGGAGGAGACTTGATAGGGTGCTTGGTTTCCTGGTTTAGTTGGTTAGGTGATGTTGGATAATAGGTTGGACACGATGATCTTGAAGGTCTCTTCCAACCTGGTCTCTTCTCTTCTCTTCTTCTCTTCTCTTCTCTTCTCTTCTCTTCTCTTCTCTTCTCTTCTCTTCTTTCTCTTCTCTTCTCTCTCTTCTCTTCTCTTCTCTTCTCTTTCTCTTCTCTTCTCTTCTCTTCTCTTCTCTTCTCTCTCTTCTCTCTTCTCTTCTCTTCTCTTCTCTTCTCTTCTCTTCTCTTTCTCTCTTCTTCAGTGGAGGGTATATATCCCATCTGAAGGGTATATATACCCATCAGAAGGGTATATATTCCCTTCTGAAGTAGATTCAGCACATTGAGCTTGTAAGCTGCTGTCCTTTTATATGCTTTTGGCAGAGCGGGGAGGTGGAGGGGTTGGTGGAGTGGGGGGAGGGAGGGGTGCATGCCAGGAGGGCAGTCTCTTCAAATTGCAAAGGGAAGTACGCAGAGTGAGGTGTGCACAGACATCTGAGTAATCCAGTGCACAATGGAGTTTTTGCAGGGGTTTTAAAATAAGGAAAGACAGAAGTCCAACCTCCAAAGAAATTATATTTTTTCATTCAGCCAGGCCAGCAGCTATCCGAGAGAGCTATTAAGGGCTATCAAAGCCACCACCCTGTCTATTCAGACCAGGTAAATTACACATTGTTTTGAGACAATAGAGTGATTTGGCTCTCACACCCTCAGAAGTTCTGATTTTGTAAAATGATACTGACTTGCTACATTGCATACCTTTGAATTTGACAAGAGGAGGTAGTGGGGCATTTGACATTGTGACTCTCACAAAGGTTTGGAAGACTTAATGAGAAAGAAGGGCACTAAAGGCTTTTTTAAGAGATTGGGTTGAATTGTGCTATGGCCATTTTCTCTTTCAAAGGAAACTGAAACTAGCTAATTCATTCCCATTAGCAGCTTTAGAATGAATGAACATTTATGGGATGTGTGCAATTAAGGGACCAGAACCCATTAATAAACTGGCAAACTGAATTCTTCAGCTGAGCTCTATTCATAGATATCCAATGTGATATTGTACAAATTCTTTCTGCCTTGAATCTCAGTATAGTTTACCTGGAAAGGAATGCTACTTTTTCATAGGATAATGAAGAGCCCAATAGCATATTCATAGTAAGGAAAAAAATAAATGTGTAGAGTGAAATTATGGGGTTTCTTCTTCTATTAGTCTTTGTACAGACATCGATTGGAAAGAAATTTTTTATATATATATATAATCTTCCTCCAACAAAAGACAAATCCTTGCAAAATATATTAGTAAAACCTCACTCTGTAATATTTATCATGGAGAAATTAAATTTATTCAAAAACTACCAAATAATATTTGTAGAAAACAATGTGTTTATTCCTATTCCTCTGTCACTTACTTTATCTCTATATAGATTTAATGACAATCCTATATTTAAAAACAAATACTGATTTATTGAATTCAGGACACTTCCCCCTCCCCCACCTTATGCATGCTGTTCACCCCTTGTTGAACCAAAGCCGATTTTATTTTCTGCATGCTTTAGACAGATAAAACTTGTCTCTGTTGTTCTTTTGTGATGTCACATATTTCAAGGAATTTTAATGTCTTGTTTAATGAGATATGAAAGACTGAGTAAGGTCTAGCTGTGGAAAATAAAATATCCTTAATGTTCGTGCAAGAAGGGAGCAGAAAAAGAATGTTCACATTTCTTAGCTTTTGGATTGTGGGATGGAAAAATATGCTCGTAGATGTAGAACAGAGCTTTCCGAAGAAAGGTAAAAGAGCCTTTTTTCATTTTTGAGTGAATTTCTCTATTGTTCATTTTTTTTTCTTTCTGTTTTCTGACAGCATCTTGGGCTTCATGTGCTGCTTCAATCACTAATAAGAGTAAAGATTTGGAATATACTTTGCACAGGCTCTAAGCAGTCAGCTCTGCACAAAATCAAGTCACATTCAGAAATAGAATCCTCATGTTTACATAATTAGTGGCTTATGTTTTTTTATTTGTCTCAATCGTAGCTATCCTATGTCTTAAGCATGCCTTATATATTGTGAGTAGAAAGATACTCATTATAAATGAGATAAGCTTGCTAGCTTAGAATAGCACTCACAGATTTATCATTTATTGAAAACAGAATGTGTTGAATACACTATTTGGTTTAGGTATGATTGGGAAGGAGAAATGGAATAATAAAGTCAGTTGCACTCTCTGCCATTTTGGTTTATATCTTGCATTTTCTCTGTTAAAGGCCTCCATTGTAAATGGGGGGAAAGATGGGGAAAAAAAGCTTCTCCTTTCCCAGTTTGATAAATCTGATCTAATTTATGCATTTCAGTCAGCTTCCTAAAGATAGGTGAAATTAATTCAATCCTAGCCCCAGTTATGGACAATTTGTGAAATAGAAATGTAAGAAATATGGCATTTAAAAGAATGTAATTCCAAAGACCAGAAATAGAGATAACTTATTTCTTGCAAGATCTGTTTTTGTAGACTGTGCCCAAAAGCCTGCATATAAATCTGCACTGAAGTAACTAAATATGGTTTGGCTTTCAGAATGCTGAATCACTCAAGAAAGCTGTTGACATAATTGAAAGGCAGGGAAACTTGCACTTTCTGAAAATAAAGCCACATTTTCTTATATGCATAATTTGACCACATATATTTAAGCATTTCAATCAGAAATCTTCTTTAATATTTTCCATACCTCTGCTTGTTTTTTATTAATCCTTTCTCTCCACCACCATCTTTTCTTCTATGTACTCAACAACTATTATATCAAGAATGAACTTGAAAAGAAAGGGAATCAAAACAAAGATTCAAAACAAAAATCAAAACCTAGCAATGATTTCCTGAGTACATAACAAAAACTAGAACAGTTGTTCCTGAAATCTTAAAACTCTAGGCATGTTGGTCTACAATTTTACATGGCTGGCTGAGATCCAGACTCATCTATATTTCACAGAATTTGAGCAAGAATATTTTTTAAATGTTTACTGCATTAACTCTCAGTTGGGCAATCTCTGTGTTAAATGAAAGGATTATACTACATGTTAGCTGAACCCTAAGGCTTCTAGAGCTCTGTTTTGCAAAGTATGACAAGGAAAACATTAATCACATTAGCAAGAAGAAAATTAAGCCAGTAATGGCTTAATGTTTTGCTTGTGTTGATTCTCCAATCAAAACTGAGAGTTTAAAACATACACTTTTAAACTGCTAAATGTTCAGTATTATAATAAACAATGGTGAAAGAGAAAGGAAGATATTTCTGGGGTTTTAACTAGATGTAAGCCCAAGCTTATTTTGATTAATGGCATGAATCCAATTTTGTACCCTATTTGGAATTTTCTTATCCTAGGTTTTGGAAGAATCTTTATTTCCTTTTTCCTATTTCTTTATTTCCTTTGGTTAGGCCGCACCTTGAGTACTGTGTCCAGTTCTGGGCCCCTCAGTTTAAGAAGGACATTGAGACACTTGAACGTGTCCAGAGAAGAGCAACAAGGCTGGTGAGAGGCCTTGAGCACAAGCCCTATGAGGAGAGGCTGAGGGAGCTGGGGCTGTTTAGCCTGGAGAAGAGGAGGCTCAGGGGTGACCTCATTGCTCTCTACAACTACCTGAAGGGTGATTGTAGCCAGGAAGGGGTTGGCCTCTTCTCCCTAGCAACCAGCACCAGAACAAGGGGACACAGTCTCAAGCTGCACCAGGGGAAGTTTAGGCTCGAGGTGAGGAGAAAGTTCTTCACCGAGAGAGTGATTCGTCATTGGAATGGGCTGCCCGGGAGGTGGTTGAGTCTCCGTCCCTGGAGGCGTTCAGGAGGGGACTGGATGTGGCACTTGGTGCCATGGTCTAGTTGTGAGGTTGTGGTTACAGGTTGGACTCGATGATCTTCAAGGTCTCTTCCAACCTTGGTAATTCTATTCTATTCTAATTCTATTCTATTCTGGTTCCAGTTATATGCATACTTCATATGTATACAGGTCACTGTATTATATTTACATGACAAGGTTTTGGTACCAGCAGGGGCTACAGGTATGGCTTCTGTGAAAAGATGCCAGAAGCTTTCCCATGTCTGATAGAGCCAGTGCTAGCCCATTCCAAGATGGACATGCTGCTGGCCAAACCTAAGTCAGACAGTGCCAGTGGTAGAAAAACTACTGTGCAACAGAAGCTGGGACATAGTAGTGGAAAGGTGTGAGTGAAATTACCCTGCACACATCAAGGTCAGTGAAGAAGGAGGGGAAGTAGGAGCTCCAGACATCGGAGCAAAGATTCTCCTGCAGCCTGTGGCAAAGATCATGATGGAGAAGGGTGTTGTTCTGCAGCCCATGGAGGTGCCTGGTAGAGCAGATATCCATCCTGCAGCTTATGAAAAGCCCATGCTAGAGCAGGTGGATATACTCGGGGTGAGGCTGTGACCCCATGGAGGGCCACACTGGAACAGCCTCCTGGCATGACCTGTGTCCTCATAGAGAGAAACCAACTCAGGAGATGTTTTTCTGTCAGGACTTATGATCCCATGGAAAGGACCAGGGCTAGGGCAATCTGTCCCTGAAGGACTGCATCCCATGGGAAAGATCTATGTTGGAACAGTGTGAAGAACTACTGCCATTGAGAAGGACTCCCATTAGAGAATTTCATGGAGGACTGTCTCCATACTGAAGCAGGCAAAGAAAGCAAGGAGGAAAGAGCAGAAGAGACAATGTGTGATGAACTACCCACAAATGCCATTCCCCATCTCAGCAAGGGGAGGAGGCAGAGAAGTCAGGAGTGAATTTGAAGCTAGAAAGAAAGGTGGGAGGAAGGTATTTTAAGATTTATTTGTTCTTATTTCTCATTATGCCACTCTGATTTGATTTGCAATGAATTAAATTTCTTTAAGTCACAAACAAAACAACCCAAACAATTCCTCATGGCCAAGAAGGCCAGTGGTACTCTGGAGTGAATTAAGAAGAATGTGGCCAGCTGGCCAGAAGATTCTTCTCTGTCTCTACTCTTCCCAGCACAAGTTGGGACCTGATGAAATAAATCTGAGTCCTGAAGGAAGTAGCTGATGTAGCTGCCAAGCCATTCTCCATGATATTTGAAAGTCATGGCAGTCAGGTTAAGTCCCTGGGACTGGAAGAAAGGAAAAATCACCCCCATTTTTTAAAAGGGTAGAAAGGAGGACCCTGGAACTACCGACCTGTCATACTCACTTCCATGGCTAGGAAGATCACGGAACAAAACCTCCTAGATGCCATGCTGAGGCACGTGGAAGACAGGGAGATAATTCAGGACAGCCAGCAAGGCTTTACTAGGGGCAGGTCCTACTTAATTCACCTTGTGGCTTTCTACAATAGAGTGATTATGTCAGTAGATAAGGGATGACCTATGGATGTGATCTATCTGGACTTCTGTCTTTGACCCAGCCCCCACAACATCCTGCTTGCCAGATTGAAGGGATACAGATTTGATGGGTGGACTGTTCAGTGGATAAGGAATTGGCTGGATGGTTGCATCCAGAGGGTGGTGCTCAATGGCTTGAAGTCCAGATGGAGAACAGTGATAAGTGGTGTCCCTCAGGGGTCTGTACCAGGACCTGTACTCTTTAATATTTTTGTCAATGACATAGATGGACCAAATGCACCATCAGCAGGTTTGCAGATGACACCAAGCTGAGTGGTGCTGTTGATACACCAGAGGGATTGGGTGTCACCCAGAGGGACCTGGGCAAGCTGGAGAGGTGGGCCCAGGTGAATTTCATGAAGTTCAATAAGAGCAAGTGCAGGCTTCTGCACCTGGGCCGAAACAATCCTCACTATCAATACAGACTAGGGGATGAGAAAGCAGCTCAGAAGAAAAGGACTTAGGGGCGCTAATGGATGAGAAACTGGACAGGAGCAGACAATGTGTGCTTGCAGCCCAGAAGGCCAATTTCATCCTGGGCTACATCAAAAGATGCATTGCCAGCAGATCCAGAGTGGTGATTCTGCCACTTTGATCTGCTCTGGTGAGACCTCACCTGGAGTACTGTGTACAGGTCTGGAGCCCTCAATATAGGAAGGACATAGACCTGATGAACAAGGTCCGGAGGAGAGCCATGAGAATGATCAAGGGGTTGGAGCACCTCTGCTAAGAGGACAGGCTGAACTGGGGTTGTTCAGCATGGAGAAGGGGAGGCTCTGGAGAGACCTAATAGCAACTTTCCAGTACCAAAAGGGGGCCTACAAGAAGGATGGGAAGAGTCTGTTTACAAAGGCCTGCAATGACAGGATGAGGGGCAATGGCTTTAAGCTGGAGAAGAGCAGATTTAGACTGGATGTTGTGATGAAGAGGTTATTAATTTATGAGTATGAAATATAAATTATATATATTAATTTTGTTAATTATTAAAACTATCAATAACTGATTAATCACTATTTCATATACAGATTCTAGTGCACAATTGTGAAATGCATCCCATAAGTGGTATAGCATTTACAATGTGGACCCAATTAGAATATTTACAGAATTAATTTCAATTACAGGAATGCAGGGTGCAATTCTGCTGTTCTTCCACCAGATGGCAACTTGGCAGGACACTGGCAGTTGCTCAACTGTATACAGAGAGTATTACAACGCGTCAGAGGCTTGAACTGGAAATGTTATGCTGCTAGGTGCGGGTGCTTTGAACTGAATGTTAGTGAGTGGAAAGCACGTGGAAGGTATATTGTGTCCTTTGTTTGTAGCAAGGTTATTTGCTAGGCTGCAGCAGAGAAGCTGGTGGGAAACCTTGTCCCTCCCACAGCAGTGGAGAGGGGGCAGAAGGTAGGCTAGCCAGTAGGCAGGCTCTCTTCAAAGGACACAGGTGGCTCCCTCTGGACATCAAGGAATGGTTCTGTGGGGTCTGCCCAGCAGGGTCCGTAGGGATGGTCCCTAGCTGGTGTTGGCTCCGGCTTCAGGGCCTGCCTGAATGGCCCCGGGGAAGAGGTGCAGCTGTGTGGAGCAACAGTTTCCCCTTTGCTTGACTCAAAGGAGTGGGCAGGACCCTCTCAGAGTGGTCCCGGATCTGGAGCACAGGCACAGACAGTGCCCTGAGTTTCCCTGGGGTTCACAGGGCACAGAGTGGCAGAAGTGGTGGCTCCTCTTCTCTCCTGCAATGGTGGGGTCACGCAGGCATGTGGCTAGGCACTGATCCAGCTTTCTGAGCTGACACACAGGGTTGTGCAGCTCATTGGTCTGCTACTTAAGGCTGTAGCAGACATTTGGACTGCTGGACTCGGCTAGTCCCTTCCTGTCAACTGGGCAGTCTTACCCTCGGGGGTCCAGTCACGGTGGTCTCTTCTTCTGACTGGTGGGACTGGCAATACAGTGCCTCTCATGCTTTCAGTGAGGGTCCCTCCTCTGGAGGCTTTCAGGGCTGAGGCGTGATGGGCCTTCCTGGATGCTAGCTTCTCCTCATCATGCAGAGGTCCCTTCTTCAATGCCTACCATTCTAAATAATTCTATGGGAAAGGTATCTGGAACCTTATCCAGGAGATCCATCCTAGAAGAAGGAGTGGCAATGTAACAACATAAGAAACCACAATGTAATAAAAAGGAAGCATAAGTGATTCAGTTTGTATATTAAACTGATAAGCTGAAAATATGAGAAAATATGAATATGATTTAGTAAAGATAAAAAATTAGTTTCCTGAGCCAGTTTGATTCAGGTTCATTTGCCTGGTCAATGATAGGTTAATTACACACGTTAGGAGCCTAATACACAGTAGAAAACAATCTAGAAAAATCAGAACTTGGAATGCAGCGGAACAAACTGGAAATTTCTTATACACATGAAACAAACATCAATACTGCCTCGAGTGGTGAGATGGACCACCTCGAGTTCACAACAGGGCTAACCAACAGGTAAACAAGCTATGAACCTGAGAAATAACCAGGTAAATTAGCGTAAGTTACTCACAGACTGCTGAACTGTTAACTACCAAAACCTTTGCAGGATGAAGATATGCTGTGAGTTCATAGTTGTAATCCAAAGGGCAGAAATGATCCAAAGGTAGTATCCAAAACCAGAGGAAGTGAGAGAGAGGGAGACATGCTGCTGTGGCAAAGATCAAGGCGTTATGCTGCTAGGACAAAAGAAGCTAATTGTTCTGAAGACAGGAGCAAGTATGTGCTTGTCGCTGCCTTGAATCCCATTAATGAACAGGGCAGGGAGAAGATATGAGACACAGAGAGAGAGAGGAAAAGAACAACGAACAACAAACAACAAACAACTAACAACAAACAACAAACAACGAGCATGTGGGCTCTTGAAATCTTCCCCTATAAATTCTCCTTTTGGAAATTGAATGGCCCAATGGCACATTAGCTATGCAAATCCCACCAATCAGTTCAAAATGTTTTCTGGCGCAAAAAACTGCACATGCCTTCTCTCATAGCCTCTGACATATGCAGTTGCCTCTCTGAAACATGAGGCTTGGGGTCCAGCTTCCACCCCCTCCAGGCAGCCTTAATGGCACCTGTCTATTGGTTCCTCAATCTCAATCTGGACCCTGCAACAGAGAGGGATGAGAGAGGGCAGTGGCTCAAACAGGTTTAGCTGTTAATGCTTGTTAATGCTTCTTCCAGGACAATAAGTGGCTTAGATGGTCAAACAGGCATACATAAAAGTTTTATGTTATAAACTTAAGGTATTGAGATAATTTACTGATAGTTGTAAAACTGCACAGTGGAAAGAAACCTTTTGATTCATACGTTAGTGCAAGTCTTTCTGAAAATTTATGATGGTACAATCCATTGCTGTTTAATTACTCATTGATATATTTGTGGGATGGAACGCAGGTATCTCTGTGTAAAGCTACTGTGTTGAAAATATAAGTAAAAACCTTCTGCATATCTAATAGCTGCTAAAGCATGTTGTGCATTTGTTCTTGATCTACCAAGGTTATATTTAGTTCCTCACAAATGTTTCTCTAGATTCACTAAATTATAATCTTCTTTTGATCAATCAAGAAAGACATTGCAATCTTCTTATTTCCAGAAGAGAGGAAATTTTACCTGTATCTGTTCTATTCCACTTTTGAGGGTCAAGACAGAAAGCTAATAACTCTGTCTTGTCCATTTGCTCTGACAGCTGGTGGTCAATTAGTATTCTCTCATCCCATAATTGGAATTGCTGATTACAGACCTCTGTTGCTAAGACTCAAATATTGCAGCTTATTTGCAACTTTACTGCCAGGTGAGATTAAGGGAAATGTCCCCCTGGTTAAGCTAGCAGGAGCTATGCCAAACTATAATCAGTCTTTTGCATACGTAAGAGACCTACAAACACAGCAGAATGGTTGCATAAGCAGCAGCTGCGAGTTAAAGCCGCATCAAATTCTTCAAACCTATGCACTTTGCCAGATATCCAGCCACTCTTGCAAGTGCCAGAACCTTGTTACTTGGCAAGTTTTCTAAGACATCCAGCTAACACAAGGTAAAGGAATACCAAACTGTCCACATAATATGTAAAATATTTTTTTAACCACATATAGAAAATAATTCTGTTTCTGCTATTTATGAGATTAAAATTGCTGTTCCTTCTGACTGTAAGCTTCAGAATACCAAATACTGAGTCATTGTAAACACTAAATTTATAAAAAATTTGATTTCTAAAGTAATTATTCTATGAAGTACTTTTGCATAATTTTGCCATGTTACCCTTTTTACTGAAACAGGTCTAGCTCTCACTGAACATTACATGTGAAATAAAGTTCACTGAGGGTAGGGGAAAAATTTGAGGTAGGGAACTTATCTAAAAATCTCATGAGTAGTGAGACCTTACTTGAAGAATATTGTCATTTTGCAGATGAATAATATTTTGATATATCCATGGTCTTTTATTTTGCCTGCAGAGCTGGCAGAAGGAGCCAGGGAGCAGCATAGTTCCTTCTGTTCCAGGATGGGATAATTAGAGATCTTCTCAGCCGCTTGGACCCCCACAAGTCCATGGGACCGGATGGGATCCATCCTAGAGTACTGAGGGAGTTGGCAGATGAGCTGTCCAAGCCGCTCTCCATCATTTTTCAGCAGTCCTGGCTCACTGGAGAGGTCCCAGAAGACTGGAAGCTGGCCAATGTGGTGCTCATCCACAAGAAGGGCCAGTTGGAAGAGCCAGGGAATTATAGGATTGTCAGCCTGACCTCAGTGCCAGGCAAGATTATGGAACAGGTCATCTTACAATACAATACACCAGGTTGGAAGAGACCTTCAAGATCATCGCGTCCAACCCATCAAACAATCCAACCCACCCAACAACTAGACCATACAGCCAAGCACCCCATCAAGTCTTCTCCTGAACACCTCCAGTGAAGGTGACTCCACCACCTCCACGGGTAGCCAATTCCAATGGACAATCACTCTCTCCATGTAGAACTTCTTCCTAACATCCAGCCTAAACCTGCCCTGGTGCAGCCTGAGACTGTGTCCTCTTCTTCTGGTGCTGGCTGCCTGGGAGAAGAGGGCAGCCTCTGCCTGGCTACAACCTCCCTTCAGGTAGTTGTAGAGAGCAATAAGGTCACCCCTCAGTCTCCTCTTCTCCAGGCTAAGCAACCCCAGCTCCCTCAGCCTTTCCTCATAGGGCTTGTGTTCCAAACCCCTCACCAGCTTTGTTGCCCTTCTCTGGACACGTTCCAGCAAGTCAACATCCTTCCTAAATTGAGGGGCCCAGAACTGGACACAGTACTCAAGGTGTGGCCTAACCAGTGCAGTGTACAGGGGCAGAATGACCTCCCTGCTCCTGCTGGCCACACTGTTCCTGATGCAAGCCAGGATGCCATTGGCCTTCTTGGCTGCCTGGGCACACTGCAGGCTCATGTTCAGCCTACAATCGACCAGTACCCCCAGGTCCCTCTCTGCCTGGCCACTCTCCAGCCACTCTGACCCCAGCCTGTAGCACTGCCTGGGGTTGTTGTGGCCAATGTGCAGAACCCGGCACTTGGATGTGTTCAATCTCATGCCATTGGACTCTGCCCATCTGTCCAGCCTGTCGAGGTCCCTCTGCAAAGCCTCTCTGCCCTCCAGCAAATCAACTGCTGCCCCCAGCTTGGTGTCATCTGCAAATTTACTGATGATGGACTCAATGCCTTCATCCAGATCATCAATAAAGATGTTAAAGAGCATGGGGCCCAGTACTGATCCCTGGGGCACACCACTAGTGACAGGCCGCCAGCTGGATGTGGTGCCATTCACCATTACTCTCTGGGCTCGGCCCTCCAGCCAGTTCCTAACCCAACGCAGTGTGCTCCTGTCCAAGCCATGGGCTGCCAGCTTGGCCAGGAGTTTGCTGTGGGGGACGGTGTCAAAGGCCTTGCTGAGGTCCAGGTAGACCACATCCACAGGCCTCCCCACATCCACCAGGCGGGTCACCTGATCATAGGAGATCAGGTTGGTCAGGCAGGACCTGCCCCTCCTAAATCCATGCTGGCTAGGCCTGAGCCCCTGGCCATCCTGTAAGTGCTGTCTGATTGCACTCGAGATGACCCGTTCCATAATCTTGCCTGGCACTGAGGTCAGGCTGACAGGCCTATAATTCCCTGGCTCATCTAACCGGCCCTTCTTGTGGATGGGCACAACGTTAGCCAGCTTCCAGTCTTCTGGGACCTCTCCAGTGAGCCAGGACTGCTGAAAAATGATGGAAAGTGGCTTGGACAGCTCATCTGTCAGCAATCTCAGCACCCTAGGATGGATCCCATCCGGTCCCATGGCCTTGTGGGGGTCCAAGCAGCTCAGTAGATATCTAACTTCCTCTTGGAGCAGTGGGAAACTATGCAGCTCTCTGGCTCCTTCTGCCAGCTCTGCAGGCCAGCTGTCTGGAAGACGTTCTGCCCTGCTAGTGAAGACTGAGGCAAAGAAGGTGTTAAGTACCTCTGCCTTTTCCTCATCCTTTGTTACAATATTCCCCTCCATGCCCACCAAGGAGTGGAGGTTGTCCTTGCCCTTCTTCTTGCTATTGATGTATTTATAGAAGGACTTTTTGTTGTCCTTCACAGCAGAGGCCAGTCTAAGTTCTAAATGGGCTTTTGCCTCCCCAATTTTCTTCCTACACAACCTAGCAACATCCCTAAACATTCTGTAGGTTGCCTCCCCTTTCTTCCAAAGATGATACACCCTCTTTTTTTCCCTTAGTTCTATTAAAAGTTCATTACCCATCCAGGCTGGCCGTCTGCCCCGGCGGCTCATCTTCCGGCACACTGGCACAGCCTGTTCTTGCACCTTCAATAGTTCTTCCTTGAAGTAGGTCCAGCTCTCCTGGACCCCTTGGTTTTTAAGGGCTGTTTCCCAAGGAACCTTCTGAATTAGTTCCTTGAGTAGCCTGAAGTCTGCCCTCCGGAAGTCCAGAGTGGAGGTCTTCTTGCTCCCCCTCTTGGCTTGGCTGCATACTGAAAACTCTATTATGTCGTGGTCACTGGTGCCTAAACACCCTCCGACCACCACATCACCCACCAGCCCTTCCCTGTTGGTGAAGAGGAGGTCAAGCATAGCCTTACCCCTGGTAGGCTCACGCAGCACCTGGGATAAGAAGCTGTCCTCCATGCACTCTATGAACCTCCTAGACTGCCTCCTCTCTGCTGTGTTGAGATCCCAGCAGATATCAGGCAGGTTGAAGTCACCCATGAGAATGAGGTCAGGTGATCTTGAGACAGCCTTAAGCTGCCTATAGAATGCCTCATCGACATCCTCCTCCTGGTTGGGTGGTCTATAACAGACGCCAACCAGGATGTCTGCCCTGTTGGTCTTCCCTCTAATTCTCACCCATAAGCACTCAACCCAATCATCCCTGATCTCCATCTCAACAGCATCCAGTGCCTCCCTGACGTACAGGGCCACCCCTCCACCCCTTCTTCCTTGCCTGTCTCTCCTGAAGAGCCTGTAGCCATCAATTGCAGCGCTCCAGTCATGCGAGTCGTCCCACCACGTCTCTGTGATGGCAACTACATCATAACTTTCTTGCTGCAACAAGGCTTCCAGCTCCTCTTGTTTGTTACCCATGCTTCGTGCATTAGTGTACATGCACTGCAGCTGGGCTGCTGGTTTCACCTCTAGGTCTAGCTTATCACCTCCAGACTCCTGCCTGAGGGCACTGGTTTCCGACCCTCCCCCTTCGAAGCTAGTTTAAAGCCCTGTCAATGAGACTTGCTAATTCCCTTCCCAGAATCTTTTACCTTTGGGGGACAGGCCATTCTCATGTATTGTGACCTTTCCCCTCCTCTGGGACAGATGTACTCCATCTGTTACCATCTGACCTGGTGCAGTAGAAAGTTCCCCAAGATCGAAAAACCCAAAATTCATTCGTCTGCACCAGCCCCTAAGCCACTTGTTGACTACAGCGGCTGACCTGTTCCTTATTGTGTTCCCTCCTGCAACTAACGGTATTGATGTAAAAATTATTTGTGCACCTGACCCCTCAACCAGATCTCCCAGGGCCCTGAGGTCATTTTTGATAGCCCTGGGAGGCCTGGTACCAACATCATCATTCCCTAACTGCATGACCAATAAGGGATAATAATCAGAGGGCTGTACCAGACTGGGCAGCCTTCTGGTAACATCTCCAACTTGGACTCCTGCTAGGCTAATAACTTCCCTATGAGATGGGTCCGGCCTACATATGGGACCTTCTGTTCCCCTCAGGAGGGAATCACCAATAACAATTACCCTCCTTTTCTTTTTTTAGGGAGCAAGTCCTGATGCCAGGGGAAGGCTGTTTAACCTTAGGCTGTTTAACCTTAGGCTGCTTTACCTTAGGCTGTTTAACCTTATGCTGTTTAACCTTAGGCTGTTTAGCCTCAGGGAAGACCCCAGATGGTGTGTCCTCCGGCATCAGTATCACCTCACCCTCGATCTCCAGCACCCCATACCTGTTTTCCAAGGGCAGTGAGGGAGGTGGGGGGAGGCAAGGAGGTTTTAATTTGTGTCCTTTGAGAGGAACCTGTATCCATTCCCCTCTGCTTTTTGAACAACCAGTCTCTGCTGGGGGAGCCTGTGGAGCCTGCTTACTCGGGTTCATCTCTTTCCTCCTGTGGCTCATCACTTTTCTACAATCCCATACATCTCTAAGACTAACAACCTCATCCTTTAGTCTGGCCACAAGGTCGAGCAGATAGCCAATCTGCTCACGCCTAATGCAAGAGTTGCCCCCACTACCCTGCATCTCAAGAGCCAGGCCCCAGCACTCACTACAGCCAGATACCTGGACAGCTACCTGCTAGTGTTCTACCTCAGTCTGGGTCGACACTGATTTTTTAAAGGCGATTTTGCTGCGCGTTATAACCATGCTGCCCCTGGCCACAGCCGTGGCTGCCCCTGGACACACCACCCACTGGACAAAAATTTAGAAAAAGTGCGGCGGCGCGCGAGAGCACCAGAGAGTACCAGAGCAGGGGCTGCTGCCCAGCGGAGCCCCGCAAAGCGCTGCCCTTGTTTAAATTCCGCCGCCGAAGGCGCTGGCCTCACGAGCCGTAGGCACGTGAAGACAGGGCCGCCCGAGTGCCGCTGTGTGTTCAGGAAGCGTGGCGAACCCAGCCGCCACCGCAGCCCGAGGAGGAGAAGCGCGAAAGCCCGCGCAAGCGGCCGCTGGTCCCGGTGCTGTTCCGAAGGGGCTGCTGCCGAGCGGAGCCGCGCGAAGCGCTGCCCGTTGTTTAAATTCCGCCGCCGAAGGCGCTGGCCTCACGAGCCATAGGCACGTGAAGACAGGGCCGCCCGAGTGCCGCTGTGTGTTCAGGATCTTGAGTGCGATCACACAGCACTTACAGGATGGCCAGGGGCTCAGGCCTAGCCAGCATGGATTTAGGAGGGGCAGGTCCTGCCTGACCAACCTGATCTCCTTCTATGATCAGGTGACCCGCCTGGTGGATGTGGGGAGGCCTGTGGATGTGGTCTACCTGGACCTCAGCAAGGCCTTTGACACCGTCCCCACAGCAAACTCCTGGCCAAGTTGGCAGCCCATGGCTTGGACAGGAGCACACTGCGTTGGGTTAGGAACTGGCTGGAGGGCCGAGCCCAGAGAGTGGTGGTGAATGGTGCCACATCCAGCTGGCGGCCTGTCACTAGTGGTGTGCCCCAAGGATCAGTGCTGGGCCCCATGCTCTTTAACATCTTTATTGATGATCTGGATGAAGGCATTGAGTCCATCATCAGTAAATTTGCGGATGACACCAAGCTGGGGCCGGAGTTGATTTGCTGGAGGGCAGAGAGGCTTTGCAGAGGGACCTCGACAGGCTGAACAGATGGGCAGAATCCAGCGGCATGAGATTGAACACATCCAAGTGCCGGGTTCTGCACATTGGCCACAACAACCCCAGGCAGTGCTACAGGCTGGGGTCAGAGTGGCTGGAGAGCAGCCAGGCAGAGAGGGACCTGGGGGTGCTGGTTGATGGGAGGCTGAACATGAGCCTGAAGTGTGCCCAGGCAGCCAAGAAGGCCAATGGCATCCTGGCCTGCATCAGGAACAGTGTGACCAGCAGGAACAGGGAGGTCATTCTGCCCCTGTACACTGCACTGGTTAGGCCACACCTTGAGTACTGTGTCCAGTTCTGGGCCCCTCAATTTAGGAAGGATGTTGACTTGCTGGAACATGTCCAGAGAAGGGCAACAAGGTTGGTGAGGGGTTTGGAACACAAGCCCTATGAGGAGAGGCTGAGGGCACTGGGGTTGCTTAGCCTGGAGAAGAGGAGACTGAGGGGTGACCTTATTGCTCTCTACAACTACCTGAAGGGAGGTTGTAGCCAGGCAGAGGTTGGCCTCTTCTCTCAGGCAGCCAGCACCAGAACAAGAGGACACAGTCTCAAGCTGCATCAGGGCAGGTTTAGACTGGACGTTAGGAGGAAGTTCTATACAGAGAGAGTGATTCCCCATTGGAATGGGCTGCCTGGGGAGGTGGTGGAGTCACCGTCATTGGAGGTGTTCAGGAGGAGACTTGATGGGGTGCTTGGTGACATGATCTAGTTGTTTGATGGGTTGGATGCGATGATCTTGAAGGTCTCTTCCAACCTGGTTTATTATTATTTTTAATTTTTTTTCCTCTCTGTCTCTCTCAATATATCTTCATTTTTATTTTCTCACTCCTGTCCAATGATCCCTGTCTGACAATCAATCCCTCAAAGTTCTACCTGTTCTACTTTTTTTTTCCCCTGGTGTGATTATTTCACCTGGAAAAATTACTATACAAACTAGCCTGAGAATTAGGAGTCTTGGTTCTATACTTCACAAATATAAAATGATCTGATGATCATTTCTCTAACTTGTTCCCTATTAAGATTCCCTAGTATGGGTTTTTCTACCATGTCACAGCAATTTGAAGACCAATGAATAGGAGCTACCATATATTAACACAGTTCAGACAAGCTGTAGCTAAGTGTTTAGCTCATTCTTTCAGGGGACAGCACCTAGAAATGTACTTAAATGTTGTTAGACTTTTGGGGTTTTCCTGAAGGCTTCTTGAAATTCTCACCTCTATCTGCTGTTAGTGTGAAGTAATCCTACTCATTGATAACAGTAAATGTGCTTAATGTTCTTGTGTGTGCAATACAAATAAGATTACTGTTCACTTCAGAGTGGTCCTTGCTTCATTCTGAAATGTGCCAGAAACAGCGTAAAAATCTTTTTAACAGACTGTCGCAATATATATGGCTGTCCTCATGCTACAAATCCTTGCCAATCTCTTATCTTCCTTACATTTACATGTAGGGCTGACATGTGGAAATGTGCATCTGTTAAGGTCCATCATGTTTGATTTCGAGTGACACAAACTGGATTTAACTGAGTGATGCTTTCCAGTGGTCTCTCATGGGCTCTGGCTGCTGAAACATCAAGTGTCATAGCTTGCCTGACCAAACTATAAGGCCATCAGTGGAGGAACTGAATGTCAGAGTTGCTTAATTCTCTTCCCCTGTTCATCTTCAGAATTTGGATTAAGAGATTGAATGCTGAATTAGCATTACATGTGCTGAGGAGACTAGATTGCTTCATTAGCAAGAAGGATGTGAATGAACTGGGCTATGATGAGAACATTAAGCTCTCAACTATCCCAAAGAGTATATAAAGAGGAACTTGAAAGTCAGCATCTGAAACAGTGAGTGGCAAAATAAACTGCAATCTGTGTAAAGTTTTGAGTGTTGCCGACAGTAATGGAAAGAACAGACCCGTTAGAAATAGAATCCCTGAGACAGAAAATTATGGGTGAGATAAGCTCATTACTTACTTTACTAAAATTACTGAGCAGCCCTAAATTGTTTTTCAGCAAAAGAGGTGGACCTTGTCTGTACTGATTTATTGGATATGTAAATTAGCAAAATACTACTTTTTAGAGCTTGTGGTTCAAAGATGAGGGGCATATAATTATACATTCAATAAAAACGTCTGATACCCTTCTCACAATGATCTTTTCACTATGATTGCATTCAGTTTATTGCTTTCTCACAAAGCCATAAAATAATAATAAGAAAAAAATATAGTTTTCCTTGGCAGCACGTAATGAAATTACTGTCTTTTGGGGTAGATTTAGATAAAACATTTTTAAGCAGGACAGACAGCACCAATAAAAGGACAAAAAGAGATTACAATGGCTTTATCCACTCTCTGAAGTGTATAATTTTAGAAAAACAGGAGGAAGCTGGTTGCTCTGCAGAACAAAACACCTCATAGCACAGAGACCCAAAACATAGTGTACAAATTGTTGTAGTGGGTACAAGACACCTTGAACCCACTGGCTATCTAAAAAGCCTTGTGAAGTAATTTAGCTGTAGATATGCACACTTTTTATGTCTGGCACTAGTTTAAATGAGTTGTCACAAACTGCATTAGCTTTTGCAGATTCTTTGACACCATTGCACTAAGAATATTGGTGACTCCTTGGCTTTTTTCTGGAATTGCTACAGAGCTAGTAGGACCTGCATGTTTATGCCATTGGTAACAACACATTATGAATTTTTCTTTCTTTTTTAAAAAATTTTTATTTTTTAGTTTTGTTTTCTTTTAATTGTGTTTCAATTCCTATTTAAATAAAAAAGAAATGTTTAAAATAGTTGCAAGTGATTTGGAATTTGCAATTCAGAGCTGAAAATGCAACAACAACTCAAGTTACTATTGCCAGTTTAGCCTCACTAAACTTCTAGTAATTTGTTCAGGTTTCATGCTTATTATGCCAATGTTTTTATCCTTGACCTAGAATGACCACACCCTCTAGGGATTAGCAGCAATTATGGTTTAGTTTAAGATTATCTCCATATAACAAAGACCACCCATTGACTGATATTGTGCTGAAATGCATAAAAACTATGCCAGATTGTGTCATTACTTTGAAAGCAATTTGTTCATAAAAAGTAAGTAGCAGAATATATTGTACCAAAAAAAATTAAGTCAGTGGCAAGAAAGGCAACTTCTTTTTCTAGGTGTATTTTTAAGTTTACTGTTCCTACTGAAACTTACAGAAATAGTTACATCTTGTAGAAAAATATTCAATATTTACAAAGATTAAATTTGAAGGTTGGGCTGGATGATCTTGAAAGTCCTTTACAGCCAAATCGAGTCTGTGATTTTGTGGGGAAAAAATAAAACAAAAAAAAAGGGATAAAAAGGTTCCACTGAATTTTATTTAATTAAGCTTTCAAGCATATTGTCTAACAGTGGCTCAAAATTATACTTAACTAGTAGTTTGGTATTCTGAATCTGGTCTTAAGTTCCTAGATATTCATTTAGAAAAATAAACCACCCTTTTCTCATCTTGCCTTTGGTATGTACTTGCTGCCTTCTAGCTCTCTTGAAAATTCCTATATCACTTTACTGAAACAATTCCCTTAAAGTAGCATATATCATGGTGTTTTTTTTCACTTGCCAGAAATTTAAAAGAAATTTACTAACATTTAAAACTAATTCAGTGTGACTCCAGAAGTCACAAAGTATTTAGTTCCTAATTGCATACCTATATAAAATTGTATTAGTTAACTGTACACAAAATGTATCTTATGCTTTTAAAAAAATATTTTATTCAGTGTATTACACAAAACATATCACTGTCAAAACCCTGATTAAACAGGGATTTGGAACTAGATTATTTTTAAGGTCCCAACAAAAATCATTCTGTGTAAATAATTATTCTTCAACACAAGTAGTCATTGTAAACTACTCTAAGGTCCTCACATACAGAGACAAAATGTCCTCGTTTAAGCTAGGACACAATTGATTCTGTTCAGCAGTTCTAGTTTTCATCTCACTTTCTTCTAAGTGACTGCAGTTTCTGAAATTAGCAGTGCGTTTTGGCAGATAGTGGTTAGTAGTATCGGAAGTACCAAGGGTTGATATGCAGACCAAGGTCACCGCTAAATTTTGTGTAAAGCGCTGGGGTGCCTGACCTGCAGGGAGGAGTGGACAGGACGGGTGGTCCTAAAATGACAAACAAGGTATTCCATTCCATTCCATGTACAGTACAAATAATCTGAAGGATCACAAGGGTCAAGCTCTCTGCTCTTTTTCTTTTCTTCAGTGGCTGACATCCAAGGAGGACTCTGTCCATTCTGCCTTTGATCCTAATCCATGTATTCCTAAATCCAGTTCCAGAATCCATCTCCTGAATCTGGTTCCCATCTGCTGCTGAGTCTGGTCTGGGATTTGTGCCACAGCATCAGAGGTGATGATGACTAATTGCTATCAGAGGGGTTGGGTCTGATATTGGGTTTGTATATATTTGTATATATTTTGTTATTATTTTTATTAAAGTAATTTTAGATTTATTTTCCAAATCATAAGTCTTTCTTCCTTATTCACTTTATCTTTCCTTTGGGAGAGTTTAAGAAAGAGCATCTGTCACTTATTTCTCGTCTGGCCCAGCCATAACTGTTGGCACAGAACTTCAAGGGGAGATTCATCAAATACACTTTCAGTTACATAATTTCTTATAAAGGTCTCTAAACCAAGTGCCAAAATGCATCCCAGTATCCACACAACCACCTGCACCAAGTGTCATGGGTTAAGTCTGATGATGATATTCAATACCATGCTGCTTTCATGCCAGATTCAAAATAAAAGTGCTGACTGAAGCAATGTATCATGTTTAGATTGTAACATGAGAGGCTTCTTGTTCTGTTTGCTGCTTCCAGTTTCCGGTTAGGGGTGTTGGTCTTTCCCACTGGGCCATCCACCAGGCAGGGAGTGGGAAGTAGATTGCTGGCTTCTGCTGCTGCTTCTGCTTTTTGCTATGCTTTTCCCACAGATAGGCTAAGGTAATTGGGCATCTTTATCATTCCATTAAAATTCCTTATCTCAACTCAGGGTTGTTTGGTTTTGTGTTACTTGCCCTTCCATCTGTCTGGTGGGAGAGGGACTTGTGAGTGTCCTGTTAACCCAGGACACCAAACCACCATTTTTATAGTGCATATTTGGCCTAGAGTTTTAGTGGATTTAAGGCATGTTTAGGATGAGTTACTTTGGTGGGTTTCTTTTCCCTTGTAACATTTTAGTTTATTTTCTGAAGTAATGTCTGTGTTGGAGTAGTAGTGTTTTACATGACAGCAAGTTTACGTGTTGTATGAAGTCAGATGCAATAGAACACATAGAGCAATTTGAAGCCTGGCACCATAGCACTTTAAGAGTTCTCATAAATTCACTTCTGAGGTACTTAATCACAGTACATTAGAGGCTGGAAGTGACCTCAAGTGATCATTGGGTCCAACCCCCTGCACAAAGCAGGATCACTTCAGGTAGTCTGCACAGGAGTGCATCCATGTGGGTTTTGAAAGTCTCCAGAGAAGGAGATTCCCCAACCTCTCTGGGCAGTCTGTTCCAATGCTCCATTATCCTCACTGTAAAGAAGTTTCTCCTCATGTTGAGGTGAAATCTTCTATATTCAAGTTTGAACCCATTGTTTCTTGTCTTATTACTGTGCACCACCAAAAAGAGCTTGCCCCCCTCCACTTGACACCCACCCCTTGGATATTTGTACACATTGATGACCTTCCCTAATGTACCATAGTCTACAACAGTGATCTCCAAACTTTCCTGATCATGCACCCATATGAGTTAAAAAAAAACAAACAAACTAGTACACATTCTCAACATATGCTTGCTTATTTATTCAGAAATTGGATCATCTTCTACCATAGCTCTAAAACCTTCTTTTGCACCCCAGTAGATCTTATTGCACACTGCCAGGGGAGGTGCTCACCCAACTTTGGAGACGACAGGTCTGCACACCTAAAAATCTTATTGGCATTGCCAATTCAATGACAGAGCCACTCATCCAGAAATCTAGCAATGCAATGCTGAATTTTGTAGCATCAATGGCATGTTTGATGGGTGGGACTAAAACGGAAAGAACCTGTGAACATTGTGAATAGACAGAAAAATGGCCATTTGTTCAATTAATATTAATGTGCTAACACCACAAGTATAACTAATAACCACAATTTCAAATGTATCAAACCTTACAGTTTCACAGGTTTGGGTATGCAATTATGTCCCACAGTAGGGTCTATTTTAAACTGTTTATGGAAGGAAAAACCAGGAAAAAAATTATCTGACCACACTTTTACATGAACATTTTACTATCAGCTCCCATAACCATAACTGGGAAGAGCTTCACAGATACTATTTTCTCATGTACCTTGTCTTCTCTAACAGACCTCCAGTTCAAGTTCTGACACATCTCACCTAATGAGGTTAAAAGGTGACCTGTTTTATTGCAGTGGATAACATCAAGTTAGGACAACTAGATTGGTAAAAACATAGCTGACTAGTTGAACTTGGAGTATAGCATTTAATGGGCCATAGTCTACCTGGAAGCTGGTAATGTGAGTGCCACAGGGACTTACCTGTCCTGTTTAAGATATCTTATCTACACCTAGAGGAGGTGACAAGAGTCTGTACTTAAATTTGCAGATTGTGCCAAACTAAGGAACCAGTTGATACGGTGGAGGACAGAGCTGCCATCCAAAAGGAATTAGGCTGGAGGAGTGAGCCAACAGAAACCACAAGAAGGTCAATAAGAACAAATTCAGCGTCCTGCCACTAGGAAGGAAGATCTCCCTGGAAGGGAGATAGGCTGGAATACTGAGACTAGGGAGCAGCTAGGTGGAAAATGATCTGAATATGAGTCAGCAGTGTTCTATGAGTCTGCTCTGTTCTTTTAGCAAAGATGGCTGGCCGTCTTTTATGATGGCCATCTGTTTATGATGGCTTCATAAACAGGAACCAGCAGCCTGCCAGGCAAAAATTACAAGGAAATTGCAATGAAGATGGGGGGTTTGGTGTATTTGTTTTATTTTGTTGGGTGATTATTTTTTGGGGGAGTGGGGGTGGTGGTGGGGAGTAGGGGGCAGGCAGTGCCTGTGTGTGTGTTTTGTTTCTTGTTTTTTCTTCATATTCTCCACAAAATGGAGTGAAGACCCACAAGTTGAAATGAAAATGGATTTAATGACATAGCTAATACCAATGTCAACACAGGAAATATAAAGCTAGATCAGCAAAGTTGCAGTAGTCCAAATAACCACAAAGGTAGTCCTCAAAAGCAGAACAAACAGGAGACTTTCTTCTCCTTAGCAAACTGCCTCCTTTACACTCTGTGAAGCTCATGGGTATGTGAGCAAAGTGGAGTCAGCTCTGCTAGTTGATTCCATGTCTAGCCTGTGATTTTGTCCCAGCAAAACCAGAACACTGCATTTTCTGGGAGACTTATTCTTGAAGAGTGCATGAGATGTGTTCTGAGGAAAGTTTTTGGATCACATTCCTCTTCAGCTGCAAAAAGATATAACCTAAGAAATAGAAGCCTACTTAACACCGAGATATTCTCTGCTATGTTCAACACTAAGCGTTGAGCTTTTCAGTTCCCATACAACTATGGACATAGGCAATGGTGTTGTAAATTTAATTTAGGCATCTAGGAAAAGAACTGGCAAAGTATTTTATATATAAAAAGAGTTGGTAAGGGATTTTTATAAGCACACTTTAGCCTAAATTACCAAATTTATCTTTTCTTTCTCATTTAGGAACCTAAGCCTTCCTGAAGATTTAGACACATTTGTAATCAGAGAGATCAAAAGCATGGTGAAGAAGATGAGGAAAGACCAAAAAGTACTGAGAGGATTCCTTCAGAACAAGTATCTCACTCAAGATTTTTACATTGAGAAAACAAGTATCAAAAATTTTGGTCTGCAGAGGATGTCAGACCACTGTAGCATAACAAAAGGAAGATGATTTAATTTTATTTCTTTTTTTAAAATTACTGTTTCATCATGTGATCAGTGTGTATATACTTTATTCCTTTTCAAAGAAAAAAAAAGTGACCTATTTCATTGAGTCTGACACTGTCTCACATTTTCCTGTTTTCTCTCTTGGTCAGGAGTCAGTTAGGAGGTATGAGTACAGTACTCTGAGGTTCAGAAGTTACCTGCTGAGCAGAGCAACTATGAATCACAGGTTTGGGTTTTTTATCTCTCATACCCAGACACTTCCACAAGTCTCTGATGTTACTAGGCATTATTTCCCTGAAAGAGAGATTCAGAAAAATAGAAGTACAATCCTTTCAGCCCGTTGTGCACCTTTTTTTTTTTCTTACTTCTTTTTTAATTTTCTTCTTCCTCCCCCCCTTTTTTTACTGGAAGATCAACTGTAAGTATTTTGGGGCACTAGCTATTTGAATAGGGTGAAGGTACTAGCTTTACTCTACTGTCGCACAACTGTACTTATCTGCTTTTTTCCTTTTTATTGAATGTGGCAGGGCAGGTGTTGCAGAAATAGCTTACCTCCTGCCACTTAAATTAAAACTTGCCTTTATCAAGATAAGATGGAAATGCTGAAGACATTAAATTATACCACCACATGGCATGGTACTTAGGTGGTGTTCTCAAAAAAAAGAGAGTCATGGGAGGTGTAGGAAAGAAAATAAACAAAGAAACAGGCTGTCTACTTCACTTAATTGTGTCTTTTTAACAATTTTACAGCATGTATAACATACATCATTCTTATCTGATCTCATTTTATCAATGAGAAAAAAATACAAAACAACCCAATCTCTTCCACCCACCCACCCCACCCCCCTTTACCTGCTCACTTGTTTTACATTAAGTTTGACTTCTGCATTTGAAAACATCTCCTCTTCAGAATACTTTGCACCAAGATACCAGCTTTGTTGAGGTTTGCTGTGTTGTGAATAAAGACACATAGCTGGACTCTAAAAAAAAAAAAAAAAAAAAAAAAAAAAAAAAAAAAAAAAAGAAGTAGAACTCACTGGGATGTTAAGCCACCTTGGAAAGGCAAACGGGAAAGCAGTTGTGGTAGAATCATAGAATCATAGAATCAGTCAGGGTTGGAAGGGATCAAAAGGATCATCTAGTTCCAACCCCCTGCCATGGGCAGGGACACCCCACACTAGATCACGCTGGCCAGAGCCTTGTCCACCCTGGTCTTAAACACCTCCAGGGACGGGGCCTCAACCACATCCCTGGATAACCCATTCCAGGGCTTCACCACTCTCATGGTGAAGAACTTCTTCCTCACGTCCAGCCTGAATCTCCCTATCTCCAGCTTCATTCCATTCCCCCTAGTCCTATCACTACCTGAGATCCTGAGAAGTCCCTCCCCAGCCTTCCTGCAGGCCCCCTGCCGATACTGGAAGGCCACAATGAGGTCACCTCGGAGCCTTCTCTTCTCCAGACTGAACAGCCCCAACTCCTTCAGTCTGTCCTCACAGGAGAGGTGCTCCAGCCCTCTGATCATCCTCGTGGCCCTTCTCTGGACACGCTCCAGCATGTCCACATCCCTCCTGTAATAGGGGCTCCAGAACTGGACGCAGTACTCCAGGTGGGGTCTCACCAGAGCTGAGTAGAGGGGAAGAAGCACCTCCCTTGACCTGCTGGTCACACTTCTCCTGATGCAGCCCAGGATCTGATTGGCTTTCCAGGCTGCAAGCGCACATTGAGAGCTCATGTTGAGCTTCTTGTCCACCAGCACCCGCAAGTCTCTCTCCTCAGGGCTGCTCTCCAGCCAGTCCCTGCCCAGCCTGTATTTGTGCCTGGGATTGCCTCGACCCAGATGCAGGACCCTGCACTTGGTCTTGTTGAAGCTCATGAGGTTGGCTTGTGCCCACCTCTCTAGCCTGTCAAGGTCCCTCTGGATGGCATCCCTTCCTCCAGCGTGTCCATGGCACCACACAGCTTGGTGTCATCAGCAAACTTGCTGAGGGTGCACTCGATGCCACTGTCCATGTCACCCACAAAGATGTTGAACAAGACAGGTCCCAGGACTGATCCCTGAGGGACTCCACTTGTCACTGGCCTCCACTGGGACATGGACCCATTGACAGCCACTCTTTGGGTGCGGCCATCAAGCCAGTTCTTTATCCATCTAGTGGTCCACCCATCAAACCCATGTGTCGCCAGCTTGGAGACCAGGAGGTGGTGCGGGACAGTGTCGAAGGCTTTGCTCAAGTCCAGGTAAACGACATCAGTTGCTCGCCCTCATCTATTAATGCTGTCACCTGATCATAGAAGGCCACCAGGTTTGTCAGGCAGGATTTGCCCTTGGCAAAGCCATGCTGACTATTCCAAATCACCTCTTCACTGTTCTTCTGAGTCATTAGTGCCTCCAGGAGGATCTGCTCCACGATCTTTCCGGGCACAGAGGTGAGACTGACTGGCCTGTAGTTCCCCGGTTCCTCCTTCTTGCCCTTTTTGAAAATGGGAGTAATGTTTCCCCTTTTCCAGTCTGTGGGTTCTGCCCCAATCTGCCATGACTTTTGGAATATAATAGAGAGGGGTTTGGCAACCTCATCTGCCAGTTCTCTCAGCACCCGTGGGTGTATCCCGTCAGGTCCCATGGACTTGAACACTTTCAGGTTCTTCAGGTGATCACAAACCTGATCTTCACTTATGATGGGCAGTTCTTCCTCCCCATCCCTGGCATCATCTGCCATGACACCAGGAGTGTGGCTGGAGGCCCTTGCAGTGAAGACTGAGATAAAAAAGTTATTGAGTACCTCAGCCTTTTCCACATCGCTTGTGACTAATTCACCACTTTCCTTTCTGAGGGGGCCCACACCTTCCCTAGTCTTCTTCTTGCCATTAACATACCTATAGAAATTCTTATTGCTCCCTTTAACCTCTCTGGCTAGATTCAATTCAAATAGCTAGCTAGCTAAATCTGATTTATGGAGATTTTCAGCCCTGGAAAAGTCAGAAATTAATAAAGCATTTGGTAAAATGCACCCAAATTCATAATACCAGACAGTTAACTGTGCAAAAAGATGGAGAAAGTATAAATTGGAAAGAGGAGGAGGAACATATGTTAAAAACAAATGTAGTGACATTTCCAAAAAGACCTTACAACTTTATATACACAATAATTAATTTGAACCAATCATAATTTGATGATAGAAGTGATAATATTGCTGTGAATGTTAATCCCAAAGTCTTTTAGAAAACATTCTTACCATAATTTTTCATATTTTCTTAATATTTCCTCTCTGAGTTATACAGTTAAACCAATGTATCTAATAGTTAGCTGAAGGGTAAACATAAATCACCCAAGTTCTACCATTTAGTTCTTATCCTAATATGCTACATACAAATACTTGATGTGAATTCTTGATTTAACTGTATCATAGATGGAAAGAGAGGGAACAATAATGCCTGATTGCCAGAAACGTACAAAACAACTGACATCACAACTCCCTGAATATGAAGATTATTTTCAGTTTGGTGCATATTTGGTGCATATGTATTCAAAGCCCTGTGTGTTCAGTTTTAAATATTTCACTACTACTAATCGAGTTATTACATTAAGAAACTGCTCTATATGGGTTCCTGTAGTCATTGATATGTAGAGACTCAATGTTTTTAATATTGTCCTACTTGCTCCCATTTTCACTTCAAAGGAATTTTATTTTTTTTTGCGTTAAAATAGTATTGGCCTTATTTCTTTTAATTTTATCCCCTGATATATGCTTTGCACTTGGCTGGATTTCTATTGCTATGTGTACTTCCTTTTTTTTCCCCTCTTTTTTCTTAAGGGTAGTAATCAAAAATTTCCAGCCTGCTCTGTCTTTAGTCAGTTAGAATTTCATTTGCATATTATATTTCCAAAGAATGCATGACTGTATAGATGCAATGGTTTTTAGGCATAAGCCTGGGATGGCCACAAGGAAAGAAGTCATTAGTGCATTTTTCCTATCATCCTAAATTAGTGCGACAAAATTCTCTATGTGTCATTTAAAAATATATTTTTTTCCCCTTAGAAAAACTTTAAAAATATATTTGCTATATCATAAAATGATAATATAAATTCCCTCAGTGGTACAGAAAACAGTATCACCAAAGAAAACCCCAAGCCAACAAACATACATAAAAAACCCAAACCACCCAACAACAAAAAAATGTTTTGAAGAACCCTGTAAGTAAACTAAGTATTTTTAATTTGTGTGATGCTGCAGTGTAATTGCTCTGTTATCTTTAGAGCTCACTATCTTTTGAACTAGCATACCACAATTGTTTATTTCTTCTGTGAAAAAGTTCCTGTTTCTAGTCCTCCTGAGTTGGTGTATGTCAGACCTCCTCAGGCTAGAACAAATCAAGAAAAGTATGTGGCATTTATAGCAGGGGTGTGTGTGTTTAAATAACATAAGTTGTAACCTTTTGAAGCTTGGGGAAAAATTCATACTCTGCATATCAGTCTCTGTGACACTGTTACTCTTATTCTTCCTCCCTTCTTTGACTTTACCATAAACCTTTGTTTAACCTCCTCCTAAGAGTTTTGGGAATTGAACTATGGCTCCCACTCAAAAGGCAATCAAATGTAATGTAATTCACGCTCTCCTGGACAGACTAGTCTAGGCTAATCTGTCCCCAGTGAGGGTGATCAGAGACATTTAGGGAGAACACATAAGCCTTGTCCTTCTCTGATCCACTCCATCACTCCTTCTCTAAGTCCATGGGTTGTAATTTACGGCTATTTGCCCATTCCTTTCAGTAGCCATTTATGCTTTACTCATTTATTCACCCATGGATTTGACCTTGGCTGCCTCCACTACTCCCAATGACAAGTTTCCAAAGTTCATACTTGTGGCAATGCCAGCAATGAGCAGCGTGAGCAATCTGGCAGTGTAGGCTTAGAGCCTGACATGGTGGTAGGCTTTGCTCAGCATAAGTGCAGAAGTGGCTAACAGTGTAGCAAAACAGTGCTGTGCCTGCAGCATGTAACTCAAGCAGGACACTGGTAGATATAAACACAGAAGTTATCTGGGAATGACAAGACACGCACCCTCATCAACATCCTCGCCTGTTATTAGTAGCTTGACCAATAATCTATAATAGTGCGATGTGTGGTCACTCGTGGTGAACCAGTGAAGCTATGCCAACGATGCTCTCTGAGTTTATATAAGTTGTAGAAGTTCCCTTAATATGCACTTCTTCACCTCACTTTATTTTGCTGTACTATACTCACTATGCTTGCACGATACTGGAACAATAAAGGAACAATACTAGATCATACTGTTCGTCCGTATTGACTTCAGTCTCCATGGCCGACACATACTTGTGTAAAGAAATATTTTCTTTTATCCAATTTAAACTGCTTTCCTAGTTTTAATGTTATTGTATTTGGTGAAGAGCAGCTCTTGTTCACCTTATCTACCATCATAATGATTTTTTAGACCTCAATTATCATTCCTGTCAGCTGTGCCCTCCTCAAATAAGAGCTCCAGAGCTTAAGGGCTAACAAAATGATCAAATAACAAAGCAACTGTGTTAGGAGGAGTGACTACATAACTATCTTGTATCACTATTCTGTGATACATCTTTTGAGAGACTTCAGCATTACAGAATGGCTGAGATTAAAAAGTGACCTCTGGGTGTCATTTGGCCCATTTCCCCCTGCTTTAGTTATGAGAAATAATATTTAGTCCATCCCAAACAAATTCCAGAAGGAATATGATACTTTCAGTCTGTATGGCACAGTAGTGCCATTGGGCATAGACAATGCAGGGCTTGAGATGCCAAAACCAGCTTTCTGGAATGACAGCAAAGCAACAACCTTGAGTTTTGTATAGCCTTGCCTGGGGTCTCTAATCCATTGACTTAAGTACCAGTCCCTTTTTCCATCTGCCATTAAGTCATTTTTTAGAGAGCCTGACTGTAGTTTCTACATGTTACCATGGTTTCTTTCATATATGTAAGTAAGCAATGTGCTCATCTACGTGTGTGGCATATACATATATATACACACACACACACTCACATACTCCTGGTGTAACTGATAATGACATTTTCCTTAAAAGATGACAAAAGACCATGATCATATAGCAGTACAGGAGAAATGCTTGTAAAGCATGAAGTGCAGGCAGTAGCTGTAAGACTATCCAAAATGTTTATTTTGACTCCACTGTTAGTCAATTCATAACTCTGAAATTCAGAGGACAGCTTTTAGTTGCAAACATAAAAGGAGATAAATGCTAGTTCCCCAGCAACTCTGGCACCTGACACCACTGTTGGACACCTTAGGTCACAGACATACTACATTTGGTATATCTTTTACTGTTGATATCACTCTTGGAATTTGTAGTGTGGCTCAAGGGTGTGAGACAGTACACAATAGCACATTTTTGGCATAATGACCTCAGAGGTAGATAAGAAAGATATACAAAAGGGGCACAATATCCAACAACAGTTCAAAGACCTCAACCTACAGACAAGAAGAGGGCTCACTCTAGTGGTACAAGCTAGCAAAACAACATAAAAAATCCTCCAACTGGATGTCAATAAAACATGGCACTGATGCTAGGGAGAAAGGGAGGCTAAAGAAAAGTTGGTGAAGAAACTGAAAAAAAAAAAAAAAAGAAAAGCATAATAAAAGATGCAGATTTTATTATGGGTGTTCTTTCAGAGTACTTGATAGACAGTCACAGTCTAAATCAGGTTCCAAGACATCACACAACCATACAGCCTGGTTTGGCAGTCAATGGGACCAGCAATGGGTAGCACTGGGACAGTTCCCTGGCCAACAGGAGAAAACCCAGGTGGACAAACCAAATACCCTGGTATCAGCATGTCAGTGCTTGTTTAATGTCTGAGAGCCACAGCACCTTCTCAGCCACTTTCTAATATATTATGCAGCTTACATTTGTATTTGTACTTATCTTTTAAATAAAGTGCTAGTTTTGTTGATTTAACCGACACCTTCAAAACATAGTTCATGTCTTCTCTTCAGCATTGCATACAAACTAGGAAAGAGGTGTCAGTTATCTTACTAATGTGTTTAAATGCCTGCTGGTAAAAGTCACAAGGCACCGTTGCCATTGCCTATTAAAATTTAGTGTGCTGGAAATAGGTGCTATGTTAGTTAATCTCTGTCACTGGGTCAAGAAACTCTACATTGAGTGGAAGAAAGGACAGCTGGAATGGGGGCCATACAAGGAAGCTTCCTGAGCAGCAAGAGACCTAGATAGAAAAGCTCAGTAAAATTAAGTCTAGCCAGGGAGATCAAGGGGAACAATAAAAATTTCTGCAGGTATATTAATGGTAACAAGAAGACTAGAGAGAATATGGGCCCCCTCAGAAAGGAAACTGGTGACAGGTGAACTGGTGACAAGTGACATGCAGAAGGCTGATGTTCTCAGTGACTTCACCAGTAAGGACCCCAGCTGCACTCCCAGAATGATGGAAGACAATGGCAGAGACTGGGAGAAGGAAGTACCCATTGTGAGTGAAGATCAGGTTTATGACAATCTGAAAAACCTGAAAGTGTTCAAGTCAATGGTTTATGTGTCCAGTAAGACCGTGGAGAAGATACTCCTGGAGTGACTGCTGAGGAAGAAGAATAATGAAGAGGTGATTTGGTACAATCAACATGACTTCACCAAGGGCAAATCATGCCTGACAAAACTCATGGCCTCTTATGACAAGGTCACAACATTAATAGATGAAGGCTGAGCAACTGACATGATTTACCTGGACCTGAGCAAAGCCTTTGACACTGTCTCACATGACATCCTGATCTCCAAGCTGGTGCAGTATGGGTTTGATGGATGGGCCATTCAGTAGATAAAGAAAGGGCTTGATGGCCACACCCAAACACTGGCTGTCAATAAGTCCATGTCCAAGTGGAGGTCAGTGACAAGTGAAGTCCCTCAGGGATCAGTACTGGGACCAGTCTTGTTTAACACCTTTGTTGGTGACATGGACAGTGGCATTGAGTGCGCCCTCAGAAAGTTTGCTGACAACACCAAGTGTGTGGTGCAGCAGACACACTGGAGGGAAGGGATCCAGCCAGAGGGACATTGACAGGCTGCAGGGGTGGGCCCATGACAACCTCATGAGGTTCAACAAGACCAAGTTCACAGTCCTACATCTGGGTTGGGGCAATGCCAGGCAGCGATATAGGCTGAGAAGTGATTGGCTCGAGAGCAGCCCTGAAAGAAAGGATGTGGGGCTGCTGTCTGATGAGAAGCTCACCATGAGCCACCAGTGTGCACACTTGCAGACCAGAAAGCCAACCATATCCTGGGCTGCAACAAGAGAAGTGTGGCCAGCAGGTCAAGGGAGGTGATTCTTCCCTTCTACTCTGCACTGGTGAGGCCCCACCTGGAGTACTGTGTCCAGTTCTGGAGCCCTTATTACAGGAAGGATCTGGAGGTGCTAGAACAGTCCAGATAAGGGCCACAAGGACGATCAGAGGGCTGGAGCACCTCTCCTATGAGGACAGACTGAGAAAGTTCAGACTGGAGAAGAGAAGGCTCCTAGGAGACCTTATTGTGGCCTTCCAGTATCTGAAGGTGGGTGGCCTACAAGAAAGCTGGTGAGGAACTTCCTAGGGTGTCAGGTAACAATAGGACTAGCGGCAATGGATGCAAGCTAGAAATGGGTAGGTTCAGACCGGATGTAAGGAAGAAATTCTTCCCCATGAGTGTGGTGAGACACTGGAACAGGTTGCCCAGGGAAGTGGTAGAATCCCCACCCCTGGAGGTTTTTAAGGCCAGGCTGGATTTGGCTCTGTCCCTGCCCATGGCAAAGGGGTTGGAAACAGATGATCCTTGAGGTCCTTTCCAACCCTGACAATTCTATGATAGGAAAAGAAGGGAGAAATAAACAACTGAAGGAATGCAGTCCCCATACAGTTGGGTTCTACCTCAGTCTGGTTTGGCTGGTCTGATCCTTCTGCAGCTTTCCTTTCTTGGATAAACCATTAAGAATCCCATTTGCTGGGGGCTTGGGCCTAGAAACAGTAACCTTTGCACTGCCTTGGTTCCCCACCCCCCCCTTCCCAAAGCAGCTCCTTATCCCCCTCCCATCTTCATCTTCCCAAAGCAGCTCCTGCCCTCTCTACACCATCCTCCACCCTGCCCAAACAGCTCCTGCCTCACCACCACCATTTTTCCACCCATCCTAGAGCCAGGGGCAAGACCCTCAACTAGCCAAGATACCACACAGAGGAGCTCAGCCCCAGTAAAAAGACCCAGCCAGCATCCATGGATGATATTGGAAAGGCCAGCAATCCTCTTCCTATCTAACTCAGGGGCCACCACGCCCCCTGGCCTTTGCTGTTACTACCACCCACTGTGCACCATGGGGACTCATCAGCGATGAGAGGAGAAACCCTCAGCCCAGATGAGCTCAGCTTGGGCCTTCTGCCTTTCCTGTGGGGTATTAAAAAGGTGAGTGGGTGTGGAGGGCAAAGTGGCCACACCTGAGGTGGGAGAAGACTCCAACAGAGCCCAGGTGTTCTGGTATTTGAAGGGAAAAAGGGGTGGGTGGGTTGAAAAAGGAGCACACTGTGAAACCAGTGTTAAAAGAATGGATATTGGTGTAATATTAAAATATGAACTATTGACTTTTAGTGATTGCTAGATGCTTAATATGGCTAGTTTCAGGATGTTCCACTATTCTTAGATATTAGATAATTTATTGACAAACCCAAAAATTATTTTGATAGGCCAGTATTAAGTTCAATAAACAAAAAACCCACACAGCTTCTGCTAAGGTAACTGTACAGCATTACCAACTCAGTAAACCCCTCGGAGGGTTTTTCTTGGGGGTGTTTTCCTGCCCATCTGTGTGTGGGGGAGGAGGGTTGCTTCTGAAAGGAGGCTGTGTGAAGCCAGAACACTGCTATGTTGAAGATGAGCCAATGGGTTTAGCTAGCAGAGTTCAACTCTCCTACACATAAACAGGAACAGTCCATGCCACAATGAACCCTGTGGTCTCTCCTGTGTGAGTATGGAGACAATAGGAGTATGAGATGGAAACCCTTTGTTCTACAGGCACAATTACATGAGTTACAAAGGAAAGTAAAGAGAAGAGAGAGTTCTTCCAGCAGGAAAGTTGCACTGTTGGTTCTCTGGTCCTAGTACATGAGCATCAGATCCAAATTTGAGTAGGGGAATATCTGGACAAGGCACTTAGTGCCATGGTGTAGTTGATTAGATGGTGTTGGGAGGTAGGTTGGACTTGATGATATCAAAGGTCTTTTCCAACCTGATTGGTTTTGTGATTCTGTGACAGGATGTCTATTTAATTAATATTTCAGTTGTATTTTTCCCCCTTTTGCCACAGCATTAGAAAATTTTACTTTGAATAGCACTTCTGCATTTACTTTCTATATATGAGAACTTTCACTACTATAATTTAGAAGATATTAACTTTTCTCTTCCTTCTCATCTTATTCAGGATCATGAACAAAACTAAACTAAACTATGTATTTATAGAATATAAGTTATTCTATTGTAACTGTCCACATGCTTAGATTCAGCCTATAGTATAAGAGGTAGTTTGTTTTTCTTTTAAGTCTAAACATGTTTTTAATTATTACTTATGATTGGTTAATCTATGACATTTTTATAAAGTTCCCCCACTAAAAATGGCCTTATTCTACTCTCCAAAATGAGAAATCATCTCCATGACTTTGCTACGGATGCCATTCAAATATCAGAGGTAGTTTTGAACTCACAATTACTCTGTAGAAGTTATATTTGTTTATTTACCAGCATAGTTAGGGTAATAAAGTAATTTCTTCTCCTATTTTCCCTAAGTACATATGTGGTCTTATAAGTATAACCAGTAGACTTAATTGCCATGTAAGAGGAGAAATGATAGCAGTAATCAGTTTTTTTTAAGCCATTTAACCAATTCAAAATTATCTGTATTAATTCCCCTCTGAAATAAAATACTAAGATGGCAAGCGAATCAAAACCCTCATATTTTAATGTTCAGTTAAATTAAACATTAAACTTTGAATGTTTTTGGTTAAAATAAATCAAAAAGAAAGCATGATGTTTTCTCACTTTATTATTTGCTTGTAAAAACATCCAGGGATGGGGCATCCACCACCTCCCAGGGTAACCAAGGCTGGTGAGAGGCCTTGAGCACAAGCCCTGTGAGGAGAGGCTGAGGGAGCTGGGGTTGTTTAGCCTGGAGAAGAGGAGGCTCAGGGGAGACCTCATTGCTCTCTACAACTACCTGAAAGGTGGTTGTAGCCAGGAAGGGGTTGGCCTCTTCTCACTAGCAACCAGCATCAGAACAAGGGGACACAGTCTCAAGCTGCAACAGGGGAAGTTTAGGCTCGAGGTGAGGAGAAAGTTCATCACCGAGAGAGTGATTCGTCATTGGAATGGGCTGCCCGGGGAGGTGGTTGAGTCGCCGTCCCTGGAGGTGTTCAAGAGGGGACTGGATGTGGCACTTGGTGCCATGGTCTAGTCGTGGGGTCTGTGGTGACAGGTTGGACTCGATGATCTTCGAGGTCTCTTCCAACCTTAGCAATACTGTGATACTGTGATACTGTGAACCTGTTCCAGTGTCTCACCACTCTCATGGTGAAGAACTTCTTTCTAACATCTAATCTAAATCTACCCTTCTCTAGCTTGGATCCTTTCCCCTTAGTCTTATCACCACGTGACACCCAGAAAGTCCCTCACCAGCATTCTTGTAGGCCTCCTTCAGATACAGGAAGGCCACAATGAGGTCTCCTAGGAGCCTTATCTTCTCCAGACTGAACAGCCCCAATTCCCAGGGCAGGTTTAGGCTGGATGTTAGGAAGAAGTTCTACACGGAGAGAGTGATTGCCCATTGGAATCGGCTACCCATGGAGGTGGTGGAGTCACCTTCACTGGAGGTGTTCAGGAGAAGACTTGATGGGGTGCTTGGCTGTATGGTCTAGTTGTTGGGTGGGTTGGATTGTTTGATGGGTTGGACGCGATGATCTTGAAGGTCTCTTCCAACCTGGTGTATTGTATTATTGTATTGTATTATCCTTATAGGAGAGATCCTCTGATCATCCTCATGGCCCTCCTCTGGACATGCTTCAGCACATCCATATCTTTCTTGTAATAGCAATTCCAGAACTGGACATAGTACTCCAGGTGGGGTCTTATGAGAGTGGTGTAGAGAGGAAAAATCATTTCTGCTGACCAGCTAGCCACACTTCTCTTGATGCAGCCCAGGATATGGTTGGCTTTCTGGGCTGCACGTGTACACTGGTGGCTCATGTTGAGGCTGGTGAGAGGCCTTGAGCACAAGCCCTACGGGGAGAGGCTGAGGGAGCTGGAGTTGTTTAGCCTGGAGAAGAGAAGGCTCAGGGGAGACCTCATTGCTCTCTACAACTACCTGAAGGGTGGTTGTAGCCAGGAAGGGGTTGGCCTCTTCTCCCTGGCAGCCAGCACCAGAACAAGGGGACACAGTCTCAAGCTGCACCAGGGGAAGTTTAGACTCGAGGTGAGAAGAAAGTTCTTCACTGAGAGAGTGATTCGTCATTGGAATGGGCTGCCCGGGGAGGTGGTTGAGTCACCATCCCTGGAGGTGTTCAAGAGGGGATTGGATGTGGCACTTGGTGCCATGGTCTAGTTGTGGGGTCTGTGGTGACAGGTTGGACTTGATGATCTTCGAGGTCTCTTCCAACCTTAGTGATACTGTGATACTGTGTGATACTGTGAAGCCTACGAACCTCTGAAAAGACAATTAAACATTTGAATACATGTGATCCTTGAAGGGATGAACTCTCATTTTCACTGAGTGAATATCTTGGAGCTATAGCCAAAAGATCATAGAAGGGTAACTGAGGCACAAAATTTAAAATCTTCTGGAATTCATGTTTGAAGACTAAAGCACTCTTGGCATTATTTGTTGGTTGGTTTGGGTTTTTTTCAGTATTTCTTCTGTAAATCAAGTGTATGTAGCAACACTTCAAATGAAGAACTGCTGGAAAGGTGACTGAGAGAGTTAGTTAAATCTTTCCATGCAGTGTTTGTCATCTGAAGTGAAAAGTCAGGTAAGTAGTCAGAGAAAGCTGTCACAATATTTGTCAGAGGTATGTCTTAGCAAAGTGGTTATAGATAACACTGGATTACTTAAATGGTCACATAGTTTTGTTCTCCAAAATCATGTTGTGATTTATGAAGATCATCTTTTCTTTAGGCTGCATTCCCTGAGTTTTCTTTTCATAGAAAATAATACATAAAAGCTAATAAACAATAATTCATAAAAAAATTAAGATACTGTCTTTATTATCTATTACTAGCAGTGCTAAATTACAAGATTAATCTGTGAATAATCAGTTTGTCAGGACTAAAATTTTATTTTTACAGAAAATAAACACATTAAAGTGAGAAAAACTTAATGAAAATTAAACCAGAAATACATATTTTGAAAAGACTTAATTGTCTGAAATGTGATTGTTGCTATAACCTTCATCTCTTGTCACAGGTAATTTTAAAAAACTGAGATTAAAAAATAGAAAGAAAAAAATGTAAGCATACAGAAAATGATTAACCAATTCAAAAATATTAGATAGTAATAAGATCAAATAGTGGACTTACGCACAAGCTACCTAATTCTGTCAGAATATGCATCATAAATTAAATATTTAACTAGCTGTAGTTCTTATGACATAACCATATCTTTGCCTATGAATAGTTTTTAAGAAATTACAGTTACACAAACATAGATTATGGAGGATTTATGGAAAGAAAAGGAAAATGTGTTGATGATTATAGGAGGTTCTACTTGCGACATGCTTGTTTGTGTAGGCAACTGAGCTGAGGAAGTGTAGGCAGATGTGGGTGGGTTTCTACGGTTACAGTTAATCAAAAATTTACTCATTTAGTTGCAGTGAGTTATGATTTTAATAGCATTGTGGCTGGCTATGTGTTCTGTGCAATCATGGCCAAGTAATTTGTTTATGTTCAGCATTTTCTCAGAGTTTAATTCAGTTTTGGTTAGTCTTGTGTGTACATTTTGGTGGATTTGTTTGATTTTTTTTTTCCTCAAAGCAAAAGAAAACCTCAGTCTGCAGTACTTTGAATAGTCTGGGTACTACAGTTAAACCATTTAAAAAGAGATGTATACAGAACAATGCCTAATGTGACAATTTGAAAAAGAAAACACAAACATTTGATACCAAAGTGATCATCTAGAAATTTGTTTGTCACCTTGTATGTGATAAAATAATCTAAAATTATTTCCATTTAAATTCATATAATTTCTTATAGAAGTAATACATTGGTCTTTCATCCTCTACATTAAAAAAAAAAAAAAAAAAAAAAAATCAGTTCAATGATTTCCCAAACATTCTTTGGCGTGTAATTCAAAATGGCAAATGAGATTTGTAATTCTGAGATAGATATATATATATATATTGTGACTATGCCCTCAGAAATGAGCGGCAGATGTATCAATGAAAATATATATTAAGTTTATTTCTACACACATATATATATACAAACTCTGCAACGGGGTATGTACAGTCACCCCTCACAGGTATCAATATTCGGTTAGTGGAATTATCTTTACAGAATGTTTAGGTATGGCACTTAAATCAAATGATTCACAGAACTTAGAATTGAAACTGATTCGGAAAGCGGCGGGGGAGAGGTTGGTCAGTGACCGGCGATCCTCCACCCGGAGCAATTTATTAAGATACAATACAATACAATACAATACACCGGGTTGGAAGAGACCTCCAAGATCATCGCGTCCAACCCATCAAACAGTCCAACCCACCCAACAACTAGACCATACAGCCAAGCACCCCATCAAGTCTTCTCCTGAACACCTCCAGTGAAGGCCTTTGACACCGTCCCCCACAGCAAACTGCTGGCTAAGTTGTCAGCTCATGGTTTGGACAGTAACACTCTGCGCTGGGTTAGGAACTGGCTGGAGGGCCGAGCCCAGAGAGTGGTGGTGAATGGTGCCACATCCAGCTGGCGGCCAGTCACCAGTGGTGTCCCCCAGGGATCAGTGTTGGGCCCCATCCTCTTTAACATCTTCATTGATGATATGGATGAGGGAATTGAGTCAGTCATCAGCAAGTTTGCAGATGACACCAAGTTGGGAATAGATGTTAGTCAGTTAGAGGGTAGAAAGGCTCTGCAGAGGGACCTCGACCGACTGGACAGATGGGCGGAGTCCAATGGGATGACATTCAACAAGTCCAAGTGCCGGGTGCTGCACTTTGGCCACAGCAACCCCATGCAGAGCTACAGGCTGGGGTCAGAGTGGCTGGAGAGCTGCCAAACAGAGAGGGATCTGGGGGTGCTGATCGACACCCGCCTAAACATGAGCCAGCAGTGTGCCCAGGTGGCCAAGAGGGC
The DNA here is from genome assembly GCA_033816785.1 of Picus viridis. NCBI lineage: Eukaryota > Metazoa > Chordata > Aves > Piciformes > Picidae > Picus > Picus viridis. Next base: position 64,164,723 of record CM066566.1, read on the forward strand.
CAATGGCATCCTGGCCTGTATTAAGAATAGTGTGGCCAGCAGGAGCAGGGAGGTCATTGTGCCCCTGTACTCTGCATTGGTTAGGCCACACCTTGAGTACTGTGTCCAGTTCTGGGCCCCTCAGTTTAAGAAGGACATCGAGACACTTGAACGTGTCCAGAGGAGGGCAACAAGGCTGGTGAGAGGCCTTGAGCACAAGCCCTATGAGGAGAGACTGAGGGAGCTGGGGTTGTTTAGCCTGGAGAAGAGAAGGACCAGGGGTGACCTCATTGCCCTCTACAACTACCTGAAGGGTGGTTGTGGACAGGAGGGGGTTGGTCTCTTCTCCCAGGCAACCAGTACCAGAACAAGGGGACACAGTCTCAAGCTGTGCCAGGGGAGGTTTAGACTTGAGGTGAGGAGGAAGTTCTTCACTGAGCGAGTCATTCGTCATTGGAATGGGCTGCCCGGGGAGGTGGTGGAGTCGCCGTCCCTGGAGGTGTTCAAGAGGAGACTGGACATGGCACTTGGTGCCATGGTCTAGTTGTGAGGTCTGTTGGGACGGGTTGGACTTGATGATCCTTGGGGTCTCTTCCAACCTTGGTTATACTGTGAAAAGGTGACTCCACCACCTCCACGGGTAGCCAATTCCAATGGACAATCACTCTCTCCGTGTAGAACTTCTTCCTAACATCCAGCCTAAACCTGCCCTGGCGCAGCCTGAGACTGTGTCCTCTTGTTCTGGTGCTGGCTGCCTGGGAGAAGAGGCCAACCTCTGCCTGGCTACAACCTCCCTTCAGGTAGTTGTAGAGAGCAATAAGGTCACCCCTCAGTCTCCTTTTCTGCAGGCTAAGCAACCCCAGCTCCCTCAGCCTTTCCTCGTAGGGCTTGTGTTCCAAACCCCTCACCAGCTTTGTTGCCCTTCTCTGGACACGTTCCAGCAAGACAACATCCTTCCTAAACTGAGGGGCCCAGAACTGGACACAGTACTCAAGGTGTGGCCTAACCAGTGCAGTGTACAGGGGCACAATGACCTCCCTGCTCCTGCTGGCCACACTGCTCCTGATGCAAGCCAGGATGCCATTGGCCTTCTTGGCTGCCTGGGCACACTGCAGGCTCATGTTCAGCCTACAATCAACAAGTACCCCCAGGTCCCTCTCTGCCTGGCCACTCTCCAGCCACTCTGACCCCAGCCTGTAGCACTGCCTGGGGTTGTTGTGGCCAATGTGCAGAATCCGGCACTTGGATGTGTTAAATCTCATGCCATTGGACTCTGCCCATCTGTCCAGCCTGTCGAGGTCCCTCTGCAAAGCCTCTCTGCCCTCCAGCAAATCAACTGCTGCCCCCAGCTTGGTGCCATCTGCAAATTTACTGATGATGGACTCAATGCCCTCATCCAGATCATCAATAAAGATCATCAATAAAGAATTTGAACACTACCCCAACTGAAACTCTAGGAAGAAAGGCTTGGCTTACAAGCTGAGGACTTTGTGAAGTCTTCCCTTAATAATGTTTATCATCTGCAGAACGTGGCACGGATATGCCGTAATAAGGACACTGGAAATGGCGCCAACCATGTGGCTGCACCATGTGGCTGCTGCTTCTCCCAGGATACAAAGGTTCCCCACTCGGGGGGGGGCACGGTGGCAGTTCAGGAACGCTGGGTCACACGGGTTACCAGGTTTTCTCCTGAGGCGATGGATCACGCAGAAGTTGATCCCACAGGGTACTGTCCACAGCACTGCACGCAGTTGGGTGATGGTGGCAAAGTACCACGAGGCCTCTTGGAACACTGGTTTGAGTCCCGGGCAAGGTGTACCACAACAGCACCGGTACGCACACAGATACAGGCTCAAACACAAATGGGGGGGGGGGCTCATTACCAAACAACCCTTATTTACCATTTGCCCCAGTGAATACTGGTCCAATGAGCATCTGTTGCTAACACAAAGGTTAACCAATGAACTGGCATCTACAAAATATGGCATAAGCTTATGCTATAAACAGGGAAACAGACATATAGCCTGGCCCTTGTGTACCACAGGAGTGAGACCACGCCCAGGTAGGCTGCTTACCTGGACTCAGTGGGGCCAGGATCCCCCCTGCCACCTTCAGAAAGGAGGGGGAACAAAGGAGGGTTAACACACAGAGAAGTATGTCCTAGAAATATTTGGCGCACAATCCTGGCCATAAGCATCATTCACTACTCTCTCTATATATATGTATATATGTGCATATATATATATTACCCCAGCGCGTGGCTGAGAGCAGGCAGCAGCGAGGAGCTTGACTCGGAGAGATTGCTTTTCCCTTTGCTTTCCTTGCTTTTCGGGAGGTAAGGGGCTGGTGGCTCGGGACCTCCTGGAGAGGGGAGGAGGGGCGGCAGGCTCGGGTTGCCTACGTGCCTGAGGGCAGTGACGTAGCAGGGGGAGGGGTTGCCGTAGAAACCGCGGCAAACCAAACATACCCCAGCGCGTGGCTGAGAGCAGGCAGCAGCGAGGAGCTCGGCTCCCCTCCTTACTGACGAAAGAAAAAAAAAAAGAAGGAAAAAAAAAAAAAAAAAAAAAAAAAAAAAAAAAAAGCCGGGTGGCAAGGGAGATTCAGAGGGTGATTCAGAGGGTGACTACTGCAATATGGTTACTACTAGAAGTAAGGCTAGTAGAAGAACAGCTAGTAAGGCTAGTAGAAGAACAGTTGGCACCCAAACAGAGGCCACTCACAAGCATGCAGGTGTTCAGGCAGGTGGCTGCAGTGAGTGCTGGGACCTGGCACTCGATATGGAGGATGGAAGGAACAACTCCTGTGTGAGTTGTGAGCAGATCAGCGATCTGATGAGCATGGTGGCCGAACTAAAAGAAGAGGTAGAAAGGCTTAGAGCTATAAGAGACAGTGAAAGGAACACTGACTATCCCCACAATCTAACTTCTACCAAACCAGAACAGGGGGTAACTCTCAGTGGAGCAGGGAGTTTGATACCTACCCATCAGCTAGCCTCTCAGCCTCCCTGCAGTAACCCACATGAGCAGGGCCAATGGGAGCAGGTCTCTGCCCGACGGAAGAAGGGCAGACGGAGCAAGCGTGCTACTTTGAGCAGCACGCTGCCTACAGTGCAGGTTCAGAATAGGTATGAGGCTCTGCAGGAGGAGCAGGTCATAGGTGAGGATGAGGACTCAAGGAAGACAGAAGCTGCACCAATGACAGGTTCCCTCAGGCCAGCTATCAAAACTAGTCCAGAAAGGAAACCTCGTAGGGTCATCGTTGTAGGAGACTCCCTACTGAAGGGGGCAGAGGGCCCAATATGCAGACCAGACCCATTTCATAGGGAGATCTGCTGCCTCCCTGGTGCCCAAGTAAAGGACATAGTAGGCAAAATTCCCAAACTTGTGAGCCCTTCAGACTACTACCCACTGCTGGTCTTTCAGGTGGGTAGTGACGATGCAACAATGCGAGGCTCACGGTCAATTAAAAGAGATTTCAGAACGTTAGGGCACCTGCTAAAGGGGTCAGGATCTCAAGTAGTGTTCTCTGCTATCCCTCTAACGTCAGTGATGGATGAGGGAACATTGTGGAAGAGCCAACAGGTCAATTCATGGCTCAGGGACTGGTGCCATCGGCAGGGATTTGGGTTCTACAATCATGGTTTGGTTTTCAAGGCAGCAGAGCTAAAAACAACTTATGGGACACACTTGTCCCAGAGGGGGAAAAGGATCCTGGGGCAGGAATTGGCAGGGCTCATAGACAGGGCTTTAAACTAGATTTGAAGGGGGGAGGGTTGGTGGTCTCCTGCTGGCCTGTGACAAGCAGAGGGGCAGCTCACCTGAGGTGGAGGGATGGAGAGCCAGTAGGGGCTCTCAGCTTGCTGCCCTGAGGCAAGACACAAATGACACACCAGGACACCCTGTGGAAACCAAGGGGAGTTGGCACAGGAGGACGACAGGCCCAGCCCAGCTGAAGTGCTTCTATGCAAATGCACACAGCTTGGGCAACAAACAAGATGAGTTAAGGGCCACCGTGATGTTGGGACGCCATGACATAGTGGGCATCACCGAAACTTGGTGGGACGACGCCCATGACTGGAACGTAGGGATAGACGGGTATAAGATTTTTAGGAAGGATAGGCAGGGAAGGAGGGAGGAGGTGTTGCCCTCTATGTCAACAACCAGCTGGAATCAGCAGAACTCCACCTGGGGAGGCATGATGAGTTGGTTGAAAGTTTATGGGTTAGAATTAAAGGCAAGACAGGGGAAGGAGATATTACTGTGGGGGTCTCCTACAGGCCACCTGACCAGCAGAACCAAGCAGATGAGGCTCTGCACAGGCAAATAGAAGTGGCTTCCAGGTCACAAGCCCTGGTCCTCATGGGGGATTTCAACCACCCTGACATCTGTTGGAGGGACAACACAGCAAGGCATCAGCAATCCAGGATGTTCCTGGACTGCATAGAAGACAACTTCCTCCTCCAAATGGTAGAGGAACCAACAAGAAAAGGTGCTACGCTGGACCTTGTTCTCACCAACAGGGAAGGGCTGGTAACAAATGTGAGGCTCAGAGACGGCCTTGGCTGCAGTGACCATGAAGCAGTTGAATTTAATATCCTCAGGGCAATCAGGAGGACATATTCTAAGCTTAGGACCCTAGACTTTAGGCGTGCAGACTTCGATCGCTGCAGGGATCTGCTAGCCAAAGTGTCGTGGGATGAAGCCCTGGAGGGAAGAGGGACCCAGGACAGCTGGTCAGTATTCAAGGACCACCTCCTCTGTGTCCAGGAGCTATGTATACCTACAAGGAGAAAAGCAGGAAGGAATGCTAGGAGGCCTGCCTGGATGAACAAGGAGCTGCTGGACACACTATCACTTAAAAAGAAACTCTACAGGAAGTGGAGGGAAGGACAGATAGAACAGGGGGTATATAAGGAAGCTGCCCGAGCAGCAAGAGGCCTGGTTAGGAAAGCCAAAGCAGAGTTTGAACTGAATCTAGCCAGGGGGTTAAAGGGAACACTAAGAATTTCTACAGGTATATTAATGGCAAGAAGAAGACTAGGGAAGGTGTGGGCCCCCTCAGAAAGGAAAGTGGTGAATTAGTCACTAGTGATGTGGAAAAGGCTGAGGTACTCAATCACTTCTTTACCTCAGTCTTCACTGCAAGGGCCTCCAGCCACACTCCTGGTGTCATGGCAGACGATGCCAGGGACGGGGATGAAGAACTGCCCATCATAAGTGAAGCTCAGGTTCGTGATCACCTGAAGAACCTGAAAGTGTTCAAGTCCATGGGACCTGACGGGATACACCCACGGGTGCTGAGAGAACTGGCAGATGAGGTTGCCAAGCCCCTCTCTATTATATTCCAGAAGTCATGGCAGATTGGGGCAGAACCCACAGACTGGAAAAGGGGAAACATTACTCCCATTTTCAAAAAGGGCAAGAAGGAGGAACCGGGGAACTACAGGCCAGTCAGTCTCACCTCTGTGCCCGGAAAGATCGTGGAGCAGATCCTCCTGGAGGCACTAATGACTCAGAAGAACAGTGAAGAGGTGATTTGGAATAGTCAGCATGGCTTTGCCAAGGGCAAATCCTGCCTGACAAACCTGGTGGCCTTCTATGATCAGGTGACAGCATTAATAGATGAGGGGCGAGCAACTGATGTCGTTTACCTGGACTTGAGCAAAGCCTTCGACACTGTCCCGCACCACCTCCTGGTCTCCAAGCTGGCGACACATGGGTTTGATGGATGGACCACTAGATGGATAAAGAATTGGCTTGATGGCCGCACCCAAAGAGTGGCTGTCAACGGGTCCATGTCCCAGTGGAGGCCAGTGACAAGCGGAGTCCCTCAGGGATCAGTCCTGGGACCTGTCTTGTTCAACATCTTTGTGGGTGACATGGACAGTGGCATCGAGTGCACCCTCAGCAAGTTTGCTGATGACACCAAGCTGTGTGGTGCAGTGGACACGCTGGAGGGAAGGGATGCCATCCAGAGGGACCTGGACAGGCTGGAGAGGTGGGCACAAGTCAACCTCATGAGCTTCAACAAGACCAAGTGCAGGGTCCTGCATCTGGGTCGAGGCAATCCCAGGCACAAATACAGGCTGGGCAGGGACTGGCTGGAGAGCAGCCCTGAGGAGAGAGACTTGGGGGTACTGGTGGACGAGAAGCTCAACATGAGCTCTCAATGTGCGCTTGCAGCCCAGAAAGCCAATCAGATCCTGGGCTGCATCAGGAGAAGTGTGACCAGCAGGTCAAGGGAGGTGCTTCTTCCCCTCTACTCAGCTCTGGTGAGACCCCACCTGGAGTACTGCGTCCAGTTCTGGAGCCCCTATTACAGGAGGGATGTGGACGTGCTGGAGTGTGTCCAGAGAAGGGCCACGAGGATGATCAGAGGGCTGGAGCACCTCTCCTGTGAGGACAGACTGAAGGAGTTGGGGCTGTTCAGTCTGGAGAAGAGAAGGCTCCGAGGTGACCTCATTGTGGCCTTCCAGTATCTGAAGGGGGCCTACAGGAAGGCTGGGGAGGGACTTCTCAGGATCTCAGGTAGTGATAGGACTAGGGGGAACGGAATGAAGCTGGAAATGGGGAGATTCAGGCTAGATGTGAGGAAGAAGTTCTTTACCATGAGAGTGGTGAAGGCCTGGAATGGGTTATCCAGGGAGGTGGTTGAGGCCCCGTCCCTGGAGGTGTTTAAGACCAGGCTGGACGAGGCTCTGGCCAGCGTGATCTAGTGTAGGGTGTCCCTGCCCATGGCAGGGGTTGGAACTAGATGATCCTTGTGGTCCCTTTCAACCCTGACTGATTCTATGATTCTATGATATATATAGATATATCTCCAGAGGATGGAAGAAAGATTGAGATCACTTATAAATATGTAGACACTGTGAACAATAGTTGTCTAGTATGCTCCAGCTTTTCAACCTTTTAATTTTATTTTTTTTTTAACGATAAAATATATTAAAATTTCTCACATAAAATTGTTCAGGGGAAAGAAAGTCTTCAGGATCTGCTTTTGCTTATTCATAAAGTGCTAACAAGACAGAAAGATAAATATAAATATTTAATAACATTTTAAGGCAATTTTCTTTCTAGACTCTGAAAAGTCATCTGTAGCTGATTCCAAGTCGCTGAAGGACCATAAGTACAAACTTTTTCAAAAGATATTTGAAAAGCAATTTTGCTGAGAAACGTGCTGAACTATTCAAACACCTTTTTCTTTTTTTCAACTGCTGAGTAGCTTTATATGTAGGAAATATTGTTGTAGAAGTTTTCTGTCTCTATGCCAACTGATAATGATAAATGCCAATAAATGTAAAACAAAGATCTGTTGAAGTAGACAGTGTGCTAAAAGTAATGTTATTTTTGAACAGCACTGAAAATCTTGAAATGAAAAGTTATGCTATTGCCACAAAAATTCAAATAATAATTTCAAAGTTTATTTGAGATGATGCAAGTTTAATAAATTACAGGGTATTATTTTAGATGTATCTCAAAATCTGATGAAAAATACTACTATTCAAGACACACTAGGGTACTCAAATAGGATTTTGCCTAGTTCTCCAAAAGATGTTTCTGCTTCTGTACATCTATGGGGGTGTTACAGTTTCTAAAGGTTTTCCAAATGGCACTAGATAATTGACTTGAGTTTCTAAGCTAAAAATTTTCTAAGAAGATGGTTGGGACAACCATATTAAAGCAAGTAAAAACTTTATAACACTTTTGTTCTGTTAAATGCAAAGAGAATTCAGGTAGACATCCAAACTTAATTTAAATTACTCATGTCTAAGTAAAGCAAGGTACAGCTGTCAATTTTATTTCACTTGCTATAGCTACATACACAGATAAAATCAGAGCAAAATTTTGATTGGAAGGATAGCTCATCTAGTTTAGACAGCTCATGGACAACTTATTTCAGGTTGCAAAGGGCTGTGTTCAGTTGAGTTCTGAATACCTCCAAGGATGAACACTATACAAAGGAACTGGACAATTTGTTCTAGTGTTTGTCTGCCTTCACTCCTCCTACTATGCAATTTGAATTTAGCAATTGCTAAATTCAATTGAATTGCTAAATTGAATTTAGCAATTTCAATTGCTTTTCATCCTATCACTATGCTTCTCAAGGAGACTCTACCTCCATTATGTTATGCCTTCCATTTAGGTAGCTGGAGACAACAATAAGATATCCTATTCCCAATTTATTAGTTATCTGGTTTTGGCATACAACTACCTGCCTTTCCTTACAACTTATGTTCTTCAGCTGCCAAACCACCTTGGTAGACTTCTACTGGACTAAATTCAATATGACATTTTCTTCATTATGCTAGTGAACTTCATACTAGATATCGTTCTATACACACAGCTTCACAACTGTCAAAGGAAGGAGAAAGACAATTTCCCTTGACATGTTGGGAGATGATCTTGATAATACAGCCATGATACTGCTGTTTCACCTTCAGTTTGACCACCATGATCCTTCATACCGTTTTCTGAAAAGCTCTCCTCCACTCAGCCTGTACTGTTCTGTAGAGTTATTTCAGCCCAGGTACAAGGGGTTTTGTTTGCTTTTGTTGAATAGCATGAGTTTTTGTCATCCGTTTTTGAACATCAGCCTTGCCTTCCAGAACACCAACTGGTTCCATCAATTTGGTGTCATATTTGAATTTGTAGAGAGTAGAGTCTGTCCCATTATCAAGACATATAATAGACAAATACTGACTTCAACACATGACACCAGTAATCAGCTACCAGATAGACAAGGTAAACACAAACCTCTGAGCTCAGCAATACCGCTTTATTCCCATTCACCTTATAGTTTACCAACTCAGAATATATCCCACCAATTTTGTAGAGTATATGGACTTGCTAAAGTAAAAGTAAACAGCAATCATTACTTTTCCACCATGCATAAAACCAGCATTTAATTACAGACTGGAATATTTCATAATCATATCTATATATTGATATGCCTTGTAGTTGCATAAGTGGATGATGTTGCCTTGGAATCCATTCACAAGCACATACAGGGTAAGAAGATGTAGACGAACAATCAGCAAATCTCAGATTGTGTTTACATAATTTCAATTGTTTTCTATGATGAAATGATTATGTGGATATTGTAACAATGGTACTTGTAATATATTTTCACTTTTGGAAGGCTTTTGGCATAATATCTTCCAGATCTGAAAGCGCAGAAAACAACAGCAGCAGGTCCATTTTTCTCTGGGAATGTATGGAGTCCTTGGGGGTTGAGAGTTGGGCACACATTAAATATCTTTACCAACAACCATAGTAATTAGACACAATGTATGGTCAGAAAACCTCTAGGCAAACCTGATTTGGAGGTAGTATCTAGCATATAGAACAGATTTTTTATGATTTACACAGAAATACTCATAATTTTCTTAGGTACATCTAAAACCTTGGCTTTGTCAAAACAGTAGCAAGTATGAAGTTATAAATACTCCATCATAATAAAAAACGTTGATGTTCATTGGGCTGATTTGCCCATCACTTTAGCAGCTGCTGAGGTGTTCCCAGGCTCACAGTTTAGATTTTGGATGCCTAGATTCAACTCCAGTCCCACATTATTCAAGTAAAACGTACATAGGTTTAGTTACGTATACTACTGGGAATAGCGGCCATTAATGATTCAACTGAAAATTAAGGGAAGGCAGGAAAATTGAAAGCTGATGAATATATTCACAGCATATGTTTTAGTGATCTAATTTTACACGGCTGTGTCAGCAGCCTAAACTCTGTTCAGTTGCTTGAAAACCTTTCTGGAGGAGTCTATGTAGGCTGTTTCTTATGATTATATATACTCTAACTTCAGTACTTAAGTGCAGAATCCTGTTTTGCAATATAAAGGAGATAAATGGCACAGACAGGAATAGAAAATTAGGTTTTCAGGCTGACTCTCTCTTTGTTCCTGGACTCTGTTGTCACTTGAAGTTTTTCTCATCTACCCCAAGATAATGTAGGTTTTTTTCCATGCATTTCTTCAAGAACAAGAGGACATTTGGTAAAAACCAAAAACAAAACAAAAAACCCCAACACAACAAAGAAGTTCTCTTCATGATGGTAGCTATTTACTGAAAAGGAAATAACTAGAAACACATACATGTGCTGTTTCTTGAATTCCTTGTACCCTCTTCCTCCTCATCCACCCTGACACACTGAAGCGCCCAGCATTGGATATGGCTGGACAAGGACAAAGGCAGGAGCAGGGGCAGAACAGACCTCTCTCAGGGTTCTCTGGGGGTTGGAACTTGTTTCCACTGTTAGTCACTCCACTCTCAAGTGACGATCCTCCTCGTGGTGGAAGCTACTGTTTACATAAGGGCAATAGCCTGAAAGATTGCAGGGGTGAAAGGACACAACAAGCCTTTGTCAGAGCCCTAGGCCAAGGGATGCCCACCCACTGTGAGCACCCTGCTTCTACCAGCAACCTTAGGAGCCACTGTGACACTAGGATAACTGTACAATCAAAGAGAGGAAAGAGATACTAAAGAAAATTATTTTACAACAAGTCAACTCTATTATTAATGAGGCGTTTCTGTCCTAAATGGACAATTCTGACTTGCAGTAAATTTTCAACTCCTTATACATAGGATGACCATTTTAGCCCACAACAGGATCTCAAGTATAACACTTCTGTTATGGATGGGATTCCAGTGCCCACTGTGTAGGCAGTGGGCTCAGATCTAGGCAGCTAAATTTAGGTGCCTGTGTGCAGTCTGGGTGTCCAAGCTCCTGCTATCAGCAAAGCAATCAAGGAGAAAAAATCAGTTTCCTAAACAAGGTGCTCTAAAACATCTGAGACATGCAGACTTGCTTGGCAGATACAACACAGGACTACCAGCATTGTTTTGAAATTGCAGTTACATTCAGGCGAGATGTCCAAGAAGTATTAAATGGCAAAAAGATGCTTATGGAAAACTCTGCCTAAGGAAACTATCTCACCATGATTAATAGACTCGGTGGAATTTTGAGAATTATCTGTTCACATTAAAGTATGCACCCATATCAATTAGTTGAATTCCGTTCCCTGTGTACGTCAACAAAGATTATGCTACCTACATATGTATATAAACTAAGATTATACTAGGGGTGAGTTAGATTTTTAAATGTAAATGTGAGGTTCTTTCTTTTCATGTGTACGTATTGTCTGTTGGCAATACACAAAATCTTGTGTAACATTGGTCATTGTCACTGGAAGAATGAATGTTAAAAGCCAATGGATAGCAAAATACAAAGAAACTCAAACCAGAGACAAAAAACTACAGATATTTGAATAAATTATATAAAATTATGTGGGACCTGAGGATCACATATTATAAGGCAAAGTGAAATACTCAAATATTCATACTACAAGTCTGTCTGTTCAGTGGTTATAAGACTCACAAATATAAAGTTTTCTCTCATTACAAAATCAGTCTTCAATGAAGCTTTTCTCCATTCAGGCATTCTTCCCTGAACACTACTAGAAACCTTCAACATTGTACTGAAAATTACCCAGAGTCAGTATACTTCTGTAAAGTGTCCTCTCCTCCATGGGCATTTGCAGGCTATTAAAGACAGTCTTGCATTGCAGCATCTTGCGGTTGTGGCACCTAAATCAACTGACTTCTGCTGAAGCTGTAAGAATGTAAGTGAATTCAATAAAATTTATTTTTTAATAGTATTAGTCTTCTTCAGAAATCTTTCCTAGAATGAGAAACAGAGAGAAAAAATTGTCTTTGACCTTATCCTTACAAATTATTAATAACTACTAATTTCAAAATCAAATCCATCATAAATGTGTCCAAATTGTTGTACACCAAACAAGAAAGCATGCTCATGAGATATATAAGAATATGAGATGTCTAAAAAAAAGACTAAGGCAATTTTCTGAAGTACTCCTTACTATCTTAAAGTTATCAGTTTCTCTTCTCTAGACCAGCTAGAAGTAGTGACTGCACTCAACTACACTACAAAAGCTTTTCATGTACACATTCATAATAGTATCAGTACAATTCATGTGACATTGTGCCAGTGACCACAAATATGAAGATAAAAATAATTCTATATAAAAGGAATAAAAAGAGAGGCGTGTTTTGTACTATTTGAGGGTTTATTCATCAGGTTTTTTCACACTGATTACAATTATGGTTTTTAGTTCAAGAATGTTTTCTATGGAAGTGCTGATTGTTGTTATTGCTCTAGATAAATGAGCAAGTAAAAATAGAGCTACTACAGATACAGATGAAAATAGCTTCTATGTTTTATTGCCTTACTTGAGATGATCAGGGTATTCACAAAGCTGCACATCAGTAAAATATGAAATATGAAATATAAATATGATATTGAGTGTTGGCATTGCATACATAGCAGTGTTTAGAAATTAGAAATAGAGTCAGTTGTCTAAATCCAGTGTAACTGATTTAGCTCTATTAATTCAGCCGTGTTTACTAGTTACACCAGAGAAACATCTAACCCTGTGCTGACCTTCACAGCTGCACAATAATCTCAGATCACAGGAAAGTTTTGCAGGAGTGAGGTTAAAAAATGAAAGAAAACTTGAGCCCAGAGTTCCTAGTCTACCTTCTACTTCATATTTGAGTATAATGTCAATGAGGCACTGAGAATAATTGTAATTAAAAAATATAGGCTAAATGAAGAACCCCACTACCTACAAGTTTCTGCAGGCTTCAGCATGTCCTGTCTGTCTTCCTTTTGCCTCCTGAAATGTGATGAGTTTCCTGTAGGTCCTGTAAAATATCTACAAGTCCTATAAGAATTCTTTGGATATCATAAGATTGATAAATAGTTGTGGGTGATTCAGACAGCTGATGATGATGACAAGTTCTAGGCAAAACTAAATCATTATGTCATACAACTGATACTGTCTGCTCTTAAGCTCATTTATCTGAACAGCAGTGCCAAGAGTTCTTCTGGGCTATTCCACCTGGCTTCCAACATAATGCAAGCTTGCTGCTATTGTGAAGCATATCTGCCAGTCTGTCCAGATGTTTGGATAACCTAAGACATAGAAGATAGCTCTAAATATCTGCATGTAGGCAAGGGTAATAAGACACTGGAATGAACTGCCCAGGGACATGGTGGAATAACCATCCTTGAAGGAGTTTGAGGAAAGATTGGATGTGGCACTTAGCGACATGGTCTGGCTGAACTTGGTGATCTCAGAGATCTATTCCAGACTCAATAATTCTGTGATTCTGTTTGGCCCTCAGTGTCATCGAACACATAAAATCTCACAGAGAACTAAGAGGAGACCCACAGCTTTTCAGAGCAGCATCTGAATATCAGTCACAAATACCCTAAGGACTCCTGTAAGGCATTAAATACCTGTGCTTAGGTGAATGAATCTGTTCTTGAGTGTAGAGAGTTATTCAGCTCTACGAGACACATGCATTTTATCATCTGAAAGCTCTGCAGAGTCCATTGACTGTGTTGAGTAGAAACTTGATACAGTTGTCCATACATAATACATTGAGAATAGAAGGTAAGATTTAGGTGACAATGAGCTACAAAGATGGTGTCTGTAAGAAGAGGACAAGTGCTTCCCAAAGAAAGGTGGTCCCAATACACTGAAGAACACAGCTGAGCTCATCAGCCAGCCCAGTGGTGCCTTGAGGAAAATGTATTATATAAAAGACAAAACATTGGACAAGAAATGAGAAGTGAGGAATCAAAACATATGTGAGAAACAACACTGTAAATGTCAAGGTCAGAGAAGAGAGAAGGAAATGATGCATTCTAAATTCCAGAGCAGATATTCCCTTTCAGCCCATGGAGAGGACCACTTCAGAGAAGATATCCACACTGCAGCTTGAGGAGTACCCCACAACACAACAGATGGCTGTTTCCTGAAGGAACTGGTATCTGTTGAGAGCCCAAGCTGGAGCATATTCTCTTGACAAGAACTGCAGCTCATAGACAGGCAAATATTTCACTGCAGCCTAGGGAGACTATCACCCCACAATAGATATAGAATAGAATTATAGAATCATTAAGGTTGGAAAGCACATCTAAGATCATCAAGTCAACCTTCAACTCAATGCCACCATGTGTACTATACCATGTCCTGAAGTATCATGTCTACAGGTGTTTTGAACACCTCCAGGGATGGCAACTCCACCACCTCCCTGGGCAGACTATTCCAATGCTTGAGCACTCTTTCAGTAAAGAATTTTTCCTAATATCCAATCTAAACCTCCCCTGCTGCAACTTCTGGGATCAGTGCTGGGCCCCATCCTCTTTAACATCTTCATTGATGATATGGATGAGGGAATTGAGTCAGTCATCAGCAAGTTTGCAGATGACACCAAGTTGGGAATAGATGTTAGTCAGTTAGAGGGTAGAAAGGCTCTGCAGAGGGACCTCGACCGACTGGACAGATGGGCGGAGTCCAATGGGATGACATTCAACAAGTCCAAGTGCCGGGTGCTGCACTTTGGCCACAGCAACCCCATGCAGAGCTACAGGCTGGGGTCAGAGTGGCTGGAGAGCTGCCAAACAGAGAGGGACCTGGGGGTGCTGATCGACACCCGCCTAAACATGAGCCAGCAGTGTGCCCAGGTGGCCAAGAGGGCCAATGGCATCCTGGCCTGTATTAAGAATAGTGTGGCCAGCAGGAGCAGGGAGGTCATTGTGCCCCTGTACTCTGCATTGGTTAGGCCACCCCTTGAGTCCTGTGTCCAGTTCTGGGCCCCTCAGTTTAAGAAGGACATCGAGACACTTGAACGTGTCCAGAGGAGGGCAACAAGGCTGGTGAGAGGCCTTGAGCACAAGCCCTATGAGGAGAGGCTGAGGGAGCTGGGGTTGTTTAGCCTGGAGAAGAGAAGGACCAGGGGTGACCTCATTGCCCTCTACAACTACCTGAAGGGTGGTTGTGGACAGGAGGGGGTTGGTCTCTTCTCCCAGGCAACCAGTACCAGAACAAGGGGACACAGTCTCAAGCTGTGCCAGGGGAGGTTTAGACTTGAGGTGAGGAGGAAGTTCTTCACTGAGCGAGTCATTCGTCATTGGAATGGGCTGCCCGGGGAGGTGGTGGAGTCGCCGTCCCTGGAGGTGTTCAAGAGGAGACTGGACATGGCACTTGGTGCCGTGGTCTAGTTGTGAGGTCTGTTGGGACGGGTTGGACTTGATGATCCTTGGGGTCTCTTCCAACCTTGGTTATACTGTGATACTGTGATAACCTCCTTTTAGGTAGTTGTAGAGAGATAGAAGGTCTCCCATCAGCCTGTTCTCCAGACTAAATAATCTCAGTTCTCTCAGGCACTCTACATGAAACTTGTTCTCCAGACACTTTACCAGCTTTGTTGCCCTTCTCTGGACACACTCCAGCACCTCAGTGTTTTTATTGTATTGACTGGCCCAAAACGGAACATGGTATTTGAAGTCCTGCTGGCCTTGCTGTTCCTGATACAAGGATACTGCTGGCCTTCTTGGCCACCTGAGCATACTGCTGGCTCCTGTTCAGATAACTGTCAAACAACACCCCCAGGTGCTTTTCTTCCAGGCAGCTTTCCAGCCACTCTACCCCAAGCCTGTAGTGTTTCATGGGGTTGCTGTGACTCAGGTGCAGGACTCAGCATTTGTGTTTGGTCAGCCTCATACAACTGGCCTTGGCCCTTTGACCCAGCCTGTCCAAATCCCTCTTCAGAGCCTTTTTACTTCTGAGCAAATGAACACTCCCACCCAATTCAGTGTCATCTGCAAACTTACTGAGAACATACTCAATCTCCTCATCCAGATCATTGATAAAGATATTAAAAAATACTGGCCCCAGATCTGAGCCTAAGATCCAAATACATTTTAATTGGCAATAAATTAAAGTAATTTTCCTCATATTGAGTCTATTTTGCACACGGTAATAATTTGTAAGTGATCTCCCTGTAATTATCTCACACAATGATTTTTTCCATCATATTTTTACCCTTTGCCCTGTTGAGGAGGGGGAGTGAGAGAGCAGCTGAGTGGGAGTCTGGCAGCTGGCTGGGGTCAACTCACCACAGAGAAGAATCTGGAATTTAATTTTTTTTTAAATTCAGCTATTTTAGATATTAGAGGATTTAAGATTTTGGTGACAACAAATAAAGCTCTCAGTCTTCTTTGACTGTGTTAGGCACTTTGAGACCATGAGCAGAGAGGCAGCCTCATTGGGGCAGAGACTGGACTGGTGACCTCTGTGAGCTCTATGGCCATGCAGGTTTTTTTTTATTAGAGGAGATCAGGGGTTCCTGTACCCAGGGAAGCCCAAAGGCAGAGGGACACTCACCACTAGCAAGCCTCTCTCTCATGTGTGCTTCAAAGGGTGACATGGCTAGGGACATTGCCAGGGAAACCATGGGAGATTTCAAAGCAGCAAAACAGAAAGCGGCTCACAGACAGCAAGCGGTGAGGCAGCTAGCTATCCTGATGCAACACAGTGAGCAGTGCATGCAGGGTTGGACTGTGGGGTGCAGCAGTCTCAACGTAGCCTGATAAAAACATTGGCAGTGTTCAGGCAGGCTGGATGCTCAGAAAAATTAAGAAAAACAACAAAATGAAATGAAAATAAAGCAATAAAAATTAAAAATTAAAACACCATTTCAGTGAAGGTACAATGTTCTCCACCCAGCAGAAGATGACTGTGGAAGTAGAAACCCAGACAGAGACCTCAGAGAAGGATGCAATGGTGCAGGTCACAGGCTGCAGGGAATGCTACAATTTCTCCCTGGTAGCAGGGTGTCATGGGTTACGCCCATCCTGAAAGCAGTGGGTGGGGGAGGGGTTGTGAGAGCCCTGCTCTCCCCAGACAGGGGGATTTCCCCCCAGGAAACCGAGTTAGTCTTTTCCACTCCCCCTCCCTGTCCAGCAAGCCTATAAAAAGGAAGACACTGGAATAATTTGCTCTCTTTTGCTTCTGCCTTGCCTGGACGACAGGACTAAGAGAGTCGCTGCTGGCTTCCTGGTTCTCTGCCACATGGTCGGGCCTAGTCTTCCTGCTGCATCCACACTTCTTCAAAGGACGGTTGGTTTTGTATATCTCCCTATCCATCCTTGTTCCTTACCCTTGTGAACCCTTACTGTTATTGTTATATATATATATTGTTTAAAGAAAATTTTACCTCACTATTTCCAAACTGACTCCAAATTATTTCTCGGTAGATTTACCTCCTCCCTTTTTTCCTTATCCCCCTTTCTTTCCCTTTATTTCTTCCCTTATCTCTCCCTGTTCTTTGCCCTCTGTTTTTTTCTCTCGATTGGGAAAGAGGAAGGGGGAACAGGGGAGGAATTCTCAATCTTGACCACCATCTAGCTCTTAAATCCCAGTTAAGGCTCAAACCACCACACAGGGGGTTGTGTGCAGTGTGAGCAGGTAGGCGATCTTCTCAGTTGAGCAGCACAGCTGCGAGGAAAGGATGAAAAGCTGCAAGAATTGGAAAGGCTTAGGAGCATTAGGGAGGCTGAAGTGGAGATAGACTGGAGGAGCCAGGCTCTTCCCTGTTTGCAATGGAAATGGAAGCACCTGCCACATTGCACCCAGGAACAAGATGCGCCTGTACCATCCCTGAGTCAGGTATGTCAGAAGACACACAAAGAAAAAGACAGTCCTCTGCTATCCTGCCACCAAGTCAGCAATAACAAAACAGAAGATGAAGGAAGGGGGAAGCAGGTTCCTGCTTGGAGTTGCAGGCATCTCTGTTCCCTTCCTATATCCCCCCCCCCCCCACCAGCTACATTTATATAACAGGTATGAGGCTCTGGAGGTAGAGGAGGATAAAGATGGAGACAAGAATCCATCCAGTCAGTCAAACAGGGCTTGTCATTCACCCCTACACCCTAGGACTTCAATGAGGAAGAAAGGAAGGGTAATTGTAGTAAGTGAGCCTCTGGCATTGCAAAACAGGTATGAGGCTCTATGGGAGGAAATGGTTGTTGGCAAGCACAAGGGAAGGCCAGGAGTGCCACCAAGGCTGACTTGCTCCAGGCCAGACATTGGAACTGACCCTCAAAAGAAAAACTGATGAGTCACTGTAGTAGGAGACTCCCTGCTGAGGAGAACAGAAGTCCTGATATGCAGACCAAACCCACTCCATAGGGAGGTCTACTGTCTCCCTTGCACCCAGGCAAAGCACATCATAAGAAAACTTCCCACCCTTGTGAAGCCTTCAGGTTATTACCTGTTTCTGGTCTTTCAGGTGGGTAATGATGATGTAGCAATGAGAGGCTAACAATCAATTAAAAGAGATTTCAGGGCCCTGGGGCAACCAGTACAGGGATCAGGAACTTAGGTTGTGTTCTCCTCCATTCTTCTTTTTGAACATTCCCATGTTATGAAATTAGAGGCACAAATGAGGCCAAAATATCAACAGTGAGGCTATTTATTAACAGGATAAAGTGGATGGAACAGAAGAAGGGAGAGAAAGAGAGAAAAAAATAGAAAGAGAGAGAAAAGGAAAGGAATTATATTACCACACCCCACACTCCCCAAGACAGTTTGGGTCTGTGGAGGAAGATGCTGCTGCTTTGGCTTGGAAGAGATGTCATCCTTGTTGGCTTGTGCTGTCTGCCCTAGAGGAGGGGAGGGAGAGATCCCAAAGTCCACGTCCCTCTCTGAGCAGCCTACAACATGCGGTCTCTTCAGTAAAGATTTGTGGTGGTGAGAGAAAGTTCAGTTTTCCCCACACACACAAAGAAATCACAGCTAACTCAGTCAGAGAAGCAGAAATGAATATGAGCTATATTTACAAGCAGGATGGAATGCAGATGGATATATACACAATATACAGCATTTACAATATATACAGAAATATACAGCAAAGAACGCAATACAGAACCAAACTCCCTCCTCCAGCCAGGAGGGTCCCCCCTGTACTCCCTCTCTCCCCCTACCTCCCTTTTCCCCCAAAAAGGGTTAGAGAGAGAGAAGAGAAAAGGTAATTATTAAGGAGGAAATTCTGTTAACTCAAAGCGTATGCAAGAATTATTATCTGTTAGCTCAAGGTTAACTCTGTCCAGCAGCTGCTGCTCAGAGAGAGAGAGTGAAAACAGACAGACAGACAGACAGGAACAGACAGAACTGAACTGAAATTCAAACAGAGCTAAAACTTAAAGTTGCATTCTACCAATCTACCAATAAAATTAATTTAGACTTTATCTTTGTTTTTCAAAACATTCAGACAGAGTGTTCCAGTAACTGCCCCTTTCTTAAAGGCACAGCCTAAAACAGTCACAAGATGCCTTTTCCCTTCTCCAAAGCCAGGGTATGGCTTTGCTGGTGGTGGTGAAGAGAGGGCTCATGGACTGCTTCCAGGCTGCATGGTATGTTCTTCTCTATTTTTCTTCCTGAGCAGTCATTGCTCAGATCTTTTATACAGTATTTCAGTCACAAGGTTTTATAGGTATGTGTCCAGGCGGGTAATCTATTGTTCTTTTCACCATCCTCCCTTTCTGGGGTAGCTGATGGGTAGAGATGATCTTTTCTATGCACGTTCCAGAGAGTTGTTATCCAGTGGCATCTGCCCACTACACATCAGCTATTCTCTGTATGGAGAGCAAAGGTGATTTTATCTTTGTTGATTCACATCAAGAGAGACAACCTTTAGACTCTTACACCCTGACATCAGCGATGGACAAGGGAACATTTAGGAAGAGCCAACAGGTCAGTTCATGGCTCTGGGACTGATGCCATCGACAGGTCTTTGGGTTTGAAAATCACAGCTCGGTACACAGGGCTGCAAGTATCAAATGGGTTGCACTTGTCTCAGAGGGGGATAAGGAATCTGGGGCAGGAGTTATCAGGGCTCATTGATAGGGTTTTAAACTAGATTTGAAGGGGGAAGGAGTTTATCATCTCATACCTGCTTGTGTCACACAGTGGGGCAGCACAGCAGGGGCAGAGCAATAGAGTACTAGTAAAGAATCTCAACTTGTTGTCCTGAGGCAAGCCAGGGACAGTGCTCCAGGACACCCCAAGGGAATCAAGGGGGATTCACCTAAGAGGGTGACATGGCCAGCACAGATAAGGTGCCTCTGTGCAAATGTACGCAGCATGGGCAAAAAGCAGGACTAATTAAGGGCCACTGTGCTGCTGCAAAGCCGTGACATAGTGTCTATTACTGACACTTGGTGGGATGATTCCTATGCCTGGAATGTAGGGATAGATGGGTAAAAGCTCTTTAGGAAGGACAGGCATGCAGACCTTGATTGCTTCAGGGATCTGCTGGCCACAGTTTTGTGGGAAAAAGGCCTAGAAGGAAGCCATCCCAAGACAGCTGGTCCATATTCAAGGATCACCTTCTCTGTGCCCAGGAGCAAATTATACTGACAAGGAAGAAGGCAGGAAAGAATGTTAGGATACCTGCCTGGATGAACAAGGAGCTCCTGGACACACTGTCATGTAAAAAGAAACTCTACGAGGAGTGGAAAAAGGATATCTAGAATGGGGGGCATATGAGGAAGCTGTCTGAGCAGGAAGGGACTTGGCTAGAAAAGCTAAAGCTCTGTTAGAATTAAATTTAGCCAGGGGGATCAAGGTGATCAGTGAAAATTTCTACAGGTGCATTCATGGCAAAATGATGACTCAGGAGAGTGTAAGTCTCTTCAGAAAGGAAATGGGAGGAATGGTGACAAGTGCTGTGGAGATGGTTGAGGTTTTCAATGAATTCTTTACTTCAGTCTTCCCTGGCAAAGGCTCCTGCTACACTCCCAAAATGACAGAAGATAATGGCAAGGGTTGGAAGTGAAACCACCCAGTGTAAGTGAAGATCAGGTTTGTGACCATCTGAAGAACCTGAGAGTGTACAAGTCCTTTGGACCCAATGGGATACATCCACAGGTACTGAGGGAACTGGTGGATGAGGTTACTAAACCACTCTCTATTTTATTCCAAAATTCATGGCAGTTCAGCAAAGTCTCTACTTACTGAAAAAGGGGAAACATAACTCCCATTATCAGAAATGGAAAGAAAGGAGGATTCAGGGAACTATTGGGCAGTCAGTCTCACCTCTGTGTCCAGTAAGACCATGGAGCAGATCCTCCTGAAGGCACTGCTGAGGCAGAAGTATAACAAAGAGGTGATTTGGTACAATCGACATGACTTCACTAAGGGCAAATCATGCCTGACAAACCTGGTGGCCTTCTATGACCAGGTTACAACTTCTATAAACAAGGGGAGAGCTAGCAATGTCATTTGCCTGGACCTGAGCAAAGCCTTTGACACTGTCTCACAGGACATCCTGATCTCCAAGCAGATAAAATATGAATTTGATGGATGGACCACTTGGTGGATAAAGAATTGGCTTGATAACCACAGCCTAACACTGTCTGTCATTGGGTCCATGTCCTAGTGGAGGCGAGTGACAAGTGGAGTCCCTCAGGGATCAGTACTGGGAACAGCCTTTTTTAACAGCTTTGTGAGCAACATTGAGTGCTCCCTCGGCAAGTTTGCTGACAACACCAAGCTGTGTGGTGTGGTAAACAGACTGGAGGGAAGGGATGCCATCCAGAGAGACCTTGACAGGCTGCAGGGGTGGGCCCATGACAACCTCATGAGGTTCAACAAGACCAAGTTCACAGTCCTACATCTGGGTTGGGGCAATCCCAGGCAGCGATATAGGCTGAGCAGTGACTGGCTCGAGAGCAGCCCTGAAGGAAAGGACTTGGCGATGGTGGTGGATGAGAAACTCAACATGAGCCATCAGTGTGCACTTACATCCTGGGAGGCATCAGAAGTGTGGTCAAGAAAGGTGATTCTCCCCCTCTACACTGCCCTCCTGAGACCCCACCTAGAGTACTGTGTCCAATTCTGGAACCCCTATTCCAAGAAAGATATGGACGTGATGGAACATGTCCAGAGTAGGGCCATGAGGATCATTAGAGGGCTGGAGCACGTCTCCTATGAGGACAGGCTGAGAGAGTTGGAGTTGTTAATTTGGAGAATAGAAAGCTCCTAGGAGACCTTATTGTGGCCTTCCAGTATATGAAAGGGGCCTACAAGAAAGCTGGTAAGGGACTTTCTAGGGTGTCAGGTAGTGATAGGGCTAGAGAGAATGGATCCAAGCTAGAGAAGGGTAGATTTAGATTAGATGTTAAGAAGTTCTTCGCTATAAGGGTGGTGATACACTGGAAAAATTTGCTCAGTGAGGTGGTGGATGCCCCATCCCTGGAGGATTTTAAAGCAAGGCTGGATGTGGCTATGGGTAATCTGATTTAGTGGAGGGTGTCCTTGCCCATGGCAGACGGGTTGGAACTACATGATCTTTGGGGTGCCTTCCAACCCTGACAGTTCTGTGATACACAATCCACCTATAGAGACATTTTGACACCTAGATTTAGGCATCTACAGTATGCAAATGAATACTACCCCATACATGTGTTCCTCCTTGTAATCAGATTCACTCAGTACACAAGGACATTATGAATGGGCATAAAAAAATAGACGAAAAGATAGATTAATATACATCAATATGCATTTTAATAAATAAAAACATTTGTTTCAAAGATTAGATTTCATTTACTTAGAAAAGCATCAACAGAATTAGGAATAACTCCAATTCCAGTACGAATGTGTAGCCAAAACAGACACAGTTTCTTTGGTAACTTTTTCTAAGCTGTCAAAATATAGCTACTGAAATCTAGCCAAGAGAAGGGTATTACACTTTGAAGATGTCAAATAAAATCTTTAGAAATGAAATAGTTGTTTTGTAACACATCATGAAGTGATTAGAATCTCCAAATGACTCTTGCTGTATAAAACACTGCTAAAGTGTTCCTGTTAGATCAAAAGATAAAACACAAATATCAATACCATGACTACAGTGAAAACAGACATTTTAAGCTGTACCAAAAAAAAACAAACCACAGGATAAGTTCTTGTTTTCATTCCATTTACCTGAAAATACTGAGAGTAATAAATTATTTTTTTTTAAATTGTTTTTATGAAAACTGATGTAGGGGTAAATGTGCCTTAATGAGCTGAGCCCTGGTCTTCCCGGAAAAGGAAGTGTTCTTTCAAGCACCAGCTCTGTTCATGTTTTACAGATTCCAGCAAAATGCCTGACTGTTTATAAAGTCTCAGGAAGACCTTGATTATCTTCCCTCCGCTATATAGAATTTGTCATAGCATTTCATGAAACTGAATACTAGTTAGCTGCTATATTGTTTTCTGCTTTTGTCTCCTGCTTCTAGCTGGTACTGGCTGTATACAAATCCCAGATTCACAGTATCACAGCATCACCAAGGTTGGAAGAGAACTCAAAGATCATCAAGTCCAACCCTCCAACCTGTCACCACAGACCTCATGGCTAGACCATGGCACCAAGTGCCACATCTAATCCCCTCTTGAACACCTCCAGGGGTGGTGACTCAACCACCTCCCCAGGCAGCCCATTCCAATGGCGAATGACTCTCTCAGTGAAGAACTTTCTCCTCACCACGAGTCTAAACTTCCCCTGGTGCCGCTTGAGACTGTGTCCTCTTGTTCTGGTGCTGGTTTCTTGAGAGATGAGACCGACTCTCTCCTGGCTCCTACCACCCTTCAGGTAATTGTAGAGAGCAATAAGGTCTCCCCTGAGCCTCCTCTTCTCCAGGCTAAACAATCCCAGCTCCCTCAGCCTCTCCTCGTAGGGCTTGTGATCAAGGCCTTTCACCAGCCTTGTTGCCCTTCTCTGGAAATGTTCAAGTGTCTCGATTAGACAGTTACAGAGGAATTTACTCATAGAGAAAGCTTCTTCACAATCCCACCAGCTAGACTGTTTTATGTCTTCAAGTACATTTATTTATATCTATCGGTTTCAGTTATGTGTGAGAAATACAGTAGTGATTTCTTTTTCATGTAACTTTTTTTTTTTTTTACTGATTTGGGGATGTGGATAGGTGCAAAGGTTAATATGTGTTTAAAGTCAAGAAAAAATTAAGAAATATCAGTGTTTCACATTGTCTGGAAAAAGTCTGTATATATTTATGAAGATGGGATAGGCATCTTGAAAAGTAATTAATCTGGTCAGATTCAATCTGAGGGAGCTGGGGTTGCTTAGCCTGGAGAAGAGGAGACTGAGGGGTGACCTTATTGCTCTTTACAACTACATGAAGGGAGGTTGTAGACAGGCAGATGTTGGTCTCTTCTCTCAGGCAGCCAGCACCAGAACAAGAGGACACAGTCTCAGGCTGCACCAGGGCAGGTTTAGGATGGATGTTAGGAAGAAGTTCTATACAGAGAGAGTGATTGCCCATTGGAATGGACTGCCCGTGGAGGTGGTGGAGTCACCTTCATTGGAGGTGTTCAGGAGGAGACTTGATGGGGTGCTTGGTGCCATGGTTTAGTTGTTTAGGTGGGTTGGATTGGTTGATGGGTTGGATGCGATGATCTTGGAGGTCTCTTACAACCTGGTCTATTCTAGTCTAGTCTGGTCTAGTCTAGTCTAGTCTATTCTTTATCAGCAGATTAACATAAACCTCCAACAGGTTTCCTGTATCAAAAATATCAGATATGTCATTTTCCTAATAAAAAATAAATACTAAGCAGTGAAATGGTATAAAGCATTAAGTCATTATTTGAGTACCTTATGTTCGTATTTAAAGAATTAAGCAGACTTGAGAGTGCCTAAAAATAGAAGCATTATCTACTTATTAAAATGAAGGTTTAAAAAATTGATATATAACATGCACTATATATAGAATAGTTAGAGGATCTATTTATAGCAGCTAGGATAGACCTCTGTACAAGGAGGTTTCTGTTGAAGGTAGAAGGATTAATTAGCAGGGAAAGCATTATAAAATGTAATGGCCTCCAGCTGAAATAAGCAGAACTGGTACAAGAAATAAAATGTAAATGTTTACTAAATAAAGCCATTAATGCTGGAATAGATATCCTCAAGGTATTGGAATTTTTCCATGACTTGCAATTTTTAAAACAATATCAAAAGTCTTTATGAGATGTTTTAATTTAACAACAAATTAGTAGCTACATTTAGAAAGGTATCAAATTAGCATAATCATAAAATTTCCACCCTGCTGCTTTGAAAATACTCCATTTTCCCCCTCTTGATGAGCTTAGTCTAATGTTCATTGAAATCAGTCTTGCCACTGATAACACACTCTTTATGATTCCCCTGTCTTGTAACCAGTATAAGTCTTACTCTTACATTTTGTAATACATTCAAAAACAATTTTATGGAAAGATTCAAAAGCACTTTTTTGCAGATTCAATGATTGCTAGGAACTATTGTAGATCCCATCTGCTAGTTCATTATTATCTGTTTCTCACCGTTTTTCCTTTAAAAATATTCCAAGCAATTCTGTGTGATCTGAAGAATTCTTACTGATTTGTTTCATCCATAATTTTAGTTTTGATTTCTTCTGAAAAGGAAAGAAAAAAAAAAGGGCATTTTGTACTTCAGAAGAAAAACAGCTTCATATGAAAGCAACTGTAGAAGCCCTAAGCCTAGTATTTTTACCCACAGTAAGGAAACAATGTTGTCTCTGTGTCACACAGTAAGTTTACTTTTTATATTCTTCTTTGTGATTAGGAAGTCATAGAAATATCCTGTCAAAAGATATGAAGCAATAAATATTTCAAAGACTCTGAAAATATGAATGAGTCTTCTCTGTCTCACATTTTCAAGTTTTTTTGCTGACATCACCAAAGCAAGAAATGGATTTACTTCAAATCATCTCTAACCACATGGAAGACAAGAAGGTTATCAGGAGGAGCCAACATGGATTTACTGAGGGGAGATCCTGCCTGACTAATCTGATAGCCTTCTATGAAACCATGACTAAATGGGTAGATGAGGGAAGAACAGTGGATGTCATATACCTTGACTTCAGTAAGGCTCCCATAACATCCTCATAGAAAAGCTCAGGAAATGTGACATAAACAGCTGGTCTGTGAGGTGGATTGAAAACTGGCTCGATAAAAGAGTTCAGAGGGTTATCATCAGTGGCACAGAGTCAACATGAAGGCCTGTGGCCAGTGGTCTTCTCCAGAGATCAATATGGGCCCAGTTTTGTTTAATATCTTTATCAACAACCTGGATGAGGGGATTGAGATTACCCTCAGCAAGTTCACTGATGATACAAAGCCAGGGGGAGGCGGGTGTTGCCTGACACCCTGTCAGGCTGTACAGCCATCCAATGAGATCTGGACAGGCTGGAGAGCTGGCTGCAGTCAAACTTCATAAAGTTCAATAAGCACAAGTGCAGGGTCCTACATCTGGTGAGGAATAACAAGAGGCACCAGTACAGGTTAGGGGCTGCCCTGCTGGAAAGCAGCTCCATGGAGAAAAACCTTGAAGTGCTGGTGGACAGCAAGTTCTGCATGGGACAACAATGTGCCCTTGTGGCCAAGAGAGCCAATGGTATCTTGGAGTGCAGCAAGAAAAGTGTGTTCAGCAGGTCTAGGGAGGTTCTTCTACCTCTCTACTCTGCCCTGATGAGACCACTCCTGGAATACTGTGTACAGGTTTGGGGGTCCCCAGTTGAAGAGAGACAGGGATCTGCTGAAGATGATTAGGGGACTTGAGCATCTTCCCTATGAAGAAAGACTGAGATCCCTGGGGCTATTTAGTCTTGAGAAGACTGAGAGGGCATCTCAGAGGGGATATCTGAGGTGTGGGTGTCAAGTGGAGGGGGCCAAGCTCTTTTCAATGGTGCACTATAATAAGACAAGGAACAATGGGTACAAGCTTGCACATAGAAGATTTCACCTCAACATGAGAAGAAACTTCTTTACAGTGAGGGCAATGGAGCACTGGAACAGGCTGCCCAAGGGGATTGTGGAGTCTCCTTCTCTGGATGCATTCAAAACCCATCTGGATGCATTCCTGTGAGGACTACCCTAGGTGATCCTGCTTTAGCAGTAAGGTTGGACCTGATGATCTCTGGAAGTCCCTTCCAACCTCTGATGTTCTGTGATTCTGTGATATTAGGATAGATTTCAGGCTTTGGATTCGCAGGCTGGCTAAAATGGTCTCATATGTTACATTACCATTATTGTAACTTAATCTTTCTTTTAGAGTTAATTGCACTATAGGCACTCCAAGAAATATTTATCTACATTTATTGAAATTATTAGACACATTTTTAGATCAACGGTCATTCACTCCATTGCATTACTTTCTAAAATAACACAATTTAAATACCTCAGACACAGTGGACAAAGTAGGCCATGACAAGATATATTCTGCTTACAGCCTAAGCCCATGTTAGAGCAAAAACCAGATGCATGTAACCTGCTAGACCTGGATGAAGGGATAGTCTGTGCCCTCACCAAGTTTGTTGGTGATACCAAACTGGGAGGATTGGCTGGTACACCAGAGTCCGTATACTCATTCAGTGAGATATAGACTGACTGGAGAGCTGGTCAAAGTGGAAATTAATGAGGTTCAACAAGAATAGATGAAGAGTCCTGCACCTGGGGAGCAACACTATGCGCCAGTACTGATTAGGTCTTGACCTACTAGAAAGCATCTCCATGAAATAGGACCTTGGAGTCCTGGAGGACAGTAAGGTATCCATGTGACAGCAAGTTATCCATGTGACAGCAATGTGCCCTTGTATTCAAGAAGGCCTGTGTGCATTAAGAAGAGTGTGACCAGCAGACATAGGGAGATTTTTCTCCTCCTCTTCTACTCTGCCCTGATGAGATCACATCTAGAGTATTGATTCCAGTTCTGGGCTCCCCAGTTCAAGACAGACAGGGATACACTAGAGAGTGTCCAAGGCAGCAACACAAGGATGATGAAGTGACTGGAACACGTGCTTTAGGACAAAAGGCTGTGAGACCTGGAGCTGTCTAGTGTGGAAAAGAGATCTTATTAATGTTTATAAATATCTGAAAGGTGGGTGTCAAGAAGGCAGCGCTCATCTCTTTTTGATGGTGTCCTGTGATAGGACAAGGGGCAATGGATACAAATTATAACAGAGGAATTTCCACCTCAACATGAGGAAAAACTTTACTGTAAGGATGATGGAGCACTGGAACAAGCTGCCCAGGGAGGTTGTGAAGTCTCCTTCTCTAGAGACAATCAAAACCTGCCTGGACTCATTCCTATGTGACCTGCCCTAGGTGATCCTGCTTTGGCAGGGGGCTTGGACTCAATGACCTTCTGATGTCCCTTCCAAGCCCTACCATTCTATCAATCTATGGTTCTAGTTATGAAAACACATGACATGGGACCCATGGAAAGGAAATCTTGATAACTCAAAAAGAGCTGCCATAATTTAAAGCAGGAACACATTGCAAACACTTTTGCTCCATTTGGATACATCTTTTAACAGAAATATCATGAAGGTGCTTGTCTGTGCTCACATAATATCAACATAAGTTTTAGTACTGAATTTACTAAAATCAGATTTGAATTCAGGAGCTGTGGCTACATCAATGAATAGAATAAAAGGACCCAAGGTCAAGCCTGGTTAGTATCCATTTTGCTTAAGATTTGTGCTGGAACAGCCAAGATGGATATGGCTGATTATCAGAGTGGGTAGTCACGCTTCAGAGCTTCTTGGTATTCTTTCATTTTGTCATATGGCTGTAGTGACTATCTGTTCAGGCTTTGAACTACCCTGAAAATTCAAAATACAGATAAGGTGGAATTTGTTCAGAAAGAGAGTTTCTATCAGGAGAGGAAGACAGCTGTGTAGTATTGCTGTAGAACAGAAATTCAATCCATGTTACCTTCTGCTGCTGGCTATGTATCCTGAGGCAAACCAATTAAATTCTTCAGGTATCTGTGTAGCATCCCTAAAGAGGGTTAGTAGTTATTTTCCAGAGACTTCTAGGTATCCCAACTCACTTCCATCTGCCGCACCAGAAGAGCAGCAATCTTCTGCAAACTTCAGCTTTATGCTGATGTTTTGGGAATCCCAGATGAACTCACATGAGAAGACTGGATTATTATGTTTAAGAAATTATATCCCATCATCAAAGTCTGAGTCTGTAGAGAACACAGAATCACAGAATCACAGAATGTTAGGCTGGAAGGGACCTCAAAAGGTCATCCAGTCCAACCACCCTGCCGGAGCAGGATCACCTATACCAGGTCACACAGGAACACATCCAGGTGGGTTTTGAATATCTCCAGAGAGTAAGACTCCACAATGCCCCTGGGCAGCCTGCTGTAGTGTTCCACCACTCTCACAGTGAAAAAAAATTTTCTCCTGTTTCCATGGAACTTCCTATGCCTCAACTTCCACCCATTGCCCCTTGGTCTGTCATGGGGCATCCCCAAGAACAGCCTGGCTCCATCCTCTTGGCACTCACCCTTTACATATTTATAAACTTTAGTGAGGTCACCCCTTAATCTTTTCTCCAAGATGAAGAGACACAGCTGTTTCAGCCTCTGCTCATAAGGGAGATGTTTCTCTCCACTAATCATTCGTGTGGGTTTGCTTTGGATTCTTTCAAGCAGTTCCACATCCTTCCTGAACTGTGGAGAAATAGCATTGCCCAGACAGCAGTACCACACAAAAATCTGTCCAAGCAGAAAGAAAAGCAATATTTTCCAAGCACCAGCAGAGTGTGAGCAGCATGGGCAAGGAGAAGGATAGCTTACTGAAAGGATTTCGTATTAGAAATAATTGCTAACACTGCAACAGAAAATTAATGGAACAGTAGCTCTAAGCAAATAAACTATTATTAAAATTTATGTTGAATTTTGAATTGGCTTTACAAGTCTTTGTAATGCCAAAACCGAACAAAAATGTAGCAGTTTGTATAAAAGTAGGAAAAAATTATGAAATACAGGAATTTTGTAGCTTTGTTGGTGTAGGAATCAGAGAAGTATCTCCAAAGTAGATTCACACAATACCTGGAAGACTCCAGCGAATTCCAAAAAGAACTTAAAATACCACTTTTCATTAATAATTACAGAAAACATTTTAGGAAACTGACTTGTCAAGTATATTTCTGCAATTTACAAGAACATGGACACTTACCAGAACAGTAAAGCAGACTGTACTTTTCTTCACCCTCAACAATTCTTTTTTTATTCTTTTGGGGAGGTGCTGTGTCCCCCTACTGCATTGTGTGAAACACTATCATTGTTGCGGTAGTCTAAGTAGAAAATATATTGACCATGCGGGAGATAAAAATATTTCAGGAACTAACACTGTAAACTAAACAGGAATGTAATTTATTTTGGGAAGGATTACTTGTGGGAACATTTAACACAATGGAACAAATAGGTAGAAAGCATCAGGTAGGTGGGATGATATTAGGCTAAATGTGCCCAGAACTAAAGAATTGCTCTCGGATATATCAAAAGAGATGTCTGTCTTAGTTGCTTCTCCCTAAAGTTCTGTGGGATTTGATAAGCCACTCTGGGTGTAAGCACATGAAAATGATTTACTTTTTTTTTCCAGATCTGATACCTATACTTTAGTGAGCTGAAAGCAGTTTGTATTATGCATCAGTTCACTTATGTTAAGTTAGTACTCAAGTGCTACAAGAAAAGAGATTTGTCAGACTCTACCTGAGTGGTCAGCTTTTTATGCTCAGAAGAATTATAACTTCTTTGAGGATAGTCCTTATTCACTGAAAGGCATCTGATTTCTTTCAAATTGTAGAAAAAGTCTGTTTTCAGACATTTTCTTTGAAAATTTGTATTAGCATTTTTATTTCATAAAACTTAAATCCAGCATGGTGCGTTATAGTCAGAAATCTCAGCTATCAACAGGAAGAAAACCTGTCTTCATCGACTTTGTATTAGTTATTTATGTAGCTAAAATTCTTTTGAATTTCAGTTTCTGAATATGCCACTGTTGTTTTAAATCACTAAATGTCTTTTCCTAACTAAATATATGCCTAATGTTACTATGGAACCACAATTTCCAATTATTGCTAGGCCCATGACATTTTTTTTATCTTTTTCATATCACTAAAGCACAGGTGTGGTCATACAAAGGTAAATCCTTCTTTACCACTTCTTTGCACATAACAATGGAAATGTATTTAAAAAAGCCTTCAGAAAAGACTGTCTCTGCTTCGGTTAAAAAGGATATAATGCATTTACATAATACTTATGATATGATATGATATGATATGATATGATATGATATGATATGATATGATCAGTAAATTTGTGGATGACACCAAGCTGGGGGCAGGAGTTGATCTGCTGGAGGGCAGAGAAGCTTTGCAGAGGGACCTCGACAGGCTGGACAGATGGGCAGAGTCCAACGACATGAGATTTCACACATCCAAGTGCCGGGTTCTGCACATTGGCCACAACAACCCCATGCAGTGCTACAGGCTGGGGTCAGAGTGGCTGGAGAGCAGCCAGGCAAAGAGCGACCTGGGGGTACTGGTTGAACATGAGCCTGCAGTGTGCCCAGGCAGCCAAGAAGGCCAATGGCATCCTGGCCTGCATCAGGAACAGTGTGGCCAGCAGGAGCAGGGAGGTCATTCTGCCCCTGTACACTGCACTAGTTAGGCCACACCTTGAGTATTGTGTCCAGTTCTGGGCCCCTCAGTTTAGAAAGTATGTTGGCTTGCTGGAAGGTGTCCAGAGAAGGGCAGCAAAGTTGGTGAGGGGTTTAGAACACAAGCCCTCTGAGGAGAGGTTGAGGGAGCTGGGGTTGCTTAGCCTGGAGAAGAGGAGATTGAGGGGTGACCTTATTGCTCTCTACAACTACATGAAGGGAGGTTGTAGCCAGGCAGAGGTTGGTCTCTTCTCCCAGGCAACCTTTGACAGAACAAGAGGACACAGTCTCAGGCTGTGCCAGGGGAGGTTTAGGCTGGATGTTAGGAAGAAGTTCTACACAGAGAGAGTGATTGCCCATTGGAATTGCCTGCCCATGGAGGTGGTGGAGTCACCTTCATTGGAGGTGTTCAGGAGGAGACTTAATGGGGTGCTTGGTGCCATGGTTTAGTTGTTTGGGTGGGTTGGATTGGTTGATGGGTTGGATGCGATGATCTTGGAGGTCTCTTTCCACCTGATTTATTGTATTGTATTCTATTATTATTGTATTGTATTGTATTATTGATATGATATGATACAATGTGATACAGTAATACAATGATCTGTACTCTCATACAAATATTAAAGTTGAGCATATACAGCTTAGTGACACTGTTTCTGATATTAAAACAGGCTCAGACTTGGTAAAAGTTTACTATGACTGCTTTAGGATATGATTGTGTTTTTGTTTTGTCAACTACGCTTATTCAGTCTAGCTGAGTATGTCTTACATCTTGGGTTTTTTTTTAAGCATTTCACAAATGAGTTTTCTCAGCACAATACTGAGGTTCTTTTATATGTCCTGTATGGAATTAAAGAATTGTCATTTTGTCATCCAGATGTCATTCATAGTCACAAAAATGTATTATAGTCAGTTCAAAATCCTGCTGCTTTGCAAAACATAGTAGCACAAACATTTTAGAGTAATTTTAGTGTTCTCATATTTAACAGAACTTTTATTTTATTTTATTTTTTTTACTGCTTGGCATTGTGGTAGATACAATTTTTTTTTTTTTTTTTTTTCCAAAGGCAGAAATTTTAGGGATCTTTGAGACACTAATATTTGAGACACTGTATCACAACGGATATTTTTGTCACTCTCCCACAGATTTTCCATCTGAGTTCCTGTGAAACTAATTTCTTTTTTGCTTATGCCTTGTGAAGAATAGCCTTACATCTGATAAGGAAAACAACCACAGCTCCTGCGCTGAAGCTTCATCATGTGCCTGTCAGAGGACTGTAATGATGAGCGTCAATGAAAGGGTAGAAACAGATTTTTTTTATTTCCCCATACTCAGTACAGAAGTGTTTAGATCACTATTCAGACTTTAACCAAATGAATTAAAAACAAACAAACATGACATTGAGCCTAACATCATATAGCTCTGAAGTCCGCTTACACAGCCATTCTGTAATGGTGGAGGGGCAACTCTAGGGATTTTATTTTATCTTCAGTTTATAGAATGCTCCTGGGAGGTACTTGATGATCTTTGGGTCCTTGATGATCTAAGGAATGTGGTATTCATCTTGTGACTCTTCATCATATAAAAATGCAACATTAAAAATATTTAACAAGTGTGACAGTTCCTGGCTTTTTCACTTCTGTTAAGATGTCATCCTTTTATTTAACTCACTCATTTATTTTTTTTTCTTTGAAACTGCTTTTGAATGCTAAATTAATTTTCTTAATATCACATTTAAGATGCTGAATATATTGTCTGATTTCCAGTGGGTACTTCATAAGGACAGAAGTCCTATGGTTTATCTGTCATCTTGACTAGCAATACCAGGTAGACAGGATCGTCTGAAAGAGTGCTAAATATCACAAAAATCACAGAATGCTAGGGGTTTGGAAGGAACCTCTGGAGGTCTAGTCCAAACCCCCTACCAGAGCAAGTTTGTTGAAAGCAGGTTGCACAGCATGGCATTCAGGCATCTTTTGCATGACTCCAGAGGTGGAAACACAACCATCTCACTGGGTAGTCTGTTTCAGTGCTCCACCACTATCAATGAAGTTCATCTTTATGTTTACATGGAACTTTTGGATGTTCAAGGTTTTACCCATTACCTCTTGTCCTGTCATTGGGCACCACTGAAAAAAAGACTGTCCCCATCTTCCTCATACCCACCCTTGAAGAATTTATAAGCATTGATAAAATCTCCCCTGAGTTTTCTCCAGGCTAAAAAGCCCCAAGTCTCTCAGCCTTTCTTCATAACCTAATCATCTTCATAGCCCTTTGCTATACCAGTTCAAGCAGTTCCCTGTTCATGAACCGGTGAGCTCAGAAATGGACATAGTACTCTAGATATGTGTTTATGAAATGTAATCAAAGTCTGTTTTGGAGTGTGATTAATTTCATCCTAGAGTAGATAAGTAAAATCTAGTGAATTGTGCCCTTTAAAATTCTGTTTCTCTCCACTGTCTATGAAAGAGATTAAACAACTGTGTCATGTTGACATTGTGGATTTCTTAAACTTATTGAAGAAAATCTTAAGCCAAATGTTGCATTGAATTTAGCTTTTAGCTTTTTGGTTTTTTGCATTATTGTCCACAGGTTCTTCCAATATTAATTAATAAATGTACAAATGTGAAAACAGGCAAATATGAATATCTAAATGAAAATCTGAGGTTACATTTTTAAGCATCATAGATGATCTGATATTTTTTTCTTTCTTTCTTTTTCTGATTGTGTCTGCAAAGCAGATTCAGTCTGGAGAAGAGAAGGCTCCGAGGTGACCTCATTGTGGCTTTCCAGTATCTGAAGGGGGCCTACAGGAAGGCTGGGGAGGGACTTCTCAGGATCTCAGGTAGTGATAGGACTAGGGGGAATGGAATGAAGCTGGAAATGGGGAGATTCAGGCTGGATGTGAGGAAGAAGTTCTTTACCATGAGAGTGGTGAAGCCCTGGAATGGGTTGTCCAGGGAGGTGGTTGAGGCCCCGTCCCTGGAGGTGTTTAAGACCAGGCTGGACGAGGCTCTGGCCAGCGTGATCTAGTGTAGGGTGTCCCTGCCCATGGCAGGGGGTTGGAACTAGATGATCCTTGTGGTCCCTTCCAACCCTGACTGATTCTATGATTCTATGATTCTATGATTCTGCAGCTTCTGGAAGCTGAACATACATGACTTTTCAGGATCTGACAGCACTCTAATACAGTAACCTCACACATATTGATGGTCAAATGAGACCATCTGGCATACTGAAGTTACATACATGAATTAGAAATGTTGAATTTTGTGTATTATTTCTAACTTAGACTCTTCAACAATGTGTCTAAAATCAGGTGGCAGGGTTCCACCAATAATTTGTTTCAAAATTCTGTTAAGAAAATAATTTCACTGTACAGTTAAAAGGAAATAAAACCCTAAAAATAAAATATACGATTTATTAGGGTAAAAGTGCCTGTGTTTCCCCTTTGCTTTCTGCCCCTGTCTTCAGTTTTATCCCAGCTGAGACACCATTGTTGACATCTCATAAATATGGCAAACTATGTGTCTCAGACACACTACCAAGATTACAAATACTTACAATTAATTTTAGATACACAGTTTGCTTTTCCTAAATAGCAATAATGTGTTCAGAGCATGCTTCACCATATTGTATTACATATCAAAGCCACAGAATTTTAAAGACAATGAATAAGAAATGAAAGATAGATCCTGCGTATGATATTTTGTTAAGGTTTTATGCATTCCCATAGATCTCAGTCTTTACCATTATTTTTATAATTTTTACCTTTATATTTCAAATAATTTTACTTTGAGAATACTTTCTTCTCAAATATCACTTAGTTTATATGAAGGAATAACAGTGGTATCACAGTATCGCCAAGGTTGGAAGAGACCTCAAAGATCATCGAGTCCAACCTGTCACCACAGACCTCATGACTAGACCATGGCACCAAGTGCCACGTCTAGTCCCCTCTTGAACACCTCCAGGGACAGTGAATCCACCACCTTCCTGGGCAGCCCATTCCCATGACGAATGACTCTCTCAGTGAAGAACTTCCTCCTGACCTCGAGCCTAAACTTCCCCTGGTGCAGCTTGAGACTGTTTCCTCTTGTTCTGGTGCTGGTTGCTAGAGAGAAGAGACCAACCCCTTCCTGGCTACAACCATGGTCTCAACATGAATCCCTGTACTGTGTTGTCTAAAACTTTCTCATGGCTCAGGAATATTTGATTAGATTTAGCCTTTGCAAGATGGTAATTAATTTTGATTTTTTCATTTCTATCCATTACTATTTGTAGAAGAAGGTCTTCTTGGATTTCTATTTGGGCTTTTTTTTGGTTTGGTTTGGTTTGGATTTTCCCCCTGTAATTCATTGTGCTGATACCCTACATGATTTCTTAACACCAATTATTGTTTTTATAAAGATAATTATTTTTTACCTTTATAATTTTCATATTCCTTACTTGTTGTACAGGTTAAGTGCAATTTTATCATTAAATAAAAATAGACATTGTTATTTTTGGTTCTGTATCAAATTGATAATTTCTGCATTTTGCTGACATAGTCTGACTATGTCATGTTGACATGTCTCACTAAGATATCTCAAGAAGGATGTTTTAGTTTTCTGTTCATCTTTTTTTCAAGTGAGTCAGTTAATGAGTTAACCTACACTAAATTTCCTTAAGAATGTACCCACAAGTGCTGTCTGAATTTGATCAATATAATCTACTTGTTCAAAGCCTCTATTATGAAAATTATGTACAAATTATACTTTACTGATTATGTAGCCACTACAGTCCTTAAAGAATCTTTTGTACTTTACAGGACTATTGCATAGTAGGGCTTTATATAGCATTATAGCAGAGAACTTAGGTGGCTGAATATCACCTGTGAAAAACACTTTTCCATTTTTGTAATCTACATAGAGAAAACAGCCGTTTAGACCTTTACAAAAATCTCTTTCAAGGCATCTCTTTTCAAAACACAGAAATTACCAACTCCATTATTCACTTCTCTAGAGCCTGGAGTGAATACATGGAAGGAATAAACAATCACCTCCTCTTTATGTAAGTGGTGAAATGTGTTTTAGAGTGGTAGTTGAGTTCCCACTGTTTCAAATCAAGTAGTTAGGCACTAGATTGAATGATTCACATTTAACTGTTCAGTAAAATTTCTTACTGTGATATTTAATGCAAGAAAAACACAAGAATAATTACTCAGAGAGACTAAGTGCTTTTGTATCTTAAGTAAACAAATCCATTTGCTTCAACATTTTAGTAATATTAATTTAAAACATTTAAAGAAAACTCTTCCCAGTGTTTGGATAACTCATCCAGTAAATATTTTTGCCTCAGTCCTCACTGTTAGTCTTGCCCTGTCCCCCTCCCAAGCTGATGGACTACTGGGTGTATACCAGTGGGGTAAAGTCTCGCCCAACATAAGGGAAGATCAAGGTCAGTACCACCTGTGGAACCTAAACATGCATAAATCTATGAGACCTTATGAAAGGCACCTCATAGATCTGAAGGAATTAGTTGATGTAGTTGCAAAGCCACTCTCCATAACATTTGAAAAGTTCTGGCAGTCCGGTGAAGTCCCTGGGGCTGGAAGAAGGAAAATGTTACACACATTTTAAAAAAAGGGTGAAAAAGAGGACCCTGGAAATTATTGACTCTGTGCCTAGGAACATCGTGGAACAGATCCTCCTGGAAGCTATACTGAAACACACAGAGGACAGGAAGGTGATTCAAGACAGCCAGCATGGCTTCATCAAGGGGAAGTCCTGCCTGACCAACCTAATTGCCTTTTGTTATGGTGTAATTGCAGCAGTGCACAAGTGAAGATCAACAGATGTCATCTATCTGGAATTTTGTCAAGCAATTTTGTAAAGCCTTTGACACAGTGTTCCACAACATCCTTCTCCCTAAGCTGGAGAGATATGGATCTGAGGAGTGGATCATCCAGTGGATAAGACATTGGTTGGGTGATCTCACATAAAGAGTATTGGTTAGCAACTTGATGTCCTGATGAAGATGGGTGACAAGTGTTGTCCCTCAAGGGTCTGTCCTGGGACCCGTGCTCGTCAATATCTTCACAGATGATATAGACAGTGATATTGAGTGCATCCTCAGCAAACTTGCAGATGATACCAAGCTGAGTGATGCAGTTGACAAGACTGAAGGATGGGTTGCATTCCAGAGTGGCCTGGACATGCTGGGAAGGTGGGCTGAGGAGAATCTCATGAGGTTCAATAAGGCAAAGTGCAAAATCCTGCACCTAGGTCAGGGAAATCCTAGGTCAGGGCAATCCTTGGTTTGGGATTGGGATTCCCAATACAGGCTTGGGAATGATGAAGTTAAGCACAGTCCTGCAGAAAAGGATTTGGAAGTACTGGCAGATGAAAAGTTGGACATGAGTCAACAATGTGCACTTGCAACGCAGAAAGCAAATTGCATCCAAGGCTGCATCAAAAGAAATGTTGCCAGCAGATTAATAGGTGATTCCACCCCTCTATTCTGCTCTGATGAGACCTCACCTACAGTACTCTGTCCAGCTATGAGGCCTCCAACACAAGACAGGCATGGACCTGCTCAAACAGGTCCAGAGAAGGGGCATAAAGACAATCATAGGGCTAGAGCACCTCTCCTACAAAGACACTCTGAAAGAGTTTGGGCTGTTGAGCCTGGGGAGGAGAAGGTTCTGGCCAGAATCTATCACTATGTTGCAATATCTGAAGGGGACCTACAGGAAGGCTGGGCAAGGACTGTTCAGAAAGGCTTGCAGTGATAGGATGAGAGGCAATGGTTTTCGACAGGAGCAGGGTAAATTTAGGTTCGATGTATGGAGGAAGTTCTTTACAATGAGAGTAGTGAAATATTGGAACAGGTTGCTCAGGGATGTAGTTAAGAACTCATCTCTGGAGACATTTGAGATCAGACTCGATGTGGCCCTGAGTCCTCTGCTCACTGTAAGGGGGTTGAATTTTGAGGATCTCTTCTAACCCAATGCAATCTGTGAATCTGTGAAATCAATTGAAAACAAACCAAAACCAAGCTCTAAATGCAAAAATGTACCCTGACCACTCTGAGCTGCTTTGCTCACTTATCTGTATTTGATATTATACTGATAGATAGCTTTCTCTGAACTTTACAATGCTATTATGAAGCAATGAAGTACAATGACTTACAGTGAAAACTCTAAATAAGGTTAGAAGCTGATAATACCCTTTTAACTCTTTAAAATGTAACTATGTAACATTTCAGTCAGGTTTACATTTTGGTGGTGGCAAGTGAAACCTGAGTTAATTAAAGTGAAAGGGAAAAGGTTGCAGCAAAATACAAATCTAGCAAGCACATAGAATAGATTTTTGTTGTTTAAATATATTAAAGAGCATGGCAATTATCCCAATATTTAGCAATAGAAATTCTGAAAGCTTGTGAGGAATAGCTATCGCAGACCACCTCATTATATAATTCTTCTGTAAATCAATCAAGTTCTTCCATAAATATAGGTGGGACTTAATTTTATTCCTAATAAAATTAGAAGAATTGCAGTTCTCTGTTGTGTGTATACATATTTTTAATACCAGTATTGATTTCTTCATGTACAAACCTGCCCCTAAATGGCTTTTTAGCCTCCTGCTTGGTATTTAGTCCTCTCTGCTTTGGTTCTGGGCTGAGGCTAAGCCAGAGGCACAACTGAAGAGGGGCAGCTCTCCATCTCTTTCTCAAGCCTATATTGGGTTCACATGGCAGGGTTTTGGTAGCAAGGGGGTCTGCAATGGTGACTTCTCTAAGAAAACACCAGAAGCTATCCTCATGTTGGAGAGCATCAGATTCAAACAACTCCAAAACAGGCCTGCTGCTAGACAAAGCAGAGTTGATCAGTGATGCTGGTGACACCTTTGTGATAAAATATTTTTAAAAGTATGAAAACTGATACATAACAGCAGTCGGAAGAGAGGAGTGAGAAAATATGAGAAAAGAGCCCAGCAGTCACAAAGGCCAGAGAAAAAGGAGCAGGAAAAGGTGCTCCAAGGGGCAGAGCAGAGGTTCTACTATGGCCCATGGGAAAAACCATGGTGATGCAAATTTCCACACTACAGTCCATGGGGCCCCATGTCAGAGCAGCTGTATGTACCCTGAAAGAAGATGCAGCACATAAAGTGATGGAGAGCCCACCCAAAAGATCAATATTATTCATTCAAAATAAAGTAAATTTCTTCCCTCAATCAAGTCCATTTTCCTTGTAATGGTATGGTAATTGATAAGTAATCTCCCTGTCTTTATCTTGACACACTAGATTTCTGTTGTATTTCCTCCCTCTTATGCTGAGAATGGGGAGTGATAGAATAGCTTGGTAGGCACCTGGCATTCAGCCAGAGTCAAACCACAACAAAGTTCTTATTAAAGGGCCCATTTAATATCTTTCTCCTACTATTCTTTACAAACAACAAAAAAATACTAACTTCAATTAGATAACCTTCTGATTATAAATATTAGGTGACTTCAAGAACAGATGTAATGAATTCTCCTCATTTTGCATTAAGAT
Source organism: Picus viridis (assembly GCA_033816785.1). NCBI lineage: Eukaryota > Metazoa > Chordata > Aves > Piciformes > Picidae > Picus > Picus viridis. Next base: position 64,204,636 of record CM066566.1, read on the forward strand.
TACAATTGCAATACCTTACACAGAAATAGTTCTGTCAAATAATCTTAAAGTGAATAAAATGCAAAGACACACAAAAAAATATTGTTCATAGAGAAAAAAAGGCTGATTACATTTTAGAGAAGCCACTATACAAAGCACTAACTATTGGTGTCACAGGCACACTTGAAGATGATGGAAAAGTTAAAAATATTCTACAGCAGTCCTGACAAACTATTCCTGAAGGATGCTTGTCTCCTTCTCTGGAGACTTTCAAGACCCATCTGAATGTGTTCATGTGTCACCTGTGCTAGATTCTATGATTCTGCTCTGGCAGGGGTGTTTGGACTACATGATCTCTGGAGGTCCCTTCCAACCCCTGACATCCTCTGATCCTGTGATTATTTGAAAACTTTGTGTGAGTGGACAAAGTATTTTGCTGTGTGTTATGGAAATCCTAAAACTTTATGTAACCTTTTCCTTATAGTCTTAATCATTATATTCTCTAGATAAATAGTAGATACCCTGTATTGTTCAGAATAAATCAGTATCAGATATGCTGTAAATAAATTAATTAGTTAAGGGACTGATCAATATGGGATGCAGTGTTAGATCACAACTCTATTGACTTTAGAGTTGAAAGGAATGCTTTTAGTTCAATTTACGAATTAAAACCTTGCACACGTAACACACTGTCACTCTGTTCCTTTGCTATTCAGATTTATTGCAGTTTGTATGCCTAAAATGAAACTAAACCAAGTGTAATCTATTGCAAAGCCAAACTGCTTAACACGACTTTTCCTGAATTGCCTGGCAAATGCTGTTACTCTCCATTTTCTATAGCTCTCGCTTCTTGTGGAATGAAAAATGACATAGTACGTTGTTGTGAGGTTCTGTTCTTGACTTCAAAACTGTTTATTTTTTATATTTTTTCTTATTGTTTTTGAATTGGCAATTTAACAGGTTCCCCTAATTCTTTCTTTGATAAAATTTTAAGGATCACTTCTGCAACTGAAAGTGAGGAAAGAGATATGAAACAATTCAAAACAATTGTACAATGTAATAGTTACTTCTGGAAATATGAGATGCTTTTAAATCCCTCCACTTTCGAGGTCTTAATGCATATAATAATGGCAAAACCACAATAATATATTTTTTTTTTTTTTTTGTGAAAATAGCACAAGATGAAAAAGTAGCTAATTTTATTTGACAGTGGTCATAAAATGAGAGGGAAAAAATGCTTCTTCTCTGGTTCTGCATTATATATTGCATCCTGTGATTACTAGTGGCCTTGGAGCTAGCAAGTGAGATGCAGACAGAGAACAGCTGAGGCAGCAAGAACTCTCTCACCTATTACAAAAATGACTGAGGGGGCCTCAAGTTGTACTTATGAAACCAACATATTGGTTTCTGATACAGTGAGGCATGTCACAGGCATATTTGTAATCATGCTTTTGATTGTTAAACTGAGTCAAGGCCGTTTAGGTAAGGGGTAAGACCTTCAGCTGGATGCAAGTTTAGTTAGGGTGCCCTGAACTATAGCCTTTCTTGCTTAAAGCAGAGTCGTAGGCTGACAAAGTAAGATCGAGAAACAGTAACATTTCACAAACAATCACAGAATCTTTTCAGTTGGAAAGTGTTATTATAATTGTGTATTATTATTGTATGTGCCTTGGCAAATCAAAGTGCTCCAGCCATTATTGGATCTCTATACAATACAATACAATACACCAGGTTGGAAGAGACCTTCAAGATCATCGCGTCCAACCCATCAAACAATCCAACCCACCCAACAACTAGACCATACAGCCAAGCACCCCATCAAGTCTTCTCCTGAACACCTCCAGTGAAGGTGACTCCACCACCTCCACGGGTAGCCGATTCCAATGGGCAATCACTCTCTCCGTGTAGAACTTCTTCCTAACATCCAGCCTAAACCTGCCCTGGCGCAGCCTGAGACTGTGTCCTCTTGTTCTGGTGCTGGATGCCTGGGAGAAGAGGCCAACCTCTGCCTGGCTACAACCTCCCTTCAGGTAGTTGTAGAGAGCAATAAGGTCACCCCTCAGTCTCCTCTTCTCCAGGCTGAGCAACCCCAGCTCCCTCAGCCTTTCCTCATAGGGCTTGTGTTCCAAACCCCTCACCAGCTTTGTTGCCCTTCTCTGGACACGTTCCAGCAAGACAACATCCTTCCTAAATTGAGGGGCCCAGAACTGGACACAGTACTCAAGGTGTGGCCTAACCAGTGCAGTGTACAGGGGCACAATGATCTCCCTGCTCCTGCTGGCCACACTGTTCCTGATGCAAGCCAGGATGCCACTGGCCTTCCTGGCTGCCTGGGCACACTGCAGGCTCATGTTCAGCCTACAATCAACCAGCACCCCCAGGTCCCTCTCTGCCTGGCCACTCTCCAGCCACTCTGACCCCAGCCTGTAGCACTGCCTGGGGTTGTTGTGGCCAATGTGCAGAATCCGGCACTTGGATGTGTTCAATCTCATGCCATTGGACTCTGCCCATCTGTCCAGCCTGTCGAGGTCCCTCTGCAAAGCCTCTCTGCCCTCCAGCAAATCAACTGCTGCCCCCAGCTTGGTGTCATCTGCAAATTTACTGATGATGGACTCAATGCCCTCATCCAGATCATCAATAAAGATGTTGAAGAGCATGGGGCCCAGTACTGATCCCTGGGGCACACCACTAGTGACAGGCCGCCAGCTGGATGTGGTGCCATTCACCATTACTCTCTGGGCTTGGCCCTCCAGCCAGTTCCTAACCCAACGCAGTGTGCTCCTGTCCAAGCCACGGGCTGCCAGCTTGGCTAGGAGTTTGCTGTGGGGAACGGTGTCAAAGGCCTTGCTGAGGTCCAGGTTAAGCTCTTTCCTGGTAGGAAGGAGTTTTTACCATGCAATGAATATGAAGATGATGGAAGCACTTATCTGTGAGGGTGGCTTCTCCTCTAGGAAGTTTGAGGGTGCTCTGTTGTTAAACTAACCTTGCAGGAAGGATTGCTAGACAAGTAATGAATATTAGTCTAAAATTACTCTGAGTTTTTCATGATTAATAACTAGTAGATGATTAAGAGAAAATGAGGTAAATATTCTGTCAAGTTACTCAAACTGCTTTTTCTGTGGGGTAACATTAGTGTCTTATTTTACTTGAACTCAAGTCTAACGTTTTTGCATCCATGTACATACCTCCTTTACAGCAGCATGGAAGAAAGTACTAAATAAATCATCAGAAAGGCTAAGCAAGAATTTAAAATCAGCTCCAGTAGCTCTTGGGAATCCATAGGACAGTGGAAAACATTAAATTTTAACTCTTTCACTATGTATCTACAGCAGATTTTTATTGAACTCTTCTGCTTATGACTTTTTGTTGTTTTTCAGTCACATACCAGATGAAATTTGTGCATTTACTTCAGCAGTTCCTGAGTTTAGGATTCATCATGTTTAACTTAAAATATCTAAGGCTACTCATTTTGTCATTGTCATTCTCTTAGCTCTCTCTGTGGTGAGTAGACGATGGAAATTTGGTGGACGTATTTTCTTTCTGTATCTGCTAAGAATCTTTGCTTTTCTATCATGTGGTGGTTCAGGTTGGGTGTCCCCTGCTGTGACCACGTGAGACACACCTCCAGTGTCCCAAAGGGTCCAGCCCAATGGGTGGGCACAGGAAGCCAGGTATTTCATCCCATAATGTCCTGCTCCCTTATAAGATGTCAGTGAGGGTCCTGCACTCTCTCTTTCCTCCTCACCGCTACCTGGTAATGAGGCGAGCTGCCTCACAGCCGCTTAGGCCTGGCTAGGCCCAAGGCCGGGGGGAGGGGGAAGAGCCCTGGGGGTTTTGGGTGTACCCTCAGGTGGGGGTGGGATGCTCTTGGATATGCTTTGGGATCTCTCTTTTGTCACTGTGCTTGTGGTTCTCTGTAAAAATTTTCACTGCTTTTTCCATTTAAACTTCCCCCCACTTTTGCAGTCCGCTTGTCTGAGTCTCATTTTTGCCTGTGGTGGGAGGATTGGCCTTTTCAACCTACCACATAAGGTTACTGTCAAGCTAAAGAAGGCTCACCTACTGATCCCATAGGTGATACCAACTCTAATTCTGGTGATTTATTAGCAGCATTTTCCTCTGTATGCTCAGGACATCAGTATTACCTCATTGTGCTAAATTGTGCGTTGAATGCAATGCTTGACAAACAAAACCATAAATTAAAAGCAATTACAGCTACTCTAAGACCCATGGAAAGAGAGAGACTCTTAATGCTGATGCCTTTTACATCAGCCTTTTACAGGTCCAGGCAAGGTAATTCCATCTATGCCCATTGACTTTGGAGTTTTAGTGTCTTGCTTTGGTTTGGTTTGGGTTTTTTGGTTGGTTGGGGTTTTTTGTTTGTTTGCTTGTTTGTTTTTCTTTAATGTTGCATTTTGGTTTACCTTCAGTTCCAATATCTTAATGATTAAAAATGGAGCTTAAATTCTTCATTTTGCTAGAGTTTTCCTAGGAGTCTGTGTATGGTTCCTTCATGGTTTAGTTGTTTAGGTGGGTTGGATTGGTTGACAGGTTGGACACGATGATCTTCCAACCTGGTTTATTGTACTGTATTGTACTGTACTGCATTAATAATATACAGTATTTTATGATTTTTCATGTTTTAATTAAAAAGAATTAAATAAAACCAACAATCTCTGGTGATGCTTTATAAATGACCATTTTAAAATTGTTTAACAGTTTAGTGGATAGTTTGATCTTTTTTACAAGTTTAGTCATTCATGCATACAGCCTGTTTTGAGTAAGTATTCAGTATGGTAGAATCCACAGCTTCTTAATTTTGTTATTTTTCTTTAATTGAACTGGAAAGAATTATCTAAAATTTTCAGTGCTTATCCTGTTGTCATGATAAATTATGTGATGAACAAATATTGGCTGATGCAGGAAATAACATGTGCAATCGTCATGAGATTGTAGATTAATCCTTGGATTACAAGTCATAAGAGTCTTAATTCCATACCTGAATATATGACACTTTTCTGTGATATTATGCAACTGGTCTATATTAATAGTATCACATATAATTCAAAATGTAAGTGTTGAAGTCGTTGAAAGTCCAAATTAAAATTTTGCAATCCATAACAGTCAATTCGGCTTAGTATCATAGTATCATAGTATCAGTCAGGGTTGGAAGGGACCACAAGGATCACCTAGTTCCAACCCCCTGCCATGGGCAAGGACACCCTGCACTAGATCAGGCTGGCCAGAGCCTCATCCAGCCTGGTCTTAAACACCTCCAGGGCCAGGGCCAGGGCCGGGGACAGTACTTCAATGTCTAGTATATATATTAAGAAGTTAAAACCAGAAATGCATCTAAAGAACTGAGATAAACCATCTTGAAAAGCGTAAAAATATCTACATGAAGATTTTTCTATATAAAATATTTTTCTATATGCAAACTTCTATTGTTTATAACTTTTAACACAACGCTATAAATATTTAATAAAAATGAGTGAAGTTAGATCACAACCTTGCGTTAGTGTAGCTGAGCTAACAATGTGCTAATAAACTGATACAAATACAAAAAATGTTTTTGTTTTCTTTTTATTTCTTTTCAAAAAGTTATTCTTTTTAATGTAGTAGTGTAAAATAAGGTATTACTAAAGCTGCATTCATGTCCTTCATCTTGGAATAGAATATACATTATCAGTTTATTGAAGACACCATTTTAGGCTATAGCTCCATAAGTATGCCTTGTTTCCAACTCCTCCGTTAAAAATAATAATAAAGAAGGGGGGAAAAAAAGAGAATAAAAATACCTAGACACAGCTGAAATTCCTATCCCTCGTGTATTAAAATACTCTTTGACCCAACAGCAGAGATTGGATCCTATTACTTAAAACTAAATACAGTGTATTACTTAATTCCTTAAAAATACTGCTGCTTCAGTTTCAGATCTAGGCTGCAAATGGTAAGAGGGATGTATTTTTTCTTAAATGTCAAGATTATTTCCAATACTTCTCATATTTTCCCACTCTGCATAGCATTACATTGCCATAGCTACTGTATCAGTTATATGCACATTTTTTGAGATAAAAAACATCATTAATGTTTAAGAGAAAGTTAAACTGACATACTTATCCGGTATAAAATTTCATGCAATTTATTTTTGCCTGTGAATTAAAAACAAAACTCTAAACATTCAGAAGACTGGTTAACCTTTACCAAAAAAAAAAAATATCTTCCTATTTCCAACAAGAATTAGTATGAAATGGACTATTTTTATTAATTTTATTCTTTTTGAATATAATAATCTATGCAACTCTAAGTCTGTTTGGTCAATATCTTTCCTGTTGGCTTAGCATGGAGCTCAGTGCATGCTAGCTGCACAATTTTGTACCTAACCGTTCAAGTGAATATTGTATCCTGTATCAGCTTGCACATTGTTATGTTCATACTCTAGATTATTAAACCTAGTACAAAACCATGCACAAGAGTCATTGCTGTGGTTCCATCAATTGCAGGAAGGACATTTCTGTAACTTACAATTCTAATGAACCTTAATATCTGCAGAGGAAATAGCTGCATCTTCTTGGGAATTTGAACTGTTGATAAGGGTTATCCTGAATAAAACAACCTGTAGATTAAAGCAAAAAAATCTCAGAGAATAGACTTGCCAAGCTCACCCAGAAAAAATATTTTATGAGAGAAAAAACACATTTATTTGTTTATGTATTTATTTTATTCTCTGTTCTAAATTGCAGTTCTTTCCTAAACCTTTCCTTTTATATCTGTGAACCAAAGGGCTAAGCTTATTTACCACACAAACACAGGCAAAAGGCAATGCCAGGTAGCTTTTCCAACCTATCAAACAGTGCCCTAATACATTCTATTTTAAAATGTATGGAAACAAGCAAATCTGCAATGATCAGGCAAAGATATTCTTCCCAAAAGTCCCTTTTAACTGGACAAAAGTAATTCTATACATAGTCCCAAAGTCTTGTTTAATTCCTAAAATAAAAAAGACCCTAAATTCGACAACTGTGTAAATTAGGAGTGGATCTGATTAACTAAAGATTATTAAGTTTTTTCATTGTTGTCTTTAAGCTATGCTTTCTTTCACCTCTGTTTTTTTTTGGTGTAAAAAGGTAAATAGTGGATACAGGGGTTTTGGCTGTTTGGTTGTTTTCCACAGTGGAGCCCAAATAATAGCATTAAGGTAAAAATTACACTATTATCTAAATTACATTTAGGCTTCCAAGGTTCTGAAACCTTTTACTGTTGCCAGTGCTAGTGCTGTGCTCTCTTTTAAAGCCCCATATAAATCAAGATCTTTAGAATCTTTAAAATAAAAATCACAGAATTAACCAGTTTGGAAAAGACCTTCCAGATCATCAAGTCCAACCTATCAACCAACACCATCTAATCAACTAAACCATGGCACTAAGTGCCTCATCCAGTCTTATTTTAAACACCTTCAGGGACAGTGACACCACCACCTCCCTGGGCAGCCCATTCCAATGGCAAATCACTCTTTCTGTGAAGAATTTCTTCCTAACAACCAGCCTAAACTGCAAAATTGTTTTAGAATCAGAATCATAGAATTGTTGGGGTTGGAGGGCACCTCAAGCATCATTCAGTTCCAACCCCCTGCCATGGGCAGGGACACCTCACACTAGATCAGGCTGCCCAGAGCCACATCCAGCCTGGCCTTAAAAACTCCCAGGGATGGGGCTCCAAACACCTCCCTAGGGAGACTGCTGCAGTGTCTCACCACCCTCATGGGGAAGAATTTCTTCCTAGCATCCAATCTGAATCTACCTACTTCTTTATTTATTCCGCCCCCGCCCCCATTCTCCCTAGTCTTGTCATTACCTGACACCCTAAAAGTCCCTCATGGGCCCCATTTTCCCCCTTTTTCCCCTCAATTCCCAGAGCACCTGGGCTCTGTTGGAGTCTTCTCCCACCTCAAGTGTGGCCACACCTCAGGTGTGTATTGGACTAAACAGGGACACATTGACATTCTATACACCTTATGAGTATGCAAGGCATGATATCTTCTATACTATTATATCAGTTGACCAGATAGGGTGATATGCTTGTGAGACCCTTTCTCCCAGAAGCAAGAGGGTGAAATGGATTTTCAAGTCAATTTCATTGTATGTATCCCTCTCTTTTCTATTTTTTCCCCAAGGAAGGTTGATACAGATTTATTCTTTCCCTCCCTGATGGAATTATGTAAATACCATTTTGTATGTGTTACATATTATCTTCTAGAGTTAGATATTAAATCTTTCTGCAATCTATCCACTCACACTTCTATTGACATTGACCTACTTGCCTAAAACAAATATGATAAACATATTTACATGTTATTACTTTTATTAGTAATTAGGAGATTGCTATATTAAATATTTGTATATATGTGTGTGATTTTAAAGTATGTTAGAGTTTGGAAGAATTACTTTCTTTTCCTCACACAGTCTATGGAAAATCCACTTTCAAAGACAAAACCAATTGCTGCTGAATTGGAAACCACATTTTTCTTCCCATTTTTTTATATTACAGAGACAGCTTCTACTTGAAAGGATCTATCCTCTAGTGTATGATGGGCAGTTATTAACCATATCTAAAAAGCAAAATCTCCTGGGTTTAATAAGAAAAGGGGGGAAAAAAACCAACCAAAATAAAACAAAACCTACCAACAAACCACTATAAAAACAATATCTATTTTATAATATTAACTGAAGGGCAGTTGACTACATATATAATATACTGAAGGCTTTCCAGTACCTTTGCATATCACATTTTTCTTCCTCGTAATGGTTATGTCACATGTTTTCTGTTAGTATCTGTTTCTGCTTTCATAAAAGTATAATTTTCTCTGCAAGCTTGGCTTTTTTTTCTTCAGTTTGGCTTGGCTCACAGCTTTAAGCTGTTTTAGCAGTATCATATAAGTTGATTGATAGACAAGCAGGTAGAAGGTTTCCAGAGTATTTTTCCACCAAATTGTCCATTGGATACTTCTGAGGTAAAAACAATTTAATTGTTTAGGATCAGCTGAAGTTTTTTACATTTTTACTGTTATGTGAGCCTGAGGAAGACCATATAATGTAGAATGCAAATTGCTGAAGGGGAAAATGCTTTATGCTTCAAAATGCAGTTATTGCTGCATTTCTACTCAAAATATTTGTTAAAGTGAGTATTCCCTTACTTGATTTTTTTTTGCTAATTAACTCTAATTTGATTTGTTTCCAGACTTATTGTTACATCTCATTATTAACTGTAGCACACAAGACTAACATATGTTTTGCATGTCTAATGTAGATAGCTAGGTCTTTTGGGAAGTAACTATCTTATGTAACTGATGTAAATCAGCGTCCTTCTGGGGATATATCTCACCAGTACAAGCACTTGTTCCTGGGTGGGGACACTGTGGTACTTTTACCAGGAACATGTTTAAAAGGTGATCTGAAGAGTGGGGTTTGGGTTTTGTGGTGGTTTTTTTTTGTTTTTTTTTTTCCAGATTGTTGGAACATTAAGTTGTGTTAGAAAATAACAGGAAGTTTAGGCAATAACACTAAAAGCATATAGTTTAGAAATTACTGTTATAATAATGGAAGTTTCTAGAAGCAACTATTACAAATGTCTTGGAATAATGGATGTTACTACTTGGTTCATCATTTTACTATGGTGTAATGAACCAAGAGAGTCTAATCCTTCTCTCCAAGGGAACTGTGGCTTTGTGCCACTGTAATAGTTCACAGGAGCTATTTCTGGTTTGTATAGATATCAATAAATGATGAAACCAGTTATGACATAAAGCCATGCATTAAATTCTTGGGGAGGGAAGACACATTTGAAAAAGAAACAAAACAATTCTGAAAACACACTCCTATTCTTGCAAAACCAACAAAAAATAGTACTCCATATAAAACTAAATACATACAGTAAATAAATTGAATGTTAGGTCAGAAAAGAAAGATCTTGTCCATTCAGAACTTTTTCTCTGCTTTAGTAGCTCTGTGGCAGAAGAGACTATGTCTTGTGATTGGTATCACATACATCCCAGACAGAAGTAGCATATTTATGGGTGGATTCTCTTGTTCATGATCATAATGTTAAATGCTGCAGGAAGAAAACAAACAGGTTAGCTGACACATCATCCTAAACTTTTCCCCTTTTTCCCTTCTTCCCTTCTTTCCTCTTTTTTTTTTTTAAGTATTCAATTATTTTTCCATGGAAATAATACTTTGACACAGAATGGTTGTCATTTGCAACGTCTTAGATTCTGATTTCCATGGAAAGGATCTGTCAGTCCTTTTGTGGGTCCACTGCTATATGAGGTGGGTATGCTGGTGACAGAAGATACAGAGAAGGCAGAGTTATATTCTCAGCCCCTGGAGGTAAGAAAGAAAGGAAGCAAGGAAGGCTCTCCCTTAGTCAAGGAGGGATGGGTTAGAGGTAATCATCCATCATTTTTGGAAGGTCCTGAAGAACAGGAGAGGTGCCAGAGGGCTGCAGAAAAGTCAACGTTGCTCTAATCTTCAAAGAAAATAAGTCAGACCCAGGAAACTACAGACCAGTCAGCCTCATCTTCATCTTGGAAAGGTGATGAAACAGCTCATACCGGAAGTAATCTCTAAGCATGTAGAGGAAAACAAGATTATCAGGAATAGTTGTCATGGATTCACAAAAAGAGGAAATTGTGCTTGACTAATGATAGCCTTCTGTGATAGCTGGATAAATGAGGGGAGCACAGTTGGATTTTGTTTGTGGACTTGATGCTTGTGATGCTCTCTCCAATAATATCCTCCTTGGTAACCAGCTTAGAAAGTATGGGTTAGGTGAATGGACAATAAGGTGGTTGAGAACTGGATGGACAACAGAGCTCAGAGCGTTGTGAATCTAGTTGCAGGTCTGTGGCTAGTGGTGATCCCTGAGGTTCCAACACTGGGCCCAGTGTTGTTCAACATTGTAAGCAATTACCTGGATGAAGGGTCAGTGTACTCTCAGCAAGTTTGCCAACAATACAAAACTGGGAGGAGGCTGACCCACCAGGACTCTGTGCTGTCATTCTGCAAGACTGGGACAGGCTAGAGAACTTGACAGAGGAAAACCTCATGAAGTTTAACAAGGGCAAGTGCAGAGTCCTGCATCTGGGGAGGAATAACTCCCTGCACCAGTACATGTTAGAGGTTGACTCACTTTAAATGCAGCTCTACAGAGAAGGACCTGTGAGTGCTGGTAGACAGAAAGTTAACCATAAGCCAGATGTGCTCTTGTGGCTGAGAAGGCAAATGGTGTCTTGGGGTGCATTAAGAAGAGTGTGACCAGCAGGTGTAGGGAGGTTCCTCCTGCTCCTCTGCTCTGCCCCAGAGAGACCACATGTGCAGTACTGTGTCCAGGTCAAAAGACATTGGGAACTACTGGAGAGAGTCCAATGGAGCACTACAAAATTGTTTAGGGGACTGCAGTATCTCTCTTAGTAGTAAAGGCTGAGAGAGCTGAGGATGTTTAGCCTGAAGAAGGATGGGTGTGACAGGATGAAGTTTTGCTCAGCAGGACAAAGGGTAATGGGCACATACTAGAACATACAGGAAGTTCTATTTAAACATGAGTGGAAAATGCTACTTTGAGGGTGATGGAGCACTAGAACAGGCTGCCCAGAGAGGCTGTGGAGTTGTCTTCTGCAGAGACTTTCAAAACTTGCCTGGACACATTCCTCTACAACCTGTTCTAGTTGAACCTGTTTCAGAAGGGGAGTTGAACTAGACAATCACCAGAGGTCTCCTCAAAACACTTTTCATTCTGTGATTCTGAGATTTTTCTTGTCTTATACCAAGTAAAGGCATCAAAATGGAGGCTAATGACATTTGATTATGAGTCTGCATTTAATGCAACTGAAACTTTGAACATTTTAATAAAATTGGAACAATATTTACATAATTGTATAGTACCTGCCCCTCTATGGGGGCCCTTTCCTAGAAAGGAAAGCCCTTTCCTAGAAAACTGTGCTTCCAAACTTGCCCTTTTTGCTATAGTGGTACTTATTAGGAAATAAAATCTTTCTTGACATAAGTGTTTCTTGCATAGAAATCCCTGTTTCCTGGTTATTATGCATATAAGAAAGGAGAAGGCAAAACATTTCAATGAAACAGTGTCAGAAATTGCATCCAGCTCCCACTTCTAATGGGATAATTCTGTATTTTAATATTTCGCGCATTACTGAGGCAAACATTATTTGATTCACCCTGCATCTCTGCTGTGCATTCATCCTTAAAGAGCTAGATTAGAGAATGATTAATTCCCTGGAAGATTGCAGAATCTAGCAACTCTACTTTCTAGCTTCCAGATGACACAAAGAATGAGCTTTACCCTTTAGACATGTATCCAGGTTGCTTGAAGTTAGTCTGCATGATTAAACTTCATGTAATAAAAATGTAAAAACCCTCACTGAAACAAATCAAACAAAAACCCAACAAATGAACAATAGGAAAATAACTAAATAAATAAATAACACCCCACAAAACCACAACCTAAGCCCAAGTTCTAAAACTTTGATAAGTTTTCAGATGGAAATAACGTCTAAGAATTATATGGGTGGGAGGATTCAGGAAACAACATTTTATGTAAAATGCATTTCTGTAATACTAGGAAATATTATATAAAAATTATCTGAGCCTAAAATACTGAACCCTACAGTCTTCAGTAGGCTACTTTCCACTGCACTGAAAAATATTGTATGAGAACTGATCATAAAATCATAACAATTAGAGGTCAATAAGATGCAACAAAATTAATCTTTCCTAGTCAACATAAAATAATTTTATATTCCTTTTCTCTATAATAACCTTTCAAATGTGCCACCTTCCCTCTTTAGAAAATACGGAGATTTTTCTGATTCTGATCATCACACTTCCATTTTCAAGCACAAAATGGCTAGAATATATGCACTGTTCACATGTGGTTGTTAGTTCAAAGTCCCTCGCTCAATTGGTCACATAGACTGAGCCAAATATTCCCTATCCAAAATTATTTTATTTAGAATGGTTTCATCCTGCTTCCTCTTCTCATCACAAGCTTTTCAACTAAAAAGCAATACTGTAATTTATTTCTACTCCCATAACAAGTTTAACTTTTCAAGACTTTTTAATGTATTGTATTGCAACTCGAAATTGTCCGAATCTGCTATATTTATGTTTGCCTGTTTTTAACCGTACATCAAACCTGTATTTCAGCAAGTCATTTTTGTTATTTAATTTATTAACACTTTTAGGATAATGAAAATCTTAAATTTTTGTTCAATTTGTGTGCTTTGAACATTACACAGTTAAGTGCTCTGGAAAGTAAATTGATGCTATTGATCAAAGGTTTTGTGTTTTGGTGTGGTTTTTGTTTTGTGAGGATTTTTTTTTCCTTAGATGAAACCATCAATAGCAGTGTTAAATGGCTCAGCAGGTTGCATAGGGGAATATGTTAAATGTCAGCATTCCAAAATTTGATCTAAGAACCTATCATAAAATAGTCATTCCATATCAAAGTTAAAATGTTTCATTATATTTCCTTATTGCAGACAGAAGGGTCTCAAGAAAGACCATAAATATTTGAAGACATCATTTTGGATGAGGTAGATTAAATGTCAGGTGATTGCATTATGATCGCACTGAGGCACATCGGTGCAGGAGGTATATCAGCAGAATTATCAAAAGACAAATGAGAAACTAGTTTAAAAGTTTTCTTTCACATTTTAAAATAGTTCCATACATCTGAGACTTCCATACTTCTATCACAATTCATTTAAGATAAAATTCTCACAGAGGGAAAATTATTCTGGATATTTTTAACTAATTTCAAAGTTTTAGCAATCCAGAATACTAGAAATCAAGAGGGTGAAGAAAAGCTTGTCATTTGGTGGGATTTTGTGTGTTTTGGTAAGGGTTCATTGGCTTTGTTTGGGCTGTTTTATTTATTGATTGTTGGTGGTTTTTTAATGCTGCTTTTTATGAAATGGGAGAAATCTTTTGTTTATGGGAACATGGGTATACGTTTGTGCATGCATATGTGGGAGAAAGGCAGGAGTCATAGCGCCAAGGGACTTCTTCTTCTCAAATTTCTGTAGTGACTAACTGCTTGTTATTTCAACCAGTGCAAGAGAACATTGGTCTTCAAAACGTTAAGATATCTCACATCAGGGAGGCATTTTACTGTGTATATGGCAGTGCTGATGATTCTTTGAGATACAATTTTGTTGAGAACATAATGTTTTAAAGGCACAGAATGCAGGACAAGCATTGGTCTGATGCTCATATTTTAATATATTCAGTTCTTACCAAAATAGTATCCAATATACTAGCCACTATGTGAAAGACAGATTATGACTTTCACAAGTGTTTTCTTGACATTAAACCCAAAAGCTTGAAAAGGAAAATGGTCTTGTTACTGAATACGACTAATAAAAACATTTGTTTGTGTGTATTACTTAGGAGTGTAAGAATTTTGAGTCACTCTAGTATCTCAAAAAATGTTGTCTTAATATTCAGCATCTATGCTGAATCATTTGTGATTTGAATAAAAGCAACAATGATTAAATAAGGAACCTTATAATTCTTGTCCTGAAAGAAATTTAGGACCTCTGAATGCCTTCAGTTTAAAATTCAGGTTTAATGAAGAAAATAATTTTATCTGCAGAAGGCTCTACTGAGTGCAGTCTATTCTACTTAGTATGAGTTTATGTACTGATACAGTGTAGTTTTAAAAGAAGAAAGAAGTGAACTTGTCCTAAGGTTAAACCACCTCCACATTGAGTAGTGATTAAAAGTCTTCAAGGAAAGTCAGTTTGGATCCATGAATGATCAATTCATACTGACCAGAGCAAAGAATTTACCCTGCAATTAATATAAAGAGCACTTTTCACTTACAATTAAATTTTGTAATAAATTATAATTTGTAATCACAAAAATGCATACAGCTTACTGTATACAACTATAAATCTTTTAGAATAAGAATTCACACACCACTTTCGGTTCAGATCAGTGTAATTTATAGATATATATTGCCTATAGTACCTCTACTTAGAACAGCTTGGGGAAGCCTGACTCAGTATAGGTCTGGCAATTTTAATGAGGTAAGATTTTCTTTCCATTTGCAATGATTGCCATGTATAGGGTCTGTGAGTAAGAATGTTTTAGGGCTGTAAGGCAAAAAAGCAAACTGCTATACACATTTAAGAGGTAAAATATATCTTTGCACATACACTTTTAATATCATTACTCAAATCAATAGAGTATTTGTTTGTTTGGACAATGCGAAAGGCCTATCAGAAAAAAATTCAACAAGTGCATATGATATCATGTTGTTCAACTGTAAAACATAGAGAAGCACTTTCTTCATTAGAACTTATTAGATAGCACAGTCTCTAATTAATAACTGTTTTATAAAGGAAATAAAATGATAACTAAAAAGAAACCATTTCCAATTTAGTAGTACTTAAAAGTTTGTAGGGGTGATACAATAAGAAACAGTTTGTAGTGTGTATACAATTAGTGTTACAGATGAAAGCTTTATAATTATCACTGTCACAGCAGGATGCAATATGCAGTAAGGACATGGTATTCTATTAATGGTAGAAGATATTTGGAAAAACATACTGTTAACATTTTCTAATAATTAGCAGAAATGGAATAACTTTTTTTCCCAAGGGTCCTGAACTTTTCCTGTTTGGTAAATTTTCCTACATAACCTGTTGTATCTGCAATATTTGATACAAAAACAATGGTGTAATTTTACATACATAACTTTTGTTTGTTGATGTAAACTTTGATATCTGCATTTGTGCATAATTGGTTCACGCAAAAACTGGCACATAGTCTGTACAAACAAAAATTAGTGTTAAATTATCAACACTTATTCCCCTCCCCCCAATTATCACCCATATCTGCAATATATATGGATGATATCCATATAAATCTTCCTTCAGGCTTTGGGCTAAACTTGGTTCTCTCTGACAAATAACAACAGATGTGTGAAAGTGACAGAAACACTGTGTAATCATGACAAAAGAACAAAGGCAATGAAACAGCTATCTAGAACACTCTTCTAAGAATAAAAGATCCTTAACTACCAACTATCAGAATGTTGCTTTGCTGGAGATCACATATTGTGTCTTTAAAGGCAGGTAATCATTGAATCATTTTTGGCATTCAGTATTACAAAAATCTTAACAGAATGCCTTAAAAATAATAATTAAAAAAGAAAGAAAAGTGCTTTTCATAAAGGACAGGCCTGTTCCTCATATAATGAAGAGCTAAAAAAAAAACCCAACCTTATTTTTTGGTATGATACAGCTCTGCATTTTAAATTTGAGATACAAACAGTATTTGAAAAATTCAAATGCAACTAAGAATATTTGTATTCCTTCTGCATGATATCTAGAATACCTTTTTTCTAAAGAATTTGAAAAAGTGAAGACCTTTGGATGAACAATTATCTCTGCTTCACTAAGAAAATACTAGTCCCTATGACATTATTATATATCTGTTATTTTGGGGGGATTGTGGTTTTGTCATTAGCAATTTTACATAGCTGCACTGTAAAAGAATCCATTGGAATCTGAAGTTTATTATGATATGAATTTTGATGTTTGCAATATATGACCCTTGTGTCAGTTCCTTTTGCACCACGCCACGTGCTAAGTAAGGGACAAAAGGCCAAATTAGGTTTCACATACCTAGAATATAAATCTATCTAAAGGTCATCTTTGTTTTCTTTCTTTTAGTCTGAAATGCTTCACCTTGAGTAGTAAACAAATGTACTTTGGAGACATTCTTTGCCCACAGTTTAAATCAGTCTGATTTAAATCAGGAATAACTGTCAGTAACTATAAGACATGGAGAAGTTAAGGCCACAGTTTGTAGAGTAATCTTCACAGGAAATCATTATACAAATCATATGTAGATTATAGAACCTGAACATTGCAGCTATCAAGTTGGGTTTTTTCTTAGCACTAAAACTTTAGTCCACCTTTTTTTACAATCCCAACACAGTGTGGAAATCAATACACATGTTTTCCATATATGCATATAGAGAAATTAAAGCATACTCCCAGCTAATCACACATACAGTCTGATTTAAGCAAAGACAGCCCACTAAAGTGTGGGGAGTTACATGTATGTGACTAAGGACTAACAATTGTTCTAATAAGAATATTCAATGTTACTGCTACCTCAACTGTCCTCTTTGTCATCATCGTCCCCTACTGCATCGCTGAGGCCAGAGGCCACTGTGTCTCAACTTAATAATCACATAATTTATAATTGTATTAAGTCAAGGGGATTTCTAATATCACTTCTACAGACACAGACATACAACTATAAATGCATTTCCCTCCAAACTATCCTTTTTCAGGCATTGCATCAGGTTTTCAGCTTGTATGCTTGTCATTACTCTGTCATAGTCTTAACCATGGTGTTCTTTTAAGCATGAGAGATTTTCTTTGGTGCTCTGATGCCTAGTCTTGGGTAATCTTTAACTAAAGGGCAAAAGAGAGGACAATGAAAAGCAGAACCCTCATGATCCAGTGCATGCCATTGTAAAAGCTACTTGACAGAGCAGACTTTCTTCGAGAGGGAAGAACACAGCAGAGGGAAGAAGATACAAAGAAATGCCATCTCAGGCTTCTAAAACCTTGAAACAAAAGGACACACTACTGCTGATTTTAATAGTTCATAACAACATCTGTCTTCCCCTAGTGAGTGTTTCCTGTAATGTAGCATTTCTTCATATGACATTCTAGAGTTCCATCTACCTCTGGTACTGCTTCATGTCTCACAGCACCACAGGAGTTGTCATACTGCAAAAAAACTCTTCTCTTGTCAAGTGCCTAAGCACCACAGGAACAGCACTTCTCTGTCAGAATGAAGAGAGTCTTCATTATGTATTCCAGTTTTGTTTTTTTTTTTTTTTTTTTCTTCCAGAAATATACTAGTAGCAATGAAAAAGATCTGACAACATTTAATAAATTAACATTGTAACAAAATCCAGTTAAATTGTCAGAGACATTATGGTGGCACTTTGCTGCATAATATAGGTCAAATGTGCTTTAAAGTACATAAGACTTTTACATACATATATGAGCATTCATGGATATCATGTACACTTATGATACTGTATAAATGGAAATGAAAAGTATACATAGAGATATGTATTTATTGTTATGAAGTTATATATATGTGATGTTCTCTAATGTTTGTAATTTTTAATGTTTAATACCACACATGAAATATTTTCAATTTAAATACAGTCTTTGGATTATTCTGTTATGCATCTTGCTGAATTTCTGAGGCATTAATCCTGTTTGATATTTCCTAACTGGTCACTGAAGTTAATGTGCAAAATGTCAGATAAAAATACATGAAATTATGAAGTAAAAAACTCCACTGAATACCCAGTAATTATTTTTTTTAATTGACTAATCAAAATTGAAGGCTCAGTACTGCAAATGAATGGAATACAATAAAATGAGTAATTTTACTCTGATAAGTATCTCCTGGTGATACTAAATTCCTGAAAGTAGTATTACCGATGTTGTTCAGATCAGGCAAATCTAACTATCAAAAACATGTTAAGTATTAAAAGTGTTGGTTTTTGACACAGAAGTGCACTTTTAGCACACATGCTATTCAATAAGAACGCATTTTAAAATATGCTGCAAAATAACATTATTTGATATAGCTTTTTTTAGTATGGCTTTTGAAAGATCTATTAAATCTTAAAATGATTATTTGTTAATTACACTATTTTCAAACAACATAAAAAAATTGGTAAATATCCATTGTTGCAGTTTGCGGTTTTGAGATGATTACCTACAAAAATATGTATTTTATACTCTTAATTCCTATTAATTAAGAGCATAAAGTGCTACATTCTGTAAGGTGGTTGAATCTACCAGTTTCTAGCAATTAGATAAACTATTTGTTTTGTGACAGATTTCACTGGGGGATATTTTGTGCAATACTGGTAAAACACATCCAAATACTGAGCAATTGTAATTTTTGACAACTAGCTAACACGAATGCTTAGGTTTGTTTCATTTTAGGCAATTTTTTTATTTACGAAATTCTGAAATGTATTTGGAAAAGAGCACTTTTCAGGAACAAGGCGAAGGTTTGTTGCTGTGTTTATATTGAATATGTCCTAAAAAAAATAAAGTGCTATTCTTGCTTCAATTTCTGATAGAATGTTTGTCTTTCAAATAATGCTTATAGAAAAGCAAATAAAAACATTTAATGGAAATTAATGAAAATTTTAAACAAGTATTTTAGTACACAGTGAAGTCTTATAAAATATTTATTAGTGGGGAAATACAATACAATGTATCTGAAAGATTGGATCTACAATGCTTTGCAGAACAAGATAAAAATTAGCTAAGAATTCAGGATTTGAAAATAGCTAACTTATTTCTAATGCAAGATAGAGAGATGATCTCGGCATTGCATTAGTCATTCAGGCCCAGATCTTTAAAGGCATAAGGCTTAATTATTTGAATAATTGTCATTTAGCCCTTTATTTTTATATAATTGTATATGAATAAAATAATTTGAAGTCTAAAGAAGAGATTGAAAACTTCTTTGCTAAGCAAAAGTGCACTGATTTCTTTGGATGTTTTACTCGATTAAGGTCTCTAAAACCAGGCTCAAGGGAAGATCTAATAGGAAACCTATTAAGTGACCATGAGATCACACACTAATCCTATCCTAAGGATAAAATCTAATCCTATTTTTGCCTGAAGTGCTAAATTCCTCCTGGCCTGTCATCAGCAGATGCATAGTTACTTCCTTCTTGCCTTTTTTTGTGTGTGTGTAAAAGTGCAAGATGAACATTAAAATATATTTCAATATAAGATATATTTGTGACATAATTAAAAGTATTAAGAATATAATACTTTTATTGAAAACACATGAAAGAAAATGAAAAGAACTGGCAGTGGCTGTTTTCCATATCTGTCTGTCACTTTCTAGAATAATTATGACAAATCACTTATGTCGTATTCTTATTAGGAAAGATGTGAGTTTTCTAGCCAGAAATGTAGGTAAGAAAACATGACAGTTGTTCATCCAGCACAGATTTAGCAATTTCTCTATTTCCAGGTTCTTCCCGTTGAAAAATACTGTAAAATACTGTTTCTAGTTGGAGGATACATTTAGATCTATTAATGAATGAAGTTCTAACAGAGTGCCTTCCTTTAACACATTTAGAACTACTTGAAAATCGCACCTATATAACAGATTCGCATAATATGTTGTGATTTCTGTGAAAATCTCTTTTACCAACTACCTTTTTAACCTGTTTTGGGATAGGCAAGGGAATTCACAGTATCACAGTATCACAGTATTACTAAGGTTGGAAGAGACCTCGAAGATCATTGAGTCCAACCTGTAACCACAGACCTCACAACTAGACCATGGCACCAAGTGCCACATCCATCCACATTCATATTAATTGTAAATATTTTATCCAGGTATAATATGAAAAAGTGAAATATCTTTAAAGATTGGGATTACAGGTTTTTTTTTTAAATAAGGAAATTCTAGTATTTCTATTAATTGAACAGAGTATTTCCATCTTGGATGATTTGATAAATTTTTGGTCAATTAAGACTAGAAGGATTCTGTAAGACTAATGCTGAGTTTATCTAACCTTGTAATCACAAACTTCTTTTGGAATATACAGCATGTATAAACCATCTGATTCAAAGAGTTCAGTTGTACATATTCTACTAGGCTAATTCTTACGATGCTTAGTTACTTTTGAAGCTGTTTATTTTTCATTCTCATCTTAAAGCATCTAAGCAGATTAAAAGAAAGCAGTACAACAGCTAAGAAAGTTTTTATGGTGTCCTGAAAGTTTCCCCTTCAATTTATTAGGTTGTAGTAATTTAAAAAAGGTTAAGTAATGTAATTATTTCCTTGTTCATCCATACGAATAGTTGAGGAAAAATTGCTGAGTAAAAAACAATCCAGGCCTTTTCATAGCACGTCATAGCACCACGTCTTATTTTTGTGTGCATCAACACATGCCACTTAGTATTTTCATAGCTGACAAATATTATATGAAAGGGTCTGCATTAAAAATAAATAAACATACTCTGAATGCATGGTTTAAGGTTTGCTTTAAAAGGGCATTTCAGGTATACAAACATCAAATCCTGTCCCTGACATATCAGCTGAATATGCAAAATGAAAGAGAGTATGGAAATATATGCCAAATACTTATTGCTTTCCTCAGGTAGCAATTAAAAGATAATCAGGAAAATGGGTACAATAAATGTAGATGATTACTTGCATTTCCACATTATATCTTTCTCAAATTATTTTTATATTATTGCAAAAAAAATGTAAATCTGAGTTCCAAAATATGTGTATCCATCAGATGAATAATCAAAGTGGTATCAGTCATTAGAACTACTAGAAGTAAAATTCAAAACAAACAAACAAACAAACAAACAAGACCCACATAAATATGTCTGGATGAAGTCTCGAACAGAAATCCTAACCAAAATCTGGGCTATTAATGCTAATATTTGGATCATGTATCCTTTAAATTTATAATTTCTTTTTAAAATTTGCAATTTGAGTATGATAATATTCACTTCCTGCCTTAAACCACTGGGGAGTACTGCCTGTAAATAGAACAGTTACACATTTCAGTGGCAGAAGTGATGTTTGAATGCAGCTTTTATTAGCTTCTTAAGTGCCCAGTGCTGTTCCCATTGGCAGTGCTCCCATTGACTTCAATCAGGGCAGGAACAGGCCCTAATTTTGTAAGGCACTTTAGGATCCTTTGGGAAGAACGGTGTTAGAAGAATACAAGCCATAATTATCAATTAGTTGTCAACAAAGCACTCTCAAAAATATCTCCCATGGTCACAGAACATGGTATCTTAATTTCAAGTTTCAGTTTGCTGCAGCAATTTTAATGCTGCTGCTGAATGTTTATTTGTCCAGGCACTGAGACACTTTGTGACACTGTAATCTCCAACTTTGACATACAGAATTTTGATTCCTGTCCAGTGGGGAGAGGGGAGTAAAAATCAGCCAGACAAAATTATTTCTCTAAGGTTATATAAAATGAGACAGACACCTCTTCTGACTGTGACACCCTGGCTATATCTAGAACCGCCTTTACAGGTAACAATCTCTTATAAAGAGTTAAAAGATTGTAACTATCTAAAAAGAATGCTTGCAAGTTCAAGATTCCATAATATTCTAAGTATTTAATACTCTACATTCTGTCCGGTTTAACTTTTGCATCTCTGTTTCTGGACAATGAAAATAATTTTTACTTCTGGTAACAATAATCATTACTTCCAGGGTCTCTGTCATTAAAATAACTTCTTTCTTCTCAGTATAAAGAAATAGTTTTGACAACATTTATCTTTTAGGCATTTAAAATGCATAAATAATATAAACTGACCATATTTCCAAAACATGGATCCACTAAAAAGGGATCCAATTTTAATACTATAGTCATTTAGCTAATTGCAATATGGAGAGGTGCAAAGCCTCTTAGCCATTTTTCACTCACTCCTAAAAATCCAGTACGACACAAAAATAAATATGACCTGTTTTTTCAGAGTTCAGTGACAATTGTAACAATTCTTATTGAAGCATTTGAATGGACAGCTATTTAGCAACTTCATTCAAATACTGTAACGCCTGCTTGAATAAAAAAAATCTCATTTAGAAGACAAGAAATTAAGATATTCAGAACCTGCAACTACTTATCTTCTATCTATGGATTTACAATTCAAATATCTGAATAAATAAAAATACTCATTAACCCTCTTACTACTTTTCTGCCATTAGGCTTAAACATTACTATGAGGAACTTTTCCAAGCCAGTAACATTCAACTAAAAACAAAATACAGAAAAAACAACCAGTAAGAATTTCAGAAATGGAAATAGTATTAGATTTTAAAGTTCTCAGGCCTTTCTAAGCATATCAAAATGCTCTCAGATACACACACCAAATCACATATTTTCTACATGACTACAATCAGAAATTTTCATGTTTAGAGGAAGAAAATATTTTGGTAATAGTAGTCAACATTCTAATACATTCAGAAGCACTTCACCATCACATAAACCTGAACTCAGACTAAAGACTAACTTAAGCTTCTGTGCATCAGCAATATACTTGAATTCCTTTCTCCAAGAAGTGTTACACACAAAAATCTGACTGACTGTGACAAAGACTACTCACATCAATCAAATTATACACACGTTGAAGTAGTCAGAGGGAAAAAAAAAAAATCTATCTCTGAACTTTTGTTTTCACTGTTGTGCTATCTTTCCATTAAAACTGTGAAGTAACATCAAGTTTTAATGATTAAATGAAGAATTGTGAGGCCTTTCATCAACACACAGAGCACGAAATAAGGGCCACTGAATATAAGACAAACATAAAAGAAAAATAGTTTAACTATGCAACTGCAAATTGAAATTACATAGTATTGATAAGGTCAAAATTGGGCATTTTTTTATATTCTACCACAGATGATTACAAAGAGCAGTAAATAATTCTCATACATTCAAATGACAAGCTAGGTAAAATTTATACGTATTTTAATGTTTTAAAAATGTAAATCAGATTGATTTGGACAATTGTTCCTAAGGTAAATATTATAGAGGAAAAATGATTAGAGGATGCTATTTTCTCCATTATTAAACTTGTGATTCTTATCAAACCTAACAAAAAGTTCTTATTAATCCAAGAATTCTTAAAAAAAAAGCAGTTACAGATAACATTCAGTATATAAAATATACTGAAAATTATAGAACACATTCATTGTATAAAATTACATATTACATGTGGATGAAAACTTACTAACCATTATAAATACATTCAATGGTATTTCTAAAAACTGGTAAATTTACAATCATTATTTTATCCACTTCTCATATTTATGGAAACTTTTTTCTCAAAACAATAGCAACTTCTTATTCTTTAGGAAAAATTTCTTAAGGAAGAGTTGATGTATGAACTAACCCATTTTGCATTAGAGGACTTGTAACATTTAAAACCTATTAAGTAAAATATTGCACAATAAACCTAATGTATTATGCTGTCAACATGATAGTATGGCACATTGCCACTTGCTTCTTGGTAGCTACTACTTGCCATGACAAAAAGGTAAAAAAAACCCCAACATTTCAGACCTAATCACAAATTGTTGATAAGAAGCTTGTGTTACCACTCTAATTTCTCTGCTGAAAAGACAGTTACTCTTTTTTTAGACAGGGTGCATTAAAAAAAACCCCCCGACTACAATAGAAATAAATAAAATCTTTGTTTTGCAGAGTCTGTTACTTCAGACTTAGGTATGTATAAATGTGTTCAGGCATGTATGTGTTCGTGTTACAGATTTGGAGCAATAATGTTTATAGATAGAATTGTAAAAGACAAAACAAAATAAAACAAACAAAAAAAACCCAACTCAAACAAAACCCCACAAACAAATAACCCCAAATCCCCAAACCAACCAACCAAAACACCAAAAAGCACTGCACCTAAGGCATAATTTCCATTGACATTGAAGAGAATTTTGCTTAAGGTCTTATTCCAGCTATCCAGAGCCACAAAAAACCCAAACACATGCCTCTTCACTGCCTCGGAGCGGATGAATGGGAAAGGAGACAAATGAAGACCATGTGATTATGCTTAGGAAATGAACAGATATCTAAAAGAGCAAAATATTTTTCTTTAACAGAAAATATAGACACTTAATACCTTAGATTGCTCTGCAGACAACTTTGCTCTGTACTTAAAATAAAATAAAAAGCAGGCTTCAAAACAAAGGCAAGCAGTTTGTACCAGTAGTGAGTGGGGGGGGAAGAATAAGACTGGGAAAAATAAAAATAAAATAGAATATGTATAACAACTCAATTTTAAAGATTTAGAATGTTTTTAAACATTAGCATTCTAAAATTTTTAACCTCTCAATACACAGTATTTTCAAACTGTTTCCACAACAATTATTGACTACATTCCATGCTCTTTGTATGAAAATAAACTAAAAATATTCACCCTTAAAAGACAGTATG
The DNA here is from genome assembly GCA_033816785.1 of Picus viridis. NCBI lineage: Eukaryota > Metazoa > Chordata > Aves > Piciformes > Picidae > Picus > Picus viridis. The sequence continues at coordinate 64,229,698 of CM066566.1, forward strand.
TAATTTCATCTCTAAAGAAAGACTGTAACGTTTAGAAACAAAGATATAACTGATAGAGATGTTATAAATCAATGAGGTTTGAAACACTTTTGCAGCAGCTGTTTTCCATACACATGGTAAGCAAATGAACAGTCTCTAACAGGAAGAGACAACAAATTAAGACAAAATGCAAAGACATTAAATACTATAAAAAATAAAATCAATGGACGAATTTTCATTCACCTCAAAAACATCAAATATACTGATTAGCCAGTTGTTCCTTTGAAGTACTTTTCATCATCACTAAAGAAGATATTTATACTTGAGAAGAAATGATTCAGCAGAATATTCTTTCTTTGAAAGTATACGGTTCAAGTTCTTTGATCTTAATGCAGGCATTTCTCATGAATTTAACAACAGAAAATTGTACAGATTCTTGAATTTTTAACTCAATGTGAAACATACTGTAACCTATACATTTGGGTTTGCTATGAGCTATCAGAAAAAAGTTAACTGAATGTGCAGTACTGTATGTAACTACACATAAAATCATGTAACCACATCATTGTATCACTTATAAACAGTTCTCAGAATGTCTTTAAAAATACTTATGTGAAAGCTGCTTAAAATAGGATGACTAATAGATTTTATGTAAATGTAATTATATTCAACTTAATAGTCAACCTCAAATTGCATTTAAAGTGTTTAATTCTGTAATTTTTTTAATAGAATTTACAATGGTGTAACTGTATCATTGCTGAAGAATACCAACACTGTGAACAATCTTGCATTAATTTTAGCAGAGAACAATTCTTATTGGAACTAACAGCTTTACTATAGGTGTGACTAAAGAACCGAATAGTTCACCTAACTTCAGCATTCAGAAAGAGAACAAATCTTTGTTCTGCAATATTTACTGCATAATTTAATACATTCATTAATTTATTATTTTAAAATATCAAGATCTTTGAAGAACTGTTTTCATTTTCAGAATCACACTTGGTATGTGTTTAGGTATTCATTTGACTGAACAAGCTAATTGCTATTGTAATGAAGTTACAGCAAAGTTAAACTCAGGCCACTCCTGTTACGTGTTATTACTTCAAATGCAAAATGTAGAGTTTTAGGGTGCAGGAACATTAATGCCTCTCAATTTATAATGAGATAAGTTGGAAATATGATTTGGGCCTGAACTTTTGTTATTAGCAACTCTGAAACCAATAGTTGTACTACTGTATTAGACAAGATGAAGCCATGTAGGACTGGAATGACTTCTTTAGTGGATACTGTGGATATAGTATTTATATGTTTCATATACTATATAAAGCACTTTTTCTTCAGTACAGGCCTAAAAGCATTTAAAACACATATGCAAACATTCTTATTGATATAAGGCTTACATTGATATAAGTAAAGACAATGTTAAAGAAATATAAATACAATGTATATGCATACATATATGTATATATATATATACATGCATACTTACACAAATATATATATATGCGCACACATATATATATATTTTAAAAACACAGATGGGAAAATAAACACAGTTAAAATACTAATCTACTTGGTAACTGAACTTTGTATTCAGAAATTAGAAAACTATACTAGAAATTAGAAAACTATACTAGAAATTAGAAAACTATACTAGATACTATACTAACTTAAGACAGTACCATTTTTAAGTGTTTTATAATCAAGTTGACATGTCTCTGACAACAGCAACTGTGTATTTCATCCCCCTCCCCAAATAAGAATATAATTTTTTTTGCCAAAGTCAGTACAAAATTACCAGGTATTGAATAATCTAAAGTTCACAAATCAGATATACTGTTGAAATTAGGAGAAGAAAATGTTTTATTACATGTTTAATCTTATTCCAATCTAGACATATTTTAGAAGGTCACCCAGAACCATGTCATGATATACAGTAGTAATCATGCATCCAAACAAAAAGGAAACTCTCTTGCATTTGGCACGATCTACAGTTTTCTGCAAAATGTAAAAAGACTGTAAATATGAGGCTGAAAAATTTCAGCAAAAGGGGCTGCAGCTTCCATGTTAAAAACGCCATGAAGGGAGTACTTCCCCCCCCCCCCCCAATACTTATTTTGCCTAAACCAAAGTTTCAGGACACAGTCCCTGGAAAAAAGACACATTGCCAGTTCCTATGGCCCATCATTTTCAAGAATCACATCTGTATAGGTGGATGCAAACTGAACTTCCTGTATGATCAGCACAATATGTTTCCAAGATAAATTTTACAGAGCTGTACTACATTAATGTTGTTACTTTGCCTGCAATGGATGTAATTAATTTTGGAGGTACACAGCAGATCTACAAATGTCTATCATTACTATATTCAAATTTTTCACTTAACAAAACAGAAATGCCAAGAGAATGGCTTATTTCAATGACAAAAAGCCAAACTCATAAGAGAAAGGTAAATGTTTTATAACTTCCTTATATCGATGTAATCAGGTTCTGTACTTGCTCAACTGCCCATTAGCTGCAAGTTGAATAGTTGATAACCATTTAATTACAAACTTCATTACACTGTATTTGTTTGTATATTCAATTAACTGAAAGGTTCTGGTTCTTAGGACCTAAATGTGCACTGCTTTGTTTCCTAACTGTTCTGTTTGGTGTTTTAAAAATAAACCGTTATTATAAACTATAATACTCCTAGGTACTCTGAAAAGTAGATGAATAAGGAACAGAAAAAAAGGTAATATAAAGACTTGAGATATTTATATTAACACAGTATATATACCTAGATAGATAAACAAATCTGTAAGACAAGTACTGCTGGGATGCAAGATCTATGTGCTTGTTTCATCAGAGCACATTGCAAAGTTTCTTAGAAAGCTGGAAGATGATGTAAATAAAGAGGTAATACAGCTGCCTTGTTCAGCATGCTGCTATCCTGCCCACTCCTCCCACAGCATCGCCTCACTTGTCTACTCCTCCATCCTGTTACTCCTTAGCTTGAGGTTCTACATTTTTCCAGAGTAAATGCATGAAGCAGAAAAGAGGTACAAGTTCCCTACAACCAAATTATCAATAGAAACATGAAGCCTATTTGAAAGCTGAGGGCTATGGAATTCTGTTTGCCATTCACTCTCTCTTCTCTCCCCATTTTAATTGTTTAATGCCAGTAGTGCCAACAGTGTTCTCAGTTCTGCAAATGACAATCAAAGATTTTTGGCACCCTTCACTAGAGGCTGGTTTGGAGATACTGCATTTCAGTATGTCAGTGTTAAACCAAATGAAAGACTATTTAGGACACTGAACAATGTAATAAACCTACCCTCTCAAAATGAAGGAGCTTTTGTTTAGCCTATCCTTCATGATGAGGTGCTTTGATGGAGTCTGCCCCCTAAGAGGAAACCATATAAAATAAGTAGTCTCTTAAGTTTCTGTAAGAAAAACACAACAGAGTGGTCAGACACTTCAGCTCCAGCTAAACAAAATCTAAACAACCTACAGAATCAGGATCTTACCTTCATATTTTACCAACAACCATTATTAGCTATTCCTGCCTTTCCAGAGATACGTCTTCCAGAATGGGTTTTCCATGGGTCAGAGGCTCATTTGCTTATTGCATTTTACCATTGATTTCAGTATACTATGTTAAGAATTAAATTATTATGTGATGTGAGAAAAGATACCACAATATCTGTTTTCTTAAAAGGAATACACCTATGAGTTAGCTAAATGCTTTATACAAAAATGAAAACAGGGAAACATTCAGAAATTAAATACTGCAATATAGAGAGTCAACTGAATGCATCTTTACAACCTTAAGTGACATTTAAAATAATGGGAAGTAAATCTTAAAATAGCAAGACTGTAAGAATTTGGGCTCTAGAAGTCTAAAACTAGAAGCTGTATTTATGTCAGAGTTTTAACTGATGACAGGACTGACATAAAATGTGATGCTTCAAGTAGTGTGTAAAAATGTTTAGAAATTACAGGGTGTATATTCTGTGATTAACCAGTTGAAAGTCAGCTTATTTTATGAAACATGGGTGTAAATTCATTATGTAACAGTGAAGGAGAAGAGGGAAATGGAGAGGGACTGAAAAAAAACCCAAAAATGAACACTGCAATAACCAACATAAACCAGTTTGATAACCAAACTAATTGAAGGTTAAGATAAAGAATATTAAGAGTTCTCAAAATAAGGATATGTTTTTCTTCTTCACACACTTTCACCCCTTTGGTCAGCACTACCTCAGCAGATGATCATGCAGAAGGTTTCACTGATCTCACTAACAAAATAAAGGTCATATTCTTGTAAGTAGGTTTCTTTTCTTCAAACTATCCTGTTTTCAAAGCAAAAGCACGTCATTCTTTGTCAAGTGATATTTTCAACTACTTTTTCCTGCTACATTTTTCCACAGTTAATACATCATTGTAGCCACTGAGTGGGAAACCCTACTTCCATTTAAATCGTCACTTACAAATAGCCCTTCCACATGCGCTTCAGAATAATTTTGGACTAAACAATATTATTTTGCACTATGTGTCCTTTTTTGTGTCCTTTTTTAAAGGATATATCTTCAACAATGCATATTCTGAATATAATTGATCATTATTTTTTTTTCTTTTCTCCATTAATGGAATTTATTTTTTTTTTACTGAAGATGAGGAATTGAAGAAATTTAAATTCATTCTTCCAATTTTAGTGCCAACCATTAGAAAAAAATCTTCATTAACAGGTATTAAGAGCATGTAGAAAACATGGTAGCAGCAGTAGTACCAGAATCAGAAATGGCAGCATCAGAATGTAAGCACAGACTGCCCAAGCACTTTTATCAGCTATTTCTTACAAATTCAGGGAATTTTCATTTACTCATTTGCGGATGCTGCCTCTTTGTGGCAGACTGCCATGTAAAATACACCTTTCACATTAAGGACCTAATCCTACACCTTTACTGACACCTATGCAAACTCCTGCTTAGGAGTTTAGGATCACACAGAAAAAAATAGACATAGTTTGCAAGACCTTCTCATTCAATTCTTAATTAGCCTCTCTTAGTGAATGGTTCAAAGCCAGAGAGGCTGCAAATTTTCTTACTTATACCCATTTAAAGACAGTGTGTCTTTACTGAGTTTATATGGAAGGAATAGTTATAAATGCAGTAATTCAAAATTAGGGCTCCAAAACGGTGTCTGAGGCAACAATGATTGCATTTCTCACTAATGTCAATGGGAAGGTTGCAGGAGACCGACAGCAGTGCACAGAACAGCCATGTGTTGTGTCTCTTGTGACAAAAAAACACTCCTCATACCCGCATTTCAAACTGAAATAACACTCCAATTACTAAACTGTCCAAGCTAAATACAGTCATGCTGCCTTTTTTTTTTTTTTTTTTTTTTGCTTTTTTTGCTTTTGCTCAGTGTGGGTGGCATAGAGGGAAGAACACATGCCAAGAAAACATTTTTCTTGAATTCCAACAGATCAGTTATATAGCTTTGTTTTTTGTAGTAAGTGACAGATTGCACATGCATAGGAAAAACAGAACAGAGCCCTTTTGCAATAAAAGATATACTAGTGAGCAATTCTGCAAACAATATCAAACATGACAACCTAATGAAGAAAGACAAAATTACATGTGAAATATCACATACCCTGTTTCATATATTAAAGAACACTTCAGTAAGAAAACAAAATGTATATATAAAACTATCCTATGCAATATGTTAGTGATAACCCTGTGTTGCTCTCTGACCCATGTTATGTAGACATATGCCATGTTTTTCTTTAAAATGTTAGATCTTTATGACGAGACATAATTGATAGTAAAGAGAATCCAATGTACAAACAGATCATCTTGGCAAGAGATTTTAAATTTCAGATACTCATTACTTCATAATCTTACATTTGAAATATTTATCAAGTGTTTATTCAGAAACTATTAAAAAAATCACATGTGCTGGGATACATATGAGACACCAATTTGTCCCATCTTACAATGACGTGTTTATGAAAATCCTTGCCATTGCCTGCTGCCCAATGGGGTAAAGACATTGTATATAGATGTGTACAGTCCATCATTTGGTCTTTCAGGATGCCAGTAAACACGTGGATCTGTACGAGTGCAATTTATTTGACTAAACAATCAGAACTGGCTACAACAGTTGCAAAATCATTGTATTTTGGTTAACTAAGAGAAAAAAAAAAAAAAAAAAACACCCAAACAAACAAAAACACAACCAAAAAATCTCCAAACAAAAATCCAAGTGACAAATCAAAAATCAAACACTTATTTTTCCCACTCAAATGAATGTCTTCTACATGTCCCTCACTAGTTTGCCCAACCAGATGTCTGAAAAGGGAGCTGCTAAAAGGTACAATTTTATGGAGAGAAACATGGTATATTTTTCCCATTGTGATCAGATTTTATGTCTTAAGTTGTCTGTTAAGATTTGGTCAAAACTGGCATTAGCTGTACTGATTTGAAAGGTTCTTCTGAATACTACATCAGCTTTGGAGAAAAAGCTCTCAACGTAGTGCAACAACATCCTGAAAAAAAGAACACTTAAACATCCCAGTAGTTTTATTGATAAGAATAGCTCTGCATCCTCTGTCCTAATCTTTTGGGCATTTGACTAACTTTGCTTAATGAGTGAATCTACAGGACTACACGCATTGGCAAAGTTGTTCACATGCTTAAGTGCTTGCAGGATGAAGGCCTGAGCTGGGACTTCTTTCACAAGTAGAGATACTCCAGTGATTAAGAATTTGCAGGATTACACCTAAAATAGTGAAGGAAAGAGAAACTCTAATGTGCATATAAAAATAGGTGATACAATAAAATATTTTTCTTATATTTCATCAATAAGTTATTTTCACTAACCAGTTATGGATCATATATCTCTGCGCTCTTTAATGATTTGTCCACATCTACGTTATCCTTTTAAAGATAGTTTTTTAGTTGGTTTTTTTTTTTTAATTCAAAAGTCCAGAAAGAATACAAACACATCCTTAAAAAAAGGAAACCTTGTATTAAAGTCGGGGTGTGCTAATCTCTCCATAAAAGCCATTTAGATTCGCCCATAGCTCAAAGGGGAAAACGTGCGCTGTACTTTTCAACCAGAAAGAAAGCAAAATTAAATAGTATTTGTACAAAATAAGCGAACAAAAAAAAACGTGACTTTTGTACATGTAACCTGAATATGACAAGACCCTCCTGCAACCCTTCCCCAAGCACACACAGACACACAGTGCCAGTGCCGTGTCAAATTTACACCATAGGTGGTTTCATACTCCCAAACACAGTAAAAGAATAAAAACCAGGGGAAAAAATAAAAAAAGCTGAAAATAAACAGCACACCCGTCCAGAATCATTCCCCCATGCTGAAAAATCCTGTGCCAAGGCACTTCGCCCTACAATAAAATGAATTAAAGGAGGAAAAATAGGCAGGGGGCGAGGTGGGAGGTCGGCATTTACGTTCTTTAGCTTGTGGTTGTTAAATACAAATACTCTAGAGAAAGAGCTGCTGTGGCTGACAGGGAGGCAGTGGGGCAGGGGGCGGGGAGTGGGTGGTGTTTCTCAGAACTGGCTGAATGTGGTCTGTTTTTCCAGCACTTCGAGGTAGTCCGGCTCTGCGTTTAGTTTTGCTTTTAGCTCCAAATACTCGTTCCTATTTGGCTCTACATAGACAGTACTCGGGGGGCTGTAGAGCACCGTTTCCCGGAGCCTGCTGTCCACCGGCCCCGGGTGCAAATACTGGTGGGCACGCCTAAGGTCATAGTTGGGGGAGTAGGTGTAGGCGGCGGGTAGCTTGGGGTAATCGGGGAGGGTGGAGCCGGGTGTGCCCACCGTGGAGGAGGTGGAGTGTTTGTCGGGCTCCAAAATGCCCCTGTAAAATCGATCGGCGTCTTGCACCGGGGAGAGCAGCTCCTCCCGAGGCTCGATGGTACTGACGCTGTACGCAGGGCTGCGCACCGGGGCATCCTCCCCGCCGGGCGCCGGCGGCGGCGGGGGTGGTGGGGGAGGAGGCGCGCCCCCCCCCGACTTGCAGGGGTTGGCTGCTGTAGGTGACCTTGAGCTCGTGGAGGTCTTTGTAATCCTCGCCCGCGTTACCCTCCCGGGAGCGGTAAATGGGATTTTTGCACATGTGGCCCAAGGGGTGCGGGATGTACTCGTAGACGTGGCCGGCAGGGGTCTTCACTTTGGGCAGCGCCACGCCCCCTCCACCGCCGCCTCCGCCGCCGCGGTGAGGAGGGTGCTGCTGGAGGTGTGGGTGGTGGTGGTGATGGTGGCCGCCGCTGTAGACGCTGTACTGCATGTTGAAGGAGCTCACGTCGGAGTTGTTTGCGCTGGCATGGTCACCCTGGCCTTTCTTGCGCCGCTTCATCACCAGGACGAAGAGCCCCGCCGCCACGAAGACAGACATGATGAAAACGAGCAGTAGGCTGAGGATCAGCACCGAGAGCGGCACCGAGGAGCTGCCGCCACCGCCGCCGCCAGCGGGCGCAGAGCCGCCCGCTGCCGCCGTGCCGTTGAGGCGCACGGTGGAGGAAGAGGGGGTGGTCCTGGCCGGCAACTGGCCCGGGGACGGCGTAGGCGTAGAAACGACGATGTCCGAGTAGTCGGGGCACAGCAGGTCCGCCCTGACAGCCCGCATGTCGCTCTGGGAAAACTTCTTAGGGGACTCGCAGATAACCTGGTCCACCAGGACACCGGTGTTGAGCTGTTCCAGCCACAGCTTCATGCCCACCACGTCGCAGGTGCAGTCCCAGGGGTTCTCGTGCAGGTCGATCTGCAGCAGGGATTTCAGCTGGTCCAACACCCCACTCACTGGCAGGTAGGAGAAGTGGTTGCTCCTCAGGCTCAGCCTGTAGAGAGACAGACCAGAAAAAATGTTCCCTGGCAAAGACCTCAGCAGATTGTTGTTCAAAAACAAGAGCTGAAGGTTGGGGACAGATGCAAAGGTGCCCGCCTCTATTTCCCGGATGACATTGTACTGCAGGAACAGGTACTGCAGACTTTGCAGCCCATAGAACAGCTCTGGACTCAGCCGCTCGATACGGTTCCCATTCAGGTATAGCCTTCGTAAATTAGTTAAATCCCCAAAAGCCCGGTCCTGAATAACCGAGATCCGATTATTGCCCAGATGCAGCAAATCCAGCCCAGTGGCATCCACAAAATCTGCCCTGCGTACCAGCGCAATGTAGTTTTCTGTCAGATACATCTTCTTGGGATTATATGGTTTGGGCTGGAGTTCAGAAATGCTCTCAATCTTCCTCTCCTGACAATTGACATTGAGGCCCAGATCAGAAATTTGCAAGTTGCAAGTGCAGGCAGTGGGGCACTCCAAAGGCACCGGGGATTTGGTCTGGTAGGCAATACTGGGGCCATAGTTGCTGTATCCCAGGTCTTTTGAGGGCAGGCGGGAGGTGGGGCGCACCCTCGTCTTGTTGGGTTGGCGGGTTCCTCTGGGGGGCTTCAAGGGAGATTTGTAAACAGCCGAAGAAGAAGTGGCCACGGAGTTGACAGAGGCTGGGGTAGTGTGGAAATGCCCTGTGGTACTCAGTGGCGTCTGTGGTCTCATTTCATAATCAGAGATGAGCCTCCTTGGGCAAAGCTCCTGCTTGGAGACTTCATCCAAATCTCGACCATGTAAGCGGAAAGGAGTCTCACAAACCACATCTCCCACCAGAGCAGAGTAAGAGATACTATCCAGCCAATCCTTTAGAGCAATCAACTCACAAGAGCAATTCCAGGGGTTTTCCTCCAGCTGCAGCTCCACCACTTTATCCATGTGCTGCAAAAGGCCCACATAGGGCAACAGCTTCAGTCGGTTACCCCTCAGGTCCAGGTGAGTTAAGGGCACAAAACGAAAAGGTTGTTGGGCAGACTGGAAAGGAGGTTATCATTGAGAATCAGAACCTGCAGCAAATGCAGTTTGCTGAAGGCATTGGGCTCAATGACGCTAATATAATTATAATCAACCTGTAGATATTCCAAACTCTCTAGCCCAAGAAAAGTGTCATCCCGTAAAAGTTCCAGCTTGTTATTGTTCAAGTGCAGTCTCCTTAAACCTCTCAGACCATGAAAGGCCCCAGTTTCGATGTCTTGTATGTCATTGCTTCCCAGATGCAAAATCGAAGCTCCTGTGTAATTGACAAACTGGTTTGGGTACAGCCTGTTCAAAAGGTTCCCAGACAGCAAGAGGTGGTAGACAGGGAACCTTGGCGGACTGATCTCAAAAAGGCTGATGATCCCTCTGTTTTCACAGCTCACTGTTAAGATGCTGTCCTTCTCCTCACAAGGACAGGCATTATCACAGATTTCCCCATAATATTCAATGCTTTCTGCCCATGAAAGGACTAGCGATGTTAAAGCAAATGCGATCGTCTGCAGCATCCAGATATGCATTTTTTTGTTGAGGTCCTGTTCCAAAGTTACTGTGGAGCTGCAAGCATACATTTTATTTCCTGTAAGAATAAGGAGGAAAAAAAAAAAAAAGAAAGCAGCATAATAACATAGCCCCATGAAATTTTAAATGGACACAAACTTAACATATATCTTTGGTGGAGCAGAGAATGGATTGTCAAAAAAAACAAAACACAAAACCCCAAAACCCACAACAAACCCAAAAATAACTCAACCAACCTTCTGTCACTTCTAATTCCACACTTTCAAAACGTGGATGGCATGCATTGATTAAGAGATTGATGGGCAACCCCTAGCAAGTCAAATGCCTGCAGTGTTTAAAAAGGTGAGGTCACAGTAGGAATTGTTCTGGTTCTGTTCATGTGGGGTGCATTTCAGTGCTTTCTTGGATTTCTTTTTCATGACCAGCCGCATAAATATACATAAAATGGCTGTCAGTTCAGTTTCATGGTTCTAATTTAAGAGAAAAGAAGCACCATTTTACAAGATTTCCCACCTCTCCTATTATCCATCTCCCCCTTCCCTTCAGAACCTCCCCAATGAACAGCGCATCAAGGTCTTCCCCTTCTTCTATCTTGATTTTTAACTGGTGGTGGAAATACCATGTAGGAATCCAAAGAAAAATGCTCAGTGCTGAAAACAGCAGCTTAAGTCAACAGAGAGAATAGTGACACATTCTCCACATCACACATTTCTTAAAACTCTTTTACATTTTTGGCTTTTTTTTTTTTTTTGCCTATACATTTACAAATCATACACACCCCCACATGGACATGCACACACACACACATGCACACCCGAGTGACTTTTGTGGTGGAATTCTTCAGTAAATGAGATTAAATATGTTAACCTCCTACTTCAGTGCACTTAACAGCTCTCTTCAGTGAGAGAAATTTTCTATCTTTACACAAGTAAATAATTGTAATAGATACAGCAATCCCCCTCCAAATTACACTGTAACAGAGCTGACTGTAAAACAGAGGTCTTCAGTTCTTAAGCACACACACATATATACATGGTTCAATACAGACACACACATACATAAAATGAAGTGTTTTAACCACTCACCCAAAATTTGTGTAAAATGTAAAACATGTGGATCATCTTCGGAATCTCAGCCATATCTGACATACCGCTTATTCCCAACGTTCTGCAAAACTAGCCTGGTAGAAGTGGAGAGATCTAAATAGGTCTCATGGAAATATCTCATCGCCAACACTCCAAGCATCAGAGTTACTGATTATAAGCAGTGATAGCTGTCAGTACTCTTCATCCTTTGAGGGAGATAACACCCAGGCTTATTAAAAGCCAAGGGGGGGGGGGGGGGGAATGTGGAAGGGAAACCCTACCATTGACCTACGTCAGTAATTTAATACCCAAATTTCACCTATCTGGAAAGAAATCCTATTTCTATTCCTTCTTGCAGTGTTTCTGACTCCTTGTGGCATTCTTCTACTTCTGCAAGTCTAAAAGAAAGATGAATAGGGAAAACAAATGCATTTTGTGTGTCGGTAGGAGAAGACTAATAAATTACCCAAGCTTAAATGCTGGGGATCTTGGGGCAGGCTTGCGTTTTCTATCGTCCACCTCAGAGCTCCAATCCTCATGACACAACTCTGGTTTGGAGGAATGCATCCTAAAAACCGGTAAGTCTCAGTACTGCAAGACATCTCCTGTGGCATCAGGTTCAAGGATGCAAATCTAGCACTTGCAGCAAAAGCAGTCATGCAGCAAGAAATCGGAAGTCTTGGTGAATCTCCCTCTAATTCTGACCAGACGTCAACTGGATTGGAATTACTCAAAGCAAAAGGCTTCACTGCATAAAGGCAGCAGGAATCTTACTCAAAGGCATGTATCTAGCATATTCTTTCTCAGCTCGAGCAGATCCATCCATCCATTAACCAACAGTTCTTCGGAGGAAAAGGAAAAAAAAAGCCACTGATGACCTGTCCGGTCAGTGTTAAACTCCTGAGCATTTTACAACTTTAATTCAATTATGGCCAGAAGAGGAGACAAAGGCAATATTCCCTCCCTCCTCCTTTCTCCTTTGCTTTGGGGGAAAAAAAAAATAAATAAAAAAGGGGGGGGGGGCGGGTTGTGGGGAGGCAGGATGGCAGGCAAAGAAAATAAAGTTGTAGCTGGCTGTAGGCAAGGTTGCAATCCCGCCCTGGAAACCCCTGTGTGATGACTGCGTGCTGCTGTTCGTCAGCTCCCTACAGAGGTTCAAATTGGGGAGGGGGGAAGGGGAGGGGGCCCGGGCGGGGGAAGAAGGCGGGGGGGCGACGAGGGGGAGTGGAGAAGAGGAACGGGGTTGCATCGGGGTTTTTCTTATGTGCCATTTTCTCCCCGAAGAGTTCAACCCTTAGATTACCGCACTGCACAGCCAGCTCGGAGCAGCGTTCAGTACCGCCGACAGGAGCGAGCAGCAGTAAGCAGCCTTGGCCGGACACTGCCCCCCACCTGAGCAGCATCCAGAGTTAGCAGAAACGGTTTTTTTGTGTGGTGGTTTTGTGGTTGGTTTTTTTTTTTTTTTTTTTTTTTTTTTTTTTTTTTTGTGGGGTGGGGGTGGAAGGAGGACGAGAGAAGGGTTGGAGATGGGAAAGCAACAGCAAGGAAAGACGGTGAAGAGGCGGGAGGGAGAGGAAGGGAGGAAGAAAAGAGAGACAGAGCGAGAAAAGTCAGCCCCGGTACTTACTTGGCCTGAAATCTCCGGGGCCCAGGCATGGTAGCAGCCCATGAAGACGCCTCCCCGCTGCGCGGGCGCTGCGCGGAGCCGGTGGGGAGGCGGCGGCGGCGAGTACCGGCGCGGCCGGGGCGGCTCGGTGCGGCACGCGCACAAACACCCGTCGCGCGCAGGCGGCGCCGAGACACCCGCGCTCGCACAGAGACATACACGCGCGCGCTCCCACAGTCACACAAGCGCGCGGGCGCGAGCACGCGCGCGTTCCCAGGCAGCAGTTGGGGTGCGCGCCCTGCGGGGCGGGGGCCGCTCCAGAGGAGCGCCGCGCTCTGCCTGCCGCCGCTGAGCGCAGCGGGAGGAGGGAGAGGAGTGGTGGGAGGGGAGCAAGGGCGGGGCGGTGGCGACAGTTGAGTGGGCGGGGGGTGCTGCCGGAGAAGACAGGCGGGGGGGGGTGAGGAAAGAGAGTTCGGGGCGGGGGGCCCACGGGGAGGGCCCCGTTCCCGGGCGGCGGGGCTAGTGTCCCCGACTGACGGCGCAGCGGGCAGCCGGCCCCCTCGGCGCCGCGCAGCCCGCGTGCACAGTCGCACACCGTGCACGCAGACGTCGATACGAGAGCCGCACCCCCGCCACACCCCCGCCCTGCGCACCTAGGGCTGCGCTCGCACTTTCCCCGGCACGCGTCAACTTTCCCCACGCGCCGTCGAGCTTCTGTGGATCTGGGAGCCGACGGCCCGCGTTTGGGAGCGGCGCGGCAGCACGGCCTTTCCAGTCCTCTCTTCTCGCAGCGCTCGCTGGCCGTGGCCGGACAGCGCGGAGAGGAGGAGGCGGCGGGAGCCGGTAGCCCGACGGCCGTTGCCACTGCTACTAGAGGCGCAGGAGCTTCCGCTGAATCCGCGGAGATCGTGGGGAACTGGGTAGTTGCGATGAGAGGGAACGGCAGGTTTCACTACAGGCATCCCTTGAAACCGGGGACGCAAGCTGTGTGCCAGGGCCGTTATAGTTTACCTTTCACCCTCTGCCCGCGAAGGTAGGGAGGAGAACTAAGGAGAACTAAGACTCTGCCGCCTCCCTCCTCGTTGTCCGGCCCCCTTCCCACGGTAACGGGGGAGGCCACGATCCCGCCAGCAGTAGTCCCGGCGTTCCGAGCACCGTGCGGCTCGGCCCGGCTTGGCTCAACGGGGCTCGACTCGGTACGCTTCATTCCGTTGCCGCCAGATGGCAGCGCAGGGAGGCGGATGGGCAGCGTCACCCCACCCCGCGCAGGGCTGCCCCGCCGGCGCTCTGCCCCCTGCCGCTGGCGGCACCGCCGGGCACTGGCGTGGCAGGGAGACCGGACTGTCGGGGGTGTCAGTGGTCGTGACGGGGCGAGGCAAAGTAGCCGAGGCGATGTTGAGAGAAATGCCTTTCTCTTTGTCGCGGTTGAGAGAACTGTCGTTGTTCCCCTAGCATACGGAACATGGAGGGCTTTTCGTGTGCACAGCTGGCTGTAGCAGTGGTGGTGTTTTTTAAGTGTAGTCTTAGGTTTTTATTTTCCGTGAAATTACGTGTTTGCCTGATCTTCAGAAAAGAAAAAGGTAATTTAACTGCATTCTTGCAAAGATGTGCACATGTTCTCGTCTGTGTGTTCATTGCTGCTATGTGCTGTACATTTTAGCACGTAAATCCAACAGGCTTTGGGCATACGGTGCATCCTGTGGGCACAGCACAGGCTAGAATTCAGAGGCTGAAATCCAGCTTTAACTCGAAGGTAATGCTCAATGTAGCTGTGCCTTCACGGGTTTTCTTGTGCAAGGCTAAACACTGAAGAGAAGAATACTCTGCATATATGAATTCACCACATTTATATCTTCAGCAGACCTCTCTGATAGCTGGTATTTTAACATCTCAACATGCTAAACTCCGGGATGATTTAAAAAATCGCCTTTTTCGTAATGCTCAGCCTTCCTTAAAAAAGCATGCTCTTTGAAAATGTAAGAGGAGTTTGACTAAAATCCTCTTTCCCTAATATTCCCTAATATTCCCTAATATTGAAAAAAGCAAGATCTGGTCTTTGGATGGAAGACAACTTCCTTATATAAATCAGGTCATATTACTGACCTTGTGGAAGCTTTTGGAAAGCTTTTAAGTGAGATAAAGTAATTACTTCTATTATTATAGAATCTGACATTCCTGTTTTGATGCAAAACCTATTGATGCAGTGGAAGATTTTGAATGGTTTTATACCGAGTTCCAAGATAGTACTTTTAGTCAGGAGAAGAGCACCAAACCACTCTAGGCTCTTTTTTTATTCCTTAGACACAGACACATACCTATGGGATGATAATAGAATATAAAGAATTTACAGGTAGTAAACAGAGATGTTTTACAGGTTTGTTTTTTTTGTGACCTCACTGTTTTTGAGAAACATTTTTGTTGTGAATGAATGTTTCTGTATTTTTAATTTATAGGATTTCATGCATATATGCTTGCATTTTTAAGGCCTGTCATTTATAGCATCTGTGTTTCTATGCTGTTTTTCTGTCTGACAAACAAAATTAGACACACATAAATCCTTTTTATTCATCTAGGCTGAGCTTGACTCAGCCAAACTGTTTGGAAAAAACTGATATTTCACAAACATGAAATTGTGTCAAAAGCTACTATGTAAAAGTCAGTATTGTGCTTATGTTTCAGTTTAATTATTCTAGTTCTGTGCTAATGAGATAGTAAAAGTATAATGGATAGTAAATCCAATTTAATAAAATCTTACCTCCAAGTTGTTAAACTGCTAGATTATTTTAGTAGCACACATGAGGTCTAAATAGTCATTATTGTAGAACTGTAATGCTGCTGTCCTGTTCATCCTTACTCTGATTAGCATTATAATTTTAGTAAAATATAAGTTCTATAGAGTTTTGCAGAATATTTATTTCAGTATGCATGGCTAGCATGAGAGGGCACACCTTATCTATGAAGATAACTCCATTTGAATGGAATCTATGTAATCTGAAAGTATTCCTTATGGTGGAAATATATACCTGAATTTTTGAACTAGAACTGTCATTATAAACCTGAGCATGTGAACAGCTGACAGTAAATGCTGCTAAATTTATGATAAATAAAGTTGGTTTTATTACTATAGTGTGTTGCCATTTGCTAATTTATCTTTCATCTGCCTTTCATTAAACCAGGACATCCTAAAAAACTGGATGGAAGTAACTTGTATAACCCTCATATGGAATACAAATAGAGGGATGTGAATAAGGATGGAGCAGCAGAAAGGATGGATAAATGATGAATACATGGATTGTATGTACAGCAACTTGTACAGATCTACCTTCTTCCTATAGAACTTCAATCAATACGAGTTGCAGGACATCTGATAAAACATGTGGAACCAGACATTATGGGAAAACAAGAACATGGAGGTACCAGAGTTTTAAGTGAAATATATTGGAAGTGAGGAATATACACTGTTCGGGAAAGACAAAAAAAGGGTGGTGAAACAATTTTGTGTTAATTCACTAAAACCTGTTAAAGGGTAAAGACCATTAAGCAATAGTGCAATAAAGATGTAAAATTTGAGAGTGAAGGTCTGCATGAATTAAAACTGTTTAGCAAAGGGTAGGAAAAATGCTTCATGGGGATGCAATCTGTTACAAATATGCTGGTACAAGTTTGTTCTGGATAGCAATATTGCAGATTTATGTGGTTTCTTATGGGAAAGTATATTAAAAAATAAACCAACAACACTGGGTGTGACACAAATTTGAACATGATGGGGTATAGCTTGTTCTGTGGAACAGACATTGAGCAGGCAAGAGGCAAGGATAACTTAGACTTAATTTTAGTGAATGAGAGGGTCTGCAGAAAAGAATTCTGATAGAAAATAATCTTAAATCTAATGGTTTTGAGCTTTTTTGCTTCATGTGAAGCTACGAGACAGAGAAAAATATGGAGGATCTGTAACTGCAGTCCAGTTTTTCAAAAAGGCAAGCTGAGAAAAGAAAGTTTAGTGAGAGAGTCTTGAGCAAAGAGCAGCAGTATTAGAACTCAGATAAGGCATGATAATACTTCTATGTAAAAAAAATGCAAATGTCATTGAATGTTTACACTGGGGGAGAGGGGAAGAAACAAGCAGACAAACAAACAAAAAAACCCAAACCCAAAACAACAGAGTTTTTCCCAGAAGAGTAAAACCTTAAGTTATTAACAATAAGCTCAAAACCTCTAAAGAGTGGAAGAGATGATGATTACCAAGGAGGGAGCTGCATCATTAATTAGAAGGTATAAAGTCAAACTGAGAATGGCCAGAAACCTTGTTGGATTGAAATCTGCACAGAAAAATGAAACATAATAAAAACTGTTTAAGCCATGTAAGTAAAATGAGAACTTGTTAAAGGATGGGTTGGACATTAAGAATAAAGTTGGACTAAATAGTGGGAAAAAATGTCTCTATTTCTAGTGAGACTATATACGTAAGCTTTGATATATAGGAATGTAACAAAATGTGTGTCCAGAGAAGGGCAACAAGGTTGGTGAGGGGCTTGGAATACAAGCCCTATGAGGAGAGACTGAGGGAGCTGGAGTTGCTTAGCCTGGAGAAGAGGAGACTGAGGGGTGACCTTATTGCTCTCTACAACTACCTGAAGGGAGGTTGTAGGCAGGAAGGGCCTCTTCTCCCTAACAAACAGCACCAGAACAAGGGGACACAGTCTCAAGCTGCGCCAGGGGAAGTTTAGGCTGGAGGTTAGGAGTAAGTTCTACACAGAGAGAGTGATTGCCCATTGGAGTGGCCTGCCCAGAGAGGTGGTGGAGTCGCCGTCACTGAAGGTGTTCAGGAGGAGACTTGATAGGGTGCTTGGTTGCATGGTTTAGTTGATTAGGTGGTGGATGATAGGTTGGACACGATGATCTTGAAGGCCTCTTCCAACCTGGTTTATTGTATTGTATTGTATTGTATTGTATTGTATTCTATTCTATTCTATTCTATTCTATTCTATTCTATTCTATTCTATTCTATTCTAATATCTTGGACAGTGGTATCTTCAAACACCACTGTAACTTATTTAGAAAGTATATTTACAGGTTCTATTCAGTTGTGGGTATTACGTTCCACATATAAAGACAGTTAAATTATTCAAGCACAGATCTAGGAATTTGCAGTACAGTGATTCAAATTGGAAATACAGGTGTTTTTCCTCTAATAGGATCCTGTGGCAGATTAGCTGCATACTCACAACTTGCTTCTCTGTCTGGTATCTTCCCAGATGCTGTGACTATAATTCAAGCAGTCCTTGGCTCAGAGATGGCTATGGGCCTCTCTCTTCTTTGCTCTGTTGCCAGGCTGTAGTCTCTTCTGGGATTCAATTCCTTGGAACTTTTTCCTTTTCTGTCTTGGTCCTGGTGCAAGGCCTGGGCGAAGTTGTTGCCTGTTGATGCAGGCCCTTCAGATGCTACTTGGGCACCATGTGGCTCTTGTTCCTTGCTGGGTGAGAACCAGGCAAGTTGCCTGACTTCTTGGCTGCTTTAAGTAATGTGCCAAGACAATTAATGCCCTTTGTTAACAGAGAACCCTGATAACTGGACCTGTAGAATGGGGCATATCCAAGCATGGCCAGGGACACAGACAGTTCACAGCTGTGTTACAGAGTTAATTACACATGGTACATGTTCATCTGGACCCTAGGAAATGTCCAGGTTTCCACATTCACAGGTGCTTAGCCTATTGTCTGGGCTAGGGCATGTTTTGGGGTTTGACCCTTCAGGACAAGGAAAAGTAGGAACAGGGCAGGAGATAGCACATCATTAGTGTGTCTGGTACCATTTGTACTGGAAAATATATGTCTTTGAGTGCTGAAAGGATCAGCACATGAAATGAAAGTCCAGAAGTAAGCAAGTCCTAATTTTCCAGGTTGCTTAGACAAGGGAACAGTACATAATGTTGAGAGGGGAGTTACCTGAATGGATATAAATAGTTAGATGATCATTAGATCAAAATTGGTGACCAGCTTTGAGTCTAGTCCTCTATAGTACTGTGGTGGTTTGGGCTGGGTGCCCTTATGCTGCATGGCACACTTCCTGTGTCCAGAAGTCCAGCCCAGTGGGTGGACACAGGAAAACCGTGTATCTCCTACCACAATCCCCTGCACCGCTATAAGACCTTGCGTGGGGTCCGCCTCTTTCTCTTTCTTCCCTCGCCGGCGCCCGGTAACTGGGGGAGACGTCTCCCGGCCTTGGGCCTGGCTATGCCCAGGGCCAGGGGGATGGGCGGTCTCAGGCCTGGCCAGCTGAGACTAGCCTTGCAGTGGGAAGGGAAGAACGAGCCCTGGGGGTCTTGGGCCCACCCTCAGGTGGGGATGGGGTTCATCCGGGTGTGTTTTGGGGTTTCTTCTGTCACTGTTTCTGGTTTCTTTGTGCACCTTCACCTTTTCTATTTAAACTTTTCCATCACTTTTGCAATCCGTTTTGCCAGAGTCGTTATTTTGCCTGTGGTGGGGAGGGTGGTTGTCTCAACCCACTACAAGTACATTTGGCACTAATTTTAGGATGTAAGCTAGGGGGATCTGGACAAAGTTTGCAGACCATGTAAAACCAGGAGTATTGCTGAGAGCCAGATAAGCAAACAAGAAAACTTGTATATACACACATACATACACGCGTTCTTATCTATATATGTGTCTGCATCTGTGTTGAGATATATGTATGTAAATTTATGTAGATTATACCAATAGTTATATATTTAATGTTGCTGCCAATATTTTAACACATCACTATAACTTCAATTCATGTGTATTTGTTTATTATTTTATTTTGATCTGGACAGATAGAGATAATGTAAAATTGAATAAAACACTCTGCAAAGTCACCAGTAAAAACTCTTGCTATAAACTGGGATGACCCAATTTTATACACAGTTCTAAAAATCTGAAGGTAGTGGTTTGTCAGAAAGCAACTATATGTTACTATTACAAAAGAGGTGCTAATATAAAAAGAAAAGAGAAATGGTTTTCCTAACAGGTGGGGAGGTGTTGATACTATTATGAAGAATGTGCTTTTTCATGAGTTCTATTATGCATAATTCCAGTCATACTTTCAGAGATCTTAAAATGAAATTCAAAGTTCATAAACTAGGGTAATTAGGGTAATTGTCTTCAAAGGATTTTTTTTTAATAGCATATTTTTAGTAAAATACTTAAAAAGACAAAGTTTTTGAACTAAAGAGTGTTGCTGGAATTCCATGAAATGCTTACTTACTGATTATTATGTAGCCTATAAATGCAAATAATTTACTAACCCTCTGAGAGGTGGGATACTGGAAAGGCCTTCCAAATAGGTAATCAGGCCAATAAAGCAAAGTTATTTTATGATAGAATTTTAAAAGCTCACAGGGAAAAGAAATACGTGTAATTGAGTGGGACAGTTCCTGTTAAGATAGTGACATTTGTACCAAGCTGGGAAGAATCTGTTTGAAGAAGATGGAATATAGTTATTCTACATTTATTCTGTATCTGTTCTCTGCCTCAGGGCTTACTGCAAGCATTTAGGTAAGGAAGAATGTTTGTTTTCCACTTATTGTGTAACTTAGATTCTGAGTTCTGTTAATTTATTTTGTTTATTCTTCTTTGTAACTTGGGGAAAGTTTTAATTCCTAAAACATTTGAAAAAAAATTTCTAACATACTTCCTCATATTGCAGGGGTTTCAATAGGCCATTGGTGGTGCTCTTGTTCCCCACCTTTCCCCATTTTTTCTTTTTCCTCAAGGAACATTAGAGGTCTGGTCCACTCTTTACTGCAAAATTGAAGGGTTTGAGTTAATATTGGGAAGTGGGGAGTACTCTGTAGATTAAAAGTTCTGTAGACCTTTTCAGTTCTACTATATGGTAACCCATAACTGTGAGAATGTAAAAAATTAGATAGTCCACTTCAGCTCTATGCTCCTATATTTCCAAATACTACTTCTTATATTCAGGTCAGTTCCATTCTCCCAAATATACAAGTCATGGTATGAATTAAGTGACATACAGTAATAAAAATAGCTGTAGAATTTCCTAAACTGTTCTGTCAATATATATTAGATCTGGTGTTTTCTCTCTCTTATCTCCTTGCTATGTTTAGGATTATCAAATAATCAAAATTGTATTACATCAAATATGTCTAATAATAAGTACCTAAATATATTAATAACAACTGAAATAAAAGGACTGATTTCATGTGGATCTGAACACTTCCTCTGAGGCAGCTTCTTAGTTTTTCTGGTAAAAATTGTAGAGTAGGAAATACACATGTTTATTCATATTTTTATACACAAGCATAACCTTTAAGTACGAATCTACTATGTCATTATTCTTTTCTTTCTGCTTTAATTTTATTACAGGAAATAAAACAGATTTAACAGGAGAAACCCAGAGAATAACCAGACGTTTTCTGTCTTAATGATTAAAGCGTTCAGGAGAAGGAGCTGAGTTAAAATTTTTATTCCAGGTTAGATAATTGAAATTTGAGCATGCTGCTCTCCTTCAAACATAAATACTGACCTATCTTATTCCTGTTCACTTTGAGGGAGCTAAGCATCTTATAAGAGTTTCTGTCAAACTGTTCACCACAAGCACAACAATCAGGGGAAGTCAGAATTTAAAAATCAGTAATGATGCATAAATTAGACTTCAGGTGATTCTAATGTGATTTGTAATGTCTATGAAAAAAATACTGTCTAGTTAAATGTTATTTGTAATAAAATATACAGTAAAGAACATAGGTCCTTGAGGCACTTGAGAGTGCCTAGCAAGAACTTTGCTAGTCTCAGTGGCTCCTGAATACTATAAATGTAGGTAGGGGCATACACATAGTTTTGTAAACTTAGCCCTGTGTCGCTGTGAGTGCCCACTTACATGTACTTAGCATTATGTTTTTTTCATTGAGAAGAGTCAGGTGTTTGATGGAAGCATTGTGTAAGATAAGCTGTTTGTATGCACAGTAAGTTATATTAAAAAAGTAAATTCTCAATCTGATTTCTAAAAACTAAATCCAGTCTCATGGATTTCTACATCATATGTTTAAACATATATTAACAAAATACCAACATAATACATTAGTTTCACAGATTTATATACATACATTTCTTTAATAACATAGAATGGGCAGATTCTTAATGAGACAGTTTGGTCTACACATAAGGTAAATATTAAGCTTTATTTACACAGGGTTAATTTAAAAATCAGTCTATTATTTAACCATTCTACCCTGATAGGCACTTTGATTATGGCGCATTCCATTGGAGCACAAGCCCTATGAGGAGAGGCTGAGGGAGCTGGGGTTGCTTAGCCTGGAGAAAAGGATGGTCAGGGGAGACCTTATTGCTGTCTACAACTACCTGAAGGGAGGTTTTAGCTAGGTGAGGGTTGGTCTCTTCTCCCAGGCAGCCAGCTCCAGAACAAGAGGACACAGTCTGTGCCAGGAGAGGATTAGGCTGGATGTTAGGAAGAAGTTCTTCATAGAAAGAGTGATTGGCCATTGGAATGGGCTGCCCAGGGAGGTGGTGGAGTCACCATAACTGTAGGTGTTTAGGAAGAGACTTGATGGGGTGCTTGGTGCCTTGGCTTAGTTGTTTAGATAGTGTTGGATGATAGGTTGGACTCAATGATCTCAAAGGTCTCTTCCAACCTGCTTAATTCTATTCTATTCTATTCTATTCTATTCTATTCTATTCTATTCTATTCTATTCTATTCTATTCTATTCTATTCTATGGAAGTTAAGAACATTTCAGGAGTTTTTATGTGGGGTGGGTTGGTTTTTTTGTTGTTGTTTTGCTTGGTTGGTTGTTTTAGTTGTTTTTGGGGGGGTTGTTTATTTTGTTGCTTTGGTTGGTTGTTTTGGTTTGGTGGTTTGTGTGGGGTTTTTTTGATTGGTTGGTTGGGGTTTTTTAAGCAAACAGATTCAATCCACTAAAAGAACGGAACATTTACCCTGAATTGGAATTGCATGTTCTGGCTATTCGGTGCGTTCTGGGTTTTGTACCACTGATGACTGCTTCAGGTCTTCTGACTGGGGAGTTTTCATCACTTGCTGCCACTAGGTGTCCCTATATGCTCCTATGTGCAGGAAAACGCTTGATGAAAACATGGGCTGAAGGAGGAAAAATTGAGTGGGAGGACTAGGAAACAAGGTACTAAACTTTCTGGTTCTCAGAGTTCTGTTTGACAAATGTCCTGCATATCAGTGAAGATGACATATTAATAGATTCATAATTGTTTGGTTATATTTCAAAACAACAAACCCACCCATTAATGTGGTCTTAGAGTGGAATGGTCTTTTTGATATTACATAGCTATGTAGTATCAAAAAATGGGAAAAATGTTGATAAATGTCAGGCTCAGTCACCTGTTTGGTAAATTTATTATAATTTTAAAATTACTGATGGAGTTTGGTATAAAAATAGATTTTCAGATAATAAGCTTTTATTTAATATATATGTCTAAGGGTGATTAATAAATGTGTATTGTGATGAGCCTCTCAACAACATCCTGATAAATGGGACGTTTCAATAATTAAAGGCCTTGGATGGATTGTACAGCCACCTGACTCTTACAGTGAATGTTTAAATAGATCACTAGTTATAGAAAATAATTTGCTTTATACCATAATTCTTTAATAATCAAGTTGTTATTAAATGTTATGCAGACATTCTTGTAGTGGACCGGTTGTTTAATCAAAGTCAGCAGCCATTATGACATGAGAGCAGAGAGCTTTTAATAATAATAATTAATAATATTCTTCTGAAGTAAAGGAAAAATACTGAATGGTGTGAAGATATATTCTTTGGATTATAATAAAAGAGATTCTTGAACAGACACCTCAAAAGATTAAATAATTATTCCATATAATATCAAAAGGCAATAGGTGCAACACTTTGAGACCAATTATACCAATATTCTCTGGAGAACACAAATTCTTGAGCAGTGCCTTTTCTTTTTCAAAACGCAGACCTTAAACAAAAAAGCTCTCATTCTTCACAATGCTATTCAAAACGTGACCTGCAGACAGTAACCCTGAAACTATAATAATGAGTTTACTCAAACTTGTACAGAACAATAATTGTCTCTTGCAGATGAACAGCATTGTTAAACACTATTGCTGGACATTTGTATCACACATCATCCAAGAATTTTGGATTAGGGAAATAAGGTTTTGTTTTAAAAGTGTTTGCTATCAACAAAATTTTGTTGCAATGTCTACTGATTTTAAGGTACTTATGGTCTTGATTTAAAATTTATGTCTCCAGTCTTTTAACCCAAAAGTGAGAGGTCCACTGCAATGAAAACTTGTGAATTGATTGAATACATTGATAAACCATAGCTTGTTCTTGGGCAGCCTCATCTGCTTCATGTTATTGGTTCTTGTTTGGAAGCAAACTGAGAAAAACTCAAAGAGCAACTTATCAAGACAGGTATGATAATATAGGGTTTGGTTTGGATTTTTACTTGTCTATTTTAAATTAAATTAGATTCACTCAGTCAAAAAGACTGAGTGTTGGCAGATCAAGAAAGCTATGAGGCAAATTTATTATAAAACTGAAAATTGGTTATTAAAGATGCTGTGGTGTCATCCCATATTCTTTGAATCACAGGCTGGAATCAGGCTAATTTGAGCACCTTTATTTGCTACAGTTTTTATGGTGAAGCATAAAAAGAGAAGTGATATGTAAGGACTGGCTTTTTCTTTCTTTACTTTGCAATCTAAGTAATCGCTGTAACTGATAATCAGATTAAAATTTCTATACAATAGACAATGGAAGGAGGAGGACTGGTACTTTGCCATTTAATATGAAGAACAGAACATGACTTGTGAGCAAGGGATTTTAACCACAATTATATACCAGTAGAATGTGCAAGCAAGAATCTGCTTATGTTTTGTTGTCAGTGATTGAGTAATACCAGAGTTTCATTAGTTTGCCAGTGAAGTTACCAGCTGTAAGTGAAAAATGGTAGCAATATATTGAATACAAGCTTCTGTATTGTATATGTTAGCTATATAAAGCATGCAGATATGTTACATGGCACTAAAAATATAATGCCTTGAATAAAGAGAAAAAAATTTCAGAATAATTATGTGATGCACCTTAGTTAAGCTTTTCAAAATGCCCTGCAGACATTAATTCTTATTCTGTTGTTGGTTATAATACAGCATGTACCCTTTCATTCCCTCTGTTAAAAAGAAATGCAGTTACAGCCTTCAGAGAGAAAAAAGTGTTCTGATTTGTAGTTTGTTTCTGCATAGAAGTGGTACAAATTCAAGATTTAATATAGTTTCAGCTGTAGATTTCTGTACAGGTGCCTGTGGAACTTGAACATCCTACAAATCTTAAGTAGAAAGTCACATGAGATTTTACTATGCTTATTGTTGTTGAGGTAGTACTTACTACTCGAAAATTACATCTGGATTTTCCATTAGAGTTATGTAATCAGGTTGTATCAGCACATATTGGCATATTAAACCCTATGATTTAGAGAAACATCAGTTGGGAGTCAGTGGAAACCAGTGGTAACTGAGTAGTATGAAGTTACTTGACTCTACTTTGCTACTGGGAATTTTGCAGTCAAAGTGGAAAAAACAGATGAAGGAGACGTTAAAAAAAATACTATCTCCAATCTTCTTTTCAGGAAATGAAGTAAAATGAGATCAGTTAACTGAAATGTTGCATATGGAATACAGAATTCTTTATTGAATTAGTTCAATTCATTTCTCAGAGCGCCCTCTCCAGTATCTCATCCAGAAAATGAATCTAACTCTTAATATACTAAAGTGTTGGAAACCTTTAATGTCTTTTTCCGTCTTGTTTCAGTCCATTTTTTTTTATGCAAATGCGTTGCTGAAGGAATGGAAACAGAGAAGTTTGATAACAGTATCAGTTCCTAAATCATTAATTCTGTCTTGTCTAAGATAAACTGTAGCATTTTTGAAGCTTACAGAGATTCTGCGAGCTTCAAGGTTTGTTAGGAAGCTGTCTTCCTTTACAAACATTACCTACTTCTGAAATGCATCAATGCAGTGCTAAATGAAATTAATTCCTTCCACTTGATCATCTTACCAGTTACTACAGGAATGAAATATTTTATTTTGCTTTATAAAATAAAACATACTTTTTAAAGACAGGCAAGTAGCATCTTCAAAATGGTGCCTCTAAATCAGGGGCAATTAATCTTAAATACTCTCCTATACATACTGATGTGAAGCGGGTATCCCCAAAGGCAGATTCTACTTATGCGTCCTGAAATGTGCTCCAAATATGTGTCATTCTCTACTGTCATGAGGACACAATATGTTTAACTTAGCTGACACCTAAAACCCAGTGAACTTAACACATAATTGGTGGATGGTCAGTCAATGTATTAAAACTGTAGATACCTAAATATAACTGTAAAGAGAATGCATATTTATACTCTGTCATCTGTAGTTTTATTGACCTGGTTGGGGCTTTTGGGGAAATACAGTGCTACTAATCATGAGGCAGGCATTGCATCAAAATTCAGACTTGCAAAAGTACTTACATTATTATTATTACAGGAAAAATCTGCAGGTCTCTTTCAAAAAATAACCTGTAGGTTGCTAGCAAGTGCACATGAAACTTTCTGTATGACTGAACTTACTTTATGTAGTTATATCTATAATAGTATCTATTTTTTGTATTGTCATTCTGTTAAATTGTTGTAGATGAACGTAGAGATTGTGGAATCTTGCTGTGGGCATTAATGATGTGACAGTGGAGTTACGTAGCCAAAAGTGGGAATTGTTTTTGTGTCCTTTTTTTGCTGTTTTGCATGGATTAAAATATGGATACCAAAATAATCAATTTCCTTACTTTGTGTGTATGTTTTCTTATCACAGAAATTACTAGTCAACAAATTATGTATAATGAAAACAGTTTTCTTTTAATTAATATTTTATCATCTTGCATTACATATTCTATTACTCTTAATAATAGTTTAAACGTGTAATTTTTTTATTTGCATAAAGCTAATAGAGCTCAATGGTTAATCTTCATATCTGAGGTAAACTAAAATAAATGTCTTTATTATGCTGAAAGGAAAGTATATAACAAAAAAAAAAATGCTGCCATTAGTCTTGCCAATGAAATTTGCATATTTGCCAGGATATCTAGAACAATGAGTGCCATGTGATTTATCAGTAGTGACTGCTGACTTCCACATAATTTCATTTCTTACACTGACACCCAAAATGCTACTATAAAGCATACATAGTTTATTTCTCTTTCTGCATTTGACAAAAACAGATTTAATTGAATTGTACATCCTGTATTTGTCTTTACTCTGAATTCTAAGTTGAAGGAATCTAGTACTATTATGAAAAACCTTCTGATCCTTGTGGATATCTCATGTATTCTATCCTGTATTGCTGCTTAACACATACTCTTCCAAATAAAGAGTGTATTTTACAGCACAGTATCTATTACTTATGTGAAGTAAAAAGTAATGAATAATTTCATTTTGAAAAAAACCCTTTAGCTCACAGATTCACATTGCATTATCATATAGTTTTTGAACTGTAAACTGTCTCTTAATTTAGCACATACTATTTTATATGCCTCCATCGGGTTTTGGTACCTTTTTCTAATCTTTATTAGACTGTGGTTATGATTTTAAAAAATTATTAGCCCTGTCAGATGTTGAAGCATAGCCATGTTACTATGATTTCTTCATCACTGTGTTTTCTAATCAAATTATCTTAGTATTTTATTGCATAGTTTCATAACTCACATAAATATTGTTTCACTCTGGGCCAAATTCTAACACTATGTATAGCATTTCACTGCACTGATAATATTAGTCCAGAGGAATGAAAGCTCCAGTAACAAAAGCTGTGAACAGAGATAATTCACTTTTCTTTTTGGTACTTCTTATTCATGAGTTCATATTGTCATTCTTTCAAAGTAGTTGCATTAGGTGACGTTCACCACATTTCCCAACCCCTGTCCACGATAAAATGCCCTACATATGTGATTTAAGATTTAAATCCAAACTACCTATAGGTAGATCTATAGTCTGTTTCCTTTTTTTGAATTCTCATTTGCAGAATGTGATGTCAATGGATAGTCAAACCACTAAAATAGAACTTTTAATCTCTCCCAAAGTAGGAATAGAGTTTGCATGCCTGAAATATACTCCTGGTAGCTCTGGAGGTGCCATAGAATTTTGCTTTATCATTTTCACACCTGTAAAAGGTATTTACTGCCTTGGATACTCCTCCACTATGGATAGAATCCTTTCAGTTTTTTTCATGAATAAAACTGTTAGTGCAAACTGTTAATTCACAGACTACCAAAGTTTTAAAGAATGTTTGCTTGGATATTTGAAATGCACATTAAATAAAGTAGCATTTGAGAAAATGCATCATGTCATGTTAATTATTATCATTGCTCTATTTTCTTGTCTTTTTTTTTTTTTATACGTTTCAGTAAAAGTTTGTTGATAACAAGAGACAACAGAGTTTAAACTTCAATGAACAAATACATTAAATAACAACTTGAGTTAAAACTATTAATAAGTTACGGGACTTGCACACTGTAGACATCAGGTAAATTGAGATACAGATCCAAACAGTTCCATTCAGAAGAGCCCTGCTGTGACACCTAGCCCTGCAGAGGCAGACATTGCTCCTGTGGGAGACTAGCTGTTCTTACTGGAAAGATTCAAGCACAACATAGAGGTACTGGAGCCTGATTTAAGGGAGAATTATTTGCTCCAGGATGTCTGTCTACTTAATGATAAATAGGTGTTGAAAGCCTCCTTAAGAACTGAATCACCTTCTCAAGATATCTTTTTTTTTTTTTTTTTCAGTTGACTATGTCCCTTTGTCCCTCAGGAAATGTAAGGATCTAAAATAATTTAAAGGCTCGTTTAAGTGCTGAAGGCTAGATGGGAGTAACTCAAGTTAAAGCATCTGTTTTTGGCTCTTCCAGAAATCACTAAAAGTGAGTAAGCATCCATGCTGCTAACCTCAGTTTTGGAAATTAAGAGGAATAGTTTACATGAAAGATCCACACTATTATGTTCTTTAAAGGTTAGTAATGAGAAAGCTGAGTTAGAGGTTGTGTCTGTGGGAAGACTTTAATCATAAACCAGATGAATTAACAAATCTAAGGGACAAAAGATTCTGAGACAGATAAAATTATGTTTGGCTGAGTCAGACTGCTAACAGAAATTTTTATTACTAACCTATATCAAAATATTCTGTGATGTGTTATAACTCCATACATGCTTGTTCAAGAGTTAATTAGCCTTATATTCCATCTTCACACCTCCCAAAATGAAAAAAGCACATGAGAAATTCACAGCTAGTTGCTGAGATGTTGCCGGTATTAAAAACAAGTCATGGATTCAAATCTCTCTATTGCTCTGCTGTGTTTTTTTCCCAGTGGTGTTTTCCAACCTACTAACTTTTCTGCAGTCTGTTTGGAGCATGGAGAATCAAAAACCATATCTGATATTTAACAAAGCTCTTTAGGTTGAGTGAAAAGCCATACTTCTGTATATCATCTATATCCTAATAGCTACCACCAGAAGGTCTTGTCAGAGGTTTTTCCATGTCATGCCTGAACATACATGCTTCAACAGGAAAGTAATAGTCATTATAATGCTTATAACAGTTCAGAGAGTCACGAATACTTCCTCTCTCCAGCCTTAGCATTATGATTCATCACAGCTACCTTGTCCTGACCTCAACCATTAACACCTCAAACAGATAATGGCACTTACACTGATACTGAGGATCTTGAAAATACCTAATGTTAGGTTAGCTTTGTATTTTTATTGGGTATAAAATTGTTTTTTTGAAAAGTAGTTAAAACCAATTGCTGTATAAAAGCACTGTCTTTAATACCAGCCTACCACATTTTCACCCTAAATACTATAAACTATTATCAAGGAGCTTTGCCTAGAGAATCCTGGGGCTTTTTTTGACACCTTACAATATTATGAAAACTGCTGACAGGGATTTTACTTTATTTCTTTTTGGTTTTCTGACATTGCTCAGGCTTCTTTACAAAACATCTGACTTGATTATGCTACAAACCCTATATCTATTTTATTATATAAAACATATTTTCTGTGCTTAATATCTTGAGAGTTTTTTGTTTGTTTGTTTGTTTTCTTTCCAAGTTGTTGTCTCTCAACACCAGTGTATTTTCATACCAGATTACTGTTTTTTTCAGGTCATTAGAAACAGAATATTTGGCGCAGCTGTCTCAAATACTTCATTCAAGGAACATTCCAGGAAGACCATAACCAATTTCAATGCAAAATTTGATGAGACTGTTGATTCAGTGATATGAAACTCTAACCAAGGAACTTATAACATGAGTTTAATAGTATCTTCAAATTGTCAGGTTTCAAAATCACTTCTTCCCAGTCAGATGAAGCTCTGAGTATAGCAGTCTAGGCTTTTACATTTTATGAAGCCATTTATGCATCTAAACCTTTAATATTTTGACTCTGTTTCATTTGTCTTGTTTACACATTCTTTCGTCATTTATAGTAGTCCGTTAATAATCCTCAAAATTATCTGAGCAGTCTAACCCTGGCATTCCACTCCAGGAACACCTTTTTAATCACTGACTGTCATACTCAATTTGTTCAGCATGACCTTTTCAAACTCTATATGAACAGGGTTACTTTTTCAGTGATTCAAATTAACCAGTATTAAAAATACCTTGAAGCCACATAGTGGTTATAGACACTATCTAGATCCCACACACACTGACAATACTGATTTTAAATGTTCGCTTTCTTTGGTGACTTTTTCACTAAAGATGTCAAATGACTCAGTAACTGAAGGTCAGTGCTTGAAGTTACATTTTCCAGTTTAATAATATACATATGTAAACAGTACAGAATTAACAAAGATCTGGAAAATACAACTTTGCAATAAAGGGAAAAATCCTCTTCAGTTCTATCGGAATAGAAAGCTTAAATATTCTTTCATTCTACCCCACATGCTTATGTTATATTTTCAGTGAAGAATAAATGATTATAATTACCAGGCTCTCGAATATTCTCATGTAAATAGAAACCAATTCCAGAGGCTCTAAAAATTAATGTGAGATGAACTTTCAAATCCGGATGAAGTCTACTGTGTGGCATTATATGTTTCCAGCTGATCACTTGTTTTGAAAGATGCTCTCCATTAAAATGCCAGGATATGTAAATGTGCCAGACTATACTTGCCAGAACTTTTAACTGAATAAGACTTCAGAATTCAGTTTCACAGCATGGAATTTGCTACTTCTCTGTGAATTAACTTTGTGATGAGAATAATTTAGTTCTTTGAAATCAGCTAGTTAATGATACTAAAAAATTCTGAATACATTCTGGAATACTGGCTACCTGCTGAAAAGTATGGAAGAGTCTTTTTTTAATGAATTGTACTAAAGGAGGATAACTTTCATTATAAATGCCCTTATATTCCCCCCCCTTGGATGTGCCCTCCTATTCTTTCTCAGTATTATCTGTATTGCAGATGTGAGAAAGTAATAACAGCAAATACATACACTTGTCCTTGTTTTATATAGCCTGTAGTCACATCATATTTCAAAGACAGCATTGAATCTGCTTCTCCCAAAGATTTGTAAGGTCAGCCTGACCCCAGAATAAGGTTCTTTTTCACTGAAAACTGATATAGCTGCATGATAAGGGAGGAAAATGTTTGCAGTATCAGTTCAGAGAAACATGAAGATCAGTGGCTCTGAAGATTACAGAATGTATATGAGTCCTAGAGGTGTAACTCTATGCATATACGTGTGTCTGTGTATCTGTGTCTTTGTATACGAGATCACATAAGTATGTACCTATGCATAACCCTCTTATATTGTATCTATGAGTATAACTCCATCTTTTTTTGGGGGGATATGCCTTGCTACCCAGTAGTCAGCTTCCTTCTTTAAGATACCACCCAACTACAGAGGGAAAGCAATCAATCATTTCCCCAAGAGAGAGTGGTTGCATCGGCTCTTTGTCTACATTCAGTTATGTGAATACAGGTGTAATTCTTCTACAATCTCCACTACTCATTTGACTCGATAACAGTAAAGCAGAATGAGTTTTGGATGAGATCTTCGCACATGCATCACACAGGGGTGTATGCTTTGTGAGTTTGAGTATTTTAAAAATTCTGTACATACAATGCAATATAATTCTGTACATACCATACAGAATTAGATGTGTCTGTAGTAGCTGCAAGTAGAATATCACATGCCATTTTGTGACAATGAATCTAGAGAAAGTGAAGGCTTCTGAAAAGAGGCTAAGGACCGCTGAGTAGGACAACTATGTATCTAACATCTGTTTGAAAACATGTTGAAATCAGTGTAAGTTCAGTGTCTTTATCCTTGGAGAGTCTGGGTGTAAAGATTGCCTACTCTAACTACATTGTTCCAAAGACAGGGAAAAATGAATCAGTGAATCAGAGCATATGATCAATATGCTTCCTAAGATGAAAGATTGTGATGTTAAAAAAAGGGAAGAATTTAGGATAAAGGACAGGTTTTAAACTACATTTCTTACCAAGTTAAGATTAAAAAATATACTGTTGAAAGAAATTCTATTTCAATTTGAGTTGATCATGCTGTTAAGTAATTTTCTTTCTGAACATCTTTAAGCATTTCAAGGTTATGTTTATGATAGGGTGCTTGCGTACTTGAAACCAAAGTTACAATTTACCTCAGCAGTAAACTATTGCAATGTGGTTTTGATCCTGGATTTCTGTGGTATTCCTTTTACCTACTGGCTGTCAGTTTTAAGTGTAAAGGAAGTATAAACCAATTTGCAGTCCCTGTATGGGGAAGGAAGGATAGAGCATTGGCAGATTTTGCATACATTTAGATATGTCTAGTCTGCCATTCTATCACTTAGCATGCATTTAGAATGTTTTTCAGCCACACAAGAGTGGCTGCTTTGGAGGTTTTCCAGAAGCTCAGCTCTGAGTTAAAGAGAGAAGTCTACATTTACAAAGAACCATTCACAGCTGTCAGAAGTTAGCTGTCTGTGACACTCAAAGTACAGCTGCAGTTTTTCCAGAATACTGACAACTTCTGTGGCAACCAGAGTCTGTTCGCTAGTACTGGAATTTCTGAAGCTTTATCAGAAAGTGCCTATGCCTGTAATTTGCATTTCTATGTTCTTATCCTTGTTTACTGTTTTCTGTTCCAATGACGTGCCGTATTTTTCCCCCCTGACGTTAGGAAATTGTAAGATAGAAAGTTTTGAAATAAAATGCTTATTACCATCAGTTTTGTTTGGTGTTTCTAAGCTTCCAGAATGAAGAGAATGCAGTAGACTCTGCTTTTTCTGATATTCTGAGCCACATAAAATTGGATTTGAAGCATTAATGAATAAGATACAGCAGCACTATTTAAACTGAACAGGAGTGATGGGACTGTATCCTCCCAGTGTTGCTACAGTCAGAAGTATAGTCATATCCTCCTTTTTTTACTTCAGTTAGGATGCTATCTGCAATTCCATTTCTTCTGTAGACACTCTGAATGTTCCTCATTTTTGTTCATATAGACTATACAGAGAAACAAACATATTGTGATGTAGTGCATCATAAAGATTTCATTTCATTTGTGGAATTCTGCAACTGCATTCCTCAGCAATAACCTGAGGTAAAATGTTTGTGTAATGCCACATTTTCTGATTTTTTTTTCTCATACCCTTCTTTCATTGTCTCCTTGAAAAGTTTGCATAATTACAGCAAGGGGATCAGCACCAATTTGGAACAGAAACCATATTTTATTTCTTCTTATGAGAAGCGCACAGTGCACATTAGAATAATAAAAGGCTGTATATAGTAAACATTTTTAAAATTATATCCCAGAACACCATCTTAAAGAATATGTGGAATATTAAAGAACAGGGGGAAATCCTACAATGAACCCAGAGAGATCCAACTGTAGATTTCATACTTGTCAAGAATTAGGATAGTTTTATGACTTGTATTTTACATCTAAAGCAGTTTCAACATTTTCTTTTAACTGAGATTTTTTTGTTTTGGTTTAATTATTTTTTTCTCCTTATCTGGTAGTTTTCAGGTTGTTGGTTTATACTTGAAATTTTAGGTGTCAGTGAACAGGGGGCTTGCAAAGCTTAACCAAGGAACCTTGGCCCAAGTCTCATTTTGTTTGTTACTTGCAAATAGCTGAAAGTGTTTGCTAGTTCATACAAGGAATCACTGTTGAGAGGAAAGGGGAATGACATTTGAAGAATCGTAACTTCTCTTTGTTTCATTATTCCTGACGTTGATCCACCCTACTTGTGAGTTCCTTATTGCTTCTGACTTAATTTTGTTCTTGAGGCTGACCATGTAGTGTAGAAATGTGGAAGACCCCTGAGGAGTTACAGAGAAAATCCCTTTACAATCAGGACTGGGTGTATCAGGCTGGCAAGCTGCTTGTCTGTGTGTAGCACAGTAATTGACTGCTGCTCAGTGGGAGCCTTTCTAGATGTCCATTTTTTCCTGAGTACACTGTCTTTAAGATCTCCACAATTTCTATAGTATTTTCAAGAAATAAAACCCCACACAAAGCAAATAAGCTGTATCACGTAAAAGGACAAGACCTGTGAATGCATACTCTTAATATTTGTGATGTTCTTAAAAAACAAACAAACAAAACAACTGAATAGCATCTCCCAAAATAAAAGAAAAAAACCACCATTTTTTTCAAGTTTATTTTTTCTTCTGCATTAGTAAGTGAATGCCACAAGCCAGTAGTTTTGGATGTATCTGTGATATGAGCCTCACAGATACAGAAGTATTTGTCTGAATGAGTCTGTGGCTTATCATGCACAGGATTTCCTTAGAAAGACAATCTCTTGGATTTGACTACATTCCTATATTCTGGGTAGTGCTGCCTTGCTATATTAAACTGCACATCAGGATGGCACTCAGTGAAAATACTTTCCCTCTGTGCTGCCATTTCTTTGTCAGTTTTACAAAGGAAGCTTATTTGTTTGGTTGGGGCTTTTGCCTTTACTGTGGCTTTCCCCCTCCCCTAATTTATGAAGGCATATCCAAATCATACTGTAATCAGTCACTGTTATTAAATCATTCTATGCATTGTAACATATATATAAATGTCTGAGATGATCTCCATGATTTTTAAAAGTCTGTTCAAAACCCCTATTGTAGAAGACAGTGCAAAAAATAAATGTGATAAATAAATAAATTTGATATTTTATTTCAAAAGACATCTTAGTAAGTATATTTTCTTCTCATTCCTGAAAGAAGCAGAGAAAAGCCATGTTGACAGACGTGTTCTGTGGAGCCCACAAAAATCTTTATACCAAATAGCACATTATTATTGTATTGCCATCATGTTACCACAGGTTTCTAAGTAGCCTTGAGGCATTCACTTTCTAATCCATGGGGAGCTCTTTATCTCATGAAATATGACATGCCCATTCTGGGTAGAAAAGTACTCAAATGAAGACACTTTTCATCATCTCAGGACCTGAAAGTTGTCAAAAGACTGGTTTTCCAATGGAAACATGAAAAAACATATATTTTGTTGTTGTTTGGATTCTTTATTTCATTCTGGCCACTGTTTATGGAATAAAAGGTGAAATGATCAGGAAAAAAAAAAAAAAAATAAGTTTAAAAATGTTATTTCTGTTTCTTTGTGAAACCCATCCCTGTACCTTGTTTTCTAGCACAATAATAAACTGTCGCTCAATCACACTGAAAAGCAGAAAAGTTGACGAAAGAAACACTTTTTAATAATACTTTGTTAGTATAAGGAACTCATAATAACTTGGTAGTCCTTGTGCAAACCATTTATCAACACTTGAGAAATAAATGTTGTATGGATAATGCAAACATTCATAGCTGAACTATTAGTATAGCCAAGAGTTTTGTAGTGGAGATGATTATTCAGATCAGGGAGAACTGGAGTGACACAAAGAAGACAAGCACATAGATCAAAATACAGCATAATGAGAGAAAGAAAACAAAGTAGAACTAGTGATGTACCATCTCCTACTAGCAGAATGATGTCCAGACAGTCTCCAAGTAATGACTACCTTAGAAAAACTACCCGCAGACCTTCCTCTTTCCCCCGTTTTATTGCTAAGCATGACGTAATATTGTATTTATCCCTTTAGTCAGTTTGGGTGAGCTGTTCTGGCTCTGTCCCATAGCACATCTCTAGCCCAATCTCTGTGGTGGCAGAGAGAGAAAGAGAGAAGTCCTTGATGCTGTGCAGACACTGTTCATCTAAAACAGCTAAAACATCAGCATCTTATCAACACTGTTGATTTGTAATATAAAAGGCACCATGCAGGCCACTATGAAGAAAATTTGTTCTATCCCAGCCAGACCCAGTAAAATACATTCATCTCATAACAGCAATGATCTCCTGAGCTAGCAGATGGAGTCAGAGGAGTATAGTTCCCCTGTGATACAGGAGGAAGTAATTAGAGACCTCCTTAGCTGCTTGGATCCCCACAAGTCAATGGAACCAGATGGGATCCATCCTAGGGTGCTGAGAGAGCTGGCAGATGAGCTGGCCAAGCTGCTCTCCATCATTTTGCACCAGTCCTGGCTTGCTGGAGAGGTCCCAGATGGCTGGAAGCTGGCCAATGTGATGCCCATCCACAACAAGGGCTGGATGGAGGAACCTGGAATCTACAGGCCTGTCAACCTGACCTCAGTGCCAGGGAAAATTATGGAGCAGATTATCTTGGGGGCAATCACTGTCACCTGCAGGATGACCAAGGGTTTAGGTCCAGCCAGCATGGATTTAGGAAGGACAGGTCCTGCCTGACCAACCTGATCTCCTTCTATGATCAGGTGACCTACCTGGTGGATGTGGGAAAGGCTGTGGATGTAGTCTACTTGGACTTCAGCAAGGCCTTTGACACCATCCCCCACAGCAAACTCCTGGCCAAGCTGTCAGCCCGTGGCTTGGACAGGAGCACACTGCATTGGGTTAGGAACTGGCTGGAGGACCATGCCCAGAGAGTGATGGTGAATGGTGCCACATCCAGCTGGTGGCCAGTCACTAGTGGTGTCCCCCAGGGATCAGTGCTGGGCCCCATGCTCTTTAATATCTTCATTGATGATCTGGATGAGGGGATCATCAGTAAATTTGCAGATGACACCAAGTTGGGAGCAGATGTTGATCTGTTAGAGAGCAGAAGGGCTCTGCAGAGGGACCTCGACAGGATGGACAGATGGGCAGAGTCCAACATGAGGGCGTTCAACAAGTCCAAGTGCTGGGTGCTGCACTTTGGCCACAACAACCCCATGCAGAGCTACAAGCTGGGGTCGGAGTGGCTGGAGAGCTGCCAAACAGAAAGGGACCTGGGGGTGCTGATTGACAGCCAGCTGAACATGAGCCAGCGATGTGCCCAGGTGGCCAAGAAGGCCAACGGCATCCTGGCATGCATCAAGAATAGTGGCCAGGAGGAGCAGGGAAGTCATTGTGCCCCTGTACTGAGCACTGGTCAGGCCACACCTTGAGTCCTGTGTCCAGTTCTGGGCCCTTCAATTTAAGAAGGACATTGAGACTCTTGAGCGTGTCCAGAGAAGGGCAAAGAGGCTGGTGAGAGGCTTTGAGCACAAGCCCTGCAAGGAGAGAATGAAGGAGCTGGGATTGTTTAGCCTGGAATGGAGGAGGCTCAGGGGAGACCTTATTGCTGTCTACAACTACCTGAAGGGTGGTTGTAGCCAGGAGGGGAATGGTCTCTTCTCCCAGGCAATAAGCACCAGAACAAGAGGGCACAGTCTCAAGCTGCACCAGGGTAAGTTTAGGCTCGAGGTGAGGAGAAAGTTCTTCACAGAGAGAGTTGGTAGCAACTGGAATGTGCTGCCCAGGGAGGTGTTCAAGAGGGGATTGGATGTGGCACTTGGTGTTATGGTTTAGTAGTCAAGAGGTCTTGGTTGACAGGTTGGACTTGATGATCTTTGAGGTCTTTTCACCCTTATTGATTCTATGATTCTATGATTACCATTTCTGACCCGTTTTTGTAAAATAGGTGATCAATAACTGCTGTCAGGGATATGAAGCTAAACTGGGTGGTCTTCTGTGTTGATGGTTTGTGACACAGTTTTTAGATTCTTAACCCACAGTTCCACCAAGCAAATTGCAGGGAAGCAGACTGTGCACTTGTATCTTAAGTTCTCTTAAGAAATTGTATGTCTGGGGAAGAGAGTAAAAATCAGCTGTATTGTTCAAAACTAATTTAAAAACATAGTTTCAGAATTATCCTCTTCTGAGAGCAAGGAGCTATTAAGAGCTGTCACCAAAATATGTATATAGTTTACCCAAGTACAGACATAATAAATATATTCAGAGAAGCATAATCAATAAGGACTGAAATTAGAAAATGCACATCAAAACATACACTCAACCAGTTTTATCTATTACAAAGTACTCCTTTTGAAATAGAAAGAAAGTATCTCAGTGACTTCTAGTAATTGATACACTGTGTTCTGGAAAGTGTTTCTTAAGCTATGAACAAATGCTAATGGACATATTAATATCTATATATACCCACACACCATATCACAGCATCACAGCATTGCTGGGGGTGGAAAGAACCTCTGGAGGTTATCTTGTCCACTTCCCCTGCTTATGAAAGGCCACCTAGGGCAGGCAGCCCAGCACAATGTCCAAACTGCTCTGAGTATCTCCAAGGATGCAGATTCCACAACCTCTCTGGGCAACATATGTGCATATGTGTGTCTATAGTATTTTTCTGTAATATTTTTACAAAGATGAATCAAATGAGAAATGAGAATTCTGGCAAACAGCCAAACAAAAGACTACAATTTGCTTTTAAGTGTGCAATGCTTGATCATCTGCACTGGATGTGGTTAACAAGCAGTTGTGTGAGCAGCTGTGTGGGGTTCAGCTGCTGACTGTGCCTGAACCAGGGCACTTCCTTTATTTCTGTCAGTACTGGGAGGTTCCACCAAATGCTATGTAGACAGTTTTGAGAGAGGAACAACAACAAGAAGAATAAAAAAATAATTGAGACCATTCATATTCATGTAGTGTTTCAGTGTATCTATGTATTGACCAAGTCTTGTCTTTTCAGGGCTGCATGAAATAGTGTGTTACTGTGTTTAATCTATTTATTAACCATCACAAGACCACTATTATACTCCTTTGTTATTCTAAAGATAAGTGTTAAGACTGATTTACACCTTCTTCTTTGTAAAAATACAAGAACTACAATTTACTGTTTAATTTTAAATGGTATTTCTAAATTTTTATGCCCTTACTTGGAACCATGCTATAGGACTATGTCATGATCTTTAAAATTGTGTATGAGGACATTTACTTACCCACCTATCCCTCTAATTTTCAGGTCACCTGTGATGTGAACAGATATTAAAATCAATAAATGGGAGTTTTCCATTGTGAAGTTTATGCAGACTAAAAAGTTTTGTTTTCTTTTTATCAAAGTTCTGTTAATATCTCATTAGGGATTATTTCTTTAGTTAAAATGTTAGTTTTCATATGTGATTTGGAAAGACTTGATTGAATTACTTGATTGATGTTCAAATCATAGAATCATAAGCTCATAAAGTAGGTTAAGTCAGAAGGGACAGTTGGAGGCCATCTATTCTGACTCGCCACTAAAAGCAAGGCCAACTTCTAAATAATCAGGTCTTATCAGCATTTTGTAGATGCTGCTCTGACATCAAGGGAGTAACTGAAAGTTCATTTACATCTACGAAGGAATTTCTGTTGACTTTCAATTAGCCTGGAGTCATTGATCATAGAATCATAGAATCAGTCAGGGTTGGAAGGGACCACGAGGATCATCTAGTTCCAAACCCCCTCCCATGGGCAGGGACACCCTACACTAGATCACGCTGGCCAGAGCCTCGTCCAGCCTGGTCTTAAACACCTCCAGGGACTAGGCCTCAACCACCTCCCTGGATAACCCATTGCAGGGCTTCACCACTCTCATGGTGAAGAACTTCTTCCTCACATCTAGCCTGAATCTCCCCATTTCCAGCTTCATTCCATTCCCCCTAGTCCTATCACTACCTGAGATCCTGAGAAGTCCCTCCCCAGCCTTCCTGTAGGCCCCCTTCAGATACTGAAAAGCCACAATGAGGTCACCTCGGAGCCTTCTCTTCTCCAGACTGAACAGCCCCAACTCCTTCAGTCTGTCCTCATAGGAGAGGTGCTCCAGCCCTCTGATCATCCTCGTGGCCCTTCTCTGGACACGCTCCAGCACGTCCACATCCCTCCTGTAATAGGGGCTCCAGAACTGGACGCAGTACTCCAGGTGGGGTCTCACCAGAGCTGAGTAGAGGGGGAGAAGCACCTCCCTTGACCTGCTGGTCACACTTCTCCTGATGCAGCCCAGGATCTGATTGGCTTTCCGGGCTGCAAGCGCACATTGAGAGCTCATGTCGAGCTTCTCGTCCACCAGCACCCCCAAGTCTCTCTCCTCAGGGCTGCTCTCCAGCCAGTCCCTGCCCAGCCTGGATTTGTGCCTGGGATTGCCTCGACCCAGATGCAGGACCCTGCACTTGGTCTTGTTGAAGCTCATGAGGTTGGCTTGTGCCCACCTCTCCAGCCTGTCCAGGTCCCTCTGGACGGCATCCCTTCCCTCCAGCGTGTCCACGGCACCACACAGCTTGGTGTCATCAGCAAACTTGCTGAGGGTGCACTCGATGCCACTGTCCATGTCACCCACAAAGATGTTGAACAAGACAGGTCCCAGGACTGATCCCTGAGGGACTCCGCTTGTCACTGGCCTCCACTGGGACATGGACCCGTTGACAGCCACTCTTTGGGTGCGGCCATCAAGCCAGTTCTTTATCCATCTAGTGGTCCATCCATCAAACCCATATGTCGCCAGCTTGGAGACCAGGAGGTGGTGCGGGACAGTGTCGAAGGCTTTGCTCAAGTCCAGGTAAACGACATCAGTTGCTCGCCCCTCATCTATTAATGCTGTCACCTGATCATAGAAGGCCACCAGGTTTGTCAGGCAGGATTTGCCCTTGGCAAAGCCATGCTGACTATTCCCAATCAATAAGATTGGGAAAGCAAAGATACAAGTGCACAATCAATAAGAAACGCCTTTTTGAATTCCTTTGAAAATTAGCTTGTACTAGCTTTGAGTGATTGAATGTTGTATGTATGTGTGGTAGGCTGCCCCTGGTTGGACACCAGGTTCCCACCAAGCTGCTCTATTACTCTCCTCCTAAACTGGACAGGGGAGAGAAAATACAACAAAAGTCTCATGGGTTGACATAAGGGCAGGGACATCACTCAGCAATTACCATCACAAGGAAAACAACAACTTGGAGAAATTAATTTAATTTATTACCCATCTAATTAAATTAGGGTAAGGAGTCACCGTCCCTGGGGGTGTTCAAGAGGGGATTGGATGTGGCACTTGGTGCCATGGTCTAGTCATGGGGTCTGTGGTGACAGGTTGGACTCGATGATCTTCGAGCCAACCTTAGTGATACTGTGATACTGTAGGTGGATTGGTTTGTTGGTTTTTTGGTTGTTTTTTTTTTTATTCCCAGGGTTTTTCTGAATTCTGAGTTATGTGACTTAAATGACACCATCCCAAAGTAAGTATCAAAATATTTGTTTTCTCAGAAAAACACCAATATGCAGTTTGACTTAGACAAACCTACCCTTCTGCATTTTTAAGATCAAAAACATGTAAAGACTTTGAATTTCCATTGAAGTGTCCTGGGAAAGTGGTTGCTATTGCCTTCGCCATTTTTCTTTGTGGATTGTCTTTCCTGTAGTGAAATTGTCAAGGTGCAGGATTAAAAAAAATAAATAATTGTTATTGTTGAAACTTGTGATTTTTCTGCCCTTCATTTTTCCCCACTTAAATCCAGACAAACAAATAAAAAAGAAACAAAACTAGAGGGATTGTGTGTGTATATATATATATTGATCAGGAGGAGACTTGATGGGGTGCTTGACTGCATGGTTTAGATGTTGGGTGGGTTGGATTGGTTGATGGGTTGGACGCAATGATCTTGAAGGTCTCTTCCAACCTGGTGTATTGTATTGTATCATATTGTAAAACAAAACAATTATGCAGTAA
The DNA here is from genome assembly GCA_033816785.1 of Picus viridis. NCBI lineage: Eukaryota > Metazoa > Chordata > Aves > Piciformes > Picidae > Picus > Picus viridis. The sequence goes on from CM066566.1 coordinate 64,271,864, forward strand.
AAGACTATAACACCTTCTAGATGTGGCACTCTTTGTCCACCCTTAATTTTCAATGAGCTTTATGGTATATAAATAATTCAAGTCGGAGTTAACATGCAGTTATCAGTACCATCCACAGTTAGAAAATGTACACCACAGGACAGAGAAATCTGAACTAGGAGAGTAATTCCTGACACTTTATTAATCAAGTATTTCATCAAAGTTAAGGAACTTAACATATAGACATTTGATCTGAGGAAACAGGTGAAATTCACGAAATAGCCTGGAATTACTCCTGAACAATTAAATGAGGATAATTACAATTTGCATCACGCATAAACTAAGTAGTGTAGCCTATGCTCCTTAATTTCCTAAATCAGCAACCAACAGCTGAATTGTCATCTAAAAATCCTCTTTACTGCATTTGTGTGCTGTTCTACAAACCCTTCCAGTCAGTCTTTATTTACCCTAGATCGACATTTACAGTCCATTTTTGTAGGCTGTATAGCTAGTGAATTTACTGTGCTACAATATTCAAAGGAAATGAAACAAAAATGTTGCAAACATGGTTACAATGAATTAATTTATTTTATAAATGCATGATTTCACCAGTTCTGGTTGCAGCTCTCACTGGACTTTGTTTTAGATGTTCACATATATTAAATGAAAAAACATTCAGCTGTCTTTAGGCAGCGTAATAGGCCTCTTCTGAGATAAAATAAAATCTTAGTATAATTACAAATAAGTATTCTCACAAATCCTTTTATTTTAGTGGTGCCTATCAGATATTTCACATGCAAGATATGATACCAGCTAATTTCTCTATTTTTAATTACCTCCTACATTTGGCATAGTGCCTAATCTGAGCTCTTTATGCTCTCTTGTCAGAACTGGCACATGCCAAACACTGATTGCTTCATATTCATGTTTGCCTACCTTTCACTTGCTTTCAGGTTCTGTAAAAGAGTCAGTATTTCCATGCCATCAGTGAAACCAAGACACATCCACATCTTTGAGCTTACTGGGTTTTTTGTAGTATTTTGATATGTTTGTCATTAAAACTAACATATGTTATTAACATTGACTATATATAGAAATTCTAGAAAGAAGAATTATGTGTGAGATTTAGGAGAAATAAGGAAAGAAAGAAGAAGAAAAATGTTAGCCTTCACATTAGTCCTCACATCCAGCCTTCCTGCTGCAGCATTGATACTACTTATGCTCTCAGAGCAGCAACTCAGCTGCTAAATTATGCCTTGATTTTATGAGTGCAATTCAATTGCTTAAATATTTGAAAGACTCTAGGGTTTCTGAGACAATGGCATGGAACCTGCAAATATGAGACCTGTTTTGTAGGAGTCCCTTGCCTTTCTGGAGAGAATTCATTATTCTTAAAGCACAGATGTCTGCTGTAAGGCAAGAAAAACAATGTTCATGTAAGAGATGCTTCATGGGGCTGAAAATCAGGGACAAGAAAGAAATGGAGAGGAAATTCCACTCCCTAGTACATAAAAATCCTGCTATCCTGAAATAGCCTGCTGCTGTTTCAAAGTAACAGAAAGGTGGAGACAGCCTGACAGATGAAGTGATGTGAAGGGAGGGAGTCTCAGCTGTCCTTCCACTCCCAATCACATCAGAGAGACTTTTTCCTTGATTTGTTAGTAGAGGCATAGACAACTTTATTTTAGTAATAAACCAGATAATAAAATATATATATCTCCAAACAAATTAACATTTTTGTTTGTTTGTTTTGTACCAGCTACTAAAACTGCATGAACATGGTTTTATCTTGTGAAACCGTTTTACTGTTTTGGTGAAATTAGTCATGTAAAACTGGCTTTGTAGCGCTGAGTAGTGAGAGTATCTACCGGAGTCACAAGACATTGCTATTTGATCTGTACCTTATACTTCTCCTTCCCACTGTAGTATGCTGTAATAGTGGTTTGATAAAGAAAGATAATTTCCATGTAAGATCCCTTTACAAATTTCTCATTAGCCAGGCTATTGGGCTGCCCTCATGGGAGAGTGCAGAGACCCTCTATTTCCATTATGCAAATCTTGGAGGATTTTTACAGAAATCAGTCTGCATAAAGATTCAGTTTCCAAATTGGCATGGCCCAGGTTTTTCTGTCTTTTGCCTATGTTGCAGCTGTGCTATCAGCATCTGCCTAATCAAACTTACCAGAGAAATTTCTGTAGAAATCCAATGGGACCAGTCAATTAAAAAATTCTAAATAAACAAGAACTCGGGATGGGGTGCAGGGAGGGAAGAATGTATTAGCTTTGGAAAAAGGGGCAGGTGAACCAGAAAGTGTTTAAAGATGTTGTAAGGTCATGTAGAAAGAGAATTAGAGATGAAAAAGCTCAGTTAGAACTTAAACTGGCCAATTCTGTTAAGGATAATAAAGAGTGCTTTTGTAAATGCATTAATAACAAAAGGAGGGCCAGGGAAAATCTCCATTCCTCATTGGATGAAGTGCGGAACAATGTAATGGAGGAAAAGGAATAGGCTGAGGTACTTAAGAGTTTCTTTGCCTCAGTCTTTAACAAAAAGATTGGATATCCTTGGGGCAGCTGGGCTCCTGAGTTGGTAGATGGGGATGGGGAGCAGAATATCCCTTCTGTAATCCAGGAAGAAGTAGTTGTGGCCTGCTGTGCCACTTAGATCCTAACAAGTCAGTGGGTCTAGACGGGATTCATGCTAGGGTGCTTAGGGAGCTGGCGCAGGAGCTGGCTAAGCTGTTCTACATCGTTTATCACCGGTCCTGACTAACCAGAGAGGTCCCAGATAACTGGAAATTGGTGAATGTGACACCCATCCACAAGAAAGGCCGGAAGGAGGATTGGGGGAGCTGTAGGCCTGTTAGCCTAACCTCAGTGCCTGGCAAGGTTATGGAGCAGCTCATCCTGAGTGCCATCAAACAGCATGTACAAGACAACCAGGGGATCAGGCCCAGACAACGTGCATTAAGGAAAGGAAGGTCCTGCCTAACCAATCTAATCTCATTCTATGACTTGGTGACCTGCCTGGTAGACAAGGGGAGAGCTGTGGATGTGGTCTACTTAGGCTTCAGCAAAGCCTTTGACAGTCTGCCACAGCATCCTTCTGAAAAAGCTGGCAGCCCATGGCTTGGACAGGTACACCCTTCGCTGGGTTAAAAACTGGCTGCATGACTGGGCACAGTGAGTGGTTGTGAATGATGCAGCATCCAGCTCATGTCTGGTGACCAGTGGTGTCCCCTAGGGATCAGTACTGGGCCCAGTTCTATTCAACATCTTTGTTGATGACTTGGATGAAGGGATCAAGTCAACTGTTGGTAAATTTGTGGATGACACCAAGTTGGGGAGCAGTGTCGATCTGCTGGAAAGTAGGAAGACACTTCAGAGAGACCTGGACAGGCTGGGTCAATGGGCTGAGATCAAAGGTATGAAGTTTAACAAGGCCAAGTGTAGAGTCCTGCACTTTGGCTACAATAACCCCATGCAGCAGTTCACACTGGTGGATGAGTGGCTAGAGAGCAGCCTGGCAGAGAGGGACCTGGGAGTGCTGGTTAACAACTGGCTGAACATGAGCCAGCAGTGTGCTCCAGTGAGCACTGGAGAGCCAATGGCATCTTGGCCTGTATCAGGAATAGTGCAGCCAGCAGGACTAGAGATGTAATTCTGCCCCTATACTCAGCACTGGTGAGGCATCACCTTGAGTACTATGTGCAGTTCTGGGACCTTCAATTTAAGAAAGCTGTTGAGGTGCTGGAGTGGGTCCAGAGATGAAGGGACTGGAGGGAAATTCTTATGAGGAAATGCTGAGGGAGCTGGGGTTGTTTAGATTGGAGAGGGGGAGACTCAGGGGGGACCTTATCGCCCCCTTCCTCCTCTTTTCTGGAGTGGGTACTCAGCCCAGAGTCGAGTAAACAAAGGGCCAGGTGTCACCAAGCCAGGGTAAAAACCCCAACCTGCCTTTTTTTGGGGTAAGCAAGATCATGCATCCACCTCATGGGATGCTCATGCTTCTTCCAAGTTTGGGCATAATTCTAACCACATGCTAGGCCATTGGTTAAAAGGTCTAATCAAGTTTGACTAGTGGCCAAGTCCAAGCCTTGAGCAACTTATAAATATTACTCCAAATTGCAAACAAGTTAGTCTTTGCTCTTTGCTTAAGCTCTTTATTGCTTTTGCACTGTTCTGCTCCATCCATGCATAGTGTCTTTGTCTGCAGCCCAGTGAGAAGCCTGTTGCCCAGGAAGTGCCACTGTGCCTCAGTTTACCCAGAACTCTGCAAAGAGTCACTTCACTACACTACAGCTTCACTTCACTACAGCTTATCATCATATCCCAGCCCTGCCACTAGGAAGAAGCTGCCACCACATCTTAAAGGGACGGAACTGCGTTGGTAAGCTTACCCAGTCGGGGGCAGAAATTGCCTGAATCCTTTTGGCAGTTCTAATAGTCTGCTGCAGTTATGAGGCGGCAGACCTGCGAGCTAAAGCATCCATGTAAGGACTGTGCCACCGCCGGCTGCTCCACAGTCCCTTGAGTTAAGTGCCACTTGATACAGGACCAGGTTTCTGCCAGGACCACCTGTGAGTGTCCCAAATTCTCACTCATTTCACGCTGAGCCAGGGAAAAAGCCATGCTACTCTGCACAGCCCCTCATGCCCCCACAGTCTCAAGCCGCTCCAGGAGGGGATCTGCTCCCCCACAATGTCCTGTTGACTCTGCAGGACTGCAGTGCCAAGGGAGCCACTCTAGAGAGTCTGTTCAGGTGAACCTGCCAGGTGGCAGCAGTCTACACCTCACCTCCACCACAGCTGTAGGAGAAGGCTTGCCTACAGGTGTCTGGATGGGACTGCCCCCAGGAGCCAGCACCACATCCCCGCAAGCCCTGAGCTTCGGCAGTGACCAGCTGTGGCACTGTCAGATCCCCAGAACCAGATTTGGCAGCCAGCATAGCAACCAGCTTAGCAACAAGAGAAACCATGTATCTTTCCAGTGTTTGTGTGTTTGACACCAGATTTGTTTCTATTTAAAATCCCCGTGCTTTAGCCTGCATGGTATGGTAACTGGTGGTTTATAAGCAGCCCTCCCTGGGAATGCCCAGAGCTATAATTTGTGATCATAATTTGATTTAAGTCTCTGAAAGGTTTCTTTACTCGTATGCCCTGACACACTCTCTTTAGCCATTTAACCACTGCAAGTGTCTTGTCGAGTCTCCATCTGGTGGACAAGCAGTGTAATTGCAGCCTTGGTTCTTAACTGCTTTGTATTTTTCTAATTGAGTTCAAAATTGTCAAACTGTACCAGTTTATGGACAATATGTCCACAACCATGCAGTAGAATCTTCATATAAATATTGATAAAAGGTTACTAATAATTTTAATATTAATAAATTATTATTAATATTCATAACTAATAAATTAATAACCTTATATATCACATTATCATACTCTAAAACTACCTGAAAGGAAGTTGTAGTAAGATGGAGGTTGGGCTCTTCTCCCAGGCAACTTGTGACAAGACAAGAGGGTATGGCCTGAAGCTGCACCAAGGGAGTTAGTTTTAGGTCAGATGTTGGGAAGCACTTCCTCACGGAAAGGGTAATTAGGCACTGGAATGTACTGCCCAGGTAGGTAGTCAACTTGCCATCCCTGGAGTTGTTTAAGGAAAGAAAGATTGGATGTGGCACTTAATGACATGGTCTATTCAGTGTGGTGGTGCTAGGTCATAGGCTGAACTTGATGATCTCAGAGGTCTATTCCAGCCTCAATAATTCTGTGATTTTGTTATCACCACAGTACCTATAGACAGTAATGCAAGAACTATAACAAAGCCTGAAGTTCAATAAAGAGCAGAACAGATTGCAGCACAGGGAAGAGAGCAGTAGATATAAGACTTACCTTGTTAAATATTGTAACTTGTTACAGTACCTAAAAATCAACAATTTAAAGCTTCTGCCTCAAGCAATTGCTAGAAGAATCATGATATGGATATACATCTTGGTACATATTGTATTTAAAATTTAGTGACTTAGTGAATTTGTATGCAGGATTTCACGATTGTAATATAATTTGCAATAAATATAATTTAACACTTTAGACATATTCAGCAATTTATACAGCATAAAATATGCAAATGATATTGGTTTATAATTTTGGGAATCAAAAGAAACAGGAAATAAGAACTCAATGCTGGTTAATGTATATCCAAATATTCAACTGTGAAAAAGTGGGGATTGGAAACTCAGCATTTCAACACAGGTAAGTATGAATTTACAGTTATGTTTAAAATGCTTTTCTCATTGTATTTTTGTATATTTGTCATGCTATAATCCAGACCCACAATATACTCAACCTTATGAAAATTTAGCAAAGTTATTAGAAAAAAAGGGATTTAAAATTATCTGATGTCCTGAGCAATGCAAGCAAGCAAACAAGCAAGGAAAGAGAATGATTCGAAGGAACAGCAGATTTCTGAAGCTGAAAGGAAATTGTGTTTCCTAAAGAGGATATCATCTGCTAATATCAGGCTTCCTTTAACAAAGATTTATTCAATGACATTATTCATTGCAAGGACAAGGTAGATAAAATTAAATAAAAATATTATTATTCTTTCTTCCCTTCACTGACCAAACTTAAAGTTCAGTTAAACTCACCTTTGCTATTGGATGGTATTTATAGTGTCTCTCCATGACTCCCGTACCTGTACAAATGTCACTGAGTCCTCAGGGTTGTAGTGTGGTTTAGACAATGCATTTTACTGACAAGGCAATTTATTGAAATACATGCAGAGTAGGAAACAACAGCTGGGATAGAAACAATTTACAATTTCACTTTTATAACAGCTGAGTGTTCAGTAATGTTAGTTTAAGGTGGTGCCTTGAAACAGGAACCTCTCAAAATTGTTTGACACAGCAGAGCTCTGATTCAAAAAGCAATGAGGGACTTTCATACTCTATTCAAGCAGAGCAGCCACAGAAGGTGGCATCATGAGCCAATGTCTTAACAGGCCTAAGCTGGCAGAGCTCCACTTTGCACCTAAGCTACTCACTGGAAATGCTGTTGATACTCTGATGATTTTCAGCAGAGATTTATTAATGTCTTCATGGTGAGTTAACCATTTTGTCAGCTATGCTTTTTCCTAACTTAAAGTCATTTTAAGTTGAAATTTCTGATGCCAATTAATCTATGAAATGCTTAAATTCATACCTTTTAACAAAGTCTGATCTTTGTATTTACAAGGCAACACGGATGTACAGAACTATGAACAAGAATCTTAAAGGTAACCTAATCTCTTAATATCACTGAAAGATTGGCATCTATTTATTTCTAAGAAATACTCACTCTCTCTATGTGCATTTACCTATAAATCTATGTATTAAATACAATTACCTGGGAAAGTTACCTCTGAAAATGAGAGCTGGCTTGAACTATAGTAAGGTGTGAGAAATACTGGGTTCTGTGTTATTTGTTTTCCCTTTTATTCATACACCTTAAGACCCAAAAATAAAAATTACATGAGAAAGCCCAGGTATTCTAATAAGTATTTTAAAAATATTTTATAAAAAAAAAAAATTTTTGAAGTCATTTGGTCACAGAATTGTTACTTTTTTTTTTTTTTTTTTTCCAAATATAACATTTAAAAATAGCATCTTTAGGCATTTATATGTTAGGGCCATACAAGACATGGTGATCTTTGTGGGTGACATGGACAGTGGCATCGAGTGCACCCTCAGCAAGTTTGCTGATGACACCAAGCTGTGTGGTGCAGTGGACACGCTGGAGGGAAGGGATGCCATCCAGAGGGACCTGGACAGGCTGGAGAGGTGGGCACAAGCCAACCTCATGAGCTTCAACAAGACCAAGTGCAGGGTCCTGCATCTGGGTCGAGGCAATCCCAGGCACAAATCCAGGCTGGGCAGGGACTGGCTGGAGAGCAGCCCTGAGGAGAGAGACTTGGGGGTGCTGGTGGACGAGAAGCTCGACATGAGCTCTCAATGTGCGCTTGCAGCCCGGAAAGCCAATCAGATCCTGGGCTGCATCAGGAGAAGTGTGACCAGCAGGTCAAGGGAGGTGCTTCTCCCCTCTACTCAGCTCTGGTGAGACCCCACCTGGAGTACTGCGTCCAGTTCTGGAGCCCCTATTACAGGAGGGATGTGGACGTGCTGGAGCGTGTCCAGAGAAGGGCCACGAGGATGATCAGAGGGCTGGAGCACCTCTCCTATGAGGACAGACTGAAGGAGTTGGGGCTGTTCAGTCTGGAGAAGAGAAGGCTCCGAGGTGACCTCATTGTGGCTTTTCAGTATCTGAAGGGGGCCTACAGGAAGGCTGGGGAGGGACTTCTCAGGATCTCAGGTAGTGATAGGACTAGGGGGAATGGAATGAAGCTGGAAATGGGGAGATTCAGGCTAGATGTGAGGAAGAAGTTCTTTACCATGAGAGTGGTGAAGCCCTGGAATGGGTTATCCAGGGAGGTGGTTGAGGCCCAGTCCCTGGAGGTGTTTAAGACCAGGCTGGACGAGGCTCTGGCCAGCGTGATCTAGTGTAGGGTGTCCCTGCCCATGGCAGTGGGGTTGGAACTACATGATCCTTGTGGTCCCTTCCAACCCTGACTGATTCTATGATTCTATGATTCTATATGTTTACATGATGTATTAAGTACATGAGATAGCACTATAAACAATTGTTATGATATACTGTAGAGTTATCACAGTATCACAGTATTACCAAGGTTGGAAGAGACCTCGAAGATCATCGAGTCCAACCTGTAACCACAAACCTCACGACTAGACCATGGACATCCAGTCCCCTCTTGAACGCCCCCAGGGACGGCGACTCAACCACCTCCCCAGGCAGCCCATTCCAATGACGAATCACTCTCTTGGTGAAGAACTTTCTCCTCACCTCGAGCCTAAACTTCCCCTGGTGCAGCTTGAGACTGTGTCCCCTTGTTCTGGTGCTGGTTGATAGGGAGAAGAGGCCAACCCCTTCCTGGCTACAACCACCTTTCAGGTAGTTGTAGAGAGCAATGAGGTCAAAGATAGCCTCTCTATGTATCTAATAAGAGTTTAATTAAACTTTAGAATCAAGCCTTGGTTTTGATGAAGTTTGCAATACTAATTGAATGCCATGATACGTTGGGAAGAAGATGTATAATTTTCTTTGGTTTCAATAATTTTCTTTGTTAGTGGAATATTAGCCATGGGTATATTGCCAGCCAGAAACTTCTGTTCTGTGTGATTATTTGAATTTCTTGAATTCATTTGGCATCAATTAATACATGTCATATTAGTAACAGCTTTAAATAAAGGATGTGTCTGTTGTGACAAATGCCTACTTGATAGGAGGTTAGGTAGGTGAGCTTTAGTACTGCAAAGGCACTAAGTTATTCTACATTCTTGGTCCATTGTACAACTTGGAAAGAATGAGATAGTTTACATCTTATTTTGGATTTTAGGGGGAATTCAGAAGTCCATGCTTCTTGTTCACTCAGAGAAAAAGATACGCTTTTCCACTGAGATTTCTAAGATTACTCAGGAAGTCATAGGAATTCTCCTTTCCACTGATTGTAAAGGCAACACATATGCGTCACTGATGTATTTTCAAAAAGTAGAAGGCATAAATTAATCCATTATCTATGGTTATTTAGTTTTCAAATAACATTTCAGTTTCAAAGGAAGAAATCTTACTAATCTTATCTTAATCTTAAAAACTTTATAAAACATTGTACAGAAAAAGATCTTGTGGCATATTTACGCTACTGTGTTTTAGAGAGTCATAGAAAGCTTAGATGCTAGACCATTAATCATCTGTAATGTTTCTTTTCTCACTCCCTTGCCTCTGAGAGTTTTCCAACATCTCTCTGAAAATCCAAGTTTGTTTTAATATGGGTTACAAGAACAGCTTGGTCCTAGTGTTCCACTAAAAGTGTAGTTATTGATATGATTTCACCGACTTTAGTTTCCTCTATCCTCTGCAACTCTCTCTTCTATTCTGGCAGGCTTTGCACCCTCAAACATTCCCAGATGTTCTTATGCTGCATCTTAAAGCATACAAAGTAGATATTCAGTTTCATCCTCTAAGAATGTCTGCTGAGCTGTTGCACCACTGCATGCTATTCCAGACACTTTGAACTACACAAAAAGAGGCAGAAAGGTAATTTATACTTGAGGTCTGAGGGTCACCAGAAAGGGTCCAGAGGAGATCAAGAACCAAGAGATTTGCTTGGCAGTTATACAAAAGGAAATGAAAATAATTGTTTTCAAATCTTTGCAGTCTCTGTCTGATGAAACTTGTAAACAACTGACTGGTGTCTCAAGAAAATGTTGATAGCTCTTTTGATAATATAGTAGAAAGGAGAGGAGAATACATCATTGTTTAAAACTTTTTTTTTTTTTCCCCAAGCAGTTAATTATGTAATAAAGGTAAGAACAGAGGAAAGCTCACTAAATTCCAAAATGTTAGATACAGGGACCTTCCCCTTCTAATATGTACATCATTTAAAACTATTTTAATTTTAAACAAAGCCTACAAGATTTTACTTGTAGTCTTTAGCTCCTATGTATGTAACAGGGAAATATTTACATAGTATAGTATGTGAACATTGTTTATGTACACTCCTTTTATACAGATAGAATATAACTGGCAATAGTGAAATAGAAATCTTAACACATTTGACAGCAGCTCCCACCTACATCCTCACATTCACATTTGAGAAGAGGTCTGGGAGTAGCTCTATGTTACAGTTTGAAGGGGAACTTTTGCCTAGTCCCTGACTGCAAAGACTGAAAATAAATTACCATTGGATGTAAAAGAAAAATAATTATAAGGTCTATATAATTTGTTGGATTGCTAGTGGGAATGTAGAGCAGAGGCATAAACAGTTCCTTGCTCTCTTTTCTTCTTCTGTCACTTCTGCTTGCAACTTTCCTCTTTCTCTCCTGTGGCCTTGATAGGGTATTTTTGTTTTGACTACTGTGGGAGGTAATGGGAAGAAGGGAGGGAGTGGGGGGAAGAGGTTCTGTCCAGGGGGTCTGAAGAGTTTCTGTGTTGTTTATAAACTGTAAATGTATATATATATATATATAAAAATATATATAGTACATATATTGTATATTTTATATATTCATTGCATTTCCTATTTCTAGATTTTTAGTTTCCTAATAGATATAGCTTCATTTGCTTCCATCCCAAACTGAGCTAGTCTGGCAATTTTTTATTTTGGGGGTAATGCTCTCAAAATGTTTGGGGGGAATTTCAACCCACTACACTCTAAAAGTAAATTCTGATTACATTACTTTGCATTTTCATGACAGAACTAGGTGTTAATTGCTAGAGTTGGTTCTGTATACATCTGTCTTCTTCCTGACTTCCTTCTCATTCCTACTGTGTAACAGTAAATTAAAAAAAGTGAACACAGTCTGGAGGCAAAATAATTGCTTTGTGTCAGGCCAAACAACTATTGAAACCATGAAGAGAACTTGTTAGAAACTTTGTTGAACAATGTCTTTAAATGCTTACATTGGAGGGAATTTATGAGACAGAGTCATATGTCAGATTCTGTAGAATCTTCCCAAGCACCTGATGACCTGTGGAAAAGAATGGAAGACATTTGGCAGAGAAAAAAATCTAGCAAGAACTTATTTAAATTCTTCTCCTTAGTCAGCTTTACTATGTGAAGTTTTGTGTTCCAAAACTTGCACTGACAGAGGTCAATATCCCTCTGGATAGGCAAGCTTATTTTGTCGTTGCAAGTTTGCACACAGAAACAATTACACAGGATGAACTGTATTTGGAATAATGGTCTCAAGAGATGCCATCAAGAGATGGCAGCTGGATCCTCCTGACGACCTCATCACCTGTGGAAAGGAATCAAAGAAATTTCTTAAGGGTCCTAAGGAGGTCATCTGACCCAATGCCTCAAGCAGGGCCACCTACAGCAAGCTATCTATATGGCTTTTGGATATTTCCAAGAAGAGAGACTCCACAACATATCTAGATGACCTGTACCAGTACACAGTCACCTTGACAGTGAAAAAGTTTCTTGATATTCAGAGGGAACCCCTGTGTTTCAGTTTGTGCCTAGTTTCTCTGATCCTGTGACTGGGCACCACTGAAAAGAGACTGCCTCTATCTATGGGGCCAGTGTTTTAAGATCTTGAACAATGGTGTAGACAGTGGGATTGAGTGCATCCTCAGTTTGCAGGTAACATGAAGCTGAGAGGTACAGTTGACACCCCTGAGGGATGGGATTCCAGAGTGACCCAGACAAGCTTGAGAAGTGGGCCTATGTGGAACCCCATGAGGTTCAACAAGGCCAAGTGTAATGTCCTTCACCTGGGCTGGGGAAGCCTCCAGTATTAATACAGGCTGGGAGATGAATGGATTTAGAACAGCCCTATGGAGAAGGACTTGGGAACACGGATGGATGAAAAACTGAACATAAGCCTGCAATGTATGCTTGCAACCCGGAAGGCCAACCATATCCTGGTCACAGGGATGGAGCATCTCTCCTAGGAGGACAGGGTGAGAGGATTTGGGTTTCTAAGCCTGGAGAAGAGGAGTCTGGGGAGACCTTATTGTGTCCTTTCAGTACTTGAAGGAGGCATGTAAGAAAGATGAGAACAAATTTCAGTATGGCCTGTAGTGACAGGATAAGTAATCATAGTTTTAAATAAAAGAAAGTAGACTCAAATTAGACATAAGAAAGAAATTTTCACAGGATGGGGGTGCTGAAGCACTATCACAGGTTTCCCAGAGAGGTGGTAGATGTCCAGGTCAGGTTAGACAGAGCTCTGAGCAACCTGATCTAGGTGAAGATGTCCCTGCTCATTGCAGACTGATTGGTTGCCTTCCAAACCAAACAATTTTATGATTCTATTCTCTTTGCATCCTCTGTTCTGGTATATATGTATATAAATCAATGTGATCCCTCTGAGCCTTCTTTTCTTTGGGCTGAACAGTCTCCTCTCCCTCAGACTCTTCACAGGAATGGTGCTCCATTCCCCTCATTATCTTTGTAGCCCTTTGTTGGACCCTCTCAAGTATGTCCATATCTCTCTTGTACTGGAGAGCCAAGATCTGGACACAGTACTCCACATATGGCCTCATGGATAGTTACATACTTAACAGACTCAGGGTGGCTTAATTCAAGAAACAGTGTCATCTTTATAACACAGTTTCTGGGGACTGAATAAGCTACAATGACAACGATGACAAAAAGGAAAAAGGAAGGCTTGGATTGATACAGTTCTGCTAGTGGCATATCTGGAAAAAAAATCCTTGCACTATGTGCAGTGTCTCTCATGTTTAATATATGAAAGAGAGAGAAAATGTAATTAATTAATAGGTGGAGAATAGAGAAAAGCACAAAAGAATAGACTGGACTTGGGTTCTCAAAAGTATGGAAAAATCTTCCCTAAATGAAACTCAAGAATTGTCTCCTTTAAGTGGCCTCACTTATCAGTGGTTTCATTTAGTAAAAAATTCTGTAACCTCATCAAAATGTGATACTGTTATTAATGGACAAATACAATACTCCAGTGATTAATTTTTCAAATACCTTTACTTTTCACAAAAGTGAACCATCAATATGACATTCATAGATGCAGACCAGCTGATTAGCTTATTGGCCTAATATTTGGAGGCAAGATTAAATTATTATTTTCAAAGTGTTGTACTTGCTGCGAAGTGGCAAGTCTAGTAAGATACCTTGAGTTCTTGAGTATTGCACTTGATTTGTTGATTCTATCTGAGAATCCAAGAGGAAAGTGAGAAAAAGATGCAAATTATTTCTTGTTTCTCTTCTACGTTGTAAAACATGAACTCATCACACATACATAAATATTCATCAAAAATTATTTTGCAAATCATTATTTATGTTTTCGGTGTCTGTCAGTGCATCCTGATGAGTGGCAGCCATTAATTTCTAATACAAATTTTTGCATGCTCAGCATATATGCCATTTCACACAGAACAGTAAATTATTAAAGCTAAATTCAGAAGTTTTTAATTAGCCAAATTTTCACTACAGTCAGCAAGGAGTTTTTCAAACCACCTGCCCACAAAATTGTGAGAACATATGACCTTTTATTCTCTTTTCCTCCCAAGCAGTACTTGTGCAACAGATATTCTCATTAAATTCAGAAAACATTTTATTTCTACTTAAACAAATAAAATCTGAATAATAAACCAGACAGGATGTCCTCAAAAGTCTAGAGCAGCCGAGCAACATGATGTAAAGCTGTCATTTCCTACACTTCTCCCATTCACATTTCAAGTGATCTGTGAAGTATTGTCAGTATGCTGAGGCAACTGTTCTAAGCAAATGACACTGATTCAGATTCAAGGATGACATAAAAACATCCAGATGGCATTCATGCTTTACATCAGATAAATTATATCTTAAAATTCAGAATGCTGGTCACAGTATCTGATATAATATCAGTAAATAGGAAAAAATAGATTGGCAATGGGTTTTCAAAACAGAAGCATTCATATGTCTTGTTTGTTTGAGAGACAGTAACATGTACCATAGGCTATAATAAAGATCTGAAATATAATCAGAGTCACCTGAAATAATTATTGCCCCTTGCTGAATCTAATATAATTGAAATGAAATAAGAAGGAACTGTAAGAGTTTTTTTGACCAGCTGCAATACACATGAGAAAGATCCTCTAATGAATGAACTGAATGTGATTTTGAAAGAAATTTTCTCAGGAGAAATCTTCTTATCTTCTTCAATTCATGTTAGTAAAAGGGGAGTATTATCTTATGCTACCAACACATCCAGTAATTACGTTCAAAGGACACTGAAGAATTGTCATTCTCTGCAAAAGTCAAAACTCAGAGGTTCATTCACTTTCAAGACCTGACATTTTGGGGTAGGTGAGGGAAACAGTCTAAAAAAAGTGCTCATAAATAAACTGGTGCTTAAGAGTAATGTCCTATAATAGGAAAAGAAACCCTTACTGGTAGCAACTCAGGAAATACTACCCATAAACTACAAGTCACAAGGTGGGAAAACTGCAAAGATGTAAACAAGCTAATTAAGATATGTTTCAGTGTATATTGAATATTAATGTACCACTGAAAGTTAGTAATATTTTAAAGCTAACTTGTTCATTATGTCTGCAGCTAGTAAGAGTATAAACCCATGCACATTTGATCTGAATATCATCTTAAAGCAAGATTATTCAGACTTAAACAGAACACTTAAAAACATTCTTCTACAAATTCATTTTTATGCAATCATCATTAGCATGATTAAGAACCCTTTGTTTCCAAAGACTACTCAGTAATTAAAGATTAGTTTAAGTGTAGTGATAATGATTTATTATAGTAGACAGACAGAAGAGCTATTGTTAAACTTTCCATTACTTTTGTAAAATGGAACAATTTCCTACAAACATTTTACTAAAGAGGATTACTGGAACAGTTATGATGTTCAAATAAAGTATTTATTTCCTCAAACATTCAATACATGCTGTAGCAATATTTATTATGCATAACATTAGAAAGACAGTTCAAGATATCTTAATTATTTTGGATGAGCAGATTAATAGTAGAAAACTTGGTGGGGTCTGTTTTGTCTATATGGAGACTAATCTAAAAGGATATTCTGCCATAACAGTTCTTACCCTTCCTGCTTTAATGTAGAAGAAATGATATGAAGAAAAACTCATGGGAGCAGAAAGATATAAGCATCCTTTGTCACCACCCCCCACTTCCCTCCCAGCCCACATATACATAAATCTGCATAGCAAGCTTTGGAAAGCCTCAGTTTTTAATCACTTCTTTTTCACTTGATTTTAACATAAAATACAAATGTTTGAACAACATGTTGGAACATGTTGAAGTGATGATCTCATTCCCTTCTACAACACAGGGAGCGAATCCACCATTGGCAGAGTATGGACAGCAGTGTAAATCTACAAGTTTTGTTCTTTGGCTTCAGTCTAATTTCAGAGAACTAAAGCAGATACTGAGTAACAGTTATTTCTTCCTGATTTCCATCACAATATTCTGTTAAAACTGGCCAAAGAATATAGATTAGAAGAGTTTGTAGCATCAAGGGCAAATAGAGTTTTTCTTGGCTTGCCTTCTTGGAGCAATATAAGCTTATTCAAGTGCGTTGTTTAAAGAAATTTTTAAAAAATATGTTTTTTTAGTTGCACCATCAGAAATTTTCTGCTCCAGGGATTCAAAATCCCATTGTATAAATGGTCAGGAATAGATTTTCTAATCTGTGGCTACAAACCACGGATTTACCTGTCATAACACCAATTAAGGATTATAAATGCACCAATACTTCTCAGCTGAAGAATGAAGGAATCTTGTGGGTGGATGGAAGTCTACTTATTTATTTACTTATTTAATTAGAGGAGAGTAAATCGTGGTAGTGTTCCACATAAACATTATCTTCTCTTTAGAAGAACTAATGCATACTATTCTTCACTGTAGTAGGAAAAGGATGTATCATAATAGCAAATATAAAAGAAATACAAATATTATTGAAGTATGTTAAATAACGGAAACACTGAGTAGTTGCAATTTATTAACTGTAAAGATAATGAATTTTACTGGCTATTTTTGTGTACTGAAATTATGGTGGTACCGTGTGAGCTCTGTAGTGGAAATAAAATACAATACATATAATTAACATTTGAGATAAAAACATGTTAAACTGACAGTAAGAAGAAACATACTGCTAGCTACAGTACCTCATTTCCAAGTTACTATGCAGTTAACTACTTTCAGTAGCACTGCTGCAGTTCTCAATCTTTTGGTGTTTCAATTTCATGTCCTTTTCAGGACTTAACACCTCAGCCATCATGCGTGGCTGAAATGTGATCTATGTAAGATAAATTTAAAACTGTATCTTAGACTGGTATTCAAATCTATTTAATTGTGTCCCACATAGTTCTTCTTTGTTCTTATTTATTTTTTTAAATTATTTTATTTTCTTTTAATAAAGCTAGACCAATGTCACAAATTAAATGCAACTTCTAGGACAATGTTTTTCATTAGCATGGTGACTCCCATAACTCAACCCTGCCATTTCTCAAGACACTTTTGATAGAAAGCTTGCAATTGCCTCAGCATGTTTTTTTCCACCTGGTCGCCTTTATTTCCTTATTCTCACAATCCAAAGATTTCTTGTTAGATTAACCAGCTTCTCAACTTAGTTGTAAAACAGTTCATCTGAAACTTTTGAATCTGTTAAATCCAGATGTAATTGCTTTTTATTATGTTTTAAAATTATATTTTAAGAGTTCTTTTTGATAGATATAAAAGGAAAGCTACCTCAAGAGCTCATTCTGTGGTAAGTGAATAAGTAATATATTTAAAATTCAGAAATAGGCTACAGAGCATTGATAGTGGATCTAACTAATATTTTATACATTAAGACTTTATAATTTGACTGCAAGATGTAAATTCATGATAGACCTTACTAGCAGAGTAGATTTTAAAGTGTGTATATATATATTAGTACTAGAATTAATCACAGCATGACAGTCTCTGTTGAAGTAAGAATAGGGGGTAAATTAGTTTTGAAAAAACAGTAGGGTGAACACTCTGGGTTTTTTCCTTTTTCTTTGATTTCCTTATTTTTGCAAAAGGCCTGAGTCTTTCACTCAAAACAAACAAACAAAATCTTCCTCTCCCAGGTAGTTATACAGAATGTATTGACTTATTTAGACCAATTTGAACTTGCAGATCTCAGAATGAAGGAAGGCTTCAATGTCTGTGAAATCTGAACATCATTTGACTGTGATAGTCATCATATCTTTGAATAGTTGTGTTTTAATTCCTCAGAATCACAAAATGAGAATGATGATAAATTCCCTGCTTGTATTACAGAAGCTCTGATCAGTGCCCAGCAAATGGTTTTCTGTTTATATGGTTGTTATATTGTTGTTGGTGGTTTTTTCACAGTGCCTTTAAAATTAGTGCTTTGATACAAGACAGGAAGGGATTCTGTGAAATTCAGTTTCATAAACACACATTTAACACAAAGAATTCCAGAGCATTTATTAAATAAAATAAATTAAAAGCATTTTCACTTTTATGCCAACATTGGACACCTCTGAGTTTCATTAGCTTCCTATGAGTTTCTGTGTAGAACTAATGCATTAAGGATTAAACTGCTTAAAGCATAAAGGTTTAAACTGCTCTGGCTAGGCTCTTTCTTTTCTTGTACCATATTGCTTTGGATGTGTTAACCGGAAATTTCTGGTGTAGAGCTTCTTCTACGTAATCAGCTGTCAGACTGTGATTTATGAGCATTTGACTCAGGTTTGGGTTTGTGTTTTTCTTGTTTGTTTTTTGTTGGGTTTTTTTCCCTTCCCATCTTGTTCTGCTACAACTCATGTCTTTATCTCATGGTCTCATTATAAAATCCATCTTTTCACCTGTGCAGCTTTAGAGAGGCTGAGTGAAAAGCATCAACATGATTGCTGTCTTCTAGTGAGCATGCATTCAGAGTGGCTGGTTAATCCACTGTGTGGCAAATGAATGTGTGCAATCACATTTATGCCATGGGTATAAGGGATTAGAATCCTTTGCATTGTATTATTTTAATTAAAAAGAAATAATCAGTCATACATAATGTCAGATGAGGTCTCACAAATCTGTTAGGAAGTGACAAATTAGCCAATATATTATTATAGAACAGAAGAAGGAAAAGCAGTAATTTCAGTATTGTATTCTACATGCATATTGGATTTATCTGAACAGTGGTGGAATTTTTTATGAATATTAATCAAATAATAGTAATTTTTAGAAGCTTTAAATAAATAACTTTTGTATGGTAACCAGAGATACAATCAATATTTTTCATTCATCAAAAGCAGTATTTAATGAAAAAACAGCCATATGCCTTTATGTTATTTGAATTTGAAGGACAAGTAGCAAACTTTGTTAAAATTACTATTTCCCATCTCCCCTATAGTGGATTGCTAGCAGGTTTCATTGCATTTATTTGGATTAAAATAATTATAAACATTAATAAAGTTTCTGGTGAATCTAATATCTTTTAAAAAATATATGGAATATAAACTTACCTAAAAACAAAGTAAATAAATAGTAGTAGAATAGAATAGAATAGAATAGAATAGAATAGAATAGAATAGAATAGAATAGAATAGAATAGAATAGAATAGAATAGAATAGAATAGAATAGAATAGTATTTCAGTTGAAAGGGACCAACAATAATCACCTAGTCCAACTGCCTGACCAATTCAGGGCTGAAAAAAAGCAAAAGTAGGACATACTATTAAGAGCACTGTACAAATGTCTTAAAAAACTGACAGACATGGGACACTGACCTCCTCTTTTTGAAGCCTGTTACAGTATATGGCCACCCTCTTGGTAAAGAAATGCTTCCTACTGTCCAGTCTGAACCTCTCACCATGCAATTTTAAATCATTCTTCTATGTGCCCTATCACTGGATATGACTCCACTTTTCCTCAGAAATCTGTAGAGAGCAATTAGGTTACCCCTGAGCTTCCTTGTCTACAAACTCGACAAACCTGGCATCTTTATCCACTCCTCATAGAACATGACTTCCATCCCTACCTGACATACTCTTCCTGACATACTCAAGTATTTTAAATGCATCCAGGGGAATACTTTTGAGATGGTTTCCTGGATATGTTGCAAGTCATAATTAAAAACTTTTTTTTTTTTTTTACTAGCATCTAAACACATCAAGCAGCTCAGATAAACCAAAATAAATGGTTGCCTCATGTTAAGGCAAAAACTTTGTTCTGGATGCGTTGAGTTTGCATCTTGGCATTTTGGTAGTGAGGAAGAGGGTTACTGTCATGGGCTCCTGTAAGAAGCTTCAAGAAGCTTCTCCACCTCCAAGCCAGACCTGCCTCTGACCAAAGCTGAGCCAATCAGTGCTCCATAATAATATCTTTTGGAGGAGAAAACCTGTTAAGCAGATCATTTTGTTTGGGGAGTTCTTTTTGTTTGGGAGAAAAATTGTGGGAAATAGACAAGCACGCAGACACCTAGGACAATGAGGAAGGTGAGGAAGGAGTAGGTGAAGCCCACCAGAGCAGTGTTTCTCATTCAGCCTATGATGAGATGACAGGCAGAGCCCTTGAAGCATTCAGAGATGAACAGTGGAGCAGAACCCTGCTTGCAGTCCATGGACAACCGAATGCCAGAGGAAGGGAACCAGTCCCAAAGGAGGTCATTACTCTGAGGGAAGCCTGCACTGGAGCAGTCCATTGCTGAGAGAACTGTAGCCCATGAAAGTTTCCCATGCCCTTGGAGGACTGCCTCCAGTGTGAGGGCACCACATTGTAGCAGGGTAGAACTCTGAGGAATTTTCCCCCTGAGGAGGAAGGAGTGGCAGAAATAATATGGAATGGACTGGGATTGACTGCAGCTGTCATTCCCTGCCCTACTGCACTGCTGGGAGAGGAGGTAGCAAAGGTAGGTGCAGGAAGAAGCAAAGGTGGGAGTAAATGTATTTATCACAGTTCTACTTGCTCTGATTCAGCTGGTAAATTGGTGGTGGTTCTGCTCTTCAATTTTTCCCCCACCCCGAGTTGAGTCTGTCAGTGACTGAACCCTCCCTGCCCTTTATCTCAACTCTCCAGCATTTTATTTCCCACCCCCCTTGCAGAGTGGGTAGGAATGAGCAATTTACTGCATGGTGTTTAGGGCTGTTTGAGTGGATTTAAAGCACAACACTCATCTGCATCCTTGTTGGATCATTTTTGTTTGGGTTCAATCAGAATAAGAAATTGAATTTATTTAAAACAAATGTTGGTGCAATAATTTCTTCCTGATCCAGTGAAGACTTTGATGTTTTTATGTAGGGTTGGAATAGTTATACTTTCCTCTCTATAGACAGTATAATGATAAGAAATTTAAAAACTGAGAGGACAAAACTACTGGTTTCCCTAACCCTTATTTTTTTCTTTGAATTTTCTACTATATATTATTTTTTAAAAAATGAACAAAATCAAGCAGTTGATACACTCTTTCTTTTGAAAACAAGGATATTACTATTCTACCTCTTTACTGAGATATTGAGATAACAATTGGTATAGTTATAGAACTTAAAAGACCTGTCAGTCTATTTCTATGTCTTTGTGGAATCTTATATTAAAAACCCAAACATTTATTTGGGCCTAGTAAGAGTAGCATTATATACTCCCTCAGCTAGCTGTAATGCTGCAGTTTCCAATACAAATGGTTTCCTAAATTCTGTTGATATCACTGCTGTGCTTGTCCTCATTTATAATTGGTTTTAAGGTTCACATAGGAAATACTTCTCTTTGATGTTTTCACAAGTGGGAAAAAAATGTGCCTTTCTGTGCATATCTCAACAGAAGGTAAACATTTTTAATAGCATGTGGGATTGATAATTAGAGCTAATTGTGGCTTTATTGACCTATCTTGACAGTAAGTCAAAACTTGCTTTCTTCACAAAGTGAGGGTTTGTTTGTATGATTAACGTATTCACTGAACCTCAGTGGCAGTGAGTTGTTTGACTGCAATCCTCTGAATTTATTAGTTTATATTTCATAACTTCTTATCTCTGAGTGGAAACTCAGGCTCATCATTATGTACTGGAATATATACATTCTTATTCTCTTGCTGTCTACAAAATCAGAAAGTCGAACAAAGTCTATAGTGAATTAAGGATCTGAATATCATGGATAAATTGTTCTCTGTACAAATATAGAAAAAAAGTCAAAAGGGAGTTCTGAAATCCCATTATCTTAAGGGTAATGCTGATATTCTGTACAAATAGCTAAGATGAAATTATGGACTTTTCCATAGGAAAAAAAAAATCTCATTTAACTAGACAATTTTTTTTTCTCAAATTTTTATTGTGGTTCTATTAAAAAAATCCTGTAGAGTGATGAATATACCCAGCCAGCAACAGGGCATCATGCAGGTTGTTGTTCATTCCTACCCTACACTGGTGGGATGGGCAGGAGAAAATATATAAAAAAGACTCAAGAGTTGAGACAAAGGAAAAGGAGGACTCACTCCCCAATTATGGTCAGGGGCAAAACCCAGACAACATGGGGAAGTAAAATAGTTTACTTTAAACAAAACCACCACAAAATCACTCATTGAATCTGAGTAGGATAGTGGTAACTACAACCAGATCTTAAATAAATGCACCTTCCCCACCCCTCCCTTCTTCCCAGACCCAACTTCGCTGCTTCTTCCACCACAGCAGTGCATCAGGACAGAAAATAGGGGCTGTGGTCTGCCCACTGTATGCTAATATAGAAAGAAATCATGTACTTACAGAGCCATTAACTTCTTCTGGTCAATAAAAAGCATCCAGAAGTTAGAAAATGTGTCTCCTCAAGGGAAGGAGTCATCAGTTTTACTTCAGCTCTGTAAGAATTTGGTTATTTCCCCAGATAATTTAATTATTTTCCTATACTTCCAACTGAATTCCTTCATGCCTTTTTTATTTTCTGAGGGTTTCATAACCATGTTTGAGGGAATAATTTAACCTCCTCATCTGCTTTGTTTGTCTCCTCCCATTCTTTGTTCCTTTCCAATCCCTTAATTCATTTAATGACTTCCTAAGTAACATCTCTATTAAAGCCACATAGAGTAATAAATTTTGTGTTAATTTTCCCAAAGGCTATGCAAACCTAAACCTGTAATCTCCAAGATATTTGGGCTTTTCACCTGGGCTTTTCCAGAAGGTATGCATCTTTATGTAACCTAATGTAGAGGATGAATTGCAAAATATTTTCTCAATACAGACTCATACAGAAATCTCTGAAAATGAAATGTCGGTGAATGTTTCACTCAGTTACAGAGTGAATCCTATAAGGCTTTCGGAAACTGACTGTGAGCTGTGGTGTTTTCATTAGGTACAATTTTGCAACAATTCACTCAGTCAGTCAAATGTAGAACGTATTTTCAGATTTTAAACAATTGTTAGTTTGAAAAGAGCCAAGAAAGATCTTATTCACACTTCTTTACATGTGATGGTGCTGCACAGTTCTTTTCTTTCACCTATTGACTGGAAAAGCTAACTTGTATAAGTCATTGCTAGAAAATTTTACAAATATGCTCTCCCTTCCGAAATCATATGTATCAGAAATACCCTTTTCCTACTCTAGGAGAGAACATCTGTGGCAGTTTTTACCATAGTCCTTTTTTTACAATATTGTCACCAGAAAAAAACTAGGTAAAAAATTTTATGAGCCACTATCAGATCTAGTAAGTGACTACTGTTGTGGGAGAGAAACTATAAACTGTGGTGATTTGATGGCTTCAGGGAAGAGATGGACAAGACTAAAGCCTTAAGAGCTGTTAACAGTTGCTAAGTGATCCTAGTAACCATAGAGGCATTACTAACTACAGTATATACCCATGCTAAAAGTCTAGGCTTGTATTACCAAAATCTTTAAAAGTGATAACAATGCCAACTGAAAAAGCTTATTATCACTTCATATACCTGAAATGAGTGACTAATTAAAAACTGCAAATAAGAAAGACTACTTGTGCGCTGCTATGCATGCACTAACAGATCCTGAATCGTAAGACAATGTAGGTTGAAAGTCATCCTTGGAGATCTCCTGGTGTAAGTCTTCAAAACAGAGCAAATTTAGAACAGGCTGCTCTGGGCTATACCCAGATGAGTTTTGAAGAGTTAAAAACTGAGATTCCACAAACTCTCTTAACCCATTACAGTATTCGACCCTTCTTAAGGAGAAAAATACTTTTCCCTATATCTAATGACAATTTTCAGTGTTCCAACTAATCTCTCATCTATTAGTCCTCACCTGTGAGATACTTTTGTCCCTTCTTTCGCCTACGTTGCCCGGATCTCTTCATATTTCTCCCCTCCTTTCCTTTCTCCTCCTTCATTTACCACTCAGGTAGCTGAAGAGAGCTGAAAGATCTGTGTTTAGTCTTCTAAAACTGATGAAACTCAGTTATCTCAATCTCTTCTCATATCCTGCTGAGTTCAAAGGAATGCAGTATGTGTGAGGTAAGGGCTGATGACAAGAATGAGAAAGCTTTTCCAAATCATAGTCTTATATTCTGAGTTGAATAGTTGGGCTGCAATATTTATACACAATTTTCTACAAGACTGGCAGGGATTTTGACATGACAGTCAGAATTTCACAAGCATCCAGCCATCTCAAGCTCTGCAGCATCTACAGCAAACTATTTATACCCAAGAAGACAACCTACCAAGCTGTTAGAATTTCATGACTTTCAGAAAAACTATCTGAATTACAAAATAACATCTACAAAGGGAAAAGAATGTGAATCAAAGACCCTGAATTGTAAAGCAGACAGAGACTTATGACAGAATACACAAGTTGGCTGAAGTCAAATATCAGGCTCCAGGGTAAACCAAAAATTCTAATTCCTAAGATTTCTGAACAGCTTGGTAAAATGACAAGAATACTACATGCCTAAGAATATGAAATATACACTGCCTTTCTAAACAACAGGACTTTGTCAAAATTTATTTCCTCTTTTAAAGTTGCCAAGAAGCAGTTCCACGATCTGGTCCACAATACCCTAAAGAACTGAATGATTAACCAATGGGGATGCACACCGCTAGCATATTGTAAAGCCTGTTAGGGATATCCACATGTGTGTCAGCATCTTACACTTTAAAAAAAGGGTGAGACCCTGAGAGGTAAGGATTTGGATTGGAAGGGACTTCCAAAGGTTAACTAGTCCAACGCCCCTGCATCCTCCATTAGATAAGGTTGCCCAGAGCCCTGTCAAGCTTGACTTTAAATATCTCCAGGGATGGGGCTTCAACTACTTCCCTGGGAAACCTGTTACAGTGTTCCACCACCCTCATGATAAAGAACTTCCTCGTAACTTCCAACCTACTCATCTTTAATTTCAAACCTTTGCACCTCATCCTATCATCACAGGCTTTTGTAAACAGTTGCTCTCCAGCCTCCTTGTAGGCTCCCTTCAGGTACTGGAAAGCCACTATTAGGTCTCACCAGAGCCTTCTCTTCTTCAGACTGAACAACTCCAGCTCCCTCACAGATGTTCCATCCCCCTCCTCTGGACATGCTCCATCAGGTCCTTGTCCTTCTTGTGTTGAGGGCACTAGACCTGGACACAGTGCTCCAGGTGAGATCTTACCATAGCAGAGCAAAGTGGCAGAATCAACTCTCTTGATCTGCTGGCCACACTTCTTTTGATGCAGCTCAAGATGTGATTTGCCTTCTGGGCTGCAAGTGCACAATGTTGGCTCGTGTCCAGCTTCTCATCAGCCAGCATCTCCAAGTCCTTTTTTGCAGGGCTACTCTCAATTTCATCATCCCCTAGCCTGTACTGATATCTAGGATTACCTCAACTTAGATAAGGGACTTTACACTGCCTCATTGGACCTCATGAGATGCTCCTTAGCTCATCTCTCCAGCCTGTCCAAGTCCTTCAAACATCAGCCACACTACTTAGCTTTTAAAAAATTTGGAACTCTTCATGAATTTACATGTTATCTTTGCACAGGAGCCATGCTAATCTTCTCCATATCATTCCAATTTTAGTATCCACAAACTTGCTGAGGGCGCACTCAGTCTTGCTATCAACATAATTGATGAAGATATTGAACAGCACTGATGCCTAATAATGGATAGTAGTTCATGGTTTGACAAGTTGTGGCACACTGTGCAACATAACCAGTCTTAACTCTGGAAGGCAGCATCCCTCAATTGACTTCCTGTCAGAATTGTCAATAGACCTTTCAGTGCCTTTTAGCAGGGAGTCTTCCAGTAGGAGCACACACTGTTTCTTTTTGTGATATCTTCTGTGTGCTGTTGGTTTATTTGCACCTTGTGGGCCTTAATCCTGTGTGTCTAGATAGTTTAAACTTCCTACCTGTTTTCAGTTGAGATGTTGGAGGGTGGAGGCAGTGGAGGAGATCTGCATTGGTAGGACACTAGGTTTCATGGTGCTTCATCCTCACTGGTGTCTGTTGCTGAACTTGGTTCTGAAGCCACCTACCAACCTCTGCCTCTGCTCCTCTAACACTGCACATCCTAGTTACTGGTTCCTGTAACAGCCACTTGATGTAACAAGTCATCCACATTAGCACACCTTGTGTAAGTAATTACTTTTCCCCCAGGAGAAGGGTTTGGGCAGTCACTGCAGCCTACTGCCTATACTGAAGTTTCCTCTGTTACCAGTTCTGTCTGGGTGATACCTCAGACATTACTGGGGCTTTCACTGAAGAAGCAGTGGTTGTTGTCCTGAGGTGAGTACCCACCATTTCTGTAGAGCCAAACTAGCTGCTGACATAGCTTCTGAGCCTTCCCCAACTTCCTTGCCTGCTCGAACTGCCATGCAAACTACCGCAGATGATGGCAGTAGGTGATCTTGGATTCAGCCGGATTACATCAGTAAAACAATGTAAATTTCATGTTTGACCTTTGTTTCAACAATTCTTATGGCATTTCCACTGACATCATCAATTCGTGATTAAGATGGACTTAAAAAGGAGTTTATGCTGATAAATAGGAGCATTACATTCAAAGACAGTGTAAACATTAGTAACATTTAAATGATAGACTTATTTCAAGACTCCAGGCCCTATATTCAACACAGGTAAACAAAACATTTGTTTAAATAATGTTCAAATAATATCCATTACAGTGCTTTATCTGTATCCTATTTCTACATTTTCAAAAATTTAAAGATTTAGGCATATTTATAAACCAGAATCTGACACTGACCATTAGGCTTGGCAGGCATGGAACTTTAAAAACAGAAGTGTTCTAAATATGAAAGTTTGGACAGAGTTTTCAGGGTTGAATATTAAAGAAGACTTGGGTAAGTAGCCCTTATAAGAGCAAGATTAGTACCACACCTATATGCAGTAAATACCCATGAAAGATATAAAATTGTTTTGTCATCTGTAGTATTTCATATGAATAAGATTTTTGGTAGTGATTCTCTGACAATATTTATCAGTTCTTCATACTCTCATCTTACATATATTTCTCTCTAGAAAGGTAGATAGATTGAGGCACTATACACCTCAAACCATTGTAAGATTTTTTTTTTTTTTTTTTTTTAGAAAGGAACATTACAACAATAATGCATGGAAGGAGAGTTGAAACAACAAGCTGCTGCTTTTGAACTGTTTATAGAAGACAGTATACAAAACAATCATATTGGGGCCTTTACACACTCACTCCTTATTTATATATATATTGTTTCACTGTATATATGTGGAAAAACATACTGTATTTGCATTTGTATAGTGAAATGCACACATAGTGCAGATAATTTAAAGGAATAGAATAGAATAGAATAGAATAGAATAGAATAGAATAGAATAGAATAGAATAGAATAGAATAGAATAGAATAGAATTAACCTATAAAATACCTATTTTACTGCTATAGAGAAAATATCATTAAAGTTTTTATGGAAAGAGTTGTTAAGGCTTTTCAAGTAAAATTGAAAGCTTATTTCACCAAGCTATTTGTAGAAAGAATGTTCTGTCCTCTGGGTTCTGTGTCAAGAAGCAGAAGAATCCTCAATTGAATTTTCTACCGCTTTTATTCCTGTTGCCTTGGCATCCTGTATTAGCTGTTCAGGGTATTATACACACCCCAATGATAGATGAAGGGGCATTTTGGGGTGATTTTTCTTTTTCTTAAAAAAAAAAAAAAAAAAAAAAATAAAAGGAGAAGTAAAAGAAGAACTCATTTTCTTTTATTTCCAATAAAAAGGAAAACTGATGAAGGACAGTTCTGTTCTTACATCATGTCACTGGAACTTTTAAGGACAGCTCTTAAAGAAAGACAGGAAGGGAAACAAGAAAGGTAAGAAGGAAGAAAGGGGAAGGAAGGGAACAAGAAACAAGGAAGATGAGAGTGAGAAATGGTATTACTAATAGCAACAGAATTTTCCATTATTAGTTAATTAATCAGATTAAATCAAATTCAAATTAAAATAATTGTGTTTTATTAAAAGAACATGAAAGGTATTTACCAGGATTACTAGTCAACGTTTTGTATATAATTCCTTCCTCATTATGCTAACAAAACTGACTATGCTTTTTTTAAGGCACAATAAATATTACAATGCATTGTAAAAATAAATATTGATAAACTGAAAGTTCAAAAATTATAAAATAGGCTCTAAGCATATTGGTCAGAATAAGTAATTAAATGCTAAAGGAAAACTTTTTTTTTGCTAAACATCATGAAATAAAACTTTAAAAAATATGTCAGGACTATGCATCTATATCTACACCACATCTTGAAAGTTTCATGAGGATTGTCTAAATATCTATTTGCTAATGACTACAAAAGAGGCAACATCTGCTCCACAGCTACTAGAGAACCTCAGTACAGGGTTTTCTTGAAGATCTTCATATTCCTTGGAAATTCCTCCACAGTCATGCTCCCTTTGTCGGGATTTCACCAAGAAAATCTCAACAAACTTAGCTGAAAGAGCAGAATGGGTTTGAAAATTCTTTTCTTTCTCAGGTTCTGAATATTCAAAATTCAAAAATAAAATTAAGATCTGTGTGATTTACTTATTGGATCCTATATCATCCCAAATATTCAGCATCTTGGTTCATCTAGACAAGTCATAGCAGTTTTGGTAATTCATTAATGACGAATCTTCTGAAACTCACAAAACCGTGATTACTACTGATAAGAGTAAAATACTAGACAGAATCCAAAATGACTATAAAATACCCCCCCCCCAAAAAAAAAAAGGTACTTAACCCAAATACAGTTGTGACTTTTTCAATTAATCTCATCCCCAAAATTCTCAAGTTTGGAGAATATGGGGTTTATACTGTTTTAAGGTACTTTAATTTTGGAAGCATGACAGCCTCACAATTTAAGGTACATATTAAGTACTACTTCATATACTTTTTCTCCTATGAAGTTTTGCTTATGCCTTACATTGGGAGTGCTAATAATCATTACATTCTCTCAAGGAGATGGAAACACTAGAATACATATTGGACCACAATCATAAAAGTGTGCTAGTATCAGCTGCAAAAAAAATACCTTGGATATAAAAAAATAAAATTAATAAATTACCTAGAGTGATTCATTTCAGTTGCCTGAATACCGGCATCGAATAAATACAATACACTAGGTTGAAAGAGATCTTCAAGATCATCGCATCCAACCCATCAACCAATCCAACCCATCTAAACAACTAAACAATGGCACCAAGCACCCCATCAAGTCTCCTTCTGAACACCTCCAATGAAGGTGACTCCACCACCTCCATGGGCAGGCAATTCCAATGGGCAATCACTCTCTCTGTATAGAACTTCTTCCTAACATCCAGCCTAAACCTGCCCTGGCACAGCCTGAGGCTGTGTCCTCTTATTCTGGTACTGGCTGCCTGGGAGAAGAGACCAACCTCTGCCTGTCTACAACCTCCCCTCAGGGAGTTGTAGAGAGCAATAAGGTCACCCCTCAGTCTCTTCTTCTCCAGGCTAAGCAACCCCAGCTCCCTCAGCCTTTCCTCGTAGGGCTTGTGTTCCAAACCCCTCACCAACTTCATTGCCCTTCTCTGGACACGTTCCAGCAAGTCAACATCCTTCCCAAACTGAGGGGCCCAGAACTGGACACAGTACTCAGAGTGCGGCCTAACCAGTGCAGTGTACAGGGGCAGAATGACCTCCCTGCTCCTGCTGGCCACACTGTTCCTGATGCAGGTCAGGATGCCATTGGCCCTCTTGGCTGCCTGGGCACACTGCATTTAGGATAACACTGCAATTTAGGATAACCTAAGCTATCTTGTTTGACACATGCTAGTTCAGAAAGGTTGAGGTCTACTGTATGTCTTGTGCAATATCTGTCACATAATCTAGGACATAGCAAATAAAACTGGTCACCTGGCAAATAAACCCTAGATTTTGAAAAGTCCATACTTCCTTAGCTCACTAATCTAAGTGAGGCTTCTTCTTCCACATTCTGTGAAGCAGACAGAAGCACTTCTAGACAATCACTGAGAGAGGTGCAATAGCTTTCTCTCTAGAGATGCTAGAAACTCTTCATTGATTTTACAGGCAACACAATACGCATATTATTCAACTCACTTATAATTTTTGGTGTCTGGATGCACATCTGGCATTTTGGTACTCATTCTGGCCTTCATTCAGTTGTCCAACTTTACACACCTACTGTGTAATAAGGTCTCTTGGATATGCTGTAGCTTCTATTTCAGTGCTTTGCAAAAGCTTTGATTAGCCAGGTATCCTCAGCTGGAATAGAATTAATTTTCATCATAATACCTGGTGTAGTGCTGTGGTTTAGATTTAGGATGAGAATAATGCTGAGAATACACTGATATTTAGTTGTTGCTGAGTACTGCTGACACTGTCAGGGTCTTTTCTGTTCCTCAGACTCTTCTGCCAGCAAATAGGATAGGGATGCACAAGGACACAGCCAGGATGGGCAACCCCAGCTGACATTCCATGCTGTATGACATCATGTTCTGATGTAAAACTGAGGGAAGAAGGAGGGGATGTTTAGAATTACTGTGTTTGTCTTTCCAGACAGCCATTATGTGTGATGAATCCCTACTTTCCTGGAGATGGCTGGATACCTTCCAGAGGGATGCAGTGCATGAGTTCCTTGTTTTACTTTGCTTGCAAGCATGGCTTTGCTTTTCTTTGGCTTTTTCTTTGCATTACCTTGGCTTTCGCTTGTCTTTATTTCAACTCAAGAGTGTTCTCACTTTTCTTCTTCTGATCCTCTCTCCCATCTCACCACAGAGGAGTGAGAGAATGACTGTGGTGCTTAGTTATTGGCTTGGACTGAACCACAACATCCTCTTTTTGGCACCTAGCATGAGGCTCCAGAGGGTTGAGATATAGACAGATCTGAACAGAGCATGTTAAAACAAATTGGTTCACAGGGTCACAGGGGTCACAGGGTCACAGGATGTGGGGGTTGGACAGGACCCCTGAAGATCATCAAGTCCAACCCCTGCCAGAGCAGGACCATGACCATAAGATCCAGCACACGTCACACAGGAACACATCCAGATGGGGCTTGAAAGTCTCCAGAGAAGGAGACTCCACATCCTCTCTGGGGAGCCTATTCCAGGGCTCTGTGACCCTCATAGTGAAGAAGTTCCTCCTCATTCTGAGGTGGAACCTCCTGTCCTCTAGTTTACATCCATTGCCCCTTGTCCTATCACAGGATGCAACTGAGCAGAGCCTGTCCCCTCCCTCCTGACCCCCAGCCCTCAGATATTGATAAACATTTATTACATCCCTTCTCAATCTTCTCTTTCAGCCCCAGGTCTCCCAGCCTCTCCTCATAGGGCAGTGCTCCAGTTCCTTAACCATCCTGGTAGTGCTCCACTGAACTGTCTCCAGCAGATCCTTGTCCCTCCTGAACTGGGAAACCCAAAACTGGACACAATATTCTGGATGTGGTCTCACCAGGGCAGAGTAGAGGGGGAGGAGAACCTCCCATGATCTGCTGGCCACACTCTTCTTCATGCACCCCAGGTTCCCATTGGCCCTCTTAGCCACCAGGGCACATTGCTGTCTGTGGTGGGTTGAAAATTCCCCCCCAACATTAAAACTACCTAAAACCACTACACTGCCCCACAGAGAACCTCTTACCCACCAGTACTCCCAGCTCCTTCCTCCACAGGGATGCTGTAACACACCACTGCACCACCTCTGGGGACCCTGCAGGCTACACCTTTCCCCCTCCAAGAAAGCACAGCAGGGGCAAGAGAGGCTCCTGTGGGAAGCTTTAATGGGAGCTGGGAGCCACTCAGACCCTGTCCTTGAGGAAGAACTTGCCCCAGTACTGTCCCTTGAGGTGCAGGTCGTAGGGGCTGAGGTAGTGGCGCATTCCCAGGACTCCAAGGTCCAAGGGTTCTGGTTGTTGAGCCTTCTCACCTCCTCCTGCTGCCTCATCTCCCACAGGCTGTCCCTGAGATGGGGACAGTGCAGAAGGACAGCTTCCTGGCCACCTGCAGCAGGAAAGGCTTCACCTCCTGAAACTTGCAGCGCCCCCCCATCTGCCATACCAGCTGCCTGCTCTTCACCACCATCATCTAGCGGTCAATGGGGCCCTTCCCACCCCCAGGCAGTGCCCCAGGCTCTTCTTGGTCAGCATCTTGGGGGGGCTGGCATGCACCAGATGGCAAACATGACCTTGGGGTCCATGCAGCGGATGATGGTCAAGCGGATTATCTCAAAGCAACCCCAGTGCAGGTAGCCACTCCCTAAGGCCTTTGGAGGGGAAGGAGGCAAGCTCAGAGCAAGGGAGGGGAACACAGGTTTGGCCCAGGCCTGCCACTGTGCCAGAAGCTGTCCCCCTGCCCTTCCTGTGGGCTTTGGAGGGGAACAGCCTCTCTGAGCTTGTCTCCAAGCTGCCTTTGAAATGTAAATTGGGTTTCAAATGCATTATTGCATAGCTGGGGGCTGTCAGGCACTTCCTGACAGCGGGGAGCTCAGTCCATCTTGGAGTCATGGAATTGTTTGGGTTGGAAGAGGCCTTCAAGATCATGGAGTCCAACCCTTCACCCAGCACTGCCAGGGCAGCACAAAACCATGACCCTCAGCACCACACTTCCATGGATTTCAAACCCCTCCAGGGGTGGGCCCCCACCACCACCCTGGTCAGCCTGGGCCAGGCCCTGAAAACCCTCAAGGACAAGAAATTGTTCCTCATGTCCAATCTTGTGCTTATTCTCAGACTTCTGTTATATAACATCTTGCTTGCTGCGTATGTTCCCTGTTGTGCTGTTTATCACCTCAGGAGGCTGGATTAAGGTTATCATCTCAATTTACTGTGTAACACTGGCTTTTGATATGGTGAAATTACTTGTTGAGACTAATCTGGTATTTGTACTCAGCACTGCCATCATCCCCATACTTTGGGGACCATCTCCTGTCAACTATTGATAATTACACCCTTTACCTTTTCTCCTCAGAGAGCCAGTCTATCAGTGAGACAAGGGGGGATGCTCTTCCCTGTTCCTTCACCTCCCCTTTCAACTTCACCTTCTCCTCCAGGCTAGTTACAATAGCTCTTGGGAATTTTCAATATCCTTGGGATGTTCAAACCAAAAAGGGTAAAAAAATGCTGTATGAAAAAATGCTGTGTGACAGCTGTGTGAGATAGTAGTAAGAAAAATGTGAGAGGAATAAAAATGCAGACACCAAGGTCAGAAAAGGAAAGGAAAGAGGTGCTTCAGACCCCAGAGCAGGTATCCACACTGCAGATCCCATGGTAGAGGAAGTACATCTCTGCAGATCTTGGTACATCTCTGCAGATCTTGGTACATCTCTGTACATCTTGGCCCCTGGACAAGACCACACCAGAGCAAATATGAAGACTGCAACCATGGAGGACTTCATGCTGGAGTAGATGGGTATTTCCTGAAGCATGGGAAAAGTGTAAAGAAGGAGCAGCAGGAGGCACTCTTACGTGCTGTCCACAACTTGCCATTCCTCATCTCACTGCACAACTCAGCAGAGTGGAGAGAAGGTTGAAGAGCAGGGAATGAGCAAAGGAAGTTTAGCCTGGAAAGGTGGCTAGAGTGAGGAGGAAGGCATTTAATTTTTTTTTGGTGTTTGTATGTTTAAATCTATGGAAGATATTAAAGAAAAAAACCCACATTTATGTACCATCTCCAAGTTAAAAATTATCTTTGAAGTTTTAGAGGTTTTACCATTTAACAGTTATGAACTATACTAACAACTGGGTAACTAACCTTCTTGTCTTGTCTCAAATATCTGACAGTAGAGACACAGATATTCACATACAATAGGAATTCTCTCTGATTTAACATAAATAATTCTTGCTTGCCTTTTTTTTTTTTTTTTTTTTTTTTTTTTTTTTTTTTTTTTAGTAACAGGCCTTTTAATGGGTAGTACACTCTGCAGATTCCCTGTCTGAAAAACCAAGCTGTAAATGTTCCAGATAACCATAGCTGCTTTTTTTTTTTTTTTTTTTAAACACAGAATGCATTTTTGTGGACTGTTTTAAAATACCAGAATAGGACCTATTTTTAACCATGTAATCCAAATAATCCAGCACAAGAGAATAAGAAGGCATTTTTTACTGTGTCATGGGTTAGGGTTGGACCAGCCGTTAGATGAGTGAGAGATGCTCTCTATTAACTTCTCTCCTTTCCCCAAAGGGAAGAGAAAAGGAATAAGACAGTGAGATATGGATTTTGAAAGAAAACTAAACAGCTCTAATGAAAAAAGTAACAATAAAATACATAAATATATATACAAGCCCAGTATCAAACTCAACCCCCTTGATGGCAATCACATCACCATCACCACTGATGCTATGTGCCAGACTAGATTCAGCAGCAGATGGCAACCAGATTCAGGAGCTGAATTTTGGAACTGGACTGAAGAAATCATGGATTAAAACTGAATGAAGAAAAATGGACAGAGATCTTCCCAGATGTCAGCTACTGAAGAAGAGACCTTAATCCTTGTGATGCCTCAGGTTTATACTGAATGTGACTTATACGGAATGGAATACCTTGTTCATCAGTTTAGGGTCACTTGTTCTGTCTACCTCTCCCTTTATTGCATATCCTTTGTGTCACACAAAATTTAGCATTGACATGGGTCTCCATAGGAGCAAGTATAAGCAAGATCTCTCTGCATACCAGTGCTTGGTGATTACTATAAACATCAAATGTTACCACTTCCAGAAGCAGATGCTGTCTGCAAAAATATGCTATTAACTTCAGAAAGTGCAGTTACTTATGAGGCTTAGCTGAAAAGTAAAATCATGGAACAGAATTAGTTCTGTTCTATCTCAAACTAGGAAATACTTATGCTGGCCTTTTTTAAGAACACAACATACTGGAAACAAAAGGAGCAATCAGAATTACAGCACAGAAAAACCATTGAATTGTAGAAGGACTTGGGTTAGAGGAGAACTTCAATATCATTCAATATCTTTATCAATGAATCACAGAAATAGAATGGTCTGAGTTGGAAAGAATCTCCAAAGGTCATCAGGTCCAACCCCCTCTGCAGTAAGCAGGGGCACCCTCAACTAGATCAGGCTGCCCAGAGCCCTGTTGAGCCTCACTTTGAATATGTCCAGGAGGGCACCCCAGCCACTGACTGTGGTGGAGTAGGAAGGTTCCCCCTCACACACAAAAGAATTCCACAGCTAACTCAGCCGGAGAAGCAGATGAAAGCTATATTTTACAAGCAGATATGGAATGCAATGAATATGTACAAAAATATACAATATTTACAATATATACAGAAATATACAGCAAAGTATGTAATACAGGAAACCTTTCCCCAACCCCCCTGTGGCCAGGGGGGTTCGGCCTTTTCCCCCCTTCTCCCTCCCTACCTCCCCTTTTTCCCAAAAGGGTTAGAGAGAGAGAGAGAAAGGAAGGTAATTAAAAGGGGAAAACTTTGTTAAAGCTCAAAGCGAATGCAAAAAGTTAGTTTTCTTATCTGGTTAGCAAGAATCGTAGAGAGAAACGAGCCAGCTCACAGTACAGGGGGAAGAAGAAGACGACTACTGACTCCCCCGACTGAAAGACTAAACAAAAATCTACAGCCGGGTTCCACCAATGAAATTGGATTAGCATATCATTGTTTTCATTCATATACCAAAACATTCGGCTAGAGTGTTCAGAAAGTGTCTCTTTCTTAAAGGCACAGCCTAAACCGGTCACAATCCACCCCTGCTAAACAATTTCATTGGTTGTTCATACTGTCCATCCAATCTAAAACAATATCTGCAGTTTGTAAGTAAAGTTCATAGTCCATTCCGGCTATCCTCAGGTGTAGATGATTCAGAAGTCCAAGAAACAACAAAAATAGAAAAACAGTTTGTCTCTTCGCAGTCGAAGCGAAGAAAAGGGAAAAATAGGGAAACAGGGAAACAGGGACTCTCAGTTGACTCAGGGCTCTCAGGGTTCTCAGGGTTCGTGCACCGTGGATTCCTCATGGATTCTTCCTTTGGGCGCGATGTAGCTGTACAACACTCTGAAATTAAACTCTTTCAGCTAAAGTCAAATTTCTTTGTGGAATACACTGAATTTCACCATTCTCTTGCATTACCCAATAAGTGTGACCCAGACCTTCAGCTGAGACCACCCCTCGGACAGGTTTAGCCTCTCCTGAGGGAGAAAATACCCAAACAGTTTTACCTAACAGATTCTTTTCTTTAACAACAGGAACTCTATCACCTTCTACTTTCTGTAGCAGATCTGAATGTGCAGGTCCAGCTCGGTTCACTGAACCTCTACTATTTACCAGCCAGGTTGCTTGTGCTAAATGGTTTTCCCAGTTTTTCAAAGATCCACCCCCCATGGCTTTAAGAGTGGTCTTCAACAAACCGTTGTAGCGTTCAATCTTCCCTGCAGCTGGTGCATAGTAGGGGATGTGGAATATCCACTCAATGCCGTGCTCTTTGGCCCAACTCTTTACAAGGTTGTTTTTGAAGTGAGTTCCGTTGTCCGACTCAATCCTCTCTGGAGTTCCGTGTCTCCACAAGATCTGTCTCTCCAGACCGAGAATGGTGTTGCGTGCAGTTGCATGTGGCACTGGATAAGTTTCCAACCATCCAGTGTTCGCCTCTACCATAGTAAGCACATACTGCTTACCAGAACGAGAACGTGGTAGAGTGATGTAGTCAACTTGCCAAGCTTCACCATACTTGTACTTGGACCATCTGTCACCATACCATAAGGGCTTAAGTCGTTTTGCCTGCTTAATAGCAGCACAAATGTCACAGTCATGGATGACTTGTGTGATAGCATCCATGGAAATGTCTATGGATCTGTCACGTGCCCACTGGTAGGTTGCATCTCTGCCTTGATGTCCTGACGAATCGTGAGCCCACCGAGCTAAGAATATTTCACCTCGGTGTTTCCAGTCGAGATCAAGATCAGAGTCCATGTCTACTGGAGAAACTCTTGCAGCTAGATCTGCTTGATGGTTGTGTTGCTGTTCCTCAGTAGCTTTGCTCTTAGGAATGTGAGCATCAATGTGTCTCACCTTCACTGGAATTCTCTCGATTCGATCAGCAATGTCCTGCCACAGGTCAGCTGCCCAAATGGCCTTTCCTTTCCTCTGCCAACCGCTCTTTTTCCAGTTCTTTAGCCAACCCCACAGAGCATTGGCTACCATCCACGAGTCGGTGTAGAAATAAAGCTTTGGCCATCTCTCACGTTCAGCTACGTCGAGAGCTAGCTGGACAGCTTTTACCTCTGCAAACTGACTGGATTCTCCTTCTCCATCCTTTGCCTCTGCAACTCGGCGTGTTGGACTCCACACTGCAGACTTCCACCTTCGCTTGTTCCCGACAAGACGACAGGAACCGTCTGTGAACAAAGCATATTTCTTTTCATCATCAGAAAGGTCATTGTAAGGAGGAGCTTCCTCAGCACGAGTTACTCTCTCCTCTGGAGGTTTGGTACAGTTGGTACCTTCAGGCCAACTTGAGATCACCTCCACCAGACCAGGTCTTTCAAGATTTCCCATTCGAGCTCTCTGTGTTATCAGAGCCATCCACTTAGACCAGGTGGAATCTGTTGCATGATGTGGTGTTGAACCTTTGCCTTTGAACATCCAATTCAAAACTGGTAATCTGGGAGCTAAGAGAAGTTGTGATTCAGTTCCAATTACTTCAGAAGCTGCTTTTACTCCTTCATAGGCAGCTAGAATCTCTTTCTCTGTTGGAGTATAATTAGCCTCTGAACCTCTGTAACCTCGACTCCAGAAACCAAGAGGTCGTCCATGTGTCTCACCTGGAGCTCTCTGCCACAAGCACCAGGTTGGACCATTGTCACTTGCAGCCGTGTACAAAATGTTCTTAATGTCTGGACCATCTCGGACAGGTCCCAGACCCATTGCTTGCACTACCTCTTGCTTTATCTGGACAAAGGCTGCTTGTTGTTCAGGTCCCCAGTGGAAATGGTTTCTCTTTCGAGTCACATCATACAGAGGTTTCACAATCTGACTGTATCCAGGGATGTGCAGTCTCCAAAATCCCACTATCCCCAAGAAACGTAGAGTTTCTTGCTCGTTCATGGGATTTGCCATGGTAGAGACTCTGTTTACCACATCCACTGGAATGTGTCGGCGTCCATCCTGCCACCGCACTCCCAGAAACTGGATCTCTCTGGTAGGTCCTTTCACCTTGTCTCGCTTGATGGCGAAACCTGCATTCAGAAGAATGTCAATGATTTTGTTACCCTTCTCGAAGACTTCTTCAGCAGTTTTACCCCAGACGATGATGTCATCGATGAACTGGATGTGTTCTGGAGCGCCACCTTCCTCCAGAGCATCATGGATCACTGCGTGACAGATGCTTGAGCTGTGGATCCAGCCCATTGGCAACCTGTTGAAAGTGTACTGGATTCCTCTCCAGGTGAAAGCAAACTGAGGCCTGCATTCCTCTGCTATGGGAATAGAGAAGAAAGCATTAGCAATGTCTATGGTAGCATACCATTTGACCTCTTTGGATTCCAGCTCATACTGCAGTTCCATCATGTCTGGTACTGCTGCACTCATAGGTGGAGTCACTTCATTCAGGGCTCGGTAGTCGACTGTCAGACGCCAGTCTCCATTCGGCTTTCGCACAGGCCACACTGGACTGTTGAAAGGTGAATGAGTTTTGCTGATGACTTTCTGACTCTCCAACTGACGAATCAGATTCTGAATGGGCAACAAAGAGTCATGATTGGTTCTGTATTGTCTGTGATGCACAGTCTGAGAAGCAACCGGCAATTTAATGTCCTGAATCTTGTGTTGTCCCACAACTGCAGATTCATCAGAAAGCTCAGGTCTAACAGACAACTTCAACTTTTGTCCATCAACAATTTCTACAGATGCTACTCCAAAAGCCCATTTGTAACCTCTAGGGTCTTTGAAACGCCCTTCTCTCAGAAAATCAATTCCCAGAATGCAAGGTGCGTCAGGTCCGGTCACAACTGTATGCTTCCTCCATTGTTTACCAGTTAAACTTACATCAACCTCCACCTTAGTTAACTCTTGAGATCCACCAGTGACTCCCAGAATAGTTATAGCTTCTGATCCCTAATAATTTGATGGCATTATGGTGCACTGAGCCCCTGTGTCAACCAAGGCCCTGTACTTCTGAAATTGTGAAGTGCCAGGCCACTGGATGTACACATCCCAATAGATTCTGTTATCTCTGTTACCCCTCTCCTCCCCCTGGCGGGAGGCAGGGCACCCCTAGTTATGGGGAACATGCCCACATGTGCAATGAGCACATGGTGCAGTGTTAGAACTGGAGCCACTGTTGGAGCTATTAGAGTTGTCCTGGGGAACTGTGGAAGTAACAGCTACCCTTCTGGTATTGCTACCTCGGGTTCTGCCACTTTGCAGTTCCCTCAGTCTCCTGAAAAGATTAGCGGTTGGTTGACCATCCCATCTGTTCATGTTCTCACCAAACTGATCACGCAGAGTTATCCAAATACTCGCACGTGATTGCCTTGGTGGTCTGTTTTGGTTGGATCTGTTTTGGAATGACCTATTTTGGAATGACCTGTTTTGGAATGACATCCTTGGAGGACGTCTATTCCTCACAGAGGAAACCTGTATCCATCTGGAGGAAGAATTGGAATTATCTCTTTGTGCCAATTGGGAGAATGTATTTTTAAATTCATCCTTCAGCTCTTTCATGCAGTTCTTTATTTCACCAGACAGAGTTTCAATGGCTGAAACCAAAGAAACACGTGTCATGCTATCCTCCAATTGTCTCATCTGATCAGTGAATTGGCCAACCGTAGGAGAAGCTCCACCATAATTTCTTGCCACAATTCTGCTTGCCAGAATATTTGCATAATTAGGAGGAGCAAGCTTGATGACCTTTTTAGCAAGACCAGTTCCTACAGGAATTTCACAGTATCACAGTATAACCAAGGTTGGAAGAGACCCCAAGGATCATCAAGTCCAACCCGTCCCAACAGACCTCACAACTAGACCATGGCACCAAGTGCCATGTCCAGTCTCCTCTTGAACACCTCCAGGGACGGCGACTCCACCACCTCCCGGGCAGCCCATTCCAATGACGAATGACTCGCTCAGTGAAGAACTTCCTCCTCACCTCAAGTCTAAACCTCCCCTGGCACAGCTTGAGACTGTGTCCCCTTGTTCTGGTACTGGTAGCCTGGGAGAAGAGACCAACCCCCTCCTGTCCACAACCACCCTTCAGGTAGTTGTAGAGGGCAATGAGGTCACCCCTGGTCCTTCTCTTCTCCAGGCTAAACAACCCCAGCTCCCTCAGTCTCTCCTCATAGGGCTTGTGCTCAAGGCCTCTCACCAGCCTTGTTGCCCTCCTCTGGACACGTTCAAGTGTCTCGATGTCCTTCTTAAACTGAGGGGCCCAGAACTGGACACAGTACTCAAGGTGTGGCCTAACCAATGCAGAGTACAGGGGCACAATGACCTCCCTGCTCCTGCTGGCCACACTATTCTTAATACAGGCCAGGATGCCATTGGCCCTCTTGGCCACCTGGGCACACTGCTGGCTCATGTTTAGGCGGGTGTCGATCAGCACCCCCAGATCCCTCTCTGTTTGGCAGCTCACCAGCCACTCTGACCCCAGCCTGTAGCTCTGCATGGGGTTGCTGTGGCCAAAGTGCAGCACCCGGCACTTGGACTTGTTGAATGTCATCCCATTGGACTCCGCCCATCTGTCCAGTCGGTTGAGGTCCCTCTGCAGAGCCTTTCTACCCTCTAACTGACTAACATCTATTCCCAACTTGGTGTCATCTGCAAACTTGCTGATGACTGACTCAATTCCCTCATCCATATCATCAATGAAGATGTTAAAGAGGATGGGGCCCAACACTGATCCCTGGGGGACACCACTGGTGACTGGCCGCCAGCTGGATGTGGCACCATTCACCACCACTCTCTGGGTTCGGCCCTCCAGCCAGTTCCTAACCCAGCGCAGAGTGTTACTGTCCAAACCATGAGCTGACAACTTAGCCAGCAGTTTGCTGTGGGGGACGGTGTCAAAGGCCTTGCTGAAGTCCAGGTAGACCACATCCACAGGCCTCCCCACGTCCACCAGACGGGTCACCTGATCATAGAAGGAGATCAGGTTGGAGAGGCAGGACCTGCCCTTCCTAAATCCATGTTGGCTGGACCTGAGCCCTTGGCCATCCTGCAGGTGTGCAATTATTGCCGCCAGGATAATCTGTTCCATCACTTTCCCTGGCACTGAGGTCAGGCTGACTGGCCTGTAGTTTCCGGGTTCCTCCATCCGTCCCTTCTTGTGGATGGGGACCACATTGGCCAGTTTCCAGTCATCTGGGACCTCTCCAGTGAGCCAGGACTGGAGGAAAATGATGGAGAGCGGCTTGGCCAGCTCATCTGCCAGCTCTCTCAGCACCCTAGGATGGATCCCATCTGGTCCCATGGACTTGTGGATGTCCAAGTGGCTCAGCAGGTCCCGAACTAGTTCCTCATGGATTTCTGGGGTACTACACTGCTCCCCAACCCTACTACCCAGCTCAGGAGGCCACTCATCCTGGACTCCTACCTTGCTGTTAAACATCGAGGCAAAGAAGGCGTTCAGGACCTCAGCCTTTTCCTGATCTTCGGTCACCGTGTTCCCCTCCAGGTCCAGTAAGGAGTGGAGATTCTTCTTGCCCTTCTTTTTAGCATTGATATATTTGTAAAATTGCTTTTTATTTTCTTTCACAGAGGTGGCCAGTTTCAGTTCCAACTGGGCCTTTGCTTCTCTAATTTTATTCCTACATAATCTAACCACTTCCGTGAACATACCTCGAGAAGCCTTCCCCTCCTTCCAAAGGTGATACAGCCTCTTTTTTTCCCTTAATTCCTCCAGGGAAAAAAAGAGGCTGAATCATCAGGATTCAGAGTCTCATGGCTACCATAGAGTACCTCTCTAACAGCAAATTCTCTCAGACGCTTGATTCCCTCATCTATGGTAGTCCAAGGTTTAGCACTCCATGGAAGATCATCTCGGGAAGGATACCTCATGAGAGTTGCCATTAAAAGGCGTATCCACAGAGTAACCTTACCGAGAGTTCTGCCTAGGTGTCTATCTATTCCGTTATCCTTTGAGAGAGTTCCTAGTTGAGCTGCTGACTTGTCTCCAACCACCAGAGCTGGAGCACCTGTATCATAGCATCTACCAAGCCAAGCTAGGATTGGCTCCTTATCTGCTCTGATGTAATCTTTACGCACATTCCTCAATTCTTCCCTCGGTGATGAACAGCTCTCAATGTCATCTGACTCCTCCTCTGCCTCATCTTCCTGAAGTTCTTGTCCCAATAATCTTACTGTCACTCTCCTAAGAATCTGCTTAAGGTCAGGAGTACCACCTTTAGTTGTTCTGCTATCAGCAATTTGCCCTGCATCTCCATCCAGTGATGATCTCAATAACTCAGCTATATCTTTAAGACAAACCTTTTCCTCCATCTCAGCAGGGTCTCTTTGAGCAGAAGTTCCCTCACCGGGATCCTGCTGCTCTTCCCCATCAGCATCTGGATCAGCTTTGCCCTTTCTTCCTCTCGTACTTAAAACAGCTACCTGCTTAACTGGAGCTGTGTTTGGATTTACAGCTGGCTTAATAGAAGCTGACAGGTTTTGAGACGAATCAGCTGCTGTGGAGGACACTTCCGGTCCTGCCGAAGAAGAAGGAGGAAATGGCGTTGCCCCACTAATGGCTGCCGAGGGCGTGGAGGCCATGTTAGGAGCTGCCGCTGCCGCTGGCTGATTGCCAGAGCCACCAACAGCACCGTTCAGAGCAGCCTTTCTGATGGACTTTTTAGCCTTGTCGTTAACTGATACAGATTCTGCATTTTCCTCATCACTAGATACCTCTGGGGTAGAGTTAGAGCTGTGCTTTCTGCGTTTTGATCGACGCTTAATTACAAAGCACGCCTTAGCCACTTTTTCCTTCCGATACAGAGCATATAACAAGTACACATTACTTATCACCAACAGCAGGACTGCACACATCAAATAAATCACCTTTGGATCCCAGCCATCACTTAAAACAACCTTTTCGCCTACCGGGATCTTAAACTCCTTTATCTCTATGGGCAGAGTGCTGGAGGTCACATTCCCATATCTGTTAAGCCAAAAGAATCCCAGGCACCGGTCGTAAAGAAGCTGAATCTTATACTTAAACCATAAATACACTCTATACATCAAGTATCTGCCTAAGCGATCGAAAATCATTCCCATGAAGTACTTGTAGACCAGTACCGAACAAACTGAAAAGACCAAACGCTCTAAAAGCCAAAACACTTTCATGTTTGCAACTCCGACTCGAGCAGGCAATAAATCAAGCAACCTTTTAGCCCAGCTTCTGGACAGCAATTATCCACAAGCCGCACGTTGGACCGCCAATTAAAAATATGTGGTGGAGTAGGAAGGTTCCCCCCCCACACACAAAAGAATTCCACAGCTAACTCAGCCGGAGAAGCAGATGAAAGCTATATTTTACAAGCAGATATGGAATGCAATGAATATGTACAAAAATATACAATATTTACAATATATGCAGAAATATACAGCAAAGTATGTAATACAGGAAACCTTTCCCCAACCCCCCTGTGGCCAGGGGGGTTCGGCCTTTTCCCCCCTTCTCCTCCCTACCTCCCCTTTTTCCCAAAAGGGTTAGAGAGAGAGAGAGAAAGGAAGATAATTAAAAGGGGAAAACTTTGTTAAAGCTCAAAGCGAATGCAAAAAGTTAGTTTTCTTATCTAGTTAGCAAGAATCGTAGAGAGAAACGAGCCAGCTCACAGCACAGGGGGAAGAAGAAGATGACTACTGACTCCCCCGATTGAAAGACTAAACAAAAATCTACAGCCGGGTTCCACCAATGAAATTGGATTAGCATATCGTTGTTTTCATTCATATACCAAAACATTCGGCTAGAGTGTTCAGAAAGTGTCTCTTTCTTAAAGGCACAGCCTAAACCAGTCACACTGACCTAGGCAACCTGTTCCAGTGTTCCTCTAACCTCATGGTGAAGAACCTGCTCTGAACATCCAATCTAAATCTACTCTTCTCCAGTTTGAAGCCATTGCCCCTCGTCCTATCACTACAGGCCTTTGTAA
This sequence comes from Picus viridis, assembly GCA_033816785.1. Lineage (NCBI taxonomy): Eukaryota > Metazoa > Chordata > Aves > Piciformes > Picidae > Picus > Picus viridis. The sequence goes on from CM066566.1 coordinate 64,315,911, forward strand.
ACAGTCTCTCTCCATTCTAGTTGTAGGCCCCCTTCAGGTACTGGAAGGCTGCTATTAGTTCTTCCCAGAGTCTCCTCTTTTCCGGGATGAACAAGCCCAGCTTCCTCAGCCTGTTTTTGTAGCAGAGGTGCTCCAACACCCTGATCATTTCTGTGGCTCTCCTCTGGACCTAGTCCATAAGGTCCATGTCCTTTCTGTATTGAGGGCTCAGGACATGGATGCAGTACTCCAGGTGAGGTCTCACTGGAGCGAAGGGGCAGAATGACCCTCCACAAATCCACATATGATGCCAAGCTGAGTGGTGCTGTTGATAAGTCTGAAGGACAGGATGTCATTCAGAGGGAGTTGGACAGGCTGGAGAGGTGGACTGAAAATAATATCATGAGGTCCAATACAGCAAAGTGTAAGGTCCCTCACCTAAGTTGGGGCAATCCTAGATATCAGTACAGGCTAGGGGATGATGAAATTGAGAACAGTCAAGCAGAAAAGGACTTGGAGATGCTGGTGGAAGAGAAGCTGGACATGAGCCAGCAGTGTGCACTTGCAGCCCAGAAGGTAAATCACATCCTAGGCTGCACAAATGAAGTGCGGTTAGTTGATCATAGAATCATAGAATAGAATCATAGAATCAGTCAGGGTTGGAAGGGACCGCAAGGATCATCTAGTTCCAACCCCCCTGCCATGGGCAGGGACACCCTGCACTAGATCACGCTGGCCAGAGCCTCGTCCAGCCTGGGCTTAAACACCTCCAGGGATGGGGCCTCAACCACCTCCCTGGATAACCCATTCCAGGGCTTCACCACTCTCATGGTGAAGAACTTCTTCCTCACATCCAGCCTGAATCTCCCCATTTCCAGCTTCAATCTGTTCCCCCTAGTCCTATCACTACCTGATATCCTGAGAAGTCCCTCCCCAGCCTTCCTGTAGGCCCCCTTCAGATACTGGAAGGCCACAATGAGGTCACTTTTGAGTGTTCTCTTCTCCAGACTGAACAGCCCCAACTCCTTCAGTCTGTCCTCATAGGAGAGGTGCTCCAGCCCTCTGATCATCCTCGTGGCCCTTCTCTGGACACGCTCCAGCATGTCCACATCAAGAGTGGTGGTTCTGTCACTTTGCTCTGGTAAGACTTAAGTTGAAGTAATGTGTCCAGATCTGGAGCCCTCAATGCAGGAATGACATGGACCTGTTGGAGCGGGTCCAGAGGAGGGCCACGATCAGGGAACACATCTCCTACAAGGACAGGCTGAGGAAGCTGGGGTTGTTCAGCCTTAAGGAGAGAAGGCTCCAGTGAGACCTAATAGCAGCCTTCCAGACTGTTTACTAAGGCCTCTAGTGATACAATGAGGGGCAACGGCTTCAAACTATAAAATAATAGATTTAGACTGGATTTTAAGAAGAGATTCTTTACCATGAGAGTGGTTAAACACTGGAACAGGTTGCCCAGGGATGTAGTTGAGGCCCCACCCCTGGAGATATTCAAGGTCAGGTGAAGGGTTAAACTCAGAGAGCAGAGCTCCAAGCACTGCTCGGCTGATAGAGGGAGATGTTTTAGCCTTGATGGGTCATAAACCATGGGAACAGAATGCAGCTGTGGAGATGAAAGGACACATAGAGCTGATCACAAATGGTCATTGTGACCTGAAGTGCAGGCTGGGGTCAGAGTGGCTGGAGAGCAGCCAGGCAGAATGGGACCTGGGGATATTGGTTGATGGTAGGCTGAACATGAGCCTGCAGTGTGCCCAGGTGGCCAAGAAGGCCAATGGCATCCTGGCCTGCATCAGGAACAGTGTGGCCAGCAGGAGCAGGGAGGTCATTCTGCCCCTGTACACTGCACTGGTTAGGCCACACCTTGAGTCCTGTGTCCAGTTCTGGGCCCCTCAATTTAGGAAAGATGTTGACTTGCTGGAACGTATCCAGAGAAGAGCAACAAAGTTGGTGAGGGGTTTGGAGCACAAGTCCTATGAGGAAAGGCTGAGGGAGCTGGGATTGCTTAACCTGGAGAAGAGGAGGCTCAGGGGAGACCTTATTGCTCTCCACAAGAACAAGAGGACACAGTCTCAAGCTGCACCAGGGGAGGTTTAGGTTGGATGTTAGGAAGAAATTCTTCATAGAGAGAATGATTGACCATTGGAATGGGCTACCCAGGAAGGTGGTGGAGTCGCCATCATTGGAGATGTTTAGGAGGAGACTTGATGGGGTGTTTGGTGCCATGGTTTAGTTGATTAGATGGTGTTGGATGATAGGTTGGACTCTATGATCTTGAAGGTCTCTTCCCACCTGGTCTATTCTATTCTATTCTATTCTATTCTATTCTATTCTATTCTATTCTATTCTATTCTATTCTATTCTATTCTATTCTATTCTATTCTATTCTATTCTATTCTATTCTGTTCTATTCTAATTTGTAAATACTGTGACAGAGTCCCTGATGTTTTGATCTTTCTTTAACGCTTGCTTAAACCTTGATAAGATGTAGGTGTTAGTGTGATGCTTTCTCGACAGTCAATCCTGTGCTTGTAACTGTCACTTGGATGAATCTAATAACCAATCACAAACTGCTTTTTAGTTGTGTTGGCCTTTATAAAGAAAATACTTTGTACAATAAAATTGACACTTAGCTTGCATCAAGCTGCATCCTGTCTCTCAGTCGTGGCAGTCAGGCTCAACAAGGCTCTGAGCAATCTGATCTAATGAAGGATGCCCCTGCTCACTGCAGAGGGCATTGGACTAGATGGCCTTTGGAGGTCCCTTCCAATCCAAACCATTCTATGATTCTATGATGATCTGGCTCTAACTCCCCTGCTATGGGAGAGTTCCACTAGATCAGGTTGCTCAAAGTCCCATTCAACCTGGCCCTGAGTACTTCCAAGTTGCCACTGACTGGAAAAAGGGCAGACCTATAGAGAAAGACTTTGTGTTGATGGATGAAAAACTGAACAATGTGCACTTGCAATGTGGGCTGCATCAAAAGAAGCATGACCAGCAAGTTGAGGGAGGTGATTCTCCCCCTCTATTTCATTGTTGTGAGATCTGAAGTACCATGGTCAGCTCTGGGGCCACCAACAGGATGTAGACCTGCTCATGCAAGTCTAGAGGAGGACCATAAAGGTGGTCAGAAGGCTGGAACACCTCCCTTGTGAAAACAGGCTGAGAGAGATGGGGTTGTTCAGTCTGGAGAAGACATGGCTCCAGGAGACCTTATAGGTGCTTCATCTCAGAGCCAGTATAAAATTGATTTAAAGTGTAATTAAAGTGAGATTAATAAAATATCTTACTCATATTTTAGGCACAAATTCATACAAGTGAAAATTAGGCTTCTTTAACCTGTTGGAGGTTACTGAAAAAATGACTAAACAATAGATAAATGTCACCCTAATTAATGTAATTTATACCTTGAACGTTTTTCTGATAATGTGGTACATAAAAGCTCACTAGAATTAAGGGGTAACTAGAACATAAAAAGCTAAGTCTTGTCACAGATTTCCAAAGTGGCTAACCAGTAGAAAAGGATTCACAATGAAAGAGTTCTTTAGGGCAATAAGGTGTAAGATCTGATCAGATAAGGAACTGCTGATTTATATTTAATGAATTCTTTGAAGCTAGCAAGTGTTTTAATTCTTATTTTACAGACAGGAAACTGAAATAGAGTACAATGTCAAAAATAATTTCTTAATATCTATGACAGGTGTAATGAATAACCTTAGCGCTGGCTCGCTCGCTCTCTCTCTGACAACAGAGCTCAAGCTCAGGCAGTGAAAAGTTGTGGAAATTGACCCAGCAGAAGAGTCTTTCAGTAATGAAGAATATCTTTGCTTTCAGGGTGCTATGACTCTGAGTAAGAAATACATTTTATTACTGTTTTTCAAATTTTTAATCAGAAGTTGGAAACTATCTGAGATATTTCAGAAAAAAAAGAAAAATGAAAAAAGGAAAAAAATAGAGGCATGTTCCACACATTTGAACAATTGGTTGATGTTAATATCAGTATAATTTTATTTTTAAATGTAGTCTGCCCTGAAAACAACCCAGAAATAATTTTCATTAATAAAATTAAATAACAAAATTCATGTCTGAATCAGTTTCCAAGCTCAGGAATTACTAAACAGAGTTAAAACACACAGTATGAATCATACCCAAAAAGGGTAAGAAGGAGGAACCAGGGAACTACAGGCCAGTCAGTCTCACCTCTGTGCCCGGAAAGATCATGGAGCAGATCCTCCTGGAGGCACTACTGACTCAGAAGAATAGTGAAGAGGTGATTTGGAACAGTCAGCATGGCTTTGCCAAGGGCAAATCCTGCCTGACAAACCTGGTGGCCTTCTATGAACAGGTCACAAAATTAATAGACGAGTGGTGAGCAACTGATGTCATTTATCTGGACCTGAGCAAAGCCTTTGACACTGTCCCGCACCACATCCTGGTCTCCAAACTGGTGACACATGGATTTGATGGATGGACCACTAGATGGATAAAGAACTGGCTTGATGGCCGCACCCAAAGAGTGGCTGTCAACGGGTCCATGTCCCAGTGGAGGCCAGTGACAAGCGGAGTCCCTCAGGGATCTGTCCTGGGACCTGTCTTGTTCAACATCTTTGTGGGTGACATGGACAGTGGCATCGAGTGCACCCTCAGCAAGTTTGCTGATGACACCAAGCTGTGTGCTGCAGCAGACACGCTGGAAGGAAGGGATGCCATCCAGAGGGACCTTGACAGGCTGGAGAGGTGGGCACAAGCCAACCTCATGAACTTCAACAAGACCAAGTGCAGGGTCCTGCATCAGGGTCGAGGCAATCCCAGGCACAAATACAGGCTGGGCAGTGACTGGCTGGAGAGCAGCCTTGAGGAGAGAGACTTGGGGGTGCTGGTGGACAAGAAGCTCAACATGAGCTCTCAATGTGCACTTGCTGCCCAGAAAGCCAATCAGATCCTGGGCTGCATCAGGAGAAGTGTGACCAGCAGGTCAAGGGAGGTGATTCTCCCCCTCTACTCAGCTCTGGAGAGACCCCACCTGGAGTACTGCCTCCAGTTCTGGAGCCCCTATTAGAAGAGGGATATGGATGTGCTGGAACGTGTCCAGAGAAGGGCCACGAGGATGATCAGAGGGCTGGAGCACCTCTCCTATGAGGACAGACTGAAGGAGTTGGGGCTGTTCAGTCTGGAGAAGAGAACACTCAAAAGTGACCTCATTGTGGCCTTCCAGTATCTGAAGGGGGCCTACAGGAAGGCTGGGAAGGGACTTCTCAGGCTATCAGGTAATGATAGGACTAGGGGGAATGGAATGAAGCTGGAAGTAGGGAGATTCGGGCTGGATATGAGGAGGAAGTTCTTCACCATGAGAGTGGTGAAGCCCTGGAATGGGTTATCCAGGGAGGTGGTTGAGGCCCCATCCCTGGAAGTGTTTAAGCCCAGGCTGGACGAGGCTCTGGCCAGCGTGATCTAGTGCAGGGTGTCCATGCCCATGGGAGGGGGTTTGGAACTAGATGATCCTTGTGGTCCCTTCCAACCCTGACTGATACTATGATACTATGATACAGTATATATATTTGCCTTTGGAGTTAAACGCCTAGGATTAATTTTGTGTATGTTACAATTTCTTTATTTCTTAGGAAAACCATTTTATATATTTCTGCTACCTAATCTTTATTTGGCAGATAATTATAATTTAGTGCAAAGCAATATCCTCCAAGATTACAGCTGGCCCTAACATACCATGCTTTTCTGGTTTATAATGGTGCTGGAAAGCACTTTGCATATGAAGAGAAAAAACTCAGCTGCTAGCACTCAGTTATACAGCTTTCATCAGATCTGAGTAACCCTGGCTTTCCATGGGTGAAATGTTTACAAAATATTCAGTAAATTATTTTATGATAGACTTCTCTATTACACAGAAACACTACTAGCATTTTCTGTGGTTGTATTTCTTGTGTCAGCTCAGGACCTGCCATAATATTATTTAGCAGACTTTGTAGGAGCTAATAGATGGCTTCCAAAATGTTTGTTACATCACAATATTACATCACTTGTTATTTGTAGGTTTCTTTAGCAGTTTATTGCCAAATGATAATTTCTAAATAATGAAGACTTTGACTGGTGCTTCCAGACCCAAATTCTTCCCTTCTTCATGATTCTTACAAAGAAAAAATGATATCGTCCCTTTCTGTAACCAATGTACTTCATTCTCCAAGTCTCTGCCTTCAGATTCTGTGAACTGAGTGATGTGGCTAGAGCATTTGCTGGTGAACACCAAGGCAAAATTATTGCTGAATACCTCAGCCTTCTCCATGTTTGTTGCAGCCAAGTCTCCCATTCTGCTCATCAGTGAGTAGAGTTTCTTTCAGATTCCTCTTTTTAAATACGTTTGCCCTAATTACCTTGAGGCAATTCACAGGTGATCACTTCCTTGTGGCTTTCTAATGACTAAACAACCCTTGTATCCTTCCCAGGGCTTAGAACACTAAATCTGTCTTCCACTAAATCTAATTTAAAGGTCTGTTTATAAATTCAGCCAATTTATTGCCCAGACAGTCCAGCCATCTTATTGCCTAGGTCAGAATAACCTAAATAGGTCCAAGGACATTTAAAACCATTTTAAGGTACAGGTTTCATGAACATATGGACAGAAAAGCCAAACATTAATATCAAGATGAGTCAGTATTATTGCTCAGTAAATAGACTAATCAGAAGTGACAAATTATGCTATAGAAACTGAGTTATGCTGCCTCCAGTCCTTGAAAGTCTTGGTTAGTATTTATCAAAGTACTGTAACTTCAAGTAAAAAGACTGGGTTCCATCAAAATGCTTGTTTTGCCAGAGCAATCTTTGTCTTTTAGTTTTAACCTGCATGTAGACTAATGTCATTTGAAATCAATAATTAACAGCCTTCAGGGTTTTAAAAGTATTTCATATCTGTCTTTTAACATATTCCTTCTAAACATGACATGATTTGTCAGATGTTTTACCTCTCTGAATTGAAAAATGAGTATTTGCATGTTATCTCTATGACACAGAATTGTGGGGGATAAAAATCAACAACAATGTGGTTTTGCATTGGGTAGTTACATTGTTCTTATTCAGGTTAACACTGATCATTACAAATTGTCCTATGTTTCCTTCAGAGCAGGGATGGCCATCTCCATAATCCATACTTGGGCCTGAATCTCTTATGGGCCTCTGTAGTGGTTTGGTTTTGCACCACCTTACAATTTGAAATTTACCCCAAGGAGTAAGTTACCACACTACTCAGAATTTGGAAATGAAATTAAATTAGTATGTACAAAAGTAGGATAAATATAAAAGGTAACAACCATATACAAATAGATATATACATATACAACTAGACAATAGCCCAACTACCCCCACATACACAATTGACCAGACCCTCCTGTACACCATCCTGCACAAAAGCCCAGAGGGCTGTTACCAGCCTAACAAATTATCATTCTCTCATCCCCACCACTGTGTCTTACCATAACCCAAACAGAAACAAGCAGGACAAGCAAGAAAGATCAGAAGCAGAGACAGAGAGAAAGAAGCAAGAAAGAGAGAAAAACCAAGCTGTGCTCCAAGACTATACAGAAATTCTGCAGACCAATGAAACAAGATAGACATATCACCTTCATTTTGTTCAGCGCCTTGGGAATGGTCCATCCCCTGGACTCTCGACCTCCCTGGAAAAACTTATTATTTATCATATAATATTCAAACTATAACAGCCTCCATGCAGAAAATTACTATCTTGAGTTTTTCTGGTTTGGTGTGACTCACATAATGTGGAGACTATGCTTTCCCCCACAGGAAAATGATGCTTTTATCACACGGAATCAGAGGCTTGTGTTACATGCTCGGGTGTGTGATAGGACAGTATAAGGCATGTCTGAGTGTGTAAAATTTTTAAGGACACTGGAAAGAAAAAACTATCCGGGAGTACTCCTTCCTGAGATTTATCCCCAGAAGCTTGCAAGATTTGCTTTGGAGGCAGAGAGAGTAAGCTAACAGGTGGCATGACTGAGCAGAAATTGAGTTTTTTAGCTGATTCTCTGACTCTTATTTAATAGCGCAGACATAAAGTGCATAATATTACACATATTAATGAAAGTCTCTGACCCTGCCATAAGATTTTTCACTCTTTTGGTCTTACAACTTGTAAGATTTTTGCCTATAAAATCTTTAAACCTGCTTAACAAGTCCACCTTTACTAAATTTTATATATATTTGCATACATGTAAATGTATGCCTATATATGTATACCCCCACATATATTAAAGAGACATTTTCATGTATATATTTATATTTTTATGGCACTTTAATTAAAAAGGAATTTTCTTAGTAATTTCTCTGACATATAGAATTCTATCACTGAGCCTTTCACCTCTCTCACTCTGTCTTCTCAGTATCTGTCAGTATTAGGTTTTTGAGGACACATATAATTCCTTCCCCTTGGATGGTGGTTAAGGACCCCACTCACTCCAGTTGCTGATGTTGAGACCCCACTGGTTCCAGTAGCTGACACCATTCGTTAGGGAAGCTCACACTCCTAGTCTGACTCCAGTAGCTGACACCAAATTTCACACTCACACACCAGTCTCACCACCTCCTGATACTGATTCCTTGCAGTGCACACACACACAGAGGACAGAGACTGAGGGTACACAGAGAGTGTTAAGAAAAGTTATAATAAGAATACTTATGAACATGGGGTATCTTCTTCACAGTATAGACTGTAGTGATTAGGCACAGACCCCAGTCATACAAATGTAGTGACTGGCTTCTATTTAAAGACAGTTGACCATTTTTATACTGCTGTCTGCCTTCCCCCATCTCTATTCCCCCTTGGTCCCCTTTCTCTGGCACATTGACTCATCAGTTGTCATAGTCCCACTAACTGCCTCCAACATGCAGGACCCTAAGGTTTGCATCCTCATCCATTGCAAAGTCTTAGTTTATCTGTGATTTCTTGACAGCCCATTAGTGTGACTGAGCAAATTTATTTCTGGTTATTGCTTGTTAACAGTAATTGGCCAGTTTTATTTCCTCATCAGGGAGGTTCTCCTGCCCCTCTACTCTGCCCTAGTGAGACTTCATCTCGAGTATTTTGTCCAGTTATGGCCTCCCCACTTCAAGAGAGACCAAGAAGTACTGGAGAGAGTCCAACAGAGGGCTACAGGGAGAGGAATAGAACACCTCTCCTATGAGGAAAGACTGAGAGTCCTGGGTCTGTTTAGCCTGGAGAAGGCTGAGAGGGGACCTGATCAATATTTACAAGGGTGGATGTCAAAAAGAAGGGGACAGTCTCTTTTCAGTGGTGCCCTGTGATAAGCAATGGATACAAACTGGAACACAGGAAGTTCCACCTCAACATGAGGAAAAACTTGTTTACTGTGTGGGCGACAGGGCACTGGAACAGGCTACCTAGAGAGGTTATGTAATCATCTCTGGAGAGATTCAAAACTCACCCGGATGCATTCCTGCGTGACCTGTCCTAGGGGAACCTACTTTCGTGATGGGGTTGTACTAGATGATTTCCAGAGGTCCCTTCTAGTCTCTAATCATTCTGTGATTGTGTGATTCTGTGTTTGTCTCCCTCCCTTCCTTTATGTTTGGTTGAAAAAATAAACATTTTCACACTCCACATATCCTTGATAACGCATTCCACTGACCAGATTTGTTCTCTTCACAACCTTCATTACCATGTGTTTGTCAAGTTTGTCTTTGTATGTTCTTGTTATAGGTCCTTTGACCAAGTACCCTTAAAAGGAGCAAAAACTCTCTCTTCATACTTTTGAAGTAAGGTCTTCATTCAGGGTGCAATTACCTTCATGTTGTCCTGTTGTAACTGCTAACTGTTTCACATTCTCCTTTTCTCCTATCTCCAAGATTTTGATCCTGTCATCTTCAGCAACACCTTACTTTTAAATCAGCTCAGGGATTGTGAACTATTTCCGTATTTAGATACATCTCAATTAAACTTACTAAAGCTGCCAGTTTTAAAGGGCAGAAAAGGCAAATCATCCTTTTTCTTGTACAATTGATGGAGAACTGCACTATTTTGAGAAGTAGCAGAATTAGTTAGTTATTCTTTTTAACTACATTTATAGTTACTAAGTTTTAGAGGCAAGAAAAGGGAAAAAAACATTTTAAGTACTTTTTTTTTAATGCTGGACTTACAAAGTTTAAAATATATATTTAGCTTTTTTTTCCATTTCTGTCTCAGATTCAGAGTCTTTTAGTCTCAGATGAAAACAAGCTACATTTATAAACTAGTCAGTGATATTTGAGAACATTTCTTTACTTACCTAAGAAATTATATGGTAATTCAACCTTTAGCCTTCTGTTTTCAAATATACTTGTGTCTCGATCCGGAGAGGGAAAGAGATTGAGGTTTTTAATGAATATTCCCGTGCTGTGAAATTAGAGGCACAAACAAGGCCAAAATATCAACAGCTAGACTATTTATTACATAACTACAGTGGATGGACATAAATAAAGTGGAGGGATCAGAGGGAGAGAGAGAGAGAATAGAAGAAAGGGAGAAGAGGGAAAGAATTATATTACCACACCCCTCACCCCCAAGACAGTTTGAGTCTGTGGAGGAAAGGTGCTGCAGGAGATGTTGGGTCTGTAGAGAAACGGTGCTGCAGGAGATGTTGGGTCTGTAGAGGAAGGGTGCTGAGGCTTTGGCTGTAGAAGGGATGAGGTCCTCTGGGCAGCTTCTTCAGCTCCATGAGTTGCAGCAGCCGGAACTTAGGGCACGGAGAGTCCAAGATCCATTGTGTTGGCCCCGGGATGTTTCCAGCGTGTGCTGCCGTCTGCTTTGTTCTGCATCTTGCTTGTCCAATTTTCTCCTCCTAAAAGCCAGTAGCTGCTCCAGTCTTTTATACAGTTTTTTAGCCCTTAGGCAAGTGTCCAGGTGTTGTTCCCCAGGATATCGTTCTGGGAAATCATCTTTAGGTCCAGGTATCGTTCCCCAGGAAATCTTTCTGTGTACTCAGGTGAGTTTGGGCAGCCACTGGATGGAGGGGGGAAGGCCTCCACCTCCTCCTGCTCCATCTAGCTACCCACACACTCTTTACATATCAGGAACCATTGTCCTTTCCTGGGGTATCTGATGGCTGGAAATGATCTTGTCCTGAAGGTGTGAATGCTGGGCCCTTGGACCATTGTTGTAGGCCAGCTGCAGTCCCGTGAGCAATGTTATCTTTGCACCTTCCAAGAGTCCTTCCAGTGGCTCTGCCCAACGCACATCAGCTGTTGTCTGGACAAACAGCAAGTGATTTTATCTTTGTTGAGTCACCAGGAGAGATAAGCTTTAGTCTCTCACAACTTGCTAAATGAAATTAGTTATCATATTGTTATTTTTTAATATTTCTGATGTTAATATGTCCTACGCCACTTCTGATTTTTTTTCTGTTCTGGATCTCCTGCCTATGAGTAATATAAATGCTCACCATGATTTTGCAGCCAAAATATTACAGGAATTTCCTGAAAAAGTCTTCAGCTAAGGTGCAGACCAACCAACTCCTTCATATTTAAAAGGTCACACATTCAACAGAGAAAAATCAAATAAAATCAGGGTTTGTTCACCACTGAGGTTCATAAAACACACAAAATGTTTTGAGCCCTTTAGCAGATAACTTTAGCTTCAAGACAAAATTACCTTTCTGCAGGTCTGGCATAGTAACTTTTATAAAAGCACTTGATACTTGCTTCCCCAAGAAATTTTCAAGATTTTTTAAACCCATATGTGCTGTGCTTTAACATGGCTTAAAGCTGCAAACTCAATTACAAAAACACATTTTGTTTCATTTTTTTTGATCTATTCTACTTGTTAATATTTTAACTACAGACGACTAACATTTTAAATCCCTGGGCTAGAAGAGCATTGTTACCTTTGGTGTTCATTGGAAAAAATTGGTTATATCTCTTATAATTATTTATGATGGAATAAATTATTTCAAAGACTCTGCATATGTTTAAAATTTGGGATTTGGATTTCATCAAGCACGTTTCCTGAAGAAATGCCATTCAGGATTTAATTTGCTATAAAGACTAAAGGCATAGGGCCAAACTATGTATTGTGAGCCAATTTGTGCACATCCAGGCCTCCTAAATATCCATTCAATTTCATTTACTCTTCTACTTCCTGGAATAGTTTAATCTTTTTTGCAAATGAAATTATGAAAGAGGTGTTGTGGCACAAAGAAGCACAAATGAGGGCCAGAATGAACAAGGCTGGATACAGGGATAGCAAGAAAAAATACATTTAAACACCATGCAGGTAGTTGCCAGGAAGAACAAACAGATTCTTCCAATGTCAAAAAGAACAGATCTCAGCATGTGTTTGTAATTTAAATTTATATACAGAATATTTAGTATGCAGTCATTAAACCACTAGTAACAAAATGTACTGAATATCCTCAGTGTCTCAAGAATAAACAGAAGTGTCCCAAATAGCTCAGCTTTTCAGGACATGACACTGTCTTGACATAAGTCAAATAAAAATGGAAGTAATCCAACAGGAATTCCTCTCAGAATGTTACTTTGTCTCAGCCTTTCCTATTTTCTTGCAGATTAAAGATAGAATTCTATATCTAGGTGAACAGGAGGTGTTGAGATAGATGAGTACCTAAGGGCAGGGAAGTGAAAAATGCCTATGTGAAACACATGGGAAAAAGTCATCCTATCTCTTTGTCATTTGACACCCTAAACACTTTGCCTGTCTTGTCTCAAACAGCTCAAGCTGGAACCATTGCAAGGGGGAAATTAGGAGAGAGACAGATTAAGTGCTGCAAAGGCAGAGCAGTAAGCTGCTTTTCTCTACTTTTACCCCCTCATATGGCTGGAAAACAGTTTTGAGCATGCACCAGCTAACAGGTCAAACTTTGGTCTACTGTTGCCCCTCTGAAGTTTTTTTGCACAGTTTCAATTCCCAGACATGGAGAACCCAGTTTTGATTCCCAGCTGTTAAAACTGTTGCTCGCCTGGACTCCATCACTCAACCAAGCAGACTCAAGATAGTTGTTGCTCTGAAGGCGGTGCTAGACCGACTAAATATATAAGGTGAGTGCACGTGTTTACCTTTGTCAACCCTCCACCTACAGATCCAGACTCCAACTCAAGACAACAATGCTGGGTGGTGAAATCTCTCTCTCCCCCCCCCCAACCCTCCAACTCTCCCCTCCCCCTAGCCCCCTTTTATCTTTCTTTTCTTCTCTTTTTTTTTTTTTTTTTCCCTTTTGTTACAGACTTGGCCCAGTTGGTTCTGAAGTAGTTGATAAGTTGAGAAGTAGTTGCCATTAACGATAGGCACCAATAATTATTAGAAAATGGCCCTTGTGACCATTTCTGCAATGATTAATGGGTGACTAACTTGTATTTATGAGACTTAACTGCTAAAATCATTAACAATTTAATAAAAATATATCTTCAACATTTCAAGATAAAAAAATCCAGAAAACACTTAAGTGCTTAACACCGAAATTGTAATTGGCTTTTCTGATCTACCTTGGGGAAACAGTTTATATCTTCCCCACCCAAAAACCAACCCTCCTCCCCCCCCCAAAAAAAAAAAAAAAAAAAAAAAAAAAAAAAGGTTTCTGTGTAAATGATTGCTGGACAAGCCAACAAACCTGGGTTGAGTTGAATCTCCTGATGATATTCAATACCATGATGAACTTCACTTCCAGTACACTGATGACATCATTGAGTGGGGTGACACAGCAGTGGAGTTGAGTCATGTGTTGAGTTGAATCTGCTGCTGATATTCAGTACCCTGCTTCTGTCATGCCAGCTTCAAAATAGAAGTCCTGGCCAGAGCAAAGTATTATGGGGCTTGACGTTCTGATTGTAACATGAAAGGCTTCCTGTTTCAGTTGCTTCTTTTGTTTTCTGCATTTGGGGTGTTGGTCTTTTCTGCTGTGCTGGCTGTGGGTCATGGGGACAGGAGTCAGTCGCTGCCTTCTGCTGCTGATTCTGAATTTTGCTGCACTTTTCTATAATTGTAATTGTGTGTTGTATTATCTCATTTCCAGTAAAGCTTTTTATCTCAACCCAGAATTTATTTTTTCCTTTTTTTCTCTGTGTGTGTGTGTGTGTTGCTTTCCCTCCTGTCTGTTTGGGGTGAGAGTGGCATGTGTTAACCCAGGATGTCATTTCAGGTTCCCTGTCATCTCTTTGGGTGTTTTCACCTGTTTAAAAACATGAAACTATCTTCTCATTTGATGTTGTCCTTAGCAGTGCCTATGTATTTTATTGATAATTACTGAAAATGTTCATAAGTAATATTTCAGCTATGCATGTTTGATTACTAAACTTCTTGTGTTCTTAATAAATGGCATACAAAGAGACATCTAATTCTTGATTCAGAGCAGAATTTTTTCTTCGTATAATGAGAAAAATCCTTTCTCATTTGCACAACTGTACAAAGGTAATAGACTAAATCACACATTTTTGCTTTGTTAAATTTTAATTGTAGTCACCCTTTAGGAAACTGAACATTTTATCTCTATGGTGTCCTACCACATCTATCAGCATAATCATCACTGTGCTTCTTTAATGACATGTTGATATTGGAAAAATGAGAATTACAACCTTTGTGCTAATTAGTTATATGAAGAATCTAGTGAGATGCAAAGTGTTAGACTTAACAGTACCTCAGATTACACATTTTAATCAAAACTGTGAAGGTAATGCATATGCTAATTATACCACAGATATTCATTCAAACAGATACATGGTAACATATCGGAGAGCGGCGAGGGAAGACAGCAGCAATCAATGTGATTGATAAGCACGCTTCAACTTTATTGCCCGGATACACAGCTTATATAGCATCTCAGCTAAATATGCACAAGCGTCACTATTCTATTGGTCACTGACTGAAGGCAACATTATAATATCCAGCCCACTTGCAATTAGGTCTGTGTACAACATCAAAGACTCTGTGTACATTCTTAGAAAACTCCCTTCTCACTAGCTCTTCCTTTCCCATCCAATTATCCTACCTAGCTCTTCCTTTCCCATCCAGTTATCTTGCAAACACACAGCCACGAGAACAGCTGCAAGGCCATAGTGACCTCACTGCCTCAGCATGCCAGCTAACCATGGGCAGTAAACAACAAGATGGAGTACGGCCTACACATTCTGCTCAAGTAGCTGTTCCACAGAGACATGTCCCTTAGATTTAAGCCATTCTCCAACAATTCCCCCTTTTTCTTTTGTACAAGGAAAGCTCGAGATGTTACCTCATTTACACTTCGCATAATACATCCATATGCAATACGCAAAACAAGCAATATCAACAAAACAATACCAATCCAGCGTAAATCTTCTTTAAGCAGACCTAGCAACCAAGGAGACATATTTCCAAACCAAGATTGAAACCATCGATCAAAAGGATTTACATTTTTAACAATTGATTGAGTATGACTTTCTAACCAAGCAATCTTTTTATAAATTGATTGACTGTCATCAGACAAATTAAAACAACACATGCCTTCAAAATCCTGACAGCCATGACCATTAGCTAAAAGCAAGAAATCAACAGCAGCTCTATTCTGTAAATATGCATGCCTTAAACTATTTTGATCTAAAAGCAATTGATTTAAAATATCAGTAGTAACATTAGCTTGTTTAACTGACCAACAAGCCAATTTCTCAATTTGCGTTAAAGCCTGCTTAGCAGCAAGACCAGGAATGAAAAGAGAAGCGAAGATATTTGCTGTAGCTGACCATAAAGCTAAATCGTCTTTGCAACTTCCATCCAGGTGGAGCAAAGATCTTTTCTGTCGATGTTGTAGTGCGGCAGAGATGTTTAACCAATCTGATCAAACCTAGGCGCCCCAGATGTTGTAGTGCGGCAGAGATGTTTAACCAATCTGATCAAACCTAGGCGCCCCATAAGCACCAAACATCACCCCTCCCATAAATATCATGCCACCTACAACCGTCACTCTTTTATGTGTATCGTTCCATCCACAATAATTACCATAAACTTTATATTCTTCTTGCAATTTAGGGCTGACTACCGTCCACCCAGTAAAGCTGTTTTGTGGTGCAAGAGGAACCTTATTGTACATACGAGCAGTTGACCCTTGATACATTGAACCAAAAACAATACACGTGCGAGTCCAGTTATGAGATGCATTGCCAACTCGTGCAGAGCCTAACAGTTGCAGTTCTTGTGGATCCCAGGGAAGGGTAACGTTCAGTCCTGCAATAAGTCCTGCAGCACAATCCGAAGTACTATTAGCTTTAAAGCAGTCAACATACACACTATAATTTCTAAAAGCATAAGCATTAAAATCAGGAACACCAACTAAGCATGTTTTAAAAGGCTCTACCGCAGACTGCAAACTTAGGCAAAAATCCAGATTGCCTGTTTGGTTGGCCCATGTAACCCACATATTAGTTCTCGGGTTTATCGATGTGATCGTCAGGCTCATCAGAGGCATCATTAGAAACAGAAGAATCTTCATGCTCCTGTGTCGCTGGAGTAGCAGGAGGTACTGGTCGAGTCCACTTGCTTGGAACCCACAAAGGACCTGTCGGAGTAGACACACACATATGACCTCTGCCTAAATACCTGACTGGAGCAGGGCCCATCCAAAGTCCAGTTGCAGGCTGTCGGTACATAACTGACATTTGCGGACAGGGTTGTTGGTGTACTAAAGAGCCATGAACATAGGCAGGAGGGCTTTTCTGCTCTCCAAAGATACATAAATGATTCAAAACAAAAAGAACACGCCCTAACTTCTCCTGCGGATCTTGTATATTATCAAATTTCTCCAGATAACATTTCAACGTCTGATTTGCTCTCTCTACAATAGCCTGCCCAGTAGGTAAGTGCGGAATGCCAGTACGATGCTGTACGCCCCATCGTTGCAAAAATCTCTTAACTCGGTGTCCAGCATATGCCGGGCCATTATCCGTTTTTATCTGTTTGGGGACTCCCATTACAGCAAAACATAATGTCAAATGTCGGATCACATGAACTGTCCTTTCACCAGCTTGTGCTGAGGCCCAGATGAAATGACTAAAGGTATCAATGGTGACATGGACATATTTGAGCCTCCCAAAAGGTGCCACATGAGTAACATCCATCTGCCATACCTCATTCGGGCCGAGACCCCGGGGTTCACCCCAAGACCGAGACCCGGACCTGCATGACGACTGCACTGCGGGCAGGCTCTCACAAGTCCCCGTGCCTCCTCCATTGTGATACCAAAGGAACGATGCAAACCTCTGGCATTCTGGTGAAAGGTAGCATGTGCATCACGAGCTTTCGTAAAGGCATCCATTGGTACCAAATAAGATACCAGTTTATCAGCTCTATCATTACCCTCTCCTAAACCAATTGCACCTTGATGACTTCTAACATGTAATACTGCGTAGGGAGCATCTCGCTGCCGAATGGCCAATTGTAGCTGCAAAAATAATTCGCCTAACCTGTGGTTGTTAGTATCTCGTAATAAAGCTTCCTCTATTCTCTGCGCTACCCCCACCGCATACAAAGAATCAGAAACTACATTAAGGGGAAGCTGTAGCCAGCGTTTAAAGGCATAAACCATTGCAGCGAGTTCCAGTGTTTGCAGCGAGTCTCCTGGAACAGCTTCCAGAAGGACATGTTGCCATTGTCCATCTGCTTGCCATGTAACTGCTGCTCTCTTAGTTTTTCTTCCTGCATCTGTAAAGACAGTAAGTGCATCAGGTAATGGGTCCTCACTTCGCTTTGGTATAGACATCCATTCTTGGTTAGCTACCCATTTTAAAGGAAAAGGTACTGATGTCACAGCTATTTGCACACTTAAACCTAAAAGGCTTTTTTGTAGGTCTACTGAATGTTGTAAAAACCAGTTCAAATCCTCTTGTCGAATTGGTACAAAGATTGTATTTGGCTCCTGTCCTGTCACTTGTAGCACTCGTCTGCGACCCTTCTGAATTAAGAGGGCTAATGACTCTACTTTTGTCTGAATTGAGTTACGAGGTTGTAGGGGTCCAAATATCCATTCTAGAACCCACACATGATTCCCTTTTTCTGGTGTAGATTGTGTAAGTGCACCAAACAAAAATAGACCATCACCCAGAATAGTCAAATCAATTGGTAAATCAAAAAATCGCCATGATACTGACTGTCTCAAGATAGACTCGGCAATGTCACTGATTGCTTTCTGTTGTTGTTGTGTTAACACGACTGGTGCAGCAGGGTCAGTGCCCTTTAAAAGAGGTCATAAAACTTCCAGTTGCGAATTCCTAGTGCCAATCACAGGACGAAGCCATTGAATATCACCCATAAATTTCTGAACATCATGCAGGGTACGAAGCTCCTTCTGAATAGTAATTTTCTGCGGCCGTATAACAGAGTCCGATATTGTCCATCCTAGATATTTCCAAGGCGCAGTCCTCTGTATTTTTTCTGCTGCTACTACAAGAGAACTCCTGCTGAGTTGTTCTGTTAAGAATATCTCCTGTTGTCGCGTGAATGGTTGCTCTTGTGCAATAAGGATATCATCCATGTAATGATATATTAGTGTTTCTGGCCAAGCTTGTCGCACTGGTTGCAAAGCTGCATCGACACATAGTTGACACAGGGTAGGACTGTTCTTCATTCCCTGAGGTAACACAACCCACTCATAGCGTGCAGCAGGTGCTTCCCTGTTTAAAGCTGGTAAGGAGAAAGCAAATCGCTTGGTATCATCAGGGTGAATATTGATGGTAAAAAAGCAGTCCTTTAAATCTATGATGAGCAAGTTCCATCCTGCTGGCAACATTGCAGGATTTGGCATACCAGGTTGTAAAGCTCCCATAGCTTCCATCTGATCATTAACTTTTCTGAGGTCATGAAGCAGTCGATACTTGCCAGATTTTTTCTTGATAACAAATATGGGAGTATTCCACGGACTAACGGATGGTTTAATGTGGCCTAATTGTAGTTGTTCAAAAGCTAATTGATGAGCTGCTTCCAGGCTTTCTCTCTTCAGCGGCCACTGCTCGACCCACACTGGCTCATCTGTTAGCCAGGTTAACCGGATCGGGAAAGCCCAAGTAGTGACCGCTGCTAAAAACAGCCGCTGGTCACAAGCCGTGCCCCAATTTGGGTAAGAATGTCCCGGCCAATCAGTGCTTCCACTTTAGAAGGTAACTGCATTATGGTCAAAAAGGATACACAGACACGACCATCAACAATGACTCGGATTTTATCACGACTTTTGCTGACTGATGCCGTACCACCAACGCCCTCCACACCTGTTGACATAGAAGTAGTCGGCCAATTGTCAGGCCAGACTGAACGGCAAATGATGGTAATGTCAGCTCCTGTGTCTAATAATGCATTTAGCTGACGCTGTTCATGCCCATTGTCCAAAGTGATCGTAGCTTTCGGACGTTGATTCATAGGCATACACAGTAGTGCCATTCCTCCTGTCGATCCAAAGCCTGCGTCTCCTCTCGTGCTCTGAGACACTGCTGTAGCTGCTTCTGTAAGTTGTAAGGACGGTACCAGCTGTGCAATGCGACTACCTTCAGCGATAACCAAGGGTGGAAAAAATGTCATAGCGATTACACAAATCTCTCCAGTGAAATCTGCATCGATAACTCCAGGTAGAACAAACAGTCCCTTTAGGCCTGCTGAGGAGCGTCCCAGCAACAGAGCTCCACACGGCTGATCTTTATATTTTACCGGTCCTGTCACACCTGTAGCAATTTTCACTGGTTTAGAGTCTATTAGCACTGTTTCTATTGCTGCTGCCAGGTCCAGCCCGAGGCTCCCTGGGGTGGCTGGCTTGAGAGTTGAGGCTGGCTGGAGTTGACGTGCGATTGCCACGCAGGGGCTGCCGTTGGGGTCTTCACGCCGCTGCCCTTCGCGCTCTGCTTGAAGTTTCCCGAGCGCCTGCATATCTCAGTTACGTGATCTCTCGAGTTACAGTTTCTGCACCACACAGATCCTGCTTGGCAATTGCGACGATAATGTCCCATTTTACCGCATCTGTAGCATTTGAATTTCCCCTGTTGTTTGTACTCCTGATTTGCTGGTAACAGCGGCGTAAGAGCTGCAAAGGCTTGGGTTTGGGCTTGCACCATATCTTTCCCTAACTCCTTCAAAGCCTCTACTATCATAGCCTGTGGCCCTGCAGGAATATGGGACATGCGTTCAAGCATTTCCTCTACTGATGCATCAGCGGCCATGGTAGAAAGAATACTCTTAGTTGTACCATTACAATTTTCTAACACGCACTGATGAAGCAAGGGTCCTTTCATAAATTCCTGCACATTTGCCTGATTGATGGCCTCAGTCACCCTATCTACAAAGCTTGCGAATGACTCATTCCTTTCCTGCTTAACAGACAAATACGAAGGTACAGGAGGTGTTACTCTGACTCTATTAAGAGCTTCTTTCGCGAGCCGCATTCCTAGCTGTAACTTTTCTGGACCTAACTGAACTTGCGCCTCCATTGTTGAAAAATTTCGTATTCCTAGTAGGCACCTGGCTAGGGGCAGGGAACACTTGAATACCCGGCAATATTGGTGGGGGTGGGTCAGAAGAAAGGTATTCCAAAAGAAGTGGTCGATGGGGTATCCACGAGGCAATTAGAAATCATTGTGAAATGCTGGCCTGAGACTAAAAAGAGGTCTGAGGCCACTGCTCCTCTCTTGGTGGGACCATTTGGTGAGGCGAGAGGTATGCCCCTAGGGCAACTAAGGGCTTCACTTCTCAGTGGTGAGTGGGGGGGTGAAGCGTGATTCAGCAGATCACCAAAAAGATTGTACATGGTTTGGGAAAAAGCTTTTGTTTGTGTTTAGCTTGGCTTTGAGAGAACCTGAAACAATCAACGGTACTTAACAGGCCCATTCAAAGCAATTAAGCCAACCTTTTCAGGGATATCAACCTGGAGGGTGGCTCAGAGAACCTCTGTGTGGGGAACCTGGAAATACCAGTTTTGCATGTTTTGAGGTTGTGTTTCTTATTTAAGTTCTAATGCTGAAGATTGCCTGATGTATTGTCGGAAGGACTTGTTACAATATAGAAGACCTCTCGAGTTTTGCATCACAGAAGACATCTCTTCAAGGACTGTACTTTCCATAGCCCCGCAGATGCCTTCAGATCTGGAAGGAAGCTCTCACTTCAATTCCAAACTGAAGGACTGACGGGGTGGGGGGTATGGGTCTGTTCTTCTGGCTTCCAGGAGGAACAAGGATGCTTTCAACTTGTGTAATTATCTGTTTTAATTTTGTCCTATTTTGTTAGTATTGTTACTCTTTCAGCTTGTGTAAGTCCCTGTTGTATACAGTGATTCAACATGTAGTGTCCAATATGCAATTTGTGTCTAATGATGGTGTACAACAGATTTGTGCCATTAGACAATCAAAACTTATGTCTATTGTAAAAATGGTTTAAAACTTCTTTCCTTTCCTTTATTTTCTTTCTTTCTTGCTTTTATCTTTGATTGACGGGGTGGTGTGAGAGACTAAAGCTTGTGTCTCCTGGTGACTCAACAAAGATAAAATCACTTGCTGTTTGTCCAGACAATAGCTGATGTGCGTTGGGCAGAGCCACTGGAAGGACTCTTGGAAGGTGCAAAGATAACATTGCTCACGGGACTGCAGCTGGCCTACAACAATGGTCCAAGGGCCCAGCACACGGTCACACACACCTTCAGGACAAGATCATTTCCAGCCATCAGATACCCCAGGAAAGGACAATGGTTCCTGATATGTAAAGAGTGTGTGGGTAGCTAGATGGAGCAGGAGGAGGTGGAGGCCTTCCCCCCTCCATCCAGTGGCTGCCCAAACTCACCTGAGTACACAGAAAGATTTCCTGGGGAGCGATACCTGGACCTAAAGATGATTTCCCAGAACGATATCCTGGGGAACAACACCTGGACACTTGCCTAAGGGCTAAAAAACTGTATAAAAGACTGGAGCAACTGCTGGCTGAGGAGGAGAAAACTGGAGAAGCAAGATGCAGAAGAAAGCTGACGGCAGCACATGCTGGAAACATCCCGGGGCCAACACAATGGATCTTGGACTCTCCGTGCCCTAAGTTCCGGCTGCTGCAACTCATGGAGCTGAAGAAGCTGCCCAGAGGACCTCATCCCTTCTACAGCCAAAGCCTCAGCACCGTTTCTCTACAGACCCAACATCTCCTGCAGCACCGTTTCTCTACAGACCCAACATCTCCTGCAGCACCTTTCCTCCACAGACTCAAACTGTCTTGGGGGTGAGGGGTGTGGTAATATAATTCCTTTCCTTTAATCTCCCTCTTCTCTCTTCTCTCTTTATTTTCTCTCTCTCTCCACCTTATTTATGTAATAAATAGTCTAGCTGTTGATATTTTGGCCTCGTTTGTGCCTCTAATTTCACAACACGGGAATATTCATTAAAAACCTCAATCTCTTTCCCTCTCCGGATTGAGACACCCCATCAGCTGTTCTACAGTAACATCATTGTTTGGATTATGTGTAACATATCTATCACATAGCCGAAGCCAATGCGCTTGCCACAGCATAAGGCTGGACTGTGTTGTCATCATGCGCATAACAGCTTTAATATCTTCAGGCAACAAAATTCCTATGGACCATATATAATTTATCATTTGTTTAGTAGGCTCACCCTGCAACCCACACTCCTTTGCTGTAGCTCTCAGTTGGGACAGTAACTTCCAATCTATAGGGCGATACACCACTTCAACTTCACCCCTGTCATTCTGCGCATAAGACTGGAAAAGCTTGCAACTCTTCAAGGGAATCACAAAGCTCATAATCCTTGTTATGCAGAGCTTCCTTTCGAATAGACAACCAATCAATCTTTATGATAGGAGGGGTACTCCGGTTAGATTTACTGTTTTCTTCTACCCTCTTTTGATACTTTTTGAGCATAGGTTTCTCATTGTTTAATTTCGAATCCTTCACAGCAGAATTACATGCCACAAATGCTTCCTCCTTGTGATACTGTGCAGCCTCCTCCTCCAGTTCCTCCTCGTCTGTCTCAGAAAGCTGCTCTTTCTCAACTTTTACTTTAGGTGATAGCTGGACAGAGGGCTGGGGAGGAGAGGCACTGCATGACTGATCATGCGGAACGAGGTTCAAAGGGGGAGCAGATGGTGCCGTAATTGCTTTACTACCTTCTGAGGGAAACTCTTTGTTAGTTCGAGCAGGATTAGAAATCAGGATAGTATTCCCAATCGGTGGGCTAGGTACATAATCACAACCAAACTGATGCAAACCTGGTTTCCCTTGCATCCCATCCAGACCTTGCATTCCATCCAACGCAGCTGTTGCTACCGCCGCAACCTTTTTCTCAGTCTGATACTGACTTAAACAATTCATAACACCTCTCCATGGTTTCATAAGCTTACGAGCAACTCTATCATCATCAATCACCTTATACCACAAAACATTACCTACTTCTCTCCACACATCAACACTAAACACATCTTCAGACGACTTAAAAAACCCATTCTCTCTACCAAACTGTAATAAACGTTCAGGATGCTTCTTTAAATCCACATCCCCTACACTGCGTTTCTCAAGGAAACTTTTGAATAAGTTAAGAGCTACTTCGCTTTCCATCCCTTAGTGCAGCCTTCAAACCCGTGAAAAGCCGACAGCAGCTCTTACCCGGATGGCGAGCCAAATTCCAGCTCAGGCACGGTATGAACTCCCTACGCCAGCGCTGAGTCGCACTTTTGCCCCTCGATTCGCTGCTAATCGATGCTTTTCCGGGCTCGCCACCACCCCGACAGCAAGAAGGTCTCCGAAGTCTCCGAAAGCCTCCTATTCTGCGTCGGGGGTTCTCTCCCTTTCCCACTGGACCGTCCGTCCCTGTTCTCGGGTGCCAGATATCGGAGAGCGGTGAGGGAAGACAGCAGCAATCAATGTGATTGATAAGCACGCTTCAACTTTATTGCCCGGATACACAGCTTATATAGCATCTCAGCTAAATATGCACAAGCGTCACTATTCTATTGGTCACTGACTGAAGGCAACATTATAATATCCAGCCCACTTGCAATTAGGTCTGTGTACAACATCAAAGACTCTGTGTACATTCTTAGAAAACTCCCTTCTCACTAGCTCTTCCTTTCCCATCCAATTATCCTACCTAGCTCTTCCTTTCCCATCCAGTTATCTTGCAAACACACAGCCACGAGAACAGCTGCAAGGCCATAGTGACCTCACTGCCTCAGCATGCCAGCTAACCATGGGCAGTAAACAACAAGATGGAGTACGGCCTACACATTCTGCTCAAGTAGCTGTTCCAC
This sequence comes from Picus viridis, assembly GCA_033816785.1. Classification (NCBI taxonomy): domain Eukaryota; kingdom Metazoa; phylum Chordata; class Aves; order Piciformes; family Picidae; genus Picus; species Picus viridis. The sequence continues at coordinate 64,340,164 of CM066566.1, forward strand.
AGAGTCATGTCCCTTAAATTTAAGCCATTCTCCAACAGTAACATAGTTGTAGGCTTAAGTGTATTTCTCTTTAGAGGTTTCTAATCCAATTCCTAATTATCTAATTAGTAACGAGTATTTCTAGTTTTTTAAAATTCTAATGAGAAATTTTGTCAGGATTAATATTATTTCCCTTTTTTAGCAGAAAAATATAGCTAATGTAATTGTTAGTTTCTGAACAACGATGCATCTCTATCAACTTATATGACACAACATGAGGACAATATGTTAAAGCTTATGCTTGGCAGTATAATGCAATAAATATATAACCTTTCTGTGAGGTGTAGCACTTTAGAGGTTTCTAAGGAATAGGTTTAGGTAGCAGCAATATCCTTCTGGACATATTTTGATGTCATGCATATGTTAACTAAAAATGTTCATTCCCATGTCTGTTATCATTCATCCAGAACACTAAGGTTTGAGAAGATAAAGTAAAACAACTTTAAGTCATGAATTTTATACTTCCTACTCCAGTGAATCATGAAGTATGAGTCATTCATGGTAATGATAAGAGAATGACACATTAATCTGGATGCATTTATAAAACCTTTATCCATGCACATAATATTCCACTCTTTGAAATAAAAAGAGATGCTAATGTTCTAGTCAGTGAGAAAGTGTTTTTGCAATATGAAAAACAGGTAAGCAAGCTCATGAAGAAAACAAATTACTATAATACATGTGATTTTCTTGTACATTTTACTACAGGAGAAGTGCAATATACAATTTTCATTAGAAAACTCTAAGAAAAATCTCTCTTTTAGTTTCCTGGGAATGCAAGGCTAAAATTGTGCTGTTCAACTCAATGAAAAGTTGACACAAATATATTCTCCACTATACAACATCACACACATAACCTGAGAGTTTTAGACAATTAAAAAGTATACTAATGGCTTTTAAGTTTACCAAACAATTCTGGAAATTGCTTGTATTTAAAAATAAAGTTCCTGCAAAATGCAATGCAATCTTGCCATTTCTTCTAAAGCCCATTATTTCTGAACAGTCTTCTTGAACTTCACCACACTATGTTGTATATAGAGGATTCACTGATCTCTGTGCCTCAGCTCTGCCATAAACTATTTCAATTCCTGTTCTCATTCATCTAAAGGATCATATTTCTCATCAGTAATAACATATTGATTTTTCTATCAACGTTCAGCTCAAAATGATCTTCTGAAAAACTTTCTTTTTCTTTGAAAATTTTCCTGATCGTCTTTCAATTACGAAGGCTAAAAAAATAGAATTCTCTGTTTCCACAGGGAAACTGAATGAAACACTGCTTTCTACAAAGGAAGTGTAATGGAAACATCTAACTTTTGCCAAAATATTTGTCACAATCTTTTTACAGGTCTTTTTTGATGTCTTGTTACATCAATATCTTATGGACAAAAAGGAAAACACCATATATACAAAGACAAGAATTCAATGAAGGGCAATGACAGTCACATGATTATAGGAGTGAGGAACCAGCTCCAACCAGTTCCATTTGGTTCAAAACTCTCAAGGCCACACCAGTCTCCTGAAAGAGACTTTCTCATACTCTACCTGGGTTGCAAAGCTGTGGAGGCCAGGGTAGGGGCACATCAGTTTTAGTCACTGACTCAGCGTACCTGAGGGTACGCTGAAGTGACACATACCCTAATGCTGCCAAGGTCAAGTAATACACCCATGAAAGTGAAGATAGGGGCAATTGGTGAAGTGTAACCTACTCTTTCAATGAAAAAAAACCCACACCAAACCAAGCCAAACCACAATTTTGCCTTTTTTGGTGAGGCTGAAGCTTTTTGTAATGTGTTCCTATCTGTGCTGGGTTGCACCCATCCTGGGGGCGGGCTGCGAAAGCCCTGCTTCCCCAGCGGACAAAAGAAACCTGATCCAGGTAAACAGAAAGGGACTTGGTTTCCCCCTCCCAGGAGGAGGGGTCCCACTCTCCCTTCCTGTCCAGCAAGCCTATAAAAAGGAAGATGCTGTGACCATTTGTTCTTTTTGCTCCTGCCTCACCTGTTCAAAAGGACCAACAGCCACTGCTAGCCCCCTGGTTCTGCCATGTGGTTGGGCCTGGTCTTCTCCCTGCCGCATCCATGCTTCTCTGAAGAACTGCAATCTACATACAAGGAGGGAAATATAAGGCCATCCAAATTTGGTTTTGTGTATTTTCCTTTTCATCCTTATTCCTTACCCTTGTAAATCCTCCCTGTTACTGCTGTACATATATTTTGTTAAAAAATTTACTTCTCCTAATTCCAAACCAACTCCAAATAATTCTTTGGTAGATTCACCTCCTTCTCTTTTCCCCTACCCCTTTTATTTCTTTCTCTCTTTTTCCTTATCAGGGCAAAGGGGGATTGGGGAGGGGTATCTGGGGGAGGAATTCTTGGTTTTCTACCATCTGAGCTCTTAGATTCCAGTAAGTGCTTAAGCCACTACACTACTGTCTACCTGTAATAAACTGAAGAACTGGAACAAAAAATCAAAAGGCTTTCAAAAGAAGTTTCTGGTTCAACTTAAATATATTTTAAAATTTGTCTAACATATCTTATGTACAATTCGTATAATTAGCATTTACCTAGCATACTTATATGGTATGTTAAGTGTAAAATTATAGGTGGCCCTACTTTAGAAATGAAAGCAATTATTTAATATTTTTACTTATATTACTTTGTGATGATTAAATATTGTTTATATTATTCAAATGCTGTGAAGTCAATACAATACAATACAATACAATACAATACAATACAATACAATACACCAGGTTGGAAGAGACCTTCAAGATCATCGCGTCCAACCCATCAAACAATCCAACCCACCCAACAACTAGACCATACAGCCAAGCACCCCATCAAGTCTTCTCCTGAACACCTCCTGTGAAGGTGACTCCACCACCTCCACGGGTAGCCGATTCCAATGGGCAATCACTCTCTCCGTGTAGAACTTCTTCCTAACATCCAGCCTAAACCTGCCCTGGTGCAGCCTGAGACTGTGTCCTCTTGTTCTGGTGCTGGATGCCTGGGAGAAGAGGCCAACCTCTGCCTGGCTACAACCTCCCTTCAGGTAGTTGTAGAGAGCAATAAGGTCACCCCTCAGTCTCCTCTTCTCCAGGCTGAGCAACCCCAGCTCCCTCAGCCTTTCCTCATAGGGCTTGTGTTCCAAACCCCTCACCAGCTTTGTTGCCCTTCTCTGGACACGTTCCAGCAAGTCAACATCCTTCCTAAACTGAGGGGCCCAGAACTGGACACAGTACTCAAGGTGTGGCCTAACCAGTGCAGTGTACAGGGGCACAATGACCTCCCTGCTCCTGCTGGCCACACTGTTCCTGATGCAAGCCAGGATGCCATTAGCCTTCTTGGCTGCCTGGGCACACTGCAGGCTCATGTTCAGCCTACAATCAACCAGTACCCCCAGGTCCCTCTCTGCCTGGCCACTCTCCAGCCACTCTGACCCCAGCCTGTAGCACTGCCTGGGGTTGTTGTGGCCAATGTGCAGAATCCGGCACTTGGATGTGTTAAATCTCATGCCATTGGACTCTGCCCATCTGTCCAGCCTGTCGAGGTCCCTCTGCAAAGCCTCTCTGCCCTCCAGCAAATCAACTGCTGCCCCCAGCTTGGTGTCATCTGCAAATTTACTGATGATGGACTCAATGCCCTCATCCAGATCATCAATAAAGATGTTGAAGAGCATGGGGCCCAGTACTGATCCCTGGGGCACACCACTAGTGACAGGCCGCCAGCTGGATGTGGTGCCATTCACCATTACTCTCTGGGCTCGGCCCTCCAGCCAGTTCCTAACCCAACGCAGTGTTCTCCTGTCCAAGCCACGGGCTGCCAGCTTGGCCAGGAGTTTGCTGTGGGGAACGGTGTCAAAGGCCTTGCTGAGGTCCAGGTAGACCACATCCACAGGCCTCCCCACATCCACCAGGCGGGTCACCTGATCATAGAAAGAGATCAGGTTGGTCAGGCAGGACCTGCCCCTCCTAAATCCATGCTGGCTAGGCCTGAGCCCCTGGTCATCCTGTAAGTGCTGTGTGATCGCACTCGAGATGACCCGTTCCATAATCTTGCCTGGCACTGAGGTCAGGCTGACAGGCCTATAATTCCCCGGCTCATCCAACCGGCCCTTCTTGTGGATGGGAAGTCTTTGGTTTATCCTTCTGTTTGATTCTAATCATTTTTCCTTTCACCCTAATTAATTTCTAAGACAATCATATTGTTGTCCATAATATTGATGAAGAGCACAAGTCTGAGCAGAAGTCCCTTACTGGGCTCTCACTTCTTCTGGATTTCAGAGATTTTTGTTGTCTTGTCTTTCACAAAAAAAGTTGCAAATAAATCACTAAGGCAATCATTTTAATGAGACAGCAGTGTTTCAAAGCCTTCATTGCTCTTGCTTCTTGATCAATACAGAGGTGCTGAACTCTGAAGTTTTTTGTTGTTGTTTTTTTTCAGATCTCTTTCTAATGAGTACATTACAGAGAACAGATAATGACACAAGTAAGGTAGATTAGAATGAAAACATATTTTAAAATGCATTTAATAAATGACTCACAGAAATGCTAAACCCCAGATGTCAAATTACTGTGACTGTACAGTCTCGGATACTTTCTGGCAAAATTTTCCACTCCATGGGTGCTCTGTATTCTACACTACATTGAGTAGTGCTGGTGAAAGCAAATTAAATCCACCCTCAGTTTCTTTTTCTTTTCTTTTCTTTTTTTTTTTCTCCAAAACCTCTCCATAAGATCTGAAACCAATCAAATCCAAACCAAATATTTTTAAAACATGTATTCTCAACCAGGAACATGCAGCTCAACTGAGTTGCTTGTGGAACCAAGGCTTTTTATGGCTTTAAAGATTTTTATTTTCTTCACATTAATGCTTTAAAATGGGTTTTAAAACTGAATATTTAAATTCTTGGCTGATGTAAACCAATTTGATGGTAAATGCCAGTTGAGAGTATTCTGGCAAGAAAAACTTTCCAGAATGTACTATCATCCCGTGCAAATAAGGAGCCTTTTTTTATGTGGGTTTGTTTTTGCTTGGTGGTTTGGTGTTTTGTTAATCTTTGGTTTGGGGTCTTTGTAACTCACAACGACAGTGACATATATGCAGAATCAGTGGTACAGTGCATGGCTTTCCCCAGCAGGATTGTGGAATTTCATTAATTATGTCAGGCAACTCTATTCCTTGGGTCAATCACCCTCCAAGACCAAACTACTGTTAAAATATGTGAAAAACCTATCTGGATAGTTTAAGAAAACTCAGAAGCTTTTCATTTGTCAAAAAAAAAATATATCTTTTTTGCACAGGATCTTGGTGTCTCTATTTATCCTTATCCTCAAGTGCTGCATGTCTGTCTTCCTTTTTCACAGAAACTTCAGGCACTTCTGAAGTTTTCAAAGTCTAACCTTCCACAGACATTTTCTTGTTTCAGCTGTTTAAATCTTGGTGCCATATTTTATAATATAGGTCCAAAATTCCAAGCTTGACACAATTGTCTGAGATAAAAAGAGGAAGATAAAACAATTCACTTACAGTCTACCCCCATCAGAAAAGGAACAAAACCTCAGGTAATAAAACAAAACAAGAGACTCAGGTTTTATTATTTTTGTGTTTAAGTAAAGCCTAAGACTGCTTTTGAAATATATTTGTGTAATATCTAAAGGCCCTTAAACACAAAAATGATTGACCAACCTCCCCCAAAATACCTTTATCTTTCTTTTGGTTTGGTGAAAGTTCTACATTTTCTAGAGAAGATAATGTTGCTTAAAACAAAGCAGAGAAGAGTAAGCTGTCCAAGTTCAGTAAGTATCTTACCCTCTATTGAGATTCTGTAACAAAAACCTATCTCCAGTTTTCAAGAGTAGTTTTTAAGAGTGAGGACAGCACTTTTTTTTTATTCTTTCTAAAACCATTCCCAAGTTGGTTTACCAGTTTGTCACTCAATTATTTCCAGTCTCATTTTATTTTGGATTGCTGTCTTACAAATTGGTTGTAATTACAGCATTTGATGTGTGAAACTGAGAAATAAAAGATCTTTTTAAATCTCAGACTGGCACATTTTCTTTGTGACCACAGGCAAGTAATTTAATTGTCTTATTTTAGCAATTTGTGAAATTAATGAATAAAAATCAAAGTTTCCTTACTTAAGGACATTTTCATAAATTATTTGTATGGATATTTGCAAAGTCTTTAGAGAGTATAATGATGTATTATGTATTAATAAGACACAACTCATTTTATAAATTAAACACCAGTTGAAAGGGAGCAAATAAAGAAAGGTTATGGATTGTAATTCAGGGTTGTTTCTAGAAGTGTCATCTACAACATTTGTCAAAAATCCTGAGTAAGGAGAGATGTATTCCTTTGACAGCCCACAACAAAGTATTCATTCCAAGGATGCTCTGCTCATCTCAGAGCTCCTTTTTTTTGCCATTCTGCTACCCCTGAGCTGACATCTCACATTCCTATGCTCTACAGCACTTCACAAAGGAAAGGTCCTGAATGGCTGATTTTCTCTTCATGTTCTCAAAATCCCAAACTTCCCAGCTACTTCACTTATAACCTTGCAACAATGTCCACTGTTTTCTGCTTCAAGAAGTCTTAGTTTTGCCATCAAACCAGGTTCTTTCTCAACTCCCAACCCTCTGGATTTTTTCACATTTCTCCTCTCACTTTGATTATTCATTTCCACTATGCCACTCCACCTATATTCCCAGTCTTTCAGTTTCTTTGGTCATGAACCTCATCTTTCTTACTCTTCATTTTTTTTAAATAATATAGTTCACTTCCAGTTTAAAAATGCTCCACTGTCTTGTGACTGCTGCTACTACTCTCCTGCTGATCACAGAAACTTGTTCTTTTTCCTCAATTTCTATACTCTCTACTTGGCCAGGAACAGAGTTGGCACTCCCGTGAGAGGGATTTATCATAACAAGACACTTGCCATAATCCACTTAGATGCAATTGACAGCATGAAAAAAGAGATCCAAGAACAAAAAGGGCAAAAAAGATATATTGAGTCTCACCCAAGAATCTATGTTGTTGTTTTGTTTTTGTTTTGTTTTGTTTTGTTTTCCAACTTACTCTTAAATGACTTGGAGAGGGGAACAAAACCTGTAATTTTTCCAGTTGGAGAACTACAAAGCACAGAACTGATGGCATAGACTTGCAGAAGGATTTGGAAATGCAATGTGAATAGCTGATGGAACAGCTATTGAAATTCAGTGTTGATAAGTACAAGGTAGTATGCCTGATGAAAAAATGTCTGAAAGTTTACTCTTACTTCTCATGAAATTGATCATGAAGCTAATGTTAGGAGTTGCCTAAAATTGGTAGCTCTGTTCAGCAGCAGAAAGGCAATTAAAAAAAAAAAAAAAAAAAAAAAAACACAAAACAAAACAACATAACAAATCAGGAATATTATTTTTTTCTTCTTTAATGTATGGTCTACAAGCATTTTCAATGCTCTATGCAATTCTTTTGACCCATATTTCCTTCCAAAAAAGACTTTAATGAAAGTAGAAGAAATTCCTATATCCAATGGTACTTCCTCCTTTGAGGCATGGGGATGTTAGCCATGTATGAAAATAATCTATGTCAGGGAGACTTTGGTAGAGACAGTTAAAATAAGGAATGAATGGAGGAGATGAATAGCAATTATTCACTATTTCTCTTTATCCAAATAATATGTAATACTTAATGGAATTATCTTGTAATGGATTAACTGGTTTAACAGGAACACACAAGGCAGATATCCTGTTGAGAGTTTGTCACAGACCACCTAAATAGGATGAGGAGGCTGATGAGGCATTTTACATGTGATTGGCAGAAGTCTCCAAATTGCCAATCCTTGTTCTCCTAGGAGACTTTGATTTACTGGATATTTGCTGGAAATACAACACACCACAGAAGAAACAATCTAAAGGGTTCCTGTACTGTATGGAAGATAACTTCCTGACACAGCTGGTAAATGAGCCTACCAGGGGAGGCACCTCACTGGACCTACTGTTTGCAAACAGGGAAGGACTAGTGGGTAATGTGGTGGTGGTAGGCTTTCTTGGGCTAGTCAGACCCACTATCCTCAGGGTGTTCAGCCTCCTGGTGGGGATGGAGAGTGGCATCAACTCCCCATAATCTAGGAGGGAACAGGTAATGTCTTGTTATGCCCCCTAGACATTTAAAAATCTGTATGGCTGGATGGGATTCACCAAAGAGTGATGAAAGAACATGAAGAGGAACTTGCCAAGCTGCTTTCCATCATCTGTTAGCAGTCCTGGTTAAAGCGGCAGGTGCCAGAAGTTTGGAGGCTTGCCAGCGTGATACCTATCTACAAAAAGAGATGAGGATCCAGGGAACTACAAGCCTGTCAGCCTGACCTGGGTGTCAGGGACAATTACGTTCATCTTGGGTGCACTCACCTGGCAAGTGCAGGATAACAGAAGGGTCAGGCCCAGCCAGCATGTGCTCATGAAAGGCACAGCTCCTTCTCTGCCCACCCCCACCAAAAAAAAAAAAAGGAGAGAGAGAGAGAAATTCAATTAGAAAAGGAAAAAAATCCCTTACTGGTTAAGAATAAAATGTCATATTTTATAACAAAAATTGTATGTGCTCATACCACCTAGTGTGACAAAACTGCTACTAGAATGTCATAGAAGTTAAAGGTGAACTTTGAATCAGATTTATGGAAAAAAATACCTTTAATGTATGAGCCTTCGAACAAAATAGATTGTTTTATTAAATGGACATTAGCAAGTCATCTCAAGAATGAAAAGATTAAATTCTAGGATTTTAAGCCAAATAACTAAAAAGAAGAAAACACATTAAATAAAGTTCATAAAGAACAGGCTGAAGAGGAGAGGATCTTTTACTTTATTACAAAAGAAACAAACAAAAATTCTTACAGTGCTTCATTATTAGACTGTTCACTTTAATTTTCCTGGGAAGTAGGAAAATTGTTGTTTGCTGTGTTTTGTTGTTGTTGATTTTTTTTTTTAATTAAAGAAATAAGAAGGATGATTCTTGAAAAAAGATACATTTCTGACAGTACAGATGTCTGAAATTCAGTGTGGTTCAATCTCCTGAAGATGCGGTGCAGTTTAATTTAAAGACCATAGTGTTGTATTCTGAATGAAATATTAATATATAAGTATACAGCTGATATGAAACACCAAAACAATAACTCTATGTTACAATGACACAAAATGGCCAGACCAAAATCAGTACTCAAAATTGATAAATCCGAAACAGAGAGACCATGCATTGCATCAGATTTTCTCCTTTGCCTAAGCTCATGAATGTGTGGTTTCATAAGCAGAGTGCTGTTTCCATTAAAATCAATGTGAGTCTTTCCAATTACATCAACAGATGCCAAAATAAGCCTCAGGTCTGAAGGTTTTAAGTATACCACAAGTCAGAGGTGGAATTTGTTTGTTGTTTCCTTGACATGATTTCACCTCTAACCTTTTAAGTATTTCTCTGAAGGAGACTGTGCTGATGTAAATAAATACATAAAAATATGTTGTAGATATAAATATATGTGAGGAATAGTCTATCTAGAAGGCCAATAAGAATGATGTATTACCATGGTGCAAAAAAAATATGGTTTTCACAGGTAATATATTTATCTCAGTGGTTTTTGTATGACTTTGCTAGAATTGCTGTATCTAGAAATTGACATTCTAACTAGCAAATAACACAGCAAAGATATGCACGGCCTGTGACTTTATACATTGAAACAAAAATGACATTTTAGGCAATCTTTTTTTCTCCTAGATGAAGATAAACTACTATTTTTTTTTCTCATAGTTTTTTCCCCTCCTACAACTAAAAAATAAAATTAAGCTGAAACTTAGCATATTCCTGACTTATTTAGAATATTTGTCTAGTCTTTGACCCAGACAAAGTAGGTAAGTTTCAGAGATAGCTACAGTTTGCGCCACATGGCTGTAAAGAAAGAAGTAAGATTTTAAGGAATCAGAGGAGGAAGAGAAGGATGCCATAGCTCACTCAGGTTCAGTGAGCTATATAATCTATTTAAGAGTTTGACGAGAAATTCTTTTGTATCTGGACATTGGGCAGGCTGCCTTGTGGACATAAAGGAAAGCAGTGACTTCTTATACTTCCATGTGGTAGCACTGCCATTGTTTCCTCTTTTTGACATGGAGGCGACCATGATAAGTCTGAATGGACTGAATGGACATTGACTGGCTTAAGTACACTTCCTATCTAAAAAGTGCTGATATTCTCCTTGTCTGCTGGATTTCTATAGCAACAACTGAAAGGCAGTAGCACATTGAGAAAATAGTAAAACACTTTCCTGTGTTATAATTTGTTCTTATTTCAAGTCTAGTTCTTTTTCAAAGCTTACTCTTACTTTATTGGAGGATATCAAACTGGTTTTGCTTCAGAGAGGTGAAAATGTTTAAAGCAGTCATGACTACAGTCCCAATATAACATACATTACAGACATACATAAATATCTATATTTAATACATTCATATTGCCTACATGTATCTTGTATCTTACTACTTATTCATTTTAATGTCCTTTAAGTTATTAACTGAGATATAAAACTAAACTGAGGATGAAATTCAGTATTTCTTTTCAAATTTTCATGTGACTTTAGTCTTTGAAGTACTTTAGATTATATGTATATAAGAATATATTCATAGAATATGATTTTAATGTAATTTCTGTAAAGAAATTATTAAGGTAAAAAACACTCTTTTAAGGATCCTGTAAAATGTGTGTGAGAAACGAGCTCACTAATAAATTTTAAATACAAACAGTTTATTATAAAATAAAGGCAAAACAGTGCTGGGCACAAAGCAGATTCACTAGACGTGCACCATAACAACACGAGTTGAGCTTATACAGATGTCAAACTTCTACATATTCATAAATATCTCCACAAATCCCTTTACATTTCCCAAGCACGCTCCCACCCCCCATTCCCAGTCCTGCCCATTGTTGACTGAACTCTTCAGGGCTGGGATAATGGTTTGCACTCTTGACCCAGCCAGTCTCAGACATCTTGACGCCTCACCATCCCTCCGTTTCTCTCCCAATACACATCCTACACAACACAGACTACAACCAACCAATCAGCTTAAGGATCAAACCCTGCGGTCCCCAGCAACACTGGCACCCACCAGCCCCCACCTTCACCTTGCGAAAGCCAAATATAACAATTTCTGACATGTGGAACTTAATTTTAGTAATGAATGTATTAATGAGTTTCACTATATTAACTCAAAATAGAAATGGCTGCATAGCTCAGACTATGTTTGGGGTTTTTTGTTTGTTATCTTTTTTTTTTAATATGCATTCTATTACTGAAAATTTATTTTTGCTGATTTCACACTGTAGAGACTATGGCACATTGTAAGTTGTGCAAGTGCATATTTGCCATGAACACTGACTATGATAAATATTCTGGGCTTTAAATGTACTTCACATTATTTATAAGTAAGGAGAAGCCCAAAGTCATAGGCTAAACATAATTTTATACTAGCACATACACAATACCACACATTGATGTCATCATCATTACAATGACTAATCCTGAAGCATCACGAGTTGTTATAGAGTGTCTTTCCAACAATTTTTGCTTTTCCTGTAGCTTATAACAGCACTTTTCTTTACTATAAAGTATATTTTATACCAAAGGCAAGGTGATTGTATTAGTTCTGTTACCATGTGTTCATGTTATCATCTTATTTGAACAGAATTTTATTCTCTGTACCTGTATCAGAAAGATATAGTGAAATATCTATAAAATACTTGGAATTATGTCCAAATCTGACACAACTCTAAATGTTTCTGATAGTTTTTAACACAAACTTCTATGAGTTTCTATTAAATTGCTTAAGAAAAATTGGACTAGCACATATTTTATCCCTGAATAACGTCTGTGTTCATTAGGTTTCAGTAAACCAGAAACAAATTTTCCTTGATTACACTTAGGGAGAGAATTTTAAAAAATCAAGAAAGAAAAGGAAAAGAGGTTTTTAGTTATTCTATTATATTGAATGATTTTCAGTGATATATCCAGTAAAGATTTACTTTACTGATGAGGACTTCTAATTTTCCCTTCCTTCCAAATGCCTGCAGAAACTGCTAGATAATTTGTTGCTGAGTGCTGGACTTGATACAGACCAAAAATTTTAGACGAGTGGTCCTGAATAAATTAGGACAGCATTACAGAAAGAGCGTCACACTTCAACAGGGAAAACGGAATTATTTATTTTATTAATTAATGTAGTCTTAATGAGGATATGGTCAAGTTACTCTGAATTTTGGAGATGGCAAATAAGGCTTGTAATTATATGCAGTACGTTTTTTACTTTTTTCTGCTGTGTGAGTTGATAGAAAGAAGATGAAATTGACTTCAACCAGCATACAACATTTCCTTCCTTTTTAGCAGACCTTCATATCTATGGAAAATACTTACCAGAGAAAGCAGAAGAGGCATAATCAAAACACATCCTAAGTCTTCAGATCTTCCAGTCTTCAGAAAGCAACATAAATTCCTCTCTTGTCATGCTAAAAAAAAATCAGCATCAAATTTCCTTTTCCTCAGAAAAAGATGATCTACTACCTTTTATGGGACACTCTTAAATATTCATGTTAGGAGCAGTGAAGCTGTTTGTGGAATCATGGACACTTAAACATATAAAGAAAAGTGGCAGAAGGAGATAAAACAGAAATAATACAAGTCATCAAAGAATCATTACAGGAAGAAAGGAAGAAGAATTCAAATAAATAACTATGAAGCATGGCAATGTCCTTCTCCTTGATAATTATTGACCAGGGATTTGACCAGAAGATAACTTAGGAGAGATAATACAGAGAAATCTCTGCGGGAGAAATTGTTTCCATCTGTGGTAAGTTGACTATGGCCAGATGCTAGATGCCAGGTGTGCACCATGCCAGAGGACACATCCAAGTTCTGCTTTTCAGCCGCTATTGAAATAGAATTAATTATAAGAAAAAAATAATGGAAGTGTTAATTAAAAGTCTAAAGGGACAAAAATAAGTTAATAATGACATAGCAGAAATTGATAAGTCCCTCAATAGAAGCTTCCTGGTACTTGCTTTCTTCAACAATGTGATATAAAAAGCAACAAAAAAAAAGCATGTAAAATATGGAATTAACAATCTTTGTCTTGAACTAAATGGAGATAATAAAACATTTTGGTAATGATGAAATACTGTCCACTTGAACCTACAGGAACCTGAAAAAGAAGATTTTCAATTTTTCTTTCCAGACAGCTAGAATTTATGCAAATTAATTCCTTGTACTCTTTGTTTTCAGAAAGCTATGTAAAACAAAACTGGGGTGTGGCCTAATTCATGGAAAAGCAGAGAAAAAGTGAGGAAAATGTCTAGATGTGCACTGTGAGGTCATCACAGCAACATAAATCCCCACATCAGCATGATAGCTGATGATGTGTCAGATGCACCTTACCTCTTCAGGGTGAGAAATTGTGAAGGGCAGATGCAGTAAGCCTGAGCATTATTTCAAAGTTGTACTTATTCAAAGGAAAGACATAAAGATAATTTAAAAATTGTAAAGAAAATAATGATCATCACAGGAGAAATGTTATACATAGGAAAATGAGAGGGGCGGGGTGTCTGTATTTGAATAAGTCAGAATTAAGATGAGGAAGTAATATCCATTAATTTGTTGGGCTATGGAAATTTTAACCTTATAGAGAGGCTAGATTATATTACTTAAAACATCTTGAACTTTTATTTGATTTCAGTTAAATTAATGAGGCGGGAATTTAAAAAAATGTAGTTATCTTTATTTATCCTGAAAACCCCACACCAAAATGATGTATAAAACTTATTAAATTATTTACATGTTCTATTGTTGTAAATGTGCCCTCAGGAATGAGCAGCAAAGATATTAATAAATATATATTAGTATTTTATTTATGTACAAACTATGCAATCAGTTATTTACAGTCACTATTTACAGGTATTAATATTTGGTTGGTGGAACTACCTCTACAGAATGTCTGTGTGTGGGCACTTCAAATGAATCAAATGATTTGTAGAATTTAGGATTGAAACCGATTCAAAAAGTGGAAGGGGAGGAGTTTGTCAGTGTGAGAGACTAAAGCTTGTCTCTCCTGGTGTGACTCAACAAAGATAAAATCACTTGCTGTTTGTTCAGACAATAGCTGATGTGCATTGGGCAGAGCCACTGGAAGGACTCTTGGAAGGTGCAAAGATAACATTGCTCATGGGACTGCAGCTGGCCTACAACAATGGCCCAAGGGCTCAGCATTCACACTTTCAGGACAAGATCATTTCCAGCCATCAGATACCCCAGGAAAGGACAATGACCTGATGTGTAATGAGTGTGTGGGTAGGTAGATGGAGCAGGAGGAGGCGGAGGCCTTCCCCCCCGCCCCATCCAGACCCTGCCCAAACTCACCTGAGTACACAGAAAGATTTCTTGGGGAATGATACCTGGACCTAAAGATGATTTCCCAGAACGATATCCTGGGGAACAACGCCTGAACACTTGCCTAAGGGCTAAAAAACTGTATAAAAGACTGGAGCAACTGCTGGCTTTTGGAGGAGAAAATTGGAGAAGCAAGATGCAGAAGAAAGCAGACGGCAGCACACGCTGGAAACATCCCGGGGCCAACACAATGGATCTTGGACTCTGAAAACCCTCTCTCCGTGCTCTAAGTTCCGGCTGCTGCAACTCATGGAGCTGAAGAAGCTGCCCAGAGGACCTCATCCCTTCTACAGCCAAAGCCTCAGCACCCTTCCTCTACAGACCCAACATCTCCTGCAGCACCTATCCTCCACAGACTCAAACTGTCTTGGGGGGTGAGGGGTGTGGTAATATAATTCTTTCCCTCTTCTCCCTCTCTTCTCTCTCTTCCTATTCTCTCTCTCTCCCCTTCTGATCCCTCCACTTTATTTATGTCCATCCACTGTAGTTATGTAATAAATAGCCTAGCTGTTGATATTTTGGCCTCGTTTGTGGCTAATTTCACAACACGGGAATATTCATTAAAAACCTGAATCTCTTTCCCTCTCCGGATCGAGACAGTCAGTGACAGGACAGTTGGGCACTACCTTACAAAGAAAAGGCTTGGCTTACTCACTCTGATACATTGTGCCCATCCTGAAGGTGTGGGGGGCGAGGGCTTGTGGGAGCCTTGCTCTCCCAGGAGGGCATTTTCCCCCTGGGGAACTGAGTCAGTCTGAGCAAGCCTATAAAAAGGTAGACACTGCATCCATTTTCACTCTTTTTGCTCCTGCCTTGCCTGGATGAGAGGACTGCTGCTGGCTTCCTGCTTCTCTGCCACATGATCAGGCCTAGTCCTCCTCCCTGTCACATCCATACCTCTCCAAAGGACTCCAAAGGACTGGTTTTGTAATCATATTTTCTCCATCCATCCTTGTTCCTTACACTTGTGAACCCTTCCTATTATTGTTATATATATATGTATTGTTTAAAGAAAATGTTTACCTCTCTACTTCCAAATCAACTTCAAATTATTTCTTGGTAGATTTGCTCCTTCCCTTTTGTGAAGGATTAAATCTTGGAGAGCCGAGCTCCAAGCACTGCTGGCCTGATAAGAGGGGATAGTGTTGGCCTTGATGGCTTGTGAATTAAGGTCCAGCAGTGTGGTTGGAGGAGGGCATACATTTGATGACAAATGGTTGTTATGACTGGAGTGTGTAACACTTGAGACAAACCAGATTGTTGTAACGGGGTCCCTGCTCCAGCAGTAGGCTGCTTTTTTGTATTGTATAAGCTTTTATAAAGAAGAATTTTGTGTAATAAACTGGACACCTAGCCTGCATCAGGCTGCGTCCCGTCTCTTAATCACGGCACTTTCTTTTATTTCCTCTTGATTGGGAAAGAAGAGGGGGCAGGGGGAAGGGATTCTCAGCCTTGGCCCCCATCCGGGCTCTTAAATCCCAGTTAAGGCAAAACCCACCACATTCATGAACTGAAAACTTTGTGGAATCTTTCCTTGATAATATGTTTATAGTCCAGAACATGTGGCATGGATATGCAGTAATAAGGAAATAGAAAATGGCTCCAACCACGTGGCACTTTGCTGCATGGTTGCTGCTTCTTCCAGAGTACAAGGGTCCAGGAACCTCCCGGGCGAAACTTCAGAGGCTTTTGCAACTTGGGGCATAATCCTGGACATAAGCACCATCCACTGTATCTATTCGGTCATGAATTCTACCAGGATGCTTATGGGCAATTTTAGTACAATTTAGAGAATTCAGAAAATGGAAAAGGCTAAGCCACAAAATAGATTCACCCTACTTATAAATTCAGAAGCAAGCCAGGAACCTTAGGGAAAGCCAATGAGAACACCAGGTTGTACTCACAAGAATGGAGCAGGAATTTGGCAACGGTCCCTAGGTCTTTCTTCGGTGGCAGACTCCAGTACTGCAGGTTTTATAATCCGATTTGTGGATAATATGGCACAAATCCAAAGGAAAAGGACCCGCAGGAGTCCAAGTGTCCATAGACATGGCTGCCACGAGGGAAGCTCGTATAGATGCACTGTCTGAGCAGTGCAAGAAGGCCGCAGTTTCACGGCAGCAGGCAGATCTGGGGAGAAGCCAGGTCTGAGTGCTGGTTCCTTCAGTTTTACCTGTACTCAGGATGAGTCCAAGATGAGAGCGCAAAATGGGAGTGAACAAGATGAAGGCGAGAGTGGAATATGAGAGCAAGAGCCCTGACTGCTTTCTGGTCACCCTATGAAAGGCATTTCTAGACAATGTGTCCAAGGCCAATGTATAATGAGTGTGAAGCACCCTGCTTAATCATAGTTTCCACACCCAGTGGACTTCCCCCACCAGTACATACCAGTGAGGGACCTCCACCCTGGAGGGAAGAATGGGCGCCATTTACCTGTCCCCAGGGGAAGGGGAATGCAATTTCACACCTTGGAAGGCAATTTTGTGCCTTTGTCTTTCCTCATTCAAACCGCTACTGATGCACATGGGGTAAGGGATGGAGGGTTTAGAGCACATGGTAACAAACTTCAAGGATCCTAAACTACTTTCGCATGGGACTGTTGCTTTGGAGCTTATTCCAAATGTTTTGGGAGGTTAACAAGATAATATGAAAAATTATTAAAAGAAAGTTAATATTCTAGCTGCTCAAGCTTCAAGAGTAAAGCAAACTTTTGTCCATCTTCACCTATGACAAGCTGCAACAGGATAACTTCAGTTGAGTTTATAAGAAGTTTTAAAGCAGAATGAGGTTCATTTAAGGGGATTTGTCACAGTCAGTTCTGAGGAAGCAACTAAATCTGCTAACCTCATGTAAAAGTCTTCATATAACAAAAGGGATCACTTTTCTTTCACATGATTAAATGGATTGACTTGTAGCATGGTCCAGCATGAAGAAAAGGAAAAACAGGTACAGTGGGAAAATATAGGTAGTAGATCCAAAAGAATATGAAGCCTGTTGGAAATATCATGGGAAGCAACACTAATCTTTTTGCAATAAAGATGGAAGAATAAAAGTGGATAAGTAACGGCAAGATACTGTCTCGATCCGGAGAGGGAAAGAGATTGAGGTTTTTAATGAATATTCCCGTGCTGTGAAATTAGAGGCACAAACAAGGCCAAAATATCAACAGCTAGACTATTTATTACATAAATAAAGTGGAGGGATCAGAATAGGAAGAGAGAGAAGAAAGGGAGAAGAGGGAAAGAATTATATTACCACACCCCTCACCCCCAAGACAGTTTGAGTCTGTGGAGGAAAGGTGCTGCAGGAGATGTTGGGTCTGTAGAGGAAGGGTGCTGAGGCTTTGGCTGTAGAAGGGATGAGGTCCTCTGGACAGCTTCTTCAGCTCCATGAGTTGCAGCAGCCAGAACTTAGGGCACGGAGAGTCCAAGATCCATTGTGTTGGCCCCGGGATGTTTCCAGCGTGTGCTGCCGTCATCTTTCTTCTGCATTTTGGTTCTCCAATTTTCTCCTCCTACAAGCCAGCAGTTGCTCCAGTCTTTTATACAGTTTTTTAGCCCTTAGGCAAGTGTCCAGGTGTTGTTCCCCAGGATATCGTTCTGGGAAATCATCTCTAGGTCCAGGTATCGTTCCCCAGGAAATCTTTCTGTGTACTCAGGTGAGTTTGGGCAGCCACTGGATGGAGGGGGAAGGCCTCCGCCTCCTCCTGCTCCATCTAGCTACCCACACACTCTTTTCACATCAGGAACCATTATCCTTTCCTGGGGTATCTGATGGCTGGAAATGATCTTGTCCTGAAGGTGTGGAATGCTGGGCCCTTGGGCCATTGTTGTAGGCCAGCTGCAGTCCCGTGAGCAATGTTATCTTTGCACCTTCCAAGAGTCCTTCCAGTGGCTCTGCCCAATGCACATCAGCTATTGTCTGAACAAACAGCAAGTGATTTTATCTTTGTTGAGTCACCAGGAGAGACAAGCTTTAGTCTCTCACAGATACCTACTGGGATCTAGTTACCGTCATCCAAATTCCTCCTGTCCTGTGTTCTTTCAATTCATGTGAGACTGCACATTAGGCTGGTGATGAAATCTGTGTTGAGAGAAAGTTGCTTTTATTTCCCAGAGGCAAACAAGCAAAGGCTTCTGTGGAAATGTTAGAGAATAAGGAAAACTGACCATTTTCTGACATATATCTAACCTCCATTATCACGTTAAATGTATGACAAATGAGCTTGTAGGTTAGGCAGCTGGGCCTGGACCTTCAGAGTAAGCAAAAGGAAAAAGGTTAGGCTGTGCTCTCTGAAAGACCTTGCCCTGTGATGCCCAGCTGATAGGGGAGGAGGGGAAAAATAGCCTTTTATTCCTGATGTTTCTTCTGCAAAATGCTTTGAAATGAAGAGGAAGGAAAGCTAGAGAGTGCAGAACCTTTTACCTCTGAGAAAGAAATCAATGAGAGGTTTCATAAATGTTTCCATGTGATGTCTGCTCCCTAGGGTTTCCACAGAAAAGCTTTTTGAGGAAAAAACAACAACAACAAAACCATAGACATATCACTGGTGTTTAAAACCATCCTGTAAAATGCTCATTTTCAAGAAATTTAGGTAAAAGGCACCATCAGCTGTTACTGTCTAATACTGAAGATTTAATGTGTGGAATAGGGAAGTTTATGTAATATTGTTCAAATCAGTTAGGTTAGTCCCTTAAAATAATAGCCCCATTTTAGACATCAATTAATTACAATTCTTAATACAGCTTTTCAGCTTAAAATACATCAGTTTAGAACCATAAATATATCAAATTGTGTATGTTAGTGAAGCATTCTTTGACAAGTGCATTAGGCTATCCAGCCACTTTCTATTCTTACATAGTCTGTTCTTCAAATCATAGAAGTTTATTTTTCCTCTGCTATGAAAGAAATTAAGGGAAACAATACAAGAAGATAAGACAAGCTACAATGGTAAGGCAGAAGGCTTAGTCAGACAAATGTACTGACCAACCACAATTTACCCACAAATAGAACTTTTATAGCCTATCCTGCTTGTTCTTCCTTTGTTCCTCCCTGCACTCCAATCTCCACCACATTGCCTCATCAGTTGGAACAATCCTACCAACTACCCTGCAAGATCCTTTTCTTTTTTTTTATTTTTCTTTTTAACCAGGTTGGAAAAGACCTTTGAGATCATCAAGTCCAACCTATCATGCAACACCATCTAATCAACCATGGCACTAAGTGACCCATCCAGTGTCCTCCTAAACACCTCCAATGAAGGTGACTCCACCACCTCCCTGGGTAGCCCATTCCAAAGGACAATCACTCTTTCTGTGAAGAACATCTTCCTAACATCCAGCCTAAACCTCCCTGGCTGCAGGCTGAGCAAAAAGTGATTGTATGTTCCCTGGTGGGTGCCACAACTGTTTGCAGCTCACTGGGCAGGATGGTGCATAAGGTAAGTTCACTTGCCAGAGTGACCAGCTCCTGTGTTGTAAGTCTGTACTGGAGAGGGAGATATCACCACTAAAAACATTGGCAAAGGGCTCCTTTTGAGTCATCTCAGCAGGTGGCACTGGCAAGGTGTGTGGGTAGGTTCCGAGGTGCTGCAGTTTACTGAAGGAGTGATGGTGGCTACTTAGAAGAGGAAGACTGTGCTCCTAGCACCAGCAAAATGGATATTTGTACCCAGGTCACAGACTGTGAGTAATGCCACAGCCTTATACTGGCAACAGATGGTAATACTGACTATGGTCACGTGCGGTTGAGTGGTTGATAGCACAGCACCAGGATGAAGTGATGGAGACCAGGGAAGAGGTGAGTAGGTTGAGAAACATCAGGGAGAGCAAGAGAGAAACTGATTACTTCCACAAACAGATCTCTACAAAAACAGAGCAGGAGTTAACTCTTAGTGGAGCAGAAGATTCTATACCCTCTCATCAGCAAGTCCCCCAACCTTCCTGTAGAAACCCACATGATCAGGGTCAATTGGAACATTTCTCTGCCTGGCAAAATGATACAAATGGAACAATCATGCTCCTTTAAGAAGAGCACTGCCATAGTGCCCTTACAGAACAGGTATGGGGCTCTGCAGGAAGAACTGGTTGTGAGCAAGGATGAGGGCTCACAAAGGCCAGAAGTACCACCAAGGCTGACTCACCTCAGGGTGGCTATCAGAAATGACCCTGAAAAGAAAATCGAAGGGTCATTGTAGATGACTCCCTGCTGAGGGGAGCAGCGGGCCCAAGATTCAGAC
The DNA here is from genome assembly GCA_033816785.1 of Picus viridis. Taxonomy (NCBI): domain Eukaryota; kingdom Metazoa; phylum Chordata; class Aves; order Piciformes; family Picidae; genus Picus; species Picus viridis. Next base: position 64,360,916 of record CM066566.1, read on the forward strand.
TGAACCCACTTCCTAGAGAGGTCTACTGTCTCCCTGGTGCCTGCATAAAGGACACTGTAGGTAAACATTCCAGCCTTGTGACTCCTTCAGATTATTACCCACTTCTGGTCTTTCAGGTGGGTAGTGATGTTGCACCAATGAGAGGCTCACAATCAATTAAAAGAGACTTCAGGGCCTTAAGGCTACTGGAGCGCGTGTTGTGTTCTGCTCCATCCCTCTGACATCAGTGATGGACAAGGGACTGTATAAGAAGAGCCAACAGGTTAATTTACAGCTCTGGGACTGGTGTCATCAACAGGACTTTGGATTTTATAATCACAGCTCAGTTTACAGCGCACCAGAAATAAGCCAGCCAGGAAGATCAAGCAGTTTATTATCTAGATTAGCCTGGGATAATGCAAACAAATATAAATTACATCTTCTTCTCTGCTGTGGCCACTAGGACTAGGAAAGATTTACCTCTAGAAAAAGAGGTAGAATTTTGCCCATGAATAGGCATCTTAAGAAAGTTTCTAACTTATAGCAACATTTAACATGACTTCCCAAGAGCTCTAACACTAATAAGCTGCTTAGGGAGTATGCTGAATCAATGTACCCTTTTTGCAGCTTTATCTGCAATCACTTCCTCTTCACTCCTAAATCTGTTTTGGCTTCTAGAAGACTGATGAATAAAAAGAAGAAATGAAAGTTGATCAAAGGTAAACATTCAAACACAGCTTTTCATTAGTAATTAGTCTGTGTGAGCCTGCCCCCATGTAAAGAACATTAGGTTGAGCTTGAACACTTTTGAAAAGTAACCTCTAGCTTCCTTAGAAACTATGATATGTGCAAATATATGCCCAAAGGAAAATACAGGCTGTGGTGGGTTGGAAATCCCTCCCCCTGCCCCCCAACACTAAATTCACCAGACCAGCTCAGTTGAAAGCAAATGAAAGCTATATTTGCAAGCAAAACTACAATCTGCAATGAAATGCAATGAATATGTACAAAATATATAGTATTTACAATATTTACAGGTATTTACAATTAATGAACAGCACAAAGACCCCTCTGATCAAAGACCAGAGGAGCTGCTAATAGCTTCTCCCTCCCTGCCCCACCTTACCTGCTGTACACAAAGGAACAAGAGAAAGGAGAGACAGAGAAGTTAATACCAGTCACAGCAAAGCAGTGCAACCAAGATCACACAGAAGCCAGTTAGTACCTCCCAGCCCAAGGAAACGAGAAGATTTTTTTTTACAATTACTTTAAGTTCTTTATCTCTTCCAATGTGATTGTTTAGAACTATCATTATTTTACTTTTTACACCCAGTAGTGATTTATTTACATTCTGCTACTTTCTGTTTAAGATGTGTGGAAAAAAAATTTAAAGGCATAGCCTAAAACTACCACACAGGCCATCGGCATGACATATTTGATATTCAAGCTTAGGTATTGGAATCCAGATCATGATATAGTAAAGGGAGTAGCTTGTGAGAACGGGGATAATAGATACAGATAGGATGGTAATTTGTTTCTCCACTTTATCAATTTTGTGGTCTTCCACAAATATAGAAAGCAGAATGTTAGTTTATTGTTAAAGAAGTGCAGCTCTGGGTGTTGGATGTTAGGTGCTTTGAAATGTAAACCAAAGTCACAGCCATCAAATCTCATAAAAATAAATAGTTTAATTGGCTAGCACAGAAGCAGTGTCAGCTCCAGCTCAGTGCCCTGAACAAAGACATCCCTGGGCAATACACTCTGACAGAATATGTTATGTGATCTTCATTCACCTTTCATGCACTCTTTGGTCCAGTGGTGATTCTGGCCTGAGACTGCCTGACACCTGCTGACTCCTTATGGGATTCCCTAACTCTCTCCAGGCACTAGGCTGTTTTCTTGTCTAGTAGCTGCTGTTGATACTTTTACCTTTCTTATCTGGCTTTGGAGGCCTCATCTCACCTGAGTAGGTACAAGCTGTGTACAAATTCAGCAAATCCAGGTGAAAATTCATGGCTTGCAGCCCTAGGCTTCAACAAATTAGCTGCTCACACTAAGTAAGTAAAGCTAAGCAAACAGCATACTAAATCACACAGCATTATATCTCCAAGCAATTAATTATTTTAAAATTTATGTAATCTAAACAAGTAATATATCTTAATATTTGTTGTATAAACACCTGCTGTAAAGAATTGTTGCTTCCAGTCAAGGTGGCATCACAGAAAAAAATTATATTCTGAGCAATATGCAAGATGTAGAGAAAGGAGAGGAATCTATGTCAGTGTGAGAACTTTCAAATAAGCTGAGAGTGATAACACAAAAAATAGTCTCTTATATGTATGTAAACAGATAAGCAATACTACAAGAGAGGTATCAGAACATCTTTGGGCATTGAATAAATTTCTCTGTGTGATGTTGTCTTATGACATAATCACAGTTTGTGAGAGGCCTGTTGATGTTAGTGACTTTTCCTGGAGAACAAGAGACAAAGACCAAAGGTAATTCTGTTTAAACCGACATTAAACACAGATATAATAAAAAGCATCTATCTCTGTTGGTATATTAATATAAATAGGATAAATGTTAATATTATCAACCTAATTGGAAATGAATTTGCAATTTTGACCCTGTTTTTAAAGGAAAGAAGTATTTTGGTGTGTTTGAGTTTGTTTTTTTTTTTTTTCTGCAAGACTGCCAAATAAGCAAAATTCACAGTCAGTCTCACCTCTGTGCCTGGTCACATCATGGAGCAGATCCTCCTGGAGGCACTGCTGAGGCAGATGAATAGCAATGAGGTGATTGGTTACAATCAACATGGCTTCACCAAGGGCAAATTCTGCCTGACAAACCTGGTGACCTTCTATGACAAGGTCGCAACATCAATAGATCAAGGCTGAGCAACTGATATAATTTACCTGGACCTGAGGAAAGCCTTCGACATTGTGCTGCACGACATCCTGGTCTCCAGGCTGGTACAGTATGGGTTCAATGGACCGATCATTTAGTGGATAAAGAACTAGCTTGATGGCTGCACCCAAAGGGTGACTGTCAATAGGTCCATGTCCAAGTGGAGGCCAGTAACAAGTGAAGTCCCTCAGGGATCAGTACTGGGACCAGTCTTGTTTAACATCTTTGTTGGAGACATGGACAGTGGCGTTCAGTGTATACTCAGGAAGTTCGATGATGACAACAAGCTGTGTGGTGCAGCAAACATGCTGAAGGGAAGGGATGCCATACAGAGGAACTTTGTCACATTGGAGAGGTGGCCCCATGACAAACTCATGAGGTTCAAGAAGACCAAATGCAAGGTCCTGCATCTGTACCGGGGCAATCCCAGGCACTAATATAGGCTGGACAGTGACTGGCTTGAGATCAGCCCTGGAGGAAATTACTTGGGGGTGCTGGTGGAAGAGAAGCTCAGTATGAGCTGCCAGCATACACTTGCCGCTCAGAAAACAAACCGTATGCTGGGTCGTATCAACAGAAGTGTGTCCAGCAGGTTGAGGGAGGTGATACTCACCCTCTACACTGCTCTGGTGGGACCCCACCTGGAGTACTGTGACCAGTTCTGGAACCCCTATTACAATTCTTTCTCTATTTTTCTTACAAGCCTATTTTAAAGTATTGAAAGGCTGCAAGAGTGTGTTTCCAGAATGTTCTTCAGTCTGAACAACTCCAACCCTCTAAGTCTTTCTTCACAGAAATTTTCATCACTCTTCTCTGGACCCACTACAACAGGTTCATATCTTTCTTGTACTGAGGACTTCAGAGCAGGACACAGCACTCTAGGAGCATTCTTACTAGGGTGGAGCAGAGGGGAAGAATTACCTCCGTTGAACTGCTGGTCACATTTCTTTTTATGTAGCCCAGGATGCAGTTGGCCTTCTGAGCTGCAGGTGCATATTGCTACATGTTATACAAAGAATGTGATTACATGACTTCTGGATTTTGCACTAGGAATCAGGTACTTTAAAAACTGTTATTTTTGTTCTGAATGTTAAAATATGTCTATACAGCAGCTCTACCTGAGATGTGTTATGGATGAGTAACTAATTTAAAAGTGGGTTATATGAGAATCAGTATACTGAATTGCTCACATTTATTGAAAGGAAACACAGAGGACACAGTCTCAAGCTGCGCCAGGGAAGGTTTAGGCTGGAGGTTAGGAGGAAGTTCTACACAGAGAGTGTGATTGCTCTTTGGAATGAGGTGGTGGAATCACCATCACTGGAGGTGTTCAGGAGGAGACTTGATAGGGTGCTTGGTTGCATGGTTTAGTTGATTAGGTGGTGTTGGATGATAGGTTGGACACGATGATCTTGAAGGTCTCTTCCAACCTGGTCTATTCTATTCTATTCTATTCTATTCTATTCTATTCTATTCTATTCTATTCTATTCTAGGAAAAAAAAGGCATAAAGTAATCCTTCACTCTCATCAAACCTCATTAAAACTTCTTTAAAAAAAACACCAACCAGCCAAACTAAATAAATAATTAAATAAAGTTTTTAAAAAGTGAAGAAAAAAAAAGAGTGTCAAGAGATGACTGGCAGAAATTCTTCAAAAAGATATTTTTGTTCCAAATCACAGTTTAATGTGCATGTGGCCTAAGGCATCTTCACTTGGACTAAACCTTTATTCAACAAATGCAAGTGTTCTTGAGAATCTATTTTCTGAACTTCAGTTCAAAAGTGTTGTGACCTAATGTTGCTATGGGACTTGAATTCATGATTGCTTTTGTGAGTCTGTCCCTAAGAACTGGCTTTTTTAATAATTTATTTTATTAATCTTTTTAAGCAATTAAAGATTCAACTGGCAAAGGTGCCAAATTCTAGGCATGACTTTTGCATTCACTGATAAATTTGATCTTGGCTTTCCTGTGACAAGATCAAGCTCAAAACTATGCTGATAATGAAAAGAGTATCTGCTTACTAATCACTGCTGTGTAGCCAGAAAATATTAGTCACAATTTAGAGAATCTGATGTGTTGTAATAGTATAACAAGAGGACACAGTCTCAGGCTGTGCCAGGGGAGGTTTAAGCTCGATGCTAGGAAGAAGTTCTATACAGAGAGAGTGATTGCCCATTGGAATGGGCTGCCCGAGGTGATGGAGTCACCATCATTGGAGGTGTTCAGGAGGAGACTTGATGGGGTGCTTGGTGCTATGGTTTAGTTGATTAGGTGGGTTGGATTGGTTGATAGGTTGGACGCGATGATCTTGAAGGTCTCTTCCACCTGGTCTATTCTATTCTATTCTATTCTATTCTATTCTATTCTATTCATAATATTTCAATTCACAAACAAAACATATCAACCACTGACAAAAAGATATTAAATCATAGTTAGACAAATTATGTTTTCATAGTCAGTAACCTACAAGGGTGGAGGACATCATACATTGGTGTAATAATTGATAGATAGTTATGCAATGGAAATGTGAAGGCTCATTTTCTTATTTTTTAATGTTAATAAATATATGTAAATGTTTGAAAATTATGAGATAGAAAAATCTGAGTTGCCCCTGAAGCAGAATTTTTATAGAAATGCTATAGAGTATTTGATTTACATTGCAGAGTAACTAGGACTGTTCTTTCCTTACTTATAAAATTGTAAATGAAGAAAGCTGGTAATATTTTGTCTTGCTCCAAGAAAGTGTTTATCTCAATAAATAATGATTTGATACTATACATATGCCAAGTACGGGTTTAATCTGAATTCATGTTCAGTTTCTAATTAGACATCTGTTAAACTCCATAACAGCAAATCTAATAGAGTTGTGTTGTAATTTGTCAAAGAGATTAATGATTCATGGTGTTAAAGTGTCTGTAAAAGGAGCTCTTATGTGAATCATTATGCAAGTTGAAATTAAGCTCTTTTGCTTTTATGAAATGTGTTTCAAACTTGTGTTATTACCAGCAATTACAACAGCAAAACACCCCCCCAAAAAAAGGAAAAGATCAAATCACAAAGCTAATTTTTGCCATCATTCTCTAATTGGAATATTTATGCTCAAAGGAATTGCCAAAACTAAAGGAAAACATATTTTCTCTCTAGCTTTTGACATTCTAAGATTTTAAGGAAAATATTCATAGAACTCAGAAACATACATATTTCAAGCTGATAGGAAAACCTGTGAAATAACATTGACTATTTATGATACTACTTAGTGAGTTACACAAAAAAATTATCTTGTACTGACTTGTTTTGACAATTGCAAGTGCAGGATACATATTATTTTCTGTAGTAATTTACAATTCTTCAGAAAATCAGAAGAAAGTCAATATAGGAATTAAGTATCACAGATGAATTAAACAAGCTTTTTTGCTGTCCTCAAGTTTACAGTATTTTTCTGTATTTGGTAAATACATGTCTTATTTTGGACATTCTGGACAATAAGGACAGAACATTTCCTTTGCCAAAATAAATGAGCAAGTAAATATGTAAATAAATCTTACATGTCACAGAAGTTACTATGGGTGTTGTGAGCCCTACGATTGAACAGTAATTTATTGGGGGGAAAAAAAATAAAATATGGTAATCTATTTCCTTACTTTGCAAAGGAAATCACTCATGCTTTGTTGTGTGAAATTCCCTTCACACCTCTTAGAAGGCAGATGGTGTACAAGATTTCCTCCTCCTACTGCAGGGAGGGAAGAAAAAAAAAAAGTGCTTTTTTCTAACAGTGTGTAGCATGTGAGGTTGGTATCTTCTCCTACTCACTAAACAAATGGATGGTAGAAAGTATTACAGCTTTGCTTGCAATGGTTGTGTACACCCAAAGAATTTTTTTAAGAAGCAGTGACCTTAAGAACATGCAGTATTATGCCTCTGGTAGTGGGAATTATTCCTTACTAGCAAGAGAACAGAAAAATTCATGATTGTTTCCAATTGTGAAAGTACATGGTGAATCAGAGAGAACATAATGTACGAGGTCAAAATTCCATCTGGTTTGTTGAAGCAAGCTCAGTGGTGTTCAGCATGAGATCAACAAGTTCCATTTCATGCGGATTGTGCTTCAGAGGATGCCATATTTAGAGTAGTTGATAAAAATGTGTGGCCTTGTAAGGGTTCAAATATGCTTTCCAACATACTTGAGTTAAAATAAGCTAGAAAACATGACATTTACAGGCTATAGATAATTTATTTAGTGGACAGGAAAAAAAAATCTAATGCTAAATGTCACACAGTCTCAGGCTGCACCAGGGGAGGTTTAGGCTGGATGTTAGGAAGAAGTTCTATACAGAGAGAGTGATTGCCCATTGGAATCAGCTACCCATGGAGGTGGTGGAGTCACCTTCATTGGAGGTGTTCAGGAGGAGACTTGATGGGGTGCTTGGTTGAATGGTTTGGTTGTTTAGATGGGTTGGATTGGTTGATGGGTTGGACGCGATGATCTTGAAGGTCTCTTCCAACCTGGTGTATTGTATTGTATTGTATTGTATTGTATTGTATTATTGTATTACTCTTAGTCTGAAAGGGCAAAACTAGAGAGTTTGTCTGATGTGCTACACAATGGAAAAGTAGTACCCCTCTGAAAATATAATCTGGAAAATTTTCAGAAAACTACAGGATAGTTAAAAAGAGCTAGGACTTACAGATCATGTTCTCCCAGGCATATTTACCACATTTATTTAGAAACTGAGCAAATCAAAATTTGCCTCTGGTAGGTCATGATGAAGTAGATGTTCTTTTACAAGGTGAGCTTTGCCTAGATTGTCAAATTTTAATATGAAGGGTTTATGGTCACCAGCCACTGATGTATTTTCTGCAGAAATTCCTTATTAGGCCAAGCACGCTGCCTTTCCATCAGGGACAGATGACAGCCTAGTGTTTTGTAGGGCTATTAAAAATGTATGGTTCTTTTTTTTTGAGCAAATACACTGGCAGATCTGCATGTGGTTCTTTAATATTAATTTTCTGTAATATTAGTCAAATTGTGTTAGGTCTTTTTCTCTCTGCAAGTTAGGATGATCCTACTTTCTTCTTCTGTGTGAGGAGTATAATATGTTCAACTAAAGGATGGTCTTCTGATATTTATATAGTGACCTATTACGCTATACTGAGATAAAAAATAAAGTAATAACAACTCATATAAAAATTGTTAGAATAACTTTCTATTCACATGTCAGAAAGATGTAGACTTGAGGATGGAACTAAATACCATGGTGGGGATAGAGTTGTTAAACAAAAATGAGCCTTGATACAGTTTTGATTTGTCTGTGCAAATATTTGCATTATTTTTAAGTGAGTAACTGAATCACTGATCTAGTGTAGCTATAAGCACTTGCAATACCTATAAACCACAACAGAACTGTTGAAGTAATGAACATTGATTTTAATACAATAAATAGGAAACATAGGAAAAAGAATAAAACATAGGAAATTAAGTAATAGTGCAGTCAAGAAATGTGTAGAACAAGCAGGAAAGCTAAGGTTATCTCTGACTCAGTTTTGGGGAACCCCAAGGAAACAGCTTCAGGATAAGGACAAAATTACCAGAAGGTGCAGAAAAAAGTTTTATTTGGATTTCATGACTGACCTAGCAAAAACAATTGATCAGCCTGGAAAAGTAAGGATCTATACAACAGAAAGGCACAGGCTGTAGGGTCTGGAGGGAATAAATGGCAATCCAAAAGATTACCCAAGCAGAATCCAGCAGAGTGCAGGAGCCTGGCACTTGAAATGGAGGGTAGTGGAGACAACACCTGTATTAGGTGTGAGCAGATAGACTATCTGCTTAACCTAGTGGCTGAATTGAAGGAGGAAGTTACTAGACTTAGGACTGTAACAGAATGTAAAAGGGAGTTGAACTTGAATAACCAGGCTCTGCAGGCTCCCCTAGCAGAGGCAGGTGACACAAAAAGCAGCGGGGAATGGATACAGGTCCCTCTTAGGAGACATAAAGTAAAAACCCCTCACATCTGCTCACCTTCCCTGCTGCCCTTGCAAAACAAATATGGGACACTGGAAGTTGAGGGTGAGGTGATTCTGATGGCAGAAGACACACCATCTGAGGTGTTGCCTAAGGCAAAACAGCCTGCCTCCAGCATCAGGATTTGTACCCTCAAAACCAAGAGGAGGGTAATTGTTATTGGTGATTCCCTCCTGAGGGGAACTAAGGGCCCCATATGTCAGCCGGATCCTTCCCACAGGGAAGTCTGCAGCCTCCCTGGGACCCGGTCTGTGCAGTGGCATCCGGGCCAGCACCCAGCCTAAACCACCACAGTCTCAAAGATCTTTTCCAACCTGGTTAATTCTATTCTATTCTATTCTATTCTATTCTATTCTATTCTATTCTATTCTATTCTATTCTATTCTATTCTATTCTATTCTATTCTATTCTATTCTATTCTATTCTATTCTATTCTATTCATCAGGATTGCACAAAAGACCCTGATAGCTACTAATCAACTGCTGTAAATTATTCTTTCTTGGGCACCTTGGCACACAAGAAAGGATGCCCCTGGATGTTCTATGACATGAGGGTAGGCTATCAGAACCAATAGAGGAATCTTGCAGGCAGAGGATTGTAAGACATCAGGGATTTGAGGATTGCCTTATCATAGCTGTAACAGTATACTCATTGTATTTCTATGGCAACATGATGTTATGTTTGTTAGAACTATCCACTGTTTTTCATACTTATCTCACAGTTATCTCATTGTTGCAGTGGTCTACTACTATGGTTTGGTTTATATTTGAATATTGCTAAACTAGTTTTATTCACTACAGCTGTGCTTGTTACACAGGCTATTGATCAGTATAAGTAAGCTATTAAAAATTCATAATACGTACCTTATGCAGTCAAAAATTTGTTCCTTTGCAGATAATACTGCTATAAACATTTTGCCTGCAAAACTTCTTTCCTTCCCAGGTACACTAGGTAAACTGTAAACTTTTTCCCCTTGTGACCGGTTTAGGCTGTGCCTTTAAGAAATGGACACTTTCTGAACACTCTGGCTGCTTGCAAAATATAGCTTTCATCTGCTTCTCCGGCTGAGTTAGCTGTGGATTCTTTTGTGTGTGTTGGGGGTGGAACCTTCCTACCCCACCACACCCTTGCTTACACATTTCATGCACAACACATAACTTCATCTGCATATGTTATAATACAGAAATATGTTTATGTACATCAATTGTTATTTATATCTCCTGTGAGAATATGTTTTTGCTCTGTGGTTCTACATTCCTTTGTAAATGTGGAGATGAATTTCTGTGGTGGTTTGGGCTGGGTGCCCTCTGTTACGTGGTGTGCTTCCTGTGTCCAGAAGTCCAGCCCAGTGGGCGGACACAGAAAACCAGATATTTCCTACCATAATCCTCTGCACTGCTATAAAATCCAGTGTGGGGTCTGGCACTTCCTCTTTCTTCTCCTTCCCGTCACCCAGTAACTGGGGGAGATGTCTGTTGGCCATGGGCCTGGCTAGGCCCAAGGCCACAGGGGGATGGGCAGTCTCAGATCTGGCCAGCTGAGACTAGCCTAGCAGTAGGAGGGGGTGGGAGAAGGAGCCCTGGGGGTCTTGGGTGCACCCTCAGGTGGGGATGGGATGCTTCTGGGTCTGCTTTGGGGTTTCTTTTGTCACTGGTTCTGGTTCCCTGTACACATTCATTGCTTTCTATTTAAACTTTCCATCACTTTTGCAATCTGCTTGTCTGAGTTGTTATTTCTGCCTGTGGAGGGGGTGGTGGTGGTGTCTGCCTTCTGCCTCAACCCACTACAATCTCACATGTAACTTGTGGTCTTGTGGTTGACCTCTCTTGCAATTCAATCCTTATTGTTTCTCTAAATAGGAAAAAGCCTGTGAACCAGTGTGTCAAGAGGATCACATCACTTACTACAACCCTCTGAGTCCTATTTTTCACAAAACCTGAACTGTGCAAAAGTATCCTGCAAGCAGTATATACAGAACTTAAGAGCAAAATTACTAGGAATAAGACTATCAATGACTAGCTAGCTACTATGTAAAGCACTACTACATTCACTGTGCAAGTAATGCTCCTAATGCATCTTTGCTGATCAACGTTTTCAATCAGCAATGTGAGGGTCAGGCTCTATTTTACATACTGTACACATGTTAACCATTATTTTCTTATTAAAATTAGCCATAGTTACACAGCTGTGCTACATCAGATGACCATGTGAATCACAGGTGGATGAAACACCTTCAAGGAGAGTTAAATGATAGAGCTCAATGTGTCATTTAAAGATGAGTGACTCTAGATGTATTCCTGGCCACTCTCTGTAATAGAGGTGTCTCATAAACAATGTGTCACGTATGGCAGTGATATGGGCATGTCTAGGTTGCCTTGGAGTGTTTTAACTGTACATAGCCACCTGTATTTAAACTGATTTGTGTCCATGGTGTCAGATGTTTGCTGTAGGATTTAACCAGTCCACTGCTAGGAGGTCATAATTAGTAGAAGATGTTTATGGAAAGTAAATTTTATTTTATAGAAGACCTTATAAGTATACACTAAGTGTTGCAACCATTCACTTCATGGCCCTGGATTGCATACTTTTCACAGAAAAGAGATTTCAGGTCATGGAAACTTAACTACTAAAACACTTTTGTCCCATGCTTTCCTCCAGAGATTTTAGCATATGGTAGGCCATAGGTGAAGTTCTATATTGGGAATTCTTTGAGCTTACCATGTTTTAGGAATCCAGTCTTTTAGTGAGGATCATAGAATTATTGAGGCTGGTTAGACCACTGAGATCACCAAGTCCAGCCTATGACCTAACACCACCACATTGACTAGACCATGTCACTAGATGCCACATTCAATCTTTCCTTAAACACCTCCAGGGATGGCGAGTCCACCACCTCCCTGGGCAGTCCATTCCAGTGTCTAATTACCTTTTCTGTGAGGAAGTGCTTCCTAACATCCAACCTAAACCTCCCCTGGTGCAGTTTCCTGGACTGGGAGAGCTTCCCTTCAGGCAGTTGTAGAGTGTGATAAGGTCCCCCCTGAATCTGCCCCTCTCCAGGCTAAACAACCCCAGCTCCCTCAGCCTCTCCTCATAAGAATTTACCTTCAGTCCCTTCACCAGTCTTGTCACTCTCCTCTGCACCTGCTCCAGCATGTTAATATCTTTCTTGAAGTGAGGAGCCCAGAGCTGCACACAGTACTCAAGGTGAGGCCTCACCAGTGTCGTGCACAGGAACATAATTACATCCTTAGTCCTGCTGGCCACATTATTCCTGATACAGGCGAAGACACAACTGGCCTTCTGAGACATCCGGTGTGATGGGTTATGTCCATCCTGAAAGCGGGGGGAGGAGGGGCAACGCATGTCAGGGGAGGGGTGTGTGACCGGTTTAGGCTGTGCCTTTAAGAAATGGACACTTTCTGAACACTCTGGCTGAATGTTTTGGGATTATAACAGAAAACAATGATATGCTAAACCAATTTCATTGGCAGAATTCAGCTGTAACTTTGAGCTTAGTCTGTCAGTTTGGGCAGTCTCTTCTTCCCCCTGTATTGTGAGCTGGACTGTTTTCTCTCTCTGAAGCAACAGCTTGCTACGCAGGGACGATCTTGCTAACCAGATAAGAAAACTAACGCTTTTGAGCTTAACAAAGTTTTACCCTTTTAATTACCTTCCTTTCTCTTTCTCTCTAACCCTTTTGGGAAAAAGGGGAGTTAGGGAGGGACAAGGGGGAACAGGCCGAACCCCCCTGGCCGCAGGGGGGTTGGGGAAAGGTCTCCTGTATTACATACATTGCTGTATATTTCTGTATATATGGTAAATATTGTATGCTTTTGTACATATTCATTGCATTCCATTTCTGCTTGTAAAATATAGCTTTCATCTGCTTCTCCGGCTGAGTTAGCTGTGGATACTTTTGTGTGTGTGGGGGAACCTTCCTACCCCACCACAGGGTGTGAGATCCTTGTTCCCCCTGGAAAACTGAGTTAGTCTGTTCCACTCCCCTCCCTGTCCAGAAAGACTATAAAAAGGAAGACACTGCAGCCATTTGCTCTCGACGGGATGAAAGGACTAAGAGAGTCGCTGCTGGCTTCCTGGTTCTCTGCCATGTGGTTGGGCCTGGTCTTTTCTCCCTGCTGCATCTTCAAAGGACTGTCAGTTTTGTATATTCTCCCTATCCATCCTTGTTCTTTGCCCTTGTGAACCCTTCCTGTTATTGTTATTTTTATATATATATTGTTTAAAGAAAATGTTACCTCTCTACTTCCAAACCAACTCCAAATTATTTCTCGGTAGATCTACCTCTTCCTTTCTTTCTTTATCCCCCTTTCTTTCCTTTTTCTTTTATTGGGGGAAGCAGGGGAGGGATTCTCAGTCTTGCCCCCCATCTGAGTTCTTTAATCCCAGTTGAGGCTCAAACCACCATACCTGGGCACACTGCTGGTTCATGCTCAGCCACCTGTCAACCAGCACTCCCAAGTCTCTCTCTGCCAGGCTGCTCTGCAGCCACTCATTCCTCAGTCTCTAGTGCTGCATGGGGCTATTGTGGCCAAAGTATAGGACCCTGCACTTGACATTGTTAAACCTTATACTGTTGGCCTCAGCCCATCAATCCAGCCTGTCCATGTCTCTCTGAAGTGTCTTCCTACTTTCCCCAGACTGATATTGCCCCCAGCTTGGTGTCATGCACAAATTTACTGTGGTAGACTTGATCCCCTCATCCAAGTCCTCAATAAAGATGTTGAATAGAACCAGGCCCAGAACTGATCCCTGGGGGACACCATTGGTCACTGAACACCAACTGGGTGTAGCATTATTCACAACCAGTCTCTGCCTGGTCATCCACCCAGTTTTCAACACAGCAAAGTGTGCACCCATCCAAGCCATGGGCTGTCAGCTTTTCCAGGAGAACGATGTGGGAGACTGTGTTTTGTTACAGTCCTGTAACAATTTTGAAATCCTACTAGGAAGTAAGAAATCATTTGGAACAGTCCACTAGAGTTATATTGTCTCCCAATATAATTCCTTAGAGGATATTTATTTATCTGGGTTTGAATGTAGTGTCTTCCACAAGTTTATTGTCTCATTGCATGGAAGAGACTAAATCTTTTATACTGTAAGACTCTGAAGATTTTTAGCAATAGAAGCAATTGAAGTTATTATGACCTAAATTTCAGTTTGCTCACTCATGTGGGAGTAGGCTGGCACTGGGAACACGATGTGAGTATGTCCTTCTGTCAGAATATACAAAGCAGCAACGTCCAGAATCTCCAGGGTGAGAGTATCTGTATGTGCCCTGAACTATTCTATCTTTCTGCTGTTTACACACCCAGGTTAATAAATATCACATTTTTTTTCAAACACAGTCTTAATTTTTGCAAGGTTAAAATTGAGTGCCATTTTCAGCCAGCTTGATGAACAGGCTTGTGGTTGGCTGAAATTACCCCCAGCATAAAATTGCCAGACCACCTCAGCTGAAAGCAAATGAAGCTGTATTTACAAGCACAGCTACAATCTAAATATGAAATAGAATTAAAAAATATTAAAAAAATATAACTAAAATGCAATGAATATGTACAAAATATACATCATTTACATATATTTACAATTTATAAACAACAGGAACGCCCCTAGACAAAACCAGGGTATTAATAACAGTTTCCTCCTCTTCCCCCTCCCCACTTCCCCCCTGTACATGGGTTAAGAGAAGAAAGAAGAAAAAAACAAAACAGAGAGTAGGCTGTTGGTACTTAGCCACAACAAGAATGCATTCAATGTCAGCAAAGCCAGCAGAAGCCAGAGATAAAACAAAGGAAGCAAAAAGAGAAAAAGTTAGTGTACACAACTAGCTTTATGTTGGTAATCAGACCAATGGCATTATTTAGACCTTATCCAGATATGCTGGAGGGAAGGGAAGCCATCCAGAGGAACCTTGACAGGCTGGAGAGGTGGGCCTGTGACAACCTTATGAGATTCAACAAGACCAAGTGCAAGCTCCCGCATCTGGGTCGGGGCAGTCCCAGGCACTGATATAGACTGGGCAGTGACTGGTTTGAGAGCAGCCCTGGAGAAAAGGACCTGGGGGTGCTGGTGGATGAGAAGCTATGAGGACAGGCTGAGGGATTTGGGGCTATTCAGTCTGGACAAGAAAAAGCTCCAAGGAGACCTTATTGTGGCCTTCCAGTATCTGAAGGGGGCCTACAAGAAAGCTGGTGATGGACTTTTTAAGGTGTCAGGTAGTGACAGGACTAGGGGCAATGTATCCAAGCTAGAGGAGGGTAGATTCAGACTGGATATTAGGAAGAAGTTCTTCACCATGAGAGTGGTAAGACACTGGAACAGGTTGCCCAGAGAGGTGGTGGAGGCCCCACCCCTGGAGGTCTTTAAGGCCAGGCTCTGTGTGGCTCTGGGCAACCTGATCTAGTGTGAGGAGTCCCTGTCCATGGCAGGGGGTGGAACTAGATAATCCTTGAGGTCCCTTCCAACCCTAACAATTCTATGATTCTATGATTATTTTCCCTTTTGCATCCAATGGTAATTTATTTACATTCTACAACATTTTGCTCAAGATCCGTGGAAAATTTTCTAGGCACAGCTTAAAACTACCAAAAGGCTGAACTACAAAATTGAGATGATGACATCAATCACCATGTTTCATTGTTAACAGGAACAGTATGTTTAATGAGTCTAACCTGCTATTCTAACCAAAGTAATTTCAGCAAAGCAGGATTATTCAGGTCTTAAACATCAGGTTAGCCTGCCACCATAGTGATTACTAGCTCCAGAGAGGGACTTAAGTGTGTAACATCATTGAAGGTTAGTTTGAAGCAATCAACAACTGAGCACGACACACAACATCTGAGTCCTCATGGTCAGAGAAAAAGGTCTCTGAAGGACAAGAAGCATATCTAGATGTTCATAAACCCCAATTTTATACCTTTATACCAAGCCCTCTCTAAAATCTAAGAGAAATTAATCCTTTCCATGCTCATGCACAATAAAATGAGTACATTCAATCTCTTCTTCACATATATATAAATTAGACATTTGGCTTTGTTTCTGCAGTTCCATTAACCTTTGTGAGTGTATTTCCCTTCACCAATTAATTCACAAATGTAGTGGTTTGACCGTGATTGAGTGCTGAGCCCTAAACAGTCATTCACTTACCCTTCCTGCTCACAACAGAGTGTGGGGAGAATAGAACCAGTAAAAGATCCTCCAACTTGAGGGTCCAGATAAAAATAGCTTAATAAAAAAGAGGAAGAAAGAAGAAAGGGGAAAACCAAATAAAACAAGTGATGCAAAGGATATTGTTCACCACTTTTCACAGGAGATCAATGCACAGCCAGTCCCATAGCAATGGCTACCTAACCAACTCCCTTCTCCCTTCCATTTTTATATAACTGAAGATGATTCTATCTGGTATGAAGTATCCCTTTGGTCATTTTAGGTTGGTTATCCTGGTTATGTCCCCTTCCCTCTTATTTCGCACTCCTAACCTACTTGCTGAAGACCAGCATGAGAATCAGAAAAAGTCTTGGAACTGTGTAGACAGCGCTCAGCAACAGCTGAAACATGGGGGTGTTATCAACATTGTTTTTATCTCATATCCAAAACATTCCATCACAGCAGGCTGCTATGAAGAAAATCCCTGCCAAATCCAGCACAAAGCAGAAAAGGTAGATGTAGCCTTCTCTGTACAACTGGCAGAAGCCTTATGTTCAAAGATCCTAGTCCTTGTGAGTGACTTAATCCAGAAATGTGATAGAAGGCCAACACAGCAGGCTGTAAACAAAGCAGGCTGTAAACAAATCAGAGTGTTTGTGAAGCTCTTCTTGATACCAGGCATTAAGGAACCAGCAAAGGGAGACACTCTCCTGGAAGTGATTCTTACAAAGAACTAGCAGCTTTGACGAAAGTGATCATGTAATAGTGGAGTTCAGGATTCTGAGAGGAGGTAAAAAAAAAAGATCACAACCCCAACCCTGAACTTAGGAAAGTAGACTTTGGCCTGTTTAGGAACCTGCTTGTAAGAATCCCAGTGCAGAGGATCCTGGAGAAAATGGTCAGGAGAGCTGATTAATTTTCAAGGATCACATTTTCCATGCTTAAGAGCAGTTCATCCTAATGAGCAGGAAAGAGAGCATCTGTTAAATAACTTCATTAATGATCTGCATGAGAGAACAGCATGTACCCTCAGCAGGTCTGCGGATGATACAAAACTGGGAGGAGTGTCTGATTGACTAAATGTACTCTTCAGAAGGACCTCAAAAGGCTTGAGAAACGGAGCAAGAGGAACCTCTGGAAATTCAACAGCTGCAAACGTGATGTCCTGCCTCTGGGAAAGAATACAACCATGCACTAGTGCAAGTTGAGATCTGACTGACTGGAAAGCAGCTTTCAGTACAGAACCTAGGTTTATAGTGGACAGCAGGGCAAACATGAGCCAACCATGGGCCTTTTTTTGGACAATAAAAGAACAACAACAGCCCATCTTCCTTTTAGAAAAAAGGAAGCATTGTACTTTAAATATAAAAATGCGTATTTCCTTATAGAAAACACACCCAAAAAATACAGGACAATACTGCTTCCCTCTCTCTAAAAGAGTCTAAATGATAAGAACACACCAAGATAAAGTGAGTGGGTTTTACCCACCAAGTCTAACAGTCAAATTTTTGTTAGTTTAGGTTATCTGCCAAAATAAGGATCCACATCCTGAGTCAGGTGCCTAAACTTCCAGAAGCCAGCACAGCTCAGATAAGTATGTGAATGCATGCTGAGACACATCAGAGCAGCACATTTCATTATGAGCCTTCATGTGCCCCACTGAGGTATCTTTTAATGTTAAATAAGCTTTTACTTTTTCTTTTTCTTTTTCTTTTTTTTTAAACACTGACTTCTGGCTGTGATCCAAGCACATAAAAGTGAACAACTTTCTTTTCTCTGAGTCCTAGTCATGTCTCTGGGCTTTTCAATCATTATCACATTTTTATAGATGCTAACAACAGGTCGACAAACTAACCAGTTAGCTGAATAATAAGTAGTATGCTCTGCAGCCTGCAGAAATAGCCTTTTTAACAAAATGCATGCAGATATACTCACAGATACGATGCGTGAGCTGTGTTCATGGAGGTGTTATAAAAGAAAAGGGAAGTGTTCTATGATGCCTTATAATATGGGAAGTGAAATAGTTTGGAAGATTGAGTGGGAAGTGTTAAACTAGCTCTTTCACTGTCCATATTGTTTGTAGATAGCAAACAATTTTCATAACTGCTTTTTGATTTTCTAGTTTGCTAAAAATAAATATACCTGAACAAACTCACATAAAGGATCAAGGGACCAGAGATCTAAGGTGAAACAAGGTGATCAGATGGACACTATGAAAGTACTTAAAATCTGTTGTCAGTCATTTAATTCCTCTCTTGTAATTAATTGTGTCCATTTGAAAGAATAATTTACTGCAGTAGCTGTTTCTGTATCTCTTGCTTAACTACCAGATCACTAAACATCTTGGAAAGCAAAGATGTAAGTGCAACAACAACAAAAAAGTGCATTGCAGAGATGTCATGGCAGTGACCAAAGGAAACTAGAGAATAGTCCCCTCAGGGCAACTGTCACTTACACAGATGAGCAAATAAGGGGACAGTGATGACAAAAAAGCAGTACAGGAATGTACATGGTAAAATCCCTTGTTAGTTCCTTTTGTGAAAACATTGGATTATTTTTTTCTTTGTAAGTAAGCATTCTCAGGCTAAGTGTAACTGCTGCTTAAGTCCTGCTAGCCTCTGTCAAACCTCCCATGACCCTGAGAGGAAATATTTGCATGAAGGAAAGAGCTGTTGTTGAGGCAATACCAACATACCACACCATGGTCAGACAGCCCATTTAACAGAAGCTGTCAGATATGGGAGTGCAATGAGGAAGGTGCACAGATACGGAACACTATGAGATAGTTTGTGCCTGAAACAATCACTTTAGAGAGAAAGATGTACATCATCATGATCAAATAGCAACCAGGAAATGACAAACACTTTTGAAGAGGTCAGTCTTTAAAGAAGTATGACGGAAGCACAGACATGGCACATAGGGAGGGACAGTCGAGAGGAAGTAGTAGGTGTCAGAGGGTATCTGTCCTTGATGACAATGTCTAGACCCCTGCCCAGACCATATAAAGCACGCTCCCTGTGGAGTCCTTGGACCAGCTTGCATCTAGCTGTAGACTGGCAGAGCAGTGACAGCACATAGAGACCCCTACTTCCGGGAACAGGCACAGCTCCCAGGATACCTCTTCACGATCAAGTACATCAAGAGAGGCAGAGGGGTATGCAAAAGTGGGGAAGGAGTGATGGCAACCCCTACATCCAGGTTGTGTATATGTGTATGTGTGTGCATTCCAGAGCTAGACCTTTAAATGATTACTTCTAAAAGGCTGTATATACATTTACAGGTGTTTATTAGCATTTCCTAATTTATATTTGTTGTATTAAAGACGGTGATTCTGAATATGTATAGTTAATGGATTCTAGCCAATTACATGTCATTAATAAATCAATTAACTGCTTCAATCCTGATTTCATTTAAACCACATAAGTTGAGCAGCTTTTCCTTGTGACAGAATAGCAAAAATAATTATCCACAGTCTCAAAAGGACATGCTGTTTTAAATGCTCTCTGATAAAAACAGCAACTTACTGGTGTACAGTGATAGGATGAGGGGCAATGGTTTTAAGTTAGAGAAGAGTAGGTTTAGACTGGGTGTTAGGAACTAGTTCTCTACCATGATGGTGGTGAAACATTTGAACATGCTGCCCAGGGAGGGAGTTGAGGCCCCATCCCTGGAGATATTCAAGGTTAGGCTTGACAAGGCTCTGAGCAACCTGATCTAGTGGAGGATGTCCCTGCTCACTGCAGTGGTTGGACAAGATGACATTTGGAGTTCTCTTCCAACACAAAACATTCTATAATTTGATGATTAATCTAAACTCTTTTTACTTGAATGTATACCGTAGCCTACTGTTATGATCATAAGGAGGTTATTAATATTCAATAGGTGGAACGATTAATAAAATATTAATAATTGTATTAATTTCAAAAAAACATGGAAATATTAATAAATCCTATTTACTGGTTTCCTTACCAGTGGGAACATGTAACAATTTAAACAATATGGGCAAAAATCCAGAAACAGCAATTTAAACTGCAAAGGAAAAAAAGGGGAACATCAGCAACATGCCAGAGATTGCCCACAGGGGGTGGGGGGAACTCTAGAATTCTCTAAGGCAACAGACCCTTCACAGATGATTATAAAAATCAGATTTCACAATTACTCACTGATTGTGGTACCATGTGGCATGTGTGGGGATTTAAACAAAACCAAAATGGTGTCGAGCACGTGAGAGCTGCAGGAACACAGCGTCACTTTCTGTTGGTTTCTACAGCTTGTCAGAAAGGCATATTCAGGATTTATCTCTGAAGGCTTTGTAGCCAAAAGCTTTGTAGAAAAGAGTTTGCTGCCGAAGCTTGCAGGGCTTGTTGGCTTTTTAGCTTTGCCTATTTAGAGGGGTTCTTCAGCTGCAATTCTTTGCAGTGGTGCTCATTGCTTCTTCCAATAAACCAAAACTGTCCTGGAGACAGTCAGCTCCTCCTGGGGTTCATCTCTCAGCCTGGTGAGACACGTCTGTTCTGCTTCTGGGATTTACAATGCTACAGAGTGAGGGGTCTTGCAGTCTTGTCTGGATAAACTGAAACACAGCTCAGATTCTAAGCAAAGCTTGTGACTTCTCCCAGACTTTGGACAATTGCAAGGCAAGGCTCTGGCTCTTTGGGCTGGTATTTATAGATTTCACAAGACAATGATGGCCAATGATAACAAAGATTGAGAGATAAAAACCTGACACTAACCTATAGAATGAGTTTTCTCCAAATGTGGCCAAAGTCACACACGCCTGGCCCACTTGGACTCCAGGGCATGTTCAGACAAGCCTGGGCAACGTGGGCATTTTCCTGAAAAAACAGACCTGATGGCTTCTGCCTTATCATTTGATTCAGAGCATTTTTGAGGCTTTTTGTCCCTTCAGGACAGCTACACACATGTAGCTTCCACAGTGCTTCGATAAAGTGGCATACAGGTTATAGTATTACCTCATTAGAAAAAATAAATAAATAAATGAGAAGCAGTACAATAGCAGTTTGGTTCAATTTTTCAGACTGAAATTGAAGACCTCCTTTTCACTCTTACTTGAACTCTGTCACTTGTGTGGGAATCTCGATGTCCAGGATTTTTTGACCACTTAACTATCTGTATTTGGTTTACCTAAGCTGGAGTTAATTCTCTCCAGATCATCTTTCTAGTGCTGCATTTTGCAATGCAGTAGTTGGGTGTTGATAACACATCAGTGTTTTCTCTACTGCTGAACTGAGCACCAAGGCTGTACTTTTCCAACATTTCCCCACCCCAAGAGTATGTTGAGGGGTGGGAGAGATTTTGGGAGGGGACAGAGATGACCCAAACTGACCAAAGGGGTATTCCATGTCATATGACATCAGATACATAAGCTAAGTGAAAGAAGGAAGTCGGGAGACACTTGTTCATGGCATCTGTCCTCTAGAGCAACCACTACACATTAGAGCCTTCCTTCCCAGGAGTGATCAAAATGCCATCTGCTGATAGGAAGTAGACAATAACATCTTTGCTTGCTTTTGCTTCCACATGGAGCCTTTGCTTTTGTTTTGAATTCCCAAAACAAATTCCCAGGAGGCTAAGGCCTCCTTGGCATTCAGCCTTGCAAGGGATGTCAATGATAATAGATAGGGCTTCTTCAGATACATTGCAAGAAAAGCTAAGACTGGAGGCAATGTAGGCCCCCTGCTGAATGAGGTTGGTACCTTGGTGGCAGAGGACACAGAGAAGGCAGAGCTGCTAAATGCCTTTGTCTCCATCTATACTGCTGGAGGCTGTCCTCAGGAGCCCAAGGCAGGACAAAGGAGAAAAGACAAAGGAAGGCAGGACAAAGGAGAAATTTTTCTTGGTTGATAAGGACTGGCTTAGAGGACAGTTAAGTCATCTGGACATCCATAAATCCATGGGTCCTGATGGGATGCACCTGAGGGTGCTGAGCAAGCTAGCAGAGGTCATTGCCAGACCACCCTCCACCATCTTTGGAAAGTCATGGTGGACAGGAGAGGTGTCTGGGGACTGGAGGAGGGCAAATATTACTCATCTTCAGAAAGGACAAGAAGGAGGACCCAGGTAAGTATAGACCAGTCAGCATCATCTCCATATCTAGAAAGATGATGGAACAACTTACCCACGGCACTGTCGTTAGGCTTACCAAGGACAATAGGGTCATTAGGAGCAGTCAACATGGTTTTACCAAGGGGAAGTCATGTCTGACCAACCTGATAGCCTTTTATGAGGACATAACCAGGTAGATAGATGATGGTAAAGCAGTGGATGTGGTTAATCTTGATTTCAGTAAAGCATTTGACATTGTCTCCCACATCATCCTTGCAGCTAAGTTGAAGCAATGTGGTCTGGATGATCAGATAGTGAGGTGGATTGAGAACTAGTTGAAGGGAAGAAGTGAGAGAGTTGTGGTTAATGGGACAGAGTATAGTTGGAAGCCTATAGCTAGTGGAGTCCCTCATGGGTCAGTACTGGGGCCAGTGCTGTTCAATATATTCATCAACAACCTGGATGAGGGCACTGAGTGCACTGTCAGCAAGTTTGCTGATGACACCAAACTGGGTGGAGGGGCTGACGCACCAGAGATTTGTGCTGCCATTCAGTGAGACTTGGACAGTCTGGAGAGGTGGGCAGGGAGAAATGCAATAAAGTTCAACAATGACAAGTGTAGAGTCTTGCACCTGGGAAAGAACAACCCCATGTACCAGTATAGGTTGGGGACTGACCTGCTGGAGAGCAACGGAAGGGAAAAAGACCTGGGGGTCCTAGTGTATGGAAGGTTGACCATGAGCCAGCAATGTGCTCTTGTGGCCAAGAAGGCCAATGGCATCCTGGGTAGTATTAGAAGGGGTGTGTTCTGTAGGTCGAGAGAGGTTCTCCTCCCTCTCTACTCTGCCCTGGTGAGGCCACATCTCAAATATTGTGTCCAGTTCTGGTTCCCTCAATTCAAGAAGGACAGGGAACTGATTGAAAGAGTTCAGTTCAGAGCCACAAAAATGATTAAGGGAGTGGAACATCTTCTTTACAAGGAATCACCAAGGCAGATGGGGCTCTTTAGTTTGGAGAGAAGGAGACTGAAGGGTGACCTCATTCATGTTTATAAATATGTGAAGAGTGAGTGCCAAGAGGATGGAGCCAGGCTCTTCTGGTGATGCCCAGTGACAGGACAAGGGGCACTGGGTGGAAGCTGAGGCATAGGAAGTTCAATGGAAACAGGAGGAAGAATTATTTCACTGTGAGGGTGATGGAACACTGGAACAGGCTGTACAGGGCAGTTGTGGAGTCTCCCTCTCTGGAGACACTGTGGTGGTTTAGGCTGGGTGCCGGCCCCTGATGCCACTGCACAGGCCACATCTGGGATGTTCCAAAAGGGGGGCCAGCCCAGTGGGTGGTCACAGGAAGCCAGGTATTTCACCTATAATTCCCTGCTCCCTTATAAAACATGAAGTGCGGGGTCCTCTCGCTCTCTTTCCTCCCTCACCGCTGCCTGGGTAAAATGGCATGAGCTGCCTCCCATAGGCCTGCCCAGGCCCAAGGCTGGGTTGTGGGGGAAAAGAGCCCCGGGGGGGGTTGGGTGTACCCCCAGGTGGGGATGGGACATTCTTGGGTATAGTTTGGGATCTCTCTCTTTTGTCACGGTGCTTGTGGTCTTCTGTAAAACTTTCATTGTTTTTCCATTTAAACTTTCCACCATTTTTGCCATGTGTTTGTCTTAGTCTTTTCTTTTGCCTGGTGGTGGGAGAATTGGTCTCCCAAACCAGGACAGATATTCAAGACCTGCGTGGATAAGTTCCTGTATGATCTGGTGCAGGTGATCCTGCTCTGGCAGGGGAGGTTGGACTACATGATCTCTCTAGGTCCCTTCCAGCCCCTAACAGTCTGTGATTCTGTGAATTATTAAAATTGCTTCTGTCTTATTACTGGCTTTTTGTTATATTTTCCACCCTCCCTTGTCCATCTAAGAAGGGAACTGATAGAGTGGCTTTGGTGGGCATTTGGGCCCCATTCAGGGCTAAACCACCACATTAATACATTCTCCAAAAAAGCAAATGTATGTGAATGGGTTAGTCCTTTCATATATGAAACACTAGAGGGTTTTTTTTGTTTTGTTTTGTTTTTAAATATAGTATAAAAAAATACTCTCCTGACAGAGTTTTGCAAGAGGATATAATCTCCATTTAAAAAAAAAAAAACACTACATTAATATTCTGGCTGGTAATGAAATTAGTATTTAGAGTTTGATGTTCAGAAATCTAGCAGAAAAAGAAAAAAATAGATAGATCAAGGTGGTTTTGCATTTGCAATATCTCTTGTAAACATATTTTTTTTCAAAGCCAAATCATATTGCACTTGGGGTATGCACTTGTGATATTTAAGCACATTCTACCTTATATAATAAAAATAGTTGCAATCTGTTTCTCAAATTATGTGTCTTCAAGGCTGTGGGAAAGTGGAACTGTAATATTCTCATATGTCTCAATAAATAGCCACCAGCTCCGCCGCTCTGGCATATTTTGTCCACCCTGTGGCACTGGTCTCCTCCTTGTAACTGGTCTGTCAGTTGTATTTCTGTTCCAGTTGAGACCAGCAAGTCCAGGATCTAGATGTCACTTGATATGCTCCTGTGAACCCACAAAGCACTACACCTAACACCACTCTGACTGAAAAAAAGGCAGCTCCTGTGATGTCCAGACTCCATTACACCTCTTCACCCCTCACTGCTCTCCACAATACACATGTTGACATTGGCATGGATATTGTGAATATGGCTGGGCGAACTCTTACTGTTAGCTTTTGCTTTATAGTTTCACAGCCATACTAGAGAGTTTAAGTTCCCCCTTCCTCTAAGTGGTTTCTACTTTGCCCAACCAAACTCTGTTCCTACAAGAGGAGCTGGAAGCCTTGTTACAGCAAGAAAGTTATGATGTAGTTGCCATCACAGAGACGTGGTGGGACGACTCGCATGACTGGAGCGCTGCAATTGATGGCTACAGGCTCTTCAGGAGAGACAGGCAAGGAAGAAGGGGTGGAGGGGTGGCCCTGTACATCAGGGGGAGGCACTGGATGCTGTTGAGATGGAGATCAGGGATGATTGGGTTGAGTGCTTGTGGGTGAGAATTAGAGGGAAGACCAACAGGGCAGACATCCTGGTTGGAGTCTGTTATAGACCACCCAACCAGGAGGAGGATGTTGATGAGGCATTCTATAGGCAGCTTAAGGCTGTCTCAAGATCGCCTGGCCTTGTAGTCATGGGTGACTTCAACCTGCCTGATATCTGCTGGGATCTCAACACAGCAGAGAGGAGGCAGTCTAGGAGGTTCTTAGAGTGCATGGAGGACAGCTTCTTATCCCAGGTGCTGCGCGAGCCCACCACGGGTGAGGCTATGCTTGACCTCCTCTTCACCAACAGGGAAGGGCTGGTGGGTGATGTGGTGGTTGGAGGGTGTTTAGGCACCAGTGACCACGACATAATAGAGTTTTCAGTATGCAGCCAAGCCAAGAGGGGGAGCAAGAAGACCTCCACTCTGGACTTCAGGAGGGCAGACTTCAGGCTACTCAAGGAACTAATTCAGAAGGTTCCTTGGGATACAGCCCTTAAAAATAAAGGGGTCCAGGAGAGCTGGACCTACCTCAAGGAAGAACTATTGAAGGCGCAGGAACAGGCTGTGCCAGTGTGCCGGAAGATGAGCCGCCGGGGCAGACGGCCAGCCTGGATGGGTAATGAACTTTTAATAGAACTAAGGGAAAAAAAGAGGGTGTATCATCTTTGGAAGAAAGGGGGAGGCAACCTACGGAATGTTTAGGGATGTTGCTAGGACATGCAGGAAGAAAATTAGGGAGGCAAAAGCCCATTTAGAACTTAGACTGGCCTCTGCTGTGAAGGACAACAAAAAGTCCTTCTATAAATACATCAATTGCAAGAAGAAGGGCAAGGGCAACCTCCACTCCTTGGTTGACACGGAGGGGAACGTTGTAACAAAGGATGAGGAAAAGGCAGAGGTACTTAACACCTTCTTTGCCTCAGTCTTCACTAGCAGGGCAGAACGTCTTCCAGACAGCTGGCCTGCAGAGCTGGCAGAAGGAGCCAGAGAGCTGCATAGTTTCCCACTGCTCCAAGAGGAAGTTAGAGATCTACTGAGCCGCTTGGACCCCCACAAGGCCATGGGACCGGATGGGATCCATCCTAGGGTGCTGAGATTGCTGACAGATGAGCTGTCCAAGCCATTTTCCATCATTTTTCAGCAGTCCTGGCTCACTGGAGAGGTCCCAGAAGACTGGAAGCTGGCCAACGTGGTGCCCATCCACAAGAAGGGCCGGTTGGATGAGCCAGGGAATTATAGGCCTGTCAGCCTGACCTCAGCGCCAGGCAAGATTATGGAGCAGGTCATCTTGTGTGCGATCACACAGCACTTACAGGATGGCCAAGGGATCAGGCCTAGCCAGCATGGATTTAGGAGGGGCAGGTCCTGCCTGACCAACCTGATCTCTTTCTATGATCAGGTGACCCGCCTGGTGGATGTGGGGAGGCCTGTGGATGTGGTCTACCTGGACCTCAGCAAGGCCTTTGACACCGTCCCCACAGCAAACTCCTGGCCAAGCTGGCAGCCCGTGGCTTGGACAGGAGCACACTGCGTTGGGTTAGGAACTGGCTGGAGGGCCGAGCCCAGAGAGTGATGGTGAATGGTGCCACATCCAGCTGGCGGCCTGTCACTACTGGTGTGCCCCAGGGATCAGTACTGGGCCCCATGCTCTTCAACATCTTTATTGATGATCTGGATGAGGGCATTGAGTCCATCATCAGTAAATTTGCAGATGACACTGAGCTGGGGGCAGCAGTTGATTTGCTGGAGGGTAGAGAGGCTTTGCAGAGGGACCTCGACATGCTGGACAGATAGACAGAGTCCAATGGCATGAGATTTAACACACCTAAGTGCCGGGTTCTGCACATTGGCCACAGCAACCCCATGCAGTGCTACAGGCTGGGGTCAGAGTGGCTGGAGAGTGGCCAGGCAGAGAGGGACCTGGGGGTACTGGTTGATTGTAGGCTGAACATGAGCCTGCAATGTGCCCAGGCAGCCAAGAAGGCCAATGGCATCCTGGCTTGCATCAGGAACAGTGTAGCCAGCAGGAGCAGGGAGGTCATTCTGCCCCTGCACACTGCACTGGTTAGGCCACACCTTGAGTCCTGTGTCCAGTTCTGGGCCCCTCAGTTTAGGAAGGATGTTGACTTGTTGGAGCGTGTCCAGAGAAGGGCAACAAAGCTGGTGAGGCGTTTGGCACACAAGCCCTATGAGGAAAGGCTGAGGGACCTGGGGTTGCTTAGCCTGGAGGACACTGAGGGGTGACCTTATTGCTCTCTACAACTACCTGAAGGGAGGTTGTAGCCAGGCAGAGGTTGGCCTCTTCTCCCAGGCAACCAGCACCAGAACAAGAGGACACAGTCTCAGGCTGCGCCAGGGGAAGTTTAGGCTGGATGTTAGGAGTAAGTTCTACACGGAGAGAGTGATTTGCCATTGGAATCGGCTACCCGTGGAGGTGGTGGAGTCACCTTCACTGGGGGTGTTCAGGAGAAGACTTGATGGGGTGCTTGGCTGTATGGTCTAGTTGTTGGGTGGGTTGGATTGGTTGATGGGTTGGACGCGATGATCTTGAAGGTCTCTTCCAACCTGGTGTATTGTATTGTATTGTATTGTATTCTCTGCCATTCACACTTTCTCTGTTTGCCAACACACAATTTTATCAATCTCTCTGGAGCTTAAGGAAGTTGGATATCTGCATCACTGGAAAGGACCAGGGGCAACCTCATTGCTGTCTACAACTACCTGAAGAGTGGTTGTGGCCAGGAAGGGGTTGGCCTCTTCTCTCTAGCAACCGGCACCAGAACAAGGGGACACAGTCTCAAGCTGCGCCAGGGGAAGTTTAGGCTTGAGTTGAGGAGAAAGTTCTTCACCAAGGGAGTGATTCGCCATTGGAATGGGCTGCCCAGGGAGGTGGTGGAGTCACCATCCCTCGAGGTGTTCAAGAAGGGACTGGACGTGGCACTTGGTGCCATGGTCTAGTCATGGGGTCTGTGGTGACAGGTTGGACTCGATGATCTTCGAGGTCTCTTCCAACCTTGGCGATACTGTGATACTGTGACTATGAATATATTCAGTAATGGAATTGTTAATGTAACCATGTTATCTTGCTCTTGTGATTTCTGCCACTACATGTCTTGCTTGTACATAGGATGAAACACAAACATCTGTGCTCAGGTGATTATCAAATGTTTAAAAATAGTAATTGTAAATATAATTCAGCCAATGAATCTAGCAAATTTTCTATTTTGTAGGAAAAAATTAAGCATTGTAAGTGAGAACTTATTAGTCTTTTGGAATTCAAAAATATTTTTTATATTTTTTTTAATTGGTTTAATTTTGTTTTCATAAATCAACTAATTCATAAATAAATAAATAATCATAGCAAGTAAAGCATTTATGCCTTCACACCTAAAAACAGCTGCCCTTATGTTTTCTATAATATGTTTCACTCATAAAAAGGAGTATAATATTCACTACTTTTTTATTGGTTTGTGCTTTTTTTTAATTATTTTCCAAGGGCTCATAGTAAACAGCATTTTTCTCTGATTTCAAATAAATGTGCCTAGATTTCCTCCTCTCTCTCCATTCCTCTTTTTAACTATGTCTTTTCACTATCGTTCTGGACTTACTCCACTTAGAAGCAAAACGTCACTTATTCATTACTCCTGAAACAGTGACAACATTGTATTCTCATGAATATGAAGAATATATTTCTGTGAAATATATTTCATTATTTGTTCTAGGAAAATAAGGATTTCTTTATATTATAAATGTCATGCCCTACATCTTGTTGGTTTTCTCTGTGTTTGTTTTTTATCTGGGTGAAATCTTTCTCATCTTTGAGGTCATGATTGAAAAAGCTGAGAATACAATTAACAGCTTAATCAAGTTGCTATCATCATAGTCAAAAGCAAACGGCAGCAGAAAATTCAACACAAAGTTGCAAAAGAAAAAGAGGAGGGTTATATATTTGAAGTTGCTTTTCATAATTAATTTTTTGTTTGGTTTGGTTGGTTGTTGGTGTTTGTTTGAATTAATTTATTTTTTTAACAACTTTCTTAAAAGGTTATAAAAGCCTTTAAGCTCACTCAAATTTTTGCAAATACAAACGATTAGCTGTAGACATGACAAGACAGAATCGAAACAAGAGCTAAGTCACATGTGTATAACTGTATAATGCTGGTATTAGCAATGAGATGGTTTTTGGAAATAATCAGTACTGTTAGCACCTTGTTAGTCATTTAAAACAATTCTCCAGAGTTGTTTGGCTCTTTATCAAATGTGCATGCACGTACTTACAGAATTTTATTGTGCAATAAATTTGATCTTATTTTTTAAAAACTAATAAGTCCACATATACCTCTGTTCATCTTACTTTTTTCTTCACACTTTTTGCTTACTTGTTTATACTAGGATATTTAGTAAAAGTCATTAATTATTTATTAATTTGAATTCACTATGACAAAATGCTAATTAACATAACATCAAAACTCCAATGGAGACATTCCTGACAATCAAAATCCTCAGAATGATCAACAATTTTCTTATAACTTATATTTCCCACTCTCATTCAAATTTTGATCCAAGTTGGAGAAGAGTAGGCTGTTCCTTTGAGAAAATCCTGCTTGGGCACAGGCAGGATTCCTTCAAGATCACAAGATCATCAATTGGAAAACACACACAACTCTTGCAATAAAGCTGAAATGTTAATGATTCAAGATATGCAGCGGGTATTTCTTGAATACTATTCCTAAACATAAGAAAGAAGTAAAATATGGGGAAAACAAACAAGCAAACAAACCAAGCAAACAAAATCCCTCAAGGCATCAAAACACCAAAAAAGCCAACACGCAACTGAAGGGCACCATATTTCTCCATGTGAGGTCAGTGACAGAGAGACAACTTTTGTCATCTAGAGCAACAATCAACTTCCAGTCATGAGACAAAATTGTTTTGCACCTGCTCCTTTTATTCAGCTCCTGATAAATATAACATTCCTCCAATGATACCTGATGTAAAATATATCTGACCTTTCCTAGAAACCTGACTAGACATTTATGCACTGAACTGTTGATAAGGGATAAAAAAGTTGTAGTAAATATAACTAAAAGCTGTATCATAACAGCATTTGTACAGAGGTTGAAATAATACTATGGAGAAGATAAAATTTTATAATCATCTACCATTTTCAACCATAACATATTTTTAATATAATTTGAGCATTTATTTACTGCACTAATAGAATATATTAAAGTCTTGTCTTGTTTTACTGATCTGTTGAAGAGGAAAATAACCATAAGTTCTAATTGTTATTATTAGAGCATTATTATTCCAAGGAAATGTTTTGCCTTAAGATGCATTGCAAAGTCTGAAGTTTAATGTTCTCATGCCAGTACAGTAAAAAGCTTCCAAAAATACCAGTTTGAAATTGATCATTTGAAGCTCTCTTAGCTTTGCTTGTCTCCCATTTGGCAAATGAAAACACTATCCTATTACTTCAGTGTAACACTATAAAGTGGTATATGTATGTGAGGGAGGGGCACTGTTGTAGATTATTTCACATGTTACTAATTTCTACTTTTTTCTCTCTTTTGGTTTTCCTTTGTTATTGTTTATTTTTATTTTTAATGTTGGCACTATGAGAAGAGCAGGAGTTTCTGGGTCTCTGTTGTTGCCCACTGAAGGACAAGCCAAGGTCAGTCCTAGATTTCAGTCTACTGGTGGGTATCTATTGGTGAGGGGAAACATGGTCAGATACAGCCCCCAGGACAGCAGTGCCATGAGGCTGGGATAGAGCTGGGTCTCAGCACTGCTAGAGTGTTTCTGGTGTGAAAAATGGAAGCTCTGGACTGGAATGAGGTCCTGGGCTCACTGAAATTGTAAGAAATGAAAATGCAGTTCTTGATTTATATTTAACAGATCCTTTCTTTGCTGCCTTGGTATCTTAACAGGGGATGCAAGCCTCTTAGCCAAGACTTGTAATTGATATTGATCTCGCCACTGGGCTAGTCCATGAACTTGTAACACTGTTGTTTTTATTTTCTAATAGAATGAGAGGGTACACCTAGGGCAGTTTCTACTGGGTAAAGCTTTTCTGCAGTTTTAGATCTCACTAGTCTTGTGTGGCAGAGAGTTCCAGCCACTCTCCCTTTCTCAAAGGCACAGCCTAAAATGGTCACATCTTGCAAGTAGCTTTTTTTTTCTTTCACTTGTTTGGTTTGATCTGTTTCTGTTTTAATGATTCTTCACAAGTGCATGCTTTCATAAAGATTTTTGCACAGTTTTCCACAGCATTCTCCTGAAGAAGCTGGCAAGTTGTGGCTTTAATGGACGTATGCTTTATTGGACAAAAAGCTGGCTGGCTGATCCAAAGAACTGTGATGAACGGAGTTAAATACAATTGGTGGCCAGCCACATGTGGTATTCCCCAGGGCTCAGGACTGGGGCCAGCTCTCTTTAATAACTCTATCAATGATCTGGGTGAGGGGATCAAGGGCACCCTCAGTAAGTTTGCATATAACACTAAGCTGGTGAGAGTGCTGATCTGCTTGAAGGTAAGAAGGATTTGAATGGGCTAGATCAGCGGGCCCAGTCCAGTGGTGTGAGGTTCAACAAGGCCAAGTACCAGGCCCTGAACTTGGTCACAATGACCCCATGCAATGCTACAGGTTTGGAGTGACTGGAAAGCTGCCCCATGGAAAAGGACCTAGCGTGTCAGTAAACAGCTGGCTGAATATTAACCAAGAGTGTGCTCAGATGGTAGCCACTAAGGCCAATGGCATCCTGGCTTGTATCAAAAATAGTGTGGCCTGCAGGGCTAGAGAAGTGACTGTTCCCCTGTGCTTGAAACTGATGAGGTCACATCTCAAATACCCTACTCAGTTTTGGCTCTTACTGCAAGAAGAATGTTGCGGTGCTGAAGCACATGAAAAAAGCTGTTGAAGATTCTAGAGTGCATATCTTATGAGGAGTGGCTGAGGGCATTGGGGTTGTGTAACCAGGAGATAAGGAGGTCAAAGGGACACCTCCCAGCTCTCTACCTGAAATGAGGTTGTAGTGAGATGGGGTTCAATCTCTTCTCCCACGTAACGAGCCACAGGAGAAGAGAAACTGCCAGGGAAAGTTTAGATTGTATATTAGGAAATAATTTTTCTCCAAAAGGGGTATTAAGAATTGGAATGTGCTTGCCAGGGAAGTGGTAGAGGTACCATATTTGCAAGTATTTAATAGATTTATAGGTGAGGTGCTTAGTGATATTGTGTGCTGGTGAGTTGACAGCACTAGATTAATGGTTGAACTTGATCTTAAAAGGTATTTTCCAACTTGAATGATTCTATGACAAGGTGATGTGCTGAGAAGTGTATCAAGACCTGAGCACCACTACAATCTAAAGATCCAAATATGGTACAGAATACAGGATTAACCAGGTTGGAGAATACCTGTGAGACCAACCTATCATCCAACACTATCTAATCAACTAAACCATGCCTTATCCAGTCTCCTTTTAAACACTTCCAGTGATGGTGACTCCACCACCTCCCTGGGCAGCACATTCCAATGGCAAATCACTCTTTCTGTGAAGAACTTCTTCCTAACATTCAGCCTAAACCTCCCCTGGCACAGCTTGAGACTGTGTCCCCTTGTTCTGGTGCTGGTTGCCTGGGAGAAGAGACCAACCTCCGCCTGGCTACAACCTCCCTTCAGGTAGTTGTAGAGAGCAATAAGGTCACCCCTCAGTCTCCTCTTCTCCAGGCTAAGCAACCCCAGTGCCCTCAGCCTCTCCTCATAGGGCTTGTGTTCCAAACCCCTCACCAGCTTTGTTGCCCTTCTCTGGACACATTCCAGCAACTCAACATCTTTCCTGAACTGAGGGGCCCAGAACTGGACACAGGACTCAAGGTGTGGCCTAACCAGTGCTGAGTACAGGGGCACAATGACCTCCCTGCTCCTGCTGGCCACACTGTTCCTGACACAGGCCAGGATGCCATTGGCCCTCTTGGCCATCTGGGCACACTGCAGGCTCATGTTCAGCCTACCATCAACCAGCACCCCCAGGTCCCTCTCTGCCTGGCTGTTCTCCAGCCACTCTGACCCCAGCCTGTAGCACTGCATGGGGTTGCTGTGGCCAATGTGCAGAACCCGGCACTTAGGTGTGTTAAATCTCATGCCGTTGGACTCTGCTCATCTGTCCAGCCTGTCAAGGTCCCTCTGCAGAGCTCTCCAAGCCTCTAACAGATCAACACCTGCCCCCAGCTCAGTGTCATCTGCAAATTTACTGATGATGGACTCAACGCCCTCATCCAGATCATCAATAAAGATGTTGAAGAGCATGGGGCCCAGCACTGATCCCTGGGGCACACCACTAGTGACCTGCTGCCAGCTGGATGTGACACCATTCACCACCACTCTCTGGGCTCAGCCCTTCAGCCAGCTCCTAACCCAGTGCAGAGTGTTCCTGTCCAAGCCATGGGCTGCCAGCTTGGCCAGGAGTTTGCTGTGGGGGATGGTGTCAAAGGCCTTGCTGAAGTCCAGGTAGACTACATCCACAGCCTTCCTCACACCTACCAGGCGGGTCACCTAATCATAGAAGGAGATCAGGTTTGTGTGGCAGGACCTGCTCTTCTGAAATCCATGCTGACTGGGCCTGATCCCTTGGCCATCCTGTAAGTTCTGTGATTGCACTCAAAATGACCTGTTCCATAATCTTGCCTGGCACCAAGGTTAGGCTGACAGGTCTGCAATTCCCTGGTTACTCCTTCCATCCCTTCTTGTGGATGGGCACCACGTTGGCCAGCTTCCAGTCATCTGGGAACTCTCCAGTAAGCCAGGACTGCTGAAAAATGATGGAGAGCGGCTTGGCCACCTCATCTGCCAGCTTTCAGCACCCTAGGATGGATCCCATCCAGTCCCATGGACCTGTGGGGATTGAAGTGGCTGAGAAGGTCTCTAAGTGCTTCCTCCTGGATCACAGGGCAACTATACTGCTCCCTGACTCCATCTGCCAGCTCAGGAGGTTTCAAGTACCTATGTGTTTTCCACATCTTTCGTTACTATGTTCCCCTCCCTGTCCCCCAAGGAGTGGAGGTTGTCCTTGCCCCTCCTCTAGCTATTAATATATTTGTAAAAGGATTTTTTGTTGTCCTTCACAGATGTGACCAGTCTAAGCTCTAAAGGGGCTTTTGCCTCTCTATTTTTTTTCCTACATGACCTAGCAACTTCCTTAAACATTCCATGGTTTACCTCACCTTTCTTCCAAAGATGATTACTCTCTTTTTTACCTTTAATTCACCCAAAAGTTCATTCCCCAACCAGACTGACCTTCTATCCTGGTGGCTCTTTCTTGAACAAGGTCCAGCTTTCCTGGACCCATTTGTTTTTATGGGCTGTTTCCCAAGGTACCTTCTGAGTTAGTTCCTTAAGTAACCTGAAATCTGCCCTCTGGAAGTCCAGAGTGGAGGTTTTGTTGCTGACCCTTTTAGCTTGACTGTATATTGAAAACAATTATTTCATTGTTGCTGGACCCCAGACAGCCTCCAACCACCACATCTCCGACCACTCCTTCTCTATTTGTAAAAAGGAGGTCAAGCAGAGCCTTATTCCTGGTAGGCTCACACAGCAACTGGGATAAGAAGCTGTCCTCCATACACTCTAAGAACCTTCTAGACTGCCTCCTCTTTGCTGTGTTAAGTTTCCAGCAGATAGCAGGCACGTTAAAATCACCCATAAGAACAGGGTCTGGTGACCTTGAGACAGCCTCCGCCTGCCTATATATTCATCAACCTCTTCATCCTGATTGGGTGGTCTATAACAGACTCCAACCAGGATGTCTGCCTTGTTGGACTTCTCTTTAATTCTCACCCACAGGCACTCAACCTGATAATCCTTAATCTCTAGGTCCATGGTGTCTAGAGCCTCCCTTCCCCCAATTCTCCCTCACCTGTCTCTTCTGAAGGGCCTGTAGCCAGCTATTACAGTGCTCCAATCATGTGAATCATCCCACCATGTTTCTGTGATGGCAACTACATCATAACTTCCGTGCTGTAGCAAGTCTTCCATCTCCTCTTGTTTGTTGCCCATGCTTCATGCATTAGTTACATGCACTTCTGCTGAGCTGCTGGTTTCACCCCTGACTCCAGCTTACTATCCTCAGACTCCTGTCTGGGGGACTGGTTTCAGCCCCTTCTCCCTTCAAAAACCGTGAAATGGCATAAATGCCTTATGCCATAAAACATAATGTTCCACATCAAATATTGGCTTCATTTTGTTATATATAATGCTATAAAAAGAATAGAAAATTTACTGGCATCTTCAGCTTTTCACAATGTTTTTGACATCTGCAACTTCTTTTATTCATTCCCTTAGCAGGGAACACGTGCTTTCTGTTAATTTTAGTCAGCTTAAGGATTCATAGTGTGATACTCACTTTCTACAAAGGACATCTCACTCTGTATCTAATTGTACTTTTCTCAGTGAGGGAATCTTCCACATTTACATTGGAATTTAAAACAGGTAATTCACTCATCAGGCCTATCATGCTGAGTAAAACAAATGTGTGAAAAGCCTTTTTGAATGGTAAAGAAATCAAAATCACTCAATCAAGCAATTAAGAGATAAAATAATAATAATTAAAAAAAAAATCTATCCTATTGCAATGCTCTTAGAAAGATCAGTAAAGTATCTTTGACCAATACCAACAGTCTCCCAGGGAATAGCAGAACATAGTTAAAACAATACCACAGACCAGGCAGTATACGTAGCAGGAAACATAAACAAGGTCAACATATCAGGTAAGGACAGGGGAGGAGAGATTAGTTTTACAGATAAAACCTGTGGCATGCCAGCTGTCTGTAGTACCTAAGGAGCAGTCTTTATTGTTTCAGAATACACCCAGCCACAAGGACCCATTAATTGAATTTCTGTTCTTCATTATGTTCACGTACAAAACATTCAGGATTTAATTCACTCCTTTGAATTGTTCCAGGATGAGAAGGCCTCCCACTCGTGCTCCCTACTGTGGGAGCTTCAAAATGCAGAAAAATATGTGCTCTCAGACTCTATCAGGAGGAGTACTGAAGAGCTTTCCTCAGTGGAGAGAAAGGGAGGTAACACATTATACATCAAGTCACAGCCAGTTAACATGGTATGTTTGAATATGACAAGCTAATTCATTTATCGTTCTTTCCCATATATATGTATATGAATAAGTATGAATCTAGACAGGTTCATAAGTGGCTTGTGCTTTGGAAGATTTATCTTTTCCCAATTTCCTTTTCCAGGAATCTATATTCATCAACTCTCTGCCATTCACCCCTTTACACCAATTTACCTAGGTCTTGTTTTCCAGACCTCACAGTATTTCTCTTGCTCTCCCCTTGATTCTGTCCATTTTATTCCCCTAGTACTTTTTGTAAGTGGCAATCATTGTTGTATAGTGTTTCCTCAGGGTCCACATGTAAAGGGGACAACTGTTTTTTATTAGCACTTACAGTACTACCTTCCCAAATACTATTCCATGGTTTTTAATTGTTTTCACACATTGTTATCTATTAGTCATTCTTTTATCAGTCTAATCCCCAAATTCTGTTCCCACAGCAGCTTTTCCATAAGTGATATAGGGAATGTCCCACTTGATTTCTACTTAGAAGATTTTCCAGTTACACAGGAAGTTTTGGTGATACCTCAAAGACTATGCCACCTTTACAGTGGTGATTATATGTCTTCCTTTTAAATTAAAAAACAAAATCTCTATTTAGGAGACCTTCATTTAGAAAAGATTTTTAAAAAAAATCAAAAGACCAACAAACAAAAAAAAATACAGAGAGGAGGATTATAAACTTCTTATTGGTTCATTATGAACCAAAATCAGAAAATATCTTTTGCAAACTAAACTTTCTAGTCAGAAAAGTGCAATTAAGAGAGCAAAGCAGAAAAAACAGGTAATTAATCCTTGCAAAATGAGACTTTTTTTACAGAAATAAAATAAACCAGAAAAAAAAAGCATAATTGTCTTCCCTTTGATTACACAAATGAGAGAATTAATATTTTCATGACCATCTGTAAAGTATCTTTAAATATAACTCTCATATTTACTCTTTGCCACATCTAGGCCATAAAACTACACTCAAGGAAGATTAATTCTACAGCAAGCATTTTATAGATTTTTTAAAAATTATTTGTTATAAATTTAATCTTTTTAAAGGAATTTGCTAAACAAAAACTTTTAAATATTAAGTACAAGTTTTTCAACTTATTCAAAGCAAAAATATGTTTATCCTCAGAGTTAAATATTCGGCATTTAGATAAGTATCTGGAGAGATGGGAAAGTAAACTCTATGCTTAATTTCCTTTCAAAATATAATCTAATTCCAGAACTATGAAACCATTTAAAGGACAGCAGATACTACAAATAATAAAATTGAGGTGGAGTTTTCCTTATCTTGCAAAAAATACGATGTTTTAACACTAAATGTACTTCTTTGAAAATACTTGATGTTTCACTTGATTTGCTAGGGTGATTCAGCAACTTAATGAAATCACAACATAAGCATTACAAAACAATTCTAATATGCAGTTAGATCACAATACAAACACGATTCCTTTTACCAATCTCTGCATGCTCACTATCATGATACTGGGAAGTTCCAGCCACTGGGAAGGCATGCATAAGTTTGAGCCTTTCAAAATTAATTTTGTTGGTCACTCAGGTTTGTCACTTTAGGTTCAACTGAGACACATTCACACATTTTCCAGGCTAGTCAGGCTCTATCAGGAAGATGTTCACAACTTTTCTTGGATAACTCTTCAAAGGGTATTTACCCAATTAGCTGATCCACCTGACTGATAAAAAGACAGCTGGTGCTGCCCACTTTCTGGATCTCTTTGTTTTGAGACAAATTTGGTCTTCTTTACCGTAGATGTGATCATTTGCCACACCCTGAGCTTCACAAGTGCATCACCTGTGCTTATCTCTTCCGAGTCTTCTTCCACTATAGGGATGTTTTGATCACTCATGTATGGATACATCTGTGTGTGTATGCAGATAATACAGTACAATACAATACAATACAATACAACTCAATACAATACAATACAATACAATACAATACAATACAATACAATACATCAGGTTGAAAGAGACCTTCAAGATCATTGCATCCAACACTTCAACCAATCCAACCCACCTAAACAACTAAACCATGAAGCCAAGCACCCCATCAAGTCTCCTCCTGAACACCTCCAATGAAGGTGACTCCACCACTTCCATGGGTAGCCGATTCCAATGGGCAATCACTCTCTCTGTATAGAACTTCTTCCTAACATTCAGCCTAAACCTCCCCTGGTGCAGCCTAAGACTGTGTCCTCTTGTTCTGGTGCTGGATGCCTGGGAGAAGAGGCCAACCTCTGCCTGGCTACAACCTCTCTTCAGGTAGTTGTAGAGAGCAATAAGGTCACCCCTCAGTCTCCTCTTCTCCAGGCTAAGCAACCCCAGCTCCCTCAGCCTTTCCTTGTAGGGCTTGTGTTCCAAACCCCTCACCAACTTTGTTGCCCTTCTCTGGACACATTCCAGCAAGTCAACATCCTTCCTAAACTGAGGGGCCCAGAACTGGACACAGTACTCGAGGTGCAGCCTAACCAGTGCAGTGTACAGGGGCAGAATGACCTCCCTGCTCCTGCTGGCCACACTGTTCCTGATGCAGGCCAGGATGCCATTGGCCTTCTTGGCTGCCTGGGCACACTGCAGGCTCATGTTCAGCCTACCATCAACCACTACCCCCAGGTCCCTTTCTGCCTGGCAACTCTCCAGCCACTCTGACCCCAGCCTGTAGCACTGCATGGGGTTGTTGTGGCCAATGAACCTGGCACTTGGATGTGTTCAATCTCATGCTGTTGGATTCTGCCCATCTGTCCAGCCTGTCGAGGTTCCTCTGCAAAGCTTCTCTACCCTCCAGCAGATCAACTGCTGCCCCCAGCTTGGTGTCGTCCGCAAATTTATTGATGATGGACTCAATGCCCTCATCCAGATCATCAATAAAGATGTTGAAGAGCAT
Organism: Picus viridis; assembly: GCA_033816785.1. Taxonomy (NCBI): domain Eukaryota; kingdom Metazoa; phylum Chordata; class Aves; order Piciformes; family Picidae; genus Picus; species Picus viridis. The sequence goes on from CM066566.1 coordinate 64,400,139, forward strand.
TGGGCCCAGCACTGATCCTTGGGGCACACCACTAGTGACTGGCTGCCAGAATGAATTTATTACTGCTGTTTTACAGCTATGATACTTAAGCTTGATGTACATATGAAAAACTTCTGTGTCAATATTCATACTTCAGAGTTTCCCATTGTAGATTTTTTTACATGTAACACAAATATAATTTTGAGAGGATTTTGAGAATATGAATTTCAGAGATTTATAGAATTGGTACTATTGAAGAGTTTGAATACTGTAAGACTATCACAACAAATTGGACATTGCTGTTATTCAGATGAGGAAAAAAATGTTGAATTGATTCTAAATGTCTGTAGGAAGTTTCTCATTCATTTATCTGAGTCATCTTCCCTGGACACATTTAAAAGTCACATAGATCATGGTGTAGTAACAGACTTGGTAGAGTGGGCGAAATGGCTGAATTTGATGACCTTGGAGGTCCTTCCCAGCCTGGATAGTTCTGTGATTCTGTTATGCTGTTTTAATCATATCAGATATCAAAGTTTACAAACTGTATAAATTAATAGGTCTTAAGGTATTCAGATTTCATCAACCTTTGCATAAGCCATGCATAAAATTTAATCAGACTCCTAACACGAATTCCTGATTTAGGTACCTTATGGTATGCTCTGCAGACAGCTTACTAAGTTTAATGTCTTTTGAAATGCTGTTATTAAGTTCTTAACAAAAAACCCCAATTACTTATTTTTATGTTTTCACATATTTTATCTGGATTATGAGTTATTGAGTAGTAGGTAACTTGGAAAATTTTACTTCATCATTTTAAGTTGTTATATCCCTTTCATGTTTTCAGAGGAATGGATGTATGAAAACACATTAAGAAATTAGGAATAATTGTTGCAGATTTTAATTTTTTTAAATTTTTTTTTTTAAGTTAATATTTTTTTAACTATATCCTGTATTATCACAGAAAGCAAACATGCTGGACTGTGTACCTGCCTTCCTTCTTCTTTTCCTTGCTCGCACCCTTCTCTTTCTTCTTTGCTTCCATCTAACTGAATATGAATCTAATTTAGTTTGTTCAGAATGTTAATATAAGAGTTGAAAGTAGCTTCTATACTTTGCGTTAATTCAGAATACTAGAAGGTTGTCTGACTGTAGGGAGGGGTCATTTATATTTCATATTTTAATTATTATTATAATTTGGAACAGAATCAGGTTGAGAAATACTGCTAACTTTTCCTAAATGTAGTTTTCATTTACTGAACAGTTTATCTTATCTGCAGTCAAAGAAACAATTTTTTTTTAGGCTATGGTCCCAAAGCTGAGTGAACCTAAATTCTCTGTGCTTATGGAGAGAGTGAAAGAAAAGAGGGAGAGAACAAACCTGCAGGGTGACCAAGGTGGATATCTTTTCCATATTGAAATGCAATCTAAACTTTTAATACCATAACAATAAATGAGATTATACTAAAAGTCAGGCAATTTAATAGACAGATGTTTATTTTTTTTCATTATTGTTTTTTGGGGGCTTCAATCTGTTCTGAATATAGAATTTTTATATTTTTAATGCTACCCATATTCTATAGATATGTCAAAGAAAAAAATAATAACTGCATGCAACAATATATTATCCAGAATGGAACAAGAACATATAGTGCAAAATTATGTCTTGACATTTATAAAAGTAAGATTTAGGATTAATACGAACAATAATTACTTGGCCAGGATAAATATTTGTTGACGGAGCAATCAGCTAGGGCGAAAGTCCCAATATTAGTTAAATTCAAATTATGTTAAAAATAGAATAGTAAAGAATTTCTACTGAGTGGTTACTAAAGACATAAATACCTGAAAGATGTACCATGCACAATCACTGAAAAATGTGTATACATTATTTTTATTATAATAGTGGTTGTGATTTTTACCATAAACCCTCAAGATGATGGTTGGTAATATCCTAAAAAGAGTACGAATGAGCGACAATATTCAAGGAAACTGTTAACCTTACATACAAATTATCTTACAAATAAAACAAAATTAGTTATGTGAGATGGAAGGAAGCACAACAATTTAGAACTTTTTGAGGTTATTTATTTTTACCATTTTGGGGCATGTAATTCTGTTCTCAAGGTTCGAAAAATACAGATAAGTAGGAGTAAGGTATGGATTTTCTTTCCAAGAAAAAAATTGCTCTTAGCCATTCTCAAGATTTTTATAAATTATTTAGCTGTCTTCAACAGTAATGCAAACAGATTGAAACATTAAAAGACTATTACTGCATGCTGCAATTATCATGCACTAAAATAATGTTACTATGACAGTTAGTATATTAATTGTGACTCAGTAATTTATATTCTAATATAATTAAAACCAAATCTCTGTCCTGGTAACTGCCCTCCAGGCACTTTTGTGCTATTGTTAGATCATGTCTTAGCCTTCTGTATGCAAAATTGAAGAAGACAAGCTTTCTCAGTCTCCATTTGTAATAATGTCATCTAGGCTCAAGATGACTTTGGAAGTCTTCTTTACTTTCTCCATGTTCCTTTTGATTAGAATGGACACAGTGTTCCAGGTGCAGCCTCGTCAGGGGTGAGTGGAGAGGAATAGCAACTTGGTCATTCCGCTTATCATACTTCCCCCAATGTCGCATAGAAGGGCAATATTTGCTTTGTTTGAGATAAGAGTATGTAGTTAGGTCATATTCAGCTTAATGTCCACTGTTTGAAGCTCCAGATTCAAGGTCTTTTTCTAAAACTCCTAGCATTAAGGTAGATTCACAGGATGTGATTGGAAATGGAATGTGGTTGGAAGGGACCTCAAAAGGCCATCTAGTCCAACACCTTTGCCAGAGCAGGATCACCTAGAGTAGGTCACATAGGAACATGTCCAGGTGGTTTTTGAAGGTCTCCAGAGGAGACTCCACAATCTCTCTGGGCAGCCTGTTCCAGTGTGCTGTCACCCTCACAGTGAAAATGTTTTTCCTTGTGTTCACATGGAACCTCCTTGCACCCAGTGTCCCTTGTCCTGTCATTGAACATTACTGAGAAGAACCTGGCTTCTTCCTCCTAACACTCACCCTTCTCGTATTTATAAATAGGGATGAGCTCACCCTTCAATCTCCTCTTCTCCAAGCTAAAGCGACCCAACTCCCTCAGCCTTTCCTCATAAAGGAGGAATTTCACTCCCTTAATAATCTTTTGGGGCCAGTATTATAAATTCCCCAGCTGAAATAAATTTCTTGGTATTTTTAGCACAACATGTAGTAAATGCCACTGGCCTACAGTCAATACCTGCTTTTTCTTTGTACAGTTGTGAGGAAGGGTATTTGTATAGACAAAGCATAATGAAGGGGATCTGTCATAAGTACAGAAGAACAACTACAGAACTGAAAGCAGGTATGACCTACAAACTCATGTTTACCAGAAGTCTGTGAGGTAATCAGAAGATAAAGCTTTGGATTATGCATGTCTGCAGACAAGGTCACTGATTTTAAGATTCAGTCTGATCTTATGTTCCTTTTGTCATTATCTTTCATCACTGCCACAATGTTCATGCTGTTTCATTGACCTTTCTGATTTTTATTCAACTGCAGGCTGTGGAAAGAACAGCTAGTATTTTTTACATCTATGACAACCCAAACCAATGCAATTAACGCTATTTATCTATCCATTGAAAGCTATGAAGCTACATGAGATGAGAGTAGTTATAGATAAGTGTTAACTTTTCTCATACATTCCACACAGTAACGTCTTCTTAGATTGTAAGAGGCATTTTCTTCACATAATTTTGGAATCTAATTTTAGAAACTTCTGAAAAATTGACCACTTTGTCTGAAAGAAGGAAGAGAAGAACAGATGGAAAAAAAAGGGGAAAAAAAAATCCTCTGCTCTTAATTTTTACTTGCTCAAATAATAGAAATAATGTCTAGTGTTTGACAGATGTTCCAGAAACTGATCAGGAAGGTATTAGTGAGAAAACACTAAATAAACACATTCATTATTTCCTAATTAAAACTTCCTCCTTAAACTCACAGTAGGTGTACTGAGCTAGTTTTTTAAGTAAAGATTAGATTCCTCCTTTTTTTTTTTTTTTTCTCCTTTTTAAAATTTACTTATGTGTGAAACTGCTTTACTTATCTCAAACCAAAGCAGAGATGGAAGAAAGAGAAAGAGAATGACTTTGCAGGTTAATTTATAGAGCACAGGATTTATGGGTAGAAATAGGCTGTTTCCTGTGTCCACCTTACTGGGTTGGTGTGACCGGTTTAGGCTGTGCCTTTAAGAAAGAGACACTTTCTGAACACTCTAGCCGAATGTTTTGATATTAGAATGAAAACAATGATATGCTAATCCAATTTCATTGGTGGAACCCGGCTGTAGATTCTTGTTTAGTCTTTCAGTCGGGGAGACAGTAGTCGTCTTCTTCTTCCCCCTGTGCGGTGAGCTGGCTCGTTTCTCTCTACGATTCTTGCTAACCAGATAAGAAAACTAACTTTGCATTCGCTTTGAGCTTTAACAAAGTTTTCCCTTTTAATTACCTTCCTTTCTCTTTCTCTCTCTAACCCTTTTGGGAAAAAGGGGAGGTAGGGAGGGAGAAGGGAGCGGCAGGCTGAACCCCCTGGCCGCAGGGGGGGGTTGGGGAAAGGTTTCCTGTATTACATACTTTGCTGTATATTTCTGTATATATTGTAAATATTGTATGTTTTTGTACATATTCATTGCATTCCATATCTGCTTGTAAAATATAGCTTTCATCTGCTTCTCCGGCTGAGTTAGCTGTGGAATTCTTTTGTGTGTGTGGGGGAACCTTCCTACTCCACCACAGTTGGACACTCAGGACAATGGAGGTGTAACTTATGTGGCACTAACAGGAAGCACTCAGCCTAAACTGGATTTTAGCAGTTCTTGAAGGCAGAGATTAATATATCCAACATAAAATCTATGTAGTTTAGAGTATATATTTCAGGGTTGAAATTAAGATGTACAAAATTATCTGCTATTCAGAGTCCAAATAACATTTAAGACACCATTTTTCTGTTTAGTATTTTTGTATTCTCAGATTCCAAAAAGTGGGAGTCGCCAGCACTGGAGAGATTTAAAAGTCATGTAGATGTGGTGCTTAGGGACATCATTTAGTAGTGACCTAGTAGTGCTGGGTTTTCAGTGGGACTTTTTGGTCTTAAAACCCTCTCAAAACCAAAATTATTCTAAGATTTTCATATCAGAGATGATTGCTTGTGAATCCTTAATTGACAAGAGGGAAAACAATACTTTACACAGAATTACAGAATTGTCAGGGTTGGAAGGGACCCCAAGGATCACCTAGGCAGGGCCACATCCAGCCTGGTCTTAAAAATGTCCAGGCATGGGGCTTCTACAACCTCTGTGAGCAACATGTTCCAGTGTCTCACCATCCTCATGGTGAAGAACTTCTTCCTAACATCTAATCTAGCTCTCCCCTCCTATATCTTGGATCCATTCCCCCTAGTTCTATTACTACCTGGCACCCTAAAAAGTCCCTCACCAGCTTTCTTCTAGGACCTCTTCAGATATTGGAAAGCCACAATAAGGTCTCTTCAGAGCTTTCTCCAGACTGACCAACACCAACTCTCTCAGCCTGTCCTCATAGGAGAGGTGCTTTAGTCCTCTGATCATCCTCATGACCTTTCTTTGTATGTCTGGATGTTCCAGCATGTCCATATGCATTTCTTGTAATAGAGGTTCCAGAACTGGACACAGTACTCCAGGTGGGGTCTCACCAGAGAAGTATAGAGAGTGAGAAACACCTCCCTCAACCTGCTGGACACCCTTCTCTTGTTGTAACCCAGAATATGAATTGCTTTCTAGGCTGCAAGTATATGCTGGCAGCACATATCGAGCTTCTCATCCACCAGCACCCCCAAGTCCTTTTCTTCAGGGCTGCTCTCAAGCTAGTTACTGCCCAGCCTGTATCAGTGCCTGGGATTGCCCTGACCCAAATGTAGGACAGATGTAGGACCCAGATGTAGGACAGGACCTTGCACGTGGTCTTCTTAAACCTCAGAAGGTTGGCTTGGGCCCACCTCTACAGCATGTCAAGGTCCTTCTGGAGGGCATCCCTTCCGTCCAGTGTGTCTGCTGCACCACACAGCTTGGTGTAGCCACTGGATGGATCCTTGTCTCCATCTTCATTCCCCTCTACCTCCAGAGCTTCATACATATTATGCAAATGTATCTGAGGGTAGGGTGTAGGAAGGGGAGGGAGATAGAATAGAATAGAATAGAATAGAATAGAATAGAATAGAATAGAATAGAATAGAATAGAATAGAATAGAATAGAATAGAATAGAATAGAATAGAATAGAATAGAATAACCAAGGTTGGAAGAGACCATGAAGATCATCGAGTCCAACCTGTAACCACAACCTCACAACTAGACCATGGCACCAAGTGCCACATCCAGTCCCCTCTTGAATGCCTCCAGGGACGGAGACTCAACCACCTCCCCGGGCAGCCCATTCCAATGGCGAATCACTCTCTCGGTGAAGAACTTTCTCCTCACCTCGAGCCCAAACTTCCCCTGGTGCAGCTTGAGACTGTGTCCCCTTGCTCTGGTGCTGGTTGCTAGGGAGAAGAGGCCAACCCCTTCCTGGCTACAACCACCCCTCAGGTAGTTGTAGAGAGCAATGAGGTCGCCCCTGAGCCTCCTCTTCTCCAGGCTAAACAGCCCCAGCTCCCTCAGCCTCTCCTCGTAGGGCTTGTGCTCAAGGCCTCTCACCAGCCTTGTTGCCCTTCTCTGGACACGTTCAAGTGTCTCAATGTCCTTCTTAAACTGAGGGGCCCAGAACTGGACACAGTACTCAAGGTGCGGCCTAACCAAAGCAGAGTACAGGGGCACAATGACCTCCCTGCTCCTGCTGGCCATACCATTCCTAATGCAGGCCAGGATGTGGTTGGCCCTCTTGGCTGCCTGGGCACACTGCTGGCTCATGTTCAGCTTCCCATCAACCAGCACCCCCAGGTCCCTCTCTGCCTGGCCGCTCTCCAGCCACTCTGACCCCAGCCTGTAGCGCTGCCTGGGGTTGTTGTGGCCAATGTGCAGAACCCGGCACTTGGATGTGTTAAATCTCATGCCATTGGACTCTGCCCATCTGTCCAGCCTGTCGAGGTCCCTCTGCAAAGCCTCTCTGCCCTCCAGCAGATCAACTCCTGCCCCCAGCTTGGTGTCATCTGCAAATTTACTGATGATGGACTCAATGTCCTCATCCAGATCATCAATAAAGATGTTAAAGAGCATGGGGCCCAGTACTGATCCCTGGGGCACACCACTAGTGACAGGCCACCGGCTGGATGTGGCACCATTCACCACCACTCTCTGAGCTCGGCCCTCCAGCCAGTTCCTAACCCAACGCAGTGTGCTCCTGTCCAAGCCACGGGCTGCCAGCTTGGCCAGGAGTTTGCTGTGGGGACGGTGTCAAAGGCCTTGCTGAGGTCCAGGTAGACCACATCCACAGGCCTCCCCACATCCACCAGGCGGGTCACCTGATCATAGAAGGAGATCAGGTTGGTCAGGCAGGACCTGCCCTTCCTAAATCCATGCTGGCTAGGCCTGAGTCCCTGGCCATCCTGTAAGTGCTGTGTGATCGCACTCGAGATGACCCATTCCATAATCTTGCCTGGCACTGAGGTCAGGCTGACAGGCCTATAATTTCCTGGGTCTTCCAACTGGCCCTTCTTATGGATGGGCACCACGCTGTCCAGCTTCCAGTCTTCTGGGACCTCTCCAGTGAGCCAGGACTGCTGAAAAATGATGGAGAGCGGCCTGGACAGCTCATCTGCCATCTCCCTCAGCACCCTAGGATGGACTTGTGGGGGTCCAAGCGGCTGAGAAGATCTCGAACTATCCCATCCTGGAACAGGGGAAAACTATGCTGCTCCCTGGCTCCTTCTGCCAGCTCTGCAGGCCAGCTGTCTGGAAGACGTTCTGCCCTGCTAGTGAAGACTGAGGCAAAGAAGGTGTTAAGTACCTCTGCCTTTTCCTCATCCTTTGTTACAATATTCCCCTCCATGCCCACCAAGGAGTGGAGCTTGTCCTTGCCCTTCCTCTTGCTATTAATATATTTATAGAAGGACTTTTTGTTGTCCTTCACAGCAGAGGCCAGTCTGAGCTCCAAATGTGCTTTTGCCTCCCTAATTTTCTTCCTACAAGACCTAGCAACATCCCTAAACATTCCATGGGTTGCCTCCCCTTTTTTCCAAAGATAATACATCCTCTTTTTTCCCCTTAGTTCCTTTACAAGTTCATTACCCATCCAGGCTGGCCGTCTGCCCCGGCGGCTCATCTTCCGGCACACTGGCACAGCCTGTTCCTGCGCCTTCAAGAGTTCTTTCTTGACGTAGGTCCAGCTCTCCTGGACCCCTTTATTTTTAAGGGCTGTTTCCCAAGGAACCGTCTGAGTTAGTTCCTTGAGTAGCCTGAAGTCCGCCCTCCGGAAGTCCAGAGTGGAGGTCTTCTTGCATTCTACTGCAAGCAGGAACCTGGTTCCACCTTCCCTCACCTTTTTTGTTATTGCTAGCCTGGTGGCAGGAGGGCAGGAGACTGTCTTTTTCTTCATGTGTCTCCTGATGTGCCTGCCTCAGGGATGGTACGGGATCATCTTGTTCCTGGGTGCTATGTTCCCATTTGTGTTGCAGACAAGGAGGAGCCTGGCTCCACCAGTCTATCTCCACTTCAGCCTCCCTAATGCTCCTAAGCCTTTCCACTTTGTCTTGCAACTTTTCAGGTTCTCCTGAGAAGATCACCTACCTGCTCACATCACACAGAACTCCCTGTTACCAGGGAGTGGCTGTAGCATTCCCTGCAGCCTGTGACCTGCACCATCACATCCTTCTGTGAGAGCTCTGTCTGGGTTCCCACCTCCATTTTGGAAGGTGTCAGGTACATGGACTTCTTCTGCCAGGTGAAGATTATTGTACATTTATTGACATGGTGTTTTGTATTTTTTGTTTGTTTGCTGGTTTTGTTTTGTTTTGTTTTGCTTTGTTGTTAGAGGTCATTCACTCATATCTATTTTGAAGTGTTATTCTTCTCTTCCCAAACCTGGTTGCTTGTTCCATTGACTGAAAGTGTTTGAATTTAATAAATATATCTACATCCAGTGAACTGAATTTGACCCTGGAATAGAAATCCTGGGTGCAGAATGGATATACCTTTTAACTGGCTAGGTTTCCCTCTAAGCCTGTACCTTCACTTGCAGATAAGTACTTTGGACTCAGGTGTGTGGAAAGGACAGCAGAAGAATATATGTTGTAACTTTAAAAATTTAAATTATGGGTACTCCCAGGACATATCCAGTTGTAAGACATGTCTAACGATTGGACTTGACAGATCCACTAGTTACTGTCTAAAATAATAATTTTTTATTCCCCAGGAGTTTTGCAGTGCATTTTGATCTTCCTCTAATACTTAAGAACATGGCTAAAAAGATGATGCTTAACTATCATTGCAGGAGTGAAGAAGAGCTACCAGACAATTCTGCCATGATACAGCTGAAATGTTAAACAGTACTATGAAAATGAACTTTGAGAAGGATTCACTTAAAGATTAAGACAACTCAAATCAGGTTTCTAATGTAGGAGTATATGAGTGAGTAAGACATCTAAGCATGGTATATTTGTAGGCAGATTTTAGTATCAGTTGGTATTCCTTAGGTAATCTTGCCTCCAGAGAGCAGGTTTCCCAAACACTTTCTTATTTGCCTGTGCATAACTGTACTAAATGTAGCAAAGCAGAAAGGCATCAGCTACCTTGACATTGCTTCAAAGGCAGAAGGAGGTTATGTCTTTGGAAGAAAATTTCCAAGTAGGCAAATTTCTTTTTTAATTCAGGAAGTGCTAAACTAGTTTGTGTTTTGTTTCATGACATGGTTTGGAAATTGTCAAGTAGAATATCGGACTATCAAACTTATAAGGTGTAAATTTCACTAATAGCAGTTACAAATATTTTAAAAGAAAGAAAAACAAACAAAAAACACACCAGGAAATAAAACCAGATTAAACTAGTCCATGTCATAGTATTAATGTATTGGTTCAAAACACATTGTACAAAAAAAGAAACAAGACCATGGTTTGTGAATATCCTAGCACTGAGAAAAATATCTTATAATCAGTATTGCTACTACATATAGACTGTAGATGATAGCCTGTGTTTTTGATCACTGCAGATTCAATAACTTCCTGTTGTTCCTCCCGCTGGCAAACCAACAGGCTGCTTCTGCTATAAATCATACTAAACTAATTTATTATTAGTGCAGATACAATATAAAAGGCTATGATAAATGCTTTTAATGTCATCAGATATCTTTGCCACCAGCAGGCTTACAAGGCTGGTTTACCAATTTGAGTGTAGAGACTGTCTGGGCAATGAAAAATTATAAATGTGTTACAGTGACAATGATTATTAAACCAACTAAATGTATAGATTTAAAAGTTGCTTTTGCCTTTAACTCATAGGTAAGAAACAGTGAGGTGTTACACACAATAAAATTTAAGATACTATCCAAGTCTAGAGACAGCCTCTCAGACTCTTTATCCAGATATAATAATCCCATGAAATTTAAATAACACCTTCCAGTGTCATCCGTTTGTGACAAAATGTCCATGTAGTTTTGTTCCTTGTAGGCCTGTCTTGTCTATTGCAATAATCAAGAGCGTATGGTTATCATGTGTATCTCACATTCACATCTCCTCATAACATTCTTCAACAACACTTTCTTAATAAAGCCTGTAATTTTTACTGCATACCACTAAGTATTAGGAAGTTTGGATATTCTACAAAGAGGTTTAAAGAGAAGTCAATCTCTACAACATCTTTGAAGTGCTTCATATAACTGAATATCCATCAGACTTAGGAAGTAAGTAAAAATAAAGTTACCTAGATACAATTTTAAAACTGCATAAGTAAACTAAAATACCCCACCAAACTAGGAACCTTACTACTTTATATTCCTTCTAGAGTGAAAGGAGATCCAGAATACAGGTGTGAGATATCTTGGAAAAGGATTTTCTCTCAGGTGGAACCATTCCCCTCAAATGGGCTTTTGAAATAGGCAATTAGATTCACCTCAGAGAGAACTGGAAAAAATAGTATAAATGTGATTCAGGTATTCACAATTATGACCTTGTTGTAAATATTTTTATATTGTAAATTATTCCTGCAATTAGTAGCAATATGCATTTACATAGCATGATGTTAATAATGCACTATGTCTCCCTTCTTGTTGGATGCCTAAGGGAGAATTTGGGGTTTGAAGATATGAAAAATGAACCCAATTCAGCTCACTTGGCAATACCAGTGCTTGAATTTAAAGGTCTAATGGAGCTTGCTTCAGGGCCAAGTATGAAGTACAAGAATTCATAAGTAAAACAATTTCATGGTGTAGAAAGGGTGGATTTCCTTTCCATGACTGAGATAAGAGGGGAGGGAAAAAATAAAATTGATCATAAAATTAAATTGATTCACTGACCACTTTTCCTGAGAAGTATTTTATTTGGCATCAATATGCAGTGCATTTCAAGTAGTGAATTTAAAACATCATTAACAACAAAACCTTTCAGTTACTCAGAAATGTGTGAGGTTATAGGTATTATGTTGTTTAACATTAATAATATCTAATACACATATGCTTACTATTTCTATGCATTTTTGTTTATTTAAAGTTAGAATGAGAAAAAGTAAGAAGTAAAAAGAACAACCACTCAGCTGTAGAAAGGAAACTCCTGCAGACCTCATTATGTTTGCAGTCTTACACTGCCTGCACTGAACAGAATCAAAGATAATATATGAATGATAGTCTACTTTTATTATACTTGTAAAGAACAACCCAGAGACATAAAATAAGTGTAGCTGGCAGCTCTGTAAAAATATAACAGCTTGTTTGCAATGGTTCCTTCATAGCTATGTAACAAAGCAGTGCTTAAAAAAAATATCCAGCAGCTATTTATGTTAGAACTGCCTTATTTGTCACTGTAAAATGAGTATTCTCACTGTATTCCAGTTCATAAAGAGGATAACTGTCCTCTCCTACTTCCTGTTCAAATTCAAATGCAAAAGTACATCTGATATACTTTGATGCATTAAGGACTAGAACTGGCTGAATACAGAAGTCACCTTTAAACAGATGCATTCAAATTCCATGCAGGCAGTTTTGTACATATTACAAATAATGCTATATAAACACTGTTCTCACAAATATTTGAGGAATTAATATTCTAATTTAAAACATTTATTTTTCATATAGACAGTTACAGTCTTTTTTTCATTTGTTACTCACCATTAATTTGATTATTTTCCTATTTTAAAAGTTTCAGTTACGCAATCACAAAAAGGAATGTGTCACCTAGGTGAGCTATCCTGCATTGAAATGAAAAATGGCACTAGGGAGTAAACACAGAAGTAGATGAACACCCACAGACTGCATTTTATTTCATTTTTCCATGGGAAACACTCACAGATAAATAACACATTTATAGAAACCTGTACAGGCTCACAAATAAACTGTTCTCATCAAAATGGCTTACTTATAGCTTGTTCACAAAATAGCTTGACAATTTCTTCTTCTATTATGTCTTCAATCATGTAAAAGCTCCAAAGTTTGACTGTCAGTATTTACTCTACTTTTACTGTATAAAATCTTATGTATTTCATATAGAGAGATAACACTGATGAATGGAATAACTTCTAAAAAAGTTTAAAAACAAAACCCAAACCCATACACGAAGTTAAAAACCAAGTCCTACTCCCCAAATATGGCTGTAACAGTCTTACTGAAAAAAATAGGGGTTTGGATATTTATTTTTTTCTTTTTGTTGGTTGCTTGGTTGTGGTTTTTTTATGTCTATACACATCTTTCAGTACAATACAAACTATTACCTAATGATTCTACTGATTATAACACAAGCATGCTGTGATCAGTTTTGGGCCCCTCACTAAGAGAGCATTGAGTTGCATATTCAGATAAGGGCAACAAAGCTGGTGAAGGGGCTGGAGAACAAATCTTACATGGAATGGCTGAGAGAACTGGGATTTTTTAATCTGGAGAAGTGGAGGCTGATGGGAGACCTCATTGCTCTCTACAACTACCTGAAGGGAGGGGTCTGGTGCGGGGTTTAGAACACAAGCCCTATGAGGAAAGGCTGAGGGAGCTGGGGTTGCTTAGCCTGGAGAAGAGGAGACTGAGGGGTGACCTTATTGCTCTCTACAACTACCTGAGGGGAGGTTGTAGACAGGTGGAGGTTGGTCTCTTCTCCCAGGCAGCCAGTACCAGAACAAGAGGACACAGTCTCAGGCTGCACCAGGGCAGGTTTAGGCTGGATGTTAGGAAGAAGTTCTATACAGAGAGAGTGATTGCCTATTGGAATGGGCTGCCCGTGGAGGTGGTGGAGTCACCTTCATTGGAGGTGTTCAGGAGGAGACTTGATGGGGTACTTGGTGCCATGGTTTAGTTGTTTAGTTGTTTAGGTTTAGGTGGGTTGGATTGGTTGATGGGTTGGACACAATGATCTTGAAGGTCTCTTTCAACCTGATGTATTGTATTGTATTACCTGAAAGGAGGTTGCAGTGAGGTGGGAGTCAGTCTCTTCTCTCTAGTATCAGGTGACAGGAGTGTGGTGGAGTAGGAATGTTCCCCCCACACACACAAAAGAATACACAGCTAACTCAGCCGGAGAAGCAGATGAAAGCTATATTTTATAAGCAGAAAATGGAATGCAATGAATATGTACAAAAACATACAATATTTACAATATATACAGAAATATACAGCAATGTATGTAATACAGGAAACCTTTCCCCAACCCCCCTGTGGCCAGGGGGGTTCGGCCTGTCCCTCCCTTCTCCTCCCTACCTCCCCTTTTTCCCAAAAGGGTTAGAGAGAAAGAGAAAGGAAGGTAATTAAAAGGGTGAAAACTTTTTTAAGCACAAAAGCGTTAGTTTTCTTATCTGGTTAGCAAGAATCGTCCCTGCGTAGCAAGCTGTTGCTTCAGAGAGAAAAGCAGGCCAGCCCACAGTACAGGGGGAAGAAGCAGACTGACTGCCCCCCACTGACTGAAAGACTAAGCCAGAACTTACAGCCGGGTTCTACCAATGAAATTGGTTTAGCATATCTTTGTTTTTCATTCTAATATCAAAACATTCAGCCAGAGTGTTCAGAAAGTGTCCCCTTTTTAAAGGCACAGCCTAAACCAGTCACACAGGAGACAATCTGCACTTGTGCCAAGGGAGGTCTAGATTGTATATCAGAAAAAATATCTTTATAGATAGAATGTGCAGGCATTGGAATAGATTGCCCAGGGAGGTGGTGGAGTCACCTCCTCTAGAACCATTAAACAAATGTGTGGACATCCTCCTTTATACTGTGTGTGGTGCCCATGATATGGGATACATCTGTGAGCCAACTCAAGTCAGATATCCTGTCTGGCTCAAAACTGCTGATGGCTTACAGCCTATGGCTGGCCTGTGATTTTGCTCCAGCAAAACCAGGGCAACCTTAAATGTCCACATGCAGTCAGGTCAGCTTACTGATATTGCATAAAAGGAAGGAAGAAGACTGAGAAACACTTTGTGATTCTGAGAACATATTCACATTACCCTATACATACAAAAAAATCAAAGAGTATTTCTGTTATGGCTGAGTTCAGGGTGCAAGAACACTCTGAGCAGAAGCATACCATTTGGTGAGATAAAGTTTAAAATTTATTTCTTAAGTGAGACTGTTATAGTGGTTGGACAGTGATTAATATTTTAAGACTCCCTTTCTATGACACACACTTCAAACTCCCAATAATTTGGGAACTAGGACCTTTGCTTCAGTTTAAACCCACCTGCAAACCCAGGGAAACCAGACACTGGACTCAATCTCTGGAAGTCTGCTCCTACCCCTAACATTACTTAATTCTGTGATTCTGTGATTTCTGACCCATCGCTTTATCAAAATCTGGGCTGGAAGCCTAACTTCCATACATATTAGTTCTTCCTTGGGTTCAGCTTTCTCTAACAGTGCTGGTATGTACATGTGTGACTTTTTATGTGCATTTTTTCCTTAAATTCATCTTTCCTAGGTTCTAGAACTGAAGGATAAAATACATTACATCCTAGAACAGGATTTAGATTGCTATGTGTTACAAATAATAATGGCAAGCTGGAGAATTAATAAAAATACGAATATTATTTACTAATATAGCTCTGCCACCCACAATGATCACAGCTTGTCCACAATGTTGGATAAGGCTGCAGGCCAACCATCGAAACTAAGCCCCAGCCCAACGTATCAGACAGGATAAGACTCCCTGGATTACCTGGCAAATTGATTATGTTTGTCCCCTGAAGCCATCACATGGCCAAAAGTACATTCTGGTAGGAGTAGAAGTGGTTTCAGGATTAACCATGGCCACAGCTACCAGTATTGCCATAAGAGCCCAAACAATTGAAGCTCTAAAATGATGGTCTTGCCTATTCCTGAATGTATCTAGAGTGACAATGGATCACACTTCACTGTGACCACAGTACAAGACTGGGCTCGAGGTGAAGGGGTTAAATGGGTATTCCATACCCCATATTACCCACAGGGAAATGGTATTGTTGAAAGCACAAATGACCTCATAAAAAACCCCACATGAATATATACACTGAATCCAATAGTGCAGCAAGAGTATTGTGTGCAATGGTTGGTGAATGTAGATAACCCAGTGGCAATTGATTAAAGGTATACTGGATATCTTGACAGGCAAAAGCAAATTGTGGTTTATCCTCCAGTCTCAAAGGAATCATGAAGAACATGAGGCTTTATCTTCCAGCTGGGCATATTTTTTAAAACATTAGCAGACATTCCCAATGGGGTTGTTTGCTGGCACAAATCTTCCTGTGATGAGAAGTCCCTTTTCAATTCATGGCTCTACCGGCATCCAGAGTGATGTCAAGATAGTTCCAGACTTGAGAGAGGGGACCTGTCATTGAGACAGACTTCCCTCTTGCCACGTGGTGTAGCAGCTGTGTGTTTTTCTTTGTTAGAGGAAAAATGACAACTGTCTTTGCTGACAAACCTCATTGCAGCTATAGGGCTGGAAAAATATTAATTTCCTGACTGTAAGAAGTTATTTTCACATAAAATTCTGTCCATGTCATTATGAGTTGCATTATATTTTGCTGATTTTTTATTATTATTAATAGCTTTTTCGATTTCTTCCACAATGGTTTGTGCAGGCATGTTCAAACTCTCCAGCAGACCTCTTATAAATGGTCTAAGACATCCTGGGTTTATGGGTGCACTCACAGGGATTTAGTATCTCTCTCTATCATATGTAGCCTGCAAACATGCTTCTTTCTGAACCCCTATGCCAGGCACCCCTAAATTTGTAATTGGGATTACATTCGATTCTCCTCTATCTCCATGACACACTCTACCAGCCCAAAAAGCTACCTGAGCAGTTATTCTCCAGCTGTCATTGGGTCCCCCACATAAGAACACCTCAGAACCTCAAAATCGAAGAGTTTACAAAAATGTTTTGTCTCCACTATTAAGCGAGATGCACCAGAGATACTGATTCACACTGCCATAAGAAAATCTGCTCTGCAACTCATGTAATTGAGGGCCTGTATGCAGACAAATCTCAGTTTTCATCCAACTTCAGACCTGTCCAAATCTCTTTCTTAATTACAGGACACACATATTTTCATTGCATGCTTTCATCTTCAGAAGAGCTTAATTCGGCACAACTTGCTTCTGGAGAATTTCTCTCTGATTTTGAATTAGCCACCTCCATGCTAGGCTTACACAATTCCCCTTGATAAAAGTGGGGCAGGGAGGGGGCTCACCGGGTGAACTGCTGCTTCCTTGCCTAGCATGGCTGACTCAGAGTAGGCTTTCCTACTCTTTTGAAACACAAGGTATTGGAGGACTAGCTACTTTTGTGTCTGGCATAGTTTCCACCAGGGGCTTGGCTATCACTGTTTCCACTTGCACTCCTAAATCTACAGCAGCCTCTCTAGTCTGCACAGCCTCTACTTCCCATTATTTACATGTTTGTGCCTTTTAATTTTTCAATTCTTTTTCCAAATACTGAATCTTTTCCTCAAACCTTCTCTCCAACATTTTAAATTGGGTTGTTTGGGGTTTTTCCCTGAATTAAACAGGACCCCAGGATTACAGATTCTTTTTCTGGTCACAAGTCACTGCAAAGATCTGTGACACTCACTTCCAATTTCTGTAAAACTAGTTCCAACTTGTTCCAGTTTTCCCTGGATCATTCCAAATTAACAGCTTTAATTTCATAGCTGATCTTGTGGAGATATTCTGCTGTTGAATACCCTGAAGATCACCGCACCATTCTATTACAAATAAAAGTGATGAGATGGGAAATGAATAAAAATGGAAATATTATTTACTAATTTAGCTCTGCCACCCATGTAACTATATACAAAAGTTATGAAATACATATTTACAGGTTCTTATGTTTGGTTGGAAAATATCTTCAAAATATAGGAATGGTTATGAATAGTTTGAGAGAGCAGTACTTGGAAAAGGTAACTCCAAAAGGAGTATGTCACCCCTACTATCAAAAGGCAGGTATTTCCTGGAGACTAAGGAATATTTTCATAATGCTATTTGCTGATTGTGGGAATATATGTGGGGTCTCTTTTAATCAGAAAACCTCCTGTAACTGCAGCTGCTTAATCCACACATGGGGGGGGGGGGAGAAGGAACCCAAGAAAGAGGGAGTGCTTTGTAGCTTACTCATTTAAACACCTATGCTAATTTGTGATGTAAAATGCTACCAGAAAGCATATTCCAAAAGCCATAAAAGGCAGAAACTGATTACTGTCAGTTTTCTGCATGCCTAGATTTGCACTGGTATGGAGATCTTCGCTTGACATGTGGCTTGGGGGAAGGACCCATGTGTCCACTGACCACAGCCTTGGGGAGAGGGAGGTGCCTTCCCCCTGCCTCCTTTTCCTGCACTTCTCTACTTTGCCCCCATCCTGGCTTCACTGGGAAGGGATAGGTGGAAGGGGTTTGGATGTACTGCCACACTATGAATAGGCATCTAGCACATGTTACGATCACCTAAGACATGCCATCTGGCTTCTGGATAGTCTGCAGAAGCGCATGGCTTGGTCAAGTGTCACATTTTTCAGGTTTGTATGCATGTCCTGAATAACTTAAAGGAATCTCAGAGAGTATTGCATTACTATGTCTTGGCAAATTAGTAAAGACCCAGCAGTCTGGAAATTAAAGGTTAGATATTCAGCTGCCTAAATATTTCACAAACTCTGTAATGGTATGCATAAATATGTTTAAATGACAGAAGATACAGCATAGGTGTTAACCAGGTGTTTTAAAAAGCTGGGCTTGGGCAAAAGCTTTTTTTTTCTTGCAAGGGGAATGCAACAATGATTACAAAGATACTTCCCCTTCGTTTGTTGTGTGTTTGTTGTTTTGTGGGGTTTGGGTTTTTAATATTATTATTATTTATTTATTTTACTATTTTTAGAATTAATTACTTGGAGGCACATTCCAGTTCAATGGAATTTTATAAGCTCTTTGATAGCTTAATTTACAAAAGTGAATGTGATCAGAGATAGACTAAGGCTGAGACTTTTAAAAGATTAATTTCTTAATGAGTTGTTGGCAAACACACAGTAAAGCAGTGAAAGAAACAATCAATATACATATATTTATCTTACATGATAGAAATAAAGGCAACTGAGAGCTGCAACAGACAGAGCTGTCAGATCTGTGTTATAAATCAAGTGGCATTCATGTCTGACTTAACATAATTAGACCTTACTGTTGGTTTCAATATTCTGTTCCCTTTCTGCATGAGCAAGACAATAGTATCTGTGAAACACATATCCAAATGACTTCTGAAGTTAAACACAGTTTCTGCCACTATAAAAAACAGGTAAAATTTTAGCAGTGATATCAAATTTCAGGAGGAAAATGTTCCCTCAGTTTTCTAGTTTTATATTGAGGAGCAATTTCAGTAATTATCAATCATCTGTTTAAGAGAATGAATTATAATCTTTATTCCAGAAATATGGATGACTGATTTATATTAAATGCAATTTTAAAAAAAATTGGAATTATTCTTTCCAACTTATACTGAAAATAGCAATATTGAAATAATGACTAAATATTTCAGTATGAGATTGGTCCAGTGTATTTAGTGCAATAGATATGTGTGAAAGAAAAGATGAAAAGACTATTCCCTTGATTTAACTACATGAGGAACTTTGAGGAGGTACTTTAAGGGCAAAATCTATATAGGATTTCAACATCCAAATTCAACTGGGAACATACTTTATAGCAGGCATTATTCAGTGCAGATTGTTAGTGTCATCTCAAGCCCTTTCAACACTTCAGGGAAAGAAGAAATTTGCTGCCTTCAAAGGTTGGGGGACTGTGGCTGGATTTTTTTTTTTTCTCCTCCTTAGAGAAGAGCTAAAAAAAGGATAAAACCTTAAGAGCTAGTACTTGCTGTTCCAGATGAAGTGTTGTGGCAGTTATAGGCTACGCCTTTAAAAATTAAGCTGCAGAGTTTGAGCAGGAAAGTAGAAAAATACAAATAATTCACTATTGGATGTAAAAAGGAAAACAAAAGATTATTCTAAACAGATTCATTGGGCAGTTGTTTCATAAACATCTTTCACATTTCACTTCCATTCTCTTTAATTTCCTTTTTCTCTAGATGCTTAGCTGTTCTGATGGGGAGTTAACCACTTCTGGCTGGCCTTGAGAAAAGATAAGAACACTAACATTGCTTCTTTGAACTAACATTCCTTCTATCTCCTCTTTTCTGTTATTACTGGAGGGGGAGACAAGGTTTGGGGGCCAGTGGAGCAGTTCCCCTACTTTCTCTGGGGAACCCAGAACGGGGTACAGGGAGGTTTCTGTGCTATTTTCTGATTGCAAATAACTGTATAATGTTGTAAATACTGTATATTTTGTACATATTCATTGCATTCCATTGTAGAGTGTAGGTTTTGCTTTGTAAATACAGCTTCCATTTGCTTCCAACTGAGTCAGTCATGCTAAGTTAATGTAATGGGAAATTTCAACCCACTACAAGTGTGAATTGTGTGTTTCTTTGGAGTCTTATGGCACTTTTTATTTATTATTTTTTCAGATATCATCTCATAGTCTTTCATTGATGGAAGCAGCAGTGGTCAATATGCCATGCAAAAGTCAACCTCATACTTCACCAATATTACACACTGTGTATAATCATGCATCCACCAGCCATGTGGAATAAGATGACAGGTGTAGCTAACAGCTGTATACTCTGCATGACAACATGAGGGAGCTGAATATCTCTCCCTTCAAATTTAATCTGCACAAAGAAGGAGGTGATTTACTCAGGTGTGGAATAATACTGGAATCTACTTTTGAATTTGGGTTCTCTCATGCAGAATTCTATTTGTCTGGGTTTTTTTTCAAATAACACTAACTATTAAGTTGTATTCCTGAGTAATTCTCATAGAATCATACCTCACAGAAATATATCTCATAGAATCATATCATGCAGTGGTTTGGGTTGGAATGGACTTTAAATTTCCAACTCCCATGCCATAAGCAGGGATGTCTTCCACTATATCAGGTTGCTTAAAGCCTCATCCAGTCTGGCCTTGAACATTTCCAGTAAGGAGGCATCCCCAACTTCTCTGTGCAGCTCATTCCAGTGCCTCACTGCCCTCACAGTACTGATTTTTTCCCTAACATTTAATATAAATCTACCCTCTTTTAGTTTGAAAATGTTACTCCTTTTCCCATCATTATGCTTCCTAAGGAAGATATCTTTCCAGTAGGCCCACTTCAAGTACTGAAAGACTGAATAGGATCTCCCCAGAGCCTTCTCTTCTCCAGGCTGAATAATCCCAACTCTCAGCTTGTCTCTGCAGGAGAGGTGCTACAGCCCCTGATCATTTTTTTGACCCTCCTCTGGACTTGCTTGAGTAAATCCATGTCTTTCCTGCTCTGGGGAACTCAATGCTAAACATAGTAATCCAAGTGGTTTCTTACAAAGGCAGAATAGAGGTAGAGAATCATCTCCCTTGGTCAGATGACCATGCTTCTCTTGATGCAGTCCAGCATGTGATTTGCTTTCTGGACTGCAAGTGTACATTGATGGCTCATTCAGTTTTTCATCCACCTACACCCTCAAGTCCTCTTTCAAGGCTTATCTCAATTTCTGGTTTGCTCCCATCTGTATTCATGCTTGAAGCTGCTTTGTCCCAGGTGCAGGATTTTAAACTTAGCTTTGCTGAATTTCAGGAGGTCCACTTAGGTCCACTTTTCAAGTTCGACAAAGTTTTTCTGTATGGCAACTCTTCCCTCCAGAGTGTTGACCACACCATGTAGCTTGGTGTTCTCAACAAATCTACTGAAGGTGCACTTGATCACACTGTCTATGTCTCCAGCAAAGATGTTAAATAATGCTGTTTAATGGTTTAGTGCAAGGGCTAACCTGCCTGCTCCCCCAACACAAAAGTAAGAGGAAAAGTAGCTCCCAAAACTTAGGGTTGAGATAAAGAGATAAGAGTTTAATGTAACATAAGATATCAATATCACAATGCATAATTACCTTAGCTAATAATCTAGTTAATCTAATAATACAATGTATGATTACGTTAGTTTAGCCTATTTGCAGAAGCAAATGGAATAGAAGGGCGGAAAAAGAGACACCAAATATAAAAGAAAAACACTGAGCAGTTCATCTAACAAACCCACATTTTTCCAGTTTGGTGATCAGGAGGTCATACTTTACACAAGTCTAAGTAGATCAGTTGCTCTTCCTCCAGTGCTTGTAACCCCTTCACAGAAGGCCACTAGATTATCAGGCAAGATTTGCCCTCAGTGAAGCCATGTTTGCTCTCACAAATGTGCCCTAGCATAATTTCCAGGAGAATCTGCTCCATGATCTTGCTGGGCACCAGGGTGAGACATACTGGCCTGTAGTTCCACAGGTCTTTGCTTTTTTTTTCTGTCTTTAGAAGCATGTTTGTGTGTGTGTGTGTGTGTTGTATTTTCCATTTTATAGAGAGCAACAGTATCACCAGACTACCATGGCTTCTCAAATATGATGGATAGTAGCTTAACCATTCAGGACCCATAGATACATCTCACTGAACTCCTTGGAAGGTTTCAAACATGATCTTTTCTTACAGTGGGCAGTTCTTCAATATCCTGGATCCAGTTTTTTGCCGTCTGTGACTTTGGTGATGTGGCTGGTTCATTTATCAGTGAAGATTAAGGCAAAAAAGTTGTTAATTCATCATTCCCCATATCTGAGGTAACTAGGTCTCCCATTTCCTTCCAGATAGAGCCCACATTTTCTCTAGTATCTGTACTATTATCAGTGTACTTGTAGAAACTTTTCTTGTTGTCCTTGACATCCCTGGCCAAATTTAATTCTGTCAGGGCTTTGACTTTCCTAACCTGGTTTCTGACTGCTCAAACAATATATCTTTATTCCTCTATGTTACCTCACCTTGCTTCCTACCTCTGTAGGCTTTTTTGTTGTTGTTTCTTTCTCCTCCTGTTGAATTTGCCCTGAAGCTCCTTTTTCGTACACACAGGTCTCCTGATGTTTTCGCCTGACTTCCTCTTTTGTGAGATGCATCACTCCTAAACTCGGAGGAGGTGATTCTTGAATATTAACAAGCTTCCTTATACCCTTCTTACCTCCAGGGCTTTGTCACATAGTACTTTACCAAGAAGAATCCTAAAGGGACCAGAGTCTGTTTATCTGAAGTCCAGGATAATGAGCTTACTGTGTGCTCTCCTTGTTGCCTTAAGGATCTTCTAAGGTCAAAGCAGCCAAGACTGCTCCCCAGAAGCCCCTTCTTGTTGGTGAGAACAAGGTCAAATATAGAATCTCACCTCACTAGTTTCTTTGTCAACTGCAGAAAGAAATTATCATTAAAGCATTCCAGGAACCTCCCAGATTGCTTATGCTCTGCTGTGTTTTCCCTCCAACAAATATCAGGGTGGCTGAAGTCTCCCATGAAGACCAGGACTTGTGAATGTGAGGCTGTTCCTATCGCTCTATAGAGGACTTCATTTATTCAGTGTGGAGGGTTGAAAATGCCCCCCAACATTAAATTTGCCAGACCAGCTCAGTTTGAGGCAAACGGAACTGTATTTACAAGCAAAACTACAATCTACAATGGAATGCAATGAATATGTACAAAATATACAGTATTTACATATATGTACAAGGATTTACAATTGATAAACAGCACAAGAACTCCCCTGCAACAGCTTCTCCCTCCCTGCCTCCTCCTTATCCCCCTGTACACAAAGGGACAAGAGGAAAGAGCAGAGAGAAGTTTCTGTTAATACCAGTCACAACAAAGCAGTGCAGCCAAGGTCAAGCAGAAGCCAGCTAGTATCGCCCAGACTGAGGAAGCGAGGAGAGAGAGATTGTTTTTGTACAACTAATTTAAGTTCATTATCTTCTCCAATGGGATTGCTTAGAACTATCATTATTTTCCTTTTTACACCCAATAGTGATTTATTTACATTCTACCACTTTCTGTTCCAGATCTGTGAAAAAGTTTTAAAGGCATGGCCTAAAACTACCACCTTCAGTCTTTCTGGTTGGGTGTCCTGTAGCAGACTATAATGTCATCTGTCTGCCCTCCTTTTAATCCTGACATGAGTTGCAACATACTGGTGCAAAAATGGAAGCAATAAGAATGTGCAATGAAATATTTAAGGCAGAATTCAGTTGCATAATGCCAAAAATCTCAGTCTTCATGCCTGACATCATAGTTCTCTATTCCTATATATGTGGGAATAAGAGGTGTGAATAAATTATAATAAAGCATCAGAAGTAGGTAGAGAAGAAAATAATGCCTTTGAAATGCTTTGAACTAAAGCTTCCCTAAACTGTGTTGATGAAAGAGTTACCAAAAGCCTGATAAAATATAAACAAATAAATCAAATTAAAATGTATGTGAACTTCTATTGAAGAACAGATCATTACTGTTTTGCAAAAGGAATGGTGCTGAAATGGAGACAAGGGTGGAAAAAAAAACAAATCCAAAGCAAACCGAGTTTCTTTAGTTAAAGAACCACATCCACTTTGAAAATGCAAGCAGCTGCTTTGATGCAGGAGATGTTATAGCTCTCCAATTCTCAAAGTAAAAACACACCAGTGATCCTTATAATCCTTAAAATATACTGCACATATTTTTGGTAATGTTCCTAGTTTTAAAGGAGTGAGATATTATGAGTGACAATTTTTTTGTGTGTGGAGGATCGGGTTTATATTAATACTAGAAAAAGGAGATCAGATATTTTGACACTATTTTCCAACAAAAAAATAAAAAATCCCATCTAAAGGAGCAAATAAACAAAATCAGATAGTGGATTTAAACTGAAAGAAGTTAAATTTAGGTTATTTATGTGGAATAAATCTTTTGCAAAGAGGGTGGTGAGACACCAGAACAGGTTGCCCAGAGAACTTGTGGATGTCCCCTTCCTGAAAATGTTCAAGGTCAGGGTGGATGGAACTTTGAGCAACCTGGTCTAATGGGAGGTGTCCTTGTCCACTGCAGGGAGGTTGGAACTAGATGATATTTAAGGTACCTTCCAACCTAAACTCTTCTATGATTCTACAAATTACTTTCTTCAGCTTGAGAACATGAGTACTAAGGCAAAGATGCTTCCAAACTGGGTGATGTGAGTCGTGAAATAATTCCTCAGATCTCAAATACAGTCTCTCAGGGCTACAGCTGCCAAACAGGATGAAAATATCTAAAATTAAATACGAAGAACATTGTTGGAAAACATAAGCACATATTCTCATTCTTTGATAGCAATTCTATGGAACTTGCTTTTATGTGGCAATGGAGAAATGGAAGGAGAGAAATGTCATTTGAAAGATATTTAAAGCAAAAAAAAAAATAATTAGGAAAGTATTCTTTACTTTTCTACTGTACTTTTTCTCAATCTGGAAGTCTGGAAGGAGATGCAGTTATTTTGAACATTCCTGTGAATAAAATTAAGACACAAAAGAGGTCATATATCAAGATGAGAGTTTATTACAAAACAAAGAACAAAAAGAAAAGAGAGAGAGAATGAGAGAGACCAGAGAGAGTGAAGAAAGAAAGAAAAGGGAGAGACAAAGAGAAAGAATGGAGAAAGGATGTAACAGGGAAGAGTTAATTTGAGTTTGATTACAATAATACAATAAACCAGGCTGGAAGAGACCTTCAAGATCATCACATCCAACCCATCAAACAATCCAACCCACCCAACAACTAAACCATGAAGCCAAGCACCCCATCAAGTCTCCTCCTGAACACCTCCAATGAAGGTGAATCCACCACCTCCATGGGTAGCCGATTCCAATGGGCAATCACTCTCTCTGTATAGAACTTCCTCCTAACATCCAGCCTAAACCTGCCCTGGCACAGCCTGAGACTGTGTCCTCTTGTTCTGGTAATGGCTGCCTGGGAGAAGAGACCAACCTCTGCCTGCCTACAACCTCCCTTCAGGTAGTTGTAGGGAGCAATAAGGTCACCCCTGAGTCTCCTCTTCTCCAGGCTAAGCAACCCCAGCTCCCTCAGCCTTTCCTCGTAGGGCTTGTGTTCCAAACCCCTCACCAACTTCGTTGCCCTTCTCTGGACATGTTCCAGCAAGACAACATCTTTCCTAAACTGAGGGGCCCAGAACTGGACACAGGACTCAAGGTGTAGCCTAACCAGTGCAGTGTACAGGGGCAGAATGTCCTCCCTGCTCCTGCTGGCCACACTGTTCCTGATGCAGGCCAGGATGCCATCGGCCTTCTTGGCTGCCTGGGCACACTGCAGGCTCATGTTCAGCCTACAATCAACCAGTACCCCCAGGTGCCTCTCTGCCTGGCCACTCTCCAGCCACTCTGACCCCAGCCTGTAGCACTGCCTGGGGTTGTTGTGGCCAATATTCAGAACCCAGCACTTGGATGTGTTAAATCTCATGCCATTGGACTCTGTCCATCTGTCCAGCCTGTCAAGGTCCCTCTGCAAAGCCTCTCTGCCCTCCAGCAGATCAGCTCCTGCCCCAAGCTTGGTGTCATCTGCAAATTTACTGAAGTACCCAGCTGCTGAGTGTTGCCTGCGAATAATTGATGTTTGTACCCAGCTGCCTGGGTTTGCCTGGAAATGCTTGGAGTTTCATCTGAAGCTCCCAGGTGCACAATAAAGTAACAAATAACATGTACATGCAGGTTCCTCTGTTTATAAAACTGTTTATAAGTGGGGATGGGAATGTACTGAATGTGTTGACATCCTGAGCTAGCTGCAAAAGTCCTTCAAGCCCCCACTGGACTGCTAATGGATCTGAGGAAGATGAAGATGAAGAAGGCTATTGCTGGGGAGGGGGCATATGACCCCTGAGCAGGCTGCACGCATGAGTGAGGAGTTACATACATGTGAAATATGGGTGGGGCTTTGGCTCCAAGACCCAACCTCCTGTGCTGTCTTGGCCTGATATCATGGGACCTGGCACACTTAAAAAACTGAAGAGTGCTACTGGCACTGGTTCCACAGGGACACTTGCCCAGGTGGGAGATGGTCAGCTCCACCATTTTGCACTCTTTGGTACTGCCATGTTTCTTATAGAGTATTTAGGGTAAGTTAGTTGCACTTTGCTTGGGATTGGGCTCTGCTTTTGGGTTGTGGGTAACTTGTGGTGTTGTGCCTTGCTTTCAGGTTTCATGCCTTACAGTGATCCGATGCAACCTCATCCACCTTTATAATAAATAAAGTTGTACCTATTGGCACCTGTGGTAATTTATTAATTCCTCATTGAAAGGGAGAAAAAGCAGGAGAGAGTATTACCACTCCATGATCCTTCTTTGGCAGGAGGGGTGGGGAGAGGGGTAATGTTCCTGGGCCTCTGCCTTCAGCCTGAGATATCTCAGGTGATCATGGGTGATGCAAATGTGGAGGATGATCCCTTCACATTCGGCACTGTAATAAAGCAAAACCTTGGCCTAATGGTTATTAACTATTAGGTTTTAATCTCTGCCTCACCCGTTCTTCCCCTTCCCCTTTTCTTAAGGAGAGTTTATCATGCTTCTCTAGACAGATGTACTCTCTTCATAATTACAAAATCTGTGGATGAACAATATTTGCCATACATTTGCTCAAAATTACGTCTTGGAACAAAGAAAACTGCCAAACACAACCAAAGATGGATTTGGCTATGGTCTACATATGCTGTTTTTCTGTGTACATTACTTATGCAATATGAAATATACACTACATTTATATACCTATATACATATGTGTAATGTGTGTATAGTATATCTACTACATAATGTGTAAGTGCATTATGTCTATGTATTGTATGTATGACACATAGTACGTATCTACTATAATACAGGAATAATAAAACTGATTTTGTCTTTGGTATGTTAAATTGTCTGTTCTTTAAAAGCACTGAAACGATTCTGCGTTACTTTAGTGAGTTTAGTCTGGTTAAGTGAGATTGACTGAAGTCACATGAATTTTACATTATCATGACATTAAAAAGATCTTTTTATAATGAAAGATTATAATAAGAATTAATCTCCTTTCTTTTAGGTCCATGCCTGCTGTTCCTCATTTCTCTGACTTTTATTTTAATTTCTTCTTTTTTTCTTTCTCCATAACTGGTCATTTCAAAGTAACGTATTTTTTATCATTCTATGGGGCTATATGATCCATTCTTCGTTGTCCTCTAAGCTTCTTTCAAATTAGTAATTTTATTCAAATGTTTTCTCACCTTAGTAGAAGCACATAAGAATAACACCCTTTCTAATAAAATCTGTCTTGAATGTTATCATCTCAACTCTCATTGTTTTCACTTTTGTGGTGGCTTACCAGCAGCCAGCAAGTTGACCCACCAACTGTTCACTCATGACCTGAAGAATTGTAAGAGCAAAAGCAATAAAAGTTTAACAAATGAAGGAAAGAGACAGGAAAAAAAAAAACAGTGATGTGGAGGCAATCACCAGCTCTCATTGGCAGACCAATGCCTGGGCAGCCTCTGAGCAATGGGTGCTTTGTAAAGACCATTCCCCAGTTTTACTGCTGAGTATGTTGTTACAGGCATGGGATATCCCTTTGGACAGCTGGGGTCAGTTGATCTGGCTGTTTGCTCCCACAACCCACCTCTATCTTACTTGTTGAGGGGC
Organism: Picus viridis; assembly: GCA_033816785.1. Taxonomy (NCBI): domain Eukaryota; kingdom Metazoa; phylum Chordata; class Aves; order Piciformes; family Picidae; genus Picus; species Picus viridis. The sequence continues at coordinate 64,428,314 of CM066566.1, forward strand.
AGAATGAGAAGTAGAGAAGGCCTTGAAGGCATGCAGGCACTGCTTAGCAATAAAAAAAACACTGATTTATTATCAATGCAGTTTAGTCACAAATGTAAAATGTAGCAAAATATGGATTACTATTAAGAAAATTAATCCAGCCCATCCAGAACCAGTACAACTTTTTCCCTTTAAATTTGATGAAAATACGTCATCTTACACTTGCTATAAAATGCTATGTGACATATCTCCTTGGTACTACTGTGGTGGTTTGGCCCTGGCTGCGGATCTGATGCCCACCAAAGCTGCTCTATCACTCCCCTTCTTATACGGACAGGGCAGAGGGAAAATATAACAAAAGCACAGGAGTTAAGATAGAAGCAATTTAACAGGATGTGAAGGCAAAGCAAAGGCCATGCGTGGAACCAAAAGCAAAGAAGTCATTTTCTACTTCCAAATAGCAGATTTTGTGGGCCACACCTGGGAGGCAAGGTTTCAATATGTGTAACAGTTGCCCTGGAGGACAGACACCGTCAGTGAATGTCACCCCACTTTCTTCTTTCACTTAACTTTTACATCTGATCTGATGGCATGGAATATCCCTTTAGTCACTTTGGGTCAAGTGGCCCAGTTGTGTCCCCTCCCAAGATCCTGCCCGTCCCTCAACCTACTGTTGCGGGGGGCAGGGGAATGCTGGACAAGCACATACTTGGTGTTTAGCTCAGCAGTAGCCAAACCACTGTTGTGTTATCAAACACCCAGTTACATCGCTGCAAAACACAGCTCTGGGAAGAATTAATTCCAGCTCTGCCAAAAGCAATACAACTTTCCAGTAAGAATTCTGATTCACTAAAATCTGATTCAACCTAAATAATGGCCTCTCTTGATGTCTTTTTTTTTTTTGGTTTTACTGCTTTTGATATGCCATTATGATCCCGTTTTTTTCCCCCAGTTTTATTTCACAATTGTACCCTCCCTCTTGCTTATCCTCTGACTCCTTATTCCCACACTGTAGAAAACTAGGACTGTTGAAAGAGGATACTCTCCCTTTGAAAATGACTATAGCATGGAGTTCTGCCCCTTGTACAGAAGCAATGCATTCTCTATTATATATCATACTTATCATACGCTGTAGCAACCATTACAATGTCATGCAGTTCATATTGTATGTCAAGAAGCAAACCTGATGGATTTAGTTTTGTAATTCCTTTAAGCAGTTTAGATATTGAAGAGAAGTATTATCAGGAAGAAGCCAAAATTCCTTGTTCTGGGATGAGCTGCCCTACCAAATATTATGTCTTGTGTATGCAAGCACATCTTTCATCTCTTCCTGTGACTTTGGCATTTTTGAAGCTGTATCTCTGAGCAGCAACAAAAGAGCCTGGAAAAGATTCCCTATATTTCATCTGGAAAAATCTATAGTCAGATAAATTAGGAAATTCTCAGGAAAATGTGGAGCTATTTTTTTTTTAAGTCATGAGGGGGAAACTGGAAGTAACTTGCATACCTCTTTAGAGTGTTTCAGTTCATAGACAGTTGTTGCATTATTAAAAATGTGCAATGTGTAAAGTTACACAGCTCCTCCCTTCACTTGAACAATGGCAGTTTAAGAGAGGGTTGTAGAAATTATAGTCCTCTGTATAAAAGCCATCTGAATCAAATTTGGGTTTACATTCAGAAAAGATAATTTAAGGTGCAGTTATGTTATTTTCAGGACTTTTCAGTACTTAGCAATAGAGCTACGAGAAATGTACTATCTAGGCACACTATCATGCTCGAATTTTGAATGAAGAGAACTTCAATAAATTAATGTGCTGTCCATTGAACTGAAGAGATGCTGTACTATGTACAGACATTCAAATTTATCATGTAAATTTAGACAGAGGCAAACTAGGCATAAACATGCCTCTGAAACAGATGACAAGCTATGCTTTCCCAGATCTGCAGTGTATTTCAATGAGTTCTTACTTGTTCGATTATAAGAAACAGAAATCCTACAGAGTCATAGGTGACAGCTTGCAACATCTGCCCTGGGAAATTGAAGGGTTTTCTTTTCTTTCATTTGGTTTTGTTTCAATTTTTTTTTTTTTTTTTTAACAGTCCTTACTACAAGAGTGACATTGCTCCTTCCTTCTTATAGACAGGATCTAGTGAAAATCTGGAGCCAGCATTTGATTCTGACTGCACCTTTTGAATCACAAGAGTTCTTTTCTTGCACTGCCTTCCTTGAACTGACAGTAGAGTCAAATCCAGACTTTGCTACAGATCATAGTGAGGTTGTCCTAATATCACTAAGTATTCGACGTGAAAAGTAGGAAACTTCACATAAAAACTGTGGTGGTAAAAATCATTGACCACTGTGGCTCAGATCTAGAACAGTAAGGTTACCAGTTATACCTACAAATAATACAAGGATAAACTAGGAGTATGAACAAGGTGCCTGAATACATATATTCATGTCTTGTCTTTTGGACTAAAGGATAAAAAAACACATCATTGGCCTCATTTGTAAGTTTGAGGTAGCATAAGACAATAAAAACAGTGTTAGAACTGATGTTCAGGAATAACTGGAATATGGAGGAAATTTTTGGAGAAAATACATTTTGTCAGTTTTATAGTGTATGTACAATACTTAAATAGTCCTTGGTGAAAATCAGTTTGTAGGACTTCCAACTGTGACCTAGGAATGTACAAATGATCTGTATTATATTTTCATGCTTATGTATTTATGTGGAATGAGATAATTGAACAGATTTATCACTTCCATAAATCATGAGGCAAATAAAGACTATAAAGATTATATTTTGTTTCATAATTCATTAACTTATTCAATTTCAACATCAACCATGAAGTTCAGGAGCCTGTTAGGTTTCATTGAATTTTGCTTTGCTAGAGAGGATATTTGAATATCCTCATTTTTCCTTTAAAAAGTATATATTAATAATATGAACTCTAACTAAAATAACATAGTAATGATTTGCATAAAAATAAACTTAAAAAATTCTAAAGGTTGTAGTAAAGTTCTTTAAAGCTGCCTGCCAGAAAGCATACATGTGAATGGTTAAACAATAATAATCACAAATGACAACTCAAAAAAGTTATTTAGATACCCAAAATATGATTCAGAGACTACATTCAGCAGTGTAATCCACCAAAGCCAAATAAAATTTGACTAAAGGTCCAGGAAACTCAGCTATCTGTCCAAAAAGCTATTGTGTTGCATGTTCTGCAATTTGAATTCTGAGCTTTACTCTCTTTAAAGAACTGAATATCAAAAGGCACATCCTGTTTAAGGCTATTTGTGATCCAGACACTAAACTTCTGTAGGTTATTTAGTGGAGGTTACATCAGCTGGAAAAACAAAGGGTGAGATAAGAATTAAAAAAAAATATTCTGAAAAAGTGGAATTCACTTTCAGTATGAAAATATGAAATCACCTTTCCCCAAAATGTATCTTAAATGCAAGAAGACATCTGCTACTTCTTTATTTTAGATTGAATCAATATATAATCTATTTCAAGGGAACAAAATGCCTAACTGTAACATAGCTAGAAAAGAATTCACTTTAGAGTTAGGATCTATGACTATAACTGCATTTTTCCCATTTTCTAATTACCTATTTCTGTTTCTATATTGCTTGATATGAAATGCAAAAAAAGAATTACTGGAAAAAAATCTACCTTAATAGCATATTCCCTGGTATATACAAAAGTCCTAATCAATAATCTCAGCTTTCCATGTGTGTTGTACCTTTGTTCCACCATGGGGCTACCAGTGGTGTTCAGACATGGCGTTAGTGCAAGATCTCAGGATGGAGGAAAAAAAGTCTAACCTTGAATGTCAAACTCAGCAAGTGACTCACTGGAAACCCCCAGTTCTCCTAAAGAAGCCTGAAATAGTGTCCTAGAACCCAGAGGGACTTTGGAAAGGAAACACAGCACTGAAGAAGATGAGTGGGTATTAGAAAAGCAACATTTGAAACCTGTTCTTTATATTATTATTTAAAAGCCAAACCAAGACAAAACAGAGAAAGAAAACCATAAAAATCCAGAAACAAACAATCCACAACATAAAAAATAACCCCACCATAATTTATAATTTAAGACTCTTAAAATTTTTTAGATGCATATTTATACTATGCTCCCTTTGGCTTACAATAGCATTTCAAGCATAACAGTGCTTTCATTCTGACCTACACATTTTACAGCCCTACATATAAACTGGCCAGGCAGCTGCAAGGAAACTAATTTCCCTGATGTCTGTGGGGGCATGGTGGGCATTTGCTGGTGGGGGCAGACTGTGTTAAACCAGTACAATATTATCTCTCTACTCTTTATTCAAGACTGGGAATTCAGTTTATGGGGCTGAGTATGTGACTTGTTTTTTGCAAAGCTGAAAAGACTGTGATAATGTTCCACAGTTTCCTAGATGTCCCAAATTCAACAAGATTCACTTTGAAAGATCGTGACTTTATAATGCACAGGGTTCTAAGAAATAGCAGAAATTGAAAACTCATTGGAACTCTCTTACATGCAGTAATGGACATGGCTACAACAATGCTATGATAACTAGCTGGGTGTCTAGCAACATTCAGTCTAAACTGTTCAATCCCAAACGGAAGTTACAATTTGCTTAAGAGCAGCCAATTATATAAAAGAACCATGAAGGGACTACATAACGTGGGTTAAAGAGAGGATTTTGAAGACTTTCTTATCTATCTATCTATTTTTTTAACTAGCTAAAATGAGTGATTGCTTGTGAGACTATTAGTATAAATATAGATGACAAGTATGAAGTATTGCTTTTTTCTTGACATTTGTTTCATCTCTAATTTTTATTTTTCAAGTGATAGTTAAAATAAAAGGTATTTTATCTCTTCATGTTCTTTGCTAATTTACCCACAGATCTGTGCCTTTGCACAGAATTGAGAGCAGCAAAACAAGCGAAACAAATTTGTGAAGTGATTGAGTTCTGAGCATTCAAGGTTAAGTTAACTTCAAAGGAAAGTAATTAGCTAAAATATTGAAGTGAAAACAAACAAAACAAAATGCCTGTAAACCGTAATCCCAGGAATAAATCCAAAAATAATACAAAGCACACTTCAGAATTTAGTGTCAAGAATCTAAATTATGAAGCTTGGTTAAAAAAATCACTAAAGAATATCTGCTTATAAACCAATATTTCATAAAAGTTCCCACAACTGTGGAAGTAAATTACAGCACTTAAATGGCTGATACATTTTGTATCTTGTTTCTTGATAGTTGTTTATTCTTTTGTATGTTTCATTTATTTAGTACAAAATGTTAAGAGGAAAAGTACATGTTGTGTGGCAATAAATTAAATTAGGTGAAAATTCCTACTTCTATTATTTTTTGCATATGACAGCAGTACATAGAAATTTACCTCATCATTTTCATGTGGAAATTGTGTCCTACAACACTAATAAACACCTCACTAGAACCTCTGGCTATCTTCACTTTATTAGCTTACATTAAATATATAAATATACAAATACTTAATGGTATATGTAGTTCCCATGTGTACAGATTTACCTCCTTGTGTAAGGTAATTTTTAAAATGCATGACTTTTAGCAAACTACTGATAAAAAGGCAAAAAAATATAGTGTAGAACTTTAACATATTACAGTGTAGAAGTAGTGTAGAACATTTAACATATACATTTGCTTACTTAACTAATGTTTCTGGATTTGGAAATATTTGTTTACTCCAATTTTTTTCACACACACAAACCCCCAACATTTTTAAAATGTTTCTGATACGTCACTAAAACTGTGTGCTATTTTATAAGTAGAGCCACTCAAAAATGTAAATTGTCATTACATTAGCCAGAATAAATGAATACAGACTCACTCAGATTTACAGTCTGCATCAGGTCGGAAGGGACTGTCAAAGATCATCTTGTCCAACCCCCTGCAGTGAACAGGGACACCTCCAATTAGATCAGGCTGCTCAGGGCCACATCAAATCTGATTGTGAATGTCTCCACAGATGAGTCTTTTGCCACATCCCTGGGCAACCTGTTCCAGTATTTTAGCATTCTCATTGTAAGGAACTTCCTCCTTATGTCTAACACAAATCCACCCTGCTCCAGTTTAAAACCATTACCCCTCGTCCTATTGTTACGAGCCCTTCTAAACAGTCATTACCCGGTCTTCCTGTAGATCCCCTTCAGATATTGAAACGTATAGCTATAAGGTTTCCTTGGAGCTTTGTCATCTCAAGGCTGAACAGCCCCAATTCTTTCAACCTGTCTTCAGAGGAGAGGTGCTCCAGCCCTCTGATCACCTTTGTGGACCTCCTCTGGACCTGCTTCAGCAGGTCCATGTCTCTCTTGTTTTGAGGGCTCCAGAGGTGGATACAATGCTCCAGGTGAGGTCTCACCAGAGCAGAGTGGCAGAATCATATCTCTTGACCTCCTGGATGCACTTCTTTTTGATGCAACCCACTATGCTATTTGCTTTCTGGGCTGCAAGTATGGATTGTGGCCTCATGTCCAGCTTTTCATCCACCAGTACCCCCAAGTCCTTTTTGGACTGCTCCAAATTTCATCATCCTCTGAACTGCATTGATATCAAAGATTGCACTGACCAAGGTATTTTGCTTTATTGAACCTCATGAGATTCTCCTCAGCCCACCACTCCCTCTAGATGGCAACCTGTCCTTTAGTCTTATCAATTGCACCACTCAGATTTTTATCATCTGCAAACTTGCTGAGGGTTCATTCAACCTCACTGTGTATATCATTGATGAAGATATTAAACAACACTGGTCCCAATACAGACCCTTGAGGGACACCACTTGTCACTTGTATCCATCTGGACATTGAACTACCCTTTGGTAGATCATCCAACCAATTCCACCAAATCCATTTCTCTCCAGCTTAGAGAGAAGTCCATTTCTTCTTTTTTTTTTTTTTTCTGATAGTTCTTCTGTGTTTTAACCCTCACTAAAGATAGGTAGGGACCTCTAGAACACTCCTTACATGCTCTTAAGACTGGAACTGTGTTTAAAAGGGTGTTATTAAGCTATTCTCAGTGACTTAAAACATTAAAAGAAAAGGCTCTGACCATTTCTGGCTTTGGCTTTAGCAGTACTCTCGATTTCTATGTTTACAAACTGAGCTTCGCAGCTGCCATTGAAGAGCAAAGAACAGAAAAGAGAAATTTCATGCTTCCTAATATGTTCTTCCAATGAGTAGACACTAGTTGAACTAAACACACATTAATGAATTCCAGCATGTTCTGGGAGATGCACAAATGAGCTGTCTGATGAGCTCAGATGTGAACTAGGGCTCATTTTCTTCCTTTTCAAATCCTGTCACATTTTCAGGATGTATACAATTTGCCACTTTTCCTTTACAGATTATTAAGGTAAGGATTATTAAATGAATCTTGAAAAAATATTTACTGGAATTAGATTTAATATTTTCAGTATTAAGAGTACTGCATAAAACACTTTTGTTAAATATTTTTACTAATAGCATTAAATGCAAGGCAGGCAACAGCTATCAAAATGTCTTGAAAACTCTTCATTTTCCTTGTAAGATGTTACAGGTGAGTCAGAAAACAAAGGTATGTATATAAATATGTATGTATAGCAAACTTCTCCTTGATGGCAGTGATGCTAATGAATTAGGTCATTCTTTGGCAGCATCATTTACCCTAAGTTATTTTAGTCAATCTTCAAGCTGTCACTGATTTAAACCTCTACTATAAAAAAATTCTTTAATTTGGAAAATGCATGTACTTAATAATCTCTCAAAGGTTGAGAACTGCTTTCCATTTGTGAGAGAAATGGGTTAATCTGTGTTTGATCAGAAGCAGCCAGCTGGCCTATAAGAAAGGCTGAAATTATGTGAAAACAGAGTCTGCAAGTTCCTGTTTTATAAACAAAGTAGGGGCTAGAGGAAGATAGAGGGGAGGAAGGCAATTGCTGGTCTGGGGTCACAGCACCCCCAAATGGGTTGTGCACATGAGCAGTAGGGAACACGAATTATGCAACATGTTCCACAGTAGGGAGGAGCTTTGATCTCCTAAGACCAGCTTCCTAAGACATTTTGGTCTGATATCACTGGATGCTGACTCTATGTAAGCTGGGTATCTCTAATGGTGGGGCCAGATTGGCTGCACCAATCCTCTGTTGAGCCTGCTGGGGTGGGGTGCTGGTAGCCTCTGCCATTTTGAAATCTCCTGAGCAGTGGGTAACATGCCTTGTGTTCTGTTTTGTGCCTTGTGTTCGGCTGTGCGCCTTGTTTTCTATTTTGTGCTTTGCGACAATGTTACATAACCTTGTCTGCCTTTTATTAAAAGAAAGCTGTGCCTGGACAGCACCTGTGATATGCTTGCTGATTCCTGAACCCCCTGAACCCACCATCCTCTCAAAAAATGAGCTATTTATTAGGCTCACATAGTGTTTTGCATCTCTACTCCAACTTTTATCCTTGTCATGTAAAACCTTGTGTTTTGCCATGTGATTACTGAGTTTGAAAATGTTTGAAAATACACATACACAGTGGTAGAAAAATGTATTTAATAACATTTGTGGATACCAATTCTTGAACAGCAAAAACAAACTAATGCAAGTACAAACTTTTTCACCTCCTTGTTGTAGTATGGCTGTAGGTGTTCAATCACCCTACAGTACAATTTCCAGGCCAAGATGTTAGCAGGCGAAGACATTTATTATGTTACAGAGCAAAGTTATATACTCTATCAGAAGGCATATATGTCACATCTTGATTGGTTATCTTCTATTGTTGTTCATGTAATTAAGGCATACAAATGGTTAAAATAGCAAAACAATATTCTAACACATCCAAATTCTGCCAAGTTTGTCCCTTCAGTTACAAGATGTTTACATTCTTTTCTAAGTCAGAGACCAAACATAGCTGTTCCAAAGATATCCAAAACCAACCCTTCTCCTACATCTCCTTTGCAGAATGAAAAATATTTCCTAAATAAATAAAAAAATCAATATTTCCTTCTACACACAGCAGATATCAATAACCAGGTCATTGATACAGGTAATTAATTAACTTCATAGATAGGAAAGATGCAAATTATCATATTAATTATAAGAACTACTATGGGCATGACTATATAATGTTTTCCCAGACAAGATTTAAACCAATTCTTTCAAGCAATAATAACAATACTGGAGAATTCAGGAAAATGTAGCCACTAGTGACTCCCAGGCAGGACACAACTTCTATAGGCAAAATCTGCTAAGTAGGACTTGTTACATTCAAATGCAAAAGGCTGCTTTGTTTTTGTGTTTGACAGGACTCCAAATTATTTCAATCTTTTATAGACTGTATTATATGTAAGCAAATAGGAAACACCTACTTCCTTTACAGAATCACAGAAAACATCCAGTTAGAAGAGACATCAAAGATCATCCAGTCCAACCTTCAACCCAGTTTAGGGTCAATCCTAAACCATGTCCCTAAGCACCAGGTCCACATGCTGTTTAAATACCTCCAAGGATGGAGACTCCACCACTACCCTTGGTAGATGATTGCAATGTTTGATAGGCCTCTCTGTAAAGAACAATTTCATAGCATCCAGCCTGAACCTTCCCTGGTGCAGCTTGAAACTGTTTCCTCTAGTCCTGTCTCTTGACACCAAGGAGAAGAGGTTGGCTCCCTCCTCTCTCTAACTTCCCTTCAGGTAGTTATAAAGAGTGATGAGGTCTCCCCTCAGCCTCCTCTTCTCTAGACTGAACAACTCCAGCTCCCTCAGATAATCCATTGGTCTAACCTGTCCAAGTCTGGCTACAAAACCTCCCTACCCTCTGGCAGATCTACACAGCCACCCAGCTTTGTCATCTGCAAGTTTACTGAGGATGCATTTGATCATTTCATCCAGATCATTGATAAAGATATTAAAGACAGCAGACCCGAGTACTGAACCCTGGGGGACACCATTAATAGCTGGGTGCCAGCTGGACTTAACGCTATTCACAACCACTCTTTGGGCCTGGCCACCTAGCCAGTGGAGGGTGCACTTATCCAGGCTTTGTGCCCTGAGTTTCTGAAGGAGATGCTGTGGGAGACAGTGTCAAAGGTTTTAGGCAGACAATGTTGACAGCACTTTCCTCATCCACTAGAAAGGTCACCTTATTGTAGGAGGAGATCAGATTAATCAGACAGGACCTGCCTTTTGTAAACTCATGCTGACTGGGTGTGATCTCCTGATTGTCTTGTAAGTGCCCTGTGATAGCACTCAGGATGGCCTGCTGCATAACCTTTCCTGGCACTGAGGTCAGACTGACAGGCCTGTAGGTCTCCAGATCATCCTTCTGGCCCTTCACATTTGCCAACCTTCAGTCAACTGGGACCTCCCAGGTTAGCCAGGACTGTTGACAAATAATGGTGAACACATCTGCCGGCTCCTTAAGTACCCTTAAGTGGGTCCCATCCAGTCCCACAGACTTGTGGATGCCTAAGTGGCACAATAGGCCATTGTTTATTTCCTTTTGGGTTGTGGGGGCTACTTTCTGCTCTCCATCCCTGTTTTCCACTTCCAGGGGCTGAACCCTCATGGCAAAACTGGTGTCATTGACAAATACTGAGGAAAAGTAGCTCAGCAGCTCAACCTTTTCCTTGTCTTTCGTCACCAGGTTCCCTCCTTCATCCAACAGAGGGTGGGGGCTCTCCCTAGCTCTTCTTTTACTGTTAACATACTTATAAAAACTATTTTTATTATCTTTAATGACACTGGCCAGATTGAGTTCATGTTGAATTTTGGCCTTCTGTTATGATTGTAAAAAGGCTATTCATATTCAATAGGCAGACCAATTAATAACAATATTAATAACTTTATTAATAATAAAAATCTCACATCAAATATTAATAAAACCTATTTACTGGTTCAAAATATTTGGTTGTGGAACAGACATCTAACCAGCAGGAACAAGTAGCAATTTGAACAATATGTACAAAAATCCAGAAAACAGCAATTTAAACTGTAAATTGAAAAAAAAAAAAAAGGAGCATCGGCAATGAAGCCGGCGATTGCCTACAAAGCAGGGGGTGGGGGTGGAACTCCAGAATTCCCTAAGGCAACAGACCTTCAATAGATGCTTATAAAATTCAGATTTTGTAATTACTCACTGATCGTGGTACCAGGTGGCACGCGCGGGAATTTAAACAAAACCAAAATGGCATGGACCACGTGAAAGCAGCAGGAACAGAGTTTCACTTTCTGTTGGTGTCTGCAGCTTGTTGCTGAGACACAGGATTTATTCCTGAAGGCTTTGTAGTTGAAAGCCTTGTAGAAAAGAGGTTCTTCTGCTGCAATCCTTTGCAGCAGCACTCATTCCTTCTTCCAGTAAAACAAAACTGTTCTGGGCACTCGGCTCCTCTGAGGGTTTGCCTCTTGGCCTGGCAAGATGTGTCTCTCTGTTCCTGGGCTTTACAATGCGAATACAGCAAAGGGTCTTTGCAGTCTTCTCTGGGTAAACTGAAACACAGCTTGGATTCTAAGTGAGGCTTGTGATTTCTCCCAGAGCATGGACAATTGCAAGGCAAGGCTCTGGTTCTTTGGGCTGGTACTTATAGGTTTTCTGAGACAATAATGGCCAGTGACAACACAGATTGAGAGACAAAACCCTGACACTGTAACCTATAGAAAGGGTTTCCTCCAAACGTGGCCAAAGGCACACACACCTGGCCCACTTGGTCTTCAGGACATGTTCAGACAAGCCTGGGCAACATGGCCATTTTCCTATAAAACCAGACCTGCTGGATTCTGCCCCATTGTCTGGTTCAGAGCATTTTTGAGGCTTTTTGTCCCTTTGGGATACCTTTCTAATTTTTTCCCTTCATATTCTTGCAAGAGCCGTGTACCCTTTCCGGGTTACCTGCCCCTCTTTCCTTAGACAGTAGACTTTTCTTTTCTTCCTGAGTTTTAGTCAAAGCTCTCTGCCTAGACAAGCCAGTCTTCTGCCCTGCCGACTCATCTTCTGACGCACAGGGACAACTTGTTCCTCTGGAAGAATGTCCATCCTTCCTGGACTCCTTTGCCCTTCAGGACTGCCTCCCAAGGGATAGCATCAACCAGACTCCTAAACATGTCAAAGTCTGCCCTTTGGAAGTCCAAGGATGTAGTTCTATTGTCTCCTAACCTCACTAAGAATTATAAATTTCACCATCGTGTGGTCACTTTGTCCAAGACGTCCACCAGTCTTTACATCTCCTACTAATCCTTCCCTGTTTACAACCACTAGGTCCACTAGTGAGCCATCCCTTATTGGCTCATTCACCAGCTGTGTTAAGAAGTTATCATCCAGGTACTACAAGAACCTCTGGGACTGCTTCTTGTCTGCTGTATTGTATTTCCAGCAGATATCCAGTAAGTTGAAATCCCCCACAAGAACAAGGGTTAGCAATTCTGAGACCTTCTCCGGGCACCTATATAACACTTTGTCAACCTCCTTGTCCTGGTTGGGTGGTCTATACCAGACCCCAGTTACGACATCTGCCTTGTTGGTCTTTGCCCTGATTCTTACCCACAAGCATTCAACCATATCATCACCTTCATCATCATGCTCAAGACAGTCGGGGCCCTCCCTGACATATAGGGCAACCCCACCACTGGACCTATCTCTTCTGAAGAGTCTGTAGCCATTCAACATGGCACTCCAGCTATGGGATTCATCCCACCATGTTTCTGTCAGTGCAATAATATCATAATTTTTATGCATGATAACTTCAAGTTCTTGCTTGCTCCTCATGCTCCATGCATTGGCATAGATACAATTCATCTGGGGAGACTTTCTGTGCAGTAGAGGTTGCTCCCTGCTTGATCGCTCCAGGCTCTAGCATGAATCCTAGTTCATCAGTGGCCCTTGCATGTTCCTTAACTCATTTCCCATTACCCTCCCCTGAGGAAACAGTGGAGCCATTGCACCATCCCACAGGTGTCCCAGGTTTGTCTCCAACAAGCTTGATCCTTTGCCCCTTCCATTTTAGTTTAAATCCTTGTCATTAAAGCCAGCCAACTCTCATGATAAAACCCTACAACCCCTTTTGAATAAGATGCACCCCATCTGTTGCAAGCAGGTCTGGTGTCATGTAAATTGACCCATGATCAAAAAACCTGAAATTCTGTTGGTGACACCAGGCTTGAACCCAGGAGTTAATCTCATGAGTCTTTATCAATATATTTGGGTCAGCCCCTGCTGCTGGGACGGAGGAGAACTCCAGCTGTGTTCCTGAGACCTCAAGCTGTCTTCCCAAAGTCCTGAAGTATTTAATTGCCTTTGTACTTTTATCCTTAACCTCATCACTCCCAAGCTGCATTAACAGCAGTGAGTAGTAATCCAATGGCCGCAGCAGTGGGGAGTTTCTTAGAAATGTCCCTGACATGCCACTGCTCACGAAGCTTTTGGGCAATGTTCTTAGCTATATGATTTAACTTCTAGTTTATCCCATGTGGAGTCAGGAGTTCAACTCACTGATCTTGGTGAGTGCCTTACAACACAGGATATTCTGTGATTACCTGATTCTAAATAAAGTATCTGGGAATACTTTTAGAGTGAATAAAATGAGACGAGCTCTTCAAGGGCATGACTCATCTCATTCTAAATTAGATTTGTATGTACAGTCATCTAAATTGTTCTGTAAAATGGCCTCTACCTTCCCATTTACTATGGTAGTGTCTTAGAATTCCAGATAGCTCTATTAGAGGTATCTGAAGTTATGTTTGTTGAACTGCATCCTTAGTCACCTTGGTCTTCCAGCATCATTAAAAAAATCTTTGAAAAGGAAAACAAAATAAAGAAATTCAATACAACTGAAGTCCTAATCTCTTTTATTAAAGTGAAGGACTTAGTAGTTTTCTTTTGGGAACAAGGTCTGAATTAACCTATGCCACCACATTTATTTCTTTTTCTCATAAACCAGAAACAATCATTCTTTCATTGCACTTGAAAGTTCTGTTAGCATGTTCCTTCATAACGTATATTTGTTTACATGAAAACAAAACAAACTATTTTCTTCATAGCTACGATAATTGAAATAAAGATAATAGTCTAAATTTAGACTGTAAGTAGAACAATGAATTTCATAAAGGTTTTCAGGAAATTATCTAAGAATAGAGTTAGCTAGAAATTGGCTAAATAAATAATTTTAAAATTACCTTATATTCTGACTTTTTTTCTTCCATTCAAATAATTTTATTTCCTACTAAGAAGTGCATTACATTGACACATTCTGCAGCTGCCCACATGATGTTAAAATGTCTCTTGATGATCTGAATGTAAATACAAATGCCCTAAGCATATCCTGTTTGTATCTTTTCCATATTTAAAGAAATCTCTTAATCGTGACTATGCAGGCTTTTATCATTTTAAATGTACATCAAATATTTGTTAGCAAAAACGCATTTCATAAAAAACAAACAGATTTTATGTGGTGTTAAGACTCTTAAAGAAATCTAATGAAGCAGAAAAAGAAACAATAATGTTTCATCTGCCTAGCATTCTGAAAACATTTCTTGGTACTTTAACAGGGAACGATTTTCATCAATTGTGCTGAAAAAGTCAACATATTATTAAGTTGTACTCAAAATACATCCTAGAATGTGAGCCTTCTGCTGAACGGAGAAGGACATCTAGTGAGAAAGAAACAGAAAAGAGCAAGTTATACAATGCTTTCTTAATTTTTAATTTTGCTTCTAAGACTGGCCTTCAGGACTCTCAGGCTCCTGAGATCTGAGGGAAAATCTGAAGCCAAGGGAGATACTCAGTGGAGGATGATCAGTTTAAGAAACTTTTAAACAAATTGGACGCAAACAAGTCCATGGAACTAAATGGAATGCACCCACGAGTGTTGAGTGTGCTGCTTGACGTCACTGTGAGAACATTCTGGATTATATTTGAAAGATTATGTCAACTGGGGGAGGTTCTTAAAGGATGGAGGAAAGCAAATATCACTCCTTTTATCAATAAGGGAAGAGAAACAAGAAGGAAGATCCAGAAAATGAAAGTCTGCCTTGCTTTGAATCTTGGGAAAATAATGGAGTTAATAGCCTTGGAAATTATTTCCAGACTCATGAAAGACAAGAAGGTGATGAAGATATATTAGTACAGATTTATGAAGGGCAAGTCATGATTAATCAACCTGATGACTCCTATAATGAGGTGATTGGATCAGTCTGTGAGGAGTGAGGAATGTTCTTTGTTTCAACTTTGGTAGGACTTCCAAAAGCTTTCTTAGAACATCCACAGAGATAAACTCATGAAGCACAGGGGAGAGAAAAGAGAAATGAAACAGACTGAAAACTGTTTGAATTGCAGGCTGGACATGGTGATCAGTAGCAGCATCAATCCATCTGAGGCCAGTAACTAAGTGGTGTATGCCAGGTGTCGGTACTGAAGTCAATGATTTTCAACATATTCTTTAATGAGCTGCATGATGAGACAGAGTGCATTCCTAGTAAGTTAGCAGACAACACAAAAGCAGGCGAAGTTGTTGATACACCAGATAGGTACATTGCTATTTAAAAGTACTTTGACAGGCTGGACAAATCAACAAAATGTGGTGTAAGAAATCCAACAGGTGCAAATGCAAGGTCCTGCACGTGGGGAGGAATTACCTTGCGCACCATAACAGGTGGAGAGCCTACTGACTGGAAGTAACCTGGTAGAGGAAGACCTACCAGGAGAGACCAGAGAAGACATGGTGGAACACAAGCTAAACACAAGCCCACCATGCAGCAAGGAAGGCACAGGGCTCAGCCACAAAAAGTGTTTTAACCTGTCCTTTTTTTGTTCAACTAGCCTCTTTCTATATCCCTTCTGTGTTGCTCTGTCCCCCTTCCTCTACACAGTGCCTCATTAGTTGGTACAGACTTACCAGGAGTCTCAAGAATCACAGAATCATTTTTACTGGAAAAGACCTTTAAGATCATCAGGCCCAACCATTTTCTAACTCTACTAAGTCTGTTGTTAAACTGTGTTCTTAGCACTACACCTACATGTCTTTTAAACCCCTCCAGGAATAGTGATTCAACCACTTCCCTGGTCACATGGTTGCACTGTTTGATAACCCTTTCAGTGAAGAAGATTTTTTCTAATATCTGAACTAAACTTCCTATAGTGCAACTTGAAGCATTTTCCAGTCATTGTGAGAGACAAAAAGCTTGTCTCTCCTGGTGTGACTCAACAAAATCACTTGCTGCTTGCCCAGACAATAGCTGATGTGCGTTGGGCAGAGCCACTGGAAGGCCTCCTGGAAGGTGCAAAGATAACATTGCTCACTGGACCACAGCTGGTCTCACAACAATAGACCAAGGCCACCTTTGGGAATATGCATAAGACAAGATAATCTCCACCAATCAAGTACCCTGGAGAAACAGGTAAAAGTATCTGAGAGTACTGGTAAACAGAGTGAACACCAGCCACCTATGTGACCTTGTGGCAAAGGTCAAAGACATAACACGCTGGGCTGCAACAGGAAGACTGCTCCAGCAGGTCAAAGGAGGGTTGTCTTCCTCCACTGTTCAATACTAGTAAGACTGAAGTTGGAGCTCTGAATTAAATTCTGGACAAGAGTGAAATGAATACAGTTAGAGGGAATCCAGCAGAAAGTCAGTGATATGACTAGGCACCCAGAGCACATGACAAATAAGTAAAAGCCAAGAAAGTTGGGTTTGGTCAGAAGCTCCAAAGGAAATGGTATTGCTGTCTGAAAATATCTAATCGATGAGTATAAAGAAGATGGAACCATACTTTTCTGAGAGTTCCACTATGAAGAATAAAAAGAACAGGCAACAGGCAGGAGTAGCAATATCACAGTACAACACTTTTTTCATTAACAGACAGGTCAAACACAAAGGTTGCTGAGAGAGTCAGTAGAATCTCCACCTCTGGAGACATTCAGAACTTAACTGGACAGGGCAATATACTCAGCTGGATGTTCTTTAAATTGAAAGTTGTACTAGATAACCTTTAGAGTTCCCTTACAACCTATATAATTCTGTTTCTATGATTCTTTGAAAAAAGCCATGTTGCATAGCCCCAGTACTAAGTATATTTGTATTTTACCCTTTACCATTTACTTCAGTCTCACCACTGTAGTGAACTGAAACTTAGCTTTTTTTCCTTTTTGTTCTTTCATATTTTTTTCATTTGAAATTTATATCCTTTTTGTCCACTTCTCAAGAATCTGACTGCCTCCAAAGTACTTCCCAAGAAACCCTCTGACACAATAATAAAGCAAAAGTCTTCCCCAGTCTTATGCTGGAAGAATAAAATCTGTGAAACAGAATAGAATTCATACTCAGATAACAGGGATCTGTTAGAAAGCCTTCTTTCTGATCAGTTCTCTGCAAAAACTTAAACTCTTTTTAATCTCTGCCATAGGAGGTTGTATCTGTATCTTTGTACAACTGTTGCTTCAGTTTGTGCTTTTTTATGTAAAAAGTACTTCTTCTAAAAGAAAATTATTTCCTAACTCAAAAGAGCTTCAGGGTTTTAACAGTATCTGTCTTCTTTAAGCTTTCTCAATATAACTAGTATAGCCTATGTTGAGTTTTGCTCTTGGCAGCTACTGAATGGATATCTAGAAAAGGGATCGATAAAGTGTTAAACTAAATGCTGTGCCGTTATACTTAAGAGATGTGACACATTTTATAAAGACAAAAATATAAAAATAGGGATTCAGTATCACTGTTATTTAATAATTGTCAAGAAACTTTTAGTCAGCTTTTTTAATTTTCTTTTTAATTTATATTTTTAATTGTGCTAATTACTTGAAGTAACCAGAATTTAAAACTTTAATTTAAAAATTTCAATGTACAGTTTTAGATCAGATTTATTGATGCTTATGACTGCAAAGAATTTGACTGGCTGGAGAGCAGCCTGCAGGAGAGAGACTTGGGGGTGCTGGTGGACAAGAAGCTCAACATGAGCTCTCAATGTGCACTTCCAGCCCGGAAAGCCAATCAGATCCTGGGCTGCACCAAGAGAAGTGTGGCCAGCAGGTCAAGGGAGGGGATTTTCCCCCTCTACTCAGCTCTGGTGAGACCTCACCTGGAGTACTGCCTCCAGTTCTGGAGCCCCTATTACAAGAGGGATATGGATGTGCTGGAAGGTGTCCAGAGAAGGGCCACGAGGATGATCAGAGGGCTGGAGCACCTCTCCTATGAGGACAGACTGAAGGAGTTGGGGCTGTTCAGTCTGGCTGTTCAGTCTGTGGCCTTCCAGTATCTGAAGGGGGCCTACAAGAAGGCTGGGGAGGGACTTCTCAGGCTATCAGGTAGTGATAGGACTAGGGGGAATGCAATGAAGCTGGAGGTGGGGAGATTCAGGCTGGACACGAGGAGGAGGTTCTTCACCATGAGAGTGGTGAAGGCCTGGAATGGGTTATCCAGGGAGGTGGTTGAGGCCCCGTTTCTGGAGGTGTTTAAGACCAGGCTGGCTGAGGCTCTGGCCAGCCTGATCTAGAGTGGGGTGTCCCTGCCCATGGGAGGGGAGTTGAAACTAGATGATCCTTGTGGTCCCTTCCAACCCTGACTGATACTATACTACTATGATGTAGAGGCATGCACTTTTGACAATCTTTAAGGAAGTTGTTATAGTTCCTAGTGGTTTGATACAATTTAACCCCCTCCCTTCTGCATTAATAAAAGAGCTTTGAAGGCCACAGGCAACCTGAAGACTGCACTTTTATAACTGGGACAGTATGCAATCTCATTCTTAAAATAAAACCTTTTCAAAGCATTTATAATTCTAGTAAAATCACTCTTCAGACATTCCCAGAATGTTCCCCCACATCATAAATATCAAATCAGTTAAAAGAGAGTGAGGCTAGGTTTGAAGACCCCATCCTGTTCAGAATCACTGCAGCTCTTCTGTTGTGTTTCAAGCTGTTAAATATTCAATAGAAGTGGAAGATGGGTATCTTGCTGGGTAAGTGCTGCCAACCTCAACCAGTTAAGGTTTAATTAAAGAAAAGATTAAGAGCTTTTTAAAAATTATTAAAAAGGAAGAAGGCTTTCATGTTGGTGTAAGTATTTACTTGACTAGTGAAGCATCTTCATGCAGCAGACAAATTGTTGTAGTCAGTTCTGGCACCATCTTGCAAATTCAGCATGTGGCATTTGTTCTAGCAGCATGCTGGGCAAAAGATGACACTTACCTGTTGTTTTCTTTTTACATAGCTGGTTTACACATAGAAACAGTAGAGCAGAGCTTTCGGATGGGAATTCTAAATAAAATCCCAAGCACACTAACAATTAGGGTGATGGTTTCCTCATGCTTCAACCTTTCCCAAGTATTTCTATGTAGTAACTTAGATTTCCCTCTACCCCGCCACCCCTCCCTCATTTAATGCATTGTGCACTTGTTTCTTGGGTATGGGTTGATTGTCGGTTTTTTTTTGGTTGGTCAGTTTTGGTTTTGTTTGGATTTTTGGGGGTTTTGTCTGTTTGTTTTCACTGTTGTTTGTTTTCTTATTTTGTAGAAATTGTTTATAACTGCTAAATCCTCTCTCTCACTGCACAAACCCACTGAATTCCTAGCTTGAAATTCTTCAGTCCCCGAGTCAGCAAGGTTTGTACCACCCAAATCTGAATAAAAGACACAACATGCAATATGCATGAACTATACACCTCAATTTCTCAATATCTAACATATTGTCACCCACGCAAAACAAAATAACGAAGACATGGGCATGCAAAATTTTTCCTTTTACGTCTGTTTGATGCTTCATCTCAAAGTTAACATTTAGTTATCTTTAATGAGAATTAAGCCCCCTATTTTGGCATCTAGGTCCTACTAACTTCAGAATCATTCTATAAGAAAACTGCTTATCTGCTAGGACCTGCCAGAGAGATCCAGTTTATGGGAGTGCAGTGGCAGGATGGATGCCGACACATTCCAGTGGATGTGGTAAAGAGAGTCTCTACCATGGCAAATCCCATGAACAAGCAAGAAACTCTAAGTTTCTTGGATATAGTGGGATTTTTGGAGACTGCACATTCCTGGATACAGTCAGATGTGACTTTAAAGAGAAACAGTTTCCAGTGGGGACCTGAACAACCAGAGTAAATAGAATTTTTCTAGTTTATATTGAATTACAAGTCAAATAACAGTATTTAATACAAAATAGACATGCAAAATGTATTTATGAAAGAGGCTTGAGACATGCACCTTTTTTTTTTTTTTAGAAGCCTTTTCATGGTAGTGGAATTATCCTGATGAACTCAATATTATGATCTTGGGAATAACACGTAGTGTAATGAGAAGAAAAAAGTGCAAGGAAGGTTCTACCTTTTCATTGGTGACCATTCAATATGCAAAGCATGTAACAAATGAATAAACAAACACTCATGCACACACACACAGAGAAGAAACCCAAAACCCAGATAACCTGTCAGATGGAGTTCTTTGCATGTGCATCTATGTAATAAATTAGTTGCATTACCCTGAATATGTTGAGTGTTAATCAGCTACATGTATTAAAAGGTACAGACTTCTATGCAGAACAAATATCAAAAACCTAAATTTGGCATCAAACAAACAAGGTATTGTTTTCTACACAGGTAATATTTTGCAGATTAAAGAAAAACACAATAACATATCTGCTCTCCATAACTCTATCCATATTACATAAAGTTATAACAACTCAAAATGTATAGATTTGAGTATGATGTTTGAACTTACTCTGAAGAAAATTAACATTTGTGGTAGAGTGCTTGGAAAATTAAGACATATGTGGAGATTCTAATCAGTATTTGATTAAATAGTCAAATAGATACTCAACTGAACATTATCTCACTGAAATAAAATCTTACAATACAATACAATACACCAGGTTGAAAGAGACCTTCAAGATCATTGCTGAGCAATAGTATTGAAATAGCCAAACCCTTTCCACAGATTCAGTGGGATTTTTTTAATGGATTTTATGCCAATAATTTTTTATTCAGTCTGTAATTTGATGTAATCATTTCATTTCTTTTGTCAATATACAGAAGACCTTATTTTCAAAATAAGGTAGCTTCAAACACAAAATCCATCAGTTCCTCATAGCAACTACATTGTGTTTTGATTTCTATGTACAGTAGGAAAAAAAAAAAAAACCCTTAAAGCTGCTGACTTGGTCTAGTGAAAGGTATCCCTGCCCATGGCAAGGTGGTTGGAACTATATCATAGAGTCATAGAACCACCAGAGTTGGAAGTGGCCTCTAAAGGTCATCTAGTTTAACCCCCCTGCCTCCTCCACCACCACCACCAGCCTTTATCTTCCCAAAGCAGCTCCTGCTCCCTCTACACCATCCTCCACCCTGCCTAAACAGCTCCTGCTCCACCACTGCCATTTCTGCACCCATCTCAGAGCCAGGGGGAAGACCCTCAAACAGCCAAGACACCACACAGAGGAGCTCAGCCCCAGTAAGGATGCCCAGCCAGCACCCATGGATGATATTGGAGCAGCAATCACCCTTGTTCCTAACAACCGGGGGCCAGCAGGCCCCCCGGCCTTTGTTGTCACCACCACCATCACCCAGTGTGCACCATGGGCACTCACCAGTGATGAGAGGAGGATCCCTCAGCCCAGATGGGCTCAGCTTGGGGCTTCTGTCTTTTCTGGGTGGGATTAAAAAGGGGAGTGTGTGGGAGGGGATAAATGGCCACACCTGGGGTAGGAGGAGACTCCAACAGAGCCCAGGTGCTCTGGGATTTGAGGGAGAAAAGAGGAAAGATGGGGTGGGTGGGGTGGAAAAGGGGCAGATATAGTGGGAAAGGGGAGGTGGTGGTGAAAGAAGGGGATTTAAAAATTACTTCATTTTCCATAAATCTTTCATAATGCACAACTGCAGTTCATGGTTTGTTTTGCCTCCATGCAAAAAGAACAAGCCTATCAATACTTCATAAAATAAAGCATGATGGTGGCTATTACAATGAAATCTTTCCATAACTATCATTTTGCTTGGCAGACAAATCTGTGCTTTTCAGATCAAAATAGCAAGTTTTAACAAAACCAAAAATGTTCTCCAAGAATGAATTTTCTCCTTGGATACCAGCAGGCAACCCCAAATGATTACAGCCCATCCCAGGAGGAAGACCTAATGTTGCATTAGCACGAACATTGCTTCCTCGCTCTGTCTCCAAGCTGGTGCAGTATGGGTTTGATGGATGGACTATTCAATTGATAAAGAACTGGCTTGATTGCTGCACCCAAAGGGTGCCTGCCAATGGGTCAATGTTCAAGTGGAGGCCAGTGACAGTGGAGTCCCTCAGGGATCAGTACTGGGATCAGTCTTGTTCAACATCTTTGTCAGCAACATGAACAGTACATTGAGTGCACCCTCAGCAGGTTTGCCAATGACACCAAGCTGTGTGGTGCAGCAGACACGCTGGAGGGAAGGGATCCATCCAGAGCAACCTTGACAGGCTGGAGAGGTGAGCACAAGCCAATCTCATGAGGTTCAACAGGACCAAGTGCAAGGTCCTGCATCTGGGTTGGGGCAATCACAAGCATTGATATAGGCTGGGCAGCGACTGGCTTGGGAGCAGCCCTGAAGAAAAGGACTTAGGGATGCTGGTGGATGAGAAGCTCATCATGAACCATCAGTGTGCACTTGCAACCCAGAAAGACAATCAGATCCTGGGCTGCATCAAGAGAAGCATAGCCAGCAGGTCGAGGGAGGCGTTTCTTCCCCTCTAATTCGCTCTGGTGAGACCCCACCCAGAATACTGTGTCCAGTTCTGGACACCCTGTTACAGGAAGGACCTGGAGGTGCTGAAGTGTGTCCAGAAAAGGGCCACGAGGATGGTTAGAAGGCTGGAGCTCCTCTCCTATGAGGACAGATTGAGGGAGTTGGGGTTGTTCAGTTTAGAGAAGGTTCTGTGGAGACCTTGTTGTGGCCTTCCAGTATATTAAGGAGGCTACAAGAAAGCTGGGGAGGGACTTTTTAGGGTGTCAGGGAGTGATAGGACTAGGGGGAATGGGGAAAAAGTAGAAATAGGTAGATTCAGATTGGATGTTAGGAAGACGTTCTTCCCCATGAGGGTGGTGAGACACTGGAGCAGGTTGCCTAGGGAGGTGGTAGAAGCCTCATCCCTGGAGATTTTAGGGCCAGGCTGGATTTGGCTCTGAGCAACCTGATCTAGTGTGAGGTGTCCCTGGCTATGACAGGGGGTCGGAACTAGATGATCCTTGAGGTCCCTTCAGCCCTATCAATTCCATGGTTCTAAGTGTAGCCAGCAGATTAAAAGAGGCGATTTGGCCGCTCTGCTCTGGTGAGACCTCATCTAGAATACCATGTCCAGCTCTGGATTCCTTGAAACAGGAAGGACACGGACCTGCTGGAGCAAGTCTAGAGGAGGGCCACAAAGATGAGCCACCATCCCTGTGAAGACAGTTTGAGAAAGTTGAGATTGTTCAGCCTGAAGAAGAGAAGGCTCTGGAGAAACCTTATATCAGCCTTCCAGCAACTGAAGGGGGTCTACACAAAAGATGAAGAGGAACTGTTTATAAGGGCGTGTGGTGACAGGACAAAGGGCAATGAAATAGAGCAGGGCAGATTTAGATTAGACATTAGGAAGAAGTTCTTTACTATGAGGGTGGTGGAATACTGGAACAGGTTGCTCAGAGAAGTTGTGGATGCCTCATCCCTGGAATGTTTAAGACAAGGCTGGATGAGGCTTTGACTAACCTGATCCAGTGGGAGGTGTCCCTGCCCATGGCAAGGGAGGAGTGGAACTAGATGATCTTTAAGGTCCCTTCCAACTCAAGCTATTCTATGATTCTATGAAAAATTACAGGCCGTGGAATAAAAGAAATGATGCTGTAGAGGCTGTAGTTACTATCCTATTTTCAAAATAGCCTGGCTTTGTTGGATGTATTTCAAGCTTCTACTCACATACTGGGACCTCTGTCACACATGCCAAAAGATCAAAGAACATGAGCTTGGCATTGATCTCAAAACAGGCTTGTCTTCCACTCTCCAGGGATGGGCTGGAAACTGGCTGTCACTTCCAGCTGGTGATGACTGCATGCTTTGAAATAGAGATGCAAACTAAATCACATAAATGCTGATAATTTTCCAAAGCCTTTTTTTCCTTTGCCACATACCCAGGAAGACAGACAATGTTCTTCATAATTCCCCAAGGAAAGAATTGCAGAGCACCTTAACCCACTACAGCACACAAACTGTGAGCTCTGCTCCAGACAGCCTGGGGACAAAGACAACATCAGTGAGGCTATGGTGAAACAGAAGAAACAGAAAAAAAGAGTGTAATTATGATGAGAGATGAAATATTTTTTCCTGATGTTTTCCACAGAAAACAATCTGCATGGTCTCTGTAGACTAGTGGAAAGACATTTTATCTGTCATAAATTAGGGACCCTGGAAACTTTAAAGTCTCTAAGGGAAGCTCTGGTCTCTGGAGTGGCTAGGACTCAAATTTCAATCTGTGGACCCTCTTCAGATAAAATTTCTCTTCATTACTTTTCTTACTTTCAACCAGTTCTGGGCTCCTCAATTTAAGAAGGACATTGAGACTCTTGAACGTGTCCAGAGAAGGGCAACGAGGCTGGGGAGAGGCCTCGAGCACAAGCCCTACAAGGAGAGGCCAAGGCAGCTGGGATTGTTTAGCCTTGAGAAGAGGAGGCTCAGGGGAGAGCTTATTGCTCCCTACAGCTACCTGAAGGGTGGTTGTAGCCAGGTGGGGGATGGTCTCTTCTCAAAGGCAAGCAGCACCAGAACAAGAGGACAAAGTCTCAAGCTGTGCCAGGGGAAATTTAGGCTTGAGGTGAGGAGAAAGTTCTTCAACAGAGGGAGTTGTTAGCCATTGGAATGGGCTGCCCAGGGAGGTGGTGGAGTCACCATCCCTAGAGGTGTTCAAGAGGGGACTGGATGTGGCACTTGGTGCCATAGTTTAGTTAATCATGAGGTGTTGGGTGACAAGTTGGACTTGATGATCTTTGAGGTCTTTTCCAACCTTATTGATTCTATGATTCTATGATTCAAGATCATCGCATCCAACCTATCAACCAATCCAACCCACCTAAACAACTAAACCATGAAGCCAAGCACCCCATCAAGTCTCCTCCTGAACACCTCCAGTGAAGGTGACTCCACCACCTCCACAGGCAGCCCATTCCAATGGGCAATCACTATCTCTGTATAGAACTTCTTCCTAACATCCAGCCTAAACCTGCCCTGGCGCAGCCTGAGACTGTGTCCTCTTGTTCTGGTGCTGGCTGCCTGGGAGAAGAGGCCAACCTCTGCCTGTCTACAACCTCCCTTCAGGTAGTTGTAGAGAGCAATAAGGTCACCCCTCAGTCTCCTCTTCTCCAGGCTAAGCAACCCCAGCTCCCTCAGCCTTTCCTCATAGGGCTTGTGTTCCAAACCCCTCACCAGCTTTGTTGCCCTTCTCTGGACACGTTCCAGCAAGTCAACATCCTTCCTAAACTGAGGGGCCCAGAACTGGACACAGGACTCAAGGTGTGGCCTAACCAGTGCAGTGTACAGGGGCACAATGACCTCCCTGCTCCTGCTGGCCACCTTGTTCCTGATGCAAGCCAGGATGCCATTGGCCTTCTTGGCTGCCTGGGCACACTGCAGGCTCATGTTCAGCCTACAATCAACCAGTACCCCCAGGTCCCTCTCTGCCTGGCCACTCTCCAGCCACTCTGACCCCAGCCTGTAGCACTGCCTGGGGTTGTTGTGGCCAATGTGCAGAACCCGGCACTTGGATGTGTTAAATCTCATGCCATTGGACTCTGCCCATCTGTCCAGCCTGTCGAGGTCCCTCTGCAAAGCCTCTCTGCCCTCCAGCAAATCAACTGCTGCCCCCAGCTTGGTGTCATCTGCAAATTTACTGATGATGGACTCAATGCCCTCATCCAGATCATCAATAAAGATGTTGAAGAGCATGGGGCCCAGTACTGATCCCTGGGGCACACCACTAGTGACAGGCTGCCAGCTGGATGTGGTGCCATTCACCATTACTCTCTGGGCTCGGCCCTCCAGCCAGTTCCTAACCCAACGCAGTGTGCTCCTGTCCAAGCCATGGGCTGCCAGCTTGGCCAGGAGTTTGCTGTGGGGGACGGTGTCAAAGGCCTTGCTGAGGTCCAGGTAGACCACATCCACAGGCCTCCCCACATCCACCAGGCGGGTCACCTGATCATAGAAGGATATCAGGTTGGTCGGGCAGGACCTGCCCCTCCTAAATCCATGCTGGCTAGGCCTGAGCCCCTGGTCATCCTGTAAGTGCTGTGTGATCGCACTCGAGATGACCCGTTCCATAATCTTGCCTGGCACTGAGGTCAGGCTGACAGGCCTATAATTCCCTGGCTCATCCAACCGGCCCTTCTTGTGGATGGGCACCACGTTAGCCAGCTTCCAGTCTTCTGGGACCTCTCCAGTGAGCCAGGACTGCTGAAAAATGATGGAAAGTGGCTTGGACAGCTCATCTGTCAGCAATCTCAGCACCCTAGGATGGATCCCATCCGGTCCCATGGCCTTGTGGGGGTCCAAGCGGCTCAGTAGATCTCTAACTTCCTCTTGGAGCAGTGGGAAACTATGCAGCTCTCTGGCTCCTTCTGCCAGCTCTGCAGGCCAGCTGTCTGGAAGACGTTCTGCCCTGCTAGTGAAGACTGAGGCAAAGAAGGTGTTAAGTACCTCTGCCTTTTCCTCATTCTTTGTTACAACGTTCCCCTCCGTGTCAACCAAGGAGTGGAGGTTGTCCTTGCCCTTCTTCTTGCTATTAATGTATTTATAGAAGGACTTTTTGTTGTTCTTCACAGCAGAGGCCAGTCTAAGCTCCCTAATTTTCTTCCTGCACAACCTAGCAACATCCTTAAACATTCCGTAGGTTGCCTCCCCTTTCTTCCAAAGATGATACACCCTCTTTTTTCCCCTTAGTTCTATTAAAAGTTCATTACCCATCCAGGCTGGCCGTCTGCCCCGGCGGCTCATCTTCCGGCACACTGGCACAGCCTGTTCCTGCACCTTCAAGAATTCTTCCTTGAAGTAGATCCAGCTCTCCTGGACCCCTTGGTTTTTAAGGGCTGATTCCCAAGGAACCTTCTGAGTTAGTTCCTTGAGTAGCCTGAAGTCTGCCCTCCTGAAGTCCAGCATGGAGGTCTTCTTGCTACCCCTCTTGGCTTGGCTGCATACCAAAAACTCAATTATCTCGTGGTCACTGGTGCCTAAACACCCTCCAACCACCACATCACCCACCAGCCCTTCCCTGTTGGTGAAGAGGAGGTCAAGCATAGCCTTACCCCTGGTAGGTTCGCGCAGCACCTGGGATAAGAAGCTGTCCTCCATGCACTCTAAGAACCTCCTGGACTGCCTCCTCTCTGCTGTGTTGAGATCCCAGCAGATATCAGGCAGGTTGAAGTCACCCATGACTACAAGGTCAGGCGATCTTGAGACAGCCTTAAGCTGCCTAGAGAATGCTTCATCGACATCTTCCTCCTGGTTGGGTGGTCTAGAACAGACTCCAACCAGGATGTCTGCCCTGCCGATCTTCCCTCTAATTCTCACCCACACGCACTCAACCTGATCTTGTTTCTGGGTGGGAAAAAAAGAACCAAAATGACATTCTGCAGAATTTTAGGCATCCCTGCCTACTTAAATCAGGTTTTGTTATCTTCCATGAAGATGGAGGCCTAACAAAACTGGCATCCTGTTTGGACTCTGTTATTGACCACCCAACCAGGATGAGGAGGCAGATGAAATATTCTATAAGCAACTGGAGGCTTTCTCAAGATCATCACATCTTGTCCTTGTGAGTTACTTTAACCTGCCAGACATCTGCTGGGAACTTAATTCAGCAGAGAGAAGGCAGTCCGGAAGGTTCCTAGAGTGTATGGAGGACAGATTCCTGATGCAGCTGTTAAGTGAGCCTACCAGGGGTCAGGCTCTGCTTGACCTGCTGTTCTCCAATAGAGAAGGGCTGGTGGGAGATGTGATGGTAGGAGGCTGTCTAGGGTTCAGCTATCATGAGATAGTGGAGTTTTCAATATGCAGGGAAATAGGGAGGAACAGTAACAGAACCCTCACCTTGGACTTCCGGACGGCAAACTTCAGCTTGTTTAAAAAACTTCTTTGGAAAGTACCCTGGGCAGCAGCCTTTAAGAACAAAGGAGTCCAGGATGGTTTGACCTACTTCAAACAGGAGCTCTTGTAGGCATGGGAACTGGCAGTTCCCATGCTTTGAAAGATGAGCTGGCAGGAAATGCAACCAGCCTGGATGAGCAAGCAGCTTTTGAAGGAATTAAGAGACAAAAAGAGGCTGTATCACCTTTGGAAAGGGGGGAGGCAACTCATGATACATTTAAGGATGTTGTTAGATCATGTCAGAAAAAAATTAGAGAGGCAAAATACCAGTTAAGCTGGGCCACTTCTGCTGGGACTCAAGCTGGACACTTCTGTGGAAGATAATACAATTATTATTATAAATATATTAATGCTAGAAAGAGGGGCAATAAGAACCTTCACTCTTTATTGGACCTGGAGGAAAACATTGTAACTAAAGATGAGGAAAAGGCTGATGTTCTAAATACCTTCTATGCCTCAATTTTCAACAATAAAGGCAGGAGGACTTCAGGAGAACTGGCCTCCTGAACTGGTTGATGGGGTCAGGGAGCAGTGTAGACTCTCTGAAATCCATGAGGAAATAGTTTAGGACTTGTTGAGCCGCTTGGATACTCACAAGTCCATGGGACCAGAAGGGATGCATCTGAGGGTGCGGAGAGAGATGGCAGAGGAGCTGGCCAAGCCTCTCTCCATCATTTTCCACCAGTCCTGGCTCACCGGAGAGGTCCCAGATGACTGGAAGCTGGCCAATGGGATCCCCATCCACAAGAAGGGCCTGATTGAGGAGCATGGAAACAACAGGCCTGTCAGCCTGACCTCAGTGCCAGGGAAAATTATGGAGCGGTTCATCTTGGGGGCAATCACTGTGCACCTGAAGGATGGCCAAGGGATCAGGTCCAGCTAACATAGATTTAGGAAGGGCAGATCCTGCCTTATCAAACTGATCTCCTTCTATGATCAGGTGACCCGCTTGGTGGATGTGGGGAAGGTTGTGGGTGTAGTCTACCTGGACTGAGGCTGAGGGAGCTGGGATTGTTTAGCCTGGAGAAGAGAAGGATCAGGGGTGACCTCATTGCCCTCTACAACTACCTGAAGGGTGGTTGTAGACAGGAAGGAGTTGGTCTCTTCTCCCAGGCAACCAGCACCAGAACGAGGGGACACAGTCTCAAGCTGTGCCAGGGGAGGTTTAGACTCGAGGTGAGGAAAAAGTTCTTCACTGAGCGAGTCATTCATCATTGGAATGGGCTGCCCGGGGAGGTGGTGGAGTCGCCGTCCCTGGAGGTGTTCAAGGGGAGATTGGACATGGCACTTGGTGCCACGGTCTAGTTGTGAGGTCTGTTGGGACAGGTTGGACTTGATGATCCTTGGGGTCTCTTCCAACCTTGGTTATACTGTGATACTGTGATACTGTGACTTTAGCAAGGCCTTTCACACTATTCCCCACAGCAAACTCCTGGCCAAGCTGTCAGCCTGTGGCTTCAACAGCAGCACTTTGTGCTGGGTTAGGAACTGGCTGGAGTGCCAAGCCCAGAGAGTGGTGGTGAATGGTGCCACATCCAGCTGGAGGCCAGTCACTAGTGGTGTGCCCCAAGGATCAGTGTTGGGCCCAATGCTCTTCAACATCTTTATTGATGATCTGGATGAGGGCATTGAGTCCATCACCAGTAAATTTGTGGACAACACCAAACTGGGGGCAGGAGTTGATCAGCTGGAGGGTAGAGAGGCTCTGCAGAGGGACCTCAACAGGTTGGACAGATGGGCAGAGTCCAACATGATGGCATTCAACAAGTCCTAGTGTCAGATGCTGCACGTAGGCGACAACAACCCCATGCAGCACTACAGGCTGGGTCAGAGTGGCTGGAGAGCAGCCGGGCAGAGAGGGACCTGGGGGTACTGGTTGATAGTAAGCTGAACATGAGCCAGCAATGTGCCCTGGTGGCCAAGAAGGCCAATGGCATCCTGGCCTGTATCAAGAATAGTGTGGCCAGCAGTAGCAGGGAAGTCATTCTGCCCAATTCTGGGCCCCTCAGTTTAGGAACGATGTTGACTTGCTGGAACACGTCCAGAGAAGGGCAACGAAGTTGGTGAGGGGTTTGGACCACATGCCCTGTGAGGAGAGACTGAGGGAGCTGAGGTTGCTTAGCCTGGAGAAGAGGAGGCTCAGAGGAGACCTTATTGCTGTCTACAACTACCTAAAGGGAGATTGTAGCCACGTGGGGGTTGGTCTCTTCTCCCAGGCATCCAGCACCAGAACAAGAGGACACAGTCTCAAACTGTGCCAGGGGAGGTTTAGGCTGGGTGTTAGGAAGAAGTTCTTCACAGAAAGCGTGATTGTCCATTGGAATGGGCTGCCTAGGTACATGGTGGAGTCACTCTCACTGGAGTTGTTTAAAAGGAGATTGAATGAGGCACTTGGTGCCATGGTTTAGTTGATTAGATGGTGTTGGGTGATAGGTTGGACTTGATGATCTCAAAGGTCTTTTCCAGCCTGGTTCATTCTATTCTATTCTACTCTATATTCATGTTAAGTTAATAGAGAAATATTTTCTTTTTTTAATTTGATTTCTATTTCTTTAGAAAATAATGGGGCTGGAGATGGATTCCAGACTTTTTTCTAAACGATGACATTTCTGTCATATATTTTCTGCAATTTACCTGTCCCAAAAGATTTGGAACAGATTGCCCAGAGATGTGCTTGAGAGATATTTACAGTCAGACTTGATGTGGCCCTGGGCAGCCTGATCTTGTTGGAGATGTCCCTGTTCACTGCAGGGCATTTGGACAAGATGGTCTTTGAGGGTTCCTTCCAACCACATGCAATCTGTGAATCTGTAGTTTACTAAAAAGACAAATACCAAAAGATGCAACACACCCCTGCCCCTAGATGTTAATTTTGTAATTTACTTTTTCTAGTTTTCCACCTACCATGGCAGCTTGCCACTTAGCCAGTTTTAGAGTCTTTCTCCAATTAGCTGAAGAAAGACCAGTTCATCTCAATCCTTCCTAATTTAGATTTTGTTACCAGGAACCCTCTTATGTCCAAGTGATTTCTCTCCTGTCTAGTTCTCTGTGAACTCAACTTTCATATACACCTTTGCATATGTGGCCTGCACAAGCCAATATTCTACTTCTAGTGAGCAATCTTCTCTGAGAAAATCTCTTCCCATTTAGGCTGAATCTTTAAATCTAATTTGTCAACTAAAGTAGTGTTTGACAAGCAAAACAGTCTTTAAGTAGCTTGGGTGTTTTAATTAGAAAGTTCTTCAGGAGTGCAGGTATCACTCAAGATGTGTTTTCTGAAGTTCAAATCCTCTCAAATAATCAAATGAGAAAGAGGATTTCGAAGTGTATAAGATTACCTCTTTACTTAAGTGAACTCTGCTTGCATGCCCATCCTCATCCTGATTAAGGTTGATTGAAATGTTTGTGACTTCATCTGGATGTGTCATAGTCCAAAAAGTTATGATTTCTTACTGGTTTCTCATATACAAATTTATCTCATAATTTAGGTATGAGCAGATTAGTTCTTCTACTGCTTTATGGTTGATGCCAGGTGAATACTGGAATCAGTACTTTGTACTAGTATCAACCACTTTTCCAATCTAAAGTGTTCCTTCAGGTAACTATGAAAGACTCTTGTTACTTGAAACATACTTGTTTGCATTGTTGTCTTCTGCAATATATTGGAATGGATTTCAATGGCACTTTTACTTATGTTTCATTCTTTTGCATCAATGTTAATTGCTAATATGAAATACTGCATTTTCCACTTAATCAATGTTTTTCTAAGAAATGCAGTACTGTAGAAAAGAAAGGAGGTAAGGAACCAAAGTCTCTCATTATTGGTGATACATTGCACATGTCCAGTGTTTTACTTAAGAATATAATATGTATGTATATGTGTATATGCAGATTATTTATGGCAGAACATGTTTATGTATTTTAAATGCCTATGTCATTATCAAATAATACTTGCTCATCTTGAAAAAATAAAAATACAAATTTTACAAAGATACTGTAATCTGTACTTTGGACATGGTTTTTTAGTGAATTCATTAATGTTAGTGTAAGAGCTGACCTAGATAATCCTAAGGGTCTTCTTCATAGAATCACAGAATCATTTCAGCTGGAAGAAAGTTATAAAATAATCCATCTGTCAAACCAACACCACCATGCCCACTGAAACATATCACAAAGTACCAGCTGTACTCATTTCTTGAACATGTCCAAAGATGATGACTCCACCACCTCACTGGGCAGCCTATTCCAACACCTGAGCAGTCTTTCATTAAAGACCTTTTTTTCCCTAATAACTAACCTAAACCTCCCCTGACACAACTTGGGACAATTTCCTTTTGTCCTGTCTTTCATTACTTGAGAAAAAAGGCCAATGACCACCTTACTGCAGCCTCTTCTCAGTTAGTTGTATTGAGCAATAAGGTCTACCCTCCACCTTCTTTTCTCCAGACTAAACACCCCCAGTTCCCTTCAGCGTCTCCTCAGAAGACATGCTCTCTAGATGCTTCAGCAGCTTCATTGTCCTTCTCTGGACTCCAGCAACTCAATGTCCTTCTTATAGTGAGGGCCCAAACCACAATACTTGAGGTGCAGCCTCATCAATGCTTGAGTACAGGGGCACAAACACTTCCCTAGTCCTGTTGGCCACACTATTCCTGATTAAGGTCAGGATGCTGTCTCATCTTCAGAGACAGCTGTCAATGAGCAAGCCCAGGCCCCTTTTTCCTGGGTAGTTTTCTGGTCACTCTGCCTCAACTATGTAGGCATTCCATGTAGTTTTTGGGACCCAGGTGCTGGACCCAGCACTTGACTTGTAATCCTAAATTTCAGCCCAAATGGTTCTATGATTCTATTTAGTAGACATATTCTGTAAGTGTGTGGTAGTTTTGAGGCTCAGGTACCTTTAAGATGATGTGAGAGACTAAAAGCTTGTCTCTCCTGGTATGACTTAACAAGATAAAATCACTTGCTGCTTGCCCAGACTATAGCTGATGTGTGTTGGGCAGAGCCACTGGAAGGACTCTTGGAAGGTGTAAAGATAAGGATTGCTCACTGGACCACAGCTGGCCTCACAACGATGGACTGAGGCCACCTTTGGGAATATGCATAAGACAAGATAATCTCCACACATCAAGTACCTTGGAAAGGGAGGCTGGTGAGACAATGGATTCACCACCTGTTTCCTGATATGTAATGATTGTGTGGGCAGGTAGATGGAGGAGGAGGAGGAGGAGGCGGAGGCCCCCCCTTCCATCCAGACCCCTGCCCAAACACACAGGAATTCACAGAAAGATTTCTTGGGGAATGATACCTGGATACTTACCCAAGGATGATTTCCTGGCCCCTGATTTCCTGAGGGACAATACTAGGACACATAGCTAAGGACTGAAAAACTGTATAAAAGATTAGAGCAACCACTGGCTTGGTAGAAGAAAAATGCAGAAGAAAAATGGAGAACCAAAAACACAGATGGAGGAAAACACAGGAGAAGGACAATGCCGCTGAGAAAGAAAGCACGAGAGAAGGAAAAGCCCGGGACAATGCTGCTCCAAAGAAAAGAGGCCATGGAGCCTGGAAGAAGCTGACTGAACCTTCTCTCTGTGTCCTAAGTTCTGCCTGCTGCAACTCATGGAGCTGAAGAGGCTGCCCAGAGGACCACATCTCTTCTACAGCCAAAGCCTCAGCACCCTTTCTCTACAAACCCAACATCTCCTGCAGCACCTTTCCTCCACAGACTCAAACTGTCTTGGGGGGCTGAGGGGTGTGGTAATGCAATTCTTTTCCTCTTCTCTCTCTCTTCTCTCTCTCCCCCTTCTGATCTATCCACTTTATTCATGTAATAAATAGTCTAGCTGTTGATATTTTGGCCTCGTTTGTGCCTCTAATTTCACAACACATGAATATTCAAAAGAACTGAGTCTCTTTCCCTCTCCCGACTGAGACAGATGACCACAAAGAAAAAATTCCTCCAAAAGGATAGAAATTCACAGGGGGATGAACAGGTCATCCCAGGATATTGTAACATGTTATTCTATTCCATTTCCTGATGTCTCCTCTGTTTAAGGCAACACACAGCTGCTATATCCTCTCTCCTCTCTCCTCCTCGAGAATAGCATGTGCCTCTATCTCATGGTTTGTGTGCAGGGAGATGGCTCTGGCTGACAGGGGAAAATTGGGTAAGTTTGGGTCCAAAATGAAGATTAGAAGCAGTTTTGGGGTTAAAAGTGGGATTTAGGTCAAATTTGGGATCAGAAAGGAGATTTGAGGTGAATTTGGGGTGAAAAGGGATTAGGAGCAGATTTTGGGTCAAAAATAAAGATTTTTGGGTCTACCTGGAGGTAAAAAGTAGATTTGGAGGAAATTTGAGGAAAAAATGAGTTTTTGGGTGAATTTGGGGTCAAAATGGATATTTGGGATAAATTTGGGGTCAAAATTGGAGATTTTAAGTCAATTTGGGTGAAAAATAAGGATCTGGGATAAATTTGGGGTTAAAAATTAGGATCTTGGGCAAAATTTGCATCAAAAATGGGATTTGGGTGAATTTGGGTCTAAAAAAGTAGAATTTGGGGTTAAATAATGAAGATTTGGGGGTGAAAATGAGAATTTGTGGCAAATTTAGGCTAAAAATGAAGGCTTGGAGCAAATTTGCAGCTACAAATGAGGATTTTTGGGGTCAGGGGGATCGTTGCTCTTCCCTCACCTGATTGGTTCCCATCCTTGGCCCCTCCCCCTCCCTCTGCAGGCAGCGGCTCCTGATTGGTCTGCTCCAGGACCACTGGCTGGAAGGGGGGTCGGGGAGGAGGGAGAGGGAAAGAGGTGAGATGGAGGAGAGCAGGAAGCAGACGGGGGGAGGGTGAGGGGGAAGCTGTGGAGACACCACTCACATGTAGCCAGTGATGTCATCATTGGTGTAATTGTCGTTGGGTGTGGCCATGGGAGGGGCTGGGGAGAGGGAGGGTTAGAAGGGGGAGGTGGTGGAGAGTGGGAGAGGGGCCCAAAGAATGGGGGAGGGGCTGCGGGGGGAGGGGCTGCATCCTAAAGCCTGTTGAGGAGGTTTGAGGAGGTGGGGGTGTGCAGTTGTGGCTCACTCTTAGGCCTGCTAAAACTAAAGGGGTGGAGGTTTTCTGAAAAGGAAGGTTTTGTCTTGGTAGGCTCAGCCTAGTTAGTGAATGTATTCATTCTACTTGAATGCCTTCTGTATGTATATTTGTAAATAGAATTTCCATTTAAACTTCCAATTCAGTTGTGCAGAAGTTTTATTTCTGCTCCCCAGCAAGGAGTAAAGTATCTTGTCTGTCACTTGGTCTGGAGTATATTGTGGCTCAAAATCACAATGTGACAAACTTTAGTTACATATCTGTGAGCCCTTAATAGATGAATATTTGTCATTAATTAAAGTTTATTTACAAGCATAAGATAGTGGTACCTTTTATATAAAGGTTCACTGGTCAAACGGTTAATTAAGGATCATCAAGTTCAACCTGTCACCCAAGAACTCATGATTACTAAACCATGTCACCAAGTGCCACATCCCATCCCCTCTTGAACACCTCCAGGGATGATGACTCCATCACCTCCCTGGGCAGCACATTCCAATGGCTAACAACTCTCTCTGTGAAGAACTTTCTCCTCACCTCAAACCTAAACCTTCCCTGGCACAGCTTAAGACTGTGTCCTCTTGTTCTGGTGCTGGTTGCCTGGGAGAAGAGACCAACCCCCACCTGGCTACAACCTCCCTTCAAGTAGTTGTAGAGAGCAATGAAGTCACCCCTGAGCCTCCTCTTCTCCAGGCTAAACAACCCCAGCTCCCTCAGCCTCTCTTCATAGGGCTTGTGCTCAAGGCCTCTCACCAGCCTTGTTGCCCTTCTCTGGACACGTTCAAGAGTCTCAATGTCCTTCTTAAATTGAGGGGTCCAGAACTGGGCAGAATGACTTCCCTGCTCCTGCTGACCACACTATTCCTGATATAGGCCATTGGCCTTCTTGGCCACCTGGGCACACTGCTGGTTCATGTTCAGCCTACTATCAACCAGTACGCCCAGGTCCCTTTCTGTCTGGCTGCTCTCCAGCCACTCCACACACCCCCTCCCCCCAAAAAACTCATAACTAATAGAATTATGAGATGGCAGGAAGAGCAGCCCAAAATTTATCAATTTATATTTTAGTCTTTTAAATTAAAATGTACCCGTACTGGTAACATAATATTTTTGGCAGATTTTTATTATTTTATGTCCAGGTGAAAGTAATAAATACCAAAACAGTTGCCTTCCAGATCATGAAAATGTTATCATTTCATGTATAAATTCTTCACTGATTGTTGCTAAAGTAATTGTAGTTGCTATCTCAGGCAAAAAACATTCACATGAGGCTGATACTGAAACAATATTTGTCTGTAGATGTGATTTCAATCATCCATTTCTTAAAAAACAGAAGAACAACTCAAAATCTTAAACAAATATTCTATTAATAATTGCCTGGCCTCTAGCTTTAAGTGTATTTATAGGCTGATTCCACTGATTCCATGAACACATTAGTTCTCCTCAGTAATTAAAACCAACTATTCTTTTATGTAGGTTTCTTAAAAGTTACATCAAGGGAACAGTATAGTTTGAAGTCTACATACCTCCTGCTGTTATATAAAATTATTCCAGAGCTAAAGAAACTTCCAATCATTCAAGCACAATTAATGCAGAGACATTTTTGCATCACTTCATTTATTCTGGATGTTGGCCAAATTAACTTGTCATTCTAAAAAAACAGCACAGCTACCAATGCAAAGTAATTTGAAGTGACAACATATCACTCTAAATCACAGTCACTGCACAAGGTGTTACAGTTTGTAAACCCATGGCTGGTCTAGCATTCTTCTTAATAACTTTAAAGAAAGCAAAAGGCTTGAAATGGTTTCAGCCTCTGCATTCCTTCCTTATCAACGTGGATGCCCAGTGTTGTGACAGTAATCATGTAGTGAGAATCATGTTAGTACTATGACTAACCATATATCACAATCGCTATATTGTGTTGCAGATTCAGTGTACTGTTGTATATTCAGATACTGTTGTATCACTTTTCTCTATCAAACTCCCATGTAATGGCAATTATTTTCAGATATTTAATTTAGTGTTAAAACATTTAATCTTCCTCATATAGAAAATCTAAAAGAATTTGAGAGTACTGGACTCAGGCACCCAGTAATTTAAATTTGTGAAATATACCTAGTATTATGAAATTACCACATTTTAAAAGCAATCATTTTATTAAAGCCAGCACTGATTGTGTTGAAGAAAATGTAAGAATTATAACAAAAATTATGATAGTATACAGGTAAAGATATTAATTTTTTGTGTTGAATGAAATGAAATGAAATGAAATGAAATGAAATGAAATGAAATGAAATGAAATGAAATGAAATGAAATGAAATGAAATGAAATGAAATGATATGAATAGAATAGAATAGAATAGAATAGAATAGAATAGAATAGAATAGAATAGACCAGGTTGGAAGAGACCTTCGAGATCTTCATGTCCAACCTATCATTCAACCCACCTAATCAACTAAACCATGCAACCAAGCACCCTATCAAGTTCCTCCTAAACACCTCCAATGATGGTGACTCCACCACCTCCCTGGGCAGCCCATTCCAATGGGCAATCTCTCATGCATGAATTTAAAAGCCTCATCTGAATCCAGAATTGCTAATTTTGTTTTCCAAGTGTCATGTAAGCATGTATCTGAATGGTAACCAGAAACAGAATTTTCAAGATAGATTTTCAATACAAAACTCTCAGAGTTGAGGTTAGCTGTATTTCAAGGTAAGTTCTGGTTTCTCTATATGGAAGTTCTTCCTGAAATTACCTTGCTGAAATGTGCAATCAACAGGGAGAAGTTGTAATTCAGCTAAGTAAAAAATTGTAATTGTACTTCATGTATCTCAGATTCTAAGCAGCTGCTTTAATCTGGATGAGTATTTGCCATGATTATTTTATGCCACTTATTTAATTACCTGGGTTAGGATCCTAGATTTCCTCTGTAATCAGTGAAGAAGGGATGTGGATTTGTCCAAAGGCTCGTTAATAATAAAAGCATAACTAAATTATTCAGTCTGCACTGTTGAACTAGTCATATTTCTCTTGTAATCCACAGTCCATGCCTCTTCATAAGCAGATTTATCACTGCAAATTTTTGGTGTGGGTCTTGCACCAGCTCAAGGGAAACAACCCTAAATCCATGTCTTTCAAGGAGGCCAATTACTATGTCAGAAAGCCTTGTTTGCAATATTTTTTTCCAAAGAACTTTTAGGGTCTTTATTGATAGATCTCTTTTGTGAAGTCTAGTTATGGAGATAATTTTGTTCACACACTTCATCTTCTGGTATAAAAAACAGACATACTTTTAGAATCTCTTTCACTTCATTTTCAGAAAATTTAATGTAAATACACACACAGGCACATATAATAATGTTCTATTCTCTACAGTCCCCTTTATTATAACATTAGTCTTAAAAATAATGGTGTTACTCGATCTTTATGCATATTTTTTTCTGGTTTTTTTTTTTTTTTTTTTTCCCCCCCTGTGTTAAATAATATATTATTATCATCCTGTTCCTCTTGGTAATGTCTGTTAATTTAATTTGGCTGCTCAATGTGATTGCATATACCAAATGTTTTAATGATTACATTGTACTAATTAATATGTTTATACTCAGCTTCTTTGCCAGGAAAACATCTAAGTTACACAGAAAACCTTTTCATATAGTTTGCTGAACATGTAACTCTTTCCTCTTTTCAAACCAATTCACTGTTAATTTAAAAAGTAACTTCTGGAAGGTTCTATTATTCTAGCAGTGTTTTTATTAGGACATCATGTACCCTTTTTTTAAACATGAGTGAGATTTTCAGTAGTTACTAAGAATGATATACCTGCCCTTGGCATCTAGTATTTGTAAGTTTGCCTTCAGGAAAGAGGAACTTCTTTCAACAGTCGTAGTTAGTTGTTTCCTGCAAAGGGAATCCATATGAAAGATTAAAGTTGATCCCAAGAATCCATGATGAATCCATACTTCTCAGAATAATTAGTCTGATTCAGCTGCTAGTAATTGATAACTTTTGTGGGGCTCCCTTATCAGACAGAGTAATAGAAACACTAATTCTGCTATATTGACTTGTTGGACTATGGAGGACTGTTTAATCAGTTAAAACGCAAGATCTCATTTTGCTTTTGGGACTGTGAAAGCCCTGAAAATTTACATAGACACTGGCAACTTGGCAGACCACCACTGTAATGTGATGAATTGTCCATATAGGTAGAAAGAAAAAGAAATCACAGCCTGACACATTCTGTCATTACAAAGTGACACTGAGGACATAATGCAAATTAATATATCTATAGCCTTTGATTCTGTTTCCAGAATAGATAGCTTTGCTTTTTATTCAGTATCTATGTTGGCCTTACTAAGCTAGTATATAAAATGGGACAACTATTAACGAAGATAGTAGAAATGTGATCTGTGTTTATTTTCAGCAAGCCTACCAAAAAGAATCTATCCCCATCTTGGAGTACTCTTTGCAATCGGTTGTTCCGTCATCATTATAGTGCTACCTGAAGTCTGCTTCTATTGCTCCAGTTACCACAAAAAATGTTTTCATCTTGAGTCAACCCTGTTTCTGATTAAAATGGAAAAAAGGGATTCTGAAATACATCAGCAAATAATAACCATGTCTGACATCCAAATTAAAATACAATATAATCTCAGGGAACACTGTCAGAAGATTGAAGGGGACTTCGCCATTGGAATGGGCTGCCCGGGAGGTGGTGGAGTCGCCGTCCTTGGAGGTGTTCAAGAGGGGACTGGATGTGGCACTTGGTGCAATGGTCTAGTCGTGAGGTCTGTGGTTACAGGTTGGACTCGATGATCTTTGAGGTCTCTTCCAACCTTAGCCATACTGTGATACTCTGAAAATAAGAATAAAAGTAAACCACAATAAATTTTTTTAAAGTATACGATTAAGAATGTTAGATATGGAATAAGTGGCCATTGTGCTATGAAAAAAAGCTAACGGGGACAAGGACTGTAGTAAGAGTAATAGATTTTACTACAATTTGTCTGGTATTGAATCATGGCCACATAATAATTGAATGAGTCTCTGTAGTCAGCAGACAAAGAGAGTAACACCGAATGGATGGAGAATAAATAAAAGATGTAAGAACTCAGAATCAATGAGTGCTAAAGCTGAGATTAGTAACCAATTGTCTAGACTAGAACATCAGACAGACAAATTTCCCTTTTCCGAAATGATGTTAAACAAACAAACAAAAAAAAAATGGTAGTAATGAGATTTTATCCTACACAGATGCAAAAGCAAATGAGAAGAGTAAAGCTGCATGCAATCAATGAAATATGGAATAGAGCCTGCTCCCTGTGTCTTTTTGTGCTTTGCTAAAGCATTTGAAATAGAGACATACCTGGATAGATGCAGTACCTCCATTTGGTAGGTAATAAAGCTGGATGATTCCCATGTGGGGAGAAAATTTATTTAAATGAAAAGATGGACAACAATTTCTTTTCTTTCCTGTGTTGACACAGTTTAAACTGTTAATGCTTCCAGTCTTACCCGAGAAAACAAGACTTCAGGAACTAGTTTTCTTTGGTTCTTCCTAAGTGGCATACTTCCAAGTGTTAAGTCTCCAAACACATGGTAGAATGCTGAATGATAAGCTCCCACTGAAGGCCTGTGGTGGTTTGGGCTGGGTGCCCTTATGCTGCATGGCACACCTCCTGTGTCCAGAAGTCCAGCCCAGTGGGTGGACACAGGAAACCGTGTATCTCCTACCACAATCCCCTGCACCGCTATAAGACCTTGCGTGGGGTCCGCCTCTTGCTCTTTCTTCCCTTGCCGGCGCCCGGTAACTGGGGGAGACATCTCCCGGCCTTGGGCCTGGCCAGGCCCAAGGCCAGGGGGATGGGCGGTCTCAGGCCTGGCCAGCTGAGACTTGCCTAGCAGTGGGGGGAAGAACAAGCCCTGGGGGTCTTGGGCCCACCCTCAGGTGGGGATGGGGTTCATCCGGATGTGTTTTGGGGTTTCTCCTGTCACTGTTTTCTGGTTTCTTTGTGCACCTTCACTTGTTTCTATTTAAACTTTTTCCATCACTTTTGCAATCCGTTTGCCAGAGTCGTTATTTTGCCTGTGGTGGGGAGGGTGGTTGTCTCAACCCACTACACTTTTGGCGCCCAACGTGGGGCTGGTTGGTGTGGCGAACTGCAGATTGGATTGCAAAAGATGAATAGTTTAAATTTAGTTCTGGGCGTCGGTTTTCGGTTTGGGAAGGTGGGGGGCTCAAGCTTCGCTGCCGGGGCGATGGTGTGAGTTCTTGTGGATTGCAGGGGGACACCTGGTGCGTCGGGGGTTACTGCTTAAGAACGCGGGACCTGCCCCTCCCCCCACCCTTTCCTCTCCGCGGGGCGGTGGAAGTGGCGGGGGTGAAGCGGGGGAGGGGCAGCGGCGAGCAGGTCAAATGAGGTCCGTCTTGCTGCAAGGATGGAGCCAGCCGCAGCGGGCGGGCGGGCAAACTAGCCCCCGAGACCCAGGAGGGGCGAACGGGGACCCCAGCTGGAAAGCCGTTTTCAAAGGCTCTGAGAACGCGCTTGTGGCTTTCACTGGGGAAGCTGTTGGAGTGCCCGAGGGGTGGAGGTGATTTTGATCCTGTACCGCGGCGGTAGAGGCGGCCGGGCTCTGCTGTGTGCTGAGTGGCAGCGGCAGCGGACACCGCCCAAGCGCTCGGGCTGCAGTGGGCTTGGCTCTAATCTCCCCCATGTTTTTCGGACAGTACCGAAAATGGCGCCGAGCACCTGGCTCCGCCTCCCTTCCTCTCAGTTGGGCTGCAGCGCAGCCCCTCCCTCTTCCGGGGGTGTGTGCAGCCGGATATTGCTACGCCTCGGTACGTGAACGCCCAGTGCGGGGGCGAAGTACCCTGATAGGCGTTTGGGTAGCCTGGACCGCGGTCAGAGGCGGTCGGTTTGCGGCACCCTGGGGATCGGAAAAAGCAGTCGTGGAGCCGGATTGTTCCGACTGGCTTGCCCCAGGGGTGGAGGTTATGCCACTGAGCAAAACGTGAGCAAGAAGAAAAGCTTGGCTGAGAGGTTGTGAGGCTTTTCCAGGTGGCCAGGATGTCCAACGGATCCATGGAGAACCTGCACTGCAGAAGAGTGAACTCTGCATCGCTGGGAGGTTCCACTGGATGAGAGAGGAAGAACTGGACTGGACTGATGCTTGAGCCTGAGAGAGACTGTTTGGGTGGACGCCCAGAAGAAGATATGGACCCTGCCGGACGCATCATCAGGGATTTCTAATATGATGATGTATTTGGGTGCAGGGGTTGTTGTATGAGATAAGGGGTGGCGTGTGGTGGTTTGGGCTGGGTGCCCTTATGCTGCATGGCACACCTCCTGAGTCCAGAAGTCCAGCCCAGTGGGTGGACACAGGAAACCGTGTATCTCCTACCACAATCCCCTGCACCGCTATAAGACCTTGCGTGGGGTCCGCCTCTTGCTCTTTCTTCCCTTGCCGGCGCCCGGTAACTGGGGGAGACATCTCCCGGCCTTGGGCCTGGCCAGGCCCAAGGCCAGGGGATGGGCGGTCTCAGGCCTGGCCAGCTGAGACTTGCCTAGCAGTGGGGGGAAGAACAAGCCCTGGGGGTCTTGGGCCCACCCTCAGGTGGGGATGGGGTTCATCCGGATGTGTTTTGGGGTTTCTCCTGTCACTGTTTTCTGGTTTCTTTGTGCACCTTCACTTGTTTCTATTTAAACTTTTTCCATCACTTTTGCAATCCGTTTGCCAGAGTCGTTATTTTGCCTGTGGTGGGGAGGGTGGTTGTCTCAACCCACTACAAGGCCCTATGCCACTAATAAATATTTGTTATGATTGTATGGAGGTTATTAATACTCAGTAGGCAGAATGATTAATAAAAATATCAATAACTTTATTAATAAAAAAATCCCATGAATAATACTAATAAAACCTATTTACTGGTTCAAAATATTTGGTTGTGGAACAGATACCTCACCAGCAGGAACATGCAACAATCAAAACAATATGAGCAAAAAACCAGAAAAAACAAACAACAATTTAAACTGTAAAGAAAAAGAGAACATCGGCAACATGCCGGAGACTGCCCAGAAGGGGGAACTCTAGAATTCTCTAAGGAAACAGACTTTTAACAGATACTTATAAAAATCAGATTTCGTAATTACTCACTGATCATGATACCATGTGGCATGCGTGGGGATTTTAAAAAAACCAAAATGGTGTCGACCATGTGACAACTGCAGGAACACAGTTTTAATTTCTGTTGGCTTCTGCAGCTTGTCACTAAGGCACATATAGGGTTTATCTCCAAAGACTTTGTAGCTGAAAGCTTTGTAGAAAAGAGGTTGCTGCTGAAGCTTGCAGGGCTTGTTGGCTTTGTAGCTTTGGCTATTTGGAAAGATTCTTCAGCTGCAATCTTTGCAGTGGTGTTCATTGCTTCTTCCAATAAAATGAAACTGTCCCGGGGACTTTTGGCTCCTCCTGGGGTTCATCTCTTGACCTGGCACAATGTGTCCATTCTGCTCCTGGGCTTTGCAATGCTATACAGCAAGGGGTATTGCAGTCTTGTCTGGGTAAACTGAAGCACAACTCGGATTCCAAGCAAGGCTTGTGATTTGTCCCAGAGTTTGGACAATTGCAAGGCAAAGCTCTGTCTCTTTGGGCTGGTATTTAAAGATTTCCCAAGGCAATGATGGCCAATGATAACAAAGATTGAGACATAAAAACCTGACACTTTAATGTATAGAATGAGTTTTCTCCAAATGTGGCCAAAGACACACACGCCTGGCCCACTTGGACTTCAGGGCATGTTCAGAGAAGCCTGGGCAACTTGGGCAGTTTCATGAAAAAACACCTACTGGCTTCTGCCTCATTGTCTGATTCAGAGCATTTTTGAGGTTTTTTGTCCCTTCAGGACAATATTACAGATAAATTGCTTATCTATACTTACAAACCTATAAAGGTTCACTCATTTCTAATTTAACATGAGTGTTATGAGAAAATTATCTTGCTGCTGACAAAACTCATGAAAGCCATGTCTTGCTAGGCCTTTTTTTTATGG
Source organism: Picus viridis (assembly GCA_033816785.1). Classification (NCBI taxonomy): domain Eukaryota; kingdom Metazoa; phylum Chordata; class Aves; order Piciformes; family Picidae; genus Picus; species Picus viridis. The sequence continues at coordinate 64,472,541 of CM066566.1, forward strand.
AAGGATGGCATGGAAAAACATATTGAGAAATATTTAAGATTAGTAGAACATGGAATTAATTCTAAGAGGTACAGCTTTATGAAAACTTGTGAAAGCTATGCTATGCTTTGCCAGGCCTTTTTTTTTTAGGGGTTGGTGTGGAAAAAGGAATATCCAACTAAGGAATATCCAATTATCAGAAAGTGGATGAGATGAGGGCATGTATCTGCTCTTCTGTTTGGAATGGTAAGGATTAGAAGGGACCTTTGGAAATCATCTAGTCTAACTTCCCTGCTGAAGTATTTATGTCTACATCAAGTTTCACAGGAATGCATCTAGTCAGGTTTTGAAAGTGTCCAGAGAAGGAAACTCCACAATTTTTCTGTAAATCCTCTTCCAGTGCTCCATCATCCTTGTGGTGGGTTATCCCATCCTGAGATGGGGGGAGGGGGTTGTGAGAGCCCTGCTCTCCCCAGGGATTAAGGAAACCTGACCCAGGAAGACTTGGTTCCTTCCTTCCCCCAGAGGGGAGGGGGGTTCCCCCCATGGGAAACCAAGTTATCTGTTCCACTCTCCCTTCCTGTCCAGCAAAACTATAAAGGAGAGGGTACAGCAACCATTTTCCCTCTCTTTTGCCCCTTGCCTTGACAGGATGAGAAGACCAAGAGTTGCTGCTGGCTTCCTGGTTCTCTGCCACGCGGTCAGGCCTGGTCTTTCTCCCTGTCACATCCACGTTTCTCCAAAGGACTGTAGATTTTGTATATCTCCCTATCCAGCCTTGTTCCTCATCCCTTGTGAACCTTTTCTGATATTGTGTTATATATATATATATATATATATATATATATATATGTTGTTTAAAGAAAATTTTACCTCTCTATTTCCAAACCAACTACAAATTATTTCTTGGTAGGTTTACCTCCCCCTTTTTTCCGTACCCTGCTTTCTTTCCTTTTTTTTTTCCTTCCCTTATCTTTCCCTATTCTTTCTCCTTCCCTTTTCTTTTGATTGGGTAAGAGGATGGGGGGTAGGGGGAGGAGTTCTCAGTCTGGCCCCCTCATCTGAGCTCTTAAATTCCATTTCAGGCTCAAACCATAACAATCCTCAAGGAAGTTTTTCCTTAAGTTCAAGTTAAACCTCCTATGTTATGGTTTGTACCTGTTGTCCCTTGTGCTTAACTGAGGACCACTGAGAAGAGCTCAGCCCCATCTTCATGACCTCCACCTGTTAGATATTTATACACATTGATAAAATCTCTTCTCAGTCTTCTCTTTTCTCTCAGCCTCTTCTCATAAGAGAGATGCTCCAACCACTAATCATCCTTGTAGCCCTCTGTTGGATTCTTTCAAGTAGATCCTTGTCTCTGTTGAACTGGGGACCTGCCCATTACCCAAGCCAACCCTGGGTGGGGAGGTCATGTTAAGATTCAAAAAGCTCCCTCAAAGTAAATTAAGGTGAACCAAAACATAAGAACTGATGAGTTAAATTTATTGGAGCTCTTGGTCTCATGGGACTTAAGGATTCCAGGTGATTGAGTGAAGGGAGAGGTTGTAAGGTTGAGAAGAATCAGAGAATGAAATAGATTGGTGGAATCATGCCATACAAAGGCAGCAAGTGAAGCCTCTTTGAGAAGCAGAGAAATGTCATGTCACCAGGCTGAAAGAAATGGCCTAAGAAATGAACCAGCAGTGTGCCCAGGTGGCCAAGAAGGCCAATGGCATCCTGGCCTGCATTAGGAATGGTGTGGCCAGCAGGAGCAGGGAGGTCATTGTGCCCCTGTACTCTGTTCCGGTTAGGCCACACCTTGAGTCTTGTGTCCGGTTCTGAGCCCCTCAGTTTAAGAAGGACATCGAGACACTTGAACGTGTCCAGAGAAGGGCAACAAGGCTGGTGAGAGGCCTTGAGCACAAGCCCTGTGAGGAGAGGCTGAGGGAGCTGGGGTTGTTTAGCCTGGAGAAGAGGAGGCTCAGGGGCAACCTCATTGCTCTCTACAACTACCTGAAAGGTGGTTGTAGCCAGGAAGGGGTTGGCCTCTTCTCCCTAGCAACCAGCACCAGAACAAAGGGACACAGTCTCAAGCTGCACCAGGGGAAGTTTAGGCTGGAGGTGAGGAGAAAGTTCTTCACCGAGAGAGTGATTTGCCATTGGAATGTGCTGCCCAGGGAGGTGGTGAAGTCATCATCCCTGGAAGTGTTCAAGAGGGGACTGGACATGGCACTTGGTGCCATGGTCTAGTCGTGGGGTCTGTGGTGACAGGTTGGACTCGATGATCTTCAAGGTCTCTTCCAATCTTAGCGATACTGTGATACTGTGATACTGTGAAAAGGAGGGGAAACTATGCTGCTCCCTGGCTCCATCTGTCAGCTCTGCAGGCCAGCTGTCTGGAAGACATTCTGTGCTACCAGTAAAAATTGAGGCAAAGAAGGTGTTAAGCACATCTGCCTTTTCCTCATCCTTTGTTACAACGTTCCCCTCCATGTCCACCAAGGAGTGGAGGTTGTCCTTGCCCCTCCTCTTGCTATTAATATATTTATAGAAGGACTTTTTGTTGTTCTTCACAGCAGAGGCCAGTCTGAGCTCCAAACGTGATTTTGCCTCCCTAATTTTCTTTCTACATGACCTAGCAACATCCTTAAACATTCCATGGGTTGCCTTCCTTTTCTTCCAAAGATGATACACCCTCTTTTTTCCCCTTAGTTCTTTTAGAAGTTCATTGACCATCCAGGCTGGCTGTCTGCCCCGGCGGCTCATCTTCCGGCACATTGGTACAGTCTGTTCCTGCACCTTCAAGAATTCTTTCTTGAAGTAGGTCCAGCTCTCCTGGACCCCTTGTTTTTAAGGGCTGTTTCCCAAGGAACCTTCTGAGTTAGTTCCTTGACACAGAAATACTAGGGGGGAGAAGGCTGTTAAAGTGCCTAAGGGTCTGCAGTATCTGCCCTGTGAGAAAGGCTGAGAGAGCTGAGATTATTTAGCCCAGAGAACAGAAGACTGAAGGGATTTTATCAGTGTGTATAAACATCTGAAGGGTGGGGGCAAAGACAACAAATACAGACTCTTTTCAGTGGTGCCAAATGACAGGACCAGAATCAATGGGTACAAATTGAAGCAGGGGAGGTGCCACGTGAACATTAGAAAATAGAGTTTTGGTGACATTTTCTCTGAGAAATCAGAGACTATCAATAAAATTTATCACTTTCGTTGTGAGCTATGGAGAAGCATCAGATGTCTTAATCATGCTGAAGTCTTACTCTACCTGTAATATTTTTTCTTGAGATATTTCAGTGGCAATGTTAGTAGAACATAGAGGAAACTTGAAATTGAGTTATACAGTTCAAGATTATTATTTTTTTCCAAGAATAAAATCAGAAAAATTATATAAATCTGGAAATAATTTTACTGCAAGGGTGACTGAGCAATGCCATGGGATGCTCAGAGATTCTTCGATGTATTCAAAACAATCTGGACATGCTTATGGGCAGCCATGATCCTGACTGTCCAGAGAAGGTTAGACCAGATGACCTCCAGAGGTCCCTTCCAACCTCAAGCATTCCATGATTCTATGAATTCAGAATCTGTAGCTGAGCAGAGGACTTCTGACAACTCAGAAAGAGTATCCTGCACTCACTGTTGGTGAGGCTACACCTTGAGTACTGTGTTCAGTTTTGGGCACCACAGTACAGGAAGGACATGGAGGCACAGAGAAGGGCTACTAAGCCATTGAAGGGTCTGGAGAACAAGACCTATGAAGAGCGGCTGAGGGAACTAGGGCTGTTTAGTCTACAAGAAAGGAGTTGGTTTCCACAACTACCTGAAAGGAGGTTGTGGAGAGGCAGGCACTGATCTCTTGTCACAAGTAACTATTGGTAGAATGCAAAAGAATGGCCTCAAGATGCACCACGGGAGATTTAGACTGGACATTAGGGGCAGAGGGGGGCAGGAATTAATGAAGAGGGTTGTGAGGCACTGGAATGGGCTTCCCAGGGAGGTGGTTGAAGTGCTATCCCTGGACATGTTTAAAAGCCACATAAATCTGGTGCCTGGGGACATGGTGTACAGACAGACTTCCTTGAGTGGGTGCAATGGTTGGATTTGATGATCCCAGATTTCCTTTCCAGTTCTATGATTCTATGAATCGATTATTTTCCTCCTTATTTTGAAGTAATATTAAAAATAGCTGTCATTCAGGATAGAATTTGAAGATTGCATGGAGAAGACTAGCTGCATGACACAAAAGCATTTCTTGTTTGGCCTTGAAATGCATGAAATTAGCAACACCTTATTTTCAAAATACTGAAATTATGCACAATTACTTGAAGAAGCTTGTAAGCAAAATGATGGTTACTCTACAATTTTACTGATTTAGTATCATTTTATGTCATAAGAAGTATGTTTCTTCTAGTAGGAAGGTAAAGATACTCTCATTAGAGACAAGGACTTTTACATGCAATGGAATCAAAACCCCAAAAGACCTTCATTTTCTTAGAGATACAGAAGTTTAAAGGAACAAATAGCATTTAAGAGAAGGCGGGTAAGTACTGTGAAGTAGGTGGACAACTTTGAGCAGTAGAATAGAGAAGCGTTTTCAGTGAGTATACTGAACTTCCATACAACCATTGCCCAGCATAGCCATGCATAAAACTGATGGCTGTGACACTTCCATTGTGAGTCAGTCTAGTGTATTATCCTGCCTGTCATTTATGGGATGCATAATAACAGACTACAAGAAGCTTATTTAGTGAGATATGCTACTTTAGGCTGAAGATCTTTTAAACTGTAAACATCAAAGTTTTCCAGTTTTCAAGAAATGAATAAGGATTTTAAGTTATGAAAAAAAAAAAAAAGTCAAGCTATCCTTCATAGATGCTGAAAGTGGGATTTTTCTCTTGAAATTAAAATACGGTGTTTGTAGTATACTTCATATTGAGATTGATTTCAGTAATTAAGTTCTTTATTCTGTCTGTATGGAGGTTAGAATAGACCACTAATATATGCTTTCCTGTGAGTTTATGCTTGTAATGAAAGCAAGTTTTGGCTGTTGTTATAATGTTTACTTACAGTAAAAGCTATTCACAGAACTTGTTATTCATCCTGATTATTTTGATATGAAATATGTTGTTTCAAATAGTTTTAGCTATAGTAGATGTCTAAAAAGCTGATGCCTGATCTAGTTCATTAAGCTGTAGTGCTACATTTATCCATATTTTCCTTGCACTTAGAAAGTGCTACTATAGAAACTCAGATCCAGTGTTTGCCTCTAATATAGAGTTAATCAATAATCCAGGCTTACTGGCTGTTGAAGATTTAGTTAATAGATGTATTTCCATAAAAGGCAAAATGAGAACAAAAACAACAACTAAATAAAAACAAACATTATTTTTGCCTTAACCTTCAGGTTTTGTGTTCTGCATTCCACTGGGTTTTTTGGGCTTTGGGGTTTGTTGGGTTTTTGTTTTGTCTTGTAGGATTTTTTTTTTTCTTTATTTTGTTTTAGGTTTGGTTTGGTTTGGTTTATTTGTTTTCAGACTGAGGAAGGTAGGGGAATTTACACATTAAATTCATCTTGGTTTAGATGTGAGTATTGAAGCAGATATCTGTGCTGTCCTTAGCATGCATTTTGGATGAATCTTACAGAGAAGATACATTCTAGGTATATTCCTAGTGCCTGAACAGCTAATGGATGTTCATTTCAAAGTAAAGTTGGTTTGAAATTTTTATGGCGTGGACCAGCTGTTTCACTATGCAAGCCCAGTACTATTTACAGAATCACAGAACCACCAAGGTTGGAAGAGACCTCAAAGATCATCAAGTCCAACCTATCACCACAGACCTCATGACTAAACCACCAAGTGCCACGTCCAATCCCCTCTTGAACACCTCCAGAGCATTATTTGTTAATGTAGACATATCCACTGAATCCAGTGTCATTAGGGCACACAGAGTGACTGTACATGAGCAGCACAGATGGTAAATGAATATAAATAAATTACACCACACTGTAAACATGTCAGACATTATGGATATCTACAGAATGCTCAATAGGTCTGGTCTGTACATACATAATGGAAACTCCTATGGATATTAAAAAACTGTCCAAACAGAGAAAACCTTGTGTACTTCTATTGAAGTCAAAGATTTTAGCTGGGGGCAAGAAACTTCCTTATCAGAGAAATGGAGATGTATAAATAAGTCTGCCAACTATTCATGAAGATTATGAAAGAGCTTTAAATAGAAGTCACATAATAACATGTCTCTATTTCTTTGAGGTATTTACAATTTCCTGCACATGAGAAAAGAACATAAATTTTGCAATAATATTAGTGATATCACCTTCTTAGCAAACTCTCGATACTCTAAGTTATAATAAATAGTGTAATGCTTGAAATCATTAAATGCAATATAAATGCAATATTAAACTGTGGTGTGTCAAAAGTCATGTATTATTATACAAAAAATCATGCCCATCAGAAAGAGTTTTCATACCGAACCTTATTTCTGAAAACCTGTGCAGATAATTACACTTGACTCATTCACTTCCCCTTATCGATAAGTTTTGGGTTTACTTGTGAAAAGGAAAATCTAGTTTAGCTGGTGCTAATTTACCTTAACAGAAACATAAACAGCTTTTATTTAAGTGGAAGATTGTGATTTCTCAATGACAGAGGTTTAAATGAATAGTTCCCATTTACATGATAAATTGACAGCCAGTGCTGCCTTACTTTGCAATATTGGTCTTGCATTATGCAAAGGCATGCTCCTACAAATTTTCCAATGTGAACACACCTGATATTCCCCCCCCTCCCCCCCTGGGATTACTTTTCTGATATTCATGTAAGCAGGAGTACAAGGTAATAATTGGCAAGTATGGTCCCTAATGCTGTTATAGTCTTTTGTATGTTTATTTTTTTCCCTCCTTATGCAAAGGTTTATCTTGGTTGCACATATGCAATTAATTATTCCAATCTCACAGATTTTAAATATTTTTAAATATGATAGTGGACATTTCTTCTAAAATATAAGAAAAATGCATAGAAAATAATCCGCATGAAAGGTGAATGTCTATTGTGGTTTTTTTTGTTTGGGTTGTTTTGTTGTTGTTGTTGTTGTTGTTGTTGTTGTTGTTGTGTTTTGGGGTTTTTTTTTATTACCAAGGTTGGAAGAGACCTCGAAGATCATCGAGTCGTCCAACCTGTAACCACAAACCTCACGACTAGACCATGGCACCAAGTGCCACATCCAGTCCCCGCTTGAACGCCTCCAGGGACGGCGACTCCACCACCTCCCCGGGCAGCCCATTCCAATGATGAATCACTCTCTCGGTGAAGAACTTTCTCCTCACCTCCAGCCTAAACTTCCCCTGGTGAAGCTTGAGACTGTGTCCCCTTGTTCTGGTGCTGGTTGCTAGGGAGAAGAGGCCAACCCCTTCCTGGCTACAACCACCCTTCAGGTAATTGTAGAGAGCAATGAGGTTGCCCCTGAGCCTCCTCTTCTCCAGGAGGATGCATATTGGATATGCATTTTCACAAAAGAATGGCACTTATAAACAGGGCAAGTGCCTAAAACCATAATTTTGGGTCAAAGGTTGAAAAGAAAAAGGATACTGTTTTATCATTGTAGTCAGTGCTAATAACTGATTTAAGTAAAAGGTTTTAGATTATTCTGGAAATCACAGGAGTAAGAAATGAGGTAGAATTTTTTACTGTGATAAAAGAAGTGTTTTTAGCTTATTAAAGAAGTACCTTAATTTTAACAAGACATATTTCCTGCATATATCACAAAGACAGTTCTTTCTTCCTCAGACTGTATTGTCCACTATGGGTGATTTTTTTAACTGTGATATGTTAACAGTTCAGAACTGAAAATGGAGTGAATGTGGAAATACATGTTACTGTACACAGCACAATTAGCTACTATTCTCAGTCTCTAACTTCTCTTGACTTTCCCAAGCATTTGGTAAACTAGGCAATGTGTTTTTCTCTGTGAATTTCATCAAAGTAAAACAACATTTTAGAACATAATTCGATCAGGACAAAGACTTTGTCTTAAAAGTGAATGTAACTTCCTACATGAAAGGAAAGAATGAGAGTTTAGATCTATAGATACGAACTATGGGCTTGAAGGACACTAAAATATTGGGGTTTGGTTTGTTCTTTTGTAGGTTCTCCCCACTCCACCCCACACAGTACAGATGTAGTCAAAGAGTTCATAAAAGCCATAGTTTAGAGCTCTACATTGATTTTGTGATGGATTTTCAGACAGTTCATAAGAGGGAGATGAAAGTCATAGAAATGACCAATAAAACTGAGATATTCCCAGTTAAAGGGAGAGAGAAAGTAACAGCAATGGAACAAGCCAGCATTATGAGATCAGTGTATAACTAGCAGTGCATCTCTAATTCCTACTCATCTCAGACCTTCAGAGTAAGCTACTTGCAAATAATTATAGAATAGGACTTGTTGTAGCTGGGATTTGAGAAAGCTTTTCAAACAAAAACCCTATTGTGAACTATGAAATATGTGAAATAAACCCAGAGAAACTCACTATGAACTGAGATGCGGCCTCACCAGGGCATAAGAGAGGGGGAAGAGAAGTCTGTTGACAACCACACCCCTTCTAATACACCCTCCTAATATGTCGGGAGAGAAATGCATTAAGCATACTGAATACATTATAACATATTCTTTTTAGCTGTCAAAATTTTTATAGATAATAGAGTGACATACTGTATTATGAAGAAAAAAAAAGAGAAATAATTCTAACTTACTTATTTCTTTGATATAATTATAGTACATGATTAGTACAATACTAATACCTATACTTCTATACATACACCTAGCATGAGACAGTTGCCTTCTACACTTACTAACCTGAAAAAGTAAGTAGTTGTAGCATGGAAACTGATTTAATTTTCTATTTGAAACAGATCATATTATCTGCATCTTTCAAGTAATTATTTATTGTGATGGGTTGAGGCAGCCCCCTCCCCACCACGGGCAAAATAAAACAACTCAGACAAACGGATTGCAAAAGTGATGGAAAGTTTAAATGAAAAGCAGTGAATCTTTACAGAAAACCAAAAGCAGAGTGACAAAAGAAATCCCCAAAACAGTCCCAAGAAGATCCCATCCCCACCTGGGGATACATCCAAGACCCCCAGGGCTCCTTCTTCCCCCTCCCCACTGCTAGGCTAGTCTCAGCTGGCCAGATCTGAGACTGCCCATCCCCCCATGGCCTTGGGCCTAGCCAGGCCCATGGCCGGGAGACAACATCTCCCCCATTACCGGGTGGCGGCGAGGAAGAAAGAGGAGGTGCTTAGGCCTCGCACTGGATCTTATAGTGGTGCAGAGAATTCTGGTAGAAATACCCAATTTCCTGTGTCCACCCACTGGGCTGGACCTCTGGACACAGGAAGCAGGGGGGCACCCAGCCCAAACTGCAACATTTATCTTCATTACGAAAAAAAGAATCCATGTGTTATAAAAGAAATCTCCCTAAAAATTGTATTTTATTTTGTAAAGTAAGGCTACTTTTGGTTTATACCCAAAGATTTTATTTATCATGTTTCATATTATAATTCTGAGAAATGTGATGGTATTATGCTGTTGGCATATGTATCAGAATCTGAGCAAAGTGAACTGAATAAATGTAAGGCTAAAATATGTTTCCAGTTTTGCTACTTCAGAGTTACAGATTTTGTAACATTAGGTCATAGCTTCCAGTACAGACAGCATGTCATTGCATTCTAAATTAGATAGTCAGGATAAGCAGAATGGAATAAGCATTTGTAAATGATTCCTCATCTCATATAGGGAGCGTAAGGAAGCAGCTGACACTGCATACTGGCATTTTAGGCAGGTAAAATTAGATGACTCTGCTCACGGAGGACCTAATTCTGCAGAATTATACCAGTGTGACTCCATGTACGAAGATGAAAGCTTAGATAATACAGAAATCCTCTTACAATTGTTTATATGGGAGCAATTGTTTAAATTGTTTAAATTGTTTATTTGGGAGCAGATGTTGGTCAGTTAGAGGGTAGGAGGGCTCTGCAGAGGGACCTCGACTGACTGGACAGATGGGCGGACTCCAATGGGATGACATTCAACAAGTCCAAGTGCCAGGTGCTGCACTTTGGCCACAACAACCCCATGCAGAGCTACAGGCTGGGGTCGGAGTGGCTGGAGAGCTCCCAAACAGAGAGGGACCTGGGGGTGCTGATCGACAGCTGCCTGAACATGAGCCAGCAGTGTGCCCAGGTGGCTAAGAAGGCCAACGGCATCCTGGCCTGCATTAGGAATGGTGTGGCCAGCAGGAGCAGGGAGGTCATTGTGCCCCTGTACTCTGTTCCGGTTAGGCCACACCTTGAGTCCTGTGTCCAGTTCTGGGCCCCTCAGTTGAAGAAGGACATTGAGACAGTTGAATGTGCCCAGAGAAGGGCAACAAAGCTGGTGAGAGGCCTTGAGCACAAGCCCTATGAGGAGAGGCTGAGGGAGCTGGGGTTGTTTAGCCTGGAGAAGAGGAGGCTCAGGGGCGACCACATTGCTCTCTACAACTACCTGAAAGGTGGTTGTAGCCAGGAAGGGGTTGGCCTCTTCTCCTTAGCAACCAGCACCAGAACAAGGGGACACAGTCTCAGGCTGCAACAGGGGAAGTTTAGGCTGGAGGTGAGGAGAAAGTTCTTCACCGAGAGAGTGATTCGCCATTGGAATGGGCTGCCCGGGAGGTGGTGGAGTCACCGTCCCTGGAGGTGTTCAAGAGGGGATTGGACATGGCACTTGGTGCCATGGTCTAGTTGTGGGGTCTGTGGTTACAGGTTGGATTCGATGATCTTCGAGGTCTCTTCCAACCTTAGCGATACTGTGATATTGTGATATATTGGGGGATTTAAGTGAATACTTTTATAAATAAACTATGTATATGTGCATGATACACATACATATACACTCATATATACACATATATAGATATTATATATAAAATACAATACAATACAATATAATACACCAGGTTGAAAGAGACCTTCAAGATCATCACGTCCAACCCATCAACCAATCCAACCCACCTAAACAACTAAACCATGCAATCAAGCACCCCATCAAGCCTCTTCCTGAACACCTCCAATGAAGGTGACTCCACTGTGACTGGTTTAGGCTGTGCCTTTAAGAAAGGGACACTCTCTGAACACTCTGGCTGAATATTTTGGTATATAAATGAAAACAAGAGATATGCTAATCCAATTTCATTGGTGGAACCCGGCTGTAGGTTCTGGCTTAGTCTTTCAGTCGGGGGGGGCAGTCAGTCGTCTTCTTCTTCCCCCTGTACTGTGAGCTGGCCTGCTTTTCTCTCTGAAGCAACAGCTTGCTACGCAGGAACGATTCTTGCTAACCAGATAAGAGAAAACTAACTTTTGCATTCGCTTTGAGCTTTAACAAAGTTTTCCCCTTTTAATTACCTTCCTTTCTCTCTCTCTCTAACCCTTTTGGGAAAAAGGGGAGGTAGGGAGGGAGAAGGGAGGGACAGGCCGAACCCCCCTGGCCGCAGGGGGGGGGTTGGGGAAAGGTTTCCTGTATTACATACATTGCTGTATATTTCTGTATATATTGTAAATATCGTATGTTTTTGTACATATTCATTGCATTCCATATCTGCTTGTAAAATACAGCTTTCATCTGCTTCTCTGGCTGAGTTAGCTGTGGAATTCTTTTGTGTGTGGGGGGAACCTTCCTACTCCACCACACTCCACCACCTCCACGGGCAGTCCATTCCAATGGGCAATCACTCTCTCTGTGTAGAACTTCTTCCTAACATCCAGCCTAAACCTGCCCTGGTGCAGCCTGAGACTGTGTCCTCTTGTTCTGGTGCTGGCTGCCTGGGAGAAGAGACCAACCTCTGCCTGGCTACAACCTCCCTTCAGGTAGTTGTAGAGAGATATGTATAGTATATGGACATAAAGTATATAGTTTTGTATACATATATAAAATATATACACAGCTACTATATATGTATGTAAGCATATAATACATATACATTACACACTCACATATACTTATGGATATAGATAAATAAACCCCAGGAAATAGTTCTACCATTCTCAGTCAACAACTAGACTTTTTTTGGACACAGCTATCTTCTGATTTGAACTGCGTTTTCACCAGTTTCATTAAGTAAGATAATTAATGAATTATGTTTTTTAGAATAACTAATGAACAAAGCCAGGTGTTGTAGGAATGCATGCGTTTTCTATTTCAGATGTACAAAAATCTAGGACTTGTTTATTGAATTTCACTAGCATATTCTCAACATAGGACCCCAGAGAATAGGTAATATTATTTTGTAATGGGGGATAGACTTCACTGAAGTATATAGCATCTTTACTCCTTAAGAGAGCTTTCCCTGGAGATATTTCTCAAGTGTGTCCACAGTCTCTTTAAACTCATTCCTTTACATTTCTGTAACTCACAAAAGTGGAAGTAATGTAATTTGTAAAATTCTAACCAGCACTGGTATGTTTAATGAACTGATTTGTTTAATGAGATGGAATAGTTCAAGATTGTTAGTTTCAGTTTTTATATCAAATCAAATTGATGTAGGCATATACTTTATCCTATCCTATTAGTTTCTATTTATTTTTATTGTAGGTAGTTTAATATTTGAATGGACAGTAAAATTCTGAACGATGTCTTCCTTTCAGAATGCATGTTTAGTTCTCCTCACACACAGGAGTGTGCATTACACTCACTATCCTGTTTGATACTCAGTCGGGTCATTTAGTGTTCATCAAAATTTGGGAATGGAAAAATAATTCTACATGTGTTAGCATAGACATAATTATCGAAGTTTCAGGAAACAGATGTGCTAGAACTTATGTCCTATGAAAAATCATCAATATCAGCTAATCTGTGCAGCCATATGTTGTTTGTGCTTCACTGACCTCAGTAAAACGCACAAGGGTTTCCTATCACTGTATAACCTGTAGGGGCTAAGGTAAAACTCTCTCCCCCAGGTTTAAGCAACAGCTTCCTAATTCATGAAACAGCAGGCTGCACAACATCTAACATATGGATTTTGTCTTAATTTAATGCAGAACTACAGTGAAGGCAAGAGGAAAGGTTTACAGCTTTGGAAAAAGAGCAGTCAAGAAGGAATATTAAAATGTATTTTAAAGGAAATTCCTAGCTAAGGTGGTTGAATAGAATAGATATTCAAATAAGGGAGTCATAGAATCATTAAGGTTGGAAGAGACCTCTAAGGTCACGAAGTCCAGTCACCAGACCAACACCACCATGCATGCTAAACCATGTTCTGAAGTTCTTTTAGCACTTCCAGGGATGTTGAGTCCACTGCTTCCCTGGGAAGACTGTTCTAATGCCTGACCACTCTTTCAGTAAAGAAAATTTTCCTAATATCCAATCTAAACCTCCCCTGGCACAACTTGAAGCCATTTCCTCTTGTCCTATTGTTAGTTATTCGGGAAAGACTGACCCACACTTGACTATGGCCTTCTTCATATTTCAAAATGTAAGTCTAAGTACACTTGCACAGTTTCAAATCCAAATCAGTGACAAAATCAAATCAGGATCCTCAATTCCATGAAGAAGCAACAATGACAGCAAGGATCCTGGGCTGTATATTGCCTCAATCACCCAAAGGACTATATTAGAGCCTAAAACATCATCTTCTGTGTAAGTTCAAATGCATCTCAAGACTATAATGGAGTATTTGCCCATGAAGAAGAGAGGCCTTCAGTCTGAAGTCCATGTAATACTGTAATTTTGACATTTGAGATATAGATTCATTTAAAAACCACATTGTACCCTTTTTTGCCTTATTTGCCACTAGACAAATTTTCATATAACTACTGAGCAATAATCAGAAAAGTAATTTTGTGTTTATTAGAGAGTGCTCTTCGTAGGATCAAAAAGTTCTAATGTGGTCTGTAAAGATGACAAATTTTGGTTTTGAAATAAATTCAACTGTAAATTTTGGTCTTTACCTGTTCTGCTGATATCTATAGAACAAACCAGTTCTTTCTTTCTTTGGGATTTTGTTTTCCTCAGAAAAGAAAAAAAGATTAAAAAAAAATTCTCCTGCAATGATCTTTTTCTCAGTTTCCAGATATGTTGCTCATAATTACATATAAGGTATAAAGACTGACTGGCCACATATTCAAATACCTCATTAACATCTCTATCACAATTGTATGCAAAGTACTTTAGAAATTTGATAATCATTAAAGGTGATAAACCCCAATGTAACCAACAGGCCCTTAAAATGGTAGAAATATCAGGATCCTTAAATGAAAGATAGAAGCTGTTGCAGTTTGGGCTGGGTGTCCCTCTGCTTCCTGTGTCCAGAGGTCCAGCCCAGTGGGTGGACACAGGAAATTGGGTATTTCTACCAGAATCCTCTGCACCACTATAAGATCCAGTGCGAGGCCTAAGCACCTCCTCTTTCTTCCTCGCCGCCACCCGGTAATGGGGGAGATGTTGTCTCCCGGCCATGGGCCTGGCTAGGCCCAAGGCCATGGGGGGATGGGCAGTCTCAGATCTGGCCAGCTGAGACTAGCCTAGCAGTGGGGAGGGGGAAGAAGGAGCCCTGGGGGTCTTGGATGTATCCCCAGGTGGGGATGGGATCTTCTTGGGACTGTTTTGGGATTTCTTTTGTCACTCTGCTTTTGGTTTTCTGTAAACATTCACCGCTTTTCCTTTAAACTTTCCATCACTTTTGCAATCCGTTTTGTCTGAGTTGATTTTATTCTGCCCGTGGTGGGGAGAGGGGGCTGCCTCAACCCATCACAGAAGCAAACCAGTCTTAGCCTACACCATAATCATTGGTGTGCATTAAATCTTTGTGGCAGTTTAGGTGGTGTGCCTCCTGTTACTGCCACATAAGTTACACCTCCAGTGTCTAGAGTCCAACCCAGTAGGTGGACACAGGAAACAGCGTATTTCTACCCATAAATCCTGCACCCTATGAATCTGTCTGCAAAGTCATACTTTTCCTCTTTCTTCCCTCTCTCCTCCAGTGGAAGATGCTCCCTATCAGGTAAATGATGGGGGAGTATTTCAGGCCTCTTAGGCCAGTTTATGCCTAATGCCAAAAGAAGAAGTGAGGATGCAGTTTCAGACCTGGCCAGCCTGAGACTAGCCTAGCAGTGGGCGGGAAGAAAAAGCCCTGGGGGTTTTGGGTGGATGCACAGTGAAGTGCTGGGGGACCTTTGGGTATGGTGTAAGAGACTCTGCTTTGGGATATCTTTGCCACTATGCTTTGTAGTTTCTGTGAAATACCAATTGCTTTTCCATTTAAACTTTCCATCACTATACAATGCATTTGTGAGAGTGTCATTCTTTTGTCCCTCTTGGGGCAATAGAGCATCTGTCCAGGCTTAAACCAGGACAATTGTGTAGGCTGAAGAAAATACAGTATAATAACATACTTTCTGATGTCACTTTGAAATCTAAAGAAAGGAGCAAAAAGGTCTGTACCCAGGCTATTGCTCTATTCAAAATACAGTCAACTTTAGTCCAAACTCTTAACTTCATAGTAATGTTATTTTAGAGAGGATAGTGACTACATCATGAATACTAAAAAAAAAAAAAAAATATCATATTGATGTAGGAAAGTATACCTAAAACAAAAAAACAATTTTTTTTCTTCTAATCAAATGAGAGTTGTGCAACATTTTCTAATTACGACTGATCATAAGTTCAGTTACCAAAATGTCAAGCTCTTTCTGTCTATCAGCAAAACATTCCTAGTGAGAAATCCTTAATTTTGAAATACATTCTTCCTTCTGTTTGAGAGCAGTTATTGAATTTAGTGATTCATAAACACTTTGTATAAGATTTGGTTGAACCAGGTTTTCACTTTACTTATGAAATGCCTACTTTTAATATTTGTTTGGGATGATGTGCATCGCCAGGTAGTTTGTTTAGCTATTGCATAATCAGTACCAAGTTTAGCTATCTCATACCTTATTACTACTGTTAGTAATAACAACAACAAGAATAATAAAAATAAATAACAAGTAATGCTTGTACTCATTTGGGTAGAAAAAGAAGGCATACTCAAAATTCACTAACATCACTTCAGAATGTGCTACTTTTTTTGGTCTATTCCATATGTTTAAAAAAAATAGTGGGCTAAATGTTTTGCTTTTATTAGCTTTGGCTAACACAGTCTGAATTACAGAGTAAAACCTCCTGGAAGCTATTTCAAAATGCACAAGTGATGTGGACCATTCAGAAGAAATTTACCATGGGGGCAAGGACAACCTCTACTCCTTGGTGGACATGGAGGGGAATGTAGTAACAAAAGATAAGGAAAAGGCAGAGGTACTTAACAACTTCTTTGCCTCAACTTTTAATAGCAGGACAGAATGTCTTTCAGACAGCTGGCCTCCAGAGCTGGCAGATGGAGTCAGGGAGCAGCATAGTTTTCCTCTGTGTTCCAGGAGGAGATAATTAGAGATCTTCTCAGCCACTTGGATCCCCACAAGTCCATGGGACCAGACGGGATCCATCCTAGGGTGCTGAGAGAGCTGGCAGATGAGCTGGCCAGGCTTCCCTCCAAGATTTTTCAGCAGTCCTGGCACACTGGAGAGGCCCCAGAAGATTGGAAGCTGGACAGCGTGGTGCCCATCCACAAGAAGGGCCGGTTGGATGAGCCAGAGAATTATAGGCCTGTCAGCCTGACCTCAGTGCCAGGCAAGATTATGGAACAGGTCATTTTGAGTGCAATCACACAGCACTTACAAGATGGCCAAGGGATCAGGCTTAGCTAGCATGGATTTAGGAAGGGCAGATCCTGCCTCACCAACCTGATCTCCTCCTATGATCAGGTGACCTGCCTGGTGGATGTGGGGAAGGCTGTGGAAGTAGTCTACCCGGACTTCAGCAAGGCTTTTGACACAGTCCCCCACAGCAAACTCCTGGCCAAGCTGGCAGCCCATGGCTTGGACAGGAGCACACTGCGTTGGGTTAGGAAGTGGTTGGAGGGCCGAGTCCAGAGAGTGGTGGTGAATGGTGCCACTTCTAGCTGGCAGCCAGTCACTAGTGGTGTGCCCCAAGGATCAGTGCTGGGCCCCATGCTCTTTAGCATCTTTATTGATGATCTGGATGAGGGCATTGAGTCCATCATCAGTAAGTTTGTGGATGACACCAAGCTGGGGGCAGGAGTTGATCTGCTGGAGGGTAGAGAGGCTTTGCAGAGGGACCTCGACAGGCTGGACAGATAGGCAGAATCCAGCGGCATGAGATTGAACACATCCAAGTGTTGGGTTCTGAACATTGGCCACAACAACCCCATGCAGTGCTACAGGCTGGGGTCAGAGTGGCTGGAGAGCAGCCAGGCAGAGAGCGACCTGGGGGTGCTGGTCGATAGTAGGCTGAACATGAGCCAGCAGTGTGCCCAGGCAGCCAAGAGGGCCAATGGCATCCTGGCCTGCATCAGGAACAGTGTGGCCAGCAGGAACAGGGAGGTCATTCTGCCCCTGTCCTCAGCACTGGTTTGGCCATACCTTGACTCCTGTGTCCAGTTCTGGACCCCTCAGTTTAGGAAAGATGTTGACTTGCTGGAACATGTCCAGAGAAGGGCAACAAGGTTGGTGAGGGGTTTGGAACACAAGCCCTATGAGGAGAGGCTGAGGGAGCTGGGGTTGCTTAGCCTGGAGAAGAGGAGACTTGCTGGAACATGTCCAGAGAAGGGCAACAAGGTTGGTGAGGGGTTTGGAACACAAGCCCTATGAGGAGAGGCTGAGGGAGCTGGGGTTGCTTAGCCTGGAGAAGAGGAGACTGAGGGGTGACCTTATTGCTCTCTACAACTACCTGAAGGGAGGTTGTAGACAGGCAGAGGTTCATCTCCTCTCCCAGGCAACCAGTACCAGAACAAGAGGACACAGTCTCAAGTTGCATCAGGGCAGGTTTAGTCTGGATGTTAGGAAGAAGTTCTGCACAGAGAGAGTGATTGCCCATTGGAATGGGCTGCCCGTGGAGGTGGTGGAGTCACCTTCATTGGAGGTGTTCAGGAGGAGACTTGATAGGGTGTTTGGCTGCATGGTTTAGTTGATTAGGTGGGTTGGATAATGGGCTGGACGTGATGATCTTGAAGGTATCTTCCAACCTGGTCTATTCTATTCTATTCTATTCTATTCTATTCTATTCTATTCTATTCTATTCTATTCTATTCTATTCTATTCTAAATCATAATTAAAAAACTTTACTGACGACTGTGGATGATGCAGTCTGTAGTCTATAGTCTGTAAGGTAAACTTGGAAGTAGTGTCCCAACAGCAAAATTAATATAGCCCATCAACCACTTTGGAGTTGAATATAATGTAGTAAAGGAACATTGCCTGAAAATGGTGCTCTCTTTTATAGTTAATTGTGAGTCCACAAGCTTTTTAAATTTATTAAGGACATAAATCTACTTTATACACAATGTCTTTATACACAATGCAAAGTACTTAATTAACTAGTATTCCTCACTTCAGTAAGCCTCTGCTTGTAAAGAAGCGAATTAATTCTGTATCTGTAATATTCAGATAATAATCATATTCCAAGGTTTAATACATTAAATATATGTAAGTTCCCTAATAATAACCTCCCAAAATTCTATAATTCACATATTTTGGTGAAGAGCAATATGTATATATGTAAATTTAAAGCCATTTAAAAATTCACAGCTGTGAAAATACATCTGCCTTTCTATAAGAAGCATTCTCCAAACACTTATCAATGAAAGAAATGAGGTCCATATTTATAGTGATCAAAAGCTCTCTGGAGATCTGAAATATTTCACTAATATGTATCAAAGCATGAAGTGATTACTAATTCAAATGGAGACAGCACTTCTCTTTCTTTACTGGCTTCCTGCTAGACTGTTCTTCTGTGAATTCTGTTGGCTTCACGTGTATAAACGCTTTTCAGTGTGGAGAAGAGAAGGCTCAGGGGGATCTTGGCAATGTGTATAAAAGCCTAATGGTAGGGAAAATAAAGATGCAGTGCATTAGGACAGAAGAAGAAACAATGGGCACAAATTAAACCACATGAAATTCCATCTTAATACAAGGGAAACTTTCTTGTGGTGACAGAGGTCAAACAAAAGAACAGGTTGGCCAGAGAGGGAGTGGAGTCTCAGTTCATGGAGGTACCCACTACCCAACTGGGAAATTTTCTGTAGGTGATCCTGCCTGAGCAGCAGAGTTAGTCCAGGTGATCTCAGGAGTTCCATTCCAACCTCAACCATCTTGTGATTCTGTGGATCTAATGTTTTAAAATGAATATGAGTACAACATACTTGGTGGAGGGAAAGTGAAAGATGGTAAAAACTGATTTAGTTTTTATATCAAATTGATAAGTTGCAACATGATAAAATATGAATATGATTTCTTAAATATAAAAAATTAATTTCCTGAGACAATTTGATTCAGGTTCATTTGCCCAGTTGATGGTAGGTTAATTACACACAATAGAAGGCTAATAAATACCAGAATAATGGTGTAGAACAACCAGAACTTGGAATACAGAGGAACAAACTGGAAATTCCCTATACACACAAAACTGTCCTCGGGTGGCACAGATGGACCACCTCAAATTCACAACAGAGCTAATCAACAGGTAATCAAGTTATAAACCTCAGAAATGACCAGGTAAATTAGTGTAAGTTGCTCACAAACCGCCGAGCTGTTAACTACGAAACCCTTTGCTGAATGAACCGATGTTCTGAGTTTGTAATTATAGTCCAAGAAGCAGTATCCAAAATTAGAGGAAGTGAGAGAGAGCACACTGCTGTGGTGGAGGTCCAACTCAACCACTACGATGCTAAGACAAAAGAAAATAATTGCCCTGAAGACAGGAGCAAGTAGGTGCTTGTCGCTGCCTTGAATCCCATTAATGAATGGGGTGGGGAGATGTGGTGGGTTGAAGGGCTGATCCTCCCACCATGGGCAAAAAATGAGACTCAGAGAAATGGATTGCAAAAGTGGTGGAAAGTTTAAATGGAAAAGCAGTGAAAATTGTACAGAGAACCACAAGCACAGTGACAAAAGAGAGATCCTAAAGCATACCCAAAGGCATCCCATCCCCACCAGAGGGTACACCTAAGACCCTCAGGGCTCTTTCTTCCCCCCTCCTCCACTGCTAATCTCAGCTGGCTAGATCTGAGATTGCCCTTCCCCCTGGGTCATGCCCAAGAAGCTACAAGATAGCTCCCCCATTACCAGATAGCAATGAGGGAAGAAAGAGGAAGTGCAGGACCCTCGCTGATGGTATTATAAGGGAGTAGGGCATTATGGGATGAAACACGTAGCTTCCCGTGTCCACCCACTGGGCTGGACCCTCTGGACACTGCAGATGTGGCTTGTGTAGTGGCATCAGGGGGGCACCCAGCCTGAACCACCACACACCACCCCTTATTTCATACCATAATTCCTGCACCCAAAACATATAATCAAATTAGATATCTTCTGATGACATTTCTAGCAAAGTCTGTCTTCATCTGGGCGTCCTTCCAAACAGTCTCTCATTCAGGCTCAAGTATCAGTCCATTCCAGTTCTTCTTCCTCATGTAACTTGTCATTTTAGCTGTCTGGTCTTTTTTCATATGTCTCCTTCAATGTTGCATCAGTCACCATTATTTTTGTTTAATCTTTCCTTGTAAAGTAAAGATGAAACAAAAAGCTCAGCTGTTGAACAATTTTAGTGACAGCTGTCATGGTTGTGGAGCTATTGTATATAGGCCTTGGGAATGATGAAGTGACTGGACCTATGCTCCAGAGCATGAAGCTAATCTCATCTTGCTTCTCAATTACTTAAGTTTTATCTGTGTCTTCAGCATAGGTGCTGTGCGCAATTTCTACTCTACACAGGCTTTTTAATCCTTCACACCATTTTGCATAATATTCATGCTAAACATTCATAGCTAGCTTATTTATCCAGTCTATATCCTTCTTATCTTTTCCTTCTTTCTCATCTCCTATTTTTCATTAAATCCATTTTTAAAGTACAGTTGTGTTTCCACTGAAGGACTTAACATATTTCTAGCTACCATAAAGCATTAAACAATAAGGGCTTTTTATTATACAGAATGAAACTCTGAGATTTTTTTATCTTCACACGTAGGCAGAAGTGTTAACACTAGAGGATATTAGCACTCATGTCTATGTCAGAGATATTACTATAAAAATTCTCAGAATTTATAATGTCTGTCTATTGTAAAGCCTCTAATTCCCACATGAAAGTAAGAAATAGCAGCATCTTGAAAACAATAAAAGGAATCAATGCATAATCCAAATGATAGTTCTAATCTGAGGAATGAGAGTGATTAATTTGAGAACAAAGTCAAAGACATTTCTTAGTGAAGAAACTCCACCATGACGAGAAAGGGAACACAAAATGTTTCTTCCTAATGAATGCATATTTTGTAAAGACTCATATTTTGTACAGCCCACACTGTCTGGTGCTTTTCAGGCCACACCTGGGCTATTGAGCTCAGTTCTGGTCATCCACAGACAGGATGGAGAAGATCCAGAGAAGGACTAAAAATATGATCAAATCAGAGAATCACAGAATATTAGAGCTTATATTTCACTTCACTTCTACTTTTTAAGTCTAACATTTATTACCATCTGTAGAAGCTTCATAGATACTGCTTATTCTTAGAACTAAACATAGCCTCACACCTATTCCCCTCTGTCCCCTCAGTTTCTTTTGCAACAGATTTTGCTATGAGAAAAAGTTAATTTTAATGCTCTCTGCTGGTATCTTCTCACTGATGCTGCGATTTTTGCTTTAATTTAACATCCTCTTTAAATCAGTGTAGCACTGGGGTATGTGAGGGAAATCTGGTAACACGAATTGTGTTCATTCTGTTGAAGAGATTGGTTCTTTCATCTGAGTTAACTAGGCTTCATTCTACACATCTCCAATAAAGTCTCCTACTGTCTGAATGTGTGGGGGAAGCTATTAAACATTACTTTTAGTATTTAAAAGTAGGCTTTTTCACCCTCTGGCATCAAAATGCATCAGCAGTGTCTGACCATTAAAATAAAATCGATGAAAAAGTGTTAGTATTTAAAGCATCTATAGCTTAATCTTGATGGGACTCAAGTGGTACTATTGACCTATGGTAATCTCAGGTATGTGCTAGTTTTCAAGAGGTCCATGGTACTTTTTCTAGCACCTCAGTATGAGGATTTTCAAAGACAGAAATAGATATATCCTTTTCTGGAACAAGTATCTCAAAGGTATAGAACACTATTCTTTCTTGCTTCTTCTGAAATATATTAAAGTAAAAGCTAAATATTCAGGAAGACAAACTTCTATTTACAAAATTTGAAGAGGAAGCCAATATATTTAACTCTGCAGTAACTTCTCTAGGAGAATTCAGTGGGTATTGAAAACCTGATTTCTGAGTACAGTGTTTTAAGCAGAAATAAAAAGGACTAAATGTGTATCTATGGAAATATAAAGGAATATACTGATTTGTACCTAGGTTTTAAACAAGCGTAATTAATCTGTAGTGTTTCAAGGCACTAGCTTTTTCTCTGGAAGGTTAGATTTAATAATAATCTTTCTATATTAAGAAAAAAAAAACCATAACATTATAATAAATTATAGTGAGTTGATAATAAAAAATAGGCAAATAAAGGCAACATGAAAAGAATTAGTTCTGGTACACTATTTTTCACTGTCTGTGACTAAACAAGTGCACCTTATAAGGTACATAGATACAACTATTCCGAACACTCCATTTATCTCTGATTTCAGAGAAATATCAAACAGTTTTCATGCCATTTATTAGATTATTAATGCAATTATTTGGCATTATTTTGCAAAAATCATCACATGTAAATGGAGAACATTTATTTTTCAGGAATGGTGAAAGCACTTTTCTCTATGTTTTTGACACTATCAGTTACAATAAAATACTCATAAATATACATATCTGTATTTAATTTCAAATCTCACTGATTTTTGGAAGTGATATCTTCAAAAGGGGTAATTCTTCAGATAAAAGCTGAAAAGTAGTTTTATTTTTGCAGCACAGAAGACTGCATCACTTCTGAGATTGTCATAGGGTTTGTTTTTTTTTCTAGTACTTCTTGAATAGCCTTTTTCATTGCTTCTCTCCAGACATCTGCAGGGGAAACTGAACTGGTAGCTGCTCAGTAGTAGGAATTTCTGACCCAGGTCTGATCTGACATGGAGGTCAAGCAGGCCCAGCTGCAGAAAGGGTTAAATTGTCTAGCAGTAAGAATGCCAGCGACTCCTGTAAAGGAATGACGTGATGAGAAAAGAAACATGCAGAGCATAGTATTGTAGTAGTCCTGGAAAGGAAATGATTAGGCCCCATTTGGTCAGGACATCCGGACTACAGGATGGTCCCAAAGTTAGGCTGAGATGTCTGCACAGACAGGCATGGGATTAGTGCTAACGCACATGTGTATAAAGAATCATCTTGGGACGCATATTTGCAGAATCCTTGAAGAACTACTTATGGTGGCAAGACTGTTCAATATATTGGTTTGGGTTTTTGGTTTTTTTTTTTTTTAAGAGAAACATATTAGGTGTCTAGGTTTATTAAAAAGTCATACAATTCTAGTAAAATCCCAGAATCATGGATTCATTCAGGTTGGAAAAGACCTTTGAGATCATCAAGTTCAACCATTAACCCTACCCTACATAGTTCATCCCTAAATCATATCCCCAGGTACCATATCCAAATGACCTTTAAATACATCTAGGGTGGGTGACTCAACCACGCCAATATCTGTTCACTCTTTCTGTGGTTTTCTTTTCTTCTAATGTCCAGTATAAACCTACCCTGTTGCACTCTGAGGCCATTGCCTCTTGTTCTATCACTAACACCTGTGAGAAGAGACCAGTACCAACCTCTCTACAATGTCCTTTCAGGTAATGTAGAGGTAATGAGGTCTCCCCAGTAGCCTCCTGCTCTTCAAACTGAACAGGCCCAGCTCCTTCAGTTGCTCTTCATAAGATTTATTCTCCAGGCCATTCATCATCTTTGTTGCCTTCCTCTGCACTCAGTCTAGAACTTCAGTATCTCTCGTGCATTGAGGTGACCAAAGCTGGACACAATCACTTCCCTACTCCTGCTGGACATAGCAGTTCTAATACAAGCCAGGATGCCATTGGATTTTTTGGCTACCTGGACACTCTTCTATCTCATATTCAGCTGTTTGTTTATTAGAATCCCTCAGATCCCTTTCTGCTAGACAGATTTTCAGACACACTTCCCTGAGCCTGTAGTGTTGCATGGGGTTGTTGTAGCCCAAGTGCAGGACCTGGCACTTGGCCTTGTTGAAGCTCATCCTGTTAACATTGGCCCATTGATCCAATCTATCCAATTATCTCTGTAGAGTCACCCTACCCTCATGCAGATCAACACTCCCACCAAAATTGGTGTTGTCTGCAAATTTGCTGATGATACACTCTATGTCTTCATCAAGGTCATCAATGAAGATGTTAAACAGAAATGGTCCCAACACTGAGCCCTAAAGAATACCACTTTTGACTGGCTGCCAGCTTGATTCAGCTCCATTGACAATGACTCTGGGCCCATCCAACCAGTGTTTTATCCAGCAGATCATAATATCACTTAATCAATAAGCAGCCAATTTTCCCATGAGAACTCTATCAGAAACAGCGTCAAAGGATTTTTGAAAGTCTAGATAGACAATAACCACAGTCTTTTTCCTCATCCAACAGTCAGGTTATCTTGGCTTAGAACAAAATCAGGTTCATCATGCAGGACCTGCCTGGATCCTCCTTTCTGTCTTTTTTGTAGAAGGGTATTGTATTTGCTACCTTCCAGTCCATTGGGATCTCCCCAGTTAGCCAGGACTTCAAGTAAATAATGTTCAAGTAAATATTGTGATGACCTCATTCAGCATTCCCTCCCTGTCTCCTAGTTCATTAGGCTGTGTCCAGGGAACAACTAGTTCCACTGCCAAAGAGTGAAGCGAAGAGTCATTGAGAGCTCAGCCTTCTCATCCTTTGTCCCTATGTTTCCCTCTGCATCCAATACAGGATGGAGATTTCCCCTAGTTGTCCTTTTGTTGTTAATGAATTTCTAGAAACAGTTTTTATTACCCTTACAACTGTAGCCAGGGTGAGCTCTAGCTGTACTTTGGTTCTCCTAATTTTCTCCTTGCATAGCTTCACTGCATCTTTATAGTCCTCCTTTATAGTTCTCCCCTCTTCCAATGACCATAAACTCTCCTTTTGTTCTTGAAGTCCAGCCAAAGGTCCTTATTCAGCCAAGCTGGACTTCTTCCCCACTGGCTCATTTTTGGCACACAGGCAGCCAATAACTGATTGATAACACATATAATCTTTTAACAGTTAAATAGCCCAAATAATCTCATTCAGAAAACCTCATTAAAAGTAAAATTAACTATACAATGCCATTAAGTATCTCTTCATTTCCTCTATTTAATTTGTACATTTTCCAATATATGCACCTGGGAGGCAGCAATCCCCAAGGCACTGGCAGCTCTCACCATCAGTGACAGTCACATGAGTGTGGGGAGAGTCTCCAGTTGATAATAGAAGCTGTAGAGAAAGGCACTTCAGGTCTTTAGGTAGTGAAGGAAGCTACACATCAGGTAGCAAATTTCTCACATATCAATATGGGTTAATAAATAATTAATTAAATGGGCAACTTTGGAGCTTGTCCTGGAAGAGGCATTAACAAACCAGCTAAACCTGTCTGGCCACTGCCCTTTCTACTCCCACTCTGTTGCAGAGTCCAGGTTGAGGTCAAGGTGCCAATAGGCAGGCACTGTTGAGGCTACTGGGGGCGGGGAGAGGAGGAGAGGGAAGGGGGTGTGTGGAAGCTGGAACCTGTGTCTCACATTTCAGACAGACAACTGCACATGTCAGAGTCTATTCAAGAATGTGTGTACAGTTGTCCTGCCATACAGCATTTTGAACTGATTGGCTGGATTTGAATAGGTAATCTACCACTGCTGTGGTATAATTTGATTTTTTTCTATATTGCTTCAATCTTGATTTTATAGGACATAGGGAGCTTCAACAGGATTAATGCTTTACAGTCTGTTTCAAAGGTGCTCAAAAAACGTGTAGATGCTTAACTTACTTATAGACATCCCCAAAGGTTCAGAAGGAGCAGCACATAATTTCTTTTTGTGTGCCTTGGGAGATACATAGGCCTGTTCAGATTTGAGGGTTTTTTCCACTTTCATATGAATGTTACAATCTAATAGGAAAGAAATGGGGAAAGATAGGGAATGCAGAGTTTAGCCTGACACAGAGGGCTTTTTTAATGTGTTTTGTTTTCTGGAACCAGGTATTTTGAGAGATGTAGACAAAAAGTAACAAAAGACATACTCTGGAGACACAATCCAGCTGTTCACCTAAATAATTCTTCAGCTGAAGAAGTCTCTTATTTGTATGAAGTCTTAGCAATCACAATTAAGATTTTACTTTCAACTAGTTTTTGCTAGCTAACATACGTGTCTCTACAACTCTAGAGTTATTAGCATATTGAGAGTAATATTGTACTTCAATAACTTCTATAACACTATTAATAAAATATTTGTACCTTGATTACCCAGGATGCTTTTGACTACATGGTCTTAGTATCATCTGGTTTGCTTTCTCATTTCAAATGTAAACTGAATATATGTAATAATTTGATTTATTTATACCCCTCACTCAATTGATTTCATTTGCCTTATTAAAAATATTGTTTTAAACCACTTTTTTAAACTATAGAAATTGTATGTGTACATGTACATACCATTCCAGATATTAGGAAATTTGTTGCAGAATTTGGTAAATAATTATACATTCTGAAGGAAAAACAAAACAAAACAACAACAAAAAGGTCCACTAAAAGTCAGTCAAAGTCATTCATCCATAGCTTTTCTTCTGTTGTTTTTGTTTTTTGTTTATCAGCCTCCACGAGATGCTTTTATCTGAGAACACAGCTGGAAAAGGTAATCTTAAGGTTCATATTTTGCATAATAGTCTAA
Source organism: Picus viridis (assembly GCA_033816785.1). Lineage (NCBI taxonomy): Eukaryota > Metazoa > Chordata > Aves > Piciformes > Picidae > Picus > Picus viridis. Next base: position 64,499,536 of record CM066566.1, read on the forward strand.
TGATAGAAATTTTCTTCTATTACTTACTGTAGTAGTACATTTCTACCTACATTTTATAATGCCCAAGAAACATGAAGATTATTAGGCTGTTCCTGGGAGAAAAGAGACTTTTGTATTGTGCTAAATAATGTGAATTTCATTCCAGCAGCTGGATGGCTTAATTACATTGTCCTTTCCCTTCTAACAAGAGATACCTGATTGGATCTGTGGATCTTTGTGTACAAAATCCATTGTCTCTGTTTTAAATCAAGAATTAGTTTATGTCTTCTAATGAAAGTTTATGTACTCAGAAGTAAAGAATGAATCATGAATGAAAGCAAAGCAACAAGCATAACAGAGTGTGGAAAATACTCTGCATGTATTTTTCCTTTTAAGGACCTTGTTTCCCTTGTATGTTCTCTGTGCAGATTTCTGTCCTTTCCCCAGTGTAAAAAAAGAGATGAGTGTCTTTGTGCCTTTAGTAAATTGCCTTACCAGGAAAAAAAAAAAAAAAAAAAAAAAAAAAGAGGAAAGAAAAAAAAAAAAAGAAAAAGAAAAAGGAAAAAGAAAAAGAAAAAAAAAAAAAAAAAAAAAGAAAGAAAAAAATAAGAAAAAGACCATGAACATTCAATTGAATGCTCATTAATGTGTGGCATATATTATGCTGAACATGTCCCAGAAGACAACCTCAGTGTTGAAATATAATGAAGGTGGGTCAAAGTAGCACATGACAGTTCAATATGAATTTCTTCTCTACTTAATATTTGACCCACAAAAGATCTCTGCCATAAAACAATACTTTTCCAGACTTATTTCTCCTCTAATAATACTTTTATCTAATAAGGGCTCTTTTACACAAAGCGAATGAATAAAGTTGGAAAAGAAGAAATAATTTACAACTGTTTTGTTGTGCAAGAATCCAACAGGTTCAAATGGAATGTAACCAGAACAGATACAGACACACGGTGATATTTAGACTTATTATGTAGCCAGACAATTAAAGGAAAAACTATTTTGTGAAGCAAGTTCAGATAAGTTTGAAAGACTGAAGGAAGCCATTTATTCTTTATACTTAAAGTGTCTATTAAATAAAGTAGGACTATCAAGTAAATTATAAATCACATGTAAGAAAGCAGTGTTAGAAATTATTATCCACTTGAGAATACTGGTGTTACTGAGACAGTTTCTTGCAGAGCTACATGATTTTCTTTTTCATAATAAAGGATAATTAGATACATTAATATTCTAAAAATTCAGATCTGTAAAATGTCTTTGATCTTTTTCTATTGCAACTTTACTCCAATAAAAAAGCATTGACATTATGTACCTGACTGTGAGAGACTAAAATCTTGTCTCTCCTGGGGTGACTCAACAACGATAAAATCACTTGCTGCTTGCCCAGACAATAGCTGATGTGTGTTGGGCAGAGCCACTGGAAGGACTCTTGGGAGGTGCAAAGATAGCATTGCTCACTGGACTGCAGCTGGCCTACAACTATGGCCCAAGGGCCCAGCTATCACGCCTTCGGGACAAGATCATTTCCAGCCATCAGATACCCCAGGAAGGGAGGATGATGAGACAATGGATTCACCACCTGTTTCCTGATGTGTAATGAGTGTGTGGGTAGGTAGATGGAGAAGGAGGAGGCGGAGGTCGTCGTTCCCCTCCCCCTTCCATCCAGACCGCTGCCCAAACTCACATGAATACACAAAAAGATTTCCTGGGGAACTGGGAAGATTTCCTGGATACTTACCTAAGGATGATTTCCCACAACGATATCCTGGGGAACAACACCTGGACACTTGCCTAAGGACTAAAAAACTGTATAAAAAGACCTGAGCGACATTGTCAAGGCAGAAGAAAGAAGACGGCACCACACACTGGAAACATCACTGGGCAACACAAAGGATCTCGGACTCTGAAAACCCTCTTTCCACCTCTGACCGTTGGTAATATCCCTTTCCTACTTTCTCCTTCTTCTCCCTATTCCTTCTCTTTCTCCCTCTATATTCTCTCTCTCTCTTTCTGTTTCTGATCCATCCACTTTATTTGTGTAATAAATAGTCTAGCTGTTGATATTTTGGCCTCATTTGTGCCTCCCATTTCACAACACGGGAATATTCAAAAGAACTGAGTCTCTTTCCCTCTCCGGACCGAGACACTGACATATTTATGTTAGCGAAGATTTTCAAATTAAATACCCTTTTTATTTCATGAAAAGGGTAATTTCAATAGTTTCTTGGTTCTAAAAGTTAAATCAGTTAAGTATATAGAAGCCAAATTTTGTTGCATTTCTTTGCAAAGCTAATCAATACTATATAGCTTAATGTAAATTAAAAAAAAATCTATGTATACTTAATCATAATGTTTCCAGTTATTTTGTTGGTGCAATACTGCAAGCTTTTTTGAGAAATCAAAGAATACCAATACATTTTTCACCTATGTTTATGTCAATGGAGAAATTCTAGATGGCTAAATCAGATTACAAATTTCAGTCTCATTTTACCTAGAAATACTTCAGTAGCTATGTCAATAAAATATAGGCAAATTGTTAAAGTGAATCATAAAATTAAGATTTTTTTGAAGTAAAACTGTAAAAAAAATTGTATAAATCAGGAAACTGTTTTGCTGAGAGGGTGGCCAAACACTGGCACTGAGTATGCAGAGAGGGTGTGGAGTCCTTGGAGATATATAAGCTATCTAGATCTGGTCCTAAGAAATGGATTCTAAGTGGCCCTGTTTAACCAGGGAGGGGGTTGAAACATATTATCTCAAGGGGTCCTTTTCAACATCAACTATTTTGTGACTCTGTGATAATTAATGGATGTTTTTACATTGATGTAAGAAATTTAAGTTCTATTTTATTCAGAATCCAATTGTTGCTAAGGTGTTTAAATTCCCTCCATCATTCTTATCTACATTTTCTGTGTTCTAAGCTGAGGTATTCAGAAATCTGTTGCTTAATTAAGGTCCCCTGAGGGTCATATAAAAAGGTATCCCTGAGGAATATGAACCAAGAGTATGTTTCTCTGTCTATCTAGACCATGCAAAAAACACTGGATTCAATACAAAGCTCAATAAAGCTAGTAAAATGTAGTTAAAATTTGATTGCTGAGTGAATTATTATGTATTTATCTTTTTACACTGCTTTCTCAGAATTATGTATTAAATGTGATAATGATAACTAGTAGACATTAATAACAGGTAGTTACTTATAAAAAGGTTACATAGGTATTTTCTACAAGATTATTATATTCATAAACTCTTCACATGGCTAGTACAAGCTAACATAAACCCATTTGTGTTCTAAGGAAGTTACATCTTGAAAGTTAGTGAAGAAGTATATGTACTTGTAGCTAGACTGCCAAGAGTCCAAGCATATTAATTAAACAAAGTCCTTAAAACTGCAGGCACAGAATGATGTCAAAACCTCTACAGATATATAATTAAAGAAGTCATGTGTTAGCCACTAAGAAAATCCAAAGAAATCCAAAGAAATATGGACCTGAGAGGTGGGTAGGACTGGTTCTAGGACACAATTTGAATATGTGTGCATTTGAACACATTTGAACAAAAACCTAAAGCAGCTGTCCATAATTGGTTGTACAGGCAGAAACGTCATTAAATTGTGTAAAAGACTGGAGTGAACCAATAATGCACAAGCACCTGGCTTCATAACCATGCGTGTTGAGCATGAGAATTCTTAAACCTCATACTACCCACTCCTAAAACTTGTCTGTAATTTAAAGGGAACAACACAGCTAATGGATCAGTATTCTCTTTAGTGTGAGATTGCTTTCTAACACAATTACAGGGCCCAATAAAGCAGATTAAAGACAAGACAGTAACCAGCTTGCTATCATTCTTTCTTATGAAGGTAAACTATTCATTTGCACAGACCTCCCCCTTCTGATGCCTCTTGTTTTTTTTTCAAGAAAAAACAACCAACCAACCAACCATCAAACCAAACAACTAAACAAACAAAAATATTGTGGAACTGGATCTGTAACAATGGAAAAGACTAATTCATGATTTTAATATTTAGATATGAATATTACAGAAGAGATGGTTTTGAAAACTTTGGAAATTATATGTTGTATTGATAGAATAAATGAAATGTACTAAATATAGGGGGAAAATACTGGGGAAAAAAACATTCTAAAAACAATTACAGAATCAGAGAATCACAGAATCACAATTGCCTTATAATAGCAATTAACAACCTAAAGGCAAAACAAATGTTTTATTAAACCTGTGTTGTTTTTTTGTATTAGTCTGCCTTCAATGAAAGCAGAATAAGTGGATTAAATATCTAAAAGAACAGTTTAGATTTGCAAGATTCTGATGTAGGGAAATGCCTTTTCTTTTAATGCATTTGTCACTGTCTTGGCAATTCTCTAACACCTGCCCGAATCCAAAATATTACAGTGCAAATACATGTTTATGCTCTTTTGGATAGAAAATAAAGTTTCTATTCCTTAGATTAAAAAAAAATAAATTATTTAATATCTATCAAGGTCTCACCAAATTTCTGATTACGAAGATGTTTCATCTGGAGCTTGTTTTAACTGTGATCATTTATTGAAAACGTTATCTTATATAAGAAAAAATAAATGTTATTTCCCTTTTCCTTAAAATGCATAATTGAGCATTTTCATGAATATTGAGGGTGCCATCTTAAGATTTAGCACAGAGACATTTTAGTTCTAAGAAATTAAATGAAAAGTTCAGTTCAGTACTTAGATTTCTTACAACTCAAAGAAAACTGTAGTGTAATAGAATTTAAAACATTAAGGGTAGGGGAAAACCACTTAGACAAAGACAGAAAATAGGAAGAATTTAATAATAGGAGTATCTGCTTTTTACATGGAGTTTTAAAATAAGAAACTTTATGAGACTTCATGTGTTGAATGCTCTTTGTCTGTTGAGTACAAGAGAATAAATTACCTTTTTCTTCCAAAAGATGACATGTGAGAAATGAAATCACCATTCAATAAGACATTACAATATTTGTCAAGAAATGAGAAAGTATATTTGAGGTCTGAAAGTGTTCCAAACTAACTTGGATTGAATTTGACTTGTACAGGTAGTGGTAATAACAAATATTAAGAAATAGTAATTTCCAACGTATATAGTTAATGAATGTCTTTCCAGTCAGTGATGGTTTTGAGGTTAAAACAGATCTCATTTGTAATATTCAAACATTTTTGTCAGTTGTAATTACTTCCCTATAATTTATATAATGTATATAAATAAATATTCCATTGAAACAAGTTTTCTTGTTTGCTAAACCCATTGATAGTCACTCATTGTCCAAACAAATAGATAAAACTGTTGTAAGCAATGTGAAATCCCAAAAACAGGGTAAGTTCTCAACAGAGGGTCTCCACTGACATGTCTTTGGATCTATAGAGAAGGTGTTTTATCCATGTTGTCCTGTCTTATTTTTCAGTAGTCTGTTTTATTAATGCTACCCTACACAGTTATCTCTGCATGTCTCATACTTATTCTGACAGAATTTCACTTGAAGAGAGTTTTGAGGTTGTTTGAACTGCATATTTTTTATTTCATTGTATATTTTTTTAGCAAATTTATCAGATAGGGTCAAAAAATAGTACAGAGTCAAAACGCAGATCTGAGTAAAATATGAACAGAAATACTTTCACATATAAACAACTCAATGTTATTAAGTAAGACAGCATGGAAAGAAAAATGGTTTATGGATTACTCTCCATTTACCCAAAATGTCCTATGAAGTTAGAACTCTCTTGCAGTTTCTGTTTTATTCAATTAAATGATTGTATCATTACTGTTGTCTATTTTTACCCCTAAGAAACAGTTTTTTTTAGTCATGTGAGACTGGGTTATGCATGTTCCTGGCCAAGCTGTCAGCCCATGGCTTGGGCAAGAGCACACTGCACTGGGATAGGAAGTGGCTGGAGGGCCGAGTTCAGAGAGTGGTGGTGAATGGTGCCACATCCAGCTGGCGGCCAGTCACTAGTGGTGTGCCCCAAGGATCAGTGCTGGGCCCCATCCTCTTCAATATCTTCATTGACGATCTGATCCATTTTATTGATGATCTGGATGAGGGCATTGAGTGCACTATCAGAAAATTTGCAGATGACACCAAGATGGGGGCAGGTGTTGATCTGCTGGAGGGTGGAGAGGCTTTGCAGAGTGTCTCGATCTGGAGAGGGAAAGAGATTCAGGTTTTTAACGAATATTCCCATGTTGTGAAATTAGAGGCACAAACGAGGACAAAATATCAACAGCTAGACTATTTTTTACATAAATAAAGTGGATGGATCAGAAGGGGAGAGGGAGAGAATAGGGACAGAGAGAAGAGAGGGAGAAGAGGGAAAGAATTATGTTACCACACCCCTCACCCCCCAAGACAGTTTTAGTCTGTGGAGGATAGGTGCTGCAGGAGATGTTGGGTCTGTAGAGAAACGGTGCTGCAGGAGATGTTGGGTCTGTAGAGGAAGGGTGCTGAGGCTTTGGCTGTAGAAGGGATGAGGTCCTCTGAGCAGCTTCTTCAGCTGCATGAGTTGCAGCAGGCGGAACTTAGGGCATGGAAAGAGGGTTTTTAGAGTCCAAGATCCATTGTGTTGGCCCCGTGTGACCGGTTTAGGCTGTGCCTTTAAGAAAGGGACACTTTCTGAACACTCTGGGCGAATGTTTTGATATTAGAATGAAAACAATGATATGCTAATTCAATTTCATTGGTGGGACCCGGTTGTAGTTTTTTTGTTTAGTCTTTCAGTCGGGGGGAGTCAGTGAGTAGTCGTCTTCTTCTTCCCCCTGTGCTGTGAGCTGGCTCGTTTCTCTCTACGATTCCTTCTAACCAGATAAGAAAACTAACTTTTTGCATTCGCTTTGAGCTTTAACAAAGTTTTCCCCTTTTAATTACCTTCCTTTCTCTCTCTCTCTAACCCTTTTGGGAAAAAAGGGGAGGTAGGGAGGGAGAAGGGGGGAACAGGCCAAACCCCCTGGCCGAAGGGGGGGGTTGGGGAAAGGTTTCCTGTATTACATACATTGCTGTATATTTCTGCATATATTGTAAATATTGTATGTTTTTGTACATATTCATTGCATTCCATATCTGCTTGTAAAATACAGCTTTCATCTGCTTCTCCGGCTGAGTTAGCTGTGGAATTCTTCTGTGTGTGTGGGGGAACCTTCCTACTCCACCACATATTTTTATAATTGGCGGTCCAACGTGCAGCTTGTGGATAATTGCTGTCCAGAAGCTGGGCAAAAAGGTTGCTTGATTTATTGCCTGCTCGAGTCGGAGTTGCAAACATGAAAGTGTTTTGGCTTTTAGAACGTTTGGTCTTTTCAGTTTGTTCGGTACTGGTCTACAAGTACTTCATGGGAATGATTTTCGATCGCTTAGGCAGATACTTGATGTATAGAGTGTATTTATGGTTTAAGTATAAGATTCAGCTTCTTTACGACCGGTGCCTGGGATTCTTCTGGCTTAACAGATACGGGAATGTGACCTCCAGCACTCTGCCCATAGAGATAAAGGAGTTTAAGATCCCGGTAGGCGAAAAGGTTGTTTTAAGTGATGGCTGGGATCCAAAGGTGATTTATTTGATGTGTGCAGTCCTGCTGTTGGTGATAAGTAATGTGTTCTTGTTATATGCTCTGTATAGGGAGAAAAAAGTGGCTAAGGCGTGCTTTGTAATTAAGCGTAGATCGAAACGCAGAAAGCGCAGCTCTAACTCTACCCCAGAGGTGTCTAGTGATGAGGAAAATGCAGAATCTGTATCAGTTAACGACAAGGCTAAAAAGTCCATCGGAAAGGCTGCTCTGAACGGTGCTGTTGGTGGCTCTGGCAATCAGCCAGCGGCAGCGGCAGCTCCTAACATGGCTTCCACGCCCTCGGCAGCCATTAATGGGGCAAAGCCATTTCCTCCTTCTTCTTCGGCAGGACCGGAAGTGTCCTCCATAGCAGCTGATTCGTCTCAAAACCTGTCAGCTTCTATTAAGCCAGCTGTAAATCCAAACACAGCTCCAGTTAAGCAGGTAGCTGTTTTAAGTACGAGAGGAAAAAAGGGCAAAGCTGATCCAGATGCTGATGGGGGAGAGCAGCAGGATCCTGGTGAGGGAACTTCTGCTCAAAGAGACCCTGCTGAGATGGAGGAAAAGGTTTGTCTTAAAGATATAGCTGAGTTATTGAGATCATCACTGGATGGAGATGCAGGGCAAATTGCTGATAGCAGAACAACTAAAGGTGGTACTCCTGACCTTAAGCAGATTCTTAGGAGAGTGACAGTAAGATTATTGGGACAAGAACTTCAGGAAGATGAGGCAGAGGAGGAGGAGTCAGATGACATTGAGAGCTGTTCGTCACCCAGGGAAGAATTGAGGAATGTGCGTAAAGATTACATCAGAGCAGATAAGGAGCCAATCCTAGCTTGGCTGGGTAGATGCTATGATACAGGTGCTCCAGCTCTGGTAGTTGGAGACAAGTCAGCAGCCCAACTAGGAACTCTCTCAAAGGACAATGGAATAGATAGACATCTAGGCAGGACTCTCGGTAAGGTTACTCTCTGGATTTGCCTTTTAATGGCAACTCTCATGAGGTATCCTTCCCGAGATGATCTTCCATGGAATGCTAAACCCTGGACTACCATAGATGAGGGAATCAAGCGTCTGAGAGAATTTGCTGTTAGAGAGGTACTCTGTGGTAACCATGAGACTCTGAATCCTGATGAAATTCCTGTAGGAACTGGTCTTGCTAAAAAGCTCATCAAACTTGCTCCTCCTAATTATGCAAATATTCTGGCAAGCAGAATTGTGGCAAGAAATTATGGTGGTGCTTCTCCCACGGTTGGCCAATTCACTGATCAAATGAGACAATTGGAGGACAGCATGACACGTGTTTCTCTGGTTTCAGCCATTGAAACTCTGTCTGGAAAAATTGAGAATTGCATGAAAGAGCTGAAGGATGAATTTAAAAATACATTCTCCCAATTGGCACAAAGAGATAATTCCAATTCTTCCTCCAGATGGATACAGGTTTCCTCTGTGAGGAATAGACGTCCTCCAAGGATGTCATTCCAAAACAGGTCATTCCAAAACAGGTCATTCCAAAACAGGTCCAACCAAAACAGACCACCAAGGCAATCACGTGCGAGTATCTGGATAACTCTGCGTGATCAGTTTGGTGAGAACATGAACAGATGGGATGGTCAACCAACTGCTAATCTTTTCAGGAGACTGAGGGAACTGCAAAGTGGCAGAACCCGAGGTAGCAATACCAGAAGGGTAGCTGTTACTTCTACAGTTCCCCAGGATAACTCTAATAGCTCCAACAGTGGCTCCAGTTCCAACACCGCACCATGTGCTCATTGCACATGTGGGCATGTTCCCCATAACTAGGGGTGCCCTGCCTCCCGCCAGGGGGAGGAGAGGGATAACAGAGATAACAGAATCTATTGGGATGTGTACATCCAGTGGCCTGGCACTTCACAATTTCAGAAGTACAGGGCCTTGGTTGACACAGGGGCTCAGTGCACCATAATGCCATCAAATTATCAGGGATCAGAAGCTATAACTATTCTGGGAGTCACTGGTGGATCTCAAGAGTTAACTAAGGTGGAGGTTGATATAAGTTTAACTGGTAAACAGTGGAGAAAGCATACAGTTGTGACCGGACCTGACGCACCTTGTATTCTGGGAATTGATTTTCTGAGAGAAGGGCGTTTCAAAGACCCTAGAGGTTACAAATGGGCTTTTGGAGTAGCATCTGTAGAAACTGATGGACAAAAGCTGAAGCTGTCTGTTAGACCTGAGCTTTCTGATGAATCTGCAGTTGTGGGACAACACAAGATTCAGGACATTAAATTGCCGGTTGCTTCTCAGACTGTGCATCACAGACAATACAGAACCAACCGTGACTCTTTGTTGCCCATTCAGAATCTGATTCGTCAGTTGGAGAGTCAGAAAGTCATCAGCAAAACTCATTCACCTTTCAACAGTCCAGTGTGGCCTGTGCGAAAGCCGAACGGAGACTGGCGTCTGACAGTCGACTACCGAGCCCTGAATGAAGTAACTCCACCTATGAGTGCAGCAGTACCAGACATGATGGAACTGCAGTATGAGCTGGAATCCAAAGAGGTCAAATGGTATGCTACCATAGACATTGCTAATGCTTTCTTCTCTATTCCCATAGCAGAGGAATGCAGGCCTCAGTTTGCTTTCACCTGGAGAGGAATCCAGTACACTTTCAACAGATTGCCCATGGGCTGGATCCACAGCTCAAGCATTCGTCACGCAGTGATCCACGATGCTCTGGAGGAAGGTGGTGCTCCAGAACACATCCAGTTCATCGATGACATCATCGTCTGGGGTAAAACTGCTGAGGAAGTCTTCGAGAAAGGTAACAAAATCATTGACATTCTTCTGAATGCAGGTTTTGCCATCAAGCGAGACAAGGTGAAAGGACCTACCAGAGAGATCCAGTTTCTGGGAGTGCGGTGGCAGGATGGACGCCGACACATTCCAGTGGATGTGGTAAATAGAGTCTCTACCATGGCAAATCCCATGAACAAGCAAGAAACTCTACGTTTCTTGGGGATAGTGGGATTTTGGAGACTGCACATTCCTGGATACAGTCAGATTGTGAAACCTCTGTACGATGTGACTCGAAAGAGAAACCATTTCCACTGGGGACCTGAACAACAAGCAGCCTTTGACCAGATAAAGCAAGAGGTAGTGCAAGCAATGGGTCTGGGACTTGTCCGAGATGGTCCAGACATTAAGAACATTTTGTACACGGCTGCAAGTGACAATGGTCCAACCTGGTGCTTGTGGCAAAGAGCTCCAGGTGAGACACGTGGACGACCTCTTGGTTTCTGGAGTCGAGGTTACAGAGGTTCAGAGGCTAATTATACTCCAACGGAGAAAGAGATTCTAGCTGCCTATGAAGGAGTGAAAGCAGCTTCTGAAGTAATTGGAACTGAATCACAACTTCTCTTAGCTCCCAGATTACCAGTTTTGAATTGGATGTTCAAAGGCAAAGGTTCCACACCACATCATGCAACAGATTCCACCTGGTCTAAATGGATGGCTCTGATAACACAGAGAGCTCGAATGGGAAATCTTGAAAGACCTGGTCTGGTGGAGGTGATCTCAAGTTGGCCTGAAGGTACCAACTGTACCAAACCTCCAGAGGAGAGAGTGACTCGTGCTGAGGAAGCTCCTCCTTACAATGACCTATCTGATGATGAAAAGAAATATGCTTTGTTCACAGACGGTTCCTGTCGTCTTGTCGGGAACAAGCGAAGGTGGAAGTCTGCAGTGTGGAGTCCAACACGCCGAGTTGCAGAGGCAAAGGATGGAGAAGGAGAATCCAGTCAGTTCGCAGAGGTAAAAGCTGTCCAGCTAGCTCTCGACGTAGCTGAACGTGAGAGATGGCCAAAGCTTTATCTCTACACCGATTCATGGATGGTAGCCAATGCTCTGTGGGGTTGGCTAAAGAACTGGAAAAAGAGCGGTTGGCAGAGGAAAGGAAAGGCCATTTGGGCAGCTGACCTGTGGCAGGACATTGCTGATCGAATCAAGAGAATTCCAGTGAAGGTGAGACACATCGATGCTCACATTCCTAAGAGCAAAGCTACTGAGGAACAGCAACACAACCATCAGGCAGATCTAGCTGCAAGAGTTTCTCCAGTAGACATGGACTCTGATCTTGATCTCGACTGGAAACACCGAGGTGAGATGTTCTTAGCTCGGTGGGCTCACGATTCGTCAGGACATCAAGGCAGAGATGCAACCTACCAGTGGGCTCGTGACAGATCCATAGACATTTCCATGGATGCTATCACACAAGTCATCCATGACTGTGACATTTGTGCTGCTATTAAGCAGGCAAAGCGACTTAAGCCCTTATGGTATGGTGACAGATGGTCCAAGTACAAGTATGGTGAAGCTTGGCAAGTTGACTACATCACTCTACCACGTTCTCGTTCTGGTAAGCAGTATGTGCTTACTATGGTAGAGGCAAACACTGGATGGTTGGAAACTTATCCAGTACCACATGCAACTGCACGCAACACCATTCTCGGTCTGGAGAGACAGATCCTGTGGAGACACGGAACTCCAGAGAGGATTGAGTCAGACAACGGAACTCACTTCAAAAACAACCTTGTAAAGAGTTGGGCCAAAGAGCACGGCATTGAGTGGATATTCCACATTCCCTACTATGCACCAGCTGCAGGGAAGATTGAACGCTACAACGGTTTGCTGAAGACCACTCTTAAAGCCATGGGGGGTGGATCTTTGAAAAACTGGGAAAAGCATTTAGCACAAGCAACCTGGCTGGTAAATAGTAGAGGTTCAGTGAACCGAGCTGGACCTGCACACTCAGATCTGCTACAGAAAGTAGAAGGTGATAGAGTTCCTGTTGTTAAAGAAAAGAATCTGTTAGGTAAGACTGTTTGGGTATTTTCTCCCTCAGGAGAGGCTAAACCTGTCCGAGGGGTGGTTTGAGCTGAAGGTCCGGGTCACACTTATTGGGTAATGCAAGAGAATGGTGAAATTCAGTGTATTCCACAAAGAAATTTGACTTTAGCTGAAAGAGTTTAATTTCAGAGTGTTATACAGCTACATCGCGCCCAAAGGAAGAATCCATGAGGAATCCACGGTGCACGAACCCTGAGAACCCTGAGAGCCCTGAGTCAACTGAGAGTCCCTGTTTCCCTGTTTCCCTGTTTTCCCTTTTCTTCGCTTCGTCTGCGAAGAGACAAACTGTTTTCCATTTTTCTTCTTTCTTGGACTTCTGAATCATCTACACCTGAGGATAGCCGGAATGGACTATGAACTTTACTTACAAACTGTGGATATTGTTTTAGATTGGATGGACAGTATGAACAGCCAATGAAATTGTTTAGCAGGGGTGGATTGTGACCGGTTTAGGCTGTGCCTTTAAGAAAGGGACACTTTCTGAACACTCTGGGCGAATGTTTTGATATTAGAATGAAAACAATGATATGCTAATTCAATTTCATTGGTGGGACCCAGTTGTAGTTTTTTTGTTTAGTCTTTCAGTCGGGGGGAGTCAGTGAGTAGTCGTCTTCTTCTTCCCCCTGTGCTGTGAGCTGGCTCGTTTCTCTCTACGATTCCTTCTAACCAGATAAGAAAACTAACTTTTTGCATTCGCTTTGAGCTTTAACAAAGTTTTCCCCTTTTAATTACCTTCCTTTCTCTCTCTCTAACCCTTTTGGGAAAAAAGGGGAGGTAGGGAGGGAGAAGGGGGAACAGGCCAAACCCCCCTGGCCGAAGGGGGGGGGGGGGGGTTGGGGAAAGGTTTCCTGTATTACATACATTGCTGTATATTTCTGCATATATTGTAAATATTGTATGTTTTTGTACATATTCATTGCATTCCATATCTGCTTGTAAAATACAGCTTTCATCTGCTTCTCCGGCTGAGTTAGCTGTGGAATTCTTCTGTGTGTGGGGGGAACCTTCCTACTCCACCACACCCCGTGATGTTTCCAGCGTGTGGTGCCATCTTCTTTCTTCTGCATTTTGCTTCTCCAATTTTCTCCTACAAGCCAGTAGTTGCTCCAGTCTTTTGTACAGTTTTTTAGCCCTTAGGCAAGAATCCAGGTATCTTTCCCCAGGAAATCTTTCTGTGTACTCAGGTGAGTTTGGGTAGCCGTCTGGATGGAGGGGGAGAGAAGGCCTCCACCTCCTCCTGCTCCATCTACCTACCCACACACTCATTACACATCAAGAAACAGGTGGTGAATCCATTGTCCTTTCCTGGGGTATCTGATGGCAGGAAATGGTCTTGTCCTGAAGGTGTGAATGCTGGGCCCTTGGGCCATTGTTGTAGGCCAGCTGCAATCCTGTGAGCAATGTTATCTTTGCACCTTCCAAGAGTCCTTCCAGTGGCTCTGCCCAGTACACATCAGCTATTGTCTGGGCAAGCAGCAAGTGATTTTATCTTTGTTGAGTCACCCCAGGAGAGACAAGCTTTAGTCTCTCACACAGAGGGACCTCGACAGGCTGGACAGATGGGCAGAATCCAACAGCATGAGATTTAACATATCCAAGTGCCGGGTTCTGCACATTGGCCACATGCAGTGCTACAGGCTGGGGTCAGAGTGGCTGGAGAGCAGTCAGGCAGAGAGCGACCTGGGGGTACTGGTTGATGGTAGGCTAAACATGAGCCTGCAGTGTGCCCAGGCAGCCAAGAGGGCCAATGGCATCCTGGCCTGCATCAGGAACAGGAGCAGGGAGGTCATTCTGCCCCTGTACACTGCACTGGTTAAGCCACACCTCGATTACTGTGTCCAGTTCTGGGCCCCTCAGTTTAGGAAAGATGTTGACTTGCTGGAGCATGTCCAGAGAAGGGCAACAAAGTTGGTGAGGGGTTTGGAACACAAGCCCTATGAGGAGAGGCTGAGGGAGCTGGGGTTGCTTAGCCTGGAGAGGAGGAGACTGAGGGGTGACCTTATTGCTCTCTACAACTACCTGAAGGGAGGTTGTAGACAGGCAGAAGTTGGTCTCTTCTCCCAGGCAACCAGCATCAGAACAAGAGGACACAGTCTCAAGCTGCACCAGGGAGGTTTAGGCTGAAGGTTAGGAGGAAGTTCTCTACAGAGAGAGTGATTGTCCATTGGAATGGGCTGCCCGAGGAGGTGGTGGAGTCACCATCACTGGAGGTGTTCAGGAGGAGACTTGATAGGGTGTTTGGCTGCATGGTTTAGTTGTTTAGGTGGTGTTGGATGATAGGTTGGACACGATGATCTTGAAGGTCTCTTCCAACCTGGTTTATTCTATTCTATTCTATTCTATTCTATTCTATTCTATTCTATTCTATTCTATTCTATTCTATTCTATTCTATTCTATTCCTATTCAAGCTTTCTTAGTAACATCTCCTTTGGTTTCAATTACCTAATGATGTCTGTACTTCTTTGTTTTATTATGTTCCTGGTTCATTCATCGGAGCTCCACCTGGCTTATATCAACAATTCATAAGTTGACTTCCAGGAGGGTCTTCCGTGTGTCTGCAGGTGGTGGTGCCAAGCAGCCTCTGCCTCTCATTGCCATCCACTGTCCACCACAATCCCTGGGCAGAGATTACACATCAGGTGGGTTGTTCAGGATGATCTTATCTTTGCTGAGACATTCCTCTGTTCTTAATGTAATCATCACATTCCCAGGTGATTTGCATTTTCAAGAGAGGATTCTCACATGCTCCAACATTATTTTATTCATATAAATACAGTGACACCAGAAATCCTGACGTTTTGTTGATTTAATATTACATAGTGTTAAAGGCAACTTTCTGGACCTTATTCCATTCAGCTGCAGGCTGAGTGACATTTCACCATGGTATGCATTCAACAAATTGTAATTGACAGAATATTTTCCTGGTTTTCATTATGTGACAGAAGACTAGGCATAGACAATTTGTTACTTTAAATGTGATTGGAATACCTTGTAATTGGCAGGAAAACCTGCCAAAAAATATGGCAGTGGGGCCTAGAAGAAAATACCAGGCTAGCTCTCACATTAAATCTCAGAAGTATGGTACACAGTCCTGTGCCTGGGCCACAGTGTCCCCTCTGTTACTCCTTAGTCACTCATGAAGACTCTTTACTATTCCTTCTGTGTGGGAGCTCGTCTAGGGTCTTAAGCAACTTGAGATACAGGTTTGGGTAGAGATCAGCTCAACATGATTTCTATGGTGTTGAAAAACCTGCTGCTGCTGTTGCAGTGACTCACACCCTGCCTCTTTCAAATGTTCTCTGGACAAGTAATTTACCTTTAAATTACTTCCCAAATCTTGGCTATTCCCTTTTAACTAAACTTTTAGAAACCCCAGCTCACGCCAGCTGCCACAGCGATCAACATGCTTAAATAAAAAGACCCCTAGTCAGTCTGAGTTTCCACCAAGGACACAAGTGTGATTCCACTTTTCTAAAAGCGAATTATTCCCTGCTATATCTTTACTAAAAAAAGTGCAATTTATAACTTTCCTGATACAAAAGTCTTCATACTGCAGTCATCATGCGTCATCTTGTTTCTATTCTTTTGTTCAGCTGTCTTTACTTTACATCTTGTTAAAATCCATTTGCTACCTTAATTCAGTACAATGTCTTATGAAACATCAAAATTATTGTAAATAGCACAACACTGAAGTAAACATTTCCTCTTTGTCTGGGAACTTTCATAAAACAAGAACCACACAAAAAAACCCAAACCCAAAACAAACAAACAAACAAAACTAAACCCACTTCAGTATAAAGCATAGGTTCTTGGTATGAAGCATAGGTTCTTGGTATGAAGCATAACTTCTAGGTATGAAGCATAACTTCTAGGTATAAAGCATAGCTTCTTGATCTTGCACTTGTTTCTTGCCATGATGTATGATTGTTAGATAACTCCAGATGGGGATACTGATTTAAGTTGCTCAGAAGGCATTAATGAGGATGTACTGAACGATATAGGACCTAAGCATGACAAAAATAATATGAAAGAATGAATAGAGATTGCACCAGGTCTGGCTGGGATGCAATTAACTTTCTTCATAGTGGCTTGATGCTGTGTTTCGGGTCTGTGGCTAAACCAGTGTTGGTGAATCAGTGCACTTATGGAGTGCAGGATTGACTTGGTTGTTGCTAAACAGTACTTGTTGAGTGTCAAGGTTTTATCTTTTTCCCACTTTGCCCCCTCAGAGAGTAGGCAAGAGGCAGATAAGAAGTTGGATAGAGCTTGGGCAGTTGACCCCAAGTGGACAAAGGGATATTCCATACCATATGATGTCATAATCAGAAACAGAAAATAAAATAAAATAAAATAAAATAAAATAAAATAAAATAAAATAAAATAAAATAAAATAAAATAAATAAAAAAGCGGTGGGGTTTGGTTTTCAAGGCAACCATTGATGAGAGGCTTCCTGAGTGTTGGTCTTGTGGGAACTGGTGAAAGGTTGCCTTTGTGTGACTTTATTTTGATTTGGCTTAGTTTGTGTGTGCTGTCATGTTGTTTGTTTGTCTGTTTTCCTCTTTCCTTTATATATTAAACTGCTTTTGTCTGAACCCATGAATTTTCTGGCTTTTGCTCCATTTCTCTCCCAGACACTGATGGAGAAGAGAGTGAACAAGTGACTATGTCAGTGTTTGGCTGCTGGCCAAGGTCATTCAAACACAGTGATATTATGAAGCATTTTGAAAAATACAAAGACATTTAAACTGCAGGAAATGGTCCATTCACTTCAGCTCCTGCTTCATGTGTCATCTTACCAGAAGAGTTTACTGTATAGAACTACAATTTTAATAATTCACAAAATGGAAGGTTCTGAAATAACAATGATCCTCAAGTATTCATGAATTTGAAAATGTTCAGTGTTATAACTTTTGTTGGGAAGGTAATAGTAATTGTAAGTTTGACCTTGATATATTTCTATCATTATATCCTTAGCTCTGCTGATGTAGAGAAGAAATAGAAGTAATCCTAAATTAGTCTTCTGAAAACTAACTTTATTATATAAATGTTACTTGAGAAAACTTTCGTTATGACTTGTTCCTCCTTTTGTCATTAAATATAACAAATATCCAACAAAACAATTAAGTCCCAGTTGAAGTTATCAAAATAATTTCTTGTAGTTTTAGCTTATGTGTTACACAATGTTACGACAAAACAATCTGCATTAGCCAAAGCATGGCTAGCAGGTCAGGGGAAGAGATATTTCCCCTCTATTCAGAACTACTGGGGCAATTTTTAGGGCACTATGTCCAAGCCTGGCCTCCTCAGTACAAGAGAGACTCAAGGATTATCTCCCATATGAGGAAAAGATAAGAGATTTGATACTCTGTAGCCTGGAGAACAGAAGGCTCATGGAGAATGTCATCAATATGTATTACCTAAAGTGAAGGTGCAAAGACAATAAAGACTCTTTTCATTGATGTTGTGACAGGACCAGAGGTGAGACTGCAGACTGAAACACAGGAGGCTCCCTCTGAACATTAGGAAACAATTGGGTTTTGTGGTTTTGTTTTGTTTTTTTACTGTGTGACTGAGCATGGGGACAGAAATTAGAAATATTCAAAAGTCATCTGCAGTCTTGGCAGCCTACTTTAGATGCCCCTACTTGAGCAGGGAAAACTGGACCTGATGGCCTCCAGAGGTCCCTTCCAACCTCAAATGTTCTGTGATTCTGTGAAAGAAGTGAAGGCACATAATATACATCCTGTTGGTAACACTACTAAATTGGAAGGTTCAACCTTGTCCTACTTTAAATACTAAACCATAAAAACATATTAATATCATTATTTTATGCTATAATCACATGGCATTACTTTCACATTATTCCATATCATTAAGGCATAGGATGAATGGTACTCTTAGCATGTACCATGGTTGCATTACCATTTCTGAAATCTGTCTGTTTTCTTACAGATTTTTTTTTTTTAAATAAAATAAATTAATAAATAAAATAGTAAGAAGAGAAGGAATGTCCTTCTATTTAAGAAGATTGACTTAGACCCTGAAGATATTAATATAATCACTTTTTGTTAGTGTTCTTTTCTGAGGCTGGTGAATCAACATTTTTATAATTTCTCATTAATTACATATTCTTCTATTTTATGGTCAGACCACCTTAGTAATGTTCTCTAGGTGATTAATTATTAGGAGATTAATTAATTATTTGTAGAATTATTCTTTACATTCAGTGAAAAATTTGTATGTCTTCTAAAGAATAATCCTTGGGGACATCTGAGAATAATTAAGGGAAATAAAATGAAATATTGCTTGATTAAAAGCTAGTGTGGAGTCATGTGATTAAAACCTGAGTTATCATGTGTATGTAAGCATTGGAAGCACAAAACAGTGGAAAAGCTCATGATGACCTCAGAGTAGGCACAGTGGCTGGGTGGAGATGCAGTGGTCTATCCTGCTTCTCCAGGAGACTAAGATTGTGATTGCAAGCAAAAGCCTTATAGCTGTTCTGCTATAATCTTAAAGAATCCGTGTATGTTGCATGAAAATAAACTGCACAATTTGTTCACCTGATTACTTCTTGTGAATGCGGCAGGACCTACAACAGACAGGGTGTTTGGGTAACTGGTGTCAGGCAATACCAACAACTGGCATATCGATTAAGAAATAAAAATATTTAGTGGCTACTAAGTACAGCTCCAGTGCAGAATACCACAAAATTATAGGTCCTTGCAACCATCTGGAATGTCACAGTTCAAAATTTGCAGAAATTTCCATACTAAATGTGGCGGGTTTAGGCTATGCCTTTAAAATTTAGTTACAGATTTTCAGCAGAAAAGTAGAAAAATATAAATAAATCACTATTGGGTGTAAAAAGGAAAACTAAAGATTATTCTAAACAAATTCATTGGAGGAATGTCAGCTATTAGATAGGTTGTACCAAAACAATTCTTCCCCTTCTCTGATCTCTCTCTGCTTGCTTTGCTTGGGAGAGATTAACCTGATTGTTGGCTGCCCTTGGCTACATTGTTTAAAGTCTAACCCACTGCTTTCTCTCTGCTCCTTTCTCTCTTGTGGGATGGGGTGGGGGAGTGGGGGACAGTGGAACGTCTTCCCTGGTCTCTGACCAGGGGGGTTTCATGCTTTTTGCTAATTGTAAATATCTGTATAATATTGTAAATACTGTATATTTTGTACAGATTCATTGCATTCCATCATAGAGTGCAGTCTTGCTTGTAAATACAGCTTTTCAGCTTTTCAATTGCGTCTAACTGAGCTGGTCTGGCAAAGTTAATGCTGGGGGAGATTTCAAGCCAGCACACTAAATTTTAAGGAAACCAAAAAAGTCTGATGCTGATTTATGACTTATTTTTTTTTATTATTATTAGCCATGTCATAGCAAAATGTAATGCCTGATCTAATTATGCACTCAGACTATTATATTAAAATGAGAAGACTGGATAATACACACAATCAACCTACATATCTGGATTTGATGGGTTATCAGATAGACAGAAACACCTGCAGAGCTTCTTAAGGTTTTCAGTGTTGTATCTCTTATTTTTAAGTAATCTGCTTCTTGTAAAAGACAGCACACATATTTTGTTTTCAGGATGCAATACAGAAGTCATACCTGGAGCATTCTGAAGTTTTATGCTTTTTAATAGTACTTTCTGCAGCACAATGGCAGCATCCTGTATAGTCTTGAATGTTTTAGATTAAAGTAGTTACAGAAAAGAAGAAAAGATCATTTTGGCACTTGTAATACTCTATATCTTACAAAGAAGTAGATTACCTTTCTCTGAAGTCTGTATTATACTTTCATTACCCCAGTAATCTGTGGGTATTAAATACTTGATTGAGTTTAGATAAGAATTTGTATATTTGATCAGTAGATAATAATTTTCTATATAACTAATTCAATGGATATTGATCCTAAACAAAATTAAAGATGCTTAGATAATATAAATAATTCTATTTGGAATACTTGCTTTGATGTGTAAAGCAATTCTTTCTTCCTCGAGAAATCACTCTTCCAAATGGAAAAAAAAAATCTGATTAAAAAAATCCATAACTTTACAGATTTCGGAAGAGATAAATATAAATAAATGCTTATTTGAATGTTTCCTCCTATTGTTGTGCCCTAAAGCTCCATGTCTTCAAAGTGCTTGAAAGAAGTTCAATAGAATATCAGGAGTTGCAATTAAATGAATATTCTAAGTCAATCATGTGAAAATGGAATTAGTGGGTTCACCAGGAAGAATGTAACCAGCACCCCTTAATTGTAAGGATATGTTACAATTTACTTTTCTAACCTTTATTAGAGATTTGAGACATTCTAATTTTGGTCTCCCTTGAAACATTTTCATTTTAGTCAATGAATTCTATAAGACTCCCTAATGTAGGACTCAAATTAAAACTTAATTACCAAGCTGGTCTGACAGGCAATAAAATTTCAGCTTTTATGAAGTGGCATATAGTTTGTGATACTCTGAATTTTGCAGTGAAAAATCCCTTCAAACCCAATTATGAGTCACATACCTTTTTGCTCTGGCACTATAATGATAAGTTTGAAGGTATATACACTTACTTGCTGGAAAAGAAATGTTGAAATGCTGTTTTACTCAACCATAACACCTTTTTTTGTTTTTTTATGGGTGTATGTGAAGGCTGGCATGAAAAACAAGTATTGCATTTCCTACAAAGATAACAAAATGCTATGCATATTTTACAAAGAAGTATACACTAATCACTAAAATTAATTTACCACTAGAACAGTGTAGGCTAAACTACATCTTTCAAAGAGTATTGTATTCAGTACAAAGTAAAAATAAACAAGCATATGGTACTATGCACCTTAGGTATTTTGTTCTGTATATTAACATTTAATTATATAAGATCCTGACTCTGTTTCTTGAGGGTATAGATCATCATCTCCATTTTTTCTTTCTGTTCTTCAAACTCGTGTGTTGCTCTATAAGCACCTGAATGACATGTAAATAAATATTTTCTCATATCTTGCTAGATACATCATATACTGTAGAGACATAGTAGAGACTCAACATTTATTTTGCATTGCTTTTGACTTCTTTCACTCATTTTCAATATTATTTTATTCTAATCTTTGTTAATACTAAAGTAGTTCAAGAAAAGCAATGCATTTTGTTAAGAGTTCAAAGTTTTATTACTTTTCTTCCTTTAATACACAGAGGGTGGTAGCAAATAGTTCCTTTTTAAACTGACAACCTGTCACAAATTGTGTCCCTCAAAGATAGATAATGGCCTAACATAGTTTAATATCTTCACAAGTGATATGGATGATGCAATCAAGTATACCCTCATCAAATTTGCCAATGATGCCAAATTGAGTGGGCAACTGGGCACTTTAGGAGAGCTATACTGCAGCATGGCCTGGATAGGCTGAAAGAGCAAGACAACAAGAAACCTGTGAAGTTCAACAAAGACAAAAGTGAGCCCTATGAGGAGAGGCTGTGGGAGCTGGGGTTGCTTAGCCTGGAGACGAGGAGGCTCAGGGGAGACCTTATTGCCATCTACAGCTACCTAAAGGGAGGTAGAAGCCAGGTAGGGGTCAGTCTCTTCTCCCAGACAGCCTGTGACAGAATGAGAGGACAGAGTCTCTAGCTGCACCAGGGGAGGTTTAGGCTGGATGTTAGGAAGAAATTCTTCACAGAAAGAGTGATTGGCTATTGGAATGTGCTGCCCAGGGAGGTGGTGGAGTCACGATCACAGGAAGTGCCTAAAAAGAGACTGGATGAGGCACTTGGTGCCACGGTTTAGTTGATTAGAGGGTGTTGGGTGATAGGTTGGGCTCGATGACCTCAAAGGTCTTTTCCAGACTGGTTAATTCTGTATTCTGTATCTTGCACCTGAGAAAACATAATCCAGGGATATAATACAGGCTAAGATCTACATAGCTGGACAGCAGTTCCATGGAAATGGATCTAGGGGGTCTGGAGGACAGCAAGCTGAATATGAGCAGGAGTGTACTGCATGGGCAAAGAAAGCTGACAGGAGAGGAGCATCACCTGGTCTACACAGCATTTTTCAGGTCATACCTGGAGTATTGGTTCAGTTTTGGTCTCTACTATAAAATAAAGATTGGAACAGGATGGATAGGGTCCAGAGAAGGACCATAAAGATGATCAAAGGACTGGGAAGCCCATTATATGAAGAAAGGCTGAGAGAACTCTGTTCAGCTTTGAGAATGCTTAGGAGAGACCTTATCACTATGTTCCAGTATTTAAATGGTGACTACAAAGATAGAGATTCCCTTTGCATAAGAAACCAATTGGAAAAGCAGTAATGGATACTAGTTACTCCTGAGAAGATTCTGTTTATATACAAGAGGATGATTTTTCATGAAAGCAGTCAGCCATAGGAATAATTTCCCCAGGAAAGTGATGGAGTCCCCAATACTGGACACTTCTAAGATTTGGCTGGAAAAGGTGTTGGGCCAGCTTGTCTAGACCGCTTTTGCCAAGAAAGTTGGCACTAGATGATCCTCAAGGTCCCTTCCAATCTGGCAATCTATGATTCGATGATTCTGTGATTCTATGAATCAAGTGAAAAGATTCAAAAAGTGAGAAATGAAAACTTATGAAATGTAAAAATTGACTTTTCATAAAGGAAGATCTTGAGACCCACAAGTATCAGGCAAGCTGGTAGTTAGCTTTCAGGGGGTTAAGGAAATTGTTTCAGTCATGAACATGAGCATCCAACGGTACCTCAAAAAACCTCAGACTTTTAAAACACCATCACAGGGACAAAACATATAGCCCAGGAACTATAATGGACTTTTACCTTCCTGGAGCAATAGCTAGACATAGAAAAGCATATCCTAGAATGTATCAAGAACTTATGCACAGGCAACTGTATAGACACTTGGTATACTCACTGTATGTGACTACAAGTGAGTTAGTTGTATAAACTCCCACAGAGATGGGCTAATCAATATACTCAATTGACTCACCTCACCATAAAATAAACAATTGTTTTTAGAACAAATTAGTATCTTTCTATTGACTGTACTAACCACATGATCAATTGATGCCAAACACAGGTGTGCAGTGTAATTTGAAACTCTCTACATTAGCTGAGAAATCTGCATAAGACTTGCTGTTATGACTGAGTGCTTACAAAGATCCATGCCAGTCTGAATCAGCAGCTGAAGGACAGGTGGGTAGGTAGAAGAAATCTCAAATAACAGTGTATACCTGCACTTAGGGAATTGAGTTACCCTAGATCTCTAACAGCCAGGGTGACTTTAGTGCCTTAGAGTGTGGTACACTTTAGATTCCATTTTAACAACGCACCTGACATCCAGTTTCCATTCTGCAAAGACACGGGTGTCCCATATATCATGTGTCATATCTGCAACCTCAGATGAAAACATCAGTAGAACTTTGTCTCTCAAGGGATTTATGTTTCAACAACTTCTGTAGGAAGACTCAACTAGACATCACATACAGTTTGGAAATTAACTTTTTATCTACATTTAGGTGATGTGAATCCCCATAAATGGCATATTAAACATGTCAAACATATTGGTAGTAGCATGCTAATAGATCTGGATTCTTTGTGTCCTGTACCAGCTGTTCCAAAAAACATAAGATACATGATAATCACAATATGTTTCTAAGAGATCAACATATGAAGTGGGAGGTGTGGGTGAACAAAATTCCACTCTGAATAGCATTATGCTGGCTATTTCTACATTCTTTAATTTTATTTTGATCCATGTGTTTGCAAAGATCAGAAAGCAAGACAGAGAATCTTCATCTTCCTATATAGTGTATAAAAAATATTGCAAAAGTGGGATATTACTTGGTAAAAAAAATGCTAACATTGTATTTCTGCCTCAAAGTGTAAGGGGTTGGGGTTTTTTTTTGTTGTTTTTTCTATTACGGTTTAGTTGGTTTTGTTTATTTTAGGTTTTTTGTTTTCTTTTTGTTTGTTTGGGATTTTTTTCTGCTGAAGCTAAATAAATGGCATGGCATTTAACAAGTCCAAGTGCCGGGTGCTGCACTTTGGCCACAGCAACCCCATGCAGAGCTACAGGCTGGGGTCAGAGTGGCTGGGGAGCTCCCAAACAGAGAGGGACCTGGGGGTGCTGATTGACACTCACCTAAACATGAGCCAGCAGTGTGCCCAGGTGGCCAAGAGGGCCAATGGCATCCTGGCCTGTATTAGGAATAGTGTGGCCAGCAGGAGCAGGGAGGTCATTGTGCCCCTGTACTCTGCATTGGTTAGGCCACACTTTGAGTACTGTGTCCAGTCCTGGGCCCCTCAGTTTAAGAAGGACATCGAGACACTTGAATGTGTCCAGAGAAGGGCAACAAGGCTGGTGAGAGGCCTTAAGCACAAGCCCTATGAGGAGAGGCTGAGGGAGCTGGGATTGTTTAGCCTAGAGAAGAGAAGGCTCAGGGGCAACCTCATTGCCCTCTACAACTATCTGAAAGGTGGTTGTAGACAGGAAGGGGTTGGTCTCTTCTCCCAGGCACCCAGCACCAGAACAAGGGGACACAGTCTCAAGCTGTGCCAGGGGAGGTTTAGACTCGAGGTGAGGAAAAGTTCTTCACTGAGCGAGTCATTCGTCATTGGAATGGGCTGCCCAGGGAGGTGGTGGAGTCGCCGTCCCTGGAGGTGTTCAAGGGGAGATTGGACATGGCACTTGGTACCATGGTCTAGTAGTGAGGTCTGTTGGGACAGGTTGGACTTGATGATCCTTGGGGTCTCTTCCAACCTTGGTTATACTATAATACTGTGATACCGTGAAATGGAGGTATGGATTGGAAATGGGGACTGTGAGTATGCTTTTCAGTTCCTGGATTTTCCATATTTTATAAATAAAATATCTTGGAAGTTGGAGCAAGGTTATTCTTCAGATTACTCTCTTCCAGATTACTCTCATTGCACTGAAATGCAAAGTTTAGGAGAATTTAATGAAACTGAAAATTACATGCCCAGAATTCAGATACCTTGGATTGTATTATTGACTCTGGAGTAATTTAGCAGTTACTGTAGACAATTCCTGTTGAATCTGCTCTAGAAAGTTTGTTTATGGGCGAGTAATTTTAGTCTTATTGATTATAATCGTCTGTTTAAATACTAATATGTTTGAATTTGTACCACATTTATGTAATTTGAAATCCTCTAATTGTTAGTACCTGAATTCCCATTAAGATCAAAACAAATTTACTCACTGTAATCAATGACATCTACAAGGCAATACAGATCACTTTGGAGGAGTAGGAAAAATAAGGCTTGATTCACTTTATCAAAGATTGTTACGAAGTATCATCAGAAACAGATAATTAGTAAGTCTGACATTGCATGTACAGTAGGTTCATGTCATTCTGGAGAAGTAGGAAAAGGCCAACTGACATATCCCAGATATTACAAGGTGAAGCCTCCCCAAACCCAGAGTTTGGTCATGGTGAGAACATGACTACATCTACTCAGCTCTTAATCATAATATAACCATAAGTGTTGGGAAAACAGCAAAAGCATAAGAAATTGGTAGAGATAGGTTTTCCCAAAAACTCTGGATGTAATCTGCTTTGGTTTAAGTATTCCCGGAAAGAAATTAACAAGGAGAGATGAACTGCCCTATGAGGAGAGGCTGAGGGAGCTGGGATTGCTTAGCCTGGAGAAGAGGAACCTCAGGGAGACCTTATTGCTCCCTACAACTACCTGAAAGGAGGTTGTATACAGGTGGGGGTTGATCTCTTCTCCCAGGCAACCACCAACAGAACAAGAGGACACAGTCTCATGCTGTGCCAGGGGAAGTTTAGGCTCAAGGTAAGGAGAAAGTTCTTCAGAGAAAGAGTTATATGCCTTTGGAATGTGCTGCCCCATGAGGTGATGGAGTCATCATCCCTGGAGGTGTTCAAGAGGGGATTGGATGTGACACTTCAAGCCATCTTTTAGTTGTTATAGGGTGTAAGGTATTAGGTAATAGGTTGGACTTGATGATCTCTGAAGTCTTTTCCAACCTTATTGATTCTCTGGTTCTATGATTCTGTGATTCTAAAACTTTTCATCCACAGCTCATCAATAATCTCAGATAGCTACTGGTTTGCTTCAGATATGGAAGGACTGTCCTAGAGTGACATGATCAGTGAGATCATTGGTAGAGTATACTGACTCTCTAAGTTCGAAAGCAAAGAACAGTGGGGTGGAGAGAACTCCTTCAGCGCTCTACAATGCTGTGGCAACCTCTTGGTTGGTAAATTAACTGGCTCTGACTGATCAATGATAAGATTAAGTTGTTCACATGCAAGCTTTTTGTGTTATTTGAAATATCTCAACAACTTCAATCTAGTTGTCAGTCCAGAAGATGAGGATCTCTCTGAATTCTAGTGTCAGAGCTTATAGCTCTATGCAGATTTCTGTTGTGATGGGGTGTTTTAGTCGGTTCCTTGGTTCAGGAATTAGGGCACTTTGCCCCAGGTGCTGTGAGGGCACAGCCAGCTTTTATTAAAAGCCAGGCAAAGTTATGGAACAGTATAGCAAAACAGAAAGCAAAGCACAAACTGAAAGGCAGATCCGCATTACCCCCAGTACCAGAGAGGCACAAACAGAAAACTAGGCACAAAACAAAGAACTAGACACATGCTACCACAGCTCCAGAGATTTCAAAATGGTGGGGGGTGGCCAGCACCCCAATCCCAGCTGGCATAATTCTTGACAAAATTTATGTGTCTGAATCGCATATTTAATCCCATCCCCAACATTTTTATATTCCTGGTATTCTTTTAGTGGGTTTGGTGTGTTTGTTTGTTTGCTTGCTTTTTCCCATTACCATCTTTAAGTATTTTTCCTATGCTTTTGGACCTACAAAGAGTAATAATACAAGAATTATTGTCCTAAAATTGTGTAATGAACTATCCCCTAAACTAATGTTGTTATTACTATTTCCATTATTTGCATTTAGATGGTACAGAATATTTTAATGGCATTATGTGCGCCTTACAATAGTTTATATTCAGTGTTCACATTCTCAATGCTGTGTCACAGTTGGGTTAATTCTGCCACTAAGAGATGCAGAATGTTTCAGTGGTATTCTAAGAGAAGACATTTCCTCTCCGTAATCTCTTTTAGCTTCCACTGACATTTCTTTGCCTTAGGTTCAACCTGTCATGAGAAATTGCTCAACACACTTATTAATAACAGTAACAGTATGTCTAATGTGATTCAGTTAGCCCAATCTAGTAGACTCACCCTGTGACTGCTTCAGGAAACTTGTTTCTGAATTTTAGCTCATAATTTTAAAGTCTGTGTGAAAGTTATTTAAAAAGTCTGACTAGATTTTTTGTTTGTTTTTTTTTGCTCTTAAAATATTTAAATATATTCATTATTGGTCTATATTTGTTTTCCTTGGTCTCACAAATTTTGAAAACAGAAACAAAAACACACAGAAAAAGGGAAAGGCTAGAAATTAAGATTTAAATTTTGCTTGATGATACTAGGCTTTATGCACAGTTTTGAACTTTATTTACACTGAAAGGGACAAAGAAAAAATAGCAGACACAGAAAACAAACAGAAATAATGAGGCGCTCAATCAAGATTTTGGCATTATATTTCTTGCTAGCAACCACTTAAAAGTGTATGATCTCAGATACCAGAACAAGAGGACACAGTCTCAGGCTGTGCCAGGGGGTTGGGTTAGGAAGAAGTTCTATACAGAGAGAGTGATTGCCCATTGGAATCGGCTACCTGTGGAGGTGGTGGAGTCACCTTCATTGGAGGTGTTCAGGAGGAGACTTGATGGGGTGCTTGGTGCCATGGTTGAGTTGTTTAGGCGGGTTGGATTGGTTGATGGGTTGGACGTGATGATCTTGAAGGTCTCTTTCAACCTGGTGTATTGTATTGTATTGTATTATTGTATTGTATTGACCAGTCCTGCATATGTTATTGTATTGTATTGTATTGCATTGTATTGTATTATTGCAAAATGAATTGTGGAGTAGAAAAGGTATTTTTTTCTATAGAAATAGTTAATGACAAACTTTTGTAAAGAAATAATGAAATCTTAAAAAATCTTAAAAAGGATAAGTGTATGGGTCGGAAATAGAGGAGGCAGCACAGCTTTATATCCCATTTTCCTATGCAGGCAAGGTACTCAATAAAATTAGCTGAAATAATTATTTGCTTCAATCACAAGTAAGTGGAAAAAAGCAATCAAAACACCCAAACTTATACCTGCCCATAATATGTATTATATATAATTTTGTCTGTCCAGCCTGCAGTAAATAACAAATTCAGGGTTACTATCATATTCTTTCCTAGCCCCTTCCTCCAGAGCATTGTGTTCAGGCACATTAAAACAAGTTTCTAAATTATTATGACAGACCTTGGCAGCTACATGTCTCACTACCTATATGGTCTTTTGGTTTTATACAGGTTATTTCATTTTTATCATATTTAACACTGGTGTCTACTTCAGTAGTTCATTCATCTACTGCTGCTTCTCTTATATGTAGATATTATTTGTTACTACTGAATATGTTCCCAAAGTCTCTGTAAACTTCTTTTCTACAAAACTTTAGGGATTAGCTCTGTAAGGAAGAGCAAATGATAAAATACAAATCTTTTGTGATTTCATTTTTTAACAGCATAAGTAGAGGAAATCAAACACTTTGGGTGTGGTGGAGTGGGTAGTGTGTGTGTGTGTAATTAAAGAAAAAAAAACAAAAGCAATGTCAGAGAGGACATAACTGTAAGAATGGAAAGAAAATAAAGTATATTTAAACTTTTGGCTTGTAAAAATAAAGAAAAAGGTAACATTCTTTTTATGCTGCTCTCGGTGCTCTGCAGCTTTCACAAAATTTTCCTCATATCACAGAAAACTGAATGCTGCTCCTGATGGGCAGTCACTGAGCACAGAATCATACACTACTCCTGTGCCACCACTACAAGTCCACGGCACTTCTGGGCACCATGCCAAATTTTTTAATCCATTGCTCTACATTTTTTCACACTTCTCTCACATGTTTGTGTGATGAGGCAATCAGGATGGTGAAATAAACTCTGTTTTGCATACATGCATACATATACAAATAAAAGTACAGAATAAGTGTTAACTACTTTTTTGCTTAATACTTTATTGAAGCTAATATATCTTCATTACAACTAGAAGAAATTGTAGTATTTGAGCAGTGATTGTCACATAAATATCTAGAATGCTGTTTCCCTCATATAAACATAGAAATAAATTCATACAGAATTTTGTTAGTTCACAACAATTTTTCTCTGATGCAGTGTATCCCTAAAAACACCCAAATCTTTGCTTGATTTGGTTTTCTTAGTCATGGTTATAACTTCTTTCTTTCATTTTGATTTCATAATGAATCACTTCCAGTTAAGTTTGTCTTGAAAAAGATATAGTAAGTAAAGTTTCTTCTTACAAGATCTCAAAAGATTCAGTGACTTGTCCAAAGAAAATGATGGTCTGCTGAATAGAAATTTCACATAGATGCAAAAGACCTCAAGGGGATGGAAGGAGTATTACTGGAAAAACTTTTACTTGTTTACTGGTGAGTGAGTCTTACAGATGAGCTTGCATCAAATATCAGAAATGTGCAAACAAATCGTCAGTGACAAGAGACAATATCAGCTGTAATGAAAACATGCACATAATTTTTCTTCCCTCATCCAGCATTTATCTAAATACATGTATTGTGTACCTTAAATTCCTCAGAAAATTTAGCTCCAAGAGGTATCAATATTACCTACTACCAGCTGATAGAAATGTAGAAATGTCAGAAAAATCTAAATAAATCTGAGGTCATACAAGCAACTCTGAAATCCAAAACTGGTGTTGTTAAAGAAATGCATGAGTATGAAGTAACTTATGTAGAGAGAAGGTGAAATGATGGGATAGAGGATGTGAGAAGAAATCACAAGGTAGGTGGAAGAAGCAGGAAAAAACAAACCCAAATGTCATATGATACCTTCTGTCAGTCATCTCCAGTTAGGTCATGCAGTACTGACAGTCACTTTTTTTGTCCCTTATATTATTCTCATTCATGTAATCTCCAATATAATTCACTAAAGGCTGTAGAAAGACAGCTGGTTATCTTCCTTCTGTCTTCAAAGTAATTTGAAAATACACTGAAGGTTTCCCTCTTTCCTCACTGGCTGTACTGTGGAAACTTCCACTTGCATGCTACCTGCCTGTGAAGGTTAAGGGTGACTTAAACTGTATCCTAGCTTTTAACAGCAGTATGTGCCAAAAGGCATAGTGACACAGCATAAGGTACTACATAGCTTACAAAAGCATTTAGTAGGACAAAAAATTGAATGGAAGAAAGAAAGATAGAAAAATTGGGAGAAAATTGCATTGGTAGGAGAAAGACTGGTACTAAATAAAAGGGGAAACAGAAAAACAGCAGCAAAACCAGAAAAAGCAAATCAGACTAGGTCAGGAGAGTGAATGAAAGGTTACTATAACAAGGGAAAATGGAATTTTATCTGTCACATTTATCTGTCCTGGGTCTACTACTGGCTAGAAAGCAAACTGAAAAAATACACTGTTTATTTTATTCCAAGGACAATCTCTGGAGTGAACAAAAGCATGATGCTCACTTTTTTTTTTTTTTTTCCTTGCCCACCATTTCACCACATAACTGTCACTCTTACAGCCTGTTTTTCACATCAGAATAATCCTCTGGGTGTGCTACAATGCAAAAACTGTGTTCTTTGAGAGGGAATATGGTTGGAACATACGCTATGTCACAGAATCACAATATCACCCAGGTAGGAAGATACCTCCAATATCATAAAGTCCAACTGATTACCCAGCCCTAACTAATCAACTAGACCATGACACTACATGCCTCATCCAGTCTTTTCTTTGTGCATATGTGTCTATGCTTAAGACTTCATTTCACAGAATCACTGAACAGCTGAAGTTGGAAAGGATTTCAGCAGATTATCTTGTCCACTCCCAACCCCCTCAGGTGCTAAAATATAATCTGCTAAAATACAATCTGCTAGAGCATGTTGAGTATTGAGTATCTCCAAGGATCGACACCCCACAATTTCTCTGAGTAACATGTTCCAGTGTCTCACCACTCTCACAGTAAGCAAATGTTTTCTTAAATGGAATTTCGTGTTTCAATTTGTCCACTGACTCTTGTTCTGTCACTAGGGACAACAGACAATAGTCTAATTTCCTGGTTTTAATCCCTCCATTCAATAATAATTTACATACTGAACCTATTCTTCTCTAAGCTGACAAATCCCATCTCCCTCAACCTCTTATGCTTTGAAAGATGCTCCAGGTGTTGCAGATGAACCATTTGATGCTGGTTTGGAGGATAGTTGAGGTAGTTTGGACTGCTCAGTATCTTTTGTTTTGTTGTTGCTTGTTTGGGGGTTTTTGTTTGTTTGTTGTTGTTTGTGTTGTGGTTTTGCTTGTTTGGGCTTGCTTTGTTTTGTTTTAAAAGCAGACTGATTTGTTATAAAACAGTCAGAGACTTCATTTCACATTCTTGAAATTCCAAAGGTAGCAAGATCTTTACAACTGCATTCCTAGAGGGAACAAACTCCTGACATTTATCTTGTTACTGAAAGCAATAATAGCTTTAAATGAAGTGAGTAGTAAGAATACACAGAAAGTTTTGTCATGCTCACTGTATAGGACTGCAGTTCCAAATATCATAGAGTTGGATTTAACTATCTAGGCTTTTAATAACAAATCTTCAGTTGATAAAGAGGTATAAACTAAACATTTAAATTACAAATGTAATATGCCATTTTTCTTCTATCACATTTTTAGTAGTTCCTTTATGTTAATGATTTCAGTGTTATTCATTTTCCAAATAATTGGAATCAGGTATCTGGTCTACTCAGTACCCTTGTCTGAGGCCAGATTTTTTCATTAAACATCTCTACATTGTGAAGAATTTGGTGACAACACAGTTGAGAGTCTCTAGGTAAGGATAAAATGGAAAGCAAATAAAGACGACATTATTGTGGGAGTCTACTACTAACCACACTTTCAGGCCAATTATACCATTAATTATTCTATGAAGAATTAAGGGATGTCTCTATATCAACTGTCCTTGACATTACAAGTGATTTTGAATTCCCAGATGTCAACTGAGCATATTATACAGAGGATACAAACAGAAAATTACTGAAGCATGTTGAAGGTAAATTCTTGGTACATGGACTAATGAAGCCAACTAGTGTCCTCCTGGAGTTGTTGTTTGTAAACAGAAAAGGACATGTGGATAAAGTGGTGATTGGTGGCTCTCTAGGTCACAGTGATCACAAAACAGCTGATTTTCAAATCACTGTTGATAAGAGAAAAACTGCCAGCAAAACTTCCACCTTGGATATGGAGAAAGCTGAAGGAGGCAGGTAGTAACATCCCCTGAGAATTTTGTTTTGAAGGTACTGACACTCATGAATATTAGCCACTCTTTAAGAGCCATCTCTTAAGAGCACAGGAACAGGCCATTCTAAGTGTCAGATGTCAAGTAATTAGAGCAGAAGGCTGTCTTGATTAAGCAGGGATCTTCTAGAACACACGCAAAAAAAGGATGTGTACAGACAGTAAACATGAGAGGACTACAGAGATACCATTTACCACTACAGTGAGAAAATTCATATGGCTAAAGTTTGATAAGAGTTCAAGTTGGCCAGTACTGTGAGGGACAATAATCGTCACTTTTTAAAGCATGTTAACAGTAAAAGGAGAATCAGAAATAACATTGGTCCATTGCTTGACAAAGTCACCTCACAAATACAAATGTAAATACAACAGAGACATTTAATACCATCCTCATTCCTATCTTCAATACTGAGGATGAGCCTTGGGTCCCCTAGTGCCTGTGCTGAAAGGCTGGGACCGGAGAATTATTAACTCCCAGCGGACTCTGAAATTGTTTGAGACTTGATGCTCTAGCTGGATGAGCATAGGTCAAGAGGCCCCAAATGTATATCAAGAAACTTTGACAATGAAACTAAACAAGGTGGACTCTCCTGAGGTTAGTGAAGCCTTACAGAGAGTTCTGAATAGTCACAAGTTATAAGAAATTTAACAAAAGCAAGTGCCAGATTCTCCATCTGGAATAATAATCCTGGTTGTACGTACAAAGTGGGGGATGAGAAGCTGGAGAGCTGCTCCATGCCAAGAGATCTGGGGATCTGGGCTGGACATTAACTATGAGGGTAGATTTAGCTTAGACAAGAAGGAAGTTCTTCACAATGAGGATGGTGAAATACTGGAACAGGTTTCCCAGAGATGTGGTGGAGGCTCCAGCCGTAACGACATTCAGGGTCAAACTTGATGAGGCCCTGAGCAACTGAATGGAAAGATGTCCCTCCTCACTGCAGGGGGGTTGGACAAAATGAGTTTCCAGGGTCCCTTCCAAACCAATGAATTCTATGATTCATATGATTCTATTCTACGAAAACTAAACTGACAAAATTTTGCTATTAAACTGCTGTTAAGAATAAGGAAATAAATCACAGAATATATACTTTGTGAAGTTAACAACAATTGAAGATATGCATTCAGATATATTATGACATCATAGTAAAACCAAACAAACTAGCCCAAACCTATCTAAAAGTATCTAGATACTGCTTTCTGATACTGGAATGCAATGAAAGCTTTTTTTGTTTATGAGTTGTTATTTTTCCCCTACAAAGAAGGGTCATAATATAAATAACTAAACCAAATTGCCACTTAGCACTGTTTTCAGCTATTGCTTTATCCAAAAGATATTATGCATTTTGTTTGTGATTCATGAACTCCAATTTATAAATTTCAAATATTTCAGTAGAATAATGGCAAGGGTAATTTACAATCAACCATATAATTCTTCTATCAAATATTTTATTGAAACTCAACATCCATACAAAGACTCTCATTCCTCTTAATTAAGTTTTAAAATGGTTTTAAATACAAATGATAACAGAATTTAGATTGACGAATGCACGAACACGTGTTTTTCAATCAATTCATCACAAGTTAGAACATCCATCAGGCACTTACCTACCAAAATTGTGCCCCTGTACTCAGCATTGGTTAGGCCTCACCTTGAGTATTGTGTCCAATTCTGGACCCCTCAGTTTAGGAAGGACATCGAAACACTTGAACATGTCCAGAGAAGGGCAACAAGGCTGGGGAGAGGCCTTGAGCACAAGCCCTATGAGGAGAGGCTGAGGGAACTGGAATTGTTTAGCCTGGAGAAGAGGCTCGGGGAAGACCTCATTGCTCTCTACAATTACCTGAAAGGTGGTTGCAGCCAGGAAGGGGTTAGTCTCTTCTCTCTAGCAACCAGCACCAGAACAAGAGGACACAGTCTCAAGCTGCACCAGGGGAAGTTTAGGCTCGAGGTGAGGAGAAAGTTCTTCACTGAGAGAGTCTTTTGTCATTGGAATGGGCTCCCCAGGGAGGTGGTGGAGTCACCGTCCCTGGAGGTGTTGAAGAGGGGATTGGACGTGGCACTTGTTGCCATGGTCTAGTCGTGGGGTCTGTGATGACAGGTTGGACTCGATGATCTTTGAGGTCTCTTCCAGCCTTGGTGATACTGTGATACTGAAAATCTTACAGTACAAATCTGAGAACATATATGTTGTGGCATCTGCAAAAGCTACATTATCAAGAAGAATGTTGAGAAAAAGTAAGTTTTCTCTTCAGATTATAGAATAATATTCTGTTTTATTGGACCACCAATATTTGGTCTTTTTTTTTTTTTTGTAATTGTGGGTAAAAAGGATATAATTGTTGGTATATACACTGCTATAAAACAAGTTAACCAACCAAAACATGTGAATCAATACTGTGATCAAGTGACATTTTTAGTTATGAGAAAAATCTGAAAGAATGGGCAAACTTTCTGAATAATCTAAAGTACAAATTAAGTATATACATTCAAAATATTTTTTAACATTGTGGACAGAATTAGGAATTGTAATATCATTCTGTAATTGGTGCATGTATTTGGCAGTTTTGAAGTGTAAGATTTTCTCTATTGACTGTAAAATTGACTTGAAATAAATAGTTCAAATACATAATTTAATTTGGTTCATTTTAGCCATATTTTGCCAATCTGCAGTTTTAAAAATAGTCTTTTTCCTCTGATTTTTTCCCCAAACTCAGTCAAGATTAATTCAGCTTTGTCTTTCCTTTATTTATTCTGTCCTCTGTGAATTTTCTGCCCTCACTGTCATTGCTAAAATAACATAATGCCACCTTCCTTCTAGTTTATCTCTTCCATCGGGGCTGAATTTAATTCCATTCTATTTTATACTTCAGTAGTTCATTTTTCTTTTTCCTGGTCAGGGCTAAACCTTGCTTAACTGTTTAGACACCAATAACTACTGCAAATAAATTATATATTTATATATGTATATATATATGCACACACACACACACATATTTCTTTGACAATTGATTCAATTTAAAGTAGATGTCATCTAAACATTTCTTGTGAAATACAGCCCTCACTTGCCACAATATAAAGAAATTTTATCATTCTGTCTGATTCCTTATTTAACCTTTATTACAAGAAAGCATCAGTAACTGACAGTATGTCCACCTACACTTTCAAAGGAGAACTGATCTTTTTCTAGGCAAATGGAGTTATTTTTCATTGTCTAATATTAATTTTTCCTCTCATGCTATTTTTATTCTGATATGAAGTATGACAGTTAGGATCTTATTGATTTCCTTCATCAGTGGTATGGAAATAAGAAACAAAGAGCAAACAGAGAGAAAGAAAAAAAGGTAATGTTTCCTACCCTTCCATTTTTTTTTTATTTTTTGCTTTGGTTGCCAAACATTTTGGCCTGCATCCCTCAGGATTTTTCAGCTATGTTGCATTCTTAATAGATCTGCCTTCTTTCCTTTCAGTGTCTTGGTTTAACTGAGAAGTAAGAGGTTCGAAATCCATTAATTTGCACTAATTGTCTTGGATCTGCTGTACATATAGATGGCATCCTTTATATGAGATTGTAATTGCCTTAAGCAGAATCAGGAAACAAGCAAACAAACAAAAAACCAACCAACTAAAAAAGCTTAACAGTGTTCATGGTCAGTGATCTAGCAAATGAGCTCATGCCTTTTTACTTAGCAGTAAAAGTACAGTATCTTCCCCTTTTATTTTCATACAATTTCTGGTATTCTCACGTGTTCTTCATATTATCTTGACTGTTGTAATCCACCATTCAGCAACAGCATTTTTCATATTTTCCTTAATTATATTTGAGGCTTATTTCAATGATTCTCAGCATTACTTGCCTCCTACAACTAACTATATAAAAAAATAGAATAAATTAAAATGCCTTTAATATTCAGAATTTCTCACATGTTCATATTGAATGTTTTCAGAAACTCCTACATATCTTTAGATTAAATATTTTGAGGGCTTACTAAAGAACATGATGATTTGCTTTAATTTAACTGGAATTTACTTTTGTATTAATCTTTGGATCTTGACCTGCTATAGCTACACAGAAGAAAATTTTAAGTAATTATCTCAGTAAAATAACATACTAGAAAAACACAGTTTACAGAATGCTGCTTGTTCATCTGTTCTTTCACCATACAGCTGTGATGTCAAATCAGCCTAAAGGTGTGTAACTTTGCCAGCTTTTCTAACTCAAACACTGTTCTGGATTTTGTTGACATAATGCAGTGTTACCCAAAGGGCTTTCTACCAGACCTTTATTTATGTATGCTAGCCATTTTTGTCTGTGTCTACCAGCTAACCTTTCATGCATGAAACCAAAAAAAGGGCACTAAACTGAGAGTGTTAATACTAATTTTAGTTAGCATATTGAAATAAATTAATGTATTAAATATATCATAAATTCTTTATACCAAGAGATAACCTGGCCTTTTATTTATTTATTTATTTATTTATTTGTTTGTTTGTTTATTTATTTATTTATTTAAATTAATGTGTTTTAGTTACCAGATCCATTTCTGAGATTAGTCAGAATTTCTCTTCACTTTGGTCTCTATGACCCTCAAGAAGCATTTTGTATTTAAACATCCAATTTAAATTTAGTAGTCAATTATTATAAGTTTATAGACTTCTTTTTTAGCTGTTAATATGAGAAAGGAAAAGTCAAATAAACAACATGATATTTGGAGAGATAACACAGAATTTGAAGTATCAATTGGATTTTAAATTTAGAGAAAGAAGAAGTGCTTCTGCATTAATAAATTTTCTGGTTTGAGTCATGTCAGGTGAAATTATATTAGTCTCAGTTTGTAATGACTGCCATTTATATTCCTTTGTGTAATCTGTATTTTGTAATCACAATTTAAAAATAACAAAATAAAATAGATGTTAGTTATCTAATATCCCTGTTTTCTCTTTTGCCTAACAGTTAATAACAATCTCCATCTATACAGAATACACTTGAACTTCACTTATTTAATGAGTTCATTTCTATTTAAGTAGTTCAGGTGTACTGACAAAAACAGAATGCATTTTGTTCAGGCATATTTTGACATTTCACGAATCCAAGAAAAGATTCATTTTATTTTTTATATAGTTCTGTATTTTGGAGTTTAACTTCCTATGTGTATTTTCCATGTATGAAATGGACAAAGAGATACCAGAGTATAACTGAGAACAAAACCGAGCAAACAAAACAAAACCCAAAGCAAACCAAATCATAAAACTACTCAGAAGAAGCTAACTCCCTAAATACTATGACAGAAACATTTATAAGATTAGATGATCTTCTCTGAAGACATTATCATCTCTTCTCAGGGCAATTGCAGATGAAAACTTGCAATCTATAGCAAGTCATTTTGCTTCAAATAAACCTATTAAATTCTTCCCCTGGAAAGTTGATAACAAAAATGGAACTTTGCTAAGTATGTGGGGAGTTAATCAGTCCATCAAAGTATTTGTTTATAAGTAAATTCTCACACTTTTAATCTCAGATATTGACATTAGAGTATTTAGAAAATTGTTTTATATTTGGCAAAAACAAACAATAGCAATTCCCTCACACATTTATGCATGCGTTTTTTAGATTTTGCTGCAAGTTCCATAGATAACTTTCTTATTAATTTTTTTTAATTTTAAATTTAATCTAAACAACTTCCTAAGGAGAGAAATAAAAAAAATAACATTAAAAAATAACATTAAAAAATTTGCATTAAAAAAATTATAGTGTCTTACAATCTGCTGTTGGAAAAGACACTGATTAGAATAAGCTAATATAATACAGTTTATAAAGATTGTTATAAAACTTACCCAAATATTTGATATAAGAATGGTAATCTGTAGCCAGGGACATTTGTGAGAGATTTTTCCTGGTATGGAATTCATTACTACCAATATAGCTGATATTGTAATAATGTTTTAATTGTAATGCTATCATTTCACCAAGTTATTGCACCTAGCCCTAATTGTGAAGAGTTTGAATATGAAAGATGAAAATAGTGAACGAGGTTTATGGATCTGTGCAGCGGTCTGAAAAATAAAGTCAACCAAAGAAGAAATATTACAATTCCTTATACTTACAGAGGAAGAACAGAGTGTCTAAACAATAGTTTGAAAAGAAAAGGTTACAGTATACTTCAGCAGAAGATTTCAGTGTTAAGACTGCAAGCAAACTTTGTAAGTGCACTCAAACTTCTCTGTTTCAGAAGAAAACTTCATCAGGATTTAGAAATAAAGACATTGTCTCCATTAGTGTAAAGACAGATTTATAGGACCAAATCCAAATATTTACATTGCATATTTCTCTATCTGAGTAGTCCTCTATTATCCCTGTAAACTTAATTCAGATAAGAAGTCACTTTTAGTGTGTGATTCATTTGAGCTGTTTTAGG
This sequence comes from Picus viridis, assembly GCA_033816785.1. Lineage (NCBI taxonomy): Eukaryota > Metazoa > Chordata > Aves > Piciformes > Picidae > Picus > Picus viridis. The sequence goes on from CM066566.1 coordinate 64,538,828, forward strand.
TATCTGTTATAACGATTTAAACTTCCCTAAAAGGTGTATGTTTCTCCCTATTTACATGAATCATTTAAATATACATCATTCTGCCTTTAAATTGGAGACACTAGCCTAATGTTCTGTTGTTCCAAATTTATTTATGTATGGACAGATCGCATTTTTTGCAGAACTGACTCTGCCTCAGGTCTGTCTTATTAGATTCCTTAATTAAGTAATTTTTCTTTCACTGCACAGACTTGCCCATGGAGAATAGACATCCTCTGAAAATGTCTAGGCAGCTCTAAAAAAGCAGTCAAGATGAACCCTTCTTAATTTTACACAGGCTCACGCACCAGCATCTACATTGAGTTTTTCTGTGGAGGGTTATGTTCTCATAAGTTAATCTGCAGGCTAACGGTTATTTGGGATTGTGAATTCCTAAACAAGTCCTTTAAAATTGCATGAAGTACATGAGGTAATAAGTCATATTTCAAAGGAACAATGAGTCCATATCCATCTAGTCAGAGATGTAACATTCAATATTCCTCTGAAAAAGTATTGCTTCCAGTAGCCAATTATTTTATACAATGTGAAGCATCTTTGGCAAGACAGATATTATCTGTCCTAAACTGTCACGTCATCTCCTGATGAAAACCTTCAGGGTTTGTGTACCCTTACTCTAGTTAGATTCTTGCTGTTGAAATTATAATCATAGAATAAAAATTCAATAAAATTATTTTCATTAGCTACTGAACTATCTGAAGTTGTCATCAATGTACTCCACAAATATTCCTGGTTGCTTGTGCCCTGGCCCTTTCAGTGTAGATGGTGGTGCTGGTTCAAGTCTTCCATGATTACTATGATTTGTGAACCTGATGCTTATTCCAGTTGACTTAAGGAGGTCTCAGTTATTTCTTTGTTTTGATTATGCAGTCTATGGCAGATACTCACCACAGCATCATTAGTGCTTCCCAATAATCTTGGCCCATAATCTAACTCATCTGTCTTCAGACAGATGTCTATGTACTCCCACTGTTGCTTCACATAAAAGACAACTCCCTCTCTTCAGTATATCAGGCTGTAATTCAAAAAAGAGCCTCTGTTCACTGCAGAATTCTGATCACATCAGTGATTCCATCATGTCTTTGTGATCTCATTGAGATCATAATCTTGCAACTGTATGCAGACCTCTAATTCTCCACCCTAGTCCATTCTGAATTTTAAAGTGTTAGTATATGGGCACTTCAGCGAGGTACCATGGCATGCATATTTACCAGAGAAAGTATGAGAGCTTCCTCTGTCAAGCTGTCTTATAGACACATCCATATTTGGGCACATACTCTTCAGGTGAGTTCCTTTCAACCCTATTTTTTTAATAAGAGATCTCTCTTTTCCACGTCACTGCACCTTTTTGCTTGCCAATTAGTTCTCCACAGTATTACATCCCCTCAGTCAATTTTACATCATATTTCTCCACCTGCTCTTAGTTTTTCTTACCAGCCTGCTGGTAGTGTTTTTTGTTCTACTTGAACAGGTAGATCCTCTTTCTTTCTAGTAGTCCTCAGTCTTCAAAGGCTTTCCCATGATACTTATCATCAAGTTAAATAACTGCTAAATAACAGAATATTTAGACATCACAGTGTTGAACCTTGCAATTTCCTGCTTGCTGTTTCATGGCTTAATATGTAGTCTTAATCAGACATGTTATTAAATTAATTTGCAATCATTACCAGTATCATTTTCAATCAGCTGTATCTTTCAATTTGCCATGAATTTCAGGTTTTAAGTTGTAGGGAGCTATGACGGTGACTTGTGTGGGAGGGCACTGTGAACAAACAAATCACAGTTTATTTTGCAAAAGAAGTAAAATATGTGATATCTGACAATATAAAATAAAATATAATAAACTCTGATAAAATACAAGAAACTTTGTTGATTTTTTTGGCTACACCTTTTTGTAAAATATTATGATAATACTGTGCAATCTTAGAGTGCATATGGAATATCTAGAGATATATGATAGCAGAAGCTTTCCACTCCTGAAGGAAATATAGCTAAAAATAGCTTATTCCAATTTTTTATAAGAAGATTGTAGTGCATTCATATTAGATGTCTTAAACTGGTGTCTAAGAATAGAACATGCAGGAAAGGAGAGTAAACCAAGTAGTCAAGAAATACAACTTTCGGTTACAGAATGAAAACAAGACAAAAAAAAAATCCCCTTTAATTATTTACGTTTGCTTCACTTTCTTTCTGGTAGACATATAAAGTATGCAATTTTTATTTTCAGCCAGCTGTAACAGAGTATGAGTGGGTTAAAAAACTATGGTAGCAATTCATGAAAGAATCAGTAGAATGGTAATGAAATAAAAATTAGACTGCTAAGATGTATTTCTTCTTTCCTGTCTCTTCCACTGATGTACTAAATAAGCTGATCTTAGAAGTGAAAGATACACTTTTTGATGCACCAGTAATTTGGGCAAATCTGTAATAAAACTTTGAAAGGATTCTTGAAAAAGTCAGTCAGTGTTGAAGATATTTTGGTTCATCATTGCATATCTGGAGGATTTAACTTTTGGCAGGGAAGTTTATGAATTCAGATAATTACTGTAGATAGAAGTCTGGACTAACTGATGGGAGTGAGCAGAAATGTTTGCCTTTTCATTCTTTAAGGACCTGCTCCAGTCATCACCTTTCAACTTGGATAGAGTGACTTTTCAAAGAAATTTGTCAGTTTTCTTATCATCTTTGCCTGTCAGGTCCATGGATCAGAAAAATATCGCTATAGAGCATTGCTTCTTACACAATTATAATTACCTCAGTAAAGAATATCAGCATTCTAGCAAAGAAAATAACAACAAGAATTGGAAAATCCTAGACTTACAGGTTTCTTTCCTCTTTACCCATTTTCATCAATTTCAGTAAGAATTACATGACATTTCCCTGTCTATGCCCATGTCTATGTCTGACATTTCTTTTTCCTTTCTCACTGAGAAGAACTTCACAAAAGTCAATCCATATCAAGCTTCATTTTCTTCTTTCTGCAGAGGCAAGAGAGCTGCTCGGGACCAGCACCAGGACCAGCGTGCTCAAGCTGAGGTGAGCTAAAAGGTGCTCTAGTTTGGATTCATTTTGGGGGATTTTGGAGGCGGGAGGACCTCAGCAGGCAGCAAGGACCGGCAGGGCAGTCTTCTTACGTGCCTGCTCAAGAGAATGATATCAGCCACGGGAAATTTAAATGAGGGAGAGCAAAGCCATTCAACCACCATTTGGCAAGAGAGCCTTCTGCTAGCAGTGCATGCTGGGTTAGCTGACAGGGTACAGAAGCCTCTGTAGTAGCTTGGGCAAAATATAGTAGTCAGGTGGAATATATGTATTTTAAAACAAGCAATAACCCCCCAAACTTAATTTCACCTGCCTGAAGAGATCCAGCCATGGTAACAACTCAGCCAAAGGCTAGTAGAAAAATGATAAGTAAGCAGACAGAGCTGACACACAAGCACGCAGGTGTCCAGGCGGCTAGCTGCAGAGAGTGCTGGAGCCTGGCCCTTGGAATGGAGGGTGGAGACAACACCTGTGTGAGGTGTGACCAGGTGAATTATCTTCTCCATCTGGTGGCTGAGCTAAAGGAAGAAGTATTAAGACTCGGGACTATAAGGGAATGTGAAAGGGGGTTAGATATGTGGGAGCATGCTTTAAAGATCCCTCCAGTCGAGGGTGGTGACCCTGGAAACAGGGGGAATGGGTACAGGTCCCTATTAGGGGTAGCATGAGGAATCCATCCCAGCCCTCTTTGCCTCCCCCATTGCCTTTGCACAATAAGTATAAGGCCCTTCAGGTTGAGGGCAATGTGGATGAGAAGACAGAAGAGGAACCATCTAAGGGGTTGCCTAAAGCAAATCAGCCCCTAGCTGATCAGGACTAGCGCCATAAAGAAAAAAACGGTAATTGTTGTTGGTGACTCTCTCCTAAGGGGAATGGAGGGACCTATAGGTTGTCCTGACCCATCCCACAGGGAAGTCTGCTGCCTACCTGAGGCCCAGGTAAGGGACATCATCAGGAGACTACCAAAGTTAATCCAGCCCTCTGACTATTACCCATTGATAGTAATCCATCTGGCAGCAATAAGATTGTTAAGAAAGGCACCACGACAATCAAAAAGGAATTCATGGTCCTTAGACACTTGGTGCCATGGTCTAGTCATGAGGTCTGTGGTGACAGGTTGGACTTGATGATCTCTGAGGTCTCTTCCAAACTTGGTGATACTGTGATACTGCAATAAGATCTAGACAGAGAGGGGATGAATTACAAAGAACATCCTCCCAGAACTCATAAAAACAGACAAGTATCTGTTTGTTTGTTTGTTTGTTTTTCCCAATGTGCTATTTTGTTTGAACATTTGTTTTGTTGCCCTGCTAAACACTTAATTCTCATTACATAAGTAAAAGAACTGTAAAACTGAAATTGCTTTTAATATTATGCCAATCAAAATACGTAGCAGATTTCTTATAATCTAAAAGTCTGGTTCTCCTACATTCTCACAATTCCTTGAATTTTCAATCCAGATAAATAAAACACAATAAAACAAGGACCTGTCAAGTCATCAAACCTACTGGCCTCCTAATTGTACTCTATGTACTTCCTTCTACCATATGAGAAGACATGATGACCAAAATGTCTGATGAATTTCTTCTGTCTTCTGCCTTTTTTTGGACAACTGGATAATCTCTCATGTGTCTGTGATTAAATACTAATTTCAGTAGATCAGATAATAGTTTAACAGATATTATCTTGTGCAGGAAATGACCAAGGTCCACAAAAGTCACCAAAAATAATTAGTAAAAAAAGGCCTAAGGAGTCAAGTCAGATTTCAAAGCAATATTATTTAACTGCAACAAATTATGTTGCAAAGCATTTCAAGATGTATTACCAGACTCAGCATAAAAGGTAAGGTAATAGTCTGAATTTGAACAAATGGCAAAGCAGCAGTTTTGCAAAAGTGTTAAAAGTGTTCTTACATATACCTAAAAGCTTGAAGTGATTCAAATTTCTGTGTTCTAAAGGTGTTAAATGCACATCAGTAAATAAAGAAAAAAAGAACAAAAAAATATATTTCTTTAACTTTTGATTTATCTATAGTCAGCCAAGAGGAATTCACTGTATTTGTATATATGAAATTCATGTTGGCAGAATGATAAAGTATTGCACTGAGAAAAATTGAGAAATATTTATTTGCATTTTATGAACAATGTGATAGAAAAATAGATGCTCGGTTTCAAATATTAGAAACAATTTTACCAGTTGAAATGTTTCAAAATAAGGACAGTGATTACTTGAAAATAGCACTTTGAAACATGAGTTCATCTACATTCAGCACAGAATATCAAATACTGATGCTGACAATAGCAGCAGAAAAGGCAAATGGAAGTGTTTTATTCCAGATGTGAACACCAATTGCCATAACACAAAAATGAAAGCAACTGTGCAATCTACAATCTGTCATTTTGCATGTTCTGCAAATACCAATCTAACTGCAAAGTCAAGTGGTGAATTTTTTCCAGTTTTCTGAGCCAGTCACACTCTGATTTTACTCCTACATACGTTTTTAGTACACAACGAATCATTCAAAAATTCTCTCGAAATCTGTTTTTATGTGAAACAGACTAGCATTTATGACACTTTTCAGCTTCCTGCCTAAAAATGGTTCCAATTTCAAGTTTAAACACAGAATAAGAATAAAAAGTTGTATGCTTTCTGGCAATAAAATTAAAAACAAAGAAAATGCAATCAGATGCATGGATTTGCTGAATACTATGAAACTTAATTATTTGTGTCTTTGTAGTAATGCTTTCCCAGCAATTAAACTCATTTGCTTTAAAATAATTTTCTTTGTAATGGCATCTGAAACACTAACCTCCTGTAAAATATTCAAAGGAACTTGACCCACATCTGTGTTGGGGGTTTAAGTACAATACAATACAATACAATACAATACACCAGGTTGGAAGAGACCTTCAAGATCATCGCGTCCAACCCATCAAACAATCCAACCCACCCAACAACTAGACCATACAGCCAAGCACCCCATCAAGTCTTCTCCTGAACACCTCCAGTGAAGGTGACTCCACCACCTCCACGGGTAGCCCATTCCAATGGGCAATCACTCTCTCCGTGTAGAACTTCTTCCTAACATCCAGCCTAAACCTGCCCTGGCGCAGCCTGAGACTGTGTCCTCTTGTTCTGGTGCTGGCTGCCTGGGAGAAGAGGCCAACCTCTGCCTGGCTACAACCTCCCTTCAGGTAGTTGTAGAGAGCAATAAGGTCACCCCTCAGTCTCCTCTTCTCCAGGCTAAGCAACCCCAGCTCCCTCAGCCTTTCCTCATAGGGCTTGTGTTCCAAACCCCTCACCAGCTTTGTTGCCCTTCTCTGGACACGTTCCAGCAAGTCAACATCCTTCCTAAACTGAGGGGCCCAGAGCTGGACACAGTAATCAAGGTGTGGCCTAACCAGTGCAGTGTACAGGGGGAGAATGACCTCCTTGCTCCTGCTGGCCACACTGTTCCTGATGCAAGCCAGGATGCCATTGGCCTTCTTGGCTGCCTGGGCACACTGCAGGCTCATGTTCAGCCTACAATCAACCAGTACCCCCAGGTCCCTCTCTGCCTGGCCACTCTCCAGCCACTCTGACCCCAGCCTGTAGCACTGCATGAGGTTGTTGTGGCCAATGTGCAGAATCCGGCACTTGGATGTGTTCAATCTCATGCCATTGGACTCTGCCCATCTGTCCAGCCTGCCGAGGTCCCTCTGCAAAGCCTCTCCACCATCCAGCAAATCAACTCCTGCCCCCAGCTTGGTGTCATCTGCAAATTTACTGATGATGGACTCAATGCCCTCTTCCAGATCATCAATAAAGATGTTGAAGAGCATGGGGCCCAGTACTGATCCCTGGGGCACACCACTAGTGACAGGCCGCCAGCTGGATGTGGTGCCATTCACCATTACTCTCTGGGCTTGGCCCTCCAGCCAGTTCCTAACCCAATGCAGTGTGCTCCTGTCCAAGCCATGGGCTGCCAGCTTGGCCAGGAGTTTGCTGTGGGTGACGGTGTCAAAGGCCTTGCTGAGGTCCAGGTAGACCACATCCACAGGCCTCCCCACATCCACCAGGCGGGTCACCTGATCATAGAAGGATATCAGGTTGGTCGGGCAGGACCTGCCCCTCCTAAATCCATGCTGGCTAGGCCTGAGCCCCTGGTCATCCTGTAAGTGCTGTGTGATCGCACTCGAGATGAGCCGTTCCATAATCTTGCCTGGCACTGAGGTCAGGCTGACAGGCCTATAATTCCCTGGCTCATCCAACCGGCCCTTCTTGTGGATGGGCACCACGTTAGCCAGCTTCCAGTCTTCTGGGACCTCTCCAGTGAGCCAGGACTGCTGAAAAATGATGGAAAGTGGCTTGGACAGCTCATCTGTCAGCAATCTCAGCACCCTAGGATGGATCCCATCCGGTCCCATGGCCTTGTGGGGGTCCAAGCGGCTCAGTAGATCTCTAACTTCCTCTTGGAGCAGTGGTAAACTATGCAGCTCTCTGGCTCCTTCTGCCAGCTCTGCAGGCCAGCTGTCTGGAAGACGTTCTGCCCTGCTAGTGAAGACTGAGGCAAAGAAGGTGTTAAGTACCTCTGCCTTTTCCTCATCCTTTGTTACAACGTTCCCCTCCGTGTCAACCAAGGAGTGGAGGTTGCCCTTGCCCTTCTTCTTGCAATTGATGTATTTATAGAAGGACTTTTTGTTGTCCTTCACAGCAGAGGCCAGTCTAAGTTCTAAATGGGCTTTTGCCTCCCTAATTTTCTTCCTATACAACCTAGCAACATTCCTAAACATTCTGTAGGTTGCCTCCCCTTTCTTCCAAAGATGATACACCCTCTTTTTTTCCCTAAGTTCTATTAAAAGTTCATTGCCCATCCAGGCTGGCATTAGTAAAACTAATAGAACCATAAAAACATACTTAGCTCCTGCTTTAACTTTTGATTTGCTTTCAGTGATTTGGCATTTGTTTTTCTGATTTCTGATGCTGAACTTGCAAACCATTATTCACATTTTATCATTGTTGAAGAATTTTTAAACTGCTGTCTGTATCTCATGATAAGGCCTATGAACTTGACTCAAGAAGACATGTTCTAAAGTGTGACCATTTTAGGCTGTGCCTCTAAGAAATGGACAGTTGCTGGAACACTCTGGCTGAATGTTTTGAAAAACATTCAGATATTCTAAACAAATTTCATTGGTAGATTGGTAGAATGCAACTTTAAGTTTTAGTTCTGTTTGAATCTCAGTCAGTTCTGTCTGTTCCTGTCGGCCTGTCTGTTTGTCTCTCTCTGAAGCAACAGCTGCTGGATGGAGTCGACCTTGAATTAACAAAGATAACCAGATAAGAAAACTAACTCTTGCATATGCTTTGAGCTAACAGAATTTCCTCCTTAACTACCTTTTTCTCTCTCTCTAACCCTTTTTGGGAAAAAGGGAGGTAAGGGGAGAGAAGGGTACTGGGCCGGGGGGACCCTTCTGGCTGGAGGAGCGAAAAGGTCTTCTGTATTACGTTCACTGCTGTATATTTCTGTATATATTGTAAATACTGTATATTGTGTACATATTCATTGCATTTCATTCCTGCTTTGTAAATATAGCACCTTCATCTGCTTCTCCAACTGAGTTAGCCGTGGTTTCTTTGTGTGGGGGGCAGAACTTTCTCTCACCACCACAGAAAGAAAGCCCAAAAAATGAGCATCCATATAATATAAAATACTTAGAAAACATGACAGTTGAATAATAAATATGCAAAATATACCATGTCTTACAAATTCTGTTGCAGATAAACATGTGAGTTACCTTGTAGCAAAGGCAGAGATTAAAGTGAATTGAATTATTTTTACTATAAAACATTTAGTTTGGTTTTTATCTGATAGTTGTTTTATGTGACAGTTTGGCACTTTTCCAGGTTGGTGGTAAAAATTTTAAAAATCCCAAACATTAAATCACACAACTAATTTTAATCTGACTTTTAATCTAAAAAACCTGGCGGTTTCCTTTTTGTTGCATTTTGCATCGTAATACATTTGCTGCAAGTAGAAATAAGAGGAGAAGAAAATAATGCTTCTGGATACAACTTTCATCTCATTAAGCAAGATTTACTCAACACATCAGTAGTGGTATCAATCAAAGTGACACAAAGATTAAAGAATCAAACTTAGGAGGAATAAATGGTGTTGTCATATAAACTTTCCTGAAATTCAAAACATACAGCAGTAACTCAGGCTAACTATAGCTGACTTGAATGTTGGTGGGGTTGTTTTGGTTTGGTTTTCTTGTTTTTGCTGGATGTTACTCACTAACTCACGTCGAATTTCTGAATTACTTAGACAATGCCAAATGGAATAGCTCCTAATGCCTCAGGAAATACTCTGTTGCACTGCAAAATCTTTCAGCAGTTAGGAATTCTAAAAAAAGTCATAGTATTATGCAACTTAAGAGAATTCTTTGAAGTCCTGAATATCATCTTTTAAAAATAGAGCAGCTATTTTTAAAATCTTGATTTATAATGCCGTATCTCAGCTACAAGGAAAAATAAATACTTGCAAGCTTAGAACTCACGCAGAATAAGAGAAATGGTAGTACTTAGCAAACTGTGTGTTAATTAGATTGATTTTGGCAGATCTACCCTAAAGCTGGATTTGCTGCAATGTGTTACTAAGGAAGCGTCAGGCTGAATTCCTTAAGAAATGACCAAGAAATTTAGAACACCTACAGCTATATAAGTTTCCTGCCAAGACACATGCAATTTTGGTTAGATTCTGAATGTAAAAATATTTTGAGAGAACTTTATTTGCAAATATCATAAAGGATTGTTCAATGTTTAGCAATTGTGACCGGTTTAGGCTGTGCCTTTAAGAGAAGGACACTTTCTGAACACTCTGGCTGAATATTTTGGTATATAAATGAAAACAAGAGATATGCTAATCCAATTTCATTGGTGGAACCCGGCTGTAGGTTCTTGTTTAGTCTTTCAGTCGGGGGCAGGCAGTCAGTCGTCGTCTTCTTCCCCCTGTACTGTGAGCTGGCCTGCTTTTCTCTCTGAAGCAACAGCTTGCTACGCAGAACGATTCTTGCTAACCAGATAAGAGACATCTAACTTTTGCATCCGCTTCAAGCTTTAACAAGTTTTCACCCTTTTAATTACCTTCCTTTCTCTTTCTCTCTAACCCTATCGGGGGAAAAGGGGAGGTAGGGAGGGAGAAGGGAGGGAAAGGCCGAACCCCCTGGCCGCAGGGGGGTTGGGGAAAGGTTTCCTGCATACTTCTATATATATATTGTAAATATTGTATATTTTTGTACATATTCATTGCATTCCATATCTGCTTGTAAAATATAGCTTTCATATGCTTCTCCGGCTGAGTTAGCTGTGGAATTCTTTTGTGTGTGGGGGAACCTTCCTACTCCACCACAGCAATCAAGAAAAGGTGAGATAGCAGGCAGACCAAGTGAAGACAGAGATAAAAAGGTCCAGGTACATCAAGGGCAGAACGTTCAAGGGCAGATAACTCAAGGACTAACTCAAGGACAAGTGTGAGTAATGGTTACAAAGGTTGCATCAGGATCACGGGGAAGACTCTACCTGAGACATTAACATCCTGACAGTATCCTAAATGACAGAGGAAGTAATCTATATGGCTGTGAGTTGTTGTTGCTTTTGTTGACAGTATTAGCCATCTGTCAACCTATATGCCATGTGAAATTCAGAAGTGATCATATAGTGTCCTTAGTTTCTTTTCGTATTAGTTGGAATGGTTTCCAGTATATCAAGATACCATTTGCAATCCTTCACACATTGCTGAATGAATCTACTTCTTGCGTTTAATTTTTCCCACCTGAAACATCATCAGTGGGTTTATGTTAAGAAATATTTTTACTTGACCATGTGGCTCATACTACAGAATTACTAGGTAAACCAGCAGTAAGTTAGGGGTATCACCTTATCTGGTTTATGTCTGGGATTAGTTTTGTGCTAATACAACAAAAGACATAATGGCTTGGGACAGAATGAATGAAACTATCTTGGAAGTTAAGATTCCAGCAGCATACTTACAATTCCTAGACCGATGGCCTCCTCTACCAGCTGTCTTTTTCACAGAATGTGTAGCATAAAATAGCTTGACCTAACTTGTTCTTAAGAATGGCATTTCAACCCAGACTGCTCCCTGCAATGAAAACCAATGTAATTTACACAGAAACAGAACAAATTTCTGAAGTTGCTAAGATGTCTTTTAGATCTTTTGGTTTTGGAAATCATATTTAGCTGATTAAATATAGGCATATCTGGGAAATTTGTTGTCTAAGATTCTTTAAACCAGTGGAAAAATACTGGTTAATTAGATGAAAGTGTTAATTTTCCCAATGACTGTTAAAGAAGGCTAGTTCTATCTGCAAATGTCTGAAGCTAGCTGAGATGAATGTAGTTGCGTACAAAAGACTGAGTCAAGTTTTCATGTTTCATGATGTCATGACAAAACATGCTCTGTTATTTCTTCCATTCTACCAACTTCTTGCAGTAGCTGCGTCACAGCTAGTGCCTAGAGGACTAGGTTTTGTGTATTAGTCATCTGACATACGAATGCTCATTGTTTTTCCAAATTCTGACTAAGAATCAGTTTGAATGTGCTTCCTTGAAAGCAGAAAAATGCTAAAAGAACTGGAATATGCCTCTTGAGAGTTTTGTTAGTGGCTGGATAAGTAATACAATGTTTATTTAACTAACAGAGGTGAAAAAATTTCTGCCAGGAAAAAAATAACAAAACCACCAAATAAACACACACACAAAAGTAGCATGGGTTATTTCAGAAATAAAGGAACTCCTCAAAAAAAATTAAGATGATGTTTCAACAATTTCATTTCAACAATTTGTAGTTTTATCAGAGAGAGACGTCACTGAGAACAGTTCCAGGAGGACAGAACGGTACATCAGAATCCAATACTCTACATGGCAAGATAAATGGCATGTGAATATGTTTAAATACTTTAAGTCATGCAGTGACTGTTCTGAAGAGTGACTTCTTAATTTGAAAAGAAATTGAATTGTCTCATTTTCAGTGTCACTGGCTGCGCTGAGCACAGTTTAAAAACATAATCTTTTCCAAAAATTCCATCTTTCTAAAAGTCTATGTTCAACTTTGTGCAAGGTTAGGATTAAAACATAAAAACAAAAACAAAAAACAAAACCCCCAATATTTACTAGAAACTTCACAATTAATTCTAGGAATAGGAGAATCTTTTTTGAAAAATGTAGGTTGTTGGGTTTTTTTCCCATGTGGGTTAATGCATGGAACAGGGAACATAAATACATTTCATTTCATCCTTTGAGGATTTCACTTTTATTTACTATAAGTTGCCTGGCTTCAGTCATTGATGAAATGACCCTTTAAACATAGATTTAGTGCAACATAAGTGGTGTAAGTGGGTCAGAGAGAATTATAGCTGTTGATCACTGGTATAGTTTTTGATCAAATTGATAAGTTAGTTTATATTATATAAATATATATATATATTATATAAATATATATATATGAGAATATTATTAAATATAAAAAAAAAAAACAATTTGACTCAGGTTTGTTTGCCCAGTCGATGATATGTTAATTACACACAATAGGATGCCAATAAACAGTGGAATAACAGTCTAGAAAAATCAGAACTTGGAATACAGAGGAATAAGCTGGAAACTTCTTATACAAGCAAAACAAACAGCAATGCTGCCCCATGTGGCAAGAATGGACCACCTTGGGTTCACAACGGTGCTAACCAACAGGTAAACAAGCTATAAACCTTGGAAATAACCAGGTAAATTGGCATAAGTTACTCATGAATCACCAAACTACCAAAACCTTTGCCAAATGAAGAGATGCTCTGAGTTCGTATTCGTAATCCAAAGGGCAGGAATAATTCAAAAGGTAGTATCCAAAATTAGAGGAAGTGAGAGAGAGGACACACTGCTGTGGTGGAGATATATGACTCAAACATTATGCTGCAGAGACAAAAGAAGCTCAATGTCCTGAAGACAGGAGCACAAAGGTGCTTGTCACCACCTTGAATCCTGTTAATGAACAGGGTGGGGGGGAGAAGATAAGAGAGAGATGGGCTCTGAAATCTTCCCCCATAAATTCCCTTTTTGAAAACTGAACAGCCCAATGGCACATTAACTATTCAAATACTGCCAATCAGTTCAAAATGTTGTCTGGCAGGCAAAACTGCACACACCTTCTCTCATAGCTTCTGACACATGCAGTTGCCTCTCTGAAACGTGAGGCTCAGGGTCCAGCTTCCACCCCTCCAGGCAGCCTCAAAGTCACCTGCCTATTGGCTCCCCAGCCTCAAACCTGGACCCTGCAAACGGGGAGGGAGAAGAAAGAGTAGTGGCTCCAACAGGTTTAGCTGGCTTGTTAATGCCTCTTCCAAGACAATTATAATTCCAAATTTTTAATTTAATTCAGTGTTCCTGTGTTTTCTATACATTAGAATAGGTTGGCCATAGAGGTGAGGGAATCTCTGTCCTTGGAGGTCTTCAAAGTATGGATACAGCACTTTAGGACATGGCTTAATGGTTATGGTGGTCTTAGGCTGAGGGTTGAACTTCATTGTCTTAAAGATCTCTTCCAACGAAAACAATTCTATGATTCTATATTCATATAAATCACCTAGCTGCTGGGGAAAAAAAAAAAAAAAGAACATTGGTCTGAATACTAAAATTTTTTTAGATGTTCTATTACAGCCAGCTCAGAAAATGATCTGGCATCACATGATGAAGGCACTTAGCAACACTGACATCAGATACTGGCTTCTTTTGCTTTGAAACAGCATTTGATCCAGAATGAACTAGCTGTACTTGCAAATTTAGTGCAGTAATTAAAAAAAATTATTGACTTATATTGCACTTGAAATTTGGATGTCTTTCAAGAAAAGATCAAAACTAAACACCTTATAGCTGTTGCAGAAGGATTGCGGTGCCCTCAGTGAAAGGGGCTGACCTTCCTATATTGACTTCTTATAACTCAGTAGAAAATTGTTGTGCCTTAGTAGACAATTGTACTTTAGTGCAGGGGTTTTGGTTGGTTGTTTGGGTGGTTGTTGCTGGTTTGCCAAATACTTCATAAACAATTCACAAGTAAGATATTTTGTTGTGTCAGCCACACATTAGGAAGAGTTGAAATTAGTATTATATTCATAAAAATAATTTTCTGTGAAGAAGAATAAAGGAATAGAAAAAAAAACAGTCACTTGTAAAACACTATGAAAAAGCTGTACTTAGGTCAAGACAATTTGTCCTTTTGCCAAGAGAGCTGCTCGGGACCGGCACCAGGACCGGTGTGCTCAAGCTGAGGTGAGCTACGAGGTGCTCTGCTTTGGATTCTTTTGGGGGCTTTTGGGGGCTTTTGGGGGTGGGAGGACCTCAGTGGATGGCGAGGAGCAGCAGGGTCATCTTCTCACGTGCCTGCTCAAGAGGATGATGTCAGCCATGGGAAATTTAAATGAGGGAGAGTAAACCCGTTCAACCACCATTTGGCAAGAGAGCCTTCTGGGTGGATTGCAGCTAGCGGTGCGTGCAGGGTAAGCCGACAGAGTACAGAAGCCTCTGTAGTAGCTTGGGCAAAATATAGTAGTCAGGTGGAATATATGTATTTTAAAACAAGCAACAAAACCCCCCAAACTTAATTTCACCTGCCTGAAGAGACCCAGCCATGGTAACAACTCAGCCAAAGGCTAGTAGAAAAATGGTAAGTAAGCAGACAGAGCCGACACAAAAGCACGCAGGTGTCCAGGCGGCTAGCTGCAGAGAATGCTGGAGCCTGGCCCTTGGAATGGAGGGTGGAGACAACACCTGTGTGAGGTGTGACCAGGTGAATTATCTTCTCCATCTGGTGGCTGAGCTAAAGGAAGAAGTATTAAGACTCAGGACTATAAGGGAATGTGAAAGGGAGTTAGATATGTTGGAGATACCCCCAGTTGCAGGAGGGGACTCTGGAAACAGGGGGGAATGGGTACAGGATCCATCCTAGGGTGCTGTGAGAGATGGCAGACAAGCCAGCAGATGGAGGCAATCACAGTGCACCTGCAGGATGGCCAAGGGATCAGACCCAGCCAGCATGGATTTAGGAAGGGCAGGTCCTACCTCACCAATCTGATCTCCTTCTATGATCAGGTGACCCACCTGGTGGATGTGGGAAGGCTCTGGTTGTAGTCTACCTGGACTTCAGCAAGGCCTTTGACACTGTCCCCCACAGCAAACTCCTGGCCAAGCTGTTAGCTCGTAGCTTGGACAGCAGCACTCTGCTGGGTTAGGAGCTGGCTGGATAGCTAAGCCCAGAGAGTGATGATAAATGGTGCCACTTCCAGCTGGCAGCCAGCCCCTAGTGGTGTCCCCCAGGGATCAGTGTTGGGCCTGATCCTATTCAATATCATTATTGATGATCTAGATGAGGGGATTGAAGCCACCATTAGTAAGTTAGCAGACAACACCAAGATGGGAGCAGGTGTTGATCTGTTAGAGGGTAGGAGTGCTCTCCAGAGGGACCTTGACAGGCTGGACAGAGGGGCAGAGTCCAACATGATGGCATTCAACAAGACTGATTGCTGGGTGCTGCACTTTGGGCACAACAACCCCATGCAGCGCTACAGGCTGGGGTCAGAGTGCCTAGAGAGCAGTCTGTCAGAAAGGGACCTGGGGGTACTGTGTTGCAGTTTGGGCTGGGTGCCCCCTTCTTCCTGTGTCCAGAGGTCCAGCCCAGTGGGTGGACACAGGAAATTGGGTATTTCTACCAGAATCCTCTGCACCACTATAAGATCCAGTGCGAGGCCTAAGCACTTCCTCTTTCTTCCTCGCCGTCACCCAGTAATGGGGGAGATGTTGTCTCCCGGCCATGGGCCTGGCTAGGCCCAAGGCCATGGGGGGATGGGCAGTCTCAGATCTGGCCAGCTGAGACTAGCCTAGCAGTGGGGAGGGGGAAGAAGGAGCCCTGGGGGTCTTGGATGTACCCCCAGGTGGGGATGGGATCTTCTTGGGACTGTTTTGGGATTTCTTTTGTCACTCTGCTTCTGGCTTTCTGTAAAGATTCACCGCTTTTCATTTAAACTTTCCATCACTTTTGCAATCCATTTGTCTGAGTTGTTTTATTTTGTCCGTGGTGGGGAGGGGGGCTGCCTCAACCCATCACAACTGTTTGACAGCTGGCTGAACAGGACCCAGCAGTGTGCCCAGGTGGCCAAGAAGGCCAATGGCATCCTGGCCTGTATCAGGCACAGTATGGCCAGCAGGAGCAGGGAGATCATTCTGCCCCTGTACACTGCACTGGTCAGGCCACACCTTGAGTCCTGTGTCCAGTTCTGGGCCTCTGTGACCGGTTCAGGCTGTGCCTTTAAGAAAGGGACACTTTCTGAACACTCTGGCCGAATATTTTGGTATATAAATGAAAACAACGATATGCTAATCCAATTTCATTGGTGGAACCCGGCTGTAGGTTCTTGTTTAGTCTTTCAGTCGGGGGGGGCAGTCAGTCAGTCGTCTTCTTCTTCCCCCTGTACTGTGAGCTGGCTCGTTTCTCTCTACGATTCTTGCTAACCAGATAAGAGAAAACTAACTTTTGCATCCACTTTGAGCTTTAACAAGTTTTCACCCTTTTAATTACCTTCCTTTCTCTTTCTCTCTAACCCTTTTGGGAAAAAGGGGAGGTAGGGAGGGAGAAGGGAGGGACAGGCCGAACCCCCTGGCCACAGGGGGGTTGGGGAAAGGTTTCCTGTATTACATACATTGCTGTATACTTCTGTATATACTGTAAATATTGTATATTTTTGTACATATTCATTGCATTCCATATCTGCTTGTAAAATACAGCTTTCATCTGCTTCTCCGGCTGAGTTAGCTGTGGAATTCTTTTGTGTGTGTGGGGGAACCTTCCTACTCCACCACAGCCTCTCAGTTTAGGAAAGATGTTGACTTGCTGGAACATGTCCAGAGAAGGTCAACAAAGCTGGTGAGGGGGTTGGAACACAAGCCCTGTGAGGGGAGGCTGAGGGACCTGGTGTTCTTTAGCCTGGTGAAGAGGAGGCTCAGGGGAGACCTTCTTGCTGTCTACAACTATCTGAAGGGAGGTTGTAGCCACGTGGGGGTTGGTCTCTTCTGCCAGGCAACCAGTACCAGAACAAGAAGACACAGTCTGAAGCTTCACCAGGGAAAGTTCAGTCTCAAGGTGAGGAGAAAGTTCTTCACAGAAAGAGTAGTTGGCCATTGGAATGTGGTGCCCATGGAGGTGGTGGAGTCACTGTCCCTGGAGGTGTCAAAAAAGGATTGGACGTGGCACCTGAAGCCATGGTTTAGTGAGTCATGAGGTGTTGGGCGATAGATTGGACTTGATCTCTGAGGTCTTTTCCAACCTTATTGATTCCATGATTCTAAGTCAATATTTAAAAAATCAGCAAGAGAACTCTGAAACTCTAAGGCCTTATATAGGTTGCATATTCTCTCTTGTGCTTGTTTACATTCCACTTTTATTTTTATTTCTTCATGAATTTGTTTTGCGATACACAAGAACTGCACAATGCTTTATACATCTGATTTAAAAATACATTTATGTGACAACAATGTGCATCGATGAGTACTGTTGGTTGGGTTGTTTTGTTTTGTTTTTAACTACAGAGATATTTCTATAGCAGTTTATTTACTTGTTTGGTCGTCTTCAGTTCTTAGACAACCTAAGGCAGAAATAAAGGCTTCTTGGAAATTCCATATATTAGAAAAAATATTTTGTTTCATTTAATTGTGTTTTTGCAGAATGCTAAAGGATACAAACTCCTTAGTACTGATTATCATGCAATATGTTCGTTACTTATACATATAATGTTTTCTGTAGCATACTCAAGTGGTTAAGTTTTCTAAGTATGATTTTGGACAAAAGGATCATGCCATGTTAATAAAATAATAAGAAAGCCAAAGCATCTAACTATGCATGACAATTTTTTGCTAGACTTAAAAAAACCCAAATCATTTGGAGATAAACTTGCCTTGTGAGAATTATCATACCAAGGCATTTGTCTGGGATTTATGATAGACTAAATATGGTGCACAGGAATATAGCACTCAAAAAGCCTCTTCATACTGACCTGTTAAAAATGATCCTATATATTAAAAAAAGGTAGAACACAAATTGCTGGCTTGAGTTTAGAAATAGAACTGTTAGATCCACAATGCTCATTATGAGCAGAAGATATAGAAGAAAATTTTAAACTTTTTTTTTTTTTTATTTGTTCTTTTATTTTTAATTTCTGTAGAGCACTAGAAACACAAAACAAACTACCACTATAGGAACAAACAGAAATTTGGCATTTTCTGCTTTGGCAATACCTGTCTTTGAAATGAAATAACTTTTAATGTTTAATTTCTTTATGTAACTTTCCAATATACATTTTTAGTGCTAATTTCTTTTGTTTGTAAAATGCTTTTCAACCATTTTAAGGATTCACAACTTCAGAGTTTCTTTCCTTCCCTTCTTAATATCCAGCAATTTTACTCCAGCAAATTGATACCCAGGGAACTGCTTAAATCAGCAGCAAGTAGGAATAGAAATGAGCTAAAAAGCGTGGTTGTCACTAGGATGCCTTCTGGATGTATATAAGTGGAAGCAGCTTAGCCACTTTGTTCTTTCTTCCATGCATATCTTGTTCTGTCATGGGTCATGTTGTCTGCTCCTTCGGTTCTCACTCAGTACGTTTTAACTGCTGGGTCAGCTAAACGTAGGCCTAGACTTAGAAAGATTGTGTATTACTTTCCTCAGCATATCCCTAGTGTTAGAAAGACTATAAATTCTTATTATTAGAGCATGATGAAGTAATTCTCCTGAAAGATTAAAAAGCTAGCAGGGTTGGAGGTAGACCTGGGGTTATTGGCTAATATTTGAGTGAATATGAGTCAGCAGTATGCCCAGGTGGCCAAAAACAACAGTGGCATCCTGACTTGTGTTAGAAACATGGTGGCCAGCAGGAACAGGGAGGTGATCATTCCCCTGTGCTCAGCACTTGTGAGGCCACACCTCAAATACCATGCTCAGTTCTGAGCCCTTCACTACAAGAAGGACACTGAGGTGCTAGAGCCTGCCTGGAGAAAGACAATGAGGCCTGTGAATCTCCTGGAGTACATGACTCTAAAGGCGTGTCTGAGAAAGCCGGGGTTGTTCAGTCTAGAGAAGAGGAGGCTGAGGGAAGACCTTATTTCTCTCTTCAATTTCCTGAAGGGAGGTGGAGTTAGGAGGGGGGCAGCCTCTTCTCCTTGATGAAAAGTGACAGGACTAGAGGAAACGATTACAAACTGTGCCAGGTGAAGTTTAGGCTAGATAAGAGGAAATACTTCTTCACTGGAACTGTTACCAAATATTGGAATAGTCTGCCCAGGGCAGTGCTGGAGTCACCATGCCTGCTGGTGTTCAAGTGGCATGTAAACCTGGTGCTTAGGGACTTAAGTTAGTGTTGTCTGTTCAGTGTTGGGTTGAAGGTTGGACTGGATGAACTTGGAGGTCTCTTGCAACCAGACATATTCTTTGATTCTCTGATTGTAATTTTCAATAGTTTATGCCTCACTAAAACCTGAGCACAGTATCATGTAACAAAGGAAGGTACTTTATCCAAGTTTTGCTTTTGCTGACTTTAAATGTTTTGTTACAAAAACCCCTAACATATTGTCAAGATGTCATAGGCAATATCATAAAAATAGTTTATAATGTCTGTGTTCTCCAAATATACTAGGGTAACATAAATTCATGGGTTAGTGCCAGTGACATCTATTCATAAAGTGGTCACTTAGACAAAAAAAAAAAAAAATTTAAAAAAAAAAAAAAAATAAATTCCTGTAAGAGTAGTTCCATGACTGAAACCCTGTGGGATGGCTTCTGTCAGAGAAGACATGGGCTGCTCTGGGATATCTACTTACCCTCTACCCCAACCCAAGGGAGCATCAGGACTGCATTGTGTCCTGACACCTAGAAAGAAATTAATCTTCACCTTTTCAAATACTTACTTTTAGTTGGGATATTCATAATTTGTGCCTCAGGAAGATGATGGAAAGGGACAGCTATTAAAGGAGCAAACAGTGTAAGCCTGTATCAAACACCTTACATTACCCTATTGACAGGACGATAGGACTCAAATAGACCTCCTGATTATATAGTTGTGATCTTAAAATAATATTTTGGAGAGTAAACTCTCTGCCATTTAAAAAATAGACAGCAGCAATGTTTCTAGTTATTAGGTGGCTCACATAATTTTATTACATTTGGTTATTTTAATTTGTCAGAATTTTATCATGATTTTTTATTTTAATTTCTTCCTACTCTCAGTTCCCCAACTATCTAAGAACATAAATGCTGTAATATTTAGTGGCATTTCATGCAGAGTTCTTTTGTTTTGCTTGTTTGTTTGTTTTCAAAGAATGCTGAACAATAAAACACCAAAACACATAAAGAAATGTCTAAAAAAATACTGAAATTAAAATATTATGGCTATATTCTTTCCAAAGAAGAATTGTTATTATGTATCAATACAACTGCATTCAGGTCATGTACTTCATACTACATCAGAATTTTTTAAAATTCTACACAACTATATTAGAAGCTTTCTAAAAAATAAGGCAAAAGTAATATGTTCCTACTGAATGAATGAATGTTCATTATGCTATGATGTTAAAGCTAGGCCTCATTTTCCAAGTCAATATTATTATTTAAAACTAACATATCTTTAAAAGTCTTGAAGCAGAAGTTAGAGCATCCGTAGCAAAAATCCTGGGACTAGGTTCAAATACCTTAAAAATAAATTTGTGCTTATAATTGTTACACTTCCTTATTGGAATGTAATTTAAAATACTTTAACTATCTATTTCAGGACCAGGAAGATGTAGATAGACTTAACAAACTTCAGGCCTCTATTTCTGCAGTTCTTATATGCCAAGAGCTTATGTTAGCATGGAATAGTAGTTCTTTGTAGTCCATTTCAAAAGCATCTGCTAGCTTTAAATGAGGTAATTTGGATAAAGAAAATGGCATAATTATAGCAGTATGATATTCCATCTAGGATAAGAAAACTTAAACTGAAGTCATCTCTGCAGACATAGGTAATAAAAGTATAAGGAGGTATATAGGAGGTATATATAAGAGGTATAAAGAACCTGTTTCCTAGATGTATAAAGACCTTTTTCTTAGATAAGAATAAAGGACAATGAAATGGAAATTATATATAATGTTTTATTTAAATAAAATACAGCTTCTCCCAGCATATTATATTTTTTTGTAATTTTGCTTTAGTTAATTTCATGCACATTTGTTTTCTTGAAATATTTCTTGCAGACCATATAATAGTCCTTTATATACATGTAATAATCTATAGTTATGAGAAACACTTAGAGATTTCCACAGTTCAAGACATCAGTTACTATAAAGGAAACATATGTAATTACCAGTCATCCTCATGTGCTTCTCAAATGAAAGACTACTGGTATGTTAGCAGCATTAGAAAATACTTTCTCCTGTCAAGATGCATCATTGCAGTTTTGGAAAAAACAGATCCAGTGCATTTCCATTACCTCCACTGCAGGTTACATAACTACAAAGACAATTTTGGTGATTCAGTTCAATTCCTACCCTAAGACAAATTGACTTTTCACTGAGACTTCCAAAGTAAGAAAGAGGAATTCAAGACACTATTTAAAGTCCTGTTACCGCATTTATCAAATGGCAGGTTTATTTTATTTCATGATTATCTGTAATATAACTATTATACAGAACTAGCAGTTCTTTTTTTTTTCTTTTTTTTTTTTTCCTTTTTTGTCTTTTAGGATAGCACTTGGTGAAGGAGGAGAAAAAGAGCACTGATAATCTAGATATTACTCGAGGAATTTGTACTGTACTGTGTCAGATCAAGTCTGAATGTGTTAATTGCCCGTGAAATGAAAAAAATTGTGGATGTTAGACTGTCATTTACTTCGAAACATGTTTCATCACTCCTGTTCCTTGATACGTGATATTCCTTTACCTACAAGAATTAAAAGTAGCTCAAGAATTCTGAATCAGATATTATCTGGGGTAAAGTTGCATAACAGACTTGACAAATAAAGGATCCAGTTATTTGTTTTCTAACTCTATTTGTTTTCTTAAGTTGTTGTAAAAAGTGGATCTATAAAGATTCTTTAAAAGTGGAACTATTATTTTTAATTTGGGCACACATAACACTGATGGATCTTAATTATAATTACATAATTACTTGTGAAGCATCACTGCATATTAATTCACAGATATTCTATAAATATTTCAGCACTCTGCTTATTAGCTTACAATGTGTGCCAGATATTTTTACATATTTTTCTTAAAAGCAGAACATTTTTGGCAGCATCCAATGCAAATTTTTAAATTACTACAGTGTACATAAACATTCAGACTAAGTCCACCATTTTTGACATAAAGAGTGAAAAACAATATCTGAAGAGCTAAGTCACAGACATTATCACTTTCCTTTCACAATTAGGATGTTAAACTGACAGATATTGCAAATCTCCAGCGATATATGAAAAAGTTCACAGGTTCAGCTTACCAGATGACACATATGACCAAAGAACCTGAAATTATGTTTCAGGAAGCCATTCATGACTTAAGGTCATCAATATACACTTTGGACTTGCTTAGACAGAGTACTTGGTATAGAGTTCACCTTAGTTCATAGAGAGTTGCTGGAGAGAAATAAGCTAATCCAAAACAATATTTGGAGGGCATAATATCAGGTTCCTGCCATGAATGATCTTCAGAATAAGCCCACATCTCTTCACTGACTAAAGGGAATAAAGGGATTATTCTGAGATATGTCTACATTCTTAAGTACAACATTAGAGTTTTGTGAATATTCCATCACTTGCCTAACTTACTGCTAAAATAAAGTAAAACTACAGAAGACTCAAGAGTCCATTTCAACTTTACAAATTTTAGGACAAGTACTCATCTAAAAATACACATCCTGTCCATTGTCATCTTTCTCAAATGAAATGCTTTTCTTTTAGAAGGATAAAGCTGGGTATAGTAAGTACTTTCCTTCACTAAGGTTCTAAAAATCTGCCTGTAAAAGGTTCAGGAAGTTAGATGAGTAAAATCTGGGCCACCTAAGCAAAGTTCAGGCTCAAACTGAGGTCTAAGACCTTAAATCTAAGGAATTGAATGTGAATCCTAAATTAGGCTATTATTACATTATCCCATCTACCATAATAGAATGAAAAAAAAAAAAAAAAACCCCACAATATTTTACCTCTTTTACTTTTCTGGGATTGACACAGTTCAGCAGTTTGTTTGTTTTCTTCTATAGAACATAAGGTATTTTCCATAAGCAAATACTTTGCATTTCTTTTGCAATCAGATTTTTTTTTCTCTTTGTTATATCACACATAGCTCATATGCTGTATTCAGATATTGGGATAAGCTAGGTTTGGCTAATAACATCCTTTTAGTATCTGCTCCTCTGTTTCCAGATATATATGTAGAAGCTAGATAAAGATTTTTATTTTTTATTTTTTAAATTATTTTTAGCTCTGATTCCGCAATCTATCATAATTATGCAAAGAAGTATTTATAGATGCAGTTAATCTGACTTGGATATCAAAGTACCACGCTTACAGGTGCATTCAGTTGTGTGAACGACTAAATTACAGGAATTATGCTTACAAATAATAGATGGTATAAAACTGACTGCACTTATTTGCACCTGCAAAATTTATGGTTATAAAAAAAGAGCCTTGTTTTGGCTAGAATTAAGGTAATATCCATAATGTACTATTTTTCTCCAACATAGTGCACATATTAACTTAGATCACAGAAAAACAGAATCGCAGAACACTTATTTTAAATTTTTAATGGGAAAAAAAGAATAAACACAAAATCAAAGAATATTAGGAGTTGGAAAGGACCTCAAAAGGTCATCTAGTTCAAATCCCCTACCAGAGCAGGATCACCTAGAGTAGGTCAAACAGGAAGGCATCCAGGTGGGTTTTGAGAGTCTCCAGACTCTCATTGTCTCCAGACAATGACTCTGGGCAGCCCATTCCAGTGCTCTGCCTCCCTCACAGCAAAAAGTTTTTCGTTCTGTTCACATGGAACCTTTTGTGCTCTGGCTTGCACCCACTACCTCTTGTCCTATCATTGGGCATCTCTGAGAAGACCCTGGATCAATCCTTCTGATACTTGCCCTTCACAAATTTCTAAACATTAATGAGGTCACCTCTGAATCTCCTTCTCTCCAATCTAAAGTGACACAGCTCCCTCAGCCTCTCCTCGTAAGGCAGATGTTCCACTTACTTAATCATCTGTGGCTCTGTGCTGGACTCTCAAGCAGTTCCCTGTCCTTCTTGGACTGAGGGGCCCAGAACTAGACACAATACTCCAGATGTGGCCTCACAAGGACAGAGTAGTGAGGGAAGAGAACCACTATTGACCTATTAACCACTCACTTTCTAATACATCCCAGGATACCATAGGCCTTTTAGCCCTTTTTGAAGACTGGAGTGACATTTACTTTTTGCATGTCCTCAGGCACCTCTCCTGTTCCCCACAACTTACCAAAGATGATGCAGAGTGGCCCAGCAGTGACTTCTGCCAGCTCCCTCAGCACCCGTGGCTGCATCCCATCATGACCCATGGATTTATGGATGTCCTGATTGCCCAATTGCTCCCTAATTGAGTCCTCATCAACCAAGGCAGACTCCTCCTTTATCACAATTTCCTAAGGGGTCCCTTTAGTATGGGGCTCCTGAGTACAGTCACCAGCAGTAGACAGAGACCAAGAAGACATTCATCAACTCCACCTTCTTTCTATCCTCTATTACCAGGGCACCCACCTCAGTCAGCAGTGGGCCTACATTGCCTTTAGTGTTATTTTTTTCTACAATGTATCTGAAGAATCCTTTTCTATTGTCCTTGACTTCTCTGCAAAGTTTAATTCCAAGGAGGCCTTAGCTTACCTAGCTGCCTCCCTACATCCTCTGACAACAGCCTTATACTCCTTCCAAGTGGCTATCCCCTCCTTCCATGATCTGTAGACTCTCGTATTCCACTTTAGTTTGTCCAGCACATCCTTATCTGACCATGCAGGTCTCCTGGCTCCCCTTCTTCATTACCTACCCATTGGTATGCTGTTATCCTGTGCCTGGAAGATGTTACTATGAATTAAAATAAAGGTCTCATGTGACCTAGTAAAAAGACTCTAATTACAAGAAAGGCACAGAAGAAGGCATATTGTTCAAATAAGGAGATCTTTCTATCTGAAGAATGTTTTGCTATAAACTATATAGAAATACATAATGCAACATTGAAAAGCCATCCTCAAGTGAGAATTCTCAGTGGTTTTTTTAAAATATTTTATGATTTTGATACTATTTCTAGAAGTATTTATTTTTCTTCTGTTACTCCAAATTATTACAATCATAGCCAGATCTCTAGTGAGAATGACACCTTCCAGTTTGCTCATATATATTCGGGCAAATTATGATGTAATAACAGTAGTTATTAGTTATTAACAATAGTACTAATGACCATCTGACACCTTCCAGTCTTTATGATTACTGTAGCATTGCCTTACAAAATATGAAATTTGTTGATAAAGCACTAATTTGATAGATATTTGAATTTATAAATTCTTTCAGAATCCGACAGTATGCCAATTGCTATTAATTATGTCAAAAAATCTATGTCCTCTGAATTCTTGCAGTGTTTCAGACTATCACAAGCAAAGTGTGCTTTGAGCTTATTTTTTATGAAAAAGCAATCAAACATCTATTGTGAATATTTTTTAGATAAGGGCTTCTGATCTGTTAAAGTTCTTTAATTATGAAAGAATTTGTCACAATTGAGTTCATGTTAACTCTCCAACTGTTCACCTGTAGTTTCTGATAAAGTCATTGACCTGTCTTAATTACATTCCTGGTTTTATTCCATGTTGACTTGTGCTTGTCAGCATCCTACATGTAATTGCTGGTAATTTTAAATATCAAAAGCTAAGGTAACATGCGACTCAACTGATGAATTTCAAAAGAACTCGCTAACAACTATAAAATCAGTTTCGGTGCTGGCAAACATAAGCTTGTGATTGTGCTGATGCTTATTCAAGGGAGCATGCCACTGCCAACAGCATAAAGTACATGAATTATGCCTTGTACTGGGTTGCTGTTACTGCCATTATATAGTCATTGTAAGATGCCTTGATGAAGTCATGCTGTCTTGATTTTTCAAGTATAACATTTGAATTTCTAAGCTGACCACCAACATCTGTGCTTTCTGCATGAACGGTTAGCACAGGAGGATATAAAACTGCTGGGAAATTCAATCTGCTGCCAGAAAGTACAAGGTATCATGGGGTATGGTTAATGTGAAGTTTTCTATTTTTGCATATACATCAATGTAACCAACCTAAAAATGTTGTTTTTAATTACTAAAATGAGTTATGCTGGCAGAAAGGACATCTGTTCTCCTACCATCTGTAACTTAAATGGCTGTGCTCGTGTCATGGGTTAAGTCAAATATATAGAATAGAATAGAATAGAATAGAATAGAATAGAATAGAATAGAATAGAATAGAATTAGAATCTAATCAAATAGACTAGACTAGACTAGGCTAGACTAGACTAGACTAGACTAGACTAGACTAGACTAGAATAGAATAGAATAGAATAGAATAGAATAGGACCAGGTTGGAAAAGACCTTTGAGATCATCAAGTCCAACCCATCACCCAACACCATCTGATCAACTAAACCATGGCACCAAGTGCCTCATCCAGTGCTGCTAGTTACTCAAAATCATCCTGCCTACACAGACTTCAAAATGAAAGTGCTGGCTGGAGCAAAGTATTATGGGGCTTAAAGTTCAGATTGTAACATGAGAGGCTTCTGGTTCCATTTGCTGCTGTCAGCTTCCAGGTTTTGGGTGTTGGCTCTTTTCTTCAGGGATGGTGGAAAGATGAGTGGGGGTTGGGTAGCTTGCTGGTTTTCTGTGGTTTTTTGCTGTATTTTTTCTGCATTTCACCTTTTTTTTTTTTCCTCAAATAGCCTAAGCTAAGGTAATTGTGCATTGCATTAGCTAGGGTCATTGTGCATTATATGATTTTATATTAAACTGTTTTATCCCAACACTTTATCTTAATGCAGGTTTCTTTTCTGTGTTACTTTCTCTCACTTCTGTGTTGAGGGGAAACAGGCAGGATAACCCATTTGTTTATTTGGTATATCTGGAGGGGTGGATGGTGTTTGATTGTTGTTGATTTGTTTTTATTTGTTTTGGGGTTTTTTTTTGAGGGAGTTGTTTGGTTTTGGGTGGGTGGGGTTTTTTTTTGTTTGTTTGGTTGTTTGGTTGGTTGTTTTTGGTTTCTTTTCTTATTTTAACAGCATTTTCAGATTTTTATACCTTGGGATAGTGGGTGCTTCATCTGCTTACCAGTCACAGGTTCTACTTACCTGCTTCTAAATCTGAGTATTACACTTCTGTAAAAATCTATGTTTTAATAAAAATAAGCAAATGGTTAATATTTACAAAGTGGGAAGACTTTTTTCAGCAGAGGGTGAGGAGGTAAAATTCACAAAACTGGAAGATTTTGCAACAATATTTGCAAAGTATTACGTGAAATTCTAGAAGCTCAAATAAAACCGAGTCCTGACAGGTTGGACTTGATCTTTGAGGTAATTTCCAACCTTATTGATTCTATGATACTATGATTTCTGATTTCTTTTGTGACACGCAAGTATCTAACTAATGTAAAAAAGTCTGGTTTAACTCTATTTCAAAAGTTCTTGATCAAATCTGGGAGTATGTAGGATCTATAAAAATCAGGTCCCATTAGCAAATTCTTATACAAATAAATTGATCTGCCCTAAATGAATGCTGCTTTGTTAGTAATTATAAAAATAAATCCAATAATTTTGGAGGGAATTCAAAGTCTTCTGAATTTGAGATATATTGTATCTAACACTGAGCCAATTATCCACTGGCATCACACAGATGATATTCTCAGGCACATATCATTTTAAGCTCAGCAACCACCAAAATTCTGTATGGCATCTTATTAATACATATATACTTCTGATTCATTTGTGTATTTTGTCAAAGAAGTAGTTGGCCTACTTATCAGCTAAAATGAGTTTAGCAAGAAAATTATTTTTAACTTTTAGATTGCAATTTTTTAAAAAGAAATTGATAATACACCCTTTTATATTTTCTAGAAAAATAATCAGATAAAGAGAGAAGAATGCAATAAAACATTTAATAACACATTTCAGTTACAAAAAATAGGTGAAAAACATTGAAAGTATTACATATCTATAATATATATAAATAAACATGTATGTATATATAAATACATATTGTAGATATATATGTGTGTATGTGTGTGTGTATATATGTGTGTGTGTATATATAGAATAAACCAATAGAATAGAATAAACCAAATCAGGTTGGAAGAGACCTTCAAGGTCATGTCCAACCTATCAACCAATCCAACCCACCTAAACAACTAAACCATGGCACCAGGCACCCCATCAAGTCTCCTCCTGAACACCTCCAATGATGGTGACTCCACCACCTCCCTGGGCAGTCCATTCCAACAGGCAGTCACTCTCTCTGTATAGAACTTCTTCCTAACATCCAGCCTAAAACTGCCCTGGCGCAGCCTGAGACTGTGTCCTCTTGTTCTGGTAATGGCTGCCTGGGAGAAGAGACCAACTTGTGCCTGGCTACAACCTCTCTTCAGGTAGTTGTAGAGAGCAATAAGGTCACCCCTGAGTCTCCTCCTCTCCAGGCTAAACAACCCCTGCTCCCTCAGCCTCTCCTCATAGGGCTTGTGTTCCAAACCCCTCACCAACTTTGTTGCCCTTCTCTGGACACACTCCAGCAAGTCAACATCCTTCCTAAACTGAGGGGCCCAGAACTGGACACAGGACTCAAGGTGTGGCCTAACCAGTGCAGCGTACAGGGGCACAATGACCTCCCTGCTCCTGCTGGCCACACTGTTCCTGATGCAGGCCAGGATGCCACTGGACCTTTTGGCTGCCTGGGCACACTGCAGGCTCATGTTCAGCCTACCATATGTATGTATATTTATATACTTATCAGTAATATGAGAAAAAGCCAAAATTTCCTTTTCAGGAGTCTAAGAGAATGCTCATAGTGGGATTATTCTTGTCAAATAGAAACACTGAGAGTAATACAGTTTTGTCAGATATTAAATACAATTCAAGGGAGAATTGTATAGCCTGAAACCAAGGATTCTGCTTCATGAAGAGGTAGTAACAATGTTCTTATTCTGTAAATGAGGTTCTAGTCTTTTGATCCTCACATAACAGCTGCTCCTTCTAGTCAGGTTCTTTTGAAAACCACATTTAAAGACATGCACCTTATGAACACTATGCAATGTGGACAACTCATCACCCCAAAGAGTCTTGTTCTGAACAGTTCCTTTCTGAAGTTTTTAAAATAAAATTGAATACATAGAGTGAGTTTACTGAAGCATAACTCAGGTTTTAGGTCCCTTATTCTTCACAATGGGGATTTAGGTTTGTTCTCCTTTTCTCCTCAAAGCATGTGGGAACAGAAGTTACTCATGTTTTCCATATGAAGGAAGTCAATTACTATTGTGAATCTGCAGTGTTTCACAGAATGGTGCGGAAACAATTCTTAGTGCATTACTTTGGACACAACCTTTTCTCTTCTTTACCAGGAAGACTGGTTTTAAAGTTTAAGTTTCATAAATAGTGTAACTACCCATCAGATTTTTTTCAGGCTGTGACTAGAATATCTACCCTAAAATATATTTCCAAAATAGCAGAGACTCACCAATCACCTCAAAAGCCTGCCAGAACTTAGAAAATGTTGTTTCAATGGAGATCATGATTTAATAGATAGATACCTAAATATAAATCATCACTGAATGCACAATATGATTTCTGTTTTGTTTTATTTCCAAGTTTGTGATGGAAAGAAACCTTAACTGTTATTCAAACACAAGCTTTTTAATGTTGGTTTAAAGAACAATACTATTCAAGAATATTTTAATAAGTTCATCAACCAGATATACCTTCCTATTACATTTTTAAAATACAGGACAATTTACTTTCTTAAGAGATTTTTTAAAAAGAAAAATGATGACGTTTTGATACACTGCTATAAACTTCACTAGCTGCTAGATTTACTGGGATTTTTAAATGGTATTAAGACTATGAAGTTTAATAGTAGATGTTCGAAATACATAAATTTAGCAAATGCTGCTCTTGAGCCATTTTGCTTCTTTATTGTAAATCTCTAAATGTCCTCCTAACTAAAAGCTGTGGGAGACTGCAGGAGCTTAAAGTGTATTGATCCACATGACACTGTTAATTATGTTAAATTCAGAGGAAGACAAGAAGATTGATCATCTTTCTGAATAGCATACAGTTAGACCATAGAATACGTAGCCTCTGAATTTTTCTTTAGGGTATTACAAGGCTTGGATTTAAGCCTGTTTAACTTCAGTACTTATCATATTCCTGTGATAAGAATGTACAAAAAAGGATGGTGATAAAATCCTTAGTAATACATTCATTAATCCACAGGTTATCCCCTTCTCTTACAATCTCCTCAAGCACTGTTTCTGTCTGAATTTTAAACATAATGATCGTGGAATCTGACCTAAGTCACACATTTTGAATTCAGTATATCCTGAATAATTCATAATTTTGATGTGCATTGGTGTTTAAAATAAATCAGATAATGCTTAGGGTCATGGAGACCCTCTTCATAATTACATTGGGGTTGCATAAATGTTAGTTGAAGACTCTGATACCCAGACAGAAGAACAGTCAATTTTAATTCCTCAGCCACTCAGAATGAACATTGTTTTGGTTTTAGATGTTCTTGACCAATTACCATTTGCACAGCAAGTTCAGTAGCATTCATTAACCAACCTGATAGCCTTTTATGAGGACATAAACAGGTGGACAGATGATGTTAGAGCAGTGGATGTGATTGATTTTAATTTCAGTAAAGCATCTAGTACCATCTCCCACAGCATCCTCACAGATTAGAGTCTTGCATCTGGGAAAGAACAAGCCCATGGAATGGTATAGGTTGGGGACTGATCTGTTGGAGAGCAGCACAGAGGAGAGGGACCTGAGTGTTCTGGTGAATAGAAGGATGACCGTGAGCCAGCAATGTGCTCTTGTGGCAAAGAAAGCCAATGGTATCCTGGGGTGTGTTAGAAAGTGAGAGGTTAGTAGGTTAAGAGAGGTTCTCTTCCCCCTCTACTCTGCCCTGGTGAGGCCACATGTGGAATATTGTGTCCAGTTTTGGGTCCCTCAGTTCAAGGACAGGGAACTGCTTGAAAAAGTCCAACACAGAGCCACAAAGATGATTAAGTGGAACATCTCCCTTATGAGGAGAGGCTGAGGGAGCTGCTTAAGATTGGAGAGGAGGAGATTCAGAGGTGACCTCATTAATGTTTAGAAATTTGTGAAGGGCAAGTATCAGAAGGATTGATCCAGGGTCTTCTCAGAGATGCCCAATGACAGGACAAGAGGTAGTGGGTGCAAGCCAGAGCACAAAAGGTTCCATGTGAACAGAACAAAAAACTTTTTTGCTGTGAGGGAGGCAGAGCACTGGAATGGGCTGCCCAGAGTCATTGTGGATTCTCCTCTCTGGAGACTCTCAAAACCCACCTGGATGCCTTCCTGTTTGACCTACTCTAGGTGATCCTGCTCTCGCAGGGGATTTGAACTAGATGATATTTTGAAGTCACTTCAAACTCCTAACGTTATGTGATTTTGTGATCATTCTTTTTTTCTTTTTTTTTTTTTTTTTTTTTTACATCAGAAATTAAATTCCCATTTAAAATAAATGTTTTAAACACTACATTTGTACAAACAAAAGAAATTAATTAGAATGTCACATTGAAACAGACTTGCACAATGTACAAAATAAACTGGAAATTTTAAGGTAATGAAACAAAATTTCTATGACACCAAAATTATTCAACAATGTATTATGGCAGGCTTCTGTCTTTCTGCCTCTCATGTAATCAGACAGGTTCAAATGTGAAGAGGTTTCATTTTGATCTGATTTGATTATTCCTTCAGTTCCTAAGAGAAGAACAATTGTTCCATCGCCCTTCTTAATAGTTAAATAACTGTAGATGCAAGTATAAATGAGAAGAAATGAACGTTTTCAATTGGTATAACCAACTGCAACAGACAAAATTGTTATACTCTGAGTTAAATACTAAAACCACATGTTCTTCACTATTCAGATGATATGAAATGAAGGATGATTATTTCCTCCTTTTTTTTTTTCTGCTAGATTTTTTCTTTTTTTTCTCTCTTTTTTTTTCCTGTAGGAGAAATTATTTACTTCTTTGAGTTTGTTGCCTTTTTCATTTTCTTCTTCAAAACATCACTACTGTACCCAGGTGTCCAAGAAGGCCAATGATAACCTTGCCTGTATCAGGAATATTGTGGCCAGCAGGAGCAGGGAAGACATTGTGCCCCGGTACTCAGCACTGCTTAGGCCACACCCTGAGTCCTGTGTCCAGTTCTGGGCCCCTCAGTTCAGGAAAGATGTTGACTTGCTGGATTGTGTCCAGAGAAGGGCAATAAAACTGGTGAGGGGGTTGAAGCATAAGCCCTATGAGGAGTTGCTGAGAGAGCTGGGGTTGCTTAGCCTGGAGAAGAGGGGGCTCAGGGGAGATCTCATTGCTGTCTACAACTACCTGAAGGGAGTTTGTAGCCACATGGGGGTTGGTCTTATCTCCCAGGTGGCCAGCACCACAACAAGAGGACACAGTCTCAAGCTGCACCAGGGGAGGTTTAGGCTGGATGTAGAAAGAAGTTCTACACAGAAAGAGTGATTGGCCATTGGAATGGGCTGCCCAGGGAGGTGGTGGATTCACCATCACTGGAGGCATTTAGGAAGATATTGGATGAGGCACGTGGCACCATGGTTTAGTTGATTAGATGGTGTTGGGTGATAGGTTGGACTTGATGATCACAAAGGTCTTTTCCAACCTATTCTATTCTATTCTATTCTATTCTATTCTATTCTATTCTATTCTATTCTATTCTATTCTATTCTATTCTATTCTATTCTATTCTATTCTATAGTTTTGAAATGGTTTGTTCTTTATTAAGACTGAACTTTATCTGTAATTTCCTGTTTATTCTTTCAGGCCCTCCTTTTACCATGACCACTACAGCCTCAGTCAAAGAATAATATAGATTACAGACTTTCACTGCTAAGACTGTCTATGATTGCTTTCATTCTGCACTGATAAAAAGGTATTGTATGTTAACTTCTTCATTACCAGCAAGACCTGGATTTATGAGTATTATGCAGTATATTTTAATGCTGTGTATATGTCATGCTTTAAGAAAATGAAAAGTGAAAATCTGGTACTTACCACAGATTTTAAATAGATTTTCTAGAGAAATTCTTAGCAATTAATTTTACATAATTTGGCAGTGAAGCAGAGATGCTAACACCAGTGACTTTGATTCATGAAAATTGTAGTTCCTGGTACATTGAAGACAGCCCAACTGAGCAGAAACTTCATAATGATCTCCACGTATTTCACACCAAAATCTCAAAAGAAAACATCATAGCTCATTGGACTGCAAGGAAGCCAACTGCCAACAAAAATATAAAAAAGTGATCTGGGAAAGCAGACTTTATTTGTTTTGTTGCTTCAGTAAGCTAGGTACTTTGAGTGTTATCCTTGATCTGAAAAGAAATGGAGTAAGATAATCCAGCTGCACTTATACAGCTAGATGGTCAACTAACAGCTCCAAGCTGCAAAGGCAATGCATACAGAACTTTTTATCATTAACTGACTTTCAGATGCTCAGCAATGCTTGTATAGTTCATTTAGGTCACTTGTTATTACCTTTGATGTCATGTTGGCAGTTATCAAATAACACATGGAGTCCTGGGGACTCTTCAGTGATCTAAATAACAAAAGAGAAAAATTAGCAAGCCTCACATTGACATATGGGAAGGGAGAGTTCATTCTGTGAACTACACTACAGTAGTCTAGCATAAATGCAACAACTGCAGAATAAAAATTCCTGTTTATATTAAGGTCTGGTATTTAGTAAGCAAAAATCAGTTAAGCTTCTGAGAAGCCTAGCTAATTTTTGCAAAAGAGGAAAAATAGTATTGGATAGTGAACATTATGTTGTTTTAGTTCTTATTTTTGTTTGGGTTTGTTTTCTGGTGTTTTGGGATTGTTTCATTTGTCTGCTATGTTTGTTTTGGGGTTTTTTTGTTTGGTTGGTTTCATTTTGGTTTTCCTTATGGTACAATAAAGCAATAAACCTTGCAATGCATTACCATCTTGGATTAAAACATGTATAAAGTGGATGTTTAATCGTGAAGTGTTCTATTTGTGAGGTCAGGATGTGCTAATTCTGAACATTGTGAGATATTTCCAAAGTTGAGTTCTTGAACCACTGCAGCCTTTCTGATGTTATTAGTAAAATGATGAAAATGGATTTTTATGTCAATGAACAAGGACTGAGGGCTCTTTTAGGGTAAGTGAGTCTGTCCAGTATAACAGAATACATAAACAAAATGGAATATGAGGAAACAAAAATATTAGTACTAAATTATTTTATCCGAGGCTAGTTTTCTGACACCTGCTATTTGTCCTGCTCCTGACAAACCCAAAAGGTATTAGAGAGAACTTGTCACTAAGCTTTGCCTGTTTGTGCATACACTTGAAGCTTTTATTTCTAATCATCCAAGAAATGTGTTTGTAGATGGAAGAAATACAGACTTTTGTCATTCTCTCTTCCTGGGAGTAGAGATACTGGGAGATGGAAAGAAAAGCTCTGATTAGATGGTGCCAATGATAAATGTAAGAAAGGACTTGCTTTTCATTCTTTTCTTTTTTTTTCTATGAAGGTTGAGTAATTAAGCAAGTTTCACACATCTGCTATATGAGTACTAATAAATCAAAACTCAGTGATATTGGCTATAAATATGGGAAGTGGAAGATTCAGGTAAATCAGTAGCAGCTCACTCGAACCATGAAGAATATATATATATACACACACAGAGAAGTTGAGTTTCAGGGTATATGGTATTCTGAATCCACAAAATACATGATATTTTAAAAATACTGAGATTAAGGTAAGTGAGGACCTAAAACTGAAACTGAATGCTGTTAGTGATGCAAATCTGAGAACCCTAGAGCATAGCATTATTTAAATAGTCTATTCAGTCCTTGAGAATCCTCCATGATACATCTGTGCTTCTATTCTTTCACTGTACTCTTTGCAACATCATCAGACACAGATTTCAAACCCTGGTCAGAATGAGTATTCAGAAAAGCAAATTTGAGTGTTTAAAAGCAGCAACAACAATAGCCGAGGTGAAAATTGTGAAACCAATTTGCTCTATCCCACTGTGTCTCGTTTCTGCTCTCCAAATAGTGTGTCCAAAATTCATTTGAAGTGCCAGTAGGATATATAACAAAATGGCCCATGCCTGAAACAGTGCTTTATGACACTCTTAGTACATTAACTCTGAACAGCCCTTTCTATTCTGAAAGCTTGCAAGGCATAAATTTGAGCCAGTGTTTGTGTGGAAAGACAGGCTGAGACTAAGACATGTTACAAGTATTATAAAAATCCTCATAATCCTTAGCAACTTTCAAAACCCTGGAAATCAAACTCAACAGCATAGGAAGTAGGATTTGATATGGATAACAATGATTTGTATTCTATTAATACCTTATCAAAACAATGTTACAATTGACACACAGTTCTGTGTTGCACTGACACATAAAATACATTTATGAAAAAAGTTACTAAGGAACAAAAAAACATACCACAGATTTGTGGTATCACATGGAGGCAGAGAAAATTTTTTCCACCATTTTTAGTTTTGTTTGATATAGGAGATTTTTACTGGGGTATCTTTCCTCTTGCAGACTTCTGAAGGGCAAATGATATGAGTACTTCAGTATAAATGAAGCCTCAACTCCAAGTCTGATTAGTTATTCACAGGAATGAAATTACTCATCAACAGGAAGCACAGAGAAAGGGCTGGCAGTGAACATGCAATCCTTGGGAACAAATTGTTTAAAGAAATCCCTTTAAAAAATACAGTAACCTTTCCTGGTTGCAACCCAGATGTATGTTTCTATTTCTGCTGCAAATTGTGCCAAGAGGCTGGAAAGTTATTGTTTAACCAATGACACAGACATGTAGCAATTTGCCCTGTTGTGGGCAGGTAATAACTATTTATTATTTGGAGTTCATAAACAGCAATACTTATGAGAATCTATGTTTGTGGGTTTGCTTTGTCCTAAAACCTTCTTGGAGCTTTGTCATATTACCTTCTTGGAGTGGGTAAGCATCCTAATCAATAAACTAGCATACTCTCTCTGTCTTTATTACACTGTGTGATGAAAACATGGAGAAAAAGTATTTGGATATCGTACAAATTATACTAATCACAGAATCACAGAATGTTAGGGGCTAGAAGGGACCTCAAAAGATTGTCTAGTCCAAAGACTCTGTCAGGGCAGGGTCATCTACATTAGGTCACACAGGAATGTGTCAAAGTGAGTTTTTAAGGTCTCCAGAGAAGGCAACTCCACAACCTCTCTGGGCAGCATGTTTTTCCCTATGTTCATGCAGAACCTCCTATGATCCAGCTTGCACCCACTGTCCCTTGTCCTATCAATGGCAGGAGCAGGGAGGTCATTGTGCCCCTGTACTCTGCTTTGGTTAGGCCACACCTTGAGTACTGTGTCCAGTTCTGGGCCCCTCAGTTTAAGAAGGACATAGAAACACTTGAATGTGTCCAGAGAAGGGCAACAAGGCTGGTGAGAGGCCTTGAGCACAAGCCCTATGAGGAGAGGCTGAGGGAGCTGGGGTTGTTTAGCCTGGAGAAGAGGAGGCTCAGGGGCGACCTCATTGCTCTCTACAACTACCTGAAGGGTGGTTGTAGCCAGGAAGGGGTTGGCCTCTTCTCCCTAGCAACCAGCACCAGAACAAGGGGACACAGTCTCAAGCTGCAACAGGGGAAGTTTAGGCTCGAGGTGAGGAGAAAGTTCTTCACCGAGAGAGTGATTCGTCATTGGAATGGGCTGCCCGGGAAGGTGGTGGAGTCGCCGTCCCTGGAGGCGTTCAAGAGGGGACTGAATGTGGCACTTGGTGCCATGGTCTAGTCATGAGGTTTGTGGTTACAGGTTGGACTCAATGATCTTCAAGGTCTCTTCCAACCTTGGTAATTCTATTCTATTCTATTCTATTCTATTCTATTCTATTCTATTCTATTCTATTCTATTCTATTCTATTCTATTCTATTCTATTCTATTCTAATGAGAAGTGCTCCATCCTCCTGACACTCACCCTTCACACATTTATATACGTTAATGACATCACCCCACAGTCTCCCCTTCTCCAAACTAGAGACTCAGGTCCCTCAGCTTCTCCTCATAAATTCCACTCAATCATCTTTGTGGCTCTGTGCTGGACTCTTTCAAGTAGTTCCCTGTCCTTCCTGAACTGAGGGACCCAGAACTGGACACAATATTCCAGATATGGCCTCACCAAGGCAGAGTAGAGGGGGAAGAGAACCTCGCTTGACCTACTAACCACTCACTTTCTAATACACCCCAGGATACCATTGGCTTTCTTGGCCACAAGGGCACGTTGCTGGCTCACAGTCATCCTTCTATTCACCAGGACCCTCAGGTCCCTCTCCTCTGTGCTGCTCTCCAACAGATCAGTCCCTAACCCATACCATTCCATGGGTTTGTTCTTTCCAAGATGCAAGACTACACTTGCACTTGTATTTCATTAAATTTCTCCCTGCCCAACTCTACAGCCTTTCCAGGTCCTGCTGAATGGCAGCACACCTTCAGGCATGTCAGCTATCCTCCCGGGTTTTGGTCATCAGAAAACTTGTTGACTGCACTCTGTTCCCTCATCCAAGTTGTTGGTGAATTTGTTGAATAGTAGTGGTCCCAGTACTGACCCCTGAGGGACCCCCCTACACACAGACCTCCAACTAGACTCTGTCCCATTGAGTATAACTCTCTGACTTTTTAGTTTATTTGTGAGGATGCTGTGGCAGGTGGTTTCAAATGTTTTTTTTGAGGTCAAGACAAACCACATTCACTGCACTACCATCACCTATCCACCTGTTTATGTCCTCCTAAAAGGCTATCAGTTTGGTTAAGCATAACTTCCCCTTGGCGAAACCATATTGACCGTGCTCCAAATGATATTCCTATCCTTGATATACTGTGATGGGTTACGCCCATCCTGACAGCAGGGAGGGGGAGGACTTGTGAGAGCCTTGCTCTCCCTGAAGGGCATTTTCCCCCTGGGGAACTGAGTTAGTCAGTTCTACTCCCCCTCCCTGTCCAGCAAGCCTATAAAAAGGAAGACACTGCAGACATTTCTCTCTTTTACTTTTGCCTTGCAGGGATGAAAGAGAGTTGCTGCTGGCTTCCTGCTTCTCTGCCATGTGGTCAGGCCCAATCCCCTTCCCTGCTGCATCCATGCCTCTTCAAAGGACTGGTTTTGTATACATAACTTTCCCCATCCATCCTTGTTCCTTACCCTTGTGAACCCTTCCTGTTATTGTTATATATATATATGTATATATATATATTGTTTAAAGAAATTTTTTTCCTCTCTACTTCCAAACCAACTCCAAATTTTTTCTTGGTGGATTTGCCCCCTTCCCTTTTTTTTTTTTTTCTCTACTGGGAAAGAGGAGGGGGAATGGGGCAGTGATTATCAGTCTTGCTCCCATCTGAGCTCTTAGATCCCAGTTAAGGCTCAAACCACCATTTATGCCTACAGACTGTGCTGAGGAAGAGCAAAGGAAGGGATATCACCATTCCCTGGATTCAGATTATGGAATTATCACAGGAGCAGTCCCAAGTACTTGACAGTGGGCGTTCCACAGCAGCAGCAGAAATGGAACAATATGGGGAT
Organism: Picus viridis; assembly: GCA_033816785.1. Classification (NCBI taxonomy): domain Eukaryota; kingdom Metazoa; phylum Chordata; class Aves; order Piciformes; family Picidae; genus Picus; species Picus viridis. Next base: position 64,577,875 of record CM066566.1, read on the forward strand.
GGTAGTGCAATGAGGAGCTGGCAGAGTGAAAAGAGCAGAGGAGGCTGTCCGGGCCGCACAGGCAGCACAGAGAAGAGTGGCAGTGGGAACTGAAGGATGGACCACCACGGAGCTGATGGAAGGCATGGGCAGTGAAGAGCAACAAGGGGCAGAGGGAGTGGTGCAGCGGGACCCATCTGGCAGGCCATGCGAAGTAGAGCTCTCTGGTCCTTCTCACACATGGCTGCCTGGAAGTTGCTGGTTCCCCAAGCACCGTTTGTGGGCAGGGGTGGTACCTCCAAAGCTATGAAGAGTGTGGCAGGCACACTGGCCTCTCAGTGGCCCTGTTGCAGTGCTGTTAAGCCACTCTGTCAGGTCATGTCACACCCTGTTTGAGACAATAAAGCAACTGTGATCTCACACTCTCCTAGCTGGGTCATCTACCACTTGCATCAAGAAGCTGTAATCAATGCACTGAAAGAACACCCTGGACTGTGAATGGCTGGCTGAATAGGCCTTTCACCAAACATATGGGAAGTTAAAATCCCCCATGAGAACCAGGGCCTGTAATTGTGAGGCTGCCGTCAGCTGCCTGTAGAAGGCCTCATTGGCTTCCTTGTCCTGATCAGGTGGTCTGTAATAGACATCAAACAGTATCACTCATGCTAGCTTGCCCCTTAATTTGCACCCACAAACTCTCAACTTGCTCCTCATCCACCTCTGGACAGAATTCAGACATTCTAGTTGCTGTCTTATGCAAATAACTCCACCACCTCACCTTATTGACCTGTCTTTTCTAAAAAGAACATAGCCATCCATGGCCACATTCCAGTCATGTGAGCTGTCCCACCACATCTCTGTAATTGCCACCAGATCATAACCCCTTGACCACACATAGATTTCTAACTCCTGTTAATATTTGCAATATTTGATGAAGGTTTGCATTATGCCAATGATGCACATACTTGACATTTAGCTTTAGGCTTTGATATTAAACTCGGCAGCTTCAGACTGTGTCCTCTTGCTCTGGTGCTAATTGCCTGGGAGAAGAGACCAACCCCCTCCTGGCCATAACCACCCTTCAGGTAGTTGTAGACAGCAATAAGGTCTGCCCTGAGCCTCCTCTTCTCCAGGCTAACAATCCCAGCTCCTTCAGCCTCTCCTCATAGAGCTTGTGCTGGAACGTGTCCACAGAAGGGTCACAGGGATGATCAGAGGGCTGGAGCACCACTCCTATGAAGACAGACTGAGAGAGTTGGGAATATTCAGTCTGGAGAAGAGAAGGCTCTGAGCAAACCTTACTATGGCCTTCTAGTATCTTAAGAGGGCCTACAAGAAAGCTGGGGGTGGAATTTTTAGGGTGTCAGGTAATGACAGAAGTAGAGGGAATGGAGCAAAACTAGAAATGGGTAAATTCAGATTGGATGTTAGGAAGAAATTCGTCACCATGAGGGTGGTGAGACACTGGAACAGATTGCCCAGGGAGGCAGCAGAAGTCCCATCCCTGGAGGTTTTTAAGGCCAGGCTAGATGTGACTTTGAGCAAACTGATCTAGTGTGAGGCATCCCTGTGCATGGCAGGGATTTTGGAACTAGACGATCCTTAAGGTCCCTTCCAACCCTAACGATTCTGTAAGAGTCAAATGTAGCAGAGGCTGAATTTCAGTTCCTCAGAGTTTTGTTAAAAAGAAACAAAGCCTAGTCTAGCATGAAGGGTCTTCTTTCATGATGCAGCTTGCACTGAAGGAGGTTCAGTGTTAGGACTTGGGACTACATCATCAGGAAGATAACTCAGGTTGCAGGTTTTAGGTTCCACAAATCCACAATTAGGTTCTCCTAATTATTTTTGTTCTGTATAGCAGCATTACCACGAAATTACTAGAATATCTATTTAAAATTTTCTTCCTTTTTTTTTTTTTTTCACAAAACTAAATATTTTGACCCTCTTAGCTGCTATTGTATTCATCCTGATCCATTAAAAAATTAGCCTAAATCAACTTTTCTTTTTAATGCAGGACTTCATAGTGTTCAGCCATTTCTTCTTAATTTTATTTTATATTATATTTCTTTTAGAATTTTATTATCTTCTTCCTCCCCCTAACCACAAATTAGTTCATTGCCAGTCAGACCCTTTGTGCTTTCCAAAAATCTCAGTAGGACTTATGAAATGTGTCCTGCTTTCATTTATCATCTGGATAACTGCCATGAATGTCTGCTATAAGCTGGACTGTTCTTGGAAAAACTGAGAGCGATGCCTCTCATTTGGAAAAAGCCATCTGGAAAGGAGCATCTATTGCTAGGGTAGTAAATTTGGAATTGATTAACAACAGTGTCTCTAAATAATAAAAATAATACATTTTAAAATAAAACAAAATCCTATTATTTATGAAAGGAAGTATGTCTTTTTTATATGTAAATTTCCTGGTAAAATTCTGTCAGATAGAGTGGTGTATTGTCCTGGTTTGGGTTAGAACAGAACTAATTCTGTTCAGTGATTTTATTTTTGGCTCGGCCTCTACTAAGTGACTGCACTTTGTGTAATCAGTGGCATGTCTTCGCACAGTGTCCATTTCTAGTAATGATAAAGTGCAATGTTTCTAGTTAGTTCCAAGAATTGGTGGGGAGACCAAAGCCACTGCTAAATCTTGTGTATGATGTTGGGGGTACAAAGTAAAAGGACACACCTGCAGGGAGGAGTGGAGATGAGAGATCATGAGGGTCAAGCTCTTTTCTTGAATGACCATAATCTGGGGAGGATTCTGTCCTTTCTGCCTTTGATCCCAGTCCATGAGTTCTTGAATCCAGTTTCACAATATGGCTTCTGAGTTTAGTTCTCATCTGCCACTGAGTCCATTTGGGACTTCTGCCACAGCATCAGTACAGACTAGTGGTCATCCTGTTGGAAAGCATCTCTATGGAAAAAGACCTTAGAGTTCTAGTGGACAGTAAGATATCCATAGGATAGAAATATGCCCTGGTGGCTAACAGATGCAAAAGCATCTTGGGGTGCATCCAGCAGGTCTAGGGGGGTTGCCCTCCTCCTCTACTCTGCCGAGACTACGCTTGGAATGCTGTGTCCAGTTTTGGGCTTCCCAGTTCAAGACAGGAATCTACTGGAGAGAGTGCAACTGAGAGCTACGAGGACGATTTTGGGTCTTGAACACATCTCCCGTGAAGAAAGACTGAGAGAACTGGGGCTGTTTAGACTGGACAAGCAAAGATTGAGAGGGGATCTTATTAAGGTCTACAAATACCTGAGGGGTGGGTGTCAAGGTGAAGGTGACAGTCTCTTTTTGGTGGTATCCTGTGATAGCACAAGTAACAAGGTATAAGCTGGGACATAGGACGTTCTACCTCAACAGGAATACAAGCTTCTTTACTTTAAGGGTGGTGGAGTTCTGGAGCAGGATGTCCAGAAAACTTGTGGAGTCTCCTCTGGAGATATTCAAAACCTGCCTGGATGCATTACTGGGTGATCCTACTTTGGCAGAGGGGTTGGACTAGATCTCTAGAGGTTCTTTCCAACCCCTAACATTCTATGATTCTATAATTCTATGATCAATGGTGACAGTGACGTTAATTGCCATCAGTGGGGTGGTATTGGGCTCATTACTAGTTTTGTATATATTTATATATATTTAATTGTATTGTTAATATTTTCATTAGAGCAGATTTTTTTATCCCCCAATTCATAAGTCACTCTCTTCCTTATTCCCTTTCTCTTTGGCCCATCCCTAACTCTTCACATGCATTTACTGTAAATACTGTAAAATACAGTAAAGGTGATATATTATTCAAGGATAGGGGAGGACAAATCAGTGCTGATACTGGTAACATTTTTATAAAGCAAGCATATCCAAAAGTATCAATACTTAGTGAATGGTAATCAGATTTTTCTTGGATGTAATGCAATCTTACTTCATATTTACTTGTAATGTTAAAGAGAAACAAGGAAAGAGAAGTTGGAATGAACTTAAATATTCATTGCATGCAGGAACTATAACACAGAACACTGTCAAAATAAACCTGTGAATGTAATAATCTTGCAACCAATTTTCCACTGTTTCCTGTAAATGCCAGTAGCACATAAGAAATCATGAAGTACAAATCATGTGGGAAAGGGGTAGGGCTGTTCAATGAAAACACAATAACAATAATAATTCTTTTGTATAACTGTCAAATCTGTGACAATAACTTGTGACTGAACAAACTGACATATTCACATGTACAAGCTATGTGCTCTTTGATTAAGGGAATCTTCTAATGAATCAGAACTATGGATCTAAAGCTTTATGATGTCCTAAGAAACACAATGCAAATATTAAGGCACAGTTATGCTTATGGTTTTCATGACCTGACCTCAGAGGAAGGGTTCAAGGGAGGTTCTTTAGGGACTCCAAAATGGCTGGAAAGATTACAGATTTATTAATTACATGTCAGTGCAAATAACTTTGATGATACAGTGGCTCTTAAAGTAGGTGGGGAGATTACCCAGTAGACACCAAAAAGAAGAGAGAGAAAAGTGGAGAGAGAAGTGAGATAAGACCAAAGGTAAGAGGAGAGTTGCTTTCTACAACTACCTGAAATGAGGCTCTGGGGAGCCCAGTGTTGATCTCTTCTCCCAAGTTTAGGTTGGATATTAGGAAAAAATTTCATTACCAAAAGAGTGCTCAGGCATTGGAAAAGGCTGCCCAGGGAGGTGGTGGAGTTGCCATCCCTGTAGGTGTTCAAGAAGCACGTAGGTGTGGTGCCTCCAGTCATGGTAGCTGAATTACAATTGCACTCAGGGATCTTAAAGGTCTTTTCCAACCTTAATGATTCTGCGATTAGTTCTTCTAGATCTGACTATTCAGCTTAACCAACAGGTTAACTATGCTCTATTGGATATAGAACAAAATATAATTTGTGCTTTCCACATTCAAGAACAGAACTTTACTTGCAATATAAATCACAGCAAACAGATAAATTATTGATTGATTCAATTATTTATTTTTTGTTTAAATTTTGGGTTGATTTGTTCTATTTGAGATTTTGGGGCTGGAGTGGAAAATATTCAGTGTGTATAATCAGCCCCCTAATATCCTTTGTCTCTTTTTTTTTTTTTACAGAGTTTCTACATCTTTCAAAATTCAATTATTTCTTAAGGTGTGATTTATGTGACCGATGTTGACATTGAAACTTCTGTATAGATTATAAAAAGAAATAAGCATTTCAAGGTGGGATTCATCTGTCTTTTCTTCATTTTATCCTTTTATAAGTGAATGTAAACTTCTATATATATTCACAGAAATTCCATTCCAGATAGCTGATGGCTAATGGCAATAGCCATTAGCATCCAGAAGTTCCCAAGGGTTAGCAATATGGTGTTGAGCACATTCCTGAGCTCCTGATGATGTTTATATTTTTGCTGCTTTTGCCAGGCATCTTTCTGTGTATTCAATAATATATCCTGATTGTTTGCACCTTGCACTTATTTTTTGTTCTTTATCTTGTGAATTCTGTTGACACGTTTTCCCATTTATTTTCCATGCAGCTACATAAAACTTTGGCCCTTTGGTTTTCACATTGCTCACTTATTTGCATGAAAATCTCATGTGTGTCTATGTCACAGTATTACTATGTACTTACATGCTGGTTTTGGTTATACTTTTTTAGTGGATTATATTTGTTTTAAAGAAAATTAATTCTATCTTGTTATTGTAAGTATAAGTACCACAGGCCTCTGTTTTAGCTGCGTACCATTTTCCTTGATTGTCTCATTTTTTTAAATTGAGTCTCATAGTCACTGCAGTCAAGATTGCTCTTGACTTTCACATCATCAGCAGTTCATCAGGATTTGTGACTAAAAGCTGGAGCAATGTCTAATGTTTCATACCTGACTCATCGACCATGTGCATCAAGCATTTTCTGGAAACACACTACAAATCTCCAGCTGTCTGTTCTCAGAGGAAGAGCTGGGTCTGTTTACTCTGTCAGATCTTAAGACCCTGTGACTCTCCTGTTCATCTTCCCTAATGGAGCACAGCTTATTCACCTCTGCATGCCTTTCAGCTAATGACTCAGCCTCTCAACCAGAGCACAACTCACACAGTGGAGGCCACTACTTAAGATCTGCCTCACAATTTTTTCCTGTCCAGCTGATGAAATGATTCAGACTGAACTCCGTTAGTGAAATAGATAAATATTTGTGTGGATATGCACTTACACTCACATTGCACAATATTTGGCCTTACAAAATCAGCCTATCCAACAGCTAGTCTCAAGTCTCCCTTGTCTGCCTTGTCTGCCTGGATACTGGTAGCTGGACCTACAAACCTGGAGGTTCACATCCACACTCCATTTGCTTATACCCCTGTGAGAGAGTAAAAGCTTGTCTCTCCTGGTGTGACTCAACAAAGAAAATCACTTGCTGCTTGCCCAGACAATAGCTGATGTGTATTGGGCAGAGCCACTGGAAGGACTCTTGGAAGGTGCAAAGATAACATTGCTCACTGGACTACAGCTGGCCTCACAACAATGGATCGAAGCCACCTTCGGGAATATTCGTAAGACAAGATAATCTCCACCCATCAAGTACCCTGGAAAGGGAGGACAGTGAGACAATGGATTCACCACCTGTTTCCTGATGTGTAATGAGTGTGTGGGCAGGTAGATGGAGAAGGAGGAGGTGGAGCACACACACACACAGACACACACACCCTCCATCCAGACCCCTGCCCAAACACGCAGGGATTCACAGAAAGTGAATTGTGGAACAATACCTGGATACTTATCTAAGGATGATTTCCTGGCCACTGATTTCCTGAGAGGCAATACTTGGACACATAGCTAAGGACTAAAAAACTGTATAAAGGACTTGAGCAACTACTGGCTCAGAAGAAGAAAAACACGGAACCAAAAACACAGATGAAGGAAAGCACAGAAGGACAATGCCGCTGAGAAAGAAAGCACGAGAGAAGGAAAAGCCCAGGACAATGCTGCTCCAAAGAAAAGAGGCCATGGAGCCTGGAAGAAGCAGACTGAACCCTCTCTCTGTGTCCTGAGTTCTGCTGGCTGCAACTCATGGAGCTGAAGAAACTGCCCAGAGGACCACATCTCTTCTACAGCCAAAGCCTCAGCACCCTTCCTCTACAGACCAAATATCTCCTGCAGCACCTATCCTCCACAGACTCAAATTGTCTGTGGTAATATAATTCCTTTCATCTAATATCTCTCTTCTCTCTCTCTATTTTCTCTCTCCCCTTCTGATCCCTCCACTTTATTTACATAATAAATAGTCTAGCTGTTGATATTTTGGCCTCGTTTGTGCCTCTCATTTCGCAACATGGGAATATTCATAAGAACTGAGTCTCTTTCCCTCTCTGGACCGAGACAACCCCTTAGCCCATTTCCTGACTGTTCTAGCTTGAAGTTCACTCATTTTCAAACACACTCACTATAGAGTGTTGTGACTGGCTTAGGCTGTGCCTTTAAGAGAAGGACACTTTCTGAACACTCTGGCTGAATGTTTTGATATATAAATGAAAACAAGAGATATGCTAATCCAATTTCATTGGTGGAACCCGGCTGTAGGTTCTAGCTTGGTCTTTCAGTCGGGGGGGCAGTCGGTCTTCTTCTTCCCCCTGTACTGTGAGCTGGCCCGTTTCTCTCTCTGAAGCAGCAGCTTGCTACGCAGGAACGATTCTTGCTAACCAGATAAGAAAACTAACTTTTGCATTCGCTTTGAGCTTTAACAAAGTTTTCCCCTTTTAATTACCTTCCTTTCTCTTTCTCTCTAACCCTTTTGGGAAAAGGGGAGGTAGGGAGGGAGAAGGGAGGGACAGGCCGAACCCCCTGGCCGCAGGGGGGTTGGGGAAAGGTTTCCTGTAGTACATACATTGCTGTATATTTCTGTATATATTGTAAATATTGTATGTTTCTGTACATATTCATTGCATTCCATTTTCTGCTTGTAAAATATAGCTTTCATCTGCTTCTCCGGCTGTGTTAGCTGTGGATTCTTTTGTGTGTGTGGGGGGAACCTTCCTACTCCACCACAAGTGTATATCCACAAAGAAGATATCCACTCACCTGCACAAGGTCCTGCTTCTGGATTGGGGCAATCCCAGGCACCAATATAGGCTGGGCAGTGACTGGCTTGAAAGCAGCCCTGAAGAAAAGGTGTGCTGGTGGATGAGAAGCTCAACATGAGGCATCAGTGTACACTTGCAGCCCAGGAAGCCAAACATATCCTGGGCTGCATCAAGAGAAGTGTGGCCAGCAGGTCAAGAGAGGTGATTATCCCCCTCTACACCACTCTTGTGAGACCCCACCTGGAGTACTGCATCCAGTTGTGGAACCTCTATTACAAGAAAGATATGGATATGCTGGAACATGTCCAGAGAAGTGTCACAGGATGATCAGAGGGCTTGAGCTCCCATCCTATGAGGACAGGTTGAGAGAGTTGGAGTTCTTCAGTCTGGAGAAGAGAAGGCTCTGAGAAGACCTAATTGTGGCCTTCCAGTCTCTGAAGGGGATCTGCTAGAAAGCTGTTGAGGGACCTTTTAGGGTATCAGGTAGTGATACGACTAGGGGGACTGCATCTGAGCTAAAGGAGGGTAGATTTAGATTAGACATTAAGAAGAAGTTCTTCACCATGAAGGTGGTGAGACACTGGAAGAGGTTACCCAGGGAGGTGGTGGAAACCCCATCCCTGAAATTTGTTAAGGTCAAGCTGGATGAGGCTCTGGGCAACCTGATCTAGTAGAAGGTGTCCCTGCCCATGGCAAGGGGGTTGAAACTAAATGATCCTTGAGGTCCCTTTCAACCCTGATGATTCTGTGATTCTGTGAAGTAGAAATGTGATCTAATGATAATAAAGCTCACTTTAACTAGTGTGCATACCACCAAGCTATTTGAACACTGCAAGCCTATTTTATTCCTTTTACTTTATTTTCCAATGCTTTTTTCTCTCTGGTTTAATCTAATCCTTCCCTTTCCCTTCCTCGATACATATCCCTTAAGAAAGAATTCACATTCCTGCATTCTGATTACAAACATGTTATAAGAAGCTATATACAGTTAAAAAATGCTCCCTCACCTGCATCCCTCAGAGAGTTCTGTAACCCTGCAGGAAATGTACCCTTTGCCTGTAAAGGGATTTAGGAAGAGCTTGTTTGGTTGACTCTTCCAAGGGCATCTCACACTGTTTACAACCATCTCAATATTTTCCTCAATGGCCCTGAAAGTAGCCGTTGATGAGGTGACTGACTGATGTTTCCCTGTTCCCCCTGTACTCTGTGATTACCCTTCATCTATGCAGCTCAGCAGCCACCACTGTCATTGCAGAGATTTGAGAAGGGATTCTGCCCCCTGTGCACCCCAGCTGCACTGACTGCTAGAAAAGTGTCATACTTATGTTAATAGCCTCAGTTTGTCATGGAAATGTATGGTCTAATATGGGATATATGCTACAGTATATCACAGACCTTATTGCCAAAGTGCCATGATAAAGAATAACATCCTAGAAAAAAATCTTTCTGATACATAGATGTCCCAATGGAAAAACAGACTGTTTTATTTAAACTGAGCTTTTCTCTTTTTTCTGAAGGATTTACATATAACTTCTGGTTCACAGACTATTTATTGAACAGATTGTTGCAGCTTACATCAAAATAAATAAAAAATCCTTAATGCATATAGAAGATCCTTCTATCTCTAATTCATCTTTCTGAGTGAAAATTAGCATAATTCTAATACTAAATCAACAAAAGAAAGTTGTACTGAAACTGGTAAGACGTGCAGTGCATACATAATGATGATTTTCAGCTTTAGAAAACAGTTTAACATACAGTGAAAATAAATATTACTTTTGCAGATATGGAAATGCTCTTTCTGCAATAAATGAAAAGGAAGATTTTCATGCTCCATGGATAAGCTTAATATGCTCACCATATTGGAAATATTGCAGAGTACTTTTTCTCTGGGAATGTACAGAAGAATCTGTTTGAATCGCAACAACAATACATGGAAGCAGATGTGTTGATTAGATCTCCTTTTGTAAGGATCTGAAATATGCTTAGTTAGAAATCCAGCTATATGAGATTGCCAAGAACAAATATGATGGGTGAGAGTCATTCAGTTTGTCTCATGAAACACAAAGAATAAGAAGGGCTTCTGCAGGCATCTCAGTCAGAAAAAGAAGGTCAAAGCAAGCACTGCCCTCCCTGATGAGCAGGACTGCAAAAGAGATAACAGCAGATGAGAAAGTGTTTTGACCTAAGTCTTCGCTGGCAATGTCTCTTCCAATGCCTTTTGAGTGGATGGATGTCATGGGTTAAGTTGAATCTCCTGCTGATATTCAACACCATGCTGCCATCATGCCAGCTTAAAAATGAAAGTGCTGGATGAAGCAAAGTGTCATGGGGCTTGAAGTTCAGATTGGTTTCTGTTCCACTTGCTGCTTCCGATTTCTGGGTTTGGGGTGTTAATCCATTTTCCTGGGCTGTCCTCTGCAGGCTTTGGTGGGAGAAACCATTTTGCCACTGACTTCTGCTGCTTCTGTATTTTGCTGCACTTTTCTGCAAACAGGCTAAAGTGACTGTGCATCCTATTATTTCATTATATTCCTTATCTCAACCCAGATATTTGTCTGTGTTACTCTTCCCTCCTGTCTCTGTGGGGGTATGGGGGCTTGTGAGAGTGGGTTGTGTTACTCCAGGACGATGGACCACAAACCAGGAACAGGGTGAGCAAAATCTCTCCCAGTCTAAAAGATCAGATTTTTGACACCTGAGGAACCCAAACATATGTGAGAGACCACACATGGAGCACTGCATCCAATTTTGAGCTCCCCAGTTCAAGAAAGACAGAGAACTGCTAGAGAGAATCCAATGGAGAGCCATGAGGATGATTAAGGGACATGACCACCTCCCCTATGATGAGAGACTGAGATCCCTGGGGCTCTTTAGTCTTGAGAAGAGAAGACTGAGAGGGGATCTTATCAATGTATATAAATATCTGAGGGATGGGTGTCAAGTGGAGAGGGCCAAGCACTTTTCAGTGGTGCACAGTAAAAAGACAAAGAACAATGGGTAGGGTTCAAACTTGAACATAAAATATTTCTGCTCAACATGAGGAAAAACTTCTTTACAGTGAGGGTGACTGAGCACTGGAACAGGCTGCCCTGGGACATTGTGAAGTTTCCTTCTTTGGAGACTTTCAAAACCTGCCTGGATGGATTCCTTTGTGGACTACCCTAAGCGATCCTTTAGCAGGGGGGTTGGAACTGCTGATCTCTTGAGATCTCTTCCAGCCTCTGATGAGGGGCGACCTCATTGCTCTCTACAACTACATGAAAGGTAGTTGTAGCCAGGAAGGGGTTGGCCTCTTCTCCCTAGCAACCAGCACCAGAACAAGGGGACACAGTCTCAAGCTGCAACAGGGGAAGTTTAGGCTCGAGGTGAGGAGAAAGTTCTTCACCGAGTGATTCGCCATTGGAATGGGCTGCCCGGGGAGGTGGTGGAGTCGCTGTCCCTGGAGGTGTTCAAGAGGGGACTGGATGTGGCACTTGGTGCCATGGTCTAGTCATGGGGTCTGTGGTGACAGGTTGGACTCGATGATCTTCAAGGTCTCTTCCAACCTTAGCTATACTGTGATACTGTGATATGTGAGACCTGACGAGATGCATCCAATACTCCTGAGGAAATTGGATAGTTGCCAAGCTACTCTCCAAAATACTGTAGAGCCATGACAGCCAGGTGAAATCCCCACTGACTGGAAAAATGGAAAAAATATCTTCCTAGAAACTATGATAAGGCAGAATGAGGACAGGAACATGATATGAGACAGCTAGCATGCTAACATGGTTTCACCAAGGACAAGTCCTGCCTGGCCAGCCTAGTTGTGGATTACAAAGGCTGTAGACAGCCTAAAGCAATAATCAGTGGCCTTGGTGTTAAACAAGGTCTTGTATCCTCCCTTGACTTGAAATGTAAATAGCTCCAGGGCAAAGAGCAGCTGTGAAGATAAGAGAATGAGGGGGCTGTTGTCTGCTCTGGGAAAGTCCAATGGGAACGAGCTGTGAAGGCAGGAAGAAGGTATTTAAGCCATGTTGTGTATTCATTAAAGGCTGGAGGTTGTTGATGCAGAAGCTCCTGAGTGTCTATGTGTTTTCTCTCCATGACTGACCTGCACCCAACACCTAGTGACCTTCTATGATGGAGTGACCACAATAGTGGATATGGGAAGATCTGTGGATGTCATCTGTCTGGACTTTGCTAGTTTCCCTCAACATCCTCCATCTAAATTAGATACATATTTGATGGGTGGACTATTCAGTGAATAAGTAATTGGCTGGATGATTGCACTCAGGGAACAGTGGTCAATAGTTTGACCACTGTTGTCCACCAATGTCCGGATGAAGATTGATGGCAAGCGGTGTCCCTCAGGGGTCTGTACTGGGGCCATTGCTGTTTAATATCTTCATCAATGACATAGTGGGATCAAGTGCACTCTCAGAAAGTTTGCAAATGATGCTAAGTTGAATGGTGGACTTGATGTGCCTGAGTGACATGATGACACTGAGAGGGACCTGGAAAACCTTTAGAAGTGAACCTGGGTGAATCTCATGAAGTTCAATGAGAGCTTCAAGCCAAATGCAAGGTCCTGCATGCAGGTCGAAACAGTCCCTGGTATCAATACATGCCAGAGGATGAAGCAATTGGGAAGAAGGACTTAGAGGTACTAGTGGATGAAAAGTTGGACATGGCTCAGAAACTCATGCTTGCATCTCAGAATGCCAGCTGAAGCCCTGGCTGAAACATTGGCACTGGTTGTCCAAAGACGTGGCAGAAGCCCCATGCCTGGAAAACTATGAAGTCATGTTGGATGAGAGTGAGCAACATGATCTAGTTGAAGATGTCCCAGATTACTGCAGGGGAATTGGACTAGATTGCCTTAAAAGTCCCTTCCAATCTAAACCATTCTATGATTCTCTAATTTGCTTTCAGCTTTTGACAAACAATTCTAAAAATTTGATTGCTTACTCACAATGTCAACAATTGTTTTCAAGATGTTATCCACCAGATATAACTTAAAGGCCATTGATTACAGAGTTCTAATATCAATTTTGAGTCAAAATTTGAAAAGGAGTTTTGTTCCTTGAAGTTGCTGCTGAAGCCTCATAGATACAGAAGAAAAAGATGAAGAATGATTTTACACAAGAGGAAAGTGGAGCAGAGTTTTTTTTTCACTTTTGAGGCATTATGAAAGCATGAAACAAAGGGACAAATGCTCCTGCAGTATTAATTTTTTTTCCAATGATTATGACTCCAAGGATGATTGCAGGTGAGTAGGTTGTTATCAATGTCATATCACTTCTTCAAAAATGTGTAAGACAATTAAGTGATGACTTGGACAGTCTTTAGTCACAAAGAAGACTTTTGGTTTTATTTCAATATATGAAACTTTGGAACGTATTAACATCCACAGACATAAGCAATTCCTTACCTCACAAAATATACTAAACATCAAAGAATGAAGTATGATATGAGGTAATGATGAGCATGTGTTCCATTTTGTAATTTTTTTTCTGTTCATTGAAGTTTTCCTGTTACATTATAAAGTTTAGTGGGTTTACTTCTTAAAATATATAATCCTGAAGAAGTCAAGAATCTTTACTGTCGAAAGCAAGATGTAAGGAGGTAAATGCATCGAAGGAAGTCTTGATCATTAAAAAAAAAAAAAAAAAAGGTACTGAGAAAAGTCAGAGTAATGAAGCAAAGCACATCTTTCAAACTTAAAGTCAAATACCTTTTTTATCTATAGAACAGAAAGTAAAATAGCACAAGAAAGAAAACATCCTGTAAGTCTGCATGGGAGCAACTTCTTGATTCTGTATAGACTTAGGGTGCTTGTGGTTGGATGATCTTGCCCCCTCTGACAGACTCCCACTCATCTGCACTTTCACTCATTCTCCTCTACAGGACAGAGGTAGAAAATATGATGGAAAACCTCATGTATCAGGATAAAGACATGGAGTTCACCTGCCAGTTGCCATCTGTCAAGTGTTAGGTTTGGGCCAGACACTAAACAAGTGACAGAACCTGTCTATTAACCACCATCCTTTCCCAAAGGGAAAGAGAAAGGGAATAAGGGAGGCAGAGTTATTAACTGGAAAAAGAAAATAAAACTACTGTAATGAGAAAAAAAACACCACAACTCAAATAGATACAAAACCAATATCAAAACCAGACTTCCTGATAGCAATTGCATCACTGCCACTGATGCTGTGGCAGAAGTCCCAGACTAGATTCAGCAGCAAATGGGAACCAGAATCAGGAGATGGATTCCAGAATTCAGGTATTCATGGACTAGTATCAAAGGCAGAATGGACAGAGTCCTCCTAGGATACCAGCTATTAAAGAAGAGAATAAGATGAAAAGTGTGACCCTTGTGATCCGTCAGCTTTATATTGAATATGACATACATGGAAAGGAATACCTACCTGGTTAGTTTAGGGTCACCTGAACTGCCCACTCCTCCCTGCAGGTGTGGCCTTCTATTCAGCTTTTCTACATATTAAACAAGATTAGCAGTGATCTTGATTTGCATGCCAATCCTTGGCATGCAGAAACACTGAGCTTTATCATTGCTAGAAGCAGACACTGTCTGCAAAAATGTGCTCTTAATTTCAGAAAGTGCAGTTAAAAAAGGCAGAGCTGAAAATTAAAATCACTGAACAGACTTTGTTCTGTTCTAACTCAGAACACCATAACAGGTGAAACAGACTCAAACAAAAGATTAGTTGGATGTTGAGAAAGACAGAAAGGCTGAGGGAGCTGGGGTTGCTTAGCCTGGAGAAGAGGAGACTCAGGGGTGACCTTATTGCTCTCTACAACTACCTGAAGAGACGTTGTAGACAGGCACAAGTTGGTCTCTTCTCCCAGGCAGCCAGCACCAGAACAAGAGGACACAGTCTCAGGCTGCACCAGGGGAGGTTTAGGTTTGATGTTAGGAAGAAGTTCTATACAGAGAGAGTGATTGGCCATTGGAATCGGCTACCCGTGGAGGTGGTGGAGTCACCTTCATTGGAGGTGTTCAGAAGGAGACTTGATGGGGTGCTTGGCTGCATGGTTTAGTTGTTGGGTGGGTTGGATTGGTTGATGGGTTGGATGCAATGATCTTGAAGGTCTCTTTCAACATGGTGTATTGTATTATTGTATTGTATAAAATGATCCCCACTGCTAACTTTTTCCCAGGCTTTACTTCACTTCTTCACCCCCTATTCCTTTACCTCCTTTTCCCAGCCCCAAGCAGAACATGGACATGAAGAATATGGGGGTGGTCAGACCATGCAGTTTCTCTCTGCTGCTCTTTCCTCCTCACACTGTTATTCTCCTCCAGCCTAGGTCCTCCCCATGGCCTGTGGTTCTTCTCAGTGAACTTGCTTCAGCATGGGTCCTCTGTGGGCCACAATGTTGATATCTGCTACCCTGTTTGATCAATTGCTCAGTGAGCATAAAGTTTGGAGTTTAGTTTTCTTCGGGCTAAAACACACTCTGTCTTTCTATTACTGGCAATGATATAACCAGAAGTCGTGAATTCTAGAGTAAAACAGACCTGGTTCATACTTTGCAGAAAGAAGTGGGACCTCATTTCCCTGAAAGGTGTAAGCACACAGTTTGCTCCTTCTTCACAGTTTATAGAACAGGAACTGTCCAATGACTTTTTCTCTGTCTCTCACTCTGATAAGACTAACTTCAACAACTGAAGACACAGTCCCATTTGTCTGTTTCCGTTCCCTCTTACATATTTACTAGTGTAAAGAAGAGAGGAGGGGATGTGGGTCAAGCCTTTGTAATGTAACAAAGAAGCACCCTGCAAACCAAAGAAATTCACTGCTGTCCCTCAAACTAAAGAGGGTTTGTATTTCACATGGAATAATTGCTCACAGCAGTTATCTATTATGAAAAATTTTGGTACCAATCCTCTGTTTTCAGCCTTCTTAAAGCACTATGTACTTTTAAGGAATTATTGACTGCAGCCTGCTCTGCAGAAGAGCTAAGTAATAGGTAGTTCTGCAGCCAAAACAGATACCTCTGAGCAGGAATCACATGCCTGTTGTTACTGCTTGCTCATATTCAGCTGCTTGTTGATTAGAACCCCTAGGTCCCTTTCTGCTAGACAGCTTTCCAGTCACACAATGTCTGACTCCAGCCATTAGAGTGGTCATATCTAATGAAAATCATGAAAACAGATGTGCCAATAAATTAAAAAAATTAAAATATTAAACTCTACATCTGAGTTAACCATCTTAGATTCTCCTTATGGAAAACAGAAATTCAAACTTACACATTGCCAGTCATCTCACCCTACTACAAATTAAGTCATACAGATACTTTGTACCTAATTTTTCTTCATTAGCTGCACAACCTAAAATAAGTGGCTGAAATGTAGATATCTCTATGTTGAAATCCAGAGGTTGATGAAATTTCTGAAGACAGCCACCTAATGCCCTTTAAGATGCCACAGAATGCTGAAGACAGCTGCACAAAATTGGAAGATAAGAAAAAAGATTTATGGGAGACCTGTTGTCACCCAGTTTAGTAGCTGGAGGTAAGGAGAGCTAAATTAGTGTATCCCATAGTAATAAATACAAATATTGTGGTAATTGAATCAGGTTCCCAAAATAAAGCAAACTGAACTCAGAAACTTCTGTCATGAAAAACAAAACAAAACCAACAAAAGAGACTTTAAGAATATTGTGTTATAAATGAAATATCCAGAAAAAAAGGATTTTTGTATCAATTATTTTACCTGTCTGGAAGCAGTACAATACAATACAATACAATACAATACAATACAATACAATACAATACAATACAATACACCAGGTTGGAAGAGACCTTCAAGATCATCGCGTCCAACCCATCAAACAATCCAACCCACCCAACAACTAGACCATACAGCCAAGCACCCCATCAAGTCTTCTCCTGAACACCTCCAGTGAAGGTGACTCCACCACCTCCACGGGTAGCCCATTCCAATGGGCAATCACTCTCTCCGTGTAGAACTTCTTCCTAACATCCAGCCTAAACCTGCCCTGGCGCAGCCTGAGACTGTGTCCTCTTGTTCTGGTGCTGGCTGCCTGGGAGAAGAGGCCAACCTCTGCCTGGCTACAACCTCCCTTCAGGTAGTTGTAGAGAGCAATAAGGTCACCCCTCAGTCTCCTCTTCTCCAGGCTAAGCAACCCCAGCTCCCTCAGCCTTTCCTCATAGGGCTTGTGTACCAAACCCCTCACCAGCTTTGTTGCCCTTCTCTGGACACGTTCCAGCAAGTCAACATCCTTCCTAAACTGAGGGGCCCAGAACTGGACACAGTACTCAAGGTGTGGCCTAACCAGTGCAGTGTACAGGGGCACAATGACCTCCTTGCTCCTGCTGGCCACACTGTTCCTGATGCAAGCCAGGATGCCATTGGCCTTCTTGGCTGCCTGGGCACACTGCAGGCTCATGTTCAGCCTACAATAAACCAGCACCCCCAGGTCCCTCTCTGCCTGGCCACTCTCCAGCCACTCTGACCCCAGCCTGTAGCACTGCCTGGGGTTGTTGTGGCCAATGTGCAGAATCCGGCACTTGGATGTGTTAAATCTCATGCCATTGGACTCTGCCCATCTGTCCAGCCTGTCGAGGTCCCTCTGCAAAGCCTCTCTGCCCTCCAGCAAATCAACTGCTGCCCCCAGCTTGGTGTCATCTGCAAATTTACTGATGATGGACTCAATGCCCTCATCCAGATCATCAATAAAGATGTTGAAGAGCATGGGGCCCAGTACTGATCCCTGGGGCACACCACTAGTGACAGGCCGCCAGCTGGATGTGGTGCCATTCACCATTACTCTCTGGGCTTGGCCCTCCAGCCAGTTCCTAACCCAATGCAGTGTGCTCCTGTCCAAGCCATGGGCTGCCAGCTTGGCCAGGAGTTTGCTGTGGGGGACGGTGTCAAAGGCCTTGCTGAGGTCCAGGTAGACCACATCCACAGGCCTCCCCACATCCACCAGGTGGGTCACCTGATCATAGAAGGAGATCAGGTTGGTCAGGCAGGACCTGCCCCTCCTAAATCCATGCTGGCTAGGCCTGAGCCCCTGGTCATCCTGTAAGTGCTGTGTGATCGCACTCGAGATGAGCCGTTCCATAATCTTGCCTGGCACTGAGGTCAGGCTGACAGGCCTATAATTCCCTGGCTCATCCAACCGGCCCTTCTTGTGGATGGGCATCATGTTAGCCAGCTTCCAGTCTTCTGGGACCTCTCCAGTGAGCCAGGACTGCTGAAAAATGATGGAAAGTGGCTTGGACAGCTCATCAATGTAGTTATTGGTTTAAAACAGTACGTGGTTCATGAACTAATTTGTTGCTTCTGCACATTTTCTGCTTTCCACTCAATCACTCTTCTCCTGAAATGACAGTTCTGGAAACAAACAAACAAGCAAGCAAGCAAATAAAAAACACCAAAAAAACCCCCTCCAAAACAAAACAACCAACCAAAAAAAACCCACCCACCAAAAAACAAACAACAACAACAAAAAAAACCCCAAACCCAAAAGCAAACCTAAGCAAACAAAACCCCACAAAACCAATAAAACAAAAACCAAACCAGAAAACAAGCAAAGAATGCGATTTTAACTATTTATTTTCTTGAGAAGGATTTGGTTTTCAAGACAGTTGTTTACTGTTTAGGGGGGTGGGGTGGTGTTGCTTTGGTTTCTGTGTTTTTTTTATCTTAAAATATTGTTTGATCTAAAAATGTTTGTATGCCTTCTAGAGTGATGGATTTCCTCTGTTAAGCTGGAATTTTAATTATTTTATGAGAATGGGCTTTTTTTGGTTTCATTTATATTATATTAGAAAGCTGCATGCACTTCACGCTTATGGTATATGATCACAGTCTCCAAAATCAATTCATGAGGGGACTTGTGCTTCAAAACATATTCAAAATTCATAAAGAAGTTAAAAAGCATTTAGAAAGGGACTGACTCACCAAGGAATAACAAGTAAGAGAAATAAGTAGTAAAGATAGAATAGAATAGAATAGAATAGAATAGAATAGAATAGAATAGAATAGAATAGAATAGAATAGAATAGAATAGAATATTGTCTAACATTTCTAGTAGTGGAGAGGAATTAATGAATCATTTACATGTCTAACTCCAGAATAGAATAGAATAGAATAGAATAGAATAGAATAGAATAGAATAGAATAGAATAGAATAGAATAGAATAGAATAGAATAGAGTGTTGGAGTAGGTAGGTTCCCCCCACACACAAAAAGAATTCCACAGCTAACTCAGCCGGAGAAGCAGATGAAAGCTGTATTTTACAAGCAGATATGGAATGCAATGAATATGTACAAAAACATACAATATTTACAATATATACAGAAATATACAGCAATGTATGTAATACAGGAAACCTTTCCCCAACCCCCCTGCGGCCAGGGGGGTTCACAGTATAACCAAGGTTGGAAGAGACCCCAAGGATCATCAAGTCCAACCCGTCCCAACAGACCTCACAACTAGACCATGGCACCAAGTGCCATGTCCAGTCTCCTCTTGAACACCTCCAGGGACGGCGACTCCACCACCTCCCGGGTAGCCCATTCCAATGACGAATGACTCGCTCAGTGAAGAACTTCCTCCTCACCTCGAGTCTAAACCTCCCCTGGCACAGCTTGAGACTGTGTCCCCTTGTTCTGGTGCTGGTTGCCTGGGAGAAGAGACCAACCCCCTCCTGTCCACAACCACCCTTCAGGTAGTTGTAGAGGGCAATGAGGTCACCCCTGGTCCTTCTCTTCTCCAGGCTAAACAACCCCAGCTCCCTCAGCCTCTCCTCATAGGGCTTGTGCTCAAGGCCTCTCACCAGCCTTGTTGCCCTCCTCTGGACACGTTCAAGTGTCTCAATGTCCTTCTTAAACTGAGGGGCCCAGAACTGGACACAGGACTCAAGGTGTGGCCTAACCAATGCAGAGTACAGGGGCACAATGACCTCCCTGCTCCTGCTGGCCACACTATTCTTAATACAGGCCAGGATGCCATTGGCCTTCTTGGCCACCTGGGCACACTGCTGGCTCATGTTTAGGCGGCTGTCAATCAGCACCCCCAGGTCCCTCTCTGTTTGGCAGCTCTCCAGCCACTCTGACCCCAGCCTGTAGCTCTGCATGGGGTTGCTGTGGCCAAAGTGCAGCACCCGGCACTTGGACTTGTTGAATGTCATCCCATTGGACTCCGCCCATCTGTCCAGTCGGTCGAGGTCCCTCTGCAGAGCCTTTCTACCCTCTAACTGACTAACATCTATTCCCAACTTGGTGTCATCTGCAAACTTGCTGATGACTGACTCAATTCCTTCATCCATATCATCAATGAAGATGTTAAAGAGGATGGGGCCCAGCACTGATCCCTGGGGGACACCACTGGTGACTGGCCGCCAGCTGGATGTGGCACCATTCACCACCACTCTCTGGGCTCGGCCCTCCAGCCAGTTCCTAACCCAGCGCAGAGTGTTACTGTCCAAACCATGAGCTGACAACTTAGCCAGCAGTTTACTGTGGGGGACGGTGTCAAAGGCCTTGCTGAAGTCCAGGTAGACCACATCCACAGGCCTCCCCACGTCCACCAGACGGGTCACCTGATCATAGAAGGAGATCAGGTTGGAGAGGCAGGACCTGCCCTTCCTAAATCCATGTTGGCTGGACCTGAGCCCTTGGCCATCCTTCAGGTGTGCAGTTATTGCCGCCAGGATGATCTGCTCCATCACTTTCCCTGGCACTGAGGTCAGGCTGACTGGCCTGTAGTTTCCGGGTTCCTCCATCCGTCCCTTCTTGTGGATGGGGACCACATTGGCCAGTTTCCAGTCATCTGGGACCTCTCCAGTGAGCCAGGACTGGAGGAAAATGATGGAGAGCGGCTTGGCCAGCTCATCTGCCAGCTCTCTCAGCACCCTAGGATGGATCCCATCCGGTCCCATGGACTTGTGGATGTCCAAGTGGCTCAGCAGGTCCCGAACTAATTCCTCATGGATTTCTGGGGTACTACACTGCTCCCCAACCCTACTACCCAGCTCAGGAGGCCACTCATCCTGGACTCCTACCTTGCTGTTAAACATCGAGGCAAAGAAGGCGTTCAGGACCTCAGCCTTTTCCTGATCTTCGGTCACCGTGTTCCCCTCCAGGTCCAGTAAGGAGTGGAGATTCTTCTTGCCCTTCTTTTTAGCATTGATATATTTGTAAAATTGCTTTTTATTTTCTTTCACAGAGGTGGCCAGTTTCAGTTCCAACTGGGCCTTTGCTTCTCTAATTTTATTCCTACATAATCTAACCACTTCCTTGAACATACCTCGAGAAGCCTTCCCCTCCTTCCAAAGGTGATACAGCCTCTTTTTTTCCCTTAATTCCTCCAGGAGCTGCTTGCTCATCCAGGCCGGTCGCCTTCCCCGCCGGCTCATCTTTCGGCAGATGGGAACCGCTAGTTCCTGTGCCTTCAAGAGCTCCTTTTTGAAGTAGGTCCAACCCTCCTGGACCCCTCGGTTCATGAGGGTTGGTACCCAGGGAACTTTACAAATAAGTTTCTTAAAGAGGCTGAAGTTTGCCCTCCGGAAGTCCAAGGTGAAGGTTCTGTTGGTACTCCTCCCTATCTCCCTGCATATTGAAAACTTCACTATCTCGTGGTCACTGCACCCTAGGCAGCCTCCCACGGTCACATCTCCCACCAGCCCTTCCCTATTGGAGAGCAGCAGGTCAAGCAGAGCCTGTCCCCTGGTAGGCTCGCTTAACAGCTGCGTCAGGAAGCAGTCCTCTATTCGCTCCAGGAATCTTCTGGACTGCCTTCTCTCTGCTGAATTAAGTTCCCAGCAGATATCTGGCAGGTTGAAGTCACCCACGAGGACAAGATCTGATGATCTTGAAACAGCCTCCAGTTGTTTGTAGAATAATTCATCAACCTCCTCATCCTGGTTGGGTGGTCTATAACAGACTCCAACCAGGATGTCAGATTTGTTGGGCTGCCCTCTGATTTTAACCCACAGGCTCTCAATTCCCTCATCTTCCACCTCAAGTTCAGAGGCAGAAAGTGTCTCCCTAATATACAAAGCCACCCCTCCTCCTCTTCTCCCTCGCCTATCCCTCCTAAAGAGCCTGCCCCTCCCTTCTCCCTCCCTACCTCCCCTTTTTCCCAAAAGGGTTAGAGAGAAAGAGAAAGGAAGGTAATTAAAAGGGTGAAAACTTGTTAAAGCTCAAAGCGGATGCAAAAGTTAGTTTTCTCTTATCTGGTTAGCAAGAATCGTAGAGAGAAACGAGCCAGCTCACAGTACAGGGGGAAGAAGAAGACAACTGACTGCCCCCCCCCCCCGACTGAAAGACTAAGCCAGAACCTACAGCCGGGTTCCACCAATGAAATTGGATTAGCATATCTCTTGTTTTCATTTATATACCAAAATATTCAGCCAGAGTGTTCAGAAAGTGTCCCTTTCTTAAAGGCACAGCCTAAACCGGTTACAAATAGAAAGAATATTGTCTAACATTTCTAGTAGTGGAGAGGAATTAATGAATCATTTACATATCTAACAATAGAATAGAATAGAATAGAATAGAATAGAATAGAATAGAATAGAATAGAATAGAATAGAATAGACCAGGTTGGAAGAGACCTTTAAGATCATCGTGTCCAACCTGTCATCCAACACCACCTAATCAACTAAACCATGCCACCAATCACCCTATCAAGTCTCCTCCTGAACACCTCTAACGATGGTGATTCCACCACCTCCCCAGGCAGCCTCTATTTCTTCAACTGCATTCTTCTACTTCCATAGCAACAATAGGATTTCTATCTTGTATCTGCTGAACAGATTTTCTTTTCATCTGCACTAAAGACACAGAAAAAAAAAAGTTAGTATAAATATATAGGTTGGGTTTTTTCATATATTTAAGAGATACTATAAACTTTTTAATTATACCTTAGGAGCTCTGAAAGGTAAATAAAGGAGCAGAGTGCAGGGGTTTTGTCCCATTGAATATAACAGGGAAGGATAATTTTTGTTAATTTTCATCTTTCTAAGGGATACAAAATTTGCACATCAAACCTACAAAGTACATTTTTTTCACCTTTTATTCACAAAGTAGAAGATTGATGTAGTAAGGCAACAACATCCATGGGTAAATTTCTAAACCTCAATGAAAATTGCACATTTCATAATAATTCAGTAAAAATCCATGACTGAGAAAGACATGCTGGTTTGTTGTGGGCTTTTTTTTTGTTTGTTTGTTTGTTTTTTTTTCCTTATCAGAATTCCATTTCTTATTTTAAAAGTAAAATGCTTCATTATTACATAAGCATGCATTATAAGCACAAATATTACACATATATCTTTTGGGAATGCACAGAAACAAGAAAAGATGAAGTAAACCTCTTACTTTCTCAAATTATTGCCAATAATTCATAACAGGTTTCTGTTGACTGAGATTCTTGGTGACTTCATAAATAATCCCCACAACATGAGTTACTTTGTGCAAGATTTACACTGTTTTGGGTGTACAGACTAGCCTACATTTCTGTGGGAGATCACCCACAGGGAGTAGGATTAATGTAAGCCATTGGAAAGAAAACAATGTGATAAAGGATAAAATATCAGCAAATAATATATATCCCTTACTCCCCAGAATAAGTTATTTATTTTCATTAGGAGAATTTCCCATTTCTGAAGAACTGAAGTAATTTATGGTTTTGGGGTTTTTTTTTGCTAGCAATTTAGACTTATGCAAAGAGCTAAAATTGCTTTCCTTTGAAATGCTAAGTTTTACAATTATGAATGCCCTTAACACTTGAAACTTTACTAATCTTCCTTGATTAGGATTTCTATTTCAAATGTATAAGCACTGTAATGATAATTTCATAGAGAGAAAATGTATCCTCACTGAGCTGACTTTATCATTGTCAGAACAAGATACAAATTACTGGGCTGCAGTTCTGTGTTTGCTTTTAAATATTATATACATTTTGGCTGCAATAAAAATGTCAATAAAGATTATTATGGGAATCTTCTTTCTGATAGGTTTGACACAATACATTTTGAGATGAAAAATATTATTTTGAGTATTACAAAATAATAACATACAATGTATTTTACATGGGTTTTGGGGGTATTATGAATCAAACAATAGCACTAGTTTTTCAAGTTCTTTTCGATGTTGCTGTTACTATCTAATAGGGTTTATCCTCACATTTTTTGTATAATTTTCTAGGTTATATGTCCCTGAGTATCGAAGCTATTTACTTTCTCAAAAGACTAAAAATTGTTGCAGCTAAACATTTTATGATGAGGAAAGTACAAAATGAGGTGACATTACGTGAACTAAACTGTCTTCATATAAAGATTATCTAGTATGTGAATAAGGAGAGATAGAAGATATCTGGGATATGCTAGCTGTTAACATCTTCTTAAACAACAACAACAAAACCAGAACAAAACAAAGAAAGCACAACAAAACCAAATCCCTCACAAAGACAGAAACACACTTTTTTATGTGTCTACATTGGTATTGGTTTTGGTTTTGAAAGCTAGCCACAATGCTGCAATACATTTTTCAATAAATTGTTTTAAATAAAAGAAAAATATCCTTTGTTCATAATGGAAATTTTCACAGAAATTACAATGAAAAGCTGATTTTATTTCACATCAGTTTCCATCTTTGCTGATGAGGATGTATTTATTCTTAAGGACTTATACACTGTGACAAGCATATCTCATTTAATTTTGTATAACACAGTTATCTGCATCAGATATAATGGAAGATGATTTCCTCAGTGTGTAGTGTTCTGATACCAACAGATAGAAAGTATTATAGTGTAGTTAACTTCTAAGATTTAAAACCACACCTTAATTTCCATGGTAATTTTATCTCTCATTCTAATTTTTTCATTCAGACAGTTTGATTGCAGGAGGGAATTTTATCTTGTCCCTTATCAGAGCTTATCAGAAAGTTAAGATAGGAAAAGCCTCATGTTTACATTAATAAATAGTGTTGCATGACATCAGTTTACCTATGAATCATTCCAGTAAACAAATGGAAAACAAAACAAACCAACCAAACAAAAAAAACCCCAAACAGCAACCAATCAAAACCAACCCCCACCAGCAGCAAAACAAAACATCTGTGTTTTCTTGAAAACAACAATTTCCCAACTGAATTCCCTTTTTTCTGCAGTTGTATATATCTGGATGATATATATTTCTGGTAAAACACACACTTCAACAAAAAAATCAACATAAACTGCAACCTGCTCTTATAGATAAACATATTTTCCTATTTGAGCATAGCCACATATGATAAATTAAATTAGTATGGTAAGCAATAATGTCTTTGAAAATATAAGAGATCAAAACATGAAACTTCACAACAGATTAGTAACGTACTTTTTTTTGTTTATTTCTGGGAGGACTGCAAATTAAAACTGTGTTTGTTAGAAGCATTTTAATGTCCTGTTTTGGGCATCTTTATTTAAGCAATAGGTTTGAACCTTTGTTTCATATCCATGGCCATAGTATTAAAAGATTTAATAAAAACAAAACAAAACAAAACACCCAAACCAACTCAAACTCACCAAAACAAGGAAACAAACAACAGAACAACCCAAAGCCAAATAAACAAGCAAACAAATCCAGTGCCTAATGTCATGGAAAGTAAAAAGAAGTGATGGTCCCATTGATCTCAGGAGATAATTTCTGGACTGCAAAACTTTTCTCTCTTTAAAACGTTTACAGCAATTTTATCCGTGTAGAAATAGGTGGCAGTTCTCGTTGCTTGTTTTTTAAATTGCTACACTTTGTGTGCAAACACTAGTGGAGGACCACTCAATTTCTTTAAGAAAGGAGATCTGCTCCTTCCTTAATGGTTGCTTGGCAACTGGGAACTAAATCCCAGTTTCTCCATCTCAGACAAACCCCTGTGACTGCCCTGCGGGAAAGTGCTTTTTATAAAGGCACTTCACGGTTTTTCATCCTCAGCTAAAGAGCTGTTGAGTGCATGGGATTCACCTAAGATGTTCCAGCAAGCTAAGAAGCCACAGATCTTACTGAAAATGCTGTTTTTTTTCCCCACTGTGAAGCAAAACAAATGAAAAAGAAGGTGAAATTTATCTAGTTTTTAGTGTCTTGACTTTTAATCTTCCCTGTTTACACAGATATACTGTTCAAATCATTTATTTCAGAATCTTTCATATCAAACACTGAGTATAATGTACATAAAACTAAGTATAATGTAAATATAATTTGTAAAATTCAATGTGCAAATTCCCAATAATGAGTAAATATTATGGGTCCTTTGACCACAGTGGTTCTCTGTATTTTTATTAGGATTTTCTTCCCTCAGTCATTCACAGAGTCACAGGATCAAGCAGGTTGGAAGAGACCTCCAAGATTATCAAGTCCAACTGATCACCCAACCCTATCTAACCAACTAAACCATGGCACTAAGGGCCTCATCAGGTCTCTTCTTAAACCACTTCCCTGGGCAACCCATTCCAATAGCCAGTCACTCTTTCTGTGAAGAATTTCTTTCTAAGATCAAGCCTAAACTTCCCACTGCACAGCTTGAGACTGTGTCCTCTTGTTGTGGTGCTGGTTGCCTGGGAGAAGGGACCAACCCCACCTGGCTACAACCACCCTTCAGGTAATCGTAGGCAGCAATAAGGTCTCCCCTGAGGTTCCTCATCTCCAGGCTAAATAACCCCAGCTCCCTTAGCCGCTCCTCACAGGGCTTGTGCACCAGACCCCTCACCACCTTTGTTGCTCTTCTCTGGTGCTGTTCTACAAAACTTTAAAATCTATCCCTCCAGTTAATCAAACTAGAAACAAGACATATCCATTTTTCAGAAGGGACATATTAATAAATAAATCAGTAAGTTTAAAGGCACTTATCTGTTTGCTGTAATAGTCTGTTTGCTTGTGCATTCTTAACAGCTTTCTCACACTGAAAATCATATTTCATGCTACACTTCGTACCAGGCAAGCTCATAAAACAGCTGCTGAAAACCTTCTACTTTAATATAAGCATAAATATTTTGTTCTTATTACAGCTGTATAAATCTATCTTCTGCTTAGCAACCTGTACAAAATTGCACCTAGACTTATGCAGAATATTTTTTTCGCTTAACCTTGAAGACATGTGCTCTGATATCCAGCTTGAAATTCAGTGTTTATAATCTTTGACTGAGAAGCTTTGCAAATAATCAGTACCTAAAGCCTTAAGTTATTCAGTCAAATAACAGCAGTGGCAAAATATATAGGGCTGCACCTCTGAGGGGAAAAAACACAAGAGTATATTCTTTATTTAAGCCAATTACATTGTTTCTGCAAAAGCTGTTACCTCTTTTACACAAGTAAAGGTTTTTCTCCTTTTTCTTTTTCTTTCTTTTTTTTTTTTCTTTGTTTATTGTACTTCAACCTAGGGATCAGTAGTTGGAAGTGTTCATAGAGCAGACTGGAACTGCTCTCATAAGAGAAACAAAGTCAAAACAGAAAGTTCAAGACAGTGCCTAAGAGCAAAAGGTGTGTGTCAGCTCTTTCTAGGTTAGGCATAACTTTATACGTGGTGGAGTGGATTTTCATGACACAAAGGAGTGATAGACTCAATAAACTTTAATTTTCATTTTTTCTTTCATTTTTCACACTTCTAGCTTAGGCAGGGTTGCCTAGTGTGTCTAAACAGTCTGATTTGACAGAAGAGGACCAGTTAATAGATTGCTACAGCAACAGCACAGCCTAGGAAAAGAAGATGCTTACCTCTGCTTTTTCAAACTATCAGGCAATTAATAGCTGAGCAGTTTCCTCATATAAAATTAAGAATAGATGTCTTTCTGAGAAAACACAGTGAACAGCTTCACTCTTCCTTTGATAAAGGGTAAGAAGACATCAAACTCATTGGATTAAAAAACAGTGCTTCATCTGCAAGTTTAAGGTTAAAATAAGTATTTATATTTTTATTCTTTCAGGATCATATTATTGAGTTATAATGCTTAGTTGCTTGTGTAATATTGCATATTTTGCACAGACATAGGTAAAGTAGGGAGCTGGGGTTGCTTAGCCTGGAGAAGAGGAGACTGAGGGGTGACCTTATTGCTCTCTACAACTACCTGAAGGGAGGTTGTAGCCAGGCAGAGGTTGGCCTCTTCTCCCAGGCATCCAGCACCAGAACAAGAGGACACAGTCTCAGGCTGCGCCAGGGCAGGTTTAGGCTGGATGTTAGGAAGAAGTTCTACACGGAGAGAGTGATTGCCCATTGGAATGGGCTACCCGTGGAGGTGGTGGAGTCACCTTCACTGGAGGTGTTCAGGAGAAGACTTGATGGGGTGCTTGGCTGTATGGTCTAGTTGTTGGGTGGGTTGGATTGTTTGATGGGTTGGACGCGATGATCTTGAAGGTCTCTTCCAACCTGGTGTATTGTATTGTATTGTATTATTATTGTAAAGTTACCATTGAAATACAACTGCTAGGTCTTGACTCCTGAGGCTTCTCTGGTTTTGTATGTACTCTCATATTCTGCACTCAGAGTGTGAAAAGTGATGCTTAGGTCTTTAAATATTGATCCTGCAGCATGGCATCATTTCACCTGACCAGCATTGGTTTGTAAGGCAAATTCAGACTATCATGACAAGCAGGTGATATTTTGCATTCATCTGTCATCCTGAAATCTATTAATTGAATTTACTGTCGCTGTCATGCCTGCACAGAAAATAATTTCAGTCTTGTAAAGAGGAAGCTGACTGAATAAATATGGTATGGTGAGATTTAAGATATTTGCTGTACCTTTTTGAGGTGATTATAGAATAACCTGAAATCCTACAGCACCACCTATGCTGGGGATTTCTGGGGGCTGGTCACTGCATTTTGAAAACATGAGACGATGTGTGAATCAAGAAGAATCAACACTGGTTTTCAGAACACAGGTTGTTTAGAAATACTAATAGAAAGAATCTTAATTCAAGTTAAATAGGGTGTACTGTTCTGTCTCTTGATACCAAGGATATTTTTGACACTACTGATCGCGGTGCTTTTGTCCTTTCTGTCTAACAACTTTCTTTTTCATTTTTTTATCAAGTGATATCTTCTCTCCAAAGTATTTTGCTAGCAAATTAAATTACTGTTGCAGTTTGGGCTGGGTGCCCCCCTGCTTCCTGTGTCCAGAGGTCCAGCCCAGTGGGTGGACACAGGAAATTGGGTATTTCTACCAGAATTCTCTGCACCACTATAAGATCTAGTGCGAGGCCTCAGCACTTCCTCTTTCTTCCTCGCCGTCACCCGGTAATGGGGGAGATGTTGTCTCCTAGCCATGGGCCTGGCTAGGCCCAAGGCCACAGGGGGATGGGCAGTCTCAGATCTGGCCAGCTGAGACTAGCCTAGCAGTGGGGAGGGGGGAAGAAGGAGCCCTGGGGGTCTTGGATGTACCCCCAGGTGGGGATGGGATCATCTTGGGACTGTTTGGGATTTCTTTTGTCAATCTGCTTTTGCCTTTCTGTAAACATTCACCGCTTTTCCTTTAAACTTTCCATCACTTTTGCAATCCATTTGTCTGAGTTGTTTTATTTTGCCCGTGATGGGGAGGGTTTGGAGGGGGCTGCCTCAACCCGTCACAATTACATTTTAGAAGAATGGGTAGGTGTTTTTTCCCCCTCTCTTTCACTTAGCTCTAAATAAGAAATCTTTTGTTCTTGACATGGTACTGAATCTTTTTTGTATTCTATTTGCTTTCACAATAACAAGCTGGACAGCCCTCATTTCTGTGTTGACAACATAAGTGAATGCATTGTTCAAACACACTGGGTGCAAAATCAGCATGTAAAATAAATATTAATAAAAAGCTAACACCTTAAACAAGTTATTGTGCTTCACTTAATAACTGTTGGTTAAACTAGATCAAGAGAATCCCAGTCTGCATTAGGTAGGAGGTTTATAGCATCCTTCCCCTCTACTCATCACCGGCAATGCCACAGCTAGAGTGTAAAGTCCAGATCTTGTGCTCCCTAGTATAAGTAAACAAGAAAGCATGTGAACAAAGGAAGTAAGCAAGCAAACAAGCAAGGACAAAAATTATCTCAAAAAGTAGACTGTGAATTGCTTTTAAATTGATGCATTGTTGTAAATAAACTATTGTGACTATCGTACAAAATTGCTAACAGCACACATATTGAGAGCTGTCATTCAAGAGAATATTTTAATAAAACTAGCTCTATAATAGGCATCTGGTCAGACTGCGAGCTGTGAGGCAGCAGCCTTCTTCCTCATTGGAATCCAGTGAGTGGGGTGCGAAAAGGAGGGGGCCTGGTCAGACAGCTGGGAGCAAGTGGCCATTGGCACAGGCAGGCTAACAGGCACAGGGAGAGCAAATAGTGACTGAGTGTACCCCAGGGGCTCCTTTTGAATTAGCTCAGTAGTTGACACGAGCAGAGCGTGTGGGCAGGACACAAGGTGCTTCAGTTTTACTGAAGGCATGATGGTGGCTACTCGGAGGAGGAAAGCTGTGCCCTCTGCTCCCACCAAAATGGATAGTAGCATCCAGGTCATAGGTTGTGAGGAATGCCACAACATTTCACAGGCAACAGGGGACAACACTGACTCTGGGAGTGTATGGTGTGAGCAGGTTTTTTGACCTGCTCAGCCAGTTGGCACAGCTACTGGATGAAGTGATGGAGCTCAGGGAAGAGGTGAGTAGGTTAAGAAGCATCAGGGAGAGTGAGAGGGAAATTGATTCACAAACTGATCTTTACAATTACAGAACAGTAGTCGACTCTTAATGGGGCAGAGGATTCAATATCCTCTCATCAGCAAGCTCTCCAGCCTTCCTGCAGTAACTGAGGTAACTCACATGTGCAGGGTCAATGGGAGCTGGTAGCTACCTGATGAAACAAACAATACAAAAGGAGCAAATGTGCTCCTTTAAGAAGCACACCACCCACAGTGCCCTTGCAGAACAGGTATGAGACTCTGAAGGAGGAACTGGTTGTGACCAAAGACGAGGGCTCACAAAGGCCAAAAGTGCTACAAGGGCCAGAAGTGCCACCAAGGCCAACCCACCTCAGGCCAGTCATAAAAGCTGACCCTGAAAAAAAAAATCAGAGGGTCATTATTGTAGGTGACTCCCTGCTGAGGGAAGCAGAGGGCCCAATATGCAGACTGGACCCACCTCACAGAGGTCTGTTGCCTCCCTGGTGCCTGGGTAAAAGATGTTGTAGATAAACTTCCCACCCTTGTGACTCCTTCAGACTGTTACCCACTTCACTTCTAGTTTTTCAGGTGGGTAGTGATGATGCATCAGTGAGATGTTCACAATCAATTAAAAGAGGCTTAAGGACCTTGGGGCAACTGCTAAAGGGATCAGGAGCACAAGTTGTGTTCTCCATCCCTCTGACATCAGTGATGAATGAGGGAAAATTTAGGAAGAGCCAAGAGAAATATCATATTATTGTATATTAGTATCAGATATAAATGCTCTAACTTGTGCTGTTTTCATGCATGTTTTTTATGAAAAATAGCATTTTAAATATTGTACAGAATTGAAGTATAGTAGTATTTAGCTAATACTCTGTGTAGTTTTTTGCAAATACAAAATTAAATGTAAGTGGAACAGTTAACACTCATCTTGGAAATGAAAAGCAGATTTTTTTGCAAGGATATATCTACAAAGTTTAAATTATATCCCAGAGGCAAGAATTACTGTAATACTATGTAAGTCACATTAGAGGCCTTAATGTTGACATTTCATTCAGTTAAATACCCAGACTTCATATTCTCTGCTTATAATGATACAGCTCTGTCTTGGTAAATGAGGCAAAGAAGCTGCTTCATATTCTCTTATGTCAAAAGTGAAGAAACACTACCTTTTCTTTAACTTGGAGAATACATAGTCTTGAATGATATTGACTGTTTAAAAAAACCCACCACACACACATACACACCAACAAAAAGCAAAACCTTTGAGATTTCAACTGTAATAGCTGGGCACTCATAAAAAGAGAATACACAAAAACTTAGAAGTTTGCATAAAAATGTCACCTTTTGATGACTCTTGGAGGCAATTTCAGCTGATCTTCCTACTCAAGTAAGTCCACCTAGAACAGATTGTTCAAGACTATTACTAGAAGGTTTTTGAATATCTTCAAGGAAGAAGACTCTAACTTCTCTTAGCAACTTCTGCGAGTATTTTGTCATTTTCACAGTGAAAATACCACTTTGTGATAGTCACAGTTAACCTCTCGTGTTTCAGTTTGTGCCCATTTCCTCTGATCCTGTTACTGGACAACACTGCAAGAAGTCTTTCTCTACCCTCTTTGCATCCTCTCTTTGCATCCAGGCAGGCTTTGAATATCTCCAGAGAAGCAGACTCGACAATTCTCCTGGGCAGCCTGTTTCAGTGTTCTGTCACACTCACAGTGATTTTTTTTCCCCTCATGTTTACATGGAACTTCCTATGCCTCAGCTTCCACCCACTGCCCCTTGTTCTGGGATCTCAAAGCCCTTTTCGGAAATACTGTTTTCCAACCGCTTAGCAACCAGCATATGTTGGTGTATTGGTGCATGGTGCTACCCATGCCTGGGAGCAGAATAATGCTCTTCCCTTTGTTCAGCTGCATGAGTTTCTTGTTGTGAAGATCCTGTCTATCAATTCTGTCTCTCATCTCTAAGAAGGATGGCATGGTAGGCTCAGCCAGATAAACTCCAGAATAGAAGATATGCTAAGGTTCTTGTCTGAAACTATGTACATGTTCTGGTTCAGATGCCTAATGATATTCTGAGGAATTGAAGTTTTGCCTTTTTTTTTTTTTTTTTAATACATAAGCATTCACCAGTGAAGAAACCCACACATTCTTCAAGGAAATGTGTGAGGTATTTTAAAAATAAATTGAGTAACTATAAATTGGTGCTGTAACATTGTCATGATGATGGTGACCTAATTGTTCTCTACAACTACCTTAAGGGAGGTTGTAGACAGGCAAAGGTTGGTCTCTTCTCCCAGGCAGCCAGCACCAGAACAAGAGGACACAGTCTCAAGCTGCACCAGGGGAAGTTTAGGCTGGAGGTTAGGAGGAAGTTCTACACTGAGAGTGATTGGCCATTGGAATGGGCTGCCTGAGGAGATAGTGGAGTCACCATCACTGGAGGTGTTCAAGAGGAGACTTGATAGGGTGCTTGGTTGCATGGTTTAGTTGATTAGGTAGTGTTGGATGATAGGTTGGATGCAATGATCTTGAAGGTCTCTTCCAACCTGTTTTATTTTATTCTATTCTATTCTATACTGGAGTTAAATATGTAAATGATTCATTAATTCCTCTCCACTACTAGAAATGTCAGACAATATAATAAAACCCACAGCATTTAGAAATAATTTTAAAAACTCACAAATACATTTTTCTAATGCAATTTGAATAGTTCAGTTATCCGATTTCTACTTCAGTAAAATTTGTCTGCTTAAAATGCACTTCTATGTTGTTCATATGAAGATCCCTTCTAGAATAGAAATTCTCTCAATCATGAAGAGACAAGACTAGACTAGAACAGTGTAAGTTTCAATTGCAAGAGACCTACAATAATCATCTAGTCCAATTGCCTGTCCAATTCAGGGATAACCATGGTAAAGCATGTTATTAAGAGTATTACACCAATGCTTCTTAAGACCCTTACTCTAGGAGGCCTGTTCAAGTGTTTGACCATCCTCTTGGTTATGAAATGCTTCCTAATGTCCAGCTTAATCCTCTCTTGAGGCAGCTTTGAACAATTGTTACACATCCTATTAACAGATGTCACAGAATCAAAGAATATATTTGTTTGAAATAGAGTCTAACCTTTGACCCAGCACTTAAGGATAGCACTAAATCTGTTGCTAAACACTAAACATGTGCCTGAGTGACAGATCTACACATCATTTAAAAAGTCCAGGGATGGTAACCCCATCACTGCCCTAGGTAGAATATTCCAATGTTTGATAACACTTTCTGGGAAGAAATATTTCCTAATATTCAGCCTAAGGCCTCCCGCCCTGCCCCCCAGTACAGCTTGAAATAATCTTCTCTAGTCTTGTTGCTTGACACTCCTTGAAGGTCATGTGCTCCAGGCCTTCCTTCTCTGGACATGTTCCAGCACTTCTGTGTCTTTCTTATAGTGAGGGGCCCAGAACAGAACTCAATACTCGAGGTGTGGCTTCACCAGTGCTGAGTACAGGGCAGATGATCACCTCCTTGTTCCTGCTGGCAACAGTGTTTCTAATATGAGCTAGGATTCCATTGGTCTTCTTGGCCACCTGGGCACATTGTTGACTCATATATAGTTGACTGCCAACCAATACCCCCAGATCCCTTTTCAGGTTTCAGCTTTCCAACCAGTGAGAAGAGATCATCACTTTCCTCTCCACTTCCTCTCCTCATGAATCACACAGAATCACAGAAACATTCAGGTTAGAAAAGACCCTCAAGATCACAAAGTCCAACTGATAACCCTACTCTACAAGGTTCACCCCTAAACCATATCCACAAGCACCACATTCAAACAACCCTTAAACATATCCAGGGTTGGTGATTCAACCACCTCCCTGGGCAGGACATTGCAATGCCTGACCACTCCTTCTGTAAAAATTTTCCCCCTAACATCCAGTCTAAACCTACTCAGTCGCAGCTGGAGGCCATTCCCTCTTGTTCTATCACTAATTACCTGTGAGAAGAGACCAGCACCAGCCTCTCCACAATGTCCTTTCAGGTAGTTGTAGAGAGCAATGAGGTCTCCCCTCAGCTCCTCTTTTCCAAACTAAACAGTCCCAACTCCTTCAGTCACTCCTCATAATATTTATTCTCCAGGCCCTTCACCAGCGTTGTTGCCCTCCTCTGCACTCACTCCAGCACCTCCACATCTCTCCTGTCTTGAGGTGCCCAAAACTGGACACAGTACTCAAGGTGTGACCTCACCAGACTGAGTAGAAGGGGACAATCACCTCCCTACTCCTGCTGGACACAGTATTTCTAGTATGAGCAAGGATGCCATTGGCTTTCTTGGCCACCTGGACACACTGCTTGCTCATATTCAGCTGCTTGTCAATTAGAACCCCCAGGTCCCTTTCTGCCAAACAGCTTTCCAGCCACACTTCCCCAAGCCTGTAGCATTACTTGGGGTTGTTGTGACCCATGTGCAGGACCTGGCATTTGGCCTTGTTGAAGCTCATGCCATTAACTTTGTTCCATTGATCCAATCTATCCAAGTACCCCTGTAGACTCTCCCTACCTTCATGAAGATCAACACTCCCACCCAATTTTGTGTCCCTCACCTCCTGTCCTCCCACTGTGTAGCCCTCAAAAGTGTCAGGTTTAGCCTTCTTTGTAACTGCCATTTTAAATTTTCTAGTCATAGACAGCAATAACATGTCTTGCTCCATCTCTTCATATGGCTCATATGTTGTCTCACGCTCTCCTCATATTTCATGTCCTCCAGCACCCTGACCATCTTTCTGTACTGGGAAGCATGCACTCAACACTGATTTCACTAGGACTCAGCAGAATGGAGGTATCACCTACTTGACATGCTGGTAATACTTCTCCTAATACAGGGCAGGAAACTTTGCTTTCTTTACCAAATGGTAGCTGATTGGTCATGGGCACCTTATCGTTCACAAGTAACCTAAGACTGACACAAAAATAATCCCGTCATATGAGGTTATTCCTTCCCAAGTGCTATGCTATGATTCTTCTGATCTTTATGATGTTCCTGTTTGCTCATTTCTCTGCAAGAGAGAGAGGAAAAGATTAGGAAATGAACTTTTCTTCACTGTAGAAAGTGGCACATTGGAGCTCCTTCCGAACAAAAATGCCATCATACGTTTTACATAATAAGGCAGTCAAAGGCAAAAAAAGAAATATTCTATGGCTGATGAAGATCATCTTCATTCTTCTCTGGTGGGCTTCAAGACTTTGACTCACCATGTTAAGCAGACAAGCTATCTGTTCACTCAGATATATTAAACTAATTTCTCTTCAATGCCTGAACAAAGCCTGGAATTTAACATGATTACTTGTTAATATGGAGATGCAGTACTGCCTTTTGAACTTAAAAACATCATCCTTTACTCTTACATCAATTTTATGGTTTTGTTCAAAAAAAAAAAAAAAAAAAAAAAAAAAGAAAAGGATTTTATAGGTAAAAACCTGAAGGGAAAGAAGCAAGTCCTCTGCTTTCAAATTCAGCTCAAGTTACTTATTTTTTTCCTCTTTGATTTATTTCTCATATGCCTAGCAAACTAAACATGTGCAAGTTTGGGCTTAAACATAAACGTGTCTCAAATAATGGAAAGACTGAGATAATTTGTTTACTTCTGCTGATCTAATAACATGAATCATATAAAGATACTGAAACCTTGCTGAAGTCGAATGTAGAGCCTAAATGAGGAGTTTTGTAATCGATTTATATCAAATGTGCAGATGCTATACTCAGGGGTTTAAATTGAAAGCAAGAGAAGAGCAAGTTTGCATCAAAATTTCACAGACCTAAAAGAATAAATAATTTCTTTATAAAGATGTTATGAATAAGAAGTAATTTTACAATAGATAGGGAAATCTGCATACCCTCAAGCTGTAGTATATGGAATATTGGAAGTTCATGTGAAAACTGAAAATCCATACAACTATTAAGTCAATCTGATTTGTACCTTACAAGGTACTCAACCACTTCCTTGGGTAGCACGTTCAAATATTTGGCAAACCTTTCAGTGAACAAAGTGTTCCTAATATTCAATCTAAACATCCACTGGAGCAACTTGTAGTCATTTTCCCTTGTCCTTTCACTTGTTACTAGGGAGAAAAGGCCAACACCCACCTCACTACTACCTTTTCATCAAGTGGTAGTAGAGAGAAAGAAGGTCTTCCCCAAGCCTCCTTTTCTCCAAGTTAAACAACCCTAGTTTCTTCAGCCTCTCCTCCTAAGACTTGTGCTCTAGACCCTTCACCATCTTCATTCCCCTCAATATTTTTCTTCTATTAAAGGTAACAAAACTGAACACTATATTCAAAATGCAGCCTCACCCATCACAAACACAGGGAGACAATAATTTCCCTAGTCTTGCCGACCACAAATTTCTGATACAAGCTGGAATGCAGCCTGGCCACACTTTGGGCTCATATTCATCTAGCTGGCCACCAATGTCCACAAGGTACTTTCCCACTGGACAGCTGGACATCTTTCCAGCAACTCTTCACTAAACCCACAGCATTGCATGCGATTATTGTGACTCAAGTGTAGGACCAGGTACATGGCCATATTGAACCTCATAAAATTGGCCTTGGTCCATCAATCCAGCTGGTCCAGGTCACCCTGTAGCGCCTCCCTACTTTCAAGATCAACAACCATCCAGGTTTTTATTGTCTGCAAGTTTACTGCAGGTGTACTTGACCCCCTTGTCTAGATCATTGACAAAGGCATTGAACAGAACTGACCTCAATAATGAACCCCGGGGAACACCACTTGTGACCAGTCCAGTCACCATCTACATTTAAATCCAATCATCATAATTCTTCCAGTGTAAAAGGTTTTACTAGAAATTAAGGAAAAATTATGTAGGAAAGTGCAAAACTTTTAGTCCAGTCTCACTATTAAGAAAGGTTTTAAATAAAAAATTAAGACAGAGAAAAATGCAGAGGATGAATGAAGACAAGAATTAACTCCACCATGAGTACTCCAAAAGAAGCTGCCCCAGGAAAGCTAAATCCATACATTGGTCTTGGATAAGATCTTTATTTTACTTTAGCATAGGAAAAGGGCTAAAATCTGAGAATATGAAATTCAGTAGATATCATTTAGATTTTACCTAAAATGCTGAAATTGCTGATCAGTTTGAGAAGTGAGTGAAAAAAATAAATGGAGGAAGCTACCTGGAGTTTTGGAAATGATTGAATGTTCCTTTAATGGTCTTGGCAGAAGAATCGGAAGTGCTGATGCAATTTGCTGAAGATGGGTTTGCTGAAGAGATTTGATCAATATATAAGGGGACCGAATGTCATAGGATTGAATGTCATAGGAAGAACTGGATAATCTAGAAGGCAGAAGGAATAGAAATGAAAAGAAATTAACAATACAGAAAGGAAGGTCACACATTAGGGGACAAATAAACATTTCTGTTACAAGCTCAGTGTTTTACTTTAAGGAATGACTTTAGAAATATGTGTATTAGAACCTTCTGAGACATGAGGATAGATCCCAGTTCCTGAAACCTTCTGCATGTCATAGAATATGTTGCAATCACATCGAGACATTTTTAGTAATGCAGCTAAGAAAAATAAAAGTACACATATAGACTATACCAAACAAGGTTATTTACCAAAGTGCTAAATGATTAGTAATGTCATTGTGTATCTTAGAAATTCTCTCTCCAGAATATTTATTATTCTAATTGCGTTTGTGTATTGGATTTAAATGGCAGAGTTTAGGTACTGGGGGAGGGGGACGGGCGGGCTACAGGGTTGGCTTCTGCTAGAAGCCCCTATTCCTTGTTGCCTTGTGCTGCTTAGAGGAAGGAGGTAGAAAAAAATGGGAGTAAAGTTGAGCCCAGAAAGAAGGGAGGGGTGGGGGGAAGATGTTTTAAGATCTGAGTGTATTTATCATTATTCTGCTCTGAACTGATTGCTAATAAATTAAGCCAATTTCTCCAAGTCTAGTCCATTGTGCTGATGAGAGTAACCAGTGAGTAATTTTCCTGTCCTTATCTCAACCCACAGGGCTTTCATAATATTTTTTCTTCCCTGTCCAGTTGAGGAGTTACAGTGATAGAACGCCTTTGGTGGGCACCTGGCGTCCAGCCAGGATCAATTCACCACCATTTGTTATAAAATTGAATTTGAACTGTTGTATGTTCAGAGATGGAATGCTGCTATTATCAGAAGAATGGAAGATGTTTATGTGGTGATCAAATAATCTTAATGTGCTTAGTTTATCAATTTAAAATTTGAAAGGAGAAATAATGGTGTGAATTTAAATACCTATGGGATAAGTTCTGGTGACAAGTTTCTATTTAAGTCATGGTGATATGAGGAAGAATTTGTATGCAATGGTTTGGAATACATTTATACTGGAAATAAAAAAAAAGGTTGGTGAGAGGCCTTGAGCACAAGCCCTATGAGGAGAGGCTGAGGGAACTGGGGTTGCTTAGCCTGGAGAAGAGGAGACTCAGGGGTGACCTCATTGCTCTCTACAACTACCTGAAAGGTGGTTGTAGCCAGGAAGGGGTTGGCCTCTTCTCCCTAGCAACCAGCACCAGAACAAGGGGACACAGTCTCAAGCTGCAACAGGGGAAGTTTAGGCTGGAGGTGAGGAGAAAGTTCTTCACCGAGAGAGTGATTCGTCATTGGAATGGGCTGCCCAGGGAGGTGGTTGAGTCTCCGTCCCTGGAGGCGTTCAAGAGGGGACTGGATGTGGCACTTGGTGCCATGGTCTAGTTGTGCGGTTTGTGGTTACAGGTTGGACTCGATGATCTTCAAGGTCTCTTCCAAACTTGGTAATTCTATTCTATTCTATTCAATCAGATACAACTGATTCAGAGAATGGGTTGGGTTAGAAAGGACCTTAAAGATCATTCAGCTCCAACCCCTGCCATTGCTCTCTACAGCTACCAGAAGGGAGGTTGTAGACAGGTGGGGGTTGGTCTCTTCTCCCAGGCAACCAGCACCAGAACAAGAGGACACAGTCTCAAGCTGCACCAGGGGAGGTTTAGGCTGGATGTTAGGAAGAAATTCTTCATAGAGAGAGTGATTGGCCATTGGAATGGGCTGCCTAGGGAGGTGGTGGAGTCACCATCACTGGAGGTGTTTAGGAGGAGACTGGATGGGGTGCTTGGTGGCATGGTTTAATTGATTAGATGATGTTGGATCATAGATTGGACTCGATGATCTCAAAGGTCTCTTCCAACCTGGATTATTCTATTCTATTCTATTCTATTCTATTCTATTCTATTCTATTCTATTCTATTCTATTCTATTCTATTCTATTCTATTCTATTCTATTCTATTCTATTCTATTCTATTCTAAATGAAAAGAAGGTTTCTAAACAATAGAGGTGAAAACAACTGACTACTAAATGTAGAAAGCGGTGGAGGGCGTGGGGGTGGAAATAGAGTGCAGAATGCCTTTTTACCAGCAGTGGTTTCTTCCTTTAACTTTCAGAGAATTTGATTTAAGGACATAAGTGATTATTTCTTGTCCACTATTGTTCCTTCCTAGAAAAGAGAAAACAAGACAGTCATCTAAGAGAACGTAAATGAAGAAAACCAGTTCTAGATTATTTGAATCTGCTTTTACCTCTCTCTGCACTCTCCTTTTACTACACATCTACAAAACAAATAATCAAAGTTAGTAAGGGGCTGTGATAATTTCCTGTACTCATTTCCAGGGCATGATGGAAAAACAGTACATTTAATTATATACTTTTATTTATCAGAAGTTATAGACAAGAGGAAGCAAATTTAGTTTGCACTGAAGAGTTCATGTAAAAAGTTCCCAAGCTTTTGAGGCTTAACTCTGTAACCTTACTAATGGTTTTAGTTTCTATTTAAAACATGTTGTGTATATCTGATACACACATTCAAAGAAAATCTGATGAGGAGGAGCTGAGGGAGCTGAGGTTGTTTAGCTTGGAGAAAATAAGATTCAGAGGAGACATTATTGTTCTCTATAACTAACTTAAAGGAAGCTGTAGAGAGGTGAGTGTCAGTCTCTTCAGTAAGGAATGATAGGGAAAGAGGAAATGGCCTGAAGTTGCATCCCAGAAGGTTTAGACTGGATGTTAGGAAAGAATTCTTCACTCAAAGGGTTGAAAAGCACTAGAACAGACCGTTCAGGGAAAGTGGTGGAGTCATGTTTCTTGGAGGTATTTAAAAGACATGTTTAGTGATATGGGCTAGTGCATTTACCAGTGTTATCTTAATGGTTGAACATGATGACCTTCAAAGGTACTCTCCTACCTAAACGATTATATGATCGTATTTCATGATGCTATGGATATGCATAGTTGAATGTATTTAATAGACATATAATTATCATGAGTATTTTTGTCAGTTCAGTAGAATTTATTAAAAAAAATCAGTATCAGATGGACAGATGCACATAGGAAATAAGACAGCTGGGAAACTGCAGTTGAAGTGCATCTAAGGCAGGTGAGATACCACCCTCTCATTTTCTGTATCAATTAAACCTGGAAAGCAAGAACAAAACTATAGATTAGAAGAGAGTACAGTATGTATCATGGTTTGTAATGTCATAGTTGCAAGTATAACAAAGCCTGAAATGTCCCTGCAGCCTTGCTGGTTTTGTATATGTGGCAAGCTGTGCTTTATCCAAAGGAAAAGATATCTATTTAAGATTACTTTCTACATAAAATGGTGTATTGTATCATAAGTTAGGATCTGATTAGGGAAAATGTGCAGATATGCAGAACTAATTATGAAAACAAAAATATTAATCTGAGGCAAAGAGAGAAATTTACAATATTCAGGCATCTAACACTCATTATGATCAATAAATGATGGAACAGACAAAACTAAGAAACACTTGCTGAGTAATTCTCCTCTCCTCTCCTCTCTCTCTCCTCTCCTCTCCTCTCCTCTCCTCTCCTCTCCTCTCCTCTCCTCTCCTCTCCTCTCCTCTCCTCTCCTCTCCTCTCCTCTCCTCTCCTCTCCTCTCCTCTCCTCTCCTCTCCTCTCCTCTCCTCTCCTCTCCTCTCCTCTCCGAACCGAACCTCTCCTCTCCTCTCCGAACCGAACCTCTCCTCTCCGAACCGAACCTCCTCTCCTCTCCGAACCGAACCTCTCCTCTCCGAACCTCTCCTCTCCGAACCTCTCCTCTCCTCTCCGAA
The DNA here is from genome assembly GCA_033816785.1 of Picus viridis. Lineage (NCBI taxonomy): Eukaryota > Metazoa > Chordata > Aves > Piciformes > Picidae > Picus > Picus viridis. Next base: position 64,619,745 of record CM066566.1, read on the forward strand.
CCTCTCCTCTCTGAACCTCTCCTCTCCGAACCTCTCCGAACCTCTCCTCTCCGAACCTCTCCTCTCCGAACCTCTCCGAACCTCTCCTCTCCGAACCTCTCCTCTCCTCTCCGAACCTCTCCCCTCCCCTTCCCTCCCCTCCCCTCTATAAGTTCTATATAGAGTTTTCCCCCTTATATATCAATGTTATATATCAGTGATTAAAGTGAAAAATCAAGAAGAATATATCAATGATTATTTAACCCTTTATTATGAAAAATAATTAAAATTCAAATTAAAGTATTCCCTAAAGGGTGGAACTGTTCTCCCAATTTCTATCAAGCATGTTAACTAATTTTACTAGACTGTAGAATTAAGCAAGCGTGCATCAGCATATAAAAAAGTAAATTTCTTAAAGTTCTCTTTCAAAAAGAAATTTTAAAAAATTTTGTAAATTTACATAGTAAAGTTGTCAAACTATTTCTCTTGTCCAGTATAATTTCATCTCAAAACACAATATGTCATAAATTAAAAGTCATACTGTTAATTTTTTCAAAGTGTAAACCAGAATTCATATCTCTCCCTGAAAAGACTCACCATTAAAAAAAAATCACAGAATTTGCACTTAGCAGCATCTAATGTCTTAAAAATATGCACAAGTTGATGAAACAGAAGATGAAGATGCTCTTCAGTTAAGGCAAATTCCCTAATTCAGATAATGGTCTTATACTAACATACAGAGCACTCATAATTTTGTAGCCATTAAAGACCTTGGCTTAAAGCATGAATCAAATCGGATACTTACTGGACCACTTTGTTATGGCTGAGCATTGGCCTTCCCAGTTAAACACTCTCCATGCTAGAGTGGAGGTGATTCAAAGAACCTGGGGTGAGAAAGAAAACAATCAGGCAAGAGCAAAGCAGCTAAATTAGACATCTGAATGCTCTAAATGGTAACACCAAATGTTATTCAGGAGTACTCAGAAGAGATACAGGAAAGGTTACAAACCAAACTTGCCTTTATTCCTGCTTAGAACAGAATAGAATAGAGTAGAGTAGAGTAGAGTAGAGTAGAGTAGAGTAGAGTAGAGTAGAGTATAGAATAGAATAGAATAGAATAGAATAGAATAGAATAGAATAGAATAGAATAGACCAGGTTGGAAGAGACCTTCAAGATCATCATGTCCTAGTCTTCTATATCCTAGTTGTCTAAGGAATTGGAATGTGGTGATGAAGAAATATGAGGAAGACAAAAGGTCTTGTACCTGAGCTAGAATGTTTCCTAGAGAAAATCATGATTGCTCTCTAATTGTTCTTCAATTGTCTTGTATCTGCAAGTCACTAAATGACAGATATTCATTAATCTTATGTTCCCTCTTTTCTGTGTGATTAATCACTGTAAAAAATGTGTAGTAGTTAAAAATGTAGGTACTCCATATCTCCTAAAATGAGTGGTCACTGTTTTCCTCTTCTTTTATCGTGACTTGAAAACTAAAAATGGGAAAAAGCAGAATACTGATTAGTATTAAAGGAGTATCTTGAGCATACAATATTCCTTATAAAGCTATCAAACACAGTACTGAAACCACTGTAGTACTAACTTGTAAGATTTTAATACTTTTGCTTTCAGAAATTATGTGTTTGAACAGCTTGTTTTATACATTTGCCACTATCAAAACTTCACATAATTTCAGACGAGCTAAATATTCTTGAGTTATCTTCTTTGCCCTGAGCAAGCACAGACAGTGGTGGACAATGGCAGTACACATGCCAGCAACAAATCTAGAATTACAGTTGATGAAAGCAAGCACATTGTGTCCATGCTGTAGACCTCAGATATATGCACAGAGGACAGGGTGCATCTGAATTAACCAAAAGGACATAGTATTACTTACAGTGAAACTAATTTCCATAGAACTAAGTTGAACAATGCTTTGCAGAACCTTGTTGGTTTGGGTTGTGGGTTGGTTTTTTTTGGTGTGTTTGGGGTTTTTTTTTTTTTGTTTTGTTTTGTTTTGTTTTGTGTTTTTTTTCTTGTTGGTTTGGTTTGGTTTTGGGTTTTTTTTGGGGGTGTTTGTTTGGTTGTTGTTTTGTTGAAAACAAAGGCTTGAAAAACCTGGAATAATTTGCAAAGTTCATAAAATTGTAGTTTAATGTAAGAAGTAGCTTGCCATAAAGAAAACACTGAACTGTAATTATATATACGTGGGCTGAGATTTATTAACTACAATGTTGTTAAAGTAAATGAAAATTTTGAGCAAAGTCAAAACTTCCCAAACATCCAAAAATCTACAATGTCTGGTTTGTAAAACTTACTGTGTACAGCATGTTCAATGAGCTTTCCAATCTGAAGCAAAACTAACTAGCAATTATGTGGATCAGACTTAAACCTGTGCAAGCACAATTTTATGAATTTTCTGATGAAGGAAAGCAACCGGTATGTTCAAGCATCTTTATGATGTGTGAAATGGGATTTCAAACCACAACAGTACATTATTAAGTATTGCTATTAACTATCAACTATTAAGTCCAGTAGCACTATTTTAGTCACTAATTCAGAATAGAATAGAATAGAATAGAATAGAATAGAATAGAATAGAATAGAATAGAATAGAATAGAATAGAATAGAATAGACCAGACCAGACCAGGTTGGAAGAGACCTTCAAGATCATCGTGTCCTACCTATCATCCAACACCACCTAATCAACCAAACCATGCAACCAAACACCCTATCAAGTCTCCCACTGAACACCTCCAGTGATGGTGACTCCACCACCTCCCCGGGCAGCCCATTCCAATGGGGAATCACTCTCTGTGTGATAGAACTTCCTCCTAACCTCCAGCCTAAACCTCCCCTGGTGCAGCTTGAGACTGTGTCCTCTTGTTCTGGTGCTGGTTGCTAGAGAGAAGAGACCAACCCCTTCCTGTCTACAACCACCTTTCAGGTAGTTGTAGAGAGCAATAAGATCACCCCTCAGTCTCCTCTTCTCCAGACTAAGCAACCCCAGCTCCCTCAGCCTCTCTTCATAGAGCTTGCATTCCAAACTCCTCACCAGCTTTGTTGCTCTTCTCCGGACACGCTCCAGCAAGTCAACATCCTTCCTAAACTGAGGGGCCCAGAACTGGACACAGGACTCAAGGTGCAGCCTAACCAGTGCAGCATACAATGGGAGAATGACCCCCTGCTCCTGCTGGCCACGCTGTTTCTGATGCAGGCCAGGATGCCATTGGCCCTCCTGGCCACCTGGGCACACTGCAGGCTCGTGTTCAGCCTACCATTAACCAGCACCCCTAGGTCCCTCTCTGCCTGGCTGCTCTCCAGCCACTCTGACCCCAGCCTGTAGCGCTGTGTGGGGTTGTTGTGGCCAATGTGCAGAACCCGGCACTTGGATGTGTTCAATCTCATACCGTTGGATTCTGCCCATCTGTCCAGCCTGTCGAGGTCCCTCTTCAAAGCCCCTCTACCCTCCATCAGATCAACACCTGCCCCCCAATAGTTCATGATATACAAAGTGAAATTTTTAGGAAAGTTCAAAGTGAACTGCAAGTCCTAAATCTGTATCCCAAGCCTGATTTTCTGCTGACTTTCACCTTGCTTAGTTATGTATTCACTTACAAATCAGACCATTTACATACACTTAGCATTAAAGTAAATGACTTTAAAATGTGCATAGCAGTAGAGAATAAAACCCCTTGTTTTTCCTTTTCTTTTTTTTTTTTCCCAACTGTTTCACAGCAGGGTAAAATATATCTCTAAAGAGTATCCAGTATTTTAGAATTAATATATAATATTCTATATTATATATATATATTATATATAGAAAATAAATTTAAAATTCAAGTATTTTTATTTAAATGTCAAAATCTATTAATATTTAGGATAATGTAGATGAGACCAGAGATTTTGGTTAGATACTAGGAAACTATTCTCAAAGGCATGCATGGAGTAGATTGTCTAAGGAAACACTGAGGTCTCATTTAGTGGAGACTTTAAAAACAGGTTAGACAGAAATGATAGAAATTGATTATTTATAATTGATTCTACTGTGGTTCAGGGAGATAGGCTAGATAGATTATAAAATTCCTGGGTTTTTTTAGTATTTTCCCAAGATTTGTGTGTATATATACACAAAATGTATATACACTTTTACATAGTTATATAGCTTCTTCTATAGATAGGTCTTAGGTGCAAGCAATATAGGTTGCTTTTCAGTTTCTTTTTATCGTATCTCAGGATAATTCACGTCCCGCATCATGCCAGCTTCAAAATGAAAGTGCTGTCTGGAGCAAAGTATTATGTTCGGATTGTTGGACTAGAAGATTTTCAATGTTCATTCCAACCGGTAACATTCTGTGATTCTGTTATTCTGTAATTGCAGCATGAGAAAATTCCTGTGCCAGCTGCTGCTTTTGGGTTCTGGGGTTTAAGTGTTGGCTCTTTCCCTCAGGGACGGCAGCAAGATGGGTTGCAGTTGATTAGCTTGCTGGTTTTCTCTGGTTTTGTTTGTTTGTTTTGGTATTTTGTTTGTTTGGGGGCTTTTTGTTTGTTTTTGTTTGTTTGTTTGTGTGGTGGGGTAGGAAGGTTCCCCCCCACACACAAAAGAATCCACAGCTAACTCAGCCAGAGAAGCAGATGAAAGCTATATTTTACAAGCAGAAAATGGAATGCAATGAAAATGTACAAAAACATACAATATTTACAATATATACAGAAATATACAGCAATGTATGTAATACAGGAGACCTTTCCCCAACCCCCCTGCAGCCAGGGGGGTTCGGCCTGTCCCTCCCTTCTCCCTCCCTACCTCCCCTTTTTCCCAAAAGGGTTAGAGAGAAAGAGAAAGGAAGGTAATTAAAAGGGTGAAAACTTTGTTAAGCACAAAAGCGTTAGTTTTCTTATCTGGTTAGCAAGAATCGTCCCTGCGTAGCAAGCTGTTGCTTCAGAGAGAAAAGCAGGCCAGCCCACAGTACAGGGGGAAGAAGAAGACCTGCCTGCCCCCCCCGACTGAAAGACCAAGCTAGAACCTACAGCTGGGTTCCACCAATGAAATTTGATTAGCATATCTTCGTTTTCATTCTAATATCAAAACATTCAGCCAGAGTGTTCAGAAAGTGTCCCTTTTCTTAAAGGCACAGGCTAAACCGGTCACAGTTTGTTTGTTTTTCTTTCTTTGTGTTTTGCTGCACTTTTTCTGCAAATAGGCCAAGCTAAGGTAATTGTGCATTGTACAAGGTAAGTGCACATTATGTTATCTTATTTTATATTAAACTCTTTTTATCTCTACTCTTTATCTCAACCTAGGGCATTTTTGTGTTACATTCCCTCTGTGCTGGGGCGGGTGGGGGAGGGAGGGTGGGAACAAACAGGTTAACACATTACAGTATGTTGACTTGTTAAAAAGTAGTATGTTCTTGTAACAAGCTCCTGGAATATTTGTTATTGAAATAGGAAAGAATCTTTTAACATATAAATATATTACACAAGATCCAAGTGTCATACAAGCATCACACCAATAAGTTTAAGGTGTTTAATTGTGTGAAAAGAATGGAGAAACTTGAAATTCAAAATTTTGGCAACCAAAATGAATACATATTTTGTATAATTAGACAGTATGGAATACTGATTTAAAGCTAAACTGAATTGATTAAAGGCATTGTAATGATAATGGTTTTTCATGGCCTGGAGACCTTTCTTAAAAATTGGTTAAATTTCAAATATTGTGTTTTCCAAAAGCTTCCAAACTATTGTTAAGATATCTTTTTTCTCTGCAAAGCCATCTTAGAGGTGCCACTTGCAGAAATACTTTTTTTCACATAAATGTTTTTCAATTCTTTATTGTGGGAACTGTAATATTTTTCCCTAACAAGATGCATGTAAAAGTCCCATTGCATATGTATACAGTATAATATCACATACTGAATCACAGATTTCTTGTCCATCCTCATGAGATCTGTCATGAATCATCTACAGCCAGAATCCCAAAAGCAAGCAACTGAAACCATCACAGTGTGTAGCAGAAGCAAGTATCAATGCAGATATATTTGAAGTTTTCATGGTAGAAAGCAACTGACTTGATTATATTAAGGAGTATTTGATTATATTAAGATATAATACAGGCTGAGGTACTAAATACCTTCTATGCCTCCGTTTTCAACAGGCAGGAGGACTTCAGGATGACTGGCCTCCTGAACTGGTAGATGGGGTCAGGGAGCAGTATAATTCCCCTGAAATCCATGAGGAAGTAGTTAGGGGCTTGCTGAGCTGCTTGGATATCCGCAAGTCCATGGGACCAGATGGGATCCATCCTAGGGTGCTGAGAGTGCTGGCAGAGGAGCTGGCCAAGCTGCTTTCCAACATTTTTCAACAGTCCTGGCTCACCAGAGAGGTCCCAGATGACTTGAAGCTGGCCAATGTGATGCCCATCCACAAGAAGGGCTGGATGGAGGAACCTGCAAACTACAGGCCTGTCAGCCTGACCTTAAGTGCCAGGCAAGATTATGGAGCAGATCATCTTGGGGGCAATCACAGCACACCTGCAGGATGGCCAAGGGATCAGGCCTAGCTAGCATGGATTAAGGAAGGGCAGCTCCTCCCTCACCAACTGCTATGATCATAAGGAGGTTATTAATATTCAATAGGCAGAACGATTAATAAAAATATTAACAACTTTATTAATTAAAAAAATCCAATGAAAAATATTAATAAAACCTATATAGTGGTTAGAAATATTCAGTTGTGGAACAGGTACTTCACCAGCAGGAAAATGTAACTATTTCAACAATATGAGCAAAAATCCAGAAACAATAAACAGCAATTTAAACTGTAAAGAAAAAGGGAACAGAGCTGGAGATTGCCCAGAAGGGGTGGGAACTCTGGAATTCTCTAGGGCAACAGACCTTTAATAGATGCTTATAAAAATCAGATTTCGTAATTATTCACTGACCGTGGTACCCCGCAGCACATGTGGGGATTTTAACAAAACCAAAATGGTGTCGACCACATGAAAGCTGCAGTAACAGAGTTTCACTTTCTGTTGGCCTCTGCAGCTTGTCACTGAGGCATATTTCTAAACAGACATTTGTCTCCATTAAAGAAAGATTCAGGTGGTTTTCATTTTACGCAGATGAACAATGAACTGGTGATTACATCTGATGATTTTCCTGGAAAGTCACTAAAGTCATTACAGTCCTACTTGCATCAGAATTAGATGCTGGCAAGGAGTCATTAGTTATGCAGACTGACTACTTGAATAATCATGGTCTTAAGTATGTGTGTGAGTTTGTAACTTCTTTTGTATTTCAATAAGAAAGAATAAAAATAGTTAAGAAAAATGAGACTATGGATAATTTGTCAACCTTTGGTCATATGGAGGTGATTCCATACTTAAAATTAATTTGAATATTTAACTTCACAAAAAAACTAATATATTTGATTTTTACCTTAATAATTAAATTACGAAGCATTACTGGTTCTAAAACCAATGAATTTTCAGAAGCTGCTTTGGTAGTTGTTTCAGGACTTTCTAAGTTAGGGAAGGTTTTATCTAACAAAATGTAGATAACTCCTATTTATTTTTTTCTGAAGAAATATACAGTTATTAATGTAATCCAGAAGTTGGTTCATAAAATACAGCATATTAATCATTCACTAGGACTGTCTGGGTATGACCATGGTAACAATTTCAGATGTATGTATATGAGTGGTCTGCATGTAAGTGTTCATAAAAAGGCATATAGTAACTTTTAAGATATATTAGTACACTCCCAAAAGACACTTCCTGCAGAATGGGCCCCTCAGTTTAAGAAGGACATCGAGACACTTGAACGTGTCCAGAGAAGGGCAACAAGGCTGGGGAGAGGCCTTGAGCACAAGCCCTATGAGGAGAGGCTGAGGGAGCTGGGATTGTTTAGCCTGGAGAAGAGGAGGCTCAGGGGAGACCTCATTGCTCTCCACAACTACCTGAAAGGTGGTTGTAGCCAGGAAGGGGTTGGCCTCTTCTCCCTAGCAACCAGCACCAGAACAAGGGGACACAGTCTCAAGCTGCAACAGGGGAAGTTTAGGCTCGAGGTGAGGAGAAAGTTCTTCACCAAGAGAGTTGTTCACCATTGGAATGGGCTGCCCAGGGAGGTGGTAGAGTCAATGTCCCTGGAGGTGTTCAAGAGGGGATTGGACATGGCACTTGGTGCCATGGTCTAGTCATGGGGTCTGTGGTTACAGGTTGGACTCGATAATCTTCGAGGTCTCTTCCAACCTTAGTGATACTGTGATACTGTGATACTGCGAATCTATGTCAAATCTGCCAGCCCATCTCTGTGCAATGTGTATTTCATTTTAGGTTCCAAATTAAAGCCCCTAATTTAGGTTTCTAATAATGAGTTTGTTCTCAATTATGTGCCCCTAAATGTATCAACTTCCAAAATCCAGAAAAATTATTATGGACATCTTATTGATAATTTAAGATTTTATGTCAATATATTTGAATCTTATGATTAAAAAGGTTGCCTGAGTTTAGGCTTCAGTCATTCTTCTGAGAAAATGCTGAAAAATATATTTCAGTTTTTAATACAATAACCACCAAATTTCCTTCATGTTTTACTATTTTATTTGGTAATATATTTTCCTGAAAAGTATCCTTCATTAGTACTATGGTTTACATGATCTTTCTATTTCTTCATAATTTCTATTTTAGTAGTTGTATAGGAATATTACAGCATACATTCATGTATTCACAGATCACATCAGGTTGGAAAGGATGCTCAAAGGTCACCTTGTCCAACCCCCCTGCAGTGAGCAGGGACACAATCAAATAGATTTGGCTGCCCAGAGCCATATCAAGCTGATCTTGAATGTCTCCAGGGATAAGCCCTCAACTATATCCCTGGGAAGCCTGTTCCAGTATTTTACTACTCTCATTGTAAAGAAATTCTTCCTGATGTCCAGCCTTAATTCTACTTTGCTCCAGGGGAAGTTTAGGCTTGAGGTGAGGAGAAAGTTCTTCACTGAGAGAGTCATTCATCATTGGAATGGGCTGCCCAGGGAGGTGGTGGAGTCATCATCCATGGAGGTGTTCAAGGGGGATTGGACGTAGCACTTGGTGCCATGGTCTAGTCATGAGGTCTGTGTTGACAGGTTGGACTTACTGATCGTCGAGGTCTCTTCCAACCTTGGTGATACTGTGATACTGTATTTTAAAAGCCTTGCCCCTTGTCCTATCGCTACAAGCCTTTCTTAAGAGTCCTTCTCTGGCCTTCCTGTAGGTCCCCCCTTCAGATATTGACATGTAGCTATAAGGTCTCTCAGTAGTCTTCTTTAGGCTGAACAGTCTCAATTCTTTCAGCCTGTCTTCATAGGAGAGCTACTCCATCCCTATGATCATCTTTATGCCCCTTCTCTGGACCCTCTCCAGCAGACCTATGTCCATCTTGTGATTGGGAGTCCTATAGCTGGGCACAGTACTAAAAGTGAGGTGTCATGAGAGTGGAGAGCAGAAGAGCAGAAGTGGTATTTACATTTGAAGTATGTGTCTACAACCAGATAGTACATCTACTACATTGACTGAAGTAAGTGATGGGGAAAAAAAAAAAAAAAAAATCCTGCAAACCCACTTGCTCTTTCCTTTAATCTATTTGAACAAGAATAATAAAAAATAGTTCATGTTAGTGTTACAATTAGAGCCTTTATTTGATTACTTTCTGGATTAATTTGATGGTTTGGTAGTCTGAATTTATTGACTTCTTGATTCAGTCTTTAACATTAAGATATTTTGACTTCACTACTATTGAATCATTAATTAATTTAATCAAGTTAGGGCAAATTACATCATCTAAATGTTTCCTCTGGTGTGTTTTGCTACCAGATCCATTTCAACAAATGTCATTGAACCTCTCAAAATAGACAAGGAATGTACTCAAAATAAGATCTATTCTAATTGAAATTATTTAGCACTTCCATAAACATTAGTGAGGAACTGATACTGATGTCTGTCAAGTGCAACTAATACCACACAGCCAACTTAAGCTTCAGTTTTAAGGGTGATGATCCAAAATTTACATATTACCCACCCCATAAGGCGAAGATTCTTTGCCGTTGCAGGAGTTACCTCGGATACAATACAATACAATACAATACAATACCATACAATACAATACAATACACCAGGTTGAAAGAGACCTTCAAGATCATCGTGTCCAACACATCAACCAATCCAACCCACCAAAATAACTAAACCACGGCACCAAGCACCCCATCAAGCCTCCTCCTGGACACCTCCAATGAAGGTGACTCCACCACCTCCACGGGTAGCCGATTCCAATAGGCAATCACTCTCTCTGTATAGAACTTCTTCCTAACATCCAGCCTAAACCTCCCCTGGCGCAGCCTGAGACTGTGTCCTCTTGTTCTGGTGCTGTCCAGTTCAGAGGGACAGTCCCTGATTGTAGACTTGCAGCTCCAAGTAAGATTATTTCAATTTGTCTTCTCAGAGTGCTTTATTTATAACTTTTTCAAATCTGTTCTGTCATCACATACAGTCAATGTTGTAGAAACTTCTCTTAATCTTGGTGTTTCAATGGCTGAGGATCTTGTCTGTCGACTTGCTCTTCCTATCCTTCACCAAGTTGTGTATGTGACCACAGTCACCACACAGCTGGGCAGCTTGACCCTCAAACTGTGGCTTCTAATTTCAACTGTTCTTGTCAACAATAGAGAAGTTTTGACCTTTAAAAGGGTGGGTGTATCTGCCACAATAAAATCCATAAGCAATGTTAAGAATATCATTATTTGGTCACATTGAAACCTGTCTAGCAAGTTCTAATGAAAATTCAGATGTCAATAAGATGTCCTAAAGTCATTTTATTTGACTTAATAATTATAATCTAAATATTATATCCACCAAAATATTTCATATTTCAACAATCATACACAGTACTGTACTTAGAGACCCTTGATTCCTTTAATGAAACCTATAGCCTAGAATCAAGTAGGTAAAGTCTATGTATATATATGAGACAGTTGACAGTACTTGCGAATGCAATTAGAATAGCCAGAATATGAACCAAGGAATTGTCTTTGATATCCCATCTTTAATTACATAGGTACTAAATATATGTATATGTGCTGCTACATGGAAAACAGAGCCTCATCACCTGTAACATGTGGGAAGACACACACCATAATCCCAAATATATCTCCTCCTTCCTTCTTCCCCCAGGTTTTATTGCTGAACATGATGTCATATGGCATGGGATATGCCTTTGGTCAGCTGGGGTCAGCTGTCCCAGCTGTATCTCTTCCTAGTTTCTTGTGCATCCTACTTGCTGGAGGTGGAAGAGTTGGAAAAAATGAAAGGCTTTGACCTTGTGCAAACACTGTTCAGCAATGACAAAAACACTGTGATATTACTAACACTATTTTAGTAACATACTCAAAATACAGCACCATACAGGCTACAGTGAAGAGAAATGTCTCCATCTCAGCCATTCCAAGTACATCAGATTACTCTACAATAGGCATGAAGGCAGAAATTCAGCAATACAACAAAAGCATGTACTGCAATTTAAAACATCTGAGCTCATCATGAAAAACCTCCTATACTCTGTTTAGAATGCTGAACATCTCTCTGAGGCTCTCAGCTAGTGCTGTGAAGCTATCTTTGATAATTTAGAATATCTGAAATTTCACCAGACACGTATGAGATAATTTAATCTCATTGCATAAGTACCCATATTAGTAAGGCTGATCAAAAAGTTCATTTCAGGACACTCTAGAAATACAGTAGAAAGACAAGTCACACATCTTACTTTCTAGACATCTTTCTACTGCCTTACATTACTGGTCAGTTGTAAGTGCTCTGTAGTCTTCACTACAGGTAACTAAGAGCTTTAGGTTGTGAGAAGAATATAACAGTGATAATTAAATTACCTGCACTATAACTTGAACTTTTATATATTACTAACTAAAGAATGATTGATATTATTAGAATAGAATAGAATAGAATAGAATAGAATAGAATAGAATAGAATAGAATAGAATAGAATGGAATGGAATGGAATGGAATGGAATGGAATAGAATAGAATAGAATAGAATAGAATAGAATAGAATAGAATAGAATAGAATACCCCCCCGTCTGGCTGTGGGTCTTCTGTATTACATACATTGCTGTATATTCCTGTATATATTGTAAATATTGTAGACTTTTGTATATATTCATTGCATTCCATTTCTGCTTGTAAATATAACTTTCGTCTGCTTCTCCAGCTGAGTTAGCTGTGGAAGGGGTTGGCCTCTTCTCCCTAGCAACCAGCACCAGAACAAGGGGACACAGTCTCAAGCTGCAACAGGGGAAGTTTAGGCTCGAGGTGAGGAGAAAGTTCTTCACCGAGAGAGTGATTCGTCATTGGAATGGGCTGCCCAGGGAGGTGGTTGAGTCGCCGTCCCTGGAGGCGTTCAAGAGGGGACTGGATGTGGCACTTGGTGCCATGGTCTAGTCGTGATGTCTGTGGTTACAGGTTGGACTCGATGATCTTCGAGGCCTCTTCCAACCTTAGTAATACTGTGATACTGTGAATTCTTTTGTGTGTGAGAGGGGGAACTTTCTCACCCTACCATAGCTAGACACACTTTTCTAGTTATACAAATTCATTGATAACATAGGTATACAAATTCACCATAGCAAAATAATGTGGAAGAAAAATATTACAAACCTTGCGTTTGCTATGATTTTGCAATTTAAAAATTAGTTTTGGATCAAGTCAATATTTTATTTCTTCTTAGGTATCATGCTTTATTCATTAAGAGGTGATTTACACACAGTGGAAACACTAAGAAAAAAAAAAGAGCTGTGAAATAGTTCGTCCTTGTGTCCAGTTTGATTAAGAACAAAGGAGAAACAAAGAATACAGATAGAAATCAGAGAATGTGACTGTTTTAGATAATTGAGAATTCATGTCAAGATCTCTTCCCTTTGGGCTGATAAAAAATAATGAAGACTTCCTAAGTAAGATCAGGACATATTTGAATGCACAGAGCATTTTCAGCTAACATGAATTTCTCAGCTTTCTCCTTCCTAGAAGATGAACAGTTTGCAGATGGAGACAGTATGATGGCTGAGGCTAGGCTTTGGATCCTGGATTTTTTGTACTAGATACATATGACCAAGTAATGAATCATGAGGTCTACTGCTCTAGTTGACAAACACACAGATATGGACTCAGACACAAATGTCACCAGCAGTTACATGCTAGCAGCCTCAGAAGGAGTGAAGAAATGATGGAAAATTAATTAAATAAATAAAGTAAGTAACAGAGCATTACTAACAGAAATAAATGTAAACAAGCTCCGAGTTCCTGGATGGGCTATGTAGAAGTCTGATTTAAATTTCAAGGTGTATTTGAGGTCTGTAGAATTTGCATTCTACAAGCTACAATACTAAGTTAAAGACTACTCATGAGGGCTGTTTCTGAAATCAGTTCTTCTCTGAGGTATGGTATTATTCTTTAGTAGGAACTTGAGTAGGAGCAACAAAGCAGGGGTCTGTGTGATATACTCTCTCTCCTGTCTTTCTTTAGTACACACTACTAGGTACATTCTGCTTAGCCTTATCTGGAGCTCTGGACCTCTGGAGCAAGCAAAGGAGGAAAGTTTGGGTTGTGGGTTGACACCAGACAGCAGCTAAATACCCACACAGCCCTTTGCTCATTCCCCTATCCATGGTGGGATAGGGAAGAGAACAGGAAGAGTGAAAAAGGAGAACTTGTGGGTTGAGGAAAAGACAATTCAAGAAGTGAATGAAAAGGAAGAAAAAAAAAACACCCTAGCAAACAAAAATCCACAAACAAAACAAAGAAGGGATGCAGAGGTAATTGTTCACCACCTCCCACAGGCAGATTGACACCAAACCAGTTTCAGAGCAATAGTTACCTCAGAAGACAAACTCTCTATCTTTTACTGCTGATAATGATGTTATATGGCATGAATATCCTTCTGGAAGGGGTCAGATTGAGAAACATAAAAAGCCTTGTTGCAATGAAAGCACTTTCCCAAACATTACTATTGATTTAATTATAAGCAATAATTTTAAAACATCAGTGCACTATCCATGCAATTTTAGTCACAAATCCAAATCATAATGTCACATAGGTTGCTACAAAGAAAGCTAACTCCAGCACTTGTTGAAATCTGCGTTCTTCTAATCCCGAAGAAATTTGAATCCAAGTATTCATTTCATCAGTCATTCTTACCATCTTTCTATTGATTGACTTCAAAGGACAATTTCTAATTGACCTTCTTCAGTGCTATGATACCATGCAGCTGAAAGTGCAATTATTGCAGAGCAAGTATGAGTATGATTCCAGACTAATGAAATAGGAAATAGCTTTCTAGTTTGTTACTTATCCACTACTTCTGTGTTCATAAATAGTCCTAAAGAGACTGCTTCATAGTATGTTACTTACTGACTACTCAAGGGCTTTTAGTCACCTTTATTCAGATTAGGCTACTAATAAGAAATCTGAGCTTCATGAAGTCAAAGGTGATATAATTATGTGGCTATGAAGATGGGAATTCTAGACTCTCATATAAAAGCTGCTTATGTGAGGTTTTTGTCTATACTTTATATATATACATATATGAAAGAACCAGATCAAGGGCTTTCTCTGTTTTCATGAGAATGTCAGAATCATTAAGCTGTGGAGTCACACTCTATTTTGTATTTTATTTTTGTCACAAATTTTACACAACCACAGTATCACTTGTTAGGCATTGCCAAATGTCTACATTTGGCAATAAGTGATCAAGGATATTTTCACCAGCAAGGGTCTGGAATATTATCTGAAGCTTTGATCCTGTAAGGGAACTGGTTCCTACAGATTTGACAAAATATTGCAATTGTTCTTAACATTTTGAGAAACCTGCCCAAACATCCAGTATGGGAGATTTCTTCATGTTGCAGGAATGTTTTAAAGTTTTGGTGTTTCTGTTTGTTGTTGGGATTTTTTTCCCCTGTTTTTGTTGTTGTTGTTGTTTTTAGTTTTTGTTTCTTCATTTGTTTGTTTGCTTGTTTTTGTTTGGTTTGCTTTGCTTTGGTTTTTATGGTAGGACTGTCTTCCTGCCACTCTGCAAGTACTAGTAGAGATGCTATTGTAGTCTATAACAACAGGCACCTTAGGAAAATCCCTGCATTTTTAAACTATTCACTTTCTCTTTCATCACTCGACTGTAATAAAGAAAGATTAGTAAATGCAACAATGCCTTGGAACTTGCATTGACTTTTTATATCCACTGAGCTCTCATAATGCTTCTTGGCAGATGGTGCTATTATCAAATAGAAGGCAAAGATTCATATTAACCCAAAATTCTCCTACTGGTAGAATGGCTAAAATGGTCTATCAGAAAGTTTTCCATCAAACTGAGTTTTATTTGTTTGACCATGACTGCAAAGATAATATCAGAGCATCATTAGCATTTTTTTGCTATCTGCAAATTACCATGAGTCTATTGTGCTTTTTTTGTATGTCCTCATTCCTCAAGAGCAATGGCCTTATGAGATGCACCTGCCACAGTATCAGAAGGGTCAGGAGCAAGAGAATAAAATAAGTGCTTCAGGGGGAATATCAGTGTGAAGCTGCTGAAGTCAAGCAGGATAAAAGTGCTGTGGAGTAAATGTACCCTGTATACCCTGGGGAAGTATGGCATATTGCACCTTTGGCAGAATATAGTAGCACTCACGGAGTGATATTTTTAGCATCACTCTAAAATACTAAAGCAGCTGACTGATCATGTAATGGAAAGGTAGGTAGTAATCCTCAGAAACATTATCTTTGGTAGAAAGAATCTCACTAACACATCTTCAAACAGATCTAATGAGAATAGTTTCTCTGAGGAATTTCTGTTATGAGGTAATTTTCCATCAAAATAAACAAACAAACAAAACAACCTACAAACAAGCAAAAAAAAAAAAAAAAGCCACCCCAAAACCTCACCCAAACCCCCGAAACCACACATATGCCATCATCTTCTACAAAGCAATTGTTGTCTTCACCTGTGTCAGCAGAGCTTCTTTCATTCTCTAATCTCTGAACTTCAAAGAATGAGCTCTTTATGTGGAAGCAATAGTTGGGGGAAAGTACTACATGGTAAAGATAGCATTGTTGATTCAGACTTGGAAAACTTTGATCCCAACAGTCTGTGCTATTCTTACAAACACAGGAACTCCAGCTGCTTATCAATGCAAAGCATTTGTTCCCAGTATCAAATACTTTAAATACAAGACAATGGAATAACTCATTGCAAAGCAGAATGATGAAAGTGTTTGTGGTGTTACATGAAAGATGATTAGGATGATCTGAGACTCTGAGGGCAAGTGGCACAAACTATCTTATGTTTGTAATCTCTATTTATTTTAGCCCAACAGGGCAGATCATTGGTATTCGTACTATGTAAATCTTGGCCTTGAATTATTTCTGACTACGTGAGTGGTCAGATAGCCCTTAGATCTAATTTCTATCTTCAAGTGTTCTTCATTCTAAGTAAGCACAGTTGTGGAAGATTTTCATACTTCCACAAAATTAGTCACAGCCATGGTAGCACTTGTTGCAATTCCTCCATTAAGTAGTGAATAACTGAGGATTATTATTTATTCCTTCTCTTCCCCCCCCCCCCCCCCTTCTTTCTCATTTCAAATAATCTGATCCTTTTTAAATTTTATTTTATTTTTCCTTTTTTTCTGTTGACTACTAGAGCAGGGCAAAAAGTAGGGCATAAAGCATATGCTATATGTCATATGACAATATGCATCTGTGACATCAGGAGATAAGGATGTTGAGGGAAGGCAATGTCTGTTAATAAACTTCCAAAACTTTTCAATATGAAGTCCTTCAAGAGCAGTGTTTTGTTTTCTTTTACATATTAGACCCTAAGATAAAGTCTTACAAAATCACAGAATATATCTGGGTGGAAGAGACTGCAAAGGTAACCTAGTCCAAACCTTGGCCCAGCCTGAAGGGTTGACACTAAACAATGCCCTTAAGCACCAGGTCCACAAGTCACTTGAACACCCCTAGGGATGACAACTCCACCCTGGGAAGACCATTTCAATGTTTGATAACCCTCTGTGTGAAGAAATATTTCCCAATATCCAGCTTAAACATCTCTTGGTGCAGCGTGTAACCATTTCCTCTAGTCCCGTGACTTGTCATAAAGGAAAAGAGTTTGGCCTCCTCCTCTCCAACTTCCCTTTGGATTTGGATTGATTGATAGATTTGGATTGGATGTTAGGAAGAAGGGTGAGATACTGGAACAGGTTTTCCAGGGAGGTGGTGGAAGCCCCACACCTGAAAGGTTTTAAGGCCAGGCTGGATGTGACTCTGGGCAACTTGACCTAGTGTGAGGTGTCCCTGCCCATGGCAGGGGGGCAGGTTGGAACTAGATGATCCTTAAGGTCTCTTCCAGCCCTGACAATTCTATGATTCCATTTCCTTCAGGTAGTTGACGAGAGCGACAAGGTCTCCCCTCATTCTCCTCTTCTCCAGACTGAACAACCTCAGCTCCCTCACACATTCCTTCTAGGTCATGTGCTGCAGGCCCAGAACTGAACTCTATAATCAAGGTGTGGTCTCACCAGTGCTGAGTACAGAGGGGTGATCACCTCCCTGTTCCTGCTGGCTGCCATGTTTGTTATTAAAGGCCAGGATGCCATTGGTTTTCTTGGACACCTGGGCACACTGCTTGCTTGTACTCAGCTGCTTGATGATTAGAACTCCCCAGTCTATTTCTGCTAGAGAACTTTCCAGTCACACTTCCCCAAGCCTGTGATGTTGCTAGAAACATGCAATTAGCCTCTGTCCATTGGTCTAACCTGTCCAAATCCCATTGTAATGCTTCCCTACACTTCAGCAGATCTACACAGCCACCAGACTTGCTGTCAGCTGCAACTTACTGAAGGTGCACTAAATCCCTTCATCCAGATCATTAATAAAGACATTAAAGAGGACAGGTCCCAGTACTGAATCCTGGGGGACACTGCTAGTGACTGGGTGCCAGTTAGATTTAGCTCTGTTCACCACCATTTGTTGGGCCCAGCCACCCAGACCTATAGATATTAATCAAAGCATGTGTTCCTGTGTGTGTGTGCATATGTGTGTGTGTATGTTTGTGTAAAAACATGCAATGTTAGATCTTCCCAATATAACTGAGAACATAAATCCATCCTATTTACAAGGTACATTTCTATGTTCTGTACATACCTGGAAAGCTCCTCTTTAATCTTAAGCTGACTCTGATGAACATTATCCTTATTTACAAATATGATTTTAATCTCCCAGAATAAAACAACTTCTGTTGTTCAGATCAGTTCATCTGAGATGGACCACCTGTTTTTTTAGGAACTGAAAAGGATCTACTATTACATTTTAAGATAATGTGATATGAAATTGTCACTCTTCCATTCTTATTGCCTTCTCCTTCCATAACAAAGGCTGAAGTACTCAGAGCTTTCTTCATTTCAGTCTTTACCAGTAGGACTGGCTTTCAGGAATCCCAGGTCTCTGGGACCAGAGAGAAAGCCTGGAGAAAGGGAGACTCGCTGCCAGTGGAGGAGCAGGTTTGGGAACATTTAAACAAACCAAACATATGCAAGTCTATGGGACCTGATGGCATGTACCCACAGACTCTGAGAGAACAGACTGATGTCTGTGAATCCTCTCTTGAAAGTTCATAGTGATTTGGGTTGGTTCACAAGGACTGAAAAAAAAATATTTCTTCAGGAGGGACAAGAAGATGTATCTTGGAAACTCCAGGCCAAGGGGGTGAAAGTCAGGAAGGCGACCCAAAGTAATCAGCATGGATTTATGAAGGGGGAATGCCTGACTAACCTGGCAGCCTTCTATAATGAGATGACTGGCTTGGTGGACAAGGGGAGAGCAGTGGTTGTTGTCTGTCCCAATTCTAGTAAAGCTTTTGACATTATTTCCCATAACATATTCATACACAAGCTGATAAAGTGTGGGTTAGAAAACTGGAGATTAAGGTAGGCTGAGTGAATGAATGACTGGGAACAGAGCATTGTGTTCAGCATTTCAAATTCCAGCTGGAAGCCAATAACTACTGAGGTTCCCCGGGGGTCAAAACTAGAGCAAATACTGTGTAGCATCTTCATTAATGACCTGGATAATATGACAGAGTACATCCTCAGAAAGTTTTCAGGCTATATACATAAAACTGGGAAGAATGAATGACACACCAAAAGGAGCTACACCCAGTTGGAAGCTGTCCCTGCCTTTGCCAGATTGGAACTAAGTGATCCTTGAGGTCCCTTCCAACACTGACAATTCTGTGTTTCTGAGTTAAAACAGTGTGAATAATCCTATGTCAACATAAGAGAAGCCTTGGTTTTGCAGCCTTAGTGCAGAGGCATGTGCAGAGCAGCCCTGGCACCAGTAGTGCGTGCTATGTCTTCCCCCAGAAGCCAGGACCCTTCAGTTCACACTTCAAGTAACCTCCTGTCCCACTATGGTCATGTCAGTTGCACTATTTCATCTCAGCTAGGTTAAGGCACCCAGCATCAACCCCCACTGTGCATGGCATGTGAGTTCACTCTCGCACCAAGACTGAAAAACAAGGCCGTAAGATTAGAAGAAAAGAAGTTTTTCTCTGGCAGAACAGGGAGTTAGAAATAGATGATAACAAAGGGAGAGTACTTGCTTTCCTGCAGAGATGGATAGTACCAGCTTGCTTGCAAAGACTTCGCATGGCTTCAAATTTCACTTTTGCTCTTCTACAACATCATTACCATAACACCATGAATAATATCCGATAATGAAATTAACATTGTAGAGATTTTCTGTGTAATTAAGTTAATTCTGAGTTTACTTCAAAAAATAATTACACTCTCCCACAACTAAACAACTTTTGGAAGCCCTTTTAAATAAGTCAGATAATCCATACATTTTCATACTGTGAAGAGGAAGGTAAGAGTTACTGAAATGTTTCTCATTAACTCCTGCTCATAAGTAAGTGAGTTTGTGTTCCTGGTGCAGTTCTTACTGTTTGAGAAGCCAGAGCAGGGATAATGGTTGTTGTTGTTTGTTGTTCATTTGTTTGTTTGTTTTCCTGGTTTCCTTCCTTAGTTTTCAATGTGCTGGGCCAATCAGCCCCTCACTGGGTTTAAATTTCTAAGTGACAAACTTTGGAGAATTCTCACAAAGCTGTTTTTTGGTTTTTTGCTTGGTTTTGGTTTTAGTGGGGTTTTTGTTTGATTTGTTTGTTTTATTTGCTAAGGCAGCATTTGTTTTGCATTTGTGAACAGATGAAAATATTTCTTTCTTATAGGTGGATTTGAACTGGGAATTACTATAACTATTTAGCAGTAAGTGAAATTAAATTAATTCTTCCTTTACATCGTTCTAACATGAACAGAAAAAGGCCACCTACTCTACAAAAAATAAGGGTTTTCTCCATGTGATTTAAAATTTATCTAAAGAAACCACAACAATATCCACAATCCACAGCTGATTGAAGAATCTTTCAAATAGAGCATCTTTAGATTTTGCTTTCACTACCTCATTTCTTCAAAAAACAAGGAATGATTGATTCTTTTTCCTACACTCAATTTGGAATTACTTGATGAAAATATGCATTACCAAAGAAAAACTGGATCCTTTAAGTAATACCATTGGTACTTAGTGGAGAATATTTTTACTCGTTTTGTCTTGATGTAAAAAAATTTACTGTAGTACAGCATATATACCCACTCACTTGCAGTGTTCTACAGCTATAAATCCAACAACAAATATTCCTTCTTGTAATGTAAATTTTAATTTTGTCTTGTGGATCCAGACAATCCCTTGAGTTAATGATATCATATAGAAATAATCTATATAATATTTGTAGATGTAATAGGTATTAATGAACAATGAATATCATTTAAGTCTGTCCCATTATACAGTTTTTCTATTATAAAGGCTGTCAAATAATTATATTATATATTTACTTTACAGGAAGTATAGTTTCCTTAGGCTTTAATCATGGCTTGGTATTTGTGATCTTAAAAAAATATATATATAAAAAAAAAAGTCCATTGGCAATTCCACATCTTGAATTCCAAAGTTAATAGCCATGGTAAGTGTCATAGGTTGAGTTTTAGTCTGCTGCTATTCATACAATCCTGCCTCATGCCAGCGTCAAAAAAGAAAATGTTGGCTGGGGCAAAATACTATGGGACTTGAAGTTCAGATTGCAACATGGAAGGCTTTCTGTTCTGGTTGCTACCTCTGGGTTCCATGTGGTTTTGGGTGCTGGCTGTCTTCTGCTGATAGCAGTGGGATGGAGAGGGATGTGGGAATAGTTTTCTGCCTTGGGCTTTTAGCTCACATGGTCAACATGCAAAAGTCATATAGCATAAATTTAAAATCACACTGCAGGTGTCTGCGTTCACAAAGAGACATGAAGCATGCTAACATATGTATCTTCGAATCTGGGATTTTACTTCTTCCATTTTGTTTGCAAAAGACTTTTCACAAAATTTTGAAGGATATTTTTATGTATTCTGGGTTCTTCAGTGTTGCTATCCATTATGTGCATGAAGATAATAGAAATTAATATGGATGGGTGGACAGTTTTAACCCATCAATGCAGTTAAACTTTCTTCCTTCAGGCTCTGCCCTGTTACCTGCCCTCATTCAATCACTTTGATAAGGTGTTAAGGAGAAAGCTGTGGCAAAAATATAGTGTTTATGATAGTAATTCACAGTACAGCTCTTCACTGCTACCCTTAATGCCTACTCAATAATTGATCCAATTTCTGATTGCAAGGGATAGATTAATTTTGTAGCTAGACAGCATGGATATTTTTGTACCCTTGATGCAACTATTTATCCTCCTGATTGACACTGAACTTTTTGAGTCTTATTCATACAGCCTTTGATGTATTGAATTTCATCAGTTGGGTGTCTGTTAGAAATGCAGAAGCAGGTTTTT
The DNA here is from genome assembly GCA_033816785.1 of Picus viridis. NCBI lineage: Eukaryota > Metazoa > Chordata > Aves > Piciformes > Picidae > Picus > Picus viridis. The sequence goes on from CM066566.1 coordinate 64,641,696, forward strand.
GATTTGCTGCCCAGTGTTAAACCACCAGGGGCTGCTGTAGACTGTGCAATGGACCATGCACCATCAGAGAATTGCTGGGTCTATATACCAGATGGGATTTTATCTGACATGCTTATTGCAATGAGATAAGTCTGCTGCATATTCCTCTGTAGTTTATCAAGACACTGGAATTTATGATCTTCTATAACCTTGTAGTCTCAAAAATTATTAAAAAAAATTATTAATTTAATATCTGAATTTGTAACATAAATGTTGATAAGTCTTCTCTTAAGCAAGAAAAATACTTCATTATAAGAATTAATCAAATTGCTGTTGCCTAAGGGGAAAAAAAAAAAAAAAAAAACGTTCAGAATCAGTAAATGAGAAACTGCTAACATTGTCATATTTTGAGAAACAAAATACTGCCTAGGTAATAGTTTCTGAAAAGCCTTTTCTAAACAGAATTTGTAGACATTTTCTGATGACTCAAGTTTACAATTTTTTGAGATTTTAATACACATCCATCCAAGAGTCATCAGAAATGCAACTGTCTTGAGATATGACTTTCTCTTCACCTTTTTGAAAGGTCCTTTTTCTGCAAATTGTCTCCAAGTAGTACCCAAGCTTCTAAAAGTTAAGGAAAGAGAAAGTTACTTATACCCAAGAGGGAAACATTTTGTTGGAAGTTCTAGCATTTTGGATATTTGAGAAGTAATGTTTTTAGGAAAAGATAAGAAGAAAACCTGTACAGCAATTTTAGCCTCTCAGTAGCAGCTGTTGTAAACATACTGGAATGATCTGCGACTACTACAATCCACCAATCCCTCCCACCTCATCTCTCATCATGGCAGCTAGTTAGCCTGGATTATGTAAACATATGCTAACTTCAACATTTCTATCACCCAATATTTGGTTACCTATTATAATTTTTTTAAAAAATAAATATATATATATATAAAGAATTAGCAGAAGTCCATCAGCTTAAGAAAGTCATACAGAAATCATCATCAAAACACCTTATTCAAAACATAAATCTTCTGCAAAGAGAAATTAAAAGCAAATAAACAAACAAAAAAGAATGAAAGACCATTAATATTATCACTAATCATTCATGCACATCTTCCCTGATTCAAGCAATAGATTTTAGCTTGTAAATTTAAATCAGTACACTGCCTAGTCTCTGATTTGTTGCTGATGCAACTAATATTACCTGAGGTTTGTTTGCCAACTATAAGACAAAAACACTGATGAACACATGGGGGATTCACATGGAGAAGTTTGTTCCTAAAGAACTACATCCTGTGGAAGGGACCCACACTGGAGCAGTTTGTGAAGAGCTTGTGGCAAGTGTTCATGTTGGAGGAATCTCACACAGGAGCAGGAGAAAGGTGTAAGGAGGAAAGAGCAACAGAGACAATGTGTAATGAAGTGATCACTACCTTATTATCCAGCATACCCCTGCTCTGTTTGGGAGAAAAAAGTAAAGAAATTGGGAGTGAATTGGAGCCTGGGAAGAAGGGAGAGGCAGAAAACAATGTTTTAAAATTTGGGTTTATTTCTCATTATTTTACTCTAATGTTAACTGGCAATAAATGAAGCTAATTTACCTTAGTCCCTTTTGTCCATGATGGTAATTTCTGACTGATTGCCCTGTCCTTATCTCTACTCATGAGCTTTTTTCTCCCCTTGCCCAGCTCATGAGGAAAGTGATCAAGCAGCTTGGTGAGCACCCAGCTACTAGACATTATTGCTCTTTTAAAATTATTTTTATTGAAAGAATATCTGATTTAGGTTTCACATGGCAAATATTTTGAAAGAGATCTCAGCCATAAATCTAAGTCCAAGAATTGAACAATGTAGGTGTAGCAGTTTCTGCAATGATCCAGAATACTTGAAAGCACCTAATTTCAAGGCAATGTAGTGTTACCCAGAGAGATTCATTTTTATTTTTTTTTAAGTACAGAAGGAGCATATTTTGTACCTGAACAGTCAGAAAGAGGCAGAGTTATTTTACATAACATTACTAAGCAAATCACACACAGGAAATAAAAGATAGTTGAAAGTCATAGGCATCAGCAAGGTGAAGGACAAGAGGTTTCAATCATAAATGAGGTCATCCTGAGTGACCTGAATTTCAATTAGATATACTCAATGTATTACATGGTCCAGTCAATCCTTTGCTGTTTAATTGCAGACCACAAAGAGAAAAGGTGTTTAGAGTGCAGAGCAAGAAATGAACCGTTAAAATCTTAAGCTTGTCTTTGTTGTCTCTTTTCTTTTTAGTGGTTGTAGTTTTGTTTTTGTTTTTGTTTTTAATAGCTAATTCCTGTCTTCATTATGAGAGGGAAAAAACCTAAACAAACAAAAAGCATAAAACAAAACAACAAAAACCCAATAAAAAACATGTAATAATTTCCCAGTTCTAACCATCAGGCAGCTGTAATTGAATTATTTAGTGGAATTTTATTTTATGCCATAGCAGTTTATCAGTCATCTCTTCATGAGTGAAAAGTCACAAAAGATGTGCTCACATCATAGTTTCAGCATGAATTGGAAGAGTACAATTTTTTTTTTTTTTTTTTTTTTTTGGTTAGATGACTTCTCCTGAGAGAAAGGGGGCTTTTTTTCTCACATAACTTGAGGTGGTGCTGCAGAGCTACATGGAGGCAGCTGAGATTTCTGTTTTCAGCCAAATACCTTCAGGTAAGTGTGAGCTTTGAAGAAGTTTTGCCCTGAGATGCAACAAAACCTACATATCCTTAAACAGAAATTGTAGCAAGATTGTTTTGATAGTGAGCGTACCTTCTATGCATATCATTTACATGTGGGTGACCGATTGCAGCCTCTCAGTCATGATTGCTACAGATTCATGGATTTTCTTTTTGGAGGCTGTAGACTTTCTGAAGAATACTGAGTGCATGATTTTCTCACTTTGTCATTATATACTGCTATGTGGTTTATATAAGGAAAAGTTTCATTACAACACAGTTCTAATTATAAGAATAAGGGTTAATTGCAAGATATTTTCTCATTTCAAAGTCAATGCAATATTGCATTTAAATTTACCAGTGTTGAAACAGTTATTCTCAGGGTAGGGAATTAATATATAAGCTAAAATCAGGTAATATTTATTTTTACTTTTGTTCAGTTCCAATGCAAATATTTTTGTACATGTAATTACATCGAAGTAAAATCTTAAAAATTCTCATTCATCCATTTGCACTCTTCCATTCAACCATTCATTTCATTGCCTGTCACAAACTGATTTAATTTAGTGATTTTTTTTCATATGACTCCTTTTGTGACAGGCTTAATTATTTATTAAGCAAAAATATATTAATCTAAATTTTCTGCTTGAAAATTCTCTTGAACATTTCAAGAATGTGTTTTTTTTCCCCTGATCCTATGATCAATATTTAGAGTAAAACAATCTGTGTATATTGATTTCCAAAGCTTCTCTGATCATATGATCAATATTTAGAGTACAACAATCTGTGTATATTGATTTCTGAAGCTTCTACTTTGCTACTCAGTGAACTGAGAGTGCATGATACAAGTTCATTTATTTGAAACATATACACATAGGATCATAGAATTGTTTTGATTAGAAAAGACCTCTAGCACAATCAAATCCAATTGTCAGCCTAACATCACCCTGGCCATTAAACCATGTCCCAAAGTGCCATGTCTACAGGTTTCTTGAATACTGCCAGGGACAGTGACTCTGCCATCTCCATGGGCAGGCAATATATTGCAATGACTGACCACTCTTTCCATAATGAAATACTCACAAATCTAATTCATGCCACAAGTTTTTGTTCTTTGTTGATTTACATTAATATTAGAAGTTATCTACACACACACACAAGATAGGAATAGATGTTTTTATAATATTTAAAAATCAGAAGTCCACTATTGTGGTGGTTTGAGCCTTAACTGGAAGTTAAGAGCTCAGATGGGGCAAGGCTGAGAATCTCTTCCCCCACTTCCCCTCCCCCTCTCCTTCCTCCCAACAGAGAGGGAGAAAAGGAAGGAGCAAATTTACCAAACAATAATTTGGAGTCGGCTTGGAAGTAGAGAGGTAAAGAGTTGTCTTTAAGCAATATATACATATATATATATATAACAATAACAGAAGAAATGTTCACAAGGGCAAGGAACAATGATGGATGGGAGGGGGACAAAAAACAAGAGAGTAATACAAAACCAGCCTTTCTGGGGAAGCGAGGAGGCAGCACAGAGAAGGATCAGGGCCGACCACATGGCAGAGGAGCAGGAGGGCAGCTGCAGTAGCTCTCATCCAGCAGAGGCAGGAGCCAAAAAGCTGTGCCAACAGCTATGATGTCCTGCTTTTTATACCCTAGGTGGGCAGGGAGGGGGAGTGGAACAGACTCAGCTTCCCAGGTGAGAAATGCTCTGCAGGGAGTGAAAAGTACCTGCAAGCCCTCCACCCTGCTTTGTTCTTTTGTTTTCAGAAAAGGGTGTTAACCCACCACAACCATGAAATACAAAATTAAAACCAACTAAGCAAACAACAAAACCAAACCCAATAAAAAAAAAAATCCCAAACCCACAACAATGTAGCATATTCCATGTTACACTGGAACTCTACAGTTTATTATTAGTTTGTATCTTTTTTTAAATATAATGTTTGGTTTGGGGTTTTTTTGCTATTATTTTAAAGAAATTAATATGAGTTAAATAAGGAATTACTGGATTCCTTCTTTGTCATAGTTACAACAGGTTACACTTACATCTGCAACTTTAAATCAGCAGGAATAATTTTAGATCATACAGTAACACATCTTCTTCAAGCCATGCCTTATCCACAGAAAACACTTACTTCCTGTATTGTACTCACATGTCACTGAACTGACTTTTAAAATTCTGCTCTAGTAATCTTTATGATATTACTTTATGTTTTCAACCATAGCAAATTCCACAAATGCATATAACTCCAACCTAAGGGTATTTTTCTCACAAAATTTCCGTAAGTGGTTGTTAGGCCACACCTTGAGACCTGTGCTCAGTTCTGGGCCACTCAGTTTAGGAAAGATGTTGACTTGCTGGAAGGTGTCTAAAGAAGGGCAACAAAGCTGGAGAGGGGTTGGAGCACAAGCCCTCTGTGGAGAGGCTGAGGGAGCTGGGGTTGCTTAGCCTGGAGAAGCGGAGGCTCAGAGGAGACCTTATTGCTGTCTACAACTACCTGAAGGGTGGTTGTGGCCAGGGCGGGGTTGGTCTCTTCACCCAGGCAACCTTTGACAGGACAAGAGGACACAGTCTCAAGCTGCACCAGGGGAAGTTTAGGCTGGATGCTAAGAAGTTCTTCATAATAAGAGTGATTGTCCATTGGAATGGGCTGCCCAGGGAGGTGGTATAGTCACCATCACTGAAGGTGTTTAGGAAAAGACTGGATGGGTCACTTAGTGCCATGGTTTAGTTGATTAGATAGTGTTGAATGATGGGTTGGACTCAATGATCTCAAAGGTCTTTTCCAACCTGGTTATTTCTGTTCTATTCCAAGAAAAGTTACACTTCAACATTTCTTTCTAGATGACTTACTATGAAAATGAGACATTTAACTTTTCTAGTCTGCTTCTGCATGATCAACTTCCTCTTAAAAAATGTATAGGGAGGAAAAGACCTCCTTCACTCTATAGTGAGTTCAACACATTTCTTGGAAGGTTATAAATAGTGAGGGTCCCTGTTCCCATGAACTGAATGGACACTCTTTATTTACAATTTTTTACAATTTGATATTTTTTATTGCATGGTAAAATAATTATTAAAAAATCAGCTCTTACTTTACTTCCTTAATTCTTCTGCATTCATCAATAGTAAAAAAGGAAATTAAATTGCATAAAGTTGGTGCTTCTGAAGTAATACCTTAAGGGTGGGTGTCAAAAATATGGGGCCAGTCTCTTTTCAGTGGTGTTCAGTGATAGGACAACAGATACAAACTGAAACACAGGAACTTCCACTTCAACATGAAGAAAAACTTCTTTACTCTGAGGGTGAGACAACACTGAGGTGTTCCACCGAGGTTGGAACAGGCTGTCCAGAGAATTTATGGAGTTTCCTTCTTGAGAGTCATTCAAAAGCTGCCTGGATGAGTTCCTGTGTGGCCAGCCTTAGGGGAACCTGCTTTGGCAGAGGGCTTGGATCTCTAGAGGTCCCTTCCAACCGCTACCATTCTGTGATTCCATGACTCTGTTTAACACAATTTCTGCAGACCTTTACTAGAGTATGAGCAATGCTTTCCCTTTTTCAAGAAATGTTCGTCTTAATGTGACTGGTTTGGTGAGAATGGATTAAAGCACACTGCAGATTAGAGCTGTACACATAGCTTTTGTCCATGTAATAAGATAATTCAAAACTTTGTGGCAAAGTGGCATCATGGAAAACTGGAAAACACTTTGTACAAGGGTAATACAATTTATGAAGGAAGCTCCACAGAAAACAATGGCCACAGACAAATTCTTAACAAATACATTCATTCCAAAGCAATTTACACACAAGTTGATAAGGATAGGTCTGAGAATTGACTATTTTAGCAAAGTCAGAAGTAGATCAGAATAATATTCCTCTCTGTATCTGGTGGAGCCACAGACTGAAAGCATGAAGTCATTCTTCATTCAGATGTCTCAGGTCAAAAATAAAAAAATTAGTATGTTTCTGGTTTTGGTGACTTTGTTATCCCCATCCAATATTTCTTTATCCCTTGAATCCCTTCTATTGTTTCTTTACACATATGACTGATACATACAGTGAGAAAAAGTGGAAAGCTCTGACACATGCTTTAAATTCTAGCAATGCTTGGCACCCTCATTTGCAGACTTAAGATGAGATGATATAGGGTCATACAGTTTATGGTATCACAAATGATTGCATGTCATAAAGTCTGTGCCTTGACACTAGAGTCAATTTATTGAGAAAGCAATTACAAGTTTAGTGCTTCAAGAAGCAATAGGAGGCACTGAAGGGTTTTGTTCATCTCTCATGCAGCATCACCTGTGTAACAGCCTAGTGTCATCTTATAAAGAAACAGGAATCAGCATCACAAATTAGGAAGAAAATGTGCAGACTTATATAATCCATATTCTTTAGGGTGAACTTGTACACAGAAATCCTGATGATTAGAGGGAGTATGTGTTTCAGTTTGTGCCTGTCGCCTCTGATCCTGTCACAGGGTACCACTGAAAAGAGCTTGTATCTCAATTTAGCATCCATCAAGACTCTCAATCCTTGATTGCAAAGCTACTTTCTATCTGGGTAAGCCCCAGCATGTACTGGTGCACAGAGCTACTCTCCCTCATGTGCAGATCTTTACAATTCCCTTTGCTGAACTTCATGAGCTGCCTGTGAGCCCATTTCTCCAGGTTGTTAAGGTTTCTCTGAATGACAGCAGATAACTTGTGTCTGTCAGCAACTCCTTCCAGTTTTTTGACATCAGTAAACCTCCTGAAGGTACACTCTGTACCATTATCGAAATGATTAAGGAAGATGTTGAACAATACCAACCCTTCGAATAGATCACTAGTTACTAGCCTACAAATAGATGCTTCCACTGACCACTTCTCTCTGTGCCTAGCCAGGCATTGTGCTTCTTTCACACTCCTTGATAAACCAAGATAAGGAAAATAAATTAAGAAGTCTATTTGAACATATCTTTCTAGTAGACTGTTAGAAATATAAGAAAGGTACTTTTCTTCAATATGACAATACAATCGTACAGGTTTATATGGGTAGATATAAAACTGAAAATGGGTGATAGGAGTCAAAGCATAAATGTGAGCCTTAAAGTATGTCAGAATATTTCCTTACAATTATTCTAATGGAATAAAATAATGTAACAACTGTAGGGAAATTATTAGAAATTATGATAGAACAAGAGATTAAATGGTTCTGTTATCTAAGGTAATTTTTATTATTTCTTTCTCATTAGTCCTTCCTCATCTGTGCTGAGATAAACTTCAGTTCTCAGACTATACCAACCATTGTACTCCACTGCCAAAAAGAAAAAAAAAGCAAAAAAAAAAAAAGCAAACCATTTATTTTCTCCTAAGAATGGTACTTTAAACAGGAGATTAGAAGAATATTCTCTCATTTAGAATATGTCAACTCAACTCTAATTGTATAGAATAAACCAGGTTGGAAGAGACCTTCAAGATCATCGTGTCCAACGCATCAAACAATCCAACCCACCTAAACAACTAGACCGTGGCATCAAGCACCCCATCAAGTCTCCTCCTGAACACCTCCAATGAAGGTGACTTCACCACCTCCCCAGGCAGCCCATTCCAATGGGGAATCACTCTCTCTGTATAGAACTTCTTCCTAACATCCAGACTAAAACTGCCCTGGTGCAGCCTGAGACTGTGTCCTCTTGTTCTGGTGCTGGCTGCCTGGGAGAAGAGACCAACCTCCACCTGGCTACAACCTCCCTTCAGGTAGTTGTAGAGAGTAATAAGGTCATCCCTGAGTCTCCTCCTCTCCAGGCTAAGCAACCCTGGCTCCCTCAGCCTTTCCTCATAGGGCTTATGTTCCAAACCCCTCACCAACTTTGTTGCCCTTCTCTGGACACGTTCCAGCAAGTCAACAGCTTTCCTAAACTGAGGGGCCCAGAACTGGACACAGGACTCAAGGTGTGGCCTAACCAGTGCAGCGTACAAGAGGAGAATGACCTCCCTGCTCCTGCTGGCCACACTGTTCCTGATGCAGGCCAGGATGCCATTGGCTCTCTTGGCTGCCTGGGCACACTGCAGGCTTATGTTCAGCCTACAATCAACCAGCACCCCCAGGTCCCTCTCTGCCTGGCTGCTCTCCAGCCACTCTGACCCCAGCCTGTAGCACTGCCTGGGGTTGTTGTGGCCAATGTGCAGAACCCGGCACTTGGATGTGTTCAATCTCATGCCGTTGGATTCTGCCCATCTGTCCAGCCTGTCAAGGTCCCTCTTCAAAGCCTCTCTACCCTCCAGCAGATCAACTCCTGCCCTCAGCTTGGTGTCATCTGCAAATTTACTGATGATGGACTCAATGCCCTCACCCAGATCATCAATAAAGATGTTGAAGAGCATGGGGCCCAGCACTGATCCTTGTTTCTCTCAAGAGAAGATTATGGTTCACTACCTTATATCCTTTTGAAAATCCAAAGCTCAAATTCCCAGAAATGTACCATTTTACTACAGTTTATTTGGAGAAGACATATGAAATAGACCAATCAGACATATATTTTTTTAATATTCTCCTTTGTAGGTGAAGTAGATATATATCACATATAGAAATTGTCCAAAGTATAGTTTTGGCTGTTGTTTTTTTTTTTTTTTTCCAGCATGCCTCACTGCCTCTTCCTTTTCTAAACCAAAATGCTTATACCATAGTTGAAATGCAAGTGGTTGAATTTGAAGTGAGTGACACACATGGTGGTTATGTTTATATGTAGTCAAATGAGGCAGAGACAGCCATGTCACTTTAGTTTGGTCATGCAATAGAAAATATGTTTACCATTATGAAGTCATATGTCATAAAGGTAAAACCAGAACAAAACAAATCCAAATGTAGGGGAGTGTACGTGTTCCTTTGGTCATCACTAGAATAAAAAACTGAAGAACAGAAAACGTGTGATGAAGCATAACTCTATCATACAAATTTTGTGAAACCTTGCCAAGGACTTACTAATGAATAAAGCGAAGAGCCAAAGGGATGGCATTTCTCAAGGTTGTCAGCAACTGGCAAGCTGATATAGTGCTGGATTCACAAAACAAGGCAAAAGGAGAAGCATAAAGGTGTGCTATAATAAGGGTCATGTAACCCAGATCATAGAATCATAGAATCATAGAATCAGTCAGGGTTGGAAGGGACCACAAGGATCATCTAGTTCCAACCCCCTGCCATGGGCAGGGACACCCTACACTAGATCACGCTGGCCAGAGCCTCATCCAGCCTGGTCTTAAACACCTCCAGGGACGGGGCCTCAACCACCTCCCTGGATAACCCATTCCAGGGCTTCACCACTCTCATGGTGAAGAACTTCTTCCTCACATCCAGCCTGAATCTCTCCATTTCCAGCTTCATTCCATTCCCCCTAGTCCTATCACTACCTGAGATCCTGAGAAGTCCCTCCCCAGCCTTCCTGTAGGCCCCCTTCAGATACTGGAAGGCCACAATGAGGTCACCTCGGAGCCTTCTCTTCTCCAGACTGAACAGCCCCAACTCCTTCAGTCTGTCCTCACAGGAGAGGTGCTCCAGCCCTCTGATCATCCTCGTGGCCCTTCTCTGGACACGCTCCAGCACGTCCACATCCCTCCTGTAATAGGGGCTCCAGAACTGGACGCAGTACTCCAGGTGGGGTCTCACCAGAGCTGAGTAGAGGGGGAGAATCACCTCCCTTGACCTGCTGGTCACACTTCTCCTGATGCAGCCCAGGATCTGATTGGCTTTCTGGGCTGCAAGCGCACATTGAGAGCTCATGTTTAGCTTCTCGTCCACCAGCACCCCCAAGTCTCTCTTCTCAGGGCTGCTCTCCAGCCAGTCACTGCCCAGCCTGGATTTGTGCCTGGGATTGCCTTGACCCAGATGCAGGACCCTGCACTTGGTCTTGTTGAAGCTCATGAAGTTGGCTTGTGCCCACCTCTCCAGCCTGTCCAGGTCCCTCTGGATGGCATCCCTTCCCTCCAGCGTGTCCACTGCACCACACAGCTTGGTGTCATCAGCAAACTTGCTGAGGGTGCACTCGATGCCACTGTCCATGTCACCCACAAAGATGTTGAACAAGACAGGTCCCAGGACTGATCCCTGAGGGACTCCGCTTGTCACTGGCCTCCACTGGGACATGGACCCGTTGACAGCCACTCTTTGGGTGCGGCCATCAAGCCAGTTCTTTATCCATCTAGTGGTCCATCCATCAAACCCATGTGTTGCCAGCTTGGAGACCAGGAGGTGGTGCGGGACAGTGTCGAAGGCTTTGCTCAAGTCCAGGTAAACGACATCAGTTGCTCGCCCCTCATCTATTAATGTTGTCACCTGCTCATAGAAGGCCACCAGGTTTGTCAGGCAGGATTTGCCCTTGGCAAAGCCATGCTGACTACTCCCAATCACCTCTTCACTGTTCTTCTGAGTCATTAGTGCCTCCAGGAGGATCTGCTCCATGATCTTTCCGGGCACAGAGGTGAGATTGACTGGCCTGTAGTTCCCCGGTTCCTCCTTCTTGCCCTTTTTTGAAAATGGGAATAATATTTCCCCTTTTCCAGTCTGTGGGGACTTCCCCAGTCTGCCATGACTTCTGGAATATAATAGAGAGGGGCTTGGCAACCTCATCTGCCAGTTCTCTCAGCACCCATGGGTGTATCCCGTCGGGTCCCATGGACTTGAACACTTTCAGGTTCTTCAGGTGATCACGAACCTGTGCTTCACTTATGATGGGCAGTTCTTCCTCCCTGTCCCTGGCATCGTCTGCCATGACACCAGGAGTGTGGCTGGAGGCCCTTGCAGTGAAGACTGAGGTAAAGAAGTGATTGAGTACCTCAGCCTTTTCCACATCACTTGTGAGATCTTCAGATCATATCTAAAGGGTGGGGAAATGGGAGGAAGATGGTACAGAATTGCTTGTGAGGTGATTCAAGGGAGGTGATTCAAGAAAGCTTAATTTTCAGACAGCTAAAGTAATGTGGTATGAGTCCTATCCTAAGTGCCATCAGGAATTTTAAGGTGCAACAGTGATATTCCTACTGTGATACACCTTCAAGAGAGATGAAACTCAAAGGAAGATTTTGAGGAATTTTAGATACCTGATTTCATCCTGTGTCCCATACTGTTCCTAATACTTCTTTTTGGACCTTGTGTTCCTCTTTTCTGTAATGTAAGAAATGTGGATTCTTGCAGCCGTCAGGCTTTTACATTTTGTTAAAAGTTACACTTCTGTTACACAGCATGATACAACAGGTTGTATTGTGCCTGTTTTCTTACTTGAAAATTGGGATAAAGATGATTCCTTCCTGATCTCATAACAAATTGGTAGTAACTGGTTAATTTGTATCAATTTGGATCTGCCTGACAGCTAATTTACTTCTTGCTTGAAAGAAGTTCACATATCTTATGGAGTTACTTAAGACTTCAATTTTAAACTTTGTGTCAAAGCACCAAGGTGTGTGATTTCAATCTTTGCTAGAACAATCTAAGAAATGGTCACTTTCACAGTAAATCCCTGTGATTTTCAATATATCTTCCAGTGCAGCTACTTCTAAAAGGGGATGCAGTACTGTTTATTTAGTTAATGACTTCAAGACATGGATTGAACTTCATTGACATAAATTGCAGATGTCTGTGTCTGGATTTGTCACCTTCAGCTCTCCTGAATAGAGAATAACTATATATAACAAAAAATCATGAGTTCACTATAAAAGTACATATTTCATATGATCATTAGACATTGTATGTTATTTACATTTTTTATATGCATGTTCTAATTAACAGTAGCACTACCAGCCAATTCCAGCTACCATGGCAACCTCAGAACATGAAGTCCCTGGACAACATGTGTACAAAATGTGAGTCTCAAAAATATGTTTTTTTTTCCTAGAGAGCATAATGGAATAAGATGCTGCTAACACTGCCATTTAGCCATCTGCATTCTGTCCCTAGTTCTGCAGTTGCTGCCAAGCACATTTCCATGTATAATACCAATGGTTTTGCATTTTTTTTAGCCAGCAGTCATTTTCTTCTTATTATACAATAGTTTAACTGTTCCTGACTGTTTTCCTGGAACAGCTACTCCAGTATCTTTGCTGAATGCCAAGCCTGATTGAAAACTGAACCAAAGAAGTGGTTTCGGCTTCTTGTTCCTTCTCCTTCTTTTCAGTTTATTTTCTTTGTGGTTCCAAAAGCATTTAAGCTCCATTTACATGGGTTTGTGCAAGAGAACATGATATTCCAGTTCACTCACTTCTCTCACATGAAAAAATAGGGAAGCATTTATCTGTACAGATTGTTTCCTTTACTTCATACTGGATGCAAGGAAAATGTAATACACCCACAAGCATATGCACACACACTGTCAACTTGGAGATTCAGTACTGTAAGTGGGAGAGCAATCATGCTGAAATTCAGATAATACACTTGGCTAGGGCCACTCTGGCATTTTTAGTGTACATACTTGATGTGATTTTTGCTGTTAATTACACAGGCTTCATGAATTCCAATATCATCATCTTTCTACTGAAAGAAGGTGAAGGAAACCATATGGCTGTTTCACATCCTCTACGTGAGATTCAGATGGAAATAAACAGTGAGAAACTTGCCCCCTTTTTTTGCACCATTGTTGCTATGTTTTGAGCTAACATAGAGTACACTAGTGCACCACTGCATCTTCTATGTGTTTGCAATTCTTTTCCTTCCAACTATCAAAAGGAAGAACTTTATTTAAAAACTGCACCAAATGGATGAGTCAAACAGAAGGGAGAGAAGCAGAGTTGAATGGGGTAAAGAGGCAACAAAACCAGCGTGAGCAAAACTTGATAGATGTAACTGCTTACCTGAACCATGGCATAGTCCTCAACTTCAGAAAATTATCATCTCCAGTAGAACTTCTTGCAAAGATGTCAATCAGTTTTCCTACATAAAAAGAAATCTGTAATTTCCTAGCTCTGAGATCAAATAATCAGAGCAGCTCATTATTAAACGCTCTTACTCTGCATAAGAACATAGCCGCATGGCAGCAACCTTTTCAACAGTAGTCCCCATTGTATGTTAAATCCTGAACTGTTCTCAGATGGGTATTTTGGAGAATGCTTGTAGGCATAAGCTAAATATGTTCTAGGGATCTTCACCCGATAATCAGAAAAATAGTAAGTTTTTTCAGTCACAACACCCACAAACATTACTAAGTCATTAAAAGTGATATTTGCAGTATAGATGTTTACAGAAATGTCACATACAATCTTGTTTTTTGGGTTCATCTACACATTTTCATTGTATTATTAAACTGGACGAAATAAGTTTTAGTAAGCATTCAAAATTTCACCTAATAATGGTTTTTAGCCGTGTTCTCTGTTCCAGTATTTAAACACACTGGTCTTTGGTTGATTAATGGCTTGTTCTGATTCTTTAAGTGTCTTCTGGATCACAGAATCCCTATTTTCATTTTGGAATATGGTACCTTTAATTAGTCTTCAACTGCCTCATGAATGATACTTTTTTTTTACTAGTACATTGAAATCTTGTTAATTTACAGAAGACAGAATCAAAAATAATAATAGCATAAAGGCCTGAGACTGAGATTTCTTTCCTAACTGCCTCCACTTAGTTTGGTTAGCACCCTAAACATTACACTGCACAAAAATTCTTAACATGCCAATATCATAATAGAATTATACTTACTTGGAATATATTCAGAAATATTCAGAGCTTTAGTGGTATTGCGTTTAGTTGTCTTTCTTCACAATCCTCTAGTTTATTCAGGGATATTCTAAGGATTCAAGACACAGCAGCAGGAAGAGAGAGACTGTTCAGTTCACATACTTAATATTGGAAGGAAAATACAATGTTTATTTAAATGACTATGTGTGTCTTTATGACAAGAACAACAGTACAAACCAGTGTATAATAAAGAAAGTTAGGCTGAGCCCTGACTATTTTATTTCATCTAAGATCATGTCCTGAAAGTTATTATATGCAATAAGAAAGGGAACTTGGAACTAATTAGCCTGGGTACTAGAATTAACTTAATTATCTTCCATGATTATAAGGTAGTCATACCAGCCTTATTAAATTGTATATTAGAAGATGTCATTCTCAAGGTTTTAAAATATTTTCCATCTTGAAAATGTTATTAAGGACACATTTTGAGGGAAGGGTAATTTTTCAATAAATGCTACATTTAAACTAGAGGATCAGTGAACTCAGACGATTAAGTTCTTTATTGCCTCTATGTAGTTTGTCACACCTGACAGATGAAAATTCAGAAGCAGAGTTGCCCTCTTTATCTTTTTTTAAGAAATAAGGTCAATACAGATTGAGGGGTAGGAACAGCATATAAAAACAAGTAGCACTAAGCATATTAGAAGTCTTAGAGGCCAAGGCCAGAATAATTGTCCATCCTTCCCTCACTACAGGAGGGATGGACAGCATTTGCTTCAGAGATCAGCTTCAGTGAAGGTAAAGCTGTGCTGGACAGAGGATCTGTAACCAAAAGGGCTATTAAAAAGCTCTTTTTAGGGCTTTTTGAAGCAGGCAAAAGCAGCTTTACTGTGCCAGAGTCTGCCAGCTTGTGGATGGGCTGCTGAGCTAGAGTAGGCAGAACCAGCACCTTGCAGTAAATCTAAGCGAGGCATCAACACACCAAACAGCTATTTGCTGCAGAGAGCAGCACTGCTCACCACCCACCGCGTGGGCAGAACTGGTACCACCCATTGTTGATCAGGTGATAAGAAGTCTCTGGGACACACAGCACAGGGAGATCAAACAGTGATTGTGAGTGCCCCAGGGGGTGCCACAGCTGTTTGTAACTTGTTGGGGTTTGTGACCCTTGTACACTGAGCAAGGTCATTCAGCAAGCAAGGTACGTTATCTTACAGAATGACAGAATCATCGAATCACCAAGGTTGGAAGAGACCTCAAAGATCATCAAGTCCAACCCATCATCACAGACCTCATGAATAAACCATGGCACCAAGTGCCACATCCAATCCCCTCTTGAACACCTCCAGGGATGGTGACTCCACCACCTCCCTGGGCAGCCCATTCCAATGGTGAACAACTCTCTCAGTGAAGAACTTTCTCCTCACCTCAAGCATAAACTTCCCTTGGCACAGCTTGAGACTGTGTCCTCTTGTTCTGGTGCTGGTTGCCTGGGAGAAGAGACCAACCCCTCCTGGCTACAACCACCCTTCAGGTAGTTGTAGATCGCAATAAGGTTTCCTTGAGTACTGTGTCCAGTTCTGGGCCCCTCAGCTTAGGAAAGATGACTTGCTGAAAGGTGTCCAGAGAAGGACAACAAAGCTGATGAGGGATTTGAAACACAAGCCCTATGAGGAGAGACTGAAGGAGCTGGGGTTGCTTAGCCTGGAGAAGAGGAAGCTCAGGGGAGATCTTATTGCTGTCTACAACTACCTGAAGGGTGGTTGTAGACAGGCAGAGGTTGGTCTCTTCTCCCAGGCAAACTTTGACAGAGCAAGAGGAAACAGTCTCAAGATGCACCAGGGCAGGTTTAGGCTGGAGGTTAGGAAGAAGTTCTTCATAGAAAGAGTGATTGTCCATTGGAATGTGCTGCCCAGGGAGGTGGTGGAGTCACCATCATTGGAGGTGTTTAGGAAGAGACTGGATGGGGTGCTTGGTGCCATGGTTTAGTTGATTAGAAGGTGCTGGGTGATAGTTGGATGTGATGGTCTCAAATGTCTCTTCCATCCTGGTCTATTCTATTCTATTCTATTCTATTCTATTCTATTCTATTCTATTCTATTCTATTCTATTCTCCTCCCCTGAGCCTCCTCTTCTCCAGGCTAAAAACAACCCCAGTTCCTTCAGCCTCTCCTCGTAGGGCTTGTGCTCAAGGCCTCTCACCAGCCTCATTGCCCTTCTCTGGACATGTTTAAATGTCTCAATATCCTTCTTAAACTGAGGGGCCCAGAACAGGACACAGTACTCAAGGTGTGGCCTAATCAGTGCAGAGCACAGGGTCACAATGACTTCCCTGCTCCTGCTGGCCACAGTATTCTTGATGCAGGCCAGGATGCCATTGGTCTTCTTGGCCACTTGGACACACTGCTAGCTCATTTTCAGACAGCTGTCAATCAACAGCCCCAGATCTCTTCTATCTGGCAGCTCTCCAGTGACTCTAACCCCAGCCTGTATCTCTGCATGGGGTTGCTGTGGCCAAAGTGATGTGTCCCAGCAGCCTGTGAAGTCAGTTAGTGATAGAGATCCAGCCATGGTTATGACCAGGCTGAGGGCTGTATCCAGTAGAACTCTGGATACCCAGCCAGAGGTTCTGCGACCCAGACAGAGGTTCTGCACAGACAACTGGTGTCCAGGCCCCTGGCTGTGATGAACATAGGAGCCTGACACTTAAAATGGAGGGCTGCAGAGACAGCGTGTATTAGATGTGAGCAGGAGAACAATCTGCTCAGCCTGCTGGTTGAGCTGAAGGAAGAAGTTGTGAGGCTAAGGACTACAAGGGGATATCAAGAGGAGATAGACTTGTAGAGTCAGACTCTGCCATCCCTGGGGGAAGGTCAGCAGGTATGGGTGGCACTAGAAGCAGGAAATCTCATGTCCTCTTGTCACCTGGAAAAAGGAAGAAACCGAAGAGATGGGGAGGAATGGAGGCAAGTCCCTCTCCCTTGAAGCAGGAGAGGCAGGCGAGTCCTCTCCCAATTCCCCCAGTCTTCCCAGTTGCCCACACATAGCAGGCATGGGGCTCTTGAAACAGAGGGCCAGATGAACAAGGACAGAGATGTATGTCCATGCACACGGCCACCAAGGACTTGTCAGCCATGACTTAGGACTAGTGCAAACTAGTGAAAACTAACGACTAACTCACTCTCTGAAATGCTTATATACCAACGCACAGAGCATAGAGAATCAGCAGGAGGAGTTGGAGGTCTGTGTTAGGCTGCATAACATACAATTGGAATCACTGAAACATAGTGGGACAGCTTCCACAACTGGAGTGTTGTCATGAAGGGCTATGAGGAAAGATAGGTCAAACAGGTCAAGGTGGTGATGTTGCTCCCCACATGTGAAAGTAACTGGAATGTGTCGAGTTCCACCCAGGACAGGGAGGGTGTGTGTGTGGTGTGTGTAGAACAGGTGGAAAGTGTGTGGGTAAAATTAAGGGATGTGTAAAGGTAGGTGAAACTGTTGT
Source organism: Picus viridis (assembly GCA_033816785.1). Lineage (NCBI taxonomy): Eukaryota > Metazoa > Chordata > Aves > Piciformes > Picidae > Picus > Picus viridis. The sequence goes on from CM066566.1 coordinate 64,659,532, forward strand.
GGGGGTCTACTATAGACCACTAATCAAGCAGAATATGTTGATGAGGCCTTCTACAGTCAACTGGAAGCAGCCTCTAGTACATATTCCTTGGTACTCAGGTTGTGGAGGAGCCAACAAGGAGAGGCACACTGCTGGACCTTGTATTAACTAATAAAGAAGGACTGGTTGGGGACATTAAGGTTGGGAACAGCCTTGGTGACAGTGATCATGGCATGGTGGAGTTTAGTATTATACAGGGTAGAAGCAAGGCAGTACATAGGATTAGAACTCTGGACTTCCACGGGGCTAACTTTGTACTCCTCAGAGATGTACTTGAAAGAATCCCATGGGCTAAGACTCTGGAGGGTAAAGGAGCCTAAGAAAGTTGGACAATTTTTAAATGACACTTCCTCCAAGCCCAAGATAGCTGTGTTCCCTTGAAAAAAAATGGGGTAGACATGCCAGGAGACCTGCATGGATGAGCAAGGAGCTTCTGAAAGAAATCTCATGGAAGAAGGGACTTGTTACTTGGGAGAACTATAGAGTAGTTGCTAGGGCATGTAGAAAGGCAACAAGGAAGGCCAAAGCCCTCTTGGAACTAAAGCTGGCAAAGGAAGTAAAAGAGAACAAGAAAGGCTTCTTCAAATATATCAGTAGGAAAAGGAAGAATAGGGAAGGTGTGGGCCCACTGCTGAAAGAGGAAACAGCCCTGATAACTGAGGATGCAGAGAAGGCAGAGTTGCTGAATGCATTCTTTGCTTCAGGCTTTACTTCTAAGACCAAACTCCTCAATCAAGTCCAGAACCTGGATGAAGGAGAAGACAACTGGAGGAGGGAGGACCTTCTACTAGTCAGTGAAGACTGGGTTTAGGGATCAGTTACATAAATTGAATATCACAGGTCCATAGGGCCTGATGAGTTGCACCCAGGAGCATTGAGAGAGCTGCCTGATGTTGTTGCTCTACCACTCTCCATCAGTCTGCAGGTCATCTCTAGGCATTTGGAAGAAGATGGTCAGGAGCAGTCATCATGGATTTACCAAGGGGAAATCATGCCTGACTAATCTGATAGCCTTCTATGATTTCATAACAGCATGTGTAGATGCAGGGAGAGTAATGGATGTAGTCTACCTTGACCTTAGTAAGGCTTTTGACACTGTCTCCCATGCCATCCTTGTGAGCAATCTTAGGAAGTGTGCAACATTTTTGAGTCTCATTCTTTTATTTTATCTTCATTATTAGTGAGATTTTTCTGTACTAGCAGTGTGTACTATTAGATGGTTAAAACATTAACTGGACCAACATCAAACCTGTACCTCCCTTTGTCTGTATGGACTGTTCCCTTTCAACCAGATGAATTTAAAATTTCAGTGACTGGAAGCAACTAGAAACATTAAACCAGAAACTATTAAATGGGAATTTGTGATGTATTCATGGCATTTGCTTTATGACTCAAATAGCTGTCTAACATACACTACTGCCTAAACTCACTTTTATTATAAAAAATTGGGGGAAAAAATAACTAAAAATATCACCATCATAGATTTGTACACCAGTTATTTTTTATATGTATCTGTAAAATTTTATTTTTTTTATATGTATTTGTAAAAGTGCTTCTAATTTATAAAATTGAACATGTCATTTCATAAATGAAAATTGTGTAAATATGTCAATGTATTAATAACACAAACTTGATTGTAATACCTTGTTATAAGAGTACTATCATTTCATATAAGCATAAGCAACTGAGAAGAACAGCTCTGGTGTCAGTACAGTGCCAGTGGTATTAGATCCAAGTGCCAGGTCCTGCACTTGGGTCACAACTCCCTGCAATGACCAGGTTTGGAGAAGAGTGATTGGAAAGCTGCCTAGCAGAAAAGGACCTGAGGGTGATGATTGACAGCCAGCTGAATTCAAGTCAAAAGTGTGTCCAGGTGGTCAAGAAGTTCAAGAGCATTCTGCCCTGTATCAGAAATAGTGTGGCAGGAAGGAGTAAGAAAGCAATTATACTGTGTTTTTACTTGCACTGGTATGGCAGAATCTCAAATGCGATGTTTGATTTTGGGCCCCTTACTACAAGAAAGACACTGAGGTGCTGGAGTGTGTCCAAAATAAGGTCAATAAAGCTTGTGAAAGGTCTAGAGGACAAGCCTTATGAGGAGTGCTGAGAGAACTGAGCTTGTTTAGCCTGGAGAAACAGAGGCTAAAGGGAGGCATTATTGCTCACTACAACTACCTGAAAGGAGGCTATAGCAAGTGGGATGACTACCAGCATCAAGAAAAACCTGCACACTGAAGTGATACTATTTTCAGACTGTGATCATTGATGTATTGGGCTTTTTTGTTAACAGCCATGTTCCAGGCTGAGTAACCTTAAGCTTTATGCTTCTGACACAGGTAAAAGTTTATACAATGTAAAACACCAATCAAACCTCCTCCCTCTCCCCCAGCTCTTCCCACCAAAAAGAAACAAGTGAACAAAACCAACAACAAACAACCCAACAAACAAACAAGCAACAGCAAAAACCTCACAAGCAAGCCCTGTTTTGACTCTATTCACGATGCAAAACTTCATAGATGTCACAAACCTTGTATACCTTCTCCAGAACCTTGTTTAAGTCAACAATATTATACCTACAAACATATTATGTCTATAGAGTATCTCTGAAGAACTTTAGCAGAGGTGCAGTTCAAGAAGAATAGCGCGCCATTTACCCTGACAGAAAACATGGGGGAAAGCCAATAAAGCAGACACAATTCTACTTTGAGTGTACCTAAATAGTTTGTCAAGGTGTCAGACTGTCAAATGTAACTTCAGGGTGCCCAGAAGGGTACTATTTTGCTTCTAAAGAACTAGAAGCAAGCAAAATTTTAGGAATTATCTTTCCATCAAAGGGTGGGTTTCTATTAGTATTATGATGATACGTTTGATTTGACAGTAAATAAAACATTACTGGGATTCTGCAATGTTATCATTTTTGTTTCTAAAACCTCTTCAAGCTCCCCATCTGATTTTGTCCACTCATGCTCCCCCATAGATATAACTTTAAACTACATACTTCTTACATACTCTGATGTGGTCTAGGGTAACATTCGGTGCAGCTCTGACAAAAATACCTTTCAAGCTGTTGAAAACTGTTGGTGCCTATCTACATCTTCCCTGATGAACAATGCAGGAGAATGGAGAATGGGGGGTTGAAATCTGTTTGCAGTGGTTTTTCTCTGCTTATCCTTGTCCCTCATCCCTTTTGCCTGCTCCAGCATGGGAGCATGTCTCTCATGGGAGACATTCCTTCAAGATCTGCTCCACCATGGTCTTAAGGGGATCTCTACTCATGTGCCTGAAGCACCTCTTACATCATCACCACTGCCCCTGGTGTTTGCAGGGCTGTTTCTTAGTTTTTTTCCCCCTCCCTCCTGTCTCTCAGACATAATTTAACCTTTCTTAAGTATGCTTTCCCCTAGTATTTCTCAGTCTTCCCACCCCCCATCAATCATTTTTGCCTTTTCATAAATACTCTCTCCCCAGGGTGCTGCCATCTAGAGTTTGGGGCTCAGGTGTGCCCTGTGGTGGGTTCATCTGAACCAGCTGTGTCTTGAACAGGGAAGGTGCAGTTTCACTTCACAGTGACCAACACTGTAGCCCTTCATACTACCAAAAACTGGGCACCTGTACCCACACATCTATGGAGCAAGAGAAGACTGAACATTTCTGTAAGACTTCTGCAAAGGAGTTTATTTGCCATGTCACTTAGATAATTTAAATATCCAAAATTTAAAAAATCATTCTAGGGAGTAGATCTTGGGTTGTCTATCCAAATTCCAAATGCTTTTACAGGGAGATCTCTTTTTTGCTTTAGAGATTATTGACCTAGTCTATCTTTTTTCCTGTGTTCCCACTATTTGCATGTAGACAGAGAATATAGAAAGACATGCATGCTGGCGGCTTCAAGACAGAGGTCAACATAATCACCGGGTTCAAGTATATCTTAAAACCGGAATTGGTCTGGATTGCATGCAAGCATTTTAGAAGCTTCATGTAGAAATACTCAATCCAAAGTAAAATAATCTGCATAATTCTGAAAATCATCTAACCTTGAACCTCTAGTTTGGTCAGACCCATTATTGCACATTCTCTAAGGCATGCATTTCACTGTCCACCTTCCCTGCAGCATTTGATGGTGAAGGTGAACTTCAGTATTTGAGAAGTTTTGCATATAGTAAAGTCTGTACCACGTAATGGTATTGCAAGCATTAAGTGCACTCACAGCTGTGGTTAAACAGTGTCTCTGCCATCACCAACCATTTTCATGTGACATTTATCTCACTATTCTGTTCTCAAAGCCCTGACTCATATGTAATTGCTTCTAAAGAATATCATAGCTTTCAGAATACCCTTGGGGATTTTCCTGTACAAGCTTGTGACATTTTCTTTTTATTCCAACTTTCCATGCCAGTAGACTGTTATGCTTGTGCCCTGCAGTGCAGCACAAAGCCCAGAGGTTTTCCAAAGAATGCTGTATAGTCACCCTGGAGGTTTGGGGCTGGGGGACTCTTGATCAGACTCCCACAACTGGTCTTCTATATGGATGGCAAATGATTTCAGTGGTTATTTATTGCTGAACCTCACAGAACACACGTATTTTCAGCTTTGTTCATATTAGAATAGAATTACCAAGGTTGGAAGAGACCTTGAAGATCATCGAGTCCAACCTGTAACCACAACCTCACAACTAGAACATGGCACCAAGTGCCACATCCAGTCCCCTCCTGAACGCCTCCAGGGATGGAGACTCCACCACCTCCCCGGGCAGCCCATTCCAATGACGAATCACTCTCTCGGTGAAGAACTTTCTCCTCACTTCCAGCCTAAACTTCCCCTGGTGCAGCTTGAGACTGTGTCCCCTTGTTCTGGTGCTGGTTGCTAGGGAGAAGAGGCCAACCCCTTCCTGGCTACAACCACCCTTCAGGTAGTTGTAGAGAGCAATGAGGTCGCCCCTGAGCCTCCTCTTCTCCAGGCTAAACAGCCCCAGCTCCCTCAGCCTCTCCTCATAGGGTTTGTGCTCAAGGCCTCTCACCAGCCTTGTTGCCCTTCTCTGGACACGTTCAAGTGTCTCAATGTCCTTCTTCAACTGAGGGGCCCAGAACTGGGCACAGTACTCAAGGTGCGGCCTAACCAAAGCAGAGTACAGGGGCACAATGACCTCCCTGCTCCTGCTGGCCATACTATTCCTAATGCAGGCCAGGATGCGGTTGGCCCTCTTGGCTGCCTGGCTTCCTTCATTCTCTTCAGAGTATGCTGCCCCTCTTAAGTTTACCACTCCCCTATTATGTTAGGAATTATTCAAGCCTTCTGAATGCCTTCTCAGGAATTAAAGTATTGAGACAAGGCAGAGCAGACAGAGTACTCCTCACATTCTGTCCATTAAAGAAGAGAATAAGAAATACCATAGTGATCCTTTATCAATCTACCAAAGTCACATATATGGAATAGAATAACTTGCTTGTCAGTTTAGGGTCACCTGATCTATCTGCTCCTCCCTGCAGGTGCAGCCTTTTGCTCTTCACCTCCAGTGAAGTACACAAGATTTATCAGTGACCTTGGTCTACACACCAATCCTTGGTGCCAGCTATAAACATTGAGTGTTATCACTATGGGAAGCAGACAGGGCATTTACTTAGGAGAGACTAATCTGAAAATTAAAGTCACTGAAAGAGAATCAGTTTTGTTCTAACTCAAACCAGGACAACATGCATATAGAGATATATATTTATGAGGGCTTCTTCAGCCTTTCAAGCAACGCATGATCACAGAACATTCTTATGTGTGACAAAATGATGGTACAGTGCTGGGCTATGGGAGAAGTTTGATGCACTTCTGGGATACTCAAGAATGTGAGACTTACTTTATCATCCACCTTTTGGGAATTCAGGGATATTGTAGAACAAAAGAAGGCAGATAAACTGGTTTTGGGTAAGCAGATTTCAAAATATGTTGCATTGCTTCTGCAACTGGTCTACAGCTGTATAGACCGCCACTATACATTGTGATTTCTTCTGTTATCAGGTTGTGTAATATTGCAGAGCAATATTTTAGAGACCTAAGAATGAATGGAAATCAACATTCAGATGCTCTTTTTTTTTTTTTTTAATAAAAGGAACATGTAAAACTTTACTTTGAAGAACTATTTAGTCATCATTTTTTTGTATTAGACATTTCTGCTGTTTTTTCACAATCCTCTTTCTATGATTTATCTTTTTTCTCTTACTTTGCCCTGTTGCGATTGAAATATAATTCAATAACATAACAATTCTAGCAGTGGTGATTTCTGATTGGTTAGGCCACACCTTGAGTACTGTGTCCAGTTCTGGGCCTCTCAGTTTAGGAAGGACATTGAGACACTTGAAAATGTCCAGAGAAGGGCAGCAAGGGTGGTGAGAGGCCTTGAGCACAAGCCCTATGAAGAGAGGCTGAGGGAGCTGGGGTTGTTTAGCCTGGAGAAGAGGAGGCTCAGGGGCGACCTCACTGCTCTCTACAACTACCTGAATGGTGGTTGTAGCCAGGAAGGGGTTGGTCTCTTCACTCTAGCAGCCAGCACCAGAACAAGGGGACACAGTCTCAAGCTGCACCAGGGGAAGTTTAGGCTGGAGGTGAGGAGAAAGTTCTTGACTGAGAGAGTCATTCATCATTGGAATGGGCTGCCTGTGGAGGTGGTGGAGTCACCGTCCCTGGAGGTGTTCAAGAGGGGACTGGACATGGCACTTGGTGCTATGGTCTAGTCATGAGGTCTGTGGTGACAGGTTGGACTCAATGATCTTTGAGGTCTCTTCCAACCTTGGTAATACTGTGATACTATGATACTGTAATATTTAATAAAGATATGTAAAATAAGAGGATTTATATGTTTACATGTTATTTCCTAAGGTAATAAGTCATTGCATATATCATGAAATCACAGTAAATTTTTTATAACTTCTCCAGCTATTCTGAACTGCGATGAGAAATTTGAAATAGTAATAAATTGGGGCAATGAACAAGCTTTCAGATCCCTAAGACATACAGATAATGATAAAATTTAATAAACCTTAAAAGGTTAACTTTTTTAGGTTTTGACTTTTAAGTGCAACCAACCCCCTGTAGGGTAATCTGGGAGCTTGTGTAAGATGCTTTTTACAATTCATGATCTGTTAGACGTCTCTGAATTCAAACTGGAAAAATGATTGAATGAGAAACCACATATAGGTAGCCAACAGGTGATCCATAGAGACATAGTCTTGCCTTCCTCTGCTTTAATTGAAGAGTCTCAAAGGCATTTTCAAGTCGGCATACAGTTATACAACCAGTTCTCCCTCTTAAGAACAGAATAAAAAGGTGTAATTTTTGGTCCTCAGCTCCAGTTCTGCCTGCGAGCTCGCATCCCTCGAGACATTCTTCTCTATTGTCTAGCTCAGCAAAGATTTTGTCTGGTACTTACTCCTTTTAACCAAAAAATAAATTATATCTTGTTCTATGCATTATAAGGCAGTTTAAGAATTAATCAAACTGAGGATTCAGCTTCACATAACTCTATAATGAAAAACTAAAAATGGTACAAGTCTTCTCCCTAACTGCTAGTATTTCCACAGGGTCTGAACACATGCGCAGCAATGTCCTGTTAGTCAGATTCTCTCTATTGACACTTTGTGCACCAGGACAAAATTTTGCAATTTTCTGTTTGAATTTTTTTTCAATCCTGACTTGATTTCTTCGTAATAAATAGACCAGGAATAACATTTAGCACAGTGTTCAGAACAGGAAAAATAAATACCTAATTGTACATAAACCTGGAAGAAAACACAGAGTCCAGAGATCAGACTGAATGTTATGTGCAATAGCCACATGGCAAGTGACCAAACCTGAAACAGTAAGAGAAATGTTTCGGTTGCCCGAGAGACAATTCAATGGTGCCAGATGAACTCTGATGACACTTCCTAATGCCAGGTGTCTGTCATGTGCATTTGAATGGTCAGAAACTGAATTTCTCTCTCTTAATTCTTTTCCAAGCAGTGAGTTGCTAATTGAACACTTTGTATCCTGTATTGTGACTCCCTGTGGAAGAAAATATTCTGCAAATGTGTGGGAAAAGATATGGATGGCAATTTTTGGAGTCTGTTTAAGTAATGTTCTGATGAATTAGATGAGAAGAAATGTTCTAGAGAGCATTATCACTATGACAGAAGTTTGAAATATATTTCAAAACCAGTAGTTACTGCAGCTGTGTCAGCAGTAACATCTCACATTGTTTGGATTCTGAAAGAGTATACTGCCATTTTGAAATATTTGCTATTACTGATCTGCCTACACAGTAAACCAGCAAGATGTAGTGGTTACTTGGAGATGCCTGTAGCTGATAACCCTTTAAACCAGGTTATCATGTTTGGTCTAACAGAGAGATTTACATCTCAAAGAAGTAAAGGAAAACTAACCAGCAAAAATACAGAAACCGGTGTTATCACCTGTCTATAATTAGGCACCTTCCAAAGCCATTTGAGCTTCATTGGCTCATCCTGCCTGTCTTCCAACTGCCACTGCCAGAGGAAATGATCTCACATATGTTTTGTGTTTTAACTGCCAGTCTCATATGGATAGTTCAGGTATTTTCCTAAATTGCCACTAAGTAACTATGTTTGGAAAACTAAATTTCCCTTAAGAAATATCAGACAATATTTTGCAGACACTGTGTTTATGTCTCCTGAACAATTTCAGAAATTCAGTTAATGATCACAGCTGACACAATATATAATTATGGTCTTATTTTTCGTAAATACAGCCTCAAGTAAGTTTTATGCAGAAAGACTTCTTGATACATGTGTCACAAGAAAGATCTATAGCAATTCAGCTAGAAAAAGAGAGTAAGAAACATTTCTGAATTAATCTTAATTCAGTTTGATTAAATTTTTATGGAAATTATTTTCATTTTTGTTACTTCAAATATGTCTAATAACTTTAGCAGCTGTGTAGCCTACTCTGGATTTTGTTCATTTCAACTTAAGTAGATGTGAATGACTTCAAAGTAGCTGGAGAACAGGAAGTCATTTCTAATCTAGTGGTAGAGCTTACAAATGCTAACAATATAAAAATCAATAATTACCTCTCTTGATTTTACAGAATAGCCAGATTGAGTTACAATAAAATATCTCAGGTGATGAACATCTGCCATAGTATGCACTAAGAGCAGAAGAGGTGTTTTCCAATACTGGTAATTAAATTGTGTATCTGCTATAAAGCAAGATAGGAGGAATACAGTTGATACATCTCTCCTATGAAGAAAGACTGAGAGAACTGGTTCTCTTTAGTCTTGAGAAGGCTGGGAGAGGATCTTATCAACCTCTATAAATATCTGAAGGATGGGTGTCAGGATGAAGGTCTCTTTTCATCAGTGTCCAGTCATAGGACAAGGAACAATGGGTACAAGTTGGAGCACAGGAGGTTTCACCTCAACATGAGGAGACAGTTGTTGAGTGAACTTTCAGCACCTCAGAGGAGTCGTCTTATGTCCTAAGTGACAAAGCCTCAAATATGCCCCGAACCAGACAATGGAGCTGAAGCCAGGAGGTCTGTTTTTTCAGGAGATTGCCCACGTTGCCCAGGCTTGTCTGAACACACCAGTAGTGTGTGTCTTTCGCCATGTTTGGAGAAAACTGAGTCTGTAGGTTTAAGGTTTCTCTCTCTTAATATTTGTTGTCACTGGCCATCATTGTCTTGGGAAATCTATAAATACTAGCCCAAAGAGTGAGTTCATTGCCTTACCTTCTCTCTCTGGGAGAGAAGCCATGAGCCTTATCCTGCAAGCTCAAAAAGCCAAGCCTCATTTGCCTTGCAATTTGGAATCTATGCTGTGCCTCAGTTTACCCAGGAAGATGTGAGTGCTTTTCACAGTGATGTGTCAAGAAAAAAAAAGCCCAGGAGCAGACAGGCATGTCTTGCCAAACTGAGGGACGAACCCTGGATGAGCCAAGACCCTGGGGCAGTTTTGTTTTATAGGAAGAAGCAACAAGAACTGATGCAAAGATTGCAGCTGAAGAACCTCTCCAGAATAGGAAAGCTACAAAGCTCATGAGCCCAGAGCTGTAGAGACTGATCCCCCTCAGTGCTCTGCAAACTCTGCAGCACCACCAGCACCAAGAAACATGTGTACCTGTAGCCTGTATCAGGTGAATGTGCCTTTGGCAGCATTCAGCACACCTCGGAACCTGCTGCATCCTCCGAACTGCCGAAGAGAGCTGCCTCCACACGCCCCAAGGAGGCACCACCCTGGAGACCAGCAGCAGCACTGCTGAGCCCCGCAAGCCTCAGCCACAATCACTTTTCTACAAAGCTTTCAGCTACAAAGCCCTTGGAGATCATAGAATCATAGAATCAGTAAGGTTGAAAAAGACCTCAAAGATCATCAAGTCCAACCTAACACCCAACACCCCATGACTAACTAAACCATAGTTTCAAGTCTACATCCAATCATTTTTTGAACACCTTCAGGGATGGTGACTCCACCACCTCCCTCGGCAGCCCATTCCAATGGCCAATCACTCTTTCTGTGAAGAATTTCTTCCTAACATCCAGCCTAAACCTCCCCTGGAACAGCTTGAGACTGTGTCCTCTTGTGCTGGTGCTGGTTGCCTGGGAGAAGAGACCAACCCCCACCTGGCTACAACCTCTTTTCAAGTAGTTGTAGGGATAGAAGGTATCCCCCGAGCCTCCTCTTCTCCAGGCTAAACAACCCCAGCTCCCTCAGCCTCACCTCACAGGGCTTGTGCTCAAGACCTCTCACCAGCCTTGTTACCCTTCTCTGGACATGTAAAAGTGTCTCAGTATCCTGCTTAAATTGTGGGGCCCAGAACTGGACACAGTACTCAAGGTGTGGCCTAACCAGTGCTGAGTACAGTGTCAGAATGTCTTCCCTGCTCCTGCTGGCCACACTATTTCTGATTCAGGCCAGGATGCCATTGGCCTTCTTGGCTGCCTGTGCACACTACTGGCTCATGTTCAGCCAGCTGTCAATCAGTACTCCCAGGTCCCTTTCTGCCTGGCCACTCTCCAGCCACTCTGACCGCAGTCTGTGGCACTGCACAGGGTTATTGTGGCCAAAGTGCAGCACCCAGCATTTGGTCTTGTTAAATGCCATCATACTGTACTCTGTCTATTTGTCCAGCCTATCAAGGTCCCTCTGTAGAGTCCTTCTACCCTCTAACAGATCAACACCTGCTCCCAACTTGGTGTTGGCTGCAAACATACTAATGGTGGACTCAATCCCCTCATCCAGATCATCAATAAAGATATTGAATAGGATCAGGCCCAACACTGATCCCTGGGGGACACCACTAGTGACTGGCTGCCAGCTGGATGTGGCACCATTCACCACCACTCTCTTGGCTTGGCCCTCTAGCAAATCCCTAATCCAGGGCAGAATGCTGCTGTCCAAGTCATGGGATGACAGCATGTCTGTACTGCAGCAACAAGCTTCAAAAGCCAAGAGAAAGTGAAATTGCACTCTTTCAGCTTTCACCTGTTTAATGACATTGTGGTTTTGTTTAAATTCACTTTTTTTGTTATAATCTGTGGAATATAAACATAGCAACTGAATATACTGGACCAAACAGCAATTTGTAGTGAGTACCCTAGCAAATCTGATTTTTATAAGCATTGTTAAATGGTCTCTTGCCCTGGATAATTCTAGAGTGTCACCCCCCTGCCCTGTTGGCAAAGCCAGCATGTTGCTGATGTTTGTTTTTTTCTTTACAGTGTAAATTACCATTAATTGTTTCTGTTGGTTTTGCTAATATAGTGCAAATTGTTGCATGTTCCTTCTGATGAGATATCTGTTCCACAATGGAATATTTCAAACCAGTATATAGGTTTTATTAGTATTTTCCATGTGAAAATTAATAAAGTTATTAATGTTTTTATTAAAAATTCCACCTGTTAAATATTAATAACCATAATCATAACATCTTACAATACTAGGTATTTCTGCAGTGTTTAGTGCTAACGGCCTTTCTGCTTTTTTTTTTTTGTTTTGTTTATTTTTTATTAAGAATCTAACACCTTTCAAGCTGTAGGTTACGCAGTTGGAATTTTGTGTTTTACATAGAATGGACACATATATTGACACGTAAATAAGTGAGTGAATTCCCTACATGCGATTTGTGAAACATCCACAAAGGTTCTTGTGGTGGTTTGAACCTTAACTGGGATTTAAGAGCTCAGATAGGGGGCAAGACTGAGGGTCCCTTCCCCACTCCCCCTCCTCTTTCCCAATAGAGCGGAAAAAAAGGGAAGGAGCAAATCCACCAAGAAATAATTCAGAGTCAGTTTGGAAGTAGAGAGGTAAAAATTTTCTTTCTTTAAAATAAATATATATATATATATATATGTGTGTGTGTGTATGAAAAATAATAATAGGAAAGGTTCACAAGGGTAAGGCAAAAGGATGGATGAAGAAAAAAATATATATACAAAAACAGTCCTTTGAAAAGGCATGGATGTAGCAGGGAGGAGAACCAGGCCTGACCATGTGGCAGAGAAGAAGGAAGCTATCAGCAGTCCTCTCATCCAGGCAAGGCAGAAGCAAAAGAGAGCAAACAGTTGCAGTACCTTCGTTTTTATAGGCTAGCTGCTCAGGGAGGGAGTGGAACAGACTAACTCAGTTTCCCAGGGGGAAAACCCCTCTAGGGAGGGCAAAGCCCTCGAAAGCCCTCTCCCCTGCTGCTTTCAGGACGGGCGTAACCCATCACAGTTCTGTAAGATTAGAGATCATTCTTTCTAGTTTTCATTAAAGTGCTACCTTGTTGAAGACGATTACTCTGCATGTACTTTGGTGCTATAGTTTAAATTTATTTTGTTACAAGTGCACACACTTTAGCCATCCAGTTACTATTCCACAATGTATAGAAGTAGAGTTTATCGATAACTCTTTTCTCTTGCTTGCAATTTCCCTTTTACATCCTTCTTCTGTATTAGTGGAAAGTAATTCAAAGGACAAAAGAATTTCCAGTCCCCAAAATGGATAATTAGGGATGTAAGAATCTTCTTTTCCTGCTTGCTGGGGTTGGAATGAAGATCTGTATTATGAAACGAAGTTTCTGTAATGAGCACAGGGCAGTTAGACACCTCAGAAATGGATGTCAAAACACATACTGGATGTTTTATTAATTTATCAATGTGGGACTTGATATTTAAAGCATGTACCTCAAACAGAAAGACTATGTGATTAAAGCTGTCATTAAGAAAGTGAAGGATCTAAATTTAGGATGTTCATCCAGAGGGATTCCAACTGGAATAGGCTATGTATGTCTAGGTACCAACCTCAAGAAGAAAATACTTGTATCTCATATCGGTGTTCACAGCATTTTCATGAGAGAAAATAACCAGCAAGAAAAAGCTTAGTCCTACCTCGTAGTAGCTAGAATACTTTGATGGGAATACATTAATCTAATGCAAATTATTGTCGAATAAACAGAAATTAAATCTGTTCAAGGACTGAAATATGGGATTCTTCTTTTCCATTCAAGTACACTGTTCATCAGTTTGCTCATTTTCTGGAGCTCAATAAGGATAAGTTGTGGTGGTTTTGAGCTTCTTGAAGTAAGATATTGCCAAGCCCCAAAAGGCCAAGGCTTCTACTGCTTCTTCTCATTCTGATAAAGTATTTTGTCCACAGGTTACAGAATCAAACCAGGAAGTAGCTATAGTCACTTAAAATGAGTGAGAGAAGTAGGTGCCCTCTTACGTGTTTAATGTCACTGTATTAAGATTACATCTGGTAGGAACATCATGAATGATGGGAAAATTTCCTTTCAAATCAGTTTCTTATTATTACGGACTTGGGATTTGGGGATTTATTCATGCGTGTATGTATTTATTTATTTCCATTTTTCAGTGTCTTCCTGAAGTTTATTATTATATTAAAAAATATCACTTTAGGGAAAAAGAGCTACTTTTTCAAAGTCTGTCACAAAAAAAAGCAAAAAACCCCACAAATGACCACATCAAAACACAAAAGTTAGTTAGCCATTAAAGTAACTAAAGTTCCTTTAGAAAGACTTTAATAAGGAAGGCTACAAACAAGTTGTGGCAGAGGATGACCTCATTGCTCTCTACAGCTACCTGAAGGGTGGTTGTAGCCAGGAAGGGGTTAGTCTCTTCTCTCTAGCAACCAGCACCAGAACAAGGGGACACAGTCTCAAGCTGCGCCAGGGGAAGTTTAGGCTCAAGGTGAGGAGAAAGTTCTTCACCAAGAGAGTCATTCGTCATTGAAATGGGCTACCCGGGGAGGTGGTTGAGTCACCGTCCCTGGAGATGTTTAAGAGGGGTTTGGACGTGGCACTTGGTGCCATGGTCTAGTCATGGGGTCTGTGGTGATAGGTTGGACTCAATGATCTTCGAGGTCTCTTCCAACCTTTGTGATACTGTGATACTGTGAGGTTTATTACAGACTGAATGAAAAGCAAAGAGACACCAAGTAATTTAAGGAAAAGTAGTCTTTATTTAGCAATGCTTTTCTTGCTTCCTGAGTGGAAAGGCTGGATGCTTTTCCCTTGAGAACAGGCTGTGTGCACAAGTATACATTTTAGGAGCACTACACATCAAGACAAATATCTGCAAGAATTCTTTGTCACCAACTGGAAAATCTTTCCTCTAGAATCTATTGTCATGGTCTTTACTGTGGTGATGCTGGTTGCCTTATCTTCAATGCAGGAAATATAATTTGCTTTGCTTGCACATGTTATAAATCAGACCTTAGCATGGCCTACTGAACAAATCTTAAGATTCATAGTCATTGGAAATGTATTGGAAAATATCCTTTGGTCAGGAAGAAAATTTGGATTCCATACAGCATTTACTTGTTTGAGAGCTGAAAGCTTCAGCCTCTGGGTGTGTGTCATGAGAACATTCTCCACTGTGTCAAGTCTTGCATTATTGAATTTTTGTGCTCCCCAGAGTCAGTACTGGGCCCAGTTTTATTCAACATCTTTATCAGTGACCAAGAGGAAAGGACAAGATGAGGGACAAATGCTGATAGTATAAAACTGAGAGAAGTGCTTAACACACCAGAAGGCTGGTCTGCCATTCAGCAAGACCTGGACAGGCTGCAGAGTTGTGTGGAGGGTAATCTCATTAAGTTCTACAAGGGCAAATATAGAGTCCTGCACTTGAGAATTGTCATGGTCCATGCAGAAGACTTGTGATGGCTCACTGCTGTGATCTCAAAGTTCAAAAACTCAGGTGACCATGCCAGTGGGTCCACTTCAACCAACAGCAATACTTTATTGTTTGCCCATATGATGGCAGTCAATAGGCAGGGAAAAGTGAGAGGAGAAAGGGCAAAGGTAAAATAGAGTAAAGTAAAGAGAGAAAAGAGAGAGAGCCTTATAGCTAATACCAATGTGAGGGTGCAAAGTAATTTCTCTAATTCGGGGTCCAGTCCTGCTGGTCCTTTGGATACTTTCTTGATCCTGGTGGGGAAAGCTTTCTAAGTCTTGTTGCTAGGGAGACATCTTTTTTAATCAATTTCACACCTGCCAATCTCCAAACTACACCTCTCTCCCCTCCTCGTGCCCCCAGTGAGTAAAGCTTCCACACATGTCCAAGGAGGAGTGACTGAGGTGTGGTCTGGGTCCAGGGAGGTGTGCCTGAGGCATGGTCTGCCTTGGAGGTGGGTAGTTTTAGGTCAGGAGTTGTGTTTTTGCAGTGTAATGACATTACAATGAGCAAAGTTCATCTACGGTTCATGGTTTCCTTAGCGACACCACGGCATCAATCCCTTTTGGCAGCAGTTAGGATTCTTGGTTCCTGAGTAACAATGGTGGACAGCAGAATCATCCATCATACTTGACAGGTACAGATGGTTGGTACCAGGCAGGCCACTTCCCACAGGACCTGCACCTGTATATCCATGGAGACTGTTCCATTGTGCAGGCTCAGTAACTTAATCAGTTACGGAGCAGGCCGCTGCAAACTTACACTAAGATTCTAGCCTGAAATTAGTCCAAGTTGTGGGGTAAGGGCTCTCAATTCCTGATGACAATGATGAGACAGATAATGCTCTTCAGTCGGCTCCTTACAGGAATTAACAAGCTTGTGTATCAGTACAGAGAAGAGGAGGCTCAGGGGTGACCTCATTGCTCTCTACAACTACCTGAAAGGTGGTTGTAGCCAGGAAGGGGTTGGCCTCTTCTCCCTAGCAACCAGCACCAGAACAAGGGGACACAGTCTCAAGCTGCAGCAGGGGAAGTTTAGGCTCAAGGTGAGGAGAAAGTTCTTCACCGAGGGAGTCATTCATCATTGAAATGGGCTGCCCGGGGAGGTGGTTGAGTCGCTGTCCCTGGAGGCGTTCAAGAGGGGACTGGATGTGGCACTTGGTGCCATGGTCTAGTTGTGAGGTTTGTGGTTACAGGTTGGACTCAATGATCTTCGAGGTCTCTTCCAACCTTGGTAATACTGTGATACTGTGATACTGTGATATTAGGGGTTGACCTGCTGGAAAGCAGCTCCAAGGAGAAGGGTCTGGGAGTTCTTGCGAGCAGGTTACAATGAGCCATCAATGGGCTCTTGTGGTCAAGGATGTCAACAGAACTCTGGGGTGCATTAAGAAGAGTATAGATAGCAGGTCAAGTGAGTTTCTCCTTCCCTTCTACTTTGCCCTGTGAAGCTACATGTGCAGTACTATGTCCGCTTTTGGGCTCTCCAGCTCAAGAAACAGGGAACTACTAAAGAGAGTCCAAAAGAGGGCTACAGAGATGATTAAGGGACTGGAATATCTCTCCTAGGAGTAAATGCAGAGAAACCCGGGGCTGTTTAGCTTGGAGAAGACTGAGAAGGGATCTTATCAATGCTTATAAACATCTAAAAGGTAAATAACAAGAGGATAAGGCCAATCTCTTTTCAATGGTGTCTAGTGACAGGACAAGGGGCAATTGGCACAAAGTGGAATACAGGAAGTTCCCTCTGATCATAAGGAAAAACTTCTTTGCTCTGAGGGTGATGGAGCCCTGGAACAGACTGCCTAGAGAGGTTGTGAAGTCCCCTTCTATGGAGACTTTCAAAACCCACCTGGATGTGGTAACTTGGCAAAGTTGCTTTTAACAGGGCAGTTGAAGTAGATGGTCTCCAGAGGTCCCTCCTAACTCCTACCATTCTGTCATTCTGTGATTCTGTGAATCATGATTGTTTTGCCCTACATAAGTTGACATTTGCAGCCCAGATTTCTTCCAGAAGCTCTTCCATGCATCTATGATTCTGATTACTGAAGGAGTCATAGAAACATTGAATTGGAAAACACCTAGAATCATAAAATCATTGTTAGGGTTGGAAGGGAGCTCAAGGATCATTTAGTTCTAAGGCCCCTTCCAAGGGCAGGGACATCTCACACTAGATCAGGTTCCTCAGAGCCACATCCAGCCTGGCCTTGAAAACCTCCAGGGATGGGGCTTCAACCACCTCCCTGAGCAACCTGTTTCAGTGTCTCACCACCCTCATGGTGAAGAATTTCTTCCTAACATCCAATCTGAACCTACCCTGGGGCTACTCCAGTCTCTCACAACATTCTACAACCTGTTCTAGAGAAGGCAAGTGCTTCTATCTTGGGTTGTTATTTTTTTAGAAGAATTATCCTTCACAGTCACTGGATAGGCATAGTAGACAGACAGTTACTTGAATAGACATTTGATTTTGGATGCTGGCATGGTCTGATTTAAATTGGATTTTACTTCCATAGGTATTTGAGGCAAATTAAAAGCTAGCAACTTAATCTACCTGAAAATTAGGATAATGTTTAAAAGATAAGTATAATCATCCATTAGATAAAAAGGTCTTTAAAACTCCCTACCCTTTTTAGTAGAGGAAATAAGTAAAGTAATCCCTTTTATTAAAATAATCAAACAAACAAAAACCAAACAAGCAAGAAAACTCCCAAAACGACAACACAAATAAAAATTAAGCAACAACAAAGGCCCCAAATAACAAACAAACAGAACAAACAAGAGCTGAAAGCCCAACACAAGCAAAATCAACATAAAGAAGTGCTTGGCATTTTTAGCAAATACATACAAATCTGAAGTTAAGGGAAATAAAAATCTCAGACCAAATGCATAATCTTTTCTCATAGACTAGTTTTCAAATTAACTTTCTCTTTCATGTGAATAATATAGCTGGGAAAGGTGCTAACTAGAACACATAATGGAAACATGTTTCTACCTACAAATAGTTAGTTCTAGTACTGCTGGAATTTAAGGGTGAGTTTTAGTAAGATAATAGAAAAAATAGCAATAAAGATTTGAAGTACATTATCAAGGTAATTAAATTTTCCAACTGAATAATTGAGCATGGGTTCACTGTTAATGCTCTTAAGCATGAAATGGTGTTTTAGCAAGACTAGTGATCCAGCCTTAAGTTCCTTTCTAAACAGCTGATCTGTGCAGACAGTCATATACTGGTAAGGTGATATTGCTGAGCATCTCCCCTATGAGGACAGGCTGAAAGAGTTGGGGTTGTTCAGTCTGGAGACAAGAAGGCTCTGAGGAGACCTTATTGTATCCTTCCAGTATCTGAAGGTGGGCTACAAGAAAGCTTTTTAGACTTTTTAGGGTGTTGGGTAGTGATAGGACTAGGGGGAATGCATCCAAGCTACAGGAGAGTAGATTTAGATGTTAGGAAGAAGTTCTTCACTATTATGGTGGTGAGACACTGGAACAGGTTTCCCAGAGAGGTGGTGGAAGCCCTATCCCTGGATGCATTTAAGGCCAAGCTGCATGCGGCTCTGAGCAACCTGATCTAGTGGAAGCTGTCCCTGCCCATGGCAGGGGAGTTGGAACTAGATGATTTTTGAGGTCCTTTCCAATCCTGACAATTCTGTGATTCTGCTTGTATTTACTTGGCTAAGGTCACACAAGAGAACTAGCTGATGAAAACTGATAAATCCATGGAACTGACCATTATGCAGTGTGGATATTCAGGGGCATCATCTTGCTCCTAGTCTCCTTTGTTTTTCTACACAGACTTTGTTTTGTAAGATCATTTGTATGAAAAACTGTCTACCATTTCACTTTTTATTGCAATCATATACCACCATCATCATTCAGCTTGAATACCACAGTACTACAAATGCCCAGGACTGTTATTTACCCTTCAGTAAATAACAGTGAAACCAAGTGAAACCACTTTTTTTTCCCCCTCCTGAGGAAGAAATTAGCAAGAACTGGTGAGAAAAACAATTAATTGAAAAATTATCTTTACAATTCAAGTAAGAAAAGTCTGTAGAATGAAGCCCTATATCAGCTTTAAATTTGGGCTAGTCACTGTGACATCTGAGGAAAGATTTTATTCTGTGGTGAAGCACTGGAAAAATGTGTACAAGTATGACTTCCCTGGAGGTAACTGACTGAAACAATGGTATAATTTCTTTCATTTGCCTGACAAAGAAACATTAGTTGGCAGTGGTCTTTTGTTTTTTGTTGAAGACATTTTTCTTTCCAGACACAATAGATGAGCACAGACTGTATATGGATTACTCAATCATCAAAACCTTTCTGCTTGAGCTTCTAAACCAGGATTTATTAGGAATGGAAGAGTAATAGAAATATTTCAGTTGCATAATACTATGATATTTTGAGAATTTTTGTTTTGTTATGTACTATATCTCAAATACTGAATTATTTCCTAGATAGAAGACTTGGACTTTAACAAAAAAGAACACTGCACAACCACTGCTTGAAATGTTAGGAAGATATGAGACATTTTAAATTTATCAGTGGTCTGTTAACTGGGCCTTCTTCACTTTTAATATACATTATAGTTCTGTCTTGTACCTGATCCACGAAGTTTAGTTGGTCATAACTTCTTAATTTATGAGTCATTGTGCTTATTTTGCAAGATTAATTTCAATTTAGTCAAACAATTCGATGTGCAACTTTTTATCTTTTAAAAGTCTTGTAGTTCAATTATTCATGCTTAATCAGTTCTTACACATCAGCACAAAGTTATCACTGGCAAAATGCAAATAAATTAACTTCTTGACAAAGGATAACTGGAAGTAAAATAACTTTAATAATTGAAATCATTAGCTCCAGAGCTTTATCAATATGCTTCATTATTCCTTTTAACAGTCTGTGTTAGGATCCAGACTGTCCAATTTAATTACTTAAGATGCATTTGTTTTCTATCCTCCCATTGAAAGACGTATACAAATAAAATATTTCATTTAAGTGGACAGAGTACCACATGATATGTCAGACAATGTTTACAATGTTTTGCTCAACACTTTTGCTGATCACTACTTCTAAATTATTAAAATCTATGGGAAAAGAAGAAAGAAATGTTGTTTACTTGCTATTTTCCCATCATTGCACATCTGTAGGAAAAGGGCTGTTTTTGGGTAGCTTTGGAAGGCTATGTTTAGGCTTTGACTCGGAAAAGAATGTAAACATCTTGTAACTGAAGGAGAAGAAATTGGGCAGAATTTGGTTGGATGTGTTAAAATATTGTTTTGTTATTTTATCCTACTGTATGCCTTAATTACACACATGCCAGCAGAAAATAACCAATTAAGATGTGACACATGTGCCTTCTGATAGACTATATAATTTTGATGTATAATGTAATATAGGTCTTCGCCTGCCTGTCTTGTCCTGGAAATTGTGCTCAGGGTGGTCGAACACCTATACAAGAACAAATGCTGATTGCAACAATAACACTATATTACAACACACATCTGTATTACCAATAATGAAAAGAAAGAGTGTCATAGAAGTATATAGACATCCAAACCATGAGACAGAATGAAATGGCATATCTTGACCTGTGGAACCTCTGAAAAATAGCAATATGAGGAATAACATGCTGCACAGATAATGAGGCAGGAGTAATGCATACGCAGAGCGCTAGCTCTGACCCATAGCACCATTAACAGGGCAACATAAGACAGCAGAAAACTGTAGATAATAACAAAAAGTAGTAGCTTAGCAGAACTGCTGTACAAGGCAGAAATTACTAGGATAATCAAATCATAAACACCAAATGAGGTTATAAAATCTGTTAAACCATGGCTAGTAGGAAAATTGTAAACAGAAGTGAGCCGATCATTTGAAAGGGAGTGGGGCTAGTAAAGGACAGTAAATTAAGAAAGGAAAAGGGAAATACAGGGTGAAGTGAATTAATGATTGGGACTGTTCAGGTTATCTGTGGAGCAAATCTGTTTCAAATTATATCAGACTGCAGCTAGAGAATAAACCTGTTTTGGGTTTTGGGTTTTTTTTTCCCTCCACCAAAACTTTTGCCTCATTGTCTTGTGTAGCTAGAAATGTGTGCTAGGCTGAGTGCTTTCCCTAATACTGCAGGGTCATGTAAACATCGTAAGTGTTAATAACAGCAGTCAAGTCATATGAATTTCAAGAATCATATAATAGATAAAAGTTTCTCACAGACTACTGCTCAAATTTATCACAATTTTATCTGGAAAATAGGCAAACAAGCAAGCAAGCAAACAAAACCCCAAACAAACAAACAAAGAAAAAAACAAAAACCCCAAAACCAAATTAATTCTGTAATGCAGTTCTGTTGAACAGCTACAAAACAAATGTCCTGAAGGGACAAACCCCAAAATATGCCCTAAGCCAGACAATGGGTTAAGTATCTGTGAATGTGCAAACCTGGGCTCCAGATAGTCCAGGTAAATATGTAGCATGTGTAATTTACCTAGTAACACACCTGTGAACTGTGTGTGCCCTGGCCACGTTTTGATATGCCCCATCCTATAGGTTCAGCTATCAGGTTTCTTTGGTACCAAAGGGCATTAGTTTTCTTTGGACAGTATTTAAACCAACTGAGATGGTGGGCAACTTGCCTAGTTGCCAGAAAGCAACAAGAGCCACATGCCACCAGAGTAGCAGCTGAAGAGCTTGCCCTAGCAGGCAAACTACACCTGGGCCTTGCACCCGGACCAACACAACCAACAGTCCAAGAGCCCTGAGCCAGAGGCAGGAAAGGGAAAAGCCCCAAGAGAACTGAATCCTAGAAGAGCTGTGGAAAGGCTACAGCACAGTGGCAGAGCGTACAAGAAAGAGAAGTCCCTTAGTCCTCTCTGAGCCAAGAGCTGCTTGAATTATAGTTACAGCATCTGGGAAGACACCAGACAAAGGAGCAAGCCATGAGTGCCTGGCTAATTTGCTACAGAATCCCCCTTGTGGGAAAACGCAGATCATGGCACCAGAATTTCCAAGTTAAATCTCTGTATTGGAAATTCTCAGATTTGTACTTAACTCATTTAACTGTTGTGACCGGTAGCTCACAAGCTACTGAGGAACAGCAACACAACCATCAAGCAGATCTAGCTGCAAGAGTTTCTCCAGTAGACATGGACTCTGATCTTGATCTCGACTGGAAACACCGAGGTGAGATATTCTTAGCTCGGTGGGCTCACGATTCGTCAGGACATCAAGGCAGAGATGCAACCTACCAGTGGGCTCGTGACAGATCCGTAGACATTTCCATGGATGCTATCACACAAGTCATCCATGACTGTGACATTTGTGCTGCTATTAAGCAGGCAAAATGACTTAAGCCCTTATGGTATGGTGACAGATGGTCCAAGTACAAGTATGGTGAAGCTTGGCAAGTTGACTACATCACTCTACCACGTTCTCGTTCTGGTAAGCAGTATGTGCTTACTATGGTAGAGGCAAACACTGGATGGTTGGAAACTTATCCAGTACCACATGCAACTGCATGCAACACCATTCTCGGTCTGGAGAGACAAATCCTGTGGAGACACGGAACTCCAGAGAGGATTGAGTCAGACAACGGAACTCATTTCAAAAACAACCTTGTAAAGAGTTGGGCCAAAGAGCACGGCATCGAGTGGATATTCCACATCCCCTACTATGCACCAGCTGCAGGGAAGATTGAACGCTACAACGGTTTGTTGAAGACCACTCTTAAAGCCATGGGGGGTGGATCTTTGAAAAACTGGGAAAACCATTTAGCACAAGCAACCTGGCTGGTAAATAGTAGAGGTTCAGTGAACCGAGCTGGACCTGCACACTCAGATCTGCTACAGAAAGTAGAAGGTGATAGAGTTCCTGTTGTTAGAGAAAAGAATCTGTTAGGTAAGACTGTTTGGGTATTTTCTCCCTCAGGAGAGGCTAAACCTGTCCGAGGGGTGGTTTGAGCTGAAGGTCCGGGTCACACTTATTGGGTAATGCAAGAGAATGGTGAATTTCAGTGTATTCCACAAAGAAATTTAACTTTAGCTGAAAGAGTTTAATTTCAGAGTGTTATACAAATACATCGCGCCCAAAGGAAGAATCCCTGAGGAATCCACGGTGCACGAACCCTGAGAGCCCTGAGAGCCCTGAGTCGACTGAGAGTCCCTGTTTCCCTGTTTCCCTGTTTTCCCTTTTCTTCGCTTCGTCTGTGAAGAGACAAACTGTTTTCCAATTTTCTTGTTTCTTGGACTTCTGAATCATCTATGCCTGAGGATAGCCGGAATGGACTATGAACTTTACTTACAAACTGTAGATATTGTTTTAGATTGGATGGACAGTACGAACAGCCAATGAAATTGTTTAGCAGGGGTGGATTGTGACCGGTTTAGGCTGTGCCTTTAAGAGAAGGACACTTTCTGAACACTCTGGCCGAATGTTTTGGTATATGAATGAAAACAACGATATGCTAATCCAATTTCATTGGTGGAACCTGGCTGTAGGTTTTTGTTTAGTCTTTCAGTCGGGGGGGCAGTCAGTCGTCGTCTTCTTCTTCCCCCTGTACTGTGAGCTGGCTCATTTCTCTCTATGATTCTTGCTAACCAGATAAGAGAAAACTAACTTTTTGCATTCGCTTTGAGCTTTAACAAAGTTTTCCCCTTTAATTACCTTCCTTTCTCTCTCTCTCTAACCCTTTTGGGAAAAAGGGGAGGTAAGGAGGGAGAAGGAAGGGAAAGGCCGAACCCCCCTGGCCGCAGGGGGGGGTTGGGGAAAGGTTTCCTGTATTGCATACATTCCTGTATACTTCTGTATATATTGTAAATATTGTATATTTTTGTACATATTCATTGCATTCCATATCTGCTTGTAAAATATAGCTTTCATCTGCTTCTCCGGCTGAGTTAGCTGTGGAGTTCTTTTGTGCGTGGGGGGGGAACCTTCCTACTCCACCACAACTGTCTTCATATGTGCAATGTATTACTCACAACTGAATAACAGAACCTGTAAATATACTTTGCAAATAAGTTATGGCAATGTTTGAAGATACCACCACACAAAGATATTAAATATAAAATATATAAATATTTTCTATTACAGCAACATTAAAAAAATCCTGAGAAGAGTGGTGTGAAAAATGTGAAAGAAGCCCTACCAAAGGTCTATTCCCATGTACTCAAGAATTTCATTTCAGCTCTAGATCTTAGCCTTGGTTCCCACCCAAGCTACATTACAAGTACTTCTGTGCCTGACCACTTAACTCATTGATCACTGCTCTGATCTACCAACTTGTTTTTCCCAGCTTGACCTCAGATCCTCCTCATCATTTCATATTTCTCTGTTGATCTAGGTGCCTGAATATGGCTATTCTTCCATCAGGCAGATAAGTAACTATTTAAATTATTCTGAAGCTCTGTAGACAAATCCTGCCAAGGTTTCGGCAGGCAATGAGGACAGAAAATTCTCTTCAAGTTAATGAAGTGGTAATTAATACAGAAAAAAACCTAGAAGCACTTGCAAAATAGAAAACTAAGGCTTCAAGAGATTGTTTAGAATGTTCCATGAACTCCAAAGCAGTGGCCACTACACAATTCATAAACTGCTCTAATTTTACTGAGTTTGGCATTTGTTTTATTTCAGATCTAAATAAGCATTTTCATTTTGAACACTTGCCTGGTTTTTTATTGCAGCTGAATGACAGAAATTGCTTCTCCCTGCTAACAATATTACTTGAGTAATTACTGGCATATATTTATGCAATATCTTTGCAAATTTATCCTGTACAGATAATCTGTAACTTCTCTAAGAAGTAGCCTGACATAACTGACATGGAAGACAATATAATCTACACAATGTTCAACTGTGTATCTTCCATGCTGCCTGAAAACAACTCCATCCAGCAAGCATCACTGGAGTGTACTAGTGTGATGTTTTTTCTTCCTTTTTCTCCATCACAGTAAATAAGATCACAGCTTATAAAACTATATTAGAAATCACTTCCTCATGGGATATCTGCAACACAGGTGCCATAGACATCAATAAAAGTGTATTTTCTTGATTGTTTTTTGTATACTTTACTCAGTGTTTCAAACTTATGAATCACAGAGCTCATAAAGAGAAATCTGCTCATGTATGAATGTAATGGCAGGTTGATCCAACAGCATTTTTGAAAATGCATTTGCCATTACTAGTTTACAAATCAAGATAGTCTGACAACAAGAAGAGCATTTATTTATAGCAGACTTACTATATTACCGCAAGCTGTGGAAGATGATTATCTTCAGCACACAAGAATTGATTTTTCTGAAACATTTAAGCCATTGCTCATAGAATAGAAATTGTCCTTACCACAGCTGCTTTAGAGATCAAGAGCATCAACAGAAACAGCATTTGAATTCAACATGAACTGAACATGTTTTGACCAAGGGGAAATAAGTAGTTTTTAAAATCTAATTAGTAATAAAATCTATTAAATTATTGTTGATTTATTTTTGTATAGAGTCACAAAACTGCATCAAAACTCAGAAGTTTTTAAATAGGAGAAATGGAAATGTCAAAAGGGATTTTATGTTTTCTGTCAACCTGACTCAGACATTCAGAACTTCAAAGATCTTTCAGGATCTCTCAAGAAAAAACCTTCCTTTCTGTTTGAAGAATTAACCAGAGATCTACAGAGAGAAGTCAAAGTGGAGAAACTGCTAATGTCAGTGACATGAGCTCTACCACTAGCCACATAACTTCAAGCACACACAGATTTTCATTCAGTGTCAGTGTGACTTGTTCTCACCCAGAGAGCAACTGCCCAAGCAGCAGCTGAGGGCTTGCTTACCACAAAGAGACGAAAGCCAAATGTACCTGAGTAGCAGCGGAAGAACCTGCTCTAGCATACCAACAACTGCACCCAGGCCTTGCACCTGGACCAAGGCAGAAAGGGGAAACACTCCAAGGGAATTGAATCCCAGAAGAGGCTACAGCACAGTGACTGGTCACAACAAGAGAGAGGCCCCTTAGCCCTCTCTGAGCCAAGGACTGCTCAAATTATAGCCACAGCATCTGAGGAGATACCAGACAGAGGAGTCAGTTATGAGCACTCAGCCAATCTGCTACAGAATCCCATTTGTGGGAACACCACAGGTCACAGCACCTGTATTTCAAATTTGAATTGCTGT
Source organism: Picus viridis (assembly GCA_033816785.1). NCBI lineage: Eukaryota > Metazoa > Chordata > Aves > Piciformes > Picidae > Picus > Picus viridis. The sequence continues at coordinate 64,685,909 of CM066566.1, forward strand.
ATTGCAAATGTTAGATCTGTGCTTGAATCATTTAGCTGTGTTTGTATATGCAGTGTAAAACCCATAAACGAATAATTGAACTCATGTATACATTTTGTAAATAAGTTACAGTGGTGTTTGAAGATACCACCATCAGGAAATATTGATTATAAAATATATCAAAATATACATTTTTATTACAAACATCTCACCTCTGTCTCCAGTTCACACTTTCAGGAGAGACTTTACACCTTGCAAACATTTTTTTACAAATATGGTAAATACAACAGCAACAATCAGCCAGAAAACAAAAGGAAAGGGATCAGTTCAAAGATCAAAGTGCCCTGCTTTAGATAAGGCAAAGAAGTACATGCGAAATTCAGAAAACTTTCAGTTATTTAGGAGTTTTCTTTCTACCAAAGGTATTAGTTAGTAATGGTAAGTACATACTCCCAATAAAAACCAAACTAGAACAAACCACAAAACCAGACAAACAAACAAAACAACAAAAAAAATTCCACAAAAAAACCCACACAAACCAACCAAACAACCAAACAACCAAACACCCCCCAAAAAAAAACCAACCACCACAAAAAAAAACAAAACAAAAAAAACAAACTATCCAAAACCAAACCACAAAACTCTTCATAAATAAGTCTACAAAAAAAGCTTAAAGGAAGGGAATTTAATTCTTCGTATTTGTCATAACTAGAATCTTCCCCATTTTCATGCGCTGCCATAAGAAGGAGTCAGCAAGACAAAGAGGAAAATCTCCTACAGATAATACACTGCATCCTAACCAGAAACAACAGAGGAAGTCCACACACAGTTCTACTGGGGACAGGCTACAAAGTCTTCTTTCAGAATATGCATTCTAAAGACTGAACTGAAGAAGGTTGTTTCCAGAGGCAGAGTTTGGAAATGAAAAAATACCTGAGAACTTACAGGAATGCAAAGACTCAGCACAGAAAACTTACTGCATGCTAATGTTTAAAGACAAACACTTAAAAGATGAAATTTTCCCATTTGTGTGTTCTGCTGTCAGGAATGCACAGCTTCCAAAGTAGCAGTATAAAACTTCTTTTCAAAGTTTTGCCAGGGCTTCTTCTCAGTTCATTGATAGACGTTGACTTTCCTTTTTCTTTGGTAACTAGAATCTTGCAAAGCTTTACTTGCTACTCATAAGTATGCAATGAATACAATATTACATATCTAGCCTTCTAAAATAACCAGGAATTTATACCCAACTACTGTAACATCTCTTCTAACAATACAGTCTTCAGGTATTCACCTGAATGCTTTTATGAACGACTTAAATTTTAATTATTTATTTATTTATTTTTCAGCTATGTATTTTTATATTACTGAGTGGTGCTCAGGGGTCTAGCTTTGCATCTTCACCATAATTTCCTAATTTCTTATTACTTAATGTTTATGAAAACATCAAGTGAAATGATCTCAAAATTCTCAATCTGTCATCTTAAAATAAACTAAATTCACCAGTGGTTGAGGTGTTTTGGGAATAACATTCTCGTATATTCCAAACTTTAATGTATTTAATTTTATGCTTTACCACTGACAATTTCATATTTGTTCTTAAAGATGTCGTAATTAGACGTAAGTTAAAAGGGCTGGGTAAACTAGGGAGATTCTCAGTATGTAGTAAATGATTTATAATGCTGTCATTGTTAATCAGGTGGCACAAATTGTTTGCTAGGTGTTTTTTGAATGTAAGTGTTCAGAGAAGTGAAACTGAAAACAGCTTGAAAATTCTGTAAAACTTTCTATTTATGATGTCTGCATTTTGACTAACATTTTAATATGCTAGTATTCACAGAATCACAGAATGTTAGAGGTTGGAAGGGACCTCAAGAGATCATCAAGTCCAACGCCCATGCCAAAAGGAGGATTGCCCAGGGTAATCTGCACAGGAATGCATCCAGGTGGGTTTTGAAAGCCTCCAGATAAGGAGATTCCACAACCTCTCTGGGCAGCCTGTTCCAGTGCTCTGTCACCCTCACTGTAAAGAAGTTTCTCCTCATGTTGAGGTGAAACCTTTTGTGTTCACGGTTGTATCGACTGTTGTTTGTCTATTACTGTGCACTACCATAAAGAGATTGGTCCCATCCACTTCTCACCCACTCCTCAGCTATTTATACACACTGATCAGTTCCCCTTTCAGACTTCTCAAGAGTAAATAACTCCAGGTCTCTCAGTCTCTCTTCATAGGTGAGATGTTCAAATCCCCTTATCATCCTTGTGGCTCTCTGTTGAATTCTCTCTAGCAGATCCCTGCCTCTCTTGAATTGTGAAGCCTAAAACTGGACACAGTGTTTCAGGTATGGTCTCACCAAGGCAGAGTATAGAGATAGAAGAACCTTCCTAGACCTGCTGGACACATTTTTCTTGATGCACCCTGGGATACCATTAGGCCGTCTTGGCCACAAGGACACATTTTCTTCCTGCCAAGAACTTGCATTCCACTAGGACTTCAAGGTCCTTTTCTGTGGAGCTGCTTTCCAGCAGGGCAACCCCTAACTTGTACTGGTGCCTGCTGTTATTCCCACCCAGGTCCAGGACACTGCACTTGTCCATATTGAACTTCCTGAGGTTTACCCGCACCCAGCTCTCCAGCCTGCCCAGGTCTCTTTGAATGGCTGCACAGTCTGGAGGGTTGTCAGCTAACCCCCCAGTTTTGAATCATCGGTGAACTTGCTGAAGGTACACTCAGTTCCCTCTTCCAGGATGTTGATAAAGATATTGAACAAAACTGGGCCCATATTGATCCCTGGGGAACACCACTGGCCACAGGCCTCGAAGTTGACACTGTGCCAATGATGACAACCCTCTGAACTCTACTGTTGAGCCGGTTTTCAATCCAACTCACAGACCAACTCTCTACGTCACATTTCCTGAGCTTTTCTATGAGGATGTTATGGGAGACAGTATCAAAAGCCTCACTGAAGTCAAAGTATATGACATCCACTGCTCTTCCTTCATCTACCCATTTGGTCATCGTTTCATAGAAAGCTATCAGATTAGTTAAGCAAGATCTCCCCTTGGTGAATCCATGTTGGCTCCTCCTGATGACCTTCTTTTCTTCCATATGGTTAGAAGTGACCTCCAGAATGAGCTGTTACATCATCTTTCCAGGGATGGAAATGAAGCTGACTGGTCTGTAGTTGCTTGGGTCTTCCTTCTTGTCTTTTTTGAAGACTGGAGAGATATTTGCTTTCTTCCAGTTGTCAGGTACCATTCCCATTCTCCAGGACTTTTAAAAAATAATGGAGAGAGGGTCAGCTTCCAAGTAGTCAGTGTTTAATGAAGTGAAATAATGTGAACGCAGTCCATAATGTCTGGAAATAATAAGTAAATACAGTGTTCTTTTTCTGATTCCTCTATCTGATAATATTGAAGGGAAAATACTTGAATAGACAAATAGCTTTCAAATTGTATTTCAATGCCTAAAGCCAACAATTTTGTGCAAAACATACAAGAGATAGGCTTGAGAAAATGCCTCAAGATTTTGTCTTTACCTCAAGCAAAGATTCTTGTTGAGCTAATAGCAAAGTAATCCATTCCCCCCCCTTATTACGTCTCCTTTTAACAACAAAATACATTGGTTTATTCTCATACCTGCCTGACTGAATGACAGAAATATTGTATAATGCTGCTAATGGTATCTATTTAATGGAGGGTAATGGAGCAGAAAATATGTTCATTACTGATAAGGTGAAGAATAGATGCTTTTACTTTGCTAGCCTTGAAAACCACAAATGACTAAAAGTACTTGTCTGTGGAGTGCAGGAAACATTATCAGAATTTTGTCACTACAAAATGACTCACTTAAAACCCTCCTCCCCCTTTTACTTCTCACTCTACCTGTCTTAAAGTTTTAAAATTACTATATTTTGCCCTTCTTTTTGTAAAGATTTTTACCATTCCACTCCAGGATAAGACTTAAAACTCTTGTTTATAATGAAACCCTTTATACATATATTCATATTCTTTTACACTTTTGCAGCATACCATGTTTAACATTAGCATTAATGTAATTATTTTCTAATTCTAGAGATATTAAATTTAAGTTTAAGTCACCTTTGGAGAAGGTGAAAAATATATTTTCTTTCTTTTTTTATTTTTACTATTATGCAATTTTTTTCTTCTTATGTAATGTTTCCTATCTGTATAATTTAGACTAATAATTCTAATTATAAATTTAAAAAATAATAACATTCACTTTACTTCCTAAATATAGCAAACATAGAATGTTGGCTTCCTTGATGTATGTGCAAAGACTAAAAAAAATATTTTTATTGGGTTAACTGCTAAAAATGGGGAGAAAAAAATCCTAAAACTACTTTTAAATTTTTTTTTTTAATGAAAGTGTAATTAACCATGCAATATAATCTTGTAATATTGTATGCAAGAAAGGACCAATACAGTTGGCAGGTTTCTGAAGCCTAATTTTTGTTCTCATTGACTTAATTGTGAATAGAAATAGACCCTATAATCTTTGTGATTGATAGCTCAATTTATGCAAGTAATACTTAAAGTCAAAAAAAGCAGTTCTTAATGCAACCCTGTCTTGATCACTTTATATTAATATTCTTTAAATGACTGTGGACAAATGCTCGCAAGTATGTCCAACCAAGATGTATTAGCTAAGGAGGTATGGCAAGCAAAATTGCCAGTAAATGACTCTTTAACTGTGCAGCTTCTTATAACATTGTGGCACTTACAGTAATCACTGTGTGTTTCAAATTTACCATCTCATAAATAACACTAAACATAAAGACTAGGTGTAGGGGATTTCTGATTTTGTTCATAAATGACTGATATGAGACTGAAAATGTGTGGTAGTTGATCTCAAAGTGCAAAGCCTACTGAATGTTTCATGGAGTTATTAATTATAAATTTTTTTTCATATAAATCGTTACGTCTCAGTGCCAAAACAAAATGCCACATTTCAAGATTTTCTCAGGCCTTTTCTCTTCCCAAAATTAATTTACAAAGTTCAATAAAAATGTTTTTTAAAAATTATTAAAGTATTCAAAACTTTTTCCAATAAAAATTCCGTTCAGAAGGCAAAGACAGGATATCTGAGTTATTTGTTATTGTTCATATATTCTGATTCAACAAACAGAAAAACAACAACAACAAAACCCACAAGCAACAAAAATAACTCAACAGATGTTAAAAATAATCAATAGGTGCTTCAGACATATTGTAAAGAAAGGGGATAAAAAAAAGGAAATTACTTTTTTCCCAGTAGAGAAAGTTCTAGCCCTTGAGACCAACTTTGAGCTAAAAGGAACTAATCACCACTGCATAGAAGGAAGACCATTCCTGGAATTTTATGACTAAGCACTTCATTTAGCCTAAGCCAGGAAACTGTAAATATGTTTTCCTAAGTCCCGTTAATATATTTGTACATGAGAGAGAAAGAGACATCCATGCATCTGATTGCTGCCATACCATGATACAATCAGTCTGGGTTCAGCTAGTGTTATTCAGTTATTCTGTCTCTCTTGTGTACACTTGTTAAGTAATTTGCATGAATTCCAAGCTTCAACAAAACTTACTACTTACCAATGGAGTATCCAAGTTGATTTTCTCTTTTCATATTAGAACACTCATTCTGAGTGTTCTAATTCTGAATTCCTGTTGGTTGTAATTTTATCTGTAGATTAATAAAAGCAGAATTTTATGCAACATGCTGAGCATTTTTTTTTTCCTTCTGAATTAGGGAAGTACAAATAATGAATTTAAGAAGAATATTTCCTGTCATTAATAGTAACTAGTATCTCATACTATTCATTGCAAATTATAAAGTATGCTATATGTCTCCTGTGCTGACTTTTTTTGTTACCACAACAGATGAACAAGCACAATTAAATGCAAGCAACTACTTCCTCTAGGAATCTCTTATTACACATTATGTCTTCACTGAAGTAAGGCTGGTAATTGAAACCTCTTTGCAAGAGTTCTGTGAGTAATGCACAAGGTCATGGAAGTATCATGCTTTCAAGAGCACACAGCTCTTTCTGACCTAAGAAGTCAGAACATTTAGATTTGATCATTATATTAATCCTGAATTATCACTGTGGCAGTAATGTAGTGCTTTTGTTCTTAATTGAAAATGGAAATTAAACCAAGAAATAGACGTCTACACTTTAGATTCTCTTATCTTTTAGATTCTCTTATCTTTTAAAAGCTTAACTTGTCTTTCTTTAACGAACTCCCTGACAAATCACCAAACTTACATCTTATGATCTCTCTCTTCTACTGAAGCTGAGACATTACTGTTACCCAATCTGACTATACCTTTAGAAAATAAGGGTAACCAACTTGTCCTATATTTGCCACAGTAACCATATATAATGGAATAGATAACTCCTTGTAGATTGCCTTTTTCTGTTAAAACATCAGATCTCATCTCAGATGTTAAAACATCCTAGGTCTGGTAACATTCCTTGGGAGCTCCTGCCTGACTGCTAAATGTTCATCAGCCTCTCCTGCTTGGCTTCCTTTCCCTTCCTCTTGTTTTTTCTCATTTCTCCTGAGATCTGACTTTCAGCAGGAACAAATGCAGAGGTGGAAGCTGGAAGAGAAAAATAAGCATCAGCTTCTTATAAGGCTAATGGATAGGTGGTAGTGCCTGACATGCATAGAATGTCTCTCTCTGCAGAGTTCCTTTTCACTCTTCTGATTGTATAGAAAACTTACTTGTTTTCTCCAGTCAGATTGAACCTTTCTCATTCTTCAACAACAACAACAACCACAAAACCAAAAAACAGCAACAACCAACCAAACAAACTAAAGAAAAAGAAAAAATAAACCACAAACAACTCAAACAGTAAACTGTCCAAGTTAGGAGTTAGGATTCCATGTTAATTGTTTGGGTTTTTTTTTTTTTGTTGGGCTCTTTGGTTGGTTGGTTTTGTTTGTATTTTGTTTGTTTGGGTTTTGTTGATTTTAATTTGTTTGGGGGTTTGTTTTAACTAATTTAATTATTACAAATCTAATTAAAAAGTAGTGAATACAGGAGCTAAACTCAGTTCCACCTGCAAATTTTGCAATCATTTTTTAAACTTCGTGGGTGGTATGTGATTCAACATTTTTTCCTATCTGGCTGTAGAAAACTAATTTGTCTACCCTGTGCGGTTCCTTCTACCACTGAAAAATTACTGTAGCTTTATTAAAGTTCTGATGCTCATTAGTCTCATTTTCTTGCAGTCATGTGGAAGGTTTTGAAGGAACAATAATTAAAATTATATCAAATGTCATTTGAAATTAAATTGTTTGCAATAACAGAAAATCTCTTGTTGTCCTTCCTTCCTTTCCTTCTCTTAAAGCTCTGCAAATTATATAGTGTGATTTTTCAGTAGTAGCCTTCATTAACTGGCTCCAGGTTTCCTCAGACAAATACTGTTAGAGACCATTTATATAACTTTGCCATGAGCCCTCATTAAATGTAATCAGAGAGCTTGAAGCGACTACAGCATCTGAAAAAAAATCTCTTAGTAACAAGGTATGCAGTGTGGCCAGCAGGATCAGTGAAATCATTCTGCCCCTGTACTCAAAACTGGTTGGGCCACACCTTGAGTATTGTGTCCAGTTCAGAGCTCCTCAATTTAAGAACGATGTTGGGGGTGGGGAATTTTCAATGAACCACAAGACTTAAAATAAATAATAGAAAGAAATTCTGAAAATCTGGTTTACATTTTTCCTTCATTGCAAAAACAAACTTCTTAAATGAAGTTGGACAAATCAAAGGTTTTTCAATTCCCCATATATATATTTAATATACTAATTGCGCATACTCCTTAAAGTTGTTTTCACCAGAAGCTTCCATAAAATCTGTTTCTTAATTAAAGTAATAAGAAAGTTTGTTCAACCAAATTCTGAATTGGTGTTTGCAACATTACTCTCTATTGAGCATCAATGCATTTCAGTAAGTCAATGTATTATATTGTGGCTGAAATTTTTTTTTTAATTGGTCTCCAAGCACTTGAAAAGAGAGCTATTTTAACATGATTTTTACACAGGAATACATTTTAACATTTTCAAATGGGATAAAAAAATGCCACTGGACAGCTGTTTGGTAGATAATATGAAATGGGGAGAGTCTGTTGTCCTCTTCAGGCATGTACATAACAGTATCACAGTATCACAGTATCACTAAGGTTGAAAGAGACCTCGAAGATCATCGAGTCCAACCTGTCACCACAGACCTCACGACTAGACCATGGCACCAAGTGCCACGTCCAATCCCCTCTTGAACACCTCTAGGGACGGTGACTCCACCACCTCCCCAGGCAGCACATTCTAATGGTGAATCACTCTCTCAGTGAAGAACTTTCTCCCCACCTCCAGCCTAAACTTCTGCTGTTGCAGCTTGAGACTGTGTCCCCTTGTTCTGGTGCTGGTTGCTAGAGAGAAGAGGCCAACCCCTTCCTGGCTACAACCATCTTTCAGGTAGTTGTGGAGAGCAATGAGGTCTCCCCTGAGCCTCCTTTTCTCCAGGCTAAACAATCTGGCAGAATTTTGAAAACTATTAAATAAGAAATTTTAGAATTAGCAAGAATGCTTAAGGCATTTATGAAAACAAAGGGAATTTTCAATTTAACAAATTTTAATGGAAATCCTTTAATTAATGGGGCTTTCAGCCTCATAGTCTTTTATCCAATTATTTTGCTATCTAATTATGAAATCTAGAATATGTAAATAAAAGGGAAAATACTTAGGCTTCTTAACCATATTCAGTATGTTTTAATTATACATGTGTACAGAGAAATGCAAAAAAACCCCAACCAACAGCTAAAACAAACAGACAAAAAAACCCACATAAATCCTAGTATAACAGAAGGGGGGAGATAGAGATGAGTGTATTTTAGTCATAGGCTTTCCACTTGAAAGGCACAGTTCACAGACCTTGAACAGAGAGGTAAAGATCTTACCATGGTATATCCTTGTCAGATGTCAGGCACTGGGATTCAAGTTCATTTCACTACTCAACAGATAGAATTAATATCTTGTAGATAATTCTTGTTGAAGCAGAAAGTCACTGTAAATCTTTGAAGATGATACTAATAGGCTGTCTCTTTACACTGAAAGCTGAAAGATAATCTGGGGTGAACTGGACATACTATAATCTGGAGATAACTGCACCCATCAGACTCTAATAGAGAATTACAATAATCTTTTCTTGCAGCTAATAAGATGTGAAATGCATAAGTAAAATGAAAAAAAAAAAAAGAAAAAAGAAGAAAAGATTAAATAGTGAAAGGTATAGTAGCCCTCATAAAATCTGAAATAGGAAGTTTCAAGATCAAAGGCATTTATTGCATAAGGCTCAAACTCTGTTTCCTACACTGCTTTATTTGGTGTCATACAGTGAAAATTATGTTATCTGGTCTGACTAAACTTCTTAAGGTCTTTTATTTTCTCCAGAATATCTGTGAGATCTACTCTGACAATAATGTATGAAACCAGTCTTCTATCTGTACATTACCCCAGGCAAAATCAGAGCTTTGTCTTATGCTCATTATACAATAATTAATAATAGATTTGTATTTTTTTGGTTCTGAAACAACTCGCTGAGTTACAGTAAAAATGAAACAAGTCTGTTGTACAGGAACAACTTGGATATTAATTAACCATTTCAGATCACTTCTGCCTTTTTAAAATATTTGAAAGTTGCTGAATTATTTCTCTCATCTTTTCTAAGCTAAAGTAATTTATGTGTTATTTTCTGGCATGGTGTGGTTTTTTTCCTTTTATATCTTTTTGTATCTCATATGCTAGGATGGCCAATGTGATATGTTTCTGCAATGACATATGTTTTACCAGAAATATAGATAAACAGATAAATTTTAGTTCAACTTTACATATTTGTTAGACAATTACAAATTTTGGTATTTTAAAAAAAATGTTGCACTTTATTTTCCTTGGACAAATATAACTGAGAAAAGTGAGGGTCCATTTTCATCCTCAACTGATGTAAATTCACTTTGCTTGATGATTTGTGCTGTCATAAATAAGATGAAACAGAAAGTGGAATCTACAAGACCCTTGATGGGTAAAGAACAAGAAAATAATAGACTAACTCATTTTTTTTTCTTTCTTTTTCTCTTTCGCTTTTGTTGTTGTGCTGAGAGTCTTGCTTCTCTTTGCTAAGCATCTTCTGACACTGCTACTGAGTCAGCTCTGGGTTAAGAAAGCCATTCCTGATGATGAACTTGAAGGTTTTCAGAAAAATATCTCCAGATGTGGCTCCAAAGTTTGTAAATCTTTTGAGAGGAGCAGAATATAGGATGCACAATATTTAGGTTTTCTTTTTTCTTTTTATTTTTTTCAATTAATGTTACTATTTATAACAATCTTGAGATACATAAAGGATAAAGCTCTTAGACCAGTCATTCTTTCAGTGATCCAAGACAAATGAGTGGCCTGCATTCAAAACTATTTCAGTTTTGTACTCAACCACTTTATGCATCTCTCCTTCATTCTCATGACAGATTTATCTCCTGCTTTTTGAAGGTGGAGGAATGCGCTCTTCACAGAGCTCAGCAGTGCCAACAATAGTCATCTAGAAGTGCAAGAGCAAACCTACAGTGTTTCTCTATAGAGTATATCACTTCTATATGAAGAGTGATAGCTCTGCCATATTTTTTCAGAACCAAATACATTTCCAGATTTAATTTTAGATCCTTCATGAACCACTCAGCTGCAGTTCTCAACTGCACAAAATAACTGATTCTACTAGCAGTTCACCAGCAATGTCTCTCAGGTTACAGCATAATAATATACAGATTATCTTATTTTCATATATTTTAATTAATTTAATTTCAAAGTGGTATAATGTCTAGTTTTAGCATCCACTGAACAGTCTGTATTATATTTCAGTACAGCACAATATACACTGGCTTTAAGTTCCCTTATCTCCCTAAACCCAAAAATTCAAAACTCCAAACATGTTGGTTATTTCACAATGATATAATTACTTCCACACAGGTAAAGCCAGATGCCAGGTGTCCAAGAACCAAACTAGAAAAAGTATATAAATTTCTTTTTCATTGCTAGCACATACAGCTTTACAGAAACAGGTTTTTATTTGATTTTAATATATAGAATAATGGAATCATAATGTTGGTTCAGTAAGAAAAGACCTTTAAGATCATTGAGTCCTACCACTATTTAACTTCAGCAAGTCTGGAACTAAACCATGTCACTTGGAACCACATATGCAAGTTTTTAAAAAACCTCCAGGGATGAGGATTCAAACACTTCCCTGAGGAACCTATTCCAGTGTTTGACATCTCTTTCAGTGAAGAGGGGGACAGTGCAACCTGAGGACATTTACTTTTATCCTGTCACTTTTTACTTGGGAGAAGAGACCAACATTAACCTCCCCACAATCTACTTTCAGACGCTTGTAGAGAGAGATAATGTTTCCCCTCAGCCTCCTTTTCTCTAGAGTAAGCAAACAGAGCTCTCTCAGCCACCCTTCATAAGAGTTATTCTTCAGTCATTATTTCAATATTTTGTGAAGTGAAACTTTCAATATTTTTTAAATTATTGAAGAAATTTTTAAATGTGCAACCAAAAGTCTTGATAAATTGCCCTCTGGAGAAGATAAGTTCTCTCTAATCACAAAGAAGTCCAGACTAAATCTGATTTAGATGTCTCACTCACTGGTGTATATAGTAGAAGACCTCATTCTTTTGTGTCACACACAAATTTAGGCTTACATACATATGAGTTCTTCCAGACATAAAAGGAATGAAAAATAAATAAATAAATGAGAAATAAAAAATGTTTAAAGGGTATCTTCAGGAGACCATTTTCAGACTATTCAAAATATTTCTGCCTGGATTTTTTTTCCCTTGCATCTTCTATTGTTAAGCATTTATTAATATGCTGCATCCTGAAGTGCTCAGAGTGGATGCAGAATTATGTTGCCCGGGTTCCAAATCAGCCAGAAACTTACACAACTCCATTAGAGTGTCACTGAGCCTACAAGAATGGTTTATTTTTTAGCAATTTTTTTTTTTTTTCCCTTTGGATACCACCTTCAAAAGAAAAGCAGGGTACTGACGTACTTGAAGGTCTGGTAAGAAATCTTGACATCCTCTTGAATCGCTGTTGATTTTTAATTTTTTATTTTTTTGCACTTTAAAAACTGTTTAGATGTATATATATTTGAGACATACTGGGGAAGGGAAGGGAAGGGAAGGGAAGGGAAGGGAAGGGAAGGGAAGGGAAGGGAAGGGAAGGGAAGGGAAGGGAAGGGAAGGGAAGGGAAGGGAAGGGAAGGGAAGGGAAGGGAAGGGAAGGGAAGGGAAGGAAGGGAAGGGGAGGGAAGGGAGGGAGGGGAGGGGAGGGGAGGGGAGGGGAGGGGAGGGGGAGGGGAGGGGAGGGGAGGGGAGGGGGAGGGAAGGGAAGGGAAGGGAAGGGAAGGGAAGGGAAGGGAAGGGAAGGGAAGGAAGGGAAGGGAAGGGAAGGGGAAGGGAAGGGAAGGGAAGGGAAGGGAAGGGAAGGGAAGGGAAGGGAAGGAAGGGAAGGGAAGGGAAGGGAAGGGAAGGAAGGAAGGGAAGGGAGGGGAGGGGAGGGGAGGGGAGGGAGGGGAGGGGGGGAGGGGAGGGAGGGAGGGAGGGGAGGGAGGGGAGGGAGGGGAGGGAGGGGAGGGGAGGGAGGGAGGAGGGGGGGAAGGGAAGGGAAGGGAAGGGAAGGGAAGGGAAGGGAAGGGAAGGGAAGGGAAGGAAGGGAAGGGAAGGGAAGGAAGGAAGGGAAGGAAGGGAAGGAAGGGGAAGGGAAGGGAAGGGAAGGAAGGGAAGGGAAGGGAAGGGAAGGGAAGGGAAGGAAGGAAGGGAAGGGAAGGGAAGGGAAGGGAAGGAAGGAAGGAAGGGAAGGGAAGGTTTGGGAAGGGAAGGTTTGGGAAGGGAAGGTTTGGGAAGGGAAGGTTTGGGAAGGGAAGGTTTGGGAAGGGAAGGTTTGGGAAGGGAAGGTTTGGGAAGGGAAGGAAGGGAAGGTTTGGGAAGGGAAGGGAAGGGAAGGTTTGGGAAGGGAAGGAAGGGAAGGGAAGGGAAGGAAAGGAAGGGAAGGGAAGGGAAGGAAGGGAAGGGAAGGAAGGGAAGGGAAGGGAAGGGAAGGAAGGGAAGGGAAGGGAAGGGAAGGGAAGGAAGGGAAGGGAAGGAAGGGAAGGGAAGGGAAGGGAAGGTCAAATTACTAAATAATTTGTATTTCATAGGTGATTAGTTTTAGTATGATATAAAGAGTTTGAACATATGATATGCAAAGAGATTAATAAGTTGTGTTTAGTATATTTTATTCTTTTAAATCCCCAGCTCCTACAGATTTCTATAAGAATCTTAAGAAGAGTAGCTCATATGTAGTATTTTATTCTTGAACTGCAGTGTGAGGCAGGAAACCCCCCAGACTGCATAATCAGAAGAGGAATCAAAAAGTAAAGCTGAAGAGAAATCAAAAAGTAAAGCTGATGGATCTGTTTCTTTTTTTTACAAAATCCTGGTTTCAAGGAAAAAGGATGAAAATGGGACCTTTAGGTTCCCTGTGATTAATTCTATAGTACTGGCATATGAAATTTGATTCTGAACATATGTGTATGTTTATCTTTCCTAATAATTCTACTTACCAGTTGCAAATTATTTTTGATGAGGAACTGAGAAAAAAATTTTCTCTTTCATGAATGAATGGAGAACACAAAAAGGCACTCTAGTGCCTGTAATAAAGATGCCAAGAACCATTACTTTCTGGCCTGAAAATCTGTGATCAAGAATGTGCTTAAGTTAACTTTCAAGTATTTCATGGAGTTAACAATATCATTTACAGAAGGTCAAAGAAATGTTGAAAATTTTTAAAAGGAAATAACTGTAAAATTGCAAATAGTGAAAAAAGGGGAAGAGGAAGAACATGGACATCAGAGGGTACCTTTTTTAGAAAACTCTGTATTTTTGTCTCTTTTCTATATGATACAAATTTGCTGTTTTAAATTAACATAAATGAATTGAATCAGATTCAGCATTCCTATTTAAAATAATTACTTGGATGTGGAGTGAGAGGCCTTCTTTGTGCACATGCACTTAAGTAAGATGTAGAAAAGAGGGGGAGAACTTAAACAGCATTAACTGATGGTGTAGGAACCCAACATTGCTGCAGATCAGACCATAAGACCATTTTTAGTGTGATATTTTCCCTTACACCAGGGATGAAGAAAACTAGAATTAGCATTCTTTCGGGCAGCTTTAAATAGGGTAACTCAGGAGACATTTCTGTCTGCTCCTACAGATCTCTGCCTCAGGCAATACAAGCCTTTAACATTAATCTTCTTAAAAGAGAGCTTGTCCCACATAGAATAACCTTGTTCAGTATGCTGATTTAATGTATTTCAATATTTATGTCATAATGAAATGGTCTTTAATGAAGAAAATGTGACTAAGTAATTAACTGTTGTCTGCCCTTTAGGACACTGAAGAAATGGAAAAGTATTTATGGAACATCTGTTTATATAATAAAAATATTTGAAAACATCCTAAAGACTGAAGAGGTTCAGAGTTCAGTCTCAGCAGTTTTCAGAATAGTATTTACAGAATTTGATTATTATGCATAAATATTTTTTAAACAAATCAAAGTTGTAGGAGATTCTAGACAGTGAAATATAGTAAGATTAAATGGCTACAAGCTGAAGCAAGAAAAGTTTAAACTATTAAAATAATCACAATCTTACAGTGAGACAAATTTAAAATTGAAGTAATAAAGAGTGTATTTAATATTTTTAGATGGTAATTTCACATCTCCAAGGTCCCAAAGGGGTGATTCAGAGATTTCTGATGCATCAATAATATAATTTAAATTATCTTAAATTGCAAGCAATAAAATGAAGAAAGATCCTGATTTTCTCTTAATCAGTAAATCCACTGCTACTTCACACTTTGAAATGTATTTTTCACCTTGCATGCTTGCTGAGGCTAGGACTGTGTGTACCAACACAGCCACGTTACAATAGCTGTGCCATGAAAGAAGAGATTCCTTCTTACTATCATTCCAGAATTACCAAGTGGTGAATAATGCATCTTAATTGCTTTACTATTGGGTGTACAAAAATTCATATGTTTGAAGTCTTGGTGAGTGCACTAGAGGAAATCAGACAAGTATCAAGGAGATATTTAAAAACTATACATGAAAAAAACAACAACAACAAACACAAACAACAAAACCCACAAAACCCAAACCAAAGCAAATAAACAAACAAAAAATCAAAACAACAAAAAAACACCATTTACTTTTCCCCAATGTTTTCTAGCCCATAGCCATAGGCACTCTTTCAAGGGCTTTGTTGAGGAAGGATAACATGGCAGAACACTCCCACCCTTCCATCCTTGTTCAGAGGAAAGCCAGACGAGCTTGGTGACATTTATTACTGAAATACAAGGATACCAACAACTTTGTAATGTGGATAAATGTCTTCAACTGCACCATTTCTTTTTGTCTATTTCTGCAATTTCTCTACACAGATTTTCTTATAGGAGACAGTATTGTATCAAAAATGTATTACTGTTCTTACTGTAACTTGACTTGAACTGTTTGTTAAGCTTACATCTTCTCTGCAGTGCACCTTTGTTCTTTTATGATTATTACCATTCCTGAATTTCATGCAGTATGTCATGCTTCTCAGGTCTAGCTAAATAGTAATAGTTTAAAATATTTTATTACCAGAATTTTAAAAAACATGTTCATTTGACTTCACAAGGAATCTTCTCTTTTTTACCAAAGACATGTAATTACTTGAAACTGATATTGTCCTGCTCCACTTCATGTTAAGAACAATATACTGACCTTGCTTGTTTTTAAGAAACAATTTTGTAATTAAGATATTTCCTGGTGTCCTTTTTAACTTGAGTAACTTTTGCAAAGAATTATCCACATTACAATGTTGATGACTTTGCTAGAATAAATCTATGAACACAAACCAGTATGAATTTCATTGTCTGTGAAATAAATCTAAATATTGTCTTCTCAAAATCATAGGGAAAGTAAGTCAAATGTACTTTAAGGGTTAAAAAAAAAGGCAATATAAATTTTTATTTTTTTTTTTTTAATTTCTAACTATAAATACAACTTCTTTGTGTGTCAATATATGTTTTTATTGCTTGATTCAGAATACAAAAACTTTTGGAGAATAACGAATGAATTTGGAATGCCGTATGTAAGGACAAAGATACCCCACATTGCCTGTAAGAGTGGGGTATCTGTCTATACACTGCTCTTTGGGGTTTGTTTGCAATAAGACCGAGGAATATTCCAATTTGACAATAGTAAGTACAACAAAAGTGAAATTAGAGATACTCCTACACCTTATCACAGTTTTTCTGTCATAAGACCTTATCCCCATACATAAATTTGGTTAGCTTCCAAAGGTATAACAGTAGCGTGAAGCACACGCATACACTGCATGAGTAAATGATGACACTAGTCTTGTTGGCTAAAAGTTGGTTAAAAAAACTGTATTCTGTAAAATACTGACTGAAGCACTTTGCCAAACCACTCATTTCCTTTGCTAGATGTGTTATGGAGTGAGAAAATGAAACTATTTAGTTTCCAACCATATTTGACAATAAAAGGATCTTTCATACTTCTATTGACAAAATACAATGAAATACTTTGACCATTACATATTTTCTGGATATTTTTATTTTGTAATGCAATAACATGGAAGAAGATTGTCCTTCCTGTTACTGCCACATAAGTTACACCTCCGGTGTCCCTAAAGTGCAGCCCAGTAAGGTGGACACAGGAAATAGCATATTTCAAACCCACAATATCCTGCGCCCTATAAATCTGTCTGCAAAGTCATTCTCGTCCTCTTTCTTCCCTCTCTGCTCTCGTGGGAGATGCTCCCTATCAGGTAACAGTGGGAGAGTATCTCAAGTCCTCTTAGGCCTGGCTAGGCCTAATGCCAGAAGAAGCGGGGTCCGTCTCAGACCTGGGCAGCCTGCGACTAGTATATCAAAGGAAAGAAAGAGCCCTGGGGGTACACCCTCAGGTGGGAAAAGGGAAGTGTTGGGAAGCCTTTGGGTGTGCTATAGGGGACTCTGTATGCTTTGGGATTCTTTTTTTCACTATGCTTGTAGCTTCTGTAAAACACTTACTGCTTTCCATTTAAACCTTCCATCACTTTTGCAATCCATTTGTGTGAGTGGGGTTCTATTGCCCCTTTCAGGGGCAAGAGTGGATCTGCCTGGCCCCAAACCAGGACAAAGATGCAAGAACATTTCAGCTGTTGTTCAAGGCAGCAACATTTTTTCTCAATTTCTAATGTAATGCATCTGAAAAATAAAATCCATTCAAACATTTTAAGAATATGACTTGGTTAAAAGAAAATCTGGATTAAATGACCTTAAATTGCAGAATGGCATTGTATATATACATATATTAAAATACTAAGCCTGTTTAAGTGGAACTGACTTATTAAGTCATAATCATGCATTTAAAATCCTATTTTAATTGTCCTGAGTGCAGGCATCCTCTTCTTTTCTTGTTAATAATTCATAGCTTTTCTTCTCTCTGCAGTGCTTGCTTAGAAATCCCAAGGTCTTTCCTGTTCAAACTAAAGATCAACAGTCCTTTTCATTTTTATAGTATTCAAACAGAAAAGGACAGAAAGATCCCTAAAGAATCTCTTAACGGATTTTCCTTTCCTTGGGGAAGCAATTATTTTGTCCTTAGAGCTTTTATTTTGTTTTCTGATTCTTCCCCTACGATATTACGCGGAGTTCAAAATTTCTGCTAGAGTCATAAAGCAGTATTGACCAACTGTCACAACCTTTAAAAAAACACTACTTTTTGAGGTACACCAATATAATTTAAAAGGTCTTGGCTATTTACAAATTTGTACCTGGTTATAATATATACATACATATGATGGATATATATATATGTGTGTGTCTGTGTGTGTATATATATACACACATGCAATTCTAAATTATTTTTGAATATTCAAGAACACATTTAGGAAGCCTCAGAAAATAAGCTACCAATATTTATCTTATTTAAATACTGTTTGGAAGCACTCCAGTTTCAGGACCTCATGGTCCCAGTTGCCTCCCATATTTTGATTTCCGTAGTATAATTCCATAGGAAATAAACCCTGATGTGTTGATGAGCTAAATAGCTATAAACTCTAACATTAATGTCTCTCATTGCCTGAAATGCCTCAGCTAGGGTGCAGAAAGTAGGAGATGGGTACTAAGCTTGTATTGATAAGAGAGAGGAAATTTAGAGCTGACATAACAATTAATACTTCTGAATCACTGTCTAGAGGTGCCTGTCCTTCCATTAATACTGTAAAATGTTCAAGCTAAATTATCTCCCAAATTAGCTAATTTGGACTAATTTAGACTTTTATTATGACATTGTGGCTTTCTGAAATATGTGAAAATATCCATAACTGAAGCAATGAAAGAATACTCAATAAGGACTGATGCTGGAACTTTGTTTCTTTGGAGTTTTCAGGAAATATTAAAATAAAGGAGAATAAACTGCAATTTTGACATGTAAAATCACTTTTCTATTCACTTTTAAAACACTGGTTTTGTTTGTTTCAAATTATTTGCACATGACTCCTGATTATCCTGTCTTTCAAAAAAAGAAAAAAAGAGAAAAAAATCTACTAAACCATAAAACAAGAAGAGTGGCAAAAAATGCAAAATAATAATAAGATAGCTTGTATATTGATTGGTTTTAATATTTATGATCAGTAAGGAGTAAGGTAGTTAAATTGATGGTAGTAAGTTATAAATAATTTGAATTGCAATTTTTATTTCAGTGTTAAGTAGGTAAGAGTAGTTCATCGTTAAAAACATCATAAACACAATCCTACACTCAGTTTTAGACTGAATGTGTCATTTCTCAAATATATAAACTGTCAGAAAACAACAAACTGTAGTGAAGGAATGGTCATGTAACTTAGACAAAGTTCTGTCTCCAAGTGACTCTGAGTTTTGTGAGGCCTGTTGAAAGCTGTTATGCCATCCATCTCATGGTATTTGGCACAGGGAGATTGCAGAGAAATACCAAATTGTTTTACTCTTTATATTGGCCAGATAACAAGGAAGATTGTGAGTGGATAATATCCTCACAGCACCAATTTGGAGTACTAAAGAATGAGCCCTCTCATTATCATCATTTGATATTCAATGTGTAAATACAATTGCCAAAATAAACTCAATACAAATCATCTCTTTCTGCTCACCCAGCAAAAAATCCCCTATGATGTCTGCAAAGAATAGCAGTAAGAATTAAAAGTAACAGCTGAAAGTTCAGCACCAGAAGAGACAAACTTTGATGGAGTGGAAGAAACTCTGGGGATGGCATAGTGGGTAATTTTTAATTTTAAGGAAGAACTATGTTTATAGCTAAAAAATACAAAACACAGATAATTTTCTTCTCTGTTTCATGTTGCATAGCAGAAGCCTATACATTTAGATGGTTTAAGAAACATTTTTATCTGCATTTTTTATATGCTTTTTTACCTTAAGTCTTATATCTTATAAGATAAGTCTTATAAGATAAGTCTTATATCTTATGTATATGTGTATGTATATATATATATATATATACACACACACATACACACACACACAAAACATGTCTTCGAGGGATGAGCAGGAAGTTTCCAGGAATTTTTAATTACAATTTGAATTCCTTGCCCTTCTTTGTTTCTAGCCCACTCACCTTCTACTCTATTGCGATGAGACCTAGATTTGTATCTTTGACAACTGCAATATATCTTTCTTTCTGTGCTGTCTTTCCTCATGTGTATTTATTACTGACCCTTTCACCTTGGCAGACAGTTTAAAAGCCTCTTTCATTCACCCAGGTCTTAACTAGACAATTTCTTTTTCATAATGTGGTCTATTTATGTATTTAAACAGGATATTCTAAAATAATCTATACTATTAGCTTTACTCTAGGGGCTCCCCCTTTTCATGCTTTCATTTATCCTTTTTGCCTGTGGGATTGTCTACCATACAAAGGTCACAGTTCTAACATTTTAAGCTGGAGGCCAGCTTTGGGCTGTGCAGCTGGGTTTGCATCTCTCTCCACATTACCTGAGGGCACAGTAACACAAGCACAACATGCATTTTTCAACATTCAGTGAATCCATCATCATCTTTTCATAATGCTTTGGAGAAAGTATATCCTACTTTACAATGATGATTGTGTTCTATCAAGAGATTTTATAAATATGTTTTAAGTAGGAGTTCTTGTCTCCAGAGGCCATCAACAGTTCTCTATGGTTATGACATAGGAGCATTGCAGAATTTGTCATATGCATGTAATCTCCACTTTTTCTGTCATATTGAAATGATGATGTTGCTTTTTTCTGGTAAAAAGAATGAAAAATTAATCCAAGCCAATCTCCCTCAGTGGGCTACAATCAAAATTATGAGATCCAGAGAAACATTGAGGATTCCCTGATAATTCAAAATATATACCATCTTTGGAGACAAAGGTCTACGCTACCATCAACCCTGTGTACAAATTTTATTGTAAAAGATTGTTTAAAGTTAATAATTTCATGTAATTTTATCTCTCAGTGAGGGCTGTTCAGAGATTCACTTAATTGTCACTTGAAAGAAAGAAGGAAAAGAGGGGTTAGGGTTAGGGGTAGGGTTATGTTAGGTGTAGGGTTACTGAAAGACCTTAGGTCTAGAGGAACAAGGAGGTAAGAAAAGCCTTGAAAGAAGATGAATATCCATCTTCATAAGAAGTCCATATAAAGTTGTCAAAATAAGAAAGTTCAGTGATTATAGACCAAATATAGGTAAACTTTGTGTGAATTATGCTCATTCCTATTGACATACCCCTTAAGATATGCACAGCTCTGAAGAAAAGCTTCCCTCTTGAGCATGTCTTTGTTGTTTTGAATTCTATACCTTTAAATCAAAGCAAGGAAGGGACTGAATAATAGAGGAATATTTGCAAATATGTAACAAAATCAGACTACCTTGGCTTTCTGTTAGTATTGGCATTATGCAAACCAGGCAAATGAACCCACTTGAGAGACAACACTTTGATAGAACAGTTCTGCTTCTCTGTGTTATATAACTCTCTTAAAAGGAGGTGAACTATACATGAGTGATGTGTCCATCATTTGGAAACAAAAGATTTCATCCTTAATGGCTCATATTGACAAAAATGTAGTTATCTAGTGATTTTTGTCTTTATGGCATCTGTGACACCCACAGAACACTGGCAAGTGACATGCAGGACCCATGGGATATCTGCACTTATATGAGGAGGTAAAGACAAAATTACTATCTTGTGGTTTCCGAAAAGGCATTTTATGCTTTGCTACAGCTTGTTTGGGGGTTAGTTTCTCTGCAGGAGGAACTGGTTGCGAGCAAGGATGAGGGCTCACAAAGGCCAAAAGTGCCAGAAAGGTCAGAGGTACCACCAAGACCAGCCCACCTCAGGCCTGACCCCGAAAAGAAAAATGGAAGGGTCATTGTTACAGGTGACTCCCTGCTTAGAGGAGCAGAGGGCCTGATATGTAGACCAGACCCACTTCATTGAGAGGTCTGCTGTCTCCTTGGTGCCCGGGTAAAGGATATCATAGGTAAACTTCCCACCTTTGTGAGTCCTTCAGACTATTACCCACTTCTGTTTTTTCAGGTGGGTAGTGATGATGCAACAGTGAGAGGCTCATAATCAATTAAAAGAGACTTCAGGACCTTGGGGCCACTACCAAAAGCATCAGGAGCTCAAGTTTTGTTCTCCTCCATCCCTCTGACATCAGTGATGGATGAGGGAACATTTAGGAAGAGCCAAGAGGTCAATTTATGGCTCTGGGACTGGTGCTGTTGACAGGGGTTTGAATTTTATGATCACAACTCAGTTTACAGGGCACCAGAGCTGCAAGCAACCAAGGGGATGCACCTGTCCCAGAGGCAGAACAGGATTCTAGGGCAGAAGTTGGCAGGGATCATTGATAGGGCTTTAGACTAGATTTGAATGGGAAAGGGGTTGTTAATTTCATGCTTGCCTGGGACAAACATTGGGGCAGCTCACCAGAGGCAGAGGGATGCAGTGCTAGCAAGGGCTCTCAACTTGTTGCCCTGAGGCAAGCCAAGGATGAAGAACTGGGACATCCCAAGAGAATCAAGGGGGATTCACCTAACAGGGTGACATTGCCAGCTCAGCTGCAGTGCCTCCATGCAAATGCACACAGCCTGGGCAACAAACAGGATGAATTAAGGGCCACTGGGCTGCTGGGATGCTATGACATAGTGCCTATTACTGAAACTTTGTGGGATAATTTCCATGACTGGAATGTAGGGATAGATGGGTTCAAGCTCTTTAGGAAGGACAGGCAGGGAAGGAGGGGAGAAGGTGTTGCTCTCTATATCAGTGACCAGCTGGAATCAGTGGAGCTCCACCTGGGCAAGGATGAGAAGCTGTTTGAGAGTGTATGGGTGAAGATTAAAGGGAAGACAGGGGAAGGTGATGTCACTGTAGGGGTCTGCTACAGGCCTCCTGACCAGCAGAACCAAGTAGATGAGGCCATCCATAGGCAAATAGAAGTGACTTTGTGTTCACAAGCCCTGGTCCTTGTGGGGAATTTCAACCACTCTGACATCTGCTGGAGGGACAACACAGCTAGATACCAGCATTTGAGGATTTTCCTGAAATGCATAGATGACAACTTCCTCCTCCAAATGGTACAGGAACCAAAGAGAAAAGGTGTTATACTGGACCTTGCTCTCACCAATGGGGAAGGGCTGATGGCTAATGTGAGGCTCAGGGATAACCTTGGCTGCAGTGACCATGAAACAATAGAACTTAAGATCCTCAGGGCAACTAGGAGGACGCATCCCAAGCTTGCAACCCTGGACTTTAGGCATGCAAAATTTGATCACTTCAGTGATCTGTTGGCCAGAGTATCATGGGACAAAGCCCTAGAGGGAAGTGGGGCCCAGGACAGCTGGTCAGAGTTCAAGGATCACCTTCTCTGTGCCCAGGAGAAAAGTATACCCACAAAGAGAAAAGCAGGAAGGAATGCTAGGAGACCTGCCTGGATGAGGAAGGAGATCCTGGACATGCTGTTACACAAAAAGAAACTCTACAATAAGTGGAAGAAAGGACAGCTGGAATGGGGGCATATAAGGAAGCTGCCTGAGCAGCAAAAGGCATGGTTAGAAAAGTTAAAGACCAGTTAAAATTAAATCTAGACAGGGAGATCAAGGGAACAGTATAAATTTCTATAGGTATATTAGTAGTAAAAAGAAGACTAAGGAAGGTGTGGCCCCCCTCAGAAAGGAAACAGATGAACTAGTAACAACTGACATGAAGAAGGCTGAGGTACTCAATGACTTCTTTACCTCTGTCTTTACTGACAAGGCCTCCAGCCGCACTCCCAGAATGAGGAAGGTAGTGGCAGTGACTGCAAGAAAGAAATGCCCATTGTGAGTGAAGATCAGTTTCGTGACCATCTGAAGAACCTGAAAGCGTTCAAGTCCATGGGGCCCAACAAGATATACCCATAGGTGCTGAGGAAACTGGTCATGAGGTTGCTAAACCACTCTCAATTATGTTCCAAAAGTCATGGCAGTCCGGGGAAAAAGGAAACATAGTCCCCTGTGTGGGTTGAAGGGCCAATCCTTCCTTCCTTCCCACCACAGGCAGAACGAAATGAGACTCAGACAAACGGATTGCAGAAGTGGTGGAAAGTTTAAATGGAAAAGCAGTGAACATTTTACAGAGAACAGCAAGAACAGTGGCAAAAGGAGATCCCAAAGCATACCCAGAACACTTCTCTCTCCCCACCTGAGGGTACACCCCAAAAAACCCCAGGGCTCTTTCTTCCCCCCTCCCTCCACTGTTAGGCCAATCTCAGCTTTCCAGATCTGAGACTGCCCTTCCCCCTTCTCCTCTGGGCCTTAGGCCTAGCCAGGCCCAAGAGACCGTGAGATGACACCTCCCTGTCCCATTACCAGACAGGGACCATCTCCATAGGAGCCGTGAGGGAAGAAAGAGGAAGAGCAGGGCCTTGCAGGTGGTTTTTGTAGGGAGGAGGACATTATGGGATGAAATATGCAGCTTCCTGTGTCCACCCACTGGGCTGGACCCTCAGGACACCAGGCGTGTGTCTTATGAGGCCACAGCAGAGGGGCACCCAGCCTGAACCACCACACCCCCATTTTCAAAAATGGAAAGAGGGATGACCCAGGGAACTATAGGTCAGTCAGTCTCACCTCTGTGACTGGTAAGATCACAGAGCAGAACCTCCTGGAGGCACTGCTGAGGCAGAAGAATAATGAAGAAGTGATTGGGTATAATCAGCATGGCTTCACCAAAGGCGAATCCTGCCTGACAAACCTGGCGGCCTTCTATGACCATGTCACAACATTAACAAATGAAGGCCAAGGAACTGATATAATTTACCTGGACTGAGCAAAGCCTTCAACACTGTCCTGCATGACATCCTGGTCTCCAGGCTGGTGCAGTATGGGTTCCATGGATGGACCATTCAGTGGACAAAGAACTGGTTTGACGGCCGCACCCAGAGAGTGGCTGTCAATGAGTCCATGTCCCAGTGGAGGCCAGTGACAAGTGGAGTCCCTCAGGGATCAGTCCTGGGACCAGTCTTGTTTAACATCTTTGTTGGTGACATGGACAGTGGCATTGAGTGCACCCTCAGCAGATTTGCTGATGACACCAAGCTGTGTGGTGCAGCAGACATGCTAGAGGGAAGGGATGCCATCCAGGGGGGCCTTGACAGGCTGGAGAGGTGGGCCCATGACAACCTCATGAGGTTCATCCAGACTAGATTCAAGGTCCTGCATCTGGGTTGGGGCAATCCCAAGCACTGATATAGGCTGGGCAGTGACTGGCTTGAGAACAGCCCTGGAGAAAAGAACCTGGGGGTGCTGGTGGATGAGAAGCCAATCAGATCCTGGGCTGCATCAAGAGAAGCATAGCCAACAGGTCTCTGGTGATACCCCACGTGAAGTACTGTGCCCAGCTCTGGAGCTCCTGTTACAAGAAGGATCTGGAGGTGATGGAGCATGTCCAGAGAAGGACCATGAGGATGATTAAAGGGCTGGAGCACCTCTCCTATGAAGACAGACTGAGAGAGTTTGGGCTATTCAGTCAGGAGAAGAGAAGGCTCTGAGGAGACCTTATTGTGGCCTTCCAACATCTTAAGGGGGCCTACAAGAAAGCTGGTGAGGGACTTTTTAGCGTGTCAGGTAATAATAGGACTAGGAGGAATGGAACAAAACTAGAAATAGGTAGATTCAGGTTGGATGTTAGGAAGAAGTTCTTCAGCATGAGGGTGGTGAGACACTGGAACAGGTTGACCAGGGAGGTGGTAGAAGCCCCATCCCTGGAGGCTTTTAAGGCTAGGCTGGATGTGGCTCTGAGCAACCTGATCTAGTGTAAGGTGTCTCTGCCCATGGCAGGGGGGTGGAACTAGATGATCCTTGAGGTCCAGTCTGTGTTTGTGTTATTTCCTGTAAATTCTTGTATGATATTGTAAATACTGTATATTTTGTATATATTCATTGCATTTCATTATTTCTTGTAAAATACAGCTTCTCTGGCTGAGGTTAGCTGTACTTTATGTTGGTGCATGTGGGTTAAGGCATCACACCACTACACCCTGAAATTTGATAACTCCAACAGACAAGTTCTTGTGGGAATTAAGTTGTTATATGTAGAAGAGTGCGAAAAAAACCCAGTCAATATGTGGAGTGAACAGAGAATAACATAGTTTGTTGATTTGTTTATTTATTTTGCTGCTTAGTGTTGCAAGTTATTTCACTAGCGTTAGAACTAAATGTTTGTGTTGATATTTCTAATTCAGATTCCCACTTGACAATTTTTGAGTTTGAATTTGTAAAGAAATGGAAAATTTCTCTATTTTCTCAACTATTTTTCTTTTCTCTAGCATTTTCTTTTATGTAATTGTTATTTCCCAGTGGAAATGTTTTATGTGGCCTTATTAATATTCATTTTAATGAAACAAAATGTTCAACACAGAAAATTTTTCAGACACCTCCTATAAAAAAAAAGGAAGCTAACACCTTTTGTGAAAGTGAGTTAACACTTACACATAGGTGGATGTCTTCTGGGAATAGCAGGTGCTTTTAAAAAACTTAAATAGCCAAGTAATGGAAGTTGTGGTTGATTTGCTTGTTTGGTTGATTAATATATGAGGGTGTTTTTTTTAGATGACAGTAGCATACATTTCTAAGGAAACTGCTGAAAGGGCCAAAATGAAGTATCAACCAGCAGAATCAGTGCTGAAGATATACCATGACTACCTGTTCATATCCATTTCAAACCATTTGACATGTAGTTTGGGAAACAAACATGTAGAGGCTTACAGGCTTTTTTATGTAGTTACTAGTTGACAGAAGACCTCTGAGGTAGCTAGTAGTTCTGAGGATGTGCTGGTTGAAGAAAGATCATGGAAATGGGGACATTGTGGGTAGCATTAACACAAAGAATATGGTAAAGGCTTGGATTGGTGGAACACATTTCAGGGGGAAAGCAAAGACAATGTTTTATCCATATACTAGCGTTTCCATGTATCACAGAGGGATGGGTAGTCTGAATGGTGCCTCAGGTAGAGGTCAGTGGCACTCTCTGCATTAACTAGAAGCTGACTACACATGGTGAGTTAACCTTGATTGGCTGCCATGAAGCTCCATTGCTTCTCCCCTCAGCAGGACAGGTGGATAAAATAAGATGAAAACCTCATAGACCCAGATAATGGCAATTAAATAAAGAAAAGTACAGGCATAGATGGAAGAAAAGGAAATCACAAAGAATTATTCTCTACATCCCATTTGCAAACAATTTCCAGATATTTCCTGGGAAATAGGGCCACACTACACATCGTGGTTAGATATGACAAATACCTTAATGACAAATACCACCTCCTCTTCTCCTTTCTCTTAAATTATATTGTGAAGTACAGCACCATTTATGTGTGGAATATTCTTTTGATCATTTTGGGTCAGCTGTCCTCCCAGTACCTTATCCTAATCTCTTCCTGGTTTTTGATGGGGAACAGTTAGAGAGACAGTCCTAGTGCTGCACAAACAATGCTCATCTATAGCCAAAACATTGATGAGTTGTCAACACAATTCTAGTTACAAATACAAAGCATAGTACTACCAGGACCTCTATGGGAAAAGTTGACTCTACCCCAGCCAGACCAAATACAACATATCTAAAGAGTAGAGTTAGATGTCCAGATCTGAGCTGTTTCACACTGACAGTTTTTGGTAGGGTAAAAGAAATGTAAAGAAAGTCGACACTGAGAAATACAATGTGACACAGAAACATTGCTTTCATGATTTTTGCAGATAACAAAACATACCTTTATTTGATGGCTATTATATAACTATGTTGATGTAAAGTCACATTTTCTTGTCATCAGCTATTTTTCCCAGCAGCACTGATAGACTTAGCATTAGCTTATTTACAACAATAACCCAAGTTAATTTCCTCACTCAATTACTCAATTAGTATCTTCATTTAGTTCATTAGTCTATGTCAATTCATTAAAAAAGAAAGCTATGACTTGTTTCAATGTTATGCAAAATTCAGTATGCTAAGAGCACCTATATTTTAGAAGAGTTAAGTATCTTAAATTAACAGCAAATTTCATCCTTGCTGATGTTACAGAAATTAATTATGATTACTAATCTGTACTGTGTGACTTGCAATTTTATTTATTAAAGAGGATTTTAAATATTTCCCTTAAGAATATGTCCTTGTGATAATCATTTCTACTTCCACTACTTTCCTTTTCTTTTAGATACTTACATTATCCTATAGTATGACCTAGCATCCTAAAATGTAATCAGCTGCCATGTCTCTTAAAAAACCCCACAACCTTCAAAACACTCTTTTTTTGGACTGCCAACCAACCATGTTGAGATTCCTCTGACATACATTTTCCTGCATTGAAATGCTATGCATGCAGTAAGCAGTTCACTGTATGCTGAGAAATACTCTTCAGTTACGGAAATAATATTGACTTTAAATGCCTAAACCAATAATGGAAACAGTCTTTCAGTTGGAAAGTGCAGCCCTCAAGTTCCTGGAACAAAGAGAACTTCCGTTTAATTATTCTAGAGAGAAAGAAATATTCAAACACCTTGAAATGTTCTTACTTTGATTGTTTATTTAGAAACAGCAAGGAAAAAAGGGAAATTATTTACAGAGAGAAGAGAAGAGAAGAGGAGAGAAGAGAAGAGAAGAGAAGAGAAGAGAAGAGAAGAGAAGAGAAGAGAAGAGAAGAGAAGAGAAGAGAAGAGAAGAGAAGAGAAGAGAAGAGAAGAGAAGAAAATAAGAAACAAAGAACAAAAAATAAAATTTCCAAATAGAGGTCTGTAATTTGTTCATTTGTCTGCTGCTTACTCACACTGTTAGCAGCATGATCTTGATAGAATTAGAATTAGAATTAGAATTAGAATTAGAATTAGAATTAGAATTAGAATTAGAATTAGAATTAGAATTAGAATTAGAATTAGAATTAACCAGATTGGAAAAGACCTTCAAGATCACCAGGACTAACCCATCACTCAATACCATCTAATAAGCTAAACCATGCAACCAAGCAACCCATCAAGTCTCTTCCTAAACGCCTCCAGGGATGGCAACTCCACCACCTCCCTGTGCAGCCCATTCCAATGGCAAATCACTCTTTCTATGAAGAACTTCTTCCTAACATCCAGCTGAAACCTCCCCTGGCACAGCTTGAGACTATCTCCTCTTGTTATGGTCTTGGGTGCCTGAGAGAAGAGACCAACCCCAGCTGGCTACAACCACCCTTCAGGTAGCTGTAGACAGCAATAAGGTCTCCTCTGAGCCTTCTCTTCTCCAGGCTACGCAACCCCACCTTCCTCAGCCTCTCCTCATAGGGCTTGTGCTCCAAACCCCTCACCAGCTTTGTTGCCCTTCTCTGGACACGTTCCAGCATCTCAACATCTTTCCTAAACTGAAGGGCCCAGAACTGGACACAGTATTCAAGGTGTGGCCTAACCAGTGCAGCACATTTTTTTTCAACAGTTCAAGGGAGAGTGGCACCATCATTTCTCTGGGCAGCCTGTTCCAATGCTTGACTAAGGACATAACATAGGGCACGGTACTATGAAATAGTCCATCCTAACATATTATTCAACTGTGTAATAAGATTGCACTGCTAATTTTTGTTCCTGATTTTTAAATGCAAATAAGGTTCATACATATTCCTGTTTCCTTTCTTTCTTCATTAAATGATTACACAATGAATTCAATGTTGTTTCAATATGCTCAGTGTGGATTTGTTTTCCTCTGATGTGTTTGGATTTCCTTTAAATCTGTGGTTTCCATATGGAATAATGTCAGTTACACTCTTATCTGAATTCTACTGCTATCTTGTGCACAAGTGTGGGACTGGAAGGTGATTAGGAATTTCAGTTCTGTGTATGTAAATTCCTTCAATGACTACTAGGGAAGAAATCAAATCCTTAAAGCAACATTCTCATACAATGTTAGGTTCTGTTGTGCTGGGTAAACACAGCCTTCTCTCACAAGCCCTCACCTCTACACATAGACAGAAAGGACAGTAACGAAAAAATTTGTGTGGAGATAAAGAGAGTTTAATGACATAATCAGATGCAAAATTACCTTAGCCTGTTTGCAGAAAAGTGCGGCGAAATGCAGAGCACAGCAGCAGAAGACAGCAATCTCCCCCATCCCCCAACCTGCAACTAGTCATTTAGGGCCTCCTTTCAAAATATATTCTAATACAGACTTAAATCTACTCTTCTTCTAGGTGGAGCTTGTAATAAATACATCAGGACTTAGAATTATATGCTTACATCCTATTGATTATAAATAATACTGTCAATAATGATGCAAATAATGTCCTAAGGTAGTCCTTATTCAAGTTTCTTGTTAATTTAGAAATTAAACATGATTCAGAGGTCATTCTGATTTTAAACTGATTTTGTTAATAGAGAATTCTTTTCATGTCAGCATCTTCCAGCTTGCAAAATTAGCTTCTCAAATAGAAAAGAAAGATGATATATATCTGAGTGGAAATTATTTTGTGTTTAATTACAGGGAAGTATTAAAAAGCTCTGAAACAATAAGCAACTACAGTTTCCATCTGGGTTATTCACAACTTTTTTTTTTCCTTTTAAAGTAATGACAACTGGCAAAGATATACTCAGTAGTCATATGCATACGCCAGTATTGACTTGTACACAGTATCTGTGCATAATTCAGTACTTGTAAGTGTGATTGAAACTTGTGTTCCAAATCCCTCACCAACTTTGATGCCCTTCTCTGGACACGTTCCAGCAAGTCAACAGCTTTCCTAAACTGAGGGGCCCAGAACTGGACAAAGTACTCAAGGTGTGGCCTAACCAGTGCTGAGTACAGGGGCAGAATGACCTCCCTGCTCCTGCTGGCCATTCTGTTCCTGATGCAGGCCAGGATGCCATTGGTCCTCTTGGCTGCCTGGGCACACTGCAGGCTCATGTTTAGCCTACCATCGACCAGTACCCCCAGGTCCCTCTATGCCTGGCTGCTCTCCAGCCACTCTGACCTCAGCCTGTAGCACTGCATGGGGTTGCTGTGGCCAATGTGCTGAACCTGGCACTCAGATGTGTTCAATCTCATGCCGTTGGATTCTGCCCATCTGTCTAGCCTGTCGAGGTCCCTATGCAGATCCCTTCTATCCTCTAACAGATCAACACCTGTGCCCAGCTTGGTGTCATCTGCATTCCTCTTGCTTTGTGTTGCTTGATTGGTTGAACTTTATTAATTTTCCCAAATTCACACCACTTTTTGTTGAAGGACAAATATTTGCAGCTGGAACATTTTGAGCTTTGCATGTGTGCATGATGAGACAGAGAATTTCAAATATTTTGATACTGCCATTGTGCAATCTTATCAATGTCAAGCTTTTTTCCAACTAGACAAAGCAAAATTATTTGTGTACAATATTATTCTGTTTAAGATCAAATTTTGGATACTCTATTGCCTGAGAAAGCATTCTGCACTTTCATGCAGATCACCTATGAGCATTTTAGAAAAATTCTCATACACCAAGTTTCCAGGGAGTTAAACACAATAATTTCCTCTCTTTTCTTAAAAAATTATGCCTTTCACCTTGACAAAGAATTTGATAAAATATTGCAGTCAGAACAGTCAAGCTTCATTGGTCTCACATTCCACATAGATTATCTTTAGTTCTACATTTGGATGAACAAATCACATTTTAAATGCATACAGTATTGGCATCTGTATCAGATCTATTTTTCTCAGATTTCCTTTATAGAAAATAAAAAGATAAACAACTTTAGTGCACAACTGATCTGATCAACTCAAGAAATTGCCAGAAATGGTTGAACAAGTCTCTCTTTTCAACTAAAAAGAAATTTAGCCTTCCAGAACTTGGATACAAATGTATTAGATTTGCTTAATTTACTCACATGCATATAACCTGTCATAAAGCATCTAAGAGATGCTAAGTACTGGGTGATGCCTCAGGTGTTCTAGCATTTCCTTCAGGGCCTCCAGAAGATGGCCCAATGGAGTTCATGAGACCAGCTTGGTCTCATATCTAAAAACTTCATGCAGATTAGACATTAGACATTTATGAATGGGCAACTAAGTTAAACTAGTAAATACAGTCAATGAATCTTATAGAGTGACACAGCTGTCTAAATCATGCCTTTATTTTAGGATCACTAAAGAGCTGTCCAGGCTTCAATGATGTCATTTACAAGATCTCACTTGGCTTTAAAGGGAGCCTAGACATCTAGTTTGGCTACTGACACCTGTATTTTGAGTCAAAACCTGGTGCCAAATCCTACCTTTACATTTTTTAATCCAGAGAATCACAAGGATTGTCACAACTTTCCTTATTTCTCAATGTTTAGACAATCCTTCATAATTAGCCATTAATTTGTTCTCACTCAAAAGCAAATGTCTACCTTATCTCCTTGTTTTCAATTTAAGTTAAAATTCTTCTGCCTTTTATTTTGTGTTTATGTATATTCTTCTTACCATCTCTGTTAAATTTTAATAAACTGTTTCATATAGTTCTTAAATTGATCTCCTTGTTGGAAAATTACTGCTAAACAGTTTTGTGTCTGAAGTAGTGTTTTTTATACTCCATGATTTTACGTAAAGGACAGTTTGCTGGTTTCTGATTAAGATTCTGCTTAAAAAATAACAAACTCAGCTACATTTGTTTTATTCTCACCACGGTAATGAAATCTGTACAACTGCTTTCCTCACTCTTCAGAGAGTCTATAATTGATAAATAGAGTGTGACTTTCCTTTCATTTCTACAGCAGCACTACAAAAAGCCACCACAAATCTCTGACATTTCTATTTACTTAATGGCATCGAACCCATCTAAATCCTTTCTCCAAGGTTTTGTGTCTTTGAGAGACCCTTGACTATTTCAGTTAAGAAAACTGATGAAATCTACAAAATAAATTGCATCTTGTCATCACTGCCTGGCCCTGACAGCTGGCTTAGTTATTGTTTCTAGTTTAGCTTTTATCCTCCAGTTGTGCTGTTTCCATTGTTCCACTAAACATTTAAAACTGCTTAAAAGCAAATTAAAATTTCTATTATCTGTGTCCATCAGAACTGGTCTGGAAAGGAAATTAACAACTATTTTGCCATAGAAATCTACCTGCAATTTTCCCACCTACATTTAGACTCCTTAACAGGTGTAGACTCCTTAACAGGGATGTTTTTTATAAGTCAGAGTCTAACCATCCTATGCTCCTTCTACAGTCACCTACATCTGTGACAGTCACCAAAGAGCTGAAATGCTCCCTCAGAAATAATCCTCAAAGAACTCATACCTAAACAACTCATTCAGAAGTTACCTGCATAGAAGTAAATGTAGGAGGATTACACCTGCAATATAAGGGATCACTAGACTATACTTTTCAATGAAACTAATTATAGAAATATTGACCATGTCTACAGCATTATGATTTTAAATGAATCAGATAACCTTTCCAAGTCCTGGAAGGGTCATCTCACATTTATATCAAAACTTGGTCTCTTAAACTTGTCCAAATGGCATAAATATTTTACTGTGTCCCATCCTTATTATCCACACAGAAAGTTGGTGCTACATTACTAATTATCTTTGAAATATCTTTGAAGGAATTATCTTTGAAGGGAGGTTGTAGCCAGGCAGAGGTTGGCCTCTTCTCCCAGGCAGCCAGCACCAGAACAAGAGGACACAGTCTCAGGCTGCGCCAGGGCAGGTTTAGGCTGGATGTTAGGAAGAAGTTCTACACGGAGAGAGTGATTGGCCATTGGAATGGGCTACCTGTGGAGGTGGTGGAGTCACCTTCACTGGAGGTGTTCAGGAGAAGACTTGATGGGGTGCTTGGCTGTATGGTCTAGTTGTTGGGTGGGTTGGATTGTTTGATGGGTTGGACGCGATGATCTTGAAGGTCTCTTCCAACCTGGTGTATTGTATTATTATTGTATTGTATTATTATTGTATTATAAAGCAGACCAAATAAAAATCATAACAAACAAAAAATGAAGAAAAAAAAAAGCAAAGTCAGTATAAATCAGATATTCCACTGATATGAAACTGCATTATCTGAAATATTTTTGTTCTGAATGGTTGTAAACTAGTCTGGCATGCTCTTAGTTAAATGTCAGACCCTATTTACTCATTATAATGTTCTCTGGAGACCTAGGATTTTGGTCTTGATGGTATTCTTGTATTTCCACAAAGCTGGAGTTTGGGCATTGAAGTTTTTAGTGAGCTAGTGACCCTTATGTGCATTTTCAAACTATTTTCTTGCTTGGCTTTTAAAAATAAGCTAAACCACATAAATAGACATAGCTTTTGTTTCTTCACTTCCAAGGACTATAATGGTAGACTGAATCCTTGAGAGAAAATGAATGCAAAACAAAGGAAGAAAGGAACTAAGTCCTATAGGTCTGAGAGTCAAGAAACTGTGATTATGAATTGCATGAATGCCCTAAATGTCCTTGTAAATGTGGTTTACCCTTTTATACTTCTTTCAGAAAAATCATGATACCTTCCCATTGAATTGTGAACACTATCTATTTCTAACTAAAGGCAATAAAAAAATGCACTAAGAACTTCTTAGAGATTAAACGTTTATACTAAGACAGTGCTATAATAACTAAAATTAAAAGCGCTGATATAAAATTTTCCATAGATGCTGCTCCTTTAAATTCTTCAGATAGCTTAAAACATCAGCATACATTAAGCTGTTGAATCTGACACTTGCATAGTAATGTGGCAACTTCTCATACAAAACAAACTTACAATGAAATAAAATCAATCAGGTTATATTTCAAGTATAATAGAACATAGAACTATAGGTGTGCTAAAATATTCACATCAACAGGTACCTCCACGCAGGAGATGTGGTTTGTAAAGTGATCAGTGCAGAGGAAACAATATCGCTATGTGCATTTCAGGAGATGTGGCTTTGTGTTGAGGAAGCTGAAGGTCTGTTTGTAGTTAGAGTGCCCTGAGGTTACCCTGACCAGCATGTATTCCACTTTGGTTTCATCTGAAAGGAGTGTAGTTAACATACTCCAGGATCACACTGTGGTTTGAACTAATACTAAGCTAAGTCGCAGCAAGCAGGGTAACAATATCATTTTTTCTTCAGAAGCATACAACTGATTCAAATTAAAACTGACATTTTAGCCTTCAGATTATATTCTCAATTAAACTTTTATATCCCTTCCTATTCATAACAACTTCTGATGATGACAGATTTCAACTAACTACTATAAGAAAAACTTAAAAAACCCCTGAGTATTTAGTTTAATAACAAGCTTCTTTATTTAAAAAACCCCTAACAACAATAACAAAAAAACAACCACAAACAAACAAAAAAGACCTGATACATTGCAAATAAATGTGTATAAATTGAGAGAGATATTATTCAAAAAATGGACTTCTCTTTATAAGCACTTGACAAAGCTTAAGTGTCCTGGATGGACAAAAAAGCCTCAAAATGGCTCTGAAGCAGACAGTGAGGCAGAAGCTAGTAGATCTGCTTCTTTGGGCTTGCCTGGACATGTTTCAGAGCCAGGATGAGCCAGGTGGGCGTGCTTTTGGCCACGTTTGGAAAGAAGGCTTTCTATAGGTTGCAATACCAGGGTTGACCCCTAGACCTGTGTTGCTCCTGGCCATTATTGTCTCGGGAAACCTATAAATATCAGCCCGAAGGGCCAGAGCTTTGTCTTGCCATTGTCCACGCTCTGGAAGGAACCACATGCCTCACTTGGAAGCTGAACTGTGTTCCAGTTTACCCAGACAAGACAGCAAAGACCCCTCGCTATTCTCAGCGTTGTAAAGCCCAGAGGACAGATACTTGTCTTGCCGGGCCGAGAGGCGAAACCCCAGAGGAGCCGAGTCCCTGGGACAGTTCCGATTGATTGGAGCAAGGAGCGAGCGCTGCTGCAAAAGGACCACAGCCGAGAAACCTCTCTACAAAGCTTTTGGCTACAAATCCTTTGGGAGCAAATCCTGTCTCAGCAATAAGCTGCAGACCCCAACAGAAAGGGAAACCCTGCTCCTGCAGCTTCCACGTGCATCTATTGCAGGTCTGTTGCCCTGGGGAGTTCTGGGTTCCCACACACACACACGTTGTGGGCAACCGCTGGCTGCATTGCCGAGGTTTCTTTTCTTTACAGTTTAAAGTGATGTTTGTTGTTTCTGGATTTTTGTGCATGTTGTTTAAACTGTTATTTGTTCCTGCTGGTGAGGTCTCTGTTCCACGACCGAAACCCCTCGAACCTGTAAATAGGTTTTCTTTAATAATTTTTGTGGGATTTTTGTGATTAAAAAAATTATTTTTTTTTTTTAAATTAATCGCTCCATTTATTGAACATTAATTTATCCTTTTATAGACCAAAATATTAAGGAAACAAATGCTCTACATCACACTTGAGGATTATTTCCATGATATAAGCTTCTACTAATGTTACATTCCTTTTCTGTCAGGAATGTCTAACTTTCCAAATATATTTGACATGCCAGTCTCAGCTAGCCAGCACAGCACACTTTTTATCTGAACTTGAACTTGAACGTATTCAGAGAAGGGCAACAAGGCTGGTGAGAGGCCTTGAGCACAAGCCCTGTGAGGAGAGGCTGAGGGAGCTGGGATTGTTTAGCCTGGAGAAAAGGAGGCTCAGGGGTGACTTCATTGCTCTCTACAACTACCT
Organism: Picus viridis; assembly: GCA_033816785.1. NCBI lineage: Eukaryota > Metazoa > Chordata > Aves > Piciformes > Picidae > Picus > Picus viridis. The sequence continues at coordinate 64,722,188 of CM066566.1, forward strand.
GAAAGGTGGTTGTAGCCAGGAAGGGGTTGGCCTCTTGTCCCTAGCAACCTGCACCAGAACAAGGGGACACAGTCTCAAGCTGCAACAGGGGAAGTTTAGGCTGGAGGTGAGGAGAAAGTTCTTTACCGAGAGAGTCATTTGCCATTGGAATGGGCTGCCCAGGGAGGTGGTGGAGTCACCGTCCCTGGAGGTGTTCAAGAGGGGATTGGATGTGGCACTTGGTGCCATGGTCTAGTCATGGGGTCTGTGGTAACAGGTTGGACTCGATCTTCGAGGTCTCTTCCAACCTTGGTGATACTGTGAACTATGTAAATAATGTAAACTATTGTTTATTATTATTTACTGTACAAAAACTATGTAAGCAGCTGTGTGCTCTGCTTTCCCTTGGAAAAGGGGTTCCAAGTGTCTGAGCTGTTCTGATGTTACACTGCTTGCTTTCTGCTCCTCCAAGGAGGAGCTCTGCCTTCTGTGGAGAGTTCTGTTACCACAGTGCTGGTGGCTCACAGCAAAGGAGGGAGCTGCCATTGAGACAATCCAGAGTCTCACCATCCTAATCCTAAAGAGCTTCTTCCTCAGCTCCACTCTAACCCTGCTCTTCCTCGGCCTCAAACCATTCTCCCTTGTCCTGTCTCTGGACACCCTGATGAAAAGTCCCTCTGCAGCCTTGCTGTAGGATCCCTTCAGTTCTTGGAGGTCTGTGGCCTTGCAGAGCCTGCTGCCCACCAGGGCTGTCCCAGGTGCTGTGCCTCCCCTCCTGGAGCTGCAGGAGCGGTGGCTGCTGGGCTGGCATAACATACATGTGGTCATGTTCTGCAGCCTGTGTCAGTTTCAGGAGAGGTGATGGCTGAGGTGTTAACCTGTGAGTAAGAAGACACTGGAGAAACTCGAGTGCCAGCCAAGCCTGCTGCTATCCCTGTAAACATCAGTGTTCAGTTGTCAGCAGTGAGCAAGGCCCAGAGCTGCTCCTGGGTTGGGTAACCATTAAAAAGTGATGAGGCTTTGCCAATACTGCTGCCTGCTGAGGAGAGCAGTGGCAGTAATCAAACCCAGCATTGCTTTCTCTCCTTGCAGGGCTGGGGTGGATCCCTCCCTTCTTGTCCCTCTCTCAGAGGGGCAGGAGTAAAGCCTGGAGAAGAGGAGGCTCAGGGGAGACCTCATTGCTCTCTACAACTGCCTGAAGGGAGGTTGTAGCCAGGTGGGGGTTGGTCTCTTCTCCCAGGCACCCAGCACCAGAACAAGAGGACACAGTCTCAAGCTGTGCCAGGGGAGGTTTAGGCTGGAGGTGTGGAGAAGGTTCTTCCCAGAAAGAGTAATTGGCCATTGGGATGTGCTGCCCAGGGAGGTGGTGGAGTCACCATCCCTGGAGGTGTTCAAGAGAAGACTGGATGTGGCACTTGGAGCCATGGTTTAGTTGTCATGAGGTGTTGGGTGACAGGTTGGACTTGATGATCTCTGAGGTCTTTTCCAACCTGGTTGATTCTGTGAAGTCTGTGAAGTAATCTGTGATCCCAGAGAATGAACCCTTCAAATACATATTTTAAGATGTCAAAATATTTTTAAAGTAACATTCATCTGCTTCCTGTTTTACAACACTCATCTGTTAAAATCAAATGGCCGGTTAAATACGTTATGAAACAGTAGAACCCAAATATTGTACATTTCCTTAAGCTCTGAAATTGTACACACAACTGGACCCATAGAAATAGACTTTACACAATGATGAAATCTTTTCTGATTCAACAATCATGGTTCCATGGTTCCTATGAATAGGAAATGCAAGCTTACATTAAATATTGTCTTAAGATCAGCATGAAAATAATTTTGCAATTCAATGAGTCATAAAAAAAATATTTTTTTCCATTATAAAGCCATCTGTGAACAAGATGCAGAATAGAAAGTAAATAGAAAAGAATGTTATAATGGGATATGGAAATAACAGAATTGTAGTCTTCACAGTAGTTCCTGCACTGCTGATCTCCCATATTTATTACTATCCTTCATCTGAGTAGTCCTGCCTCTGATTACTTCAGTTTCTGCAGCAGATTATCTGGTACATATAAATAAATTACAACTACCAAAAACTTTCAGAGGGTGAATATTATCTGAGATATGTGATGTGGGAAGCATGATATATAGCTTCTCAGCTGCCCAACAGTTCAAATATTAACCTGCACCTCTGTGGCATAGAGGACTATAAGGTTTTGAAGGGCCCTCTTAGGCCACCAATATAAATGTTGATATTTTGCTTTTGAAAATTTCATATTCATTTTTTTAACATGGACATATGTCCATAGATGTACACATGCCTTCATAATCATACCTGTATTTTATACATCAATATAGCAACATACTGACTGTTCAGTTGTAGGTTTCATGGCATAATGAGGAGAGAACTGTTTGCTTTCAGTTGAGTAATTTTCTGACCACTACCTGGGGGTACTGGTAGATGGTAGGCTAAACATGAGCCTGCAGTGTGCCCAGGCAGCCAAGAAGGCCAATGGCATCCTGGCCTGCATCAGGAACAGTGTGGCCAGCAGGAGCAGGGAGGGCATTCTGCCCCTGTACACTGCACTGGTTAGGCCACACCTTGAGTCCTGTGTCCAGTTCTGGGCCCCTCAGTTTAGGAAGGATGTTGACTTGCTGGAGCGTGTCCAGAGAAGGGCAACAAAGTTGGTGAGGGGTTTGGAACATAAGCCCTATGAGGAAAGGCTGAGGGAGCTGGGGGTGCTTAGCCTGGAGAGGAGGAGACTCAGGGGTGACCTTATTGCTCTCTGCAACTACCTGAAGGGAGGTTGTAGACAGGCAGAGGTTGGTCTCTTCTCCCAGGCAGCCAGCACCAGAACAAGAGGACACAGTCTCAGGCTGCACCAGGGCAGGTTTAGACTGGATGTTAGGAAGAAGTTCTATACAGAGAGAGTGATTGCCTATTGGAATGGGTTGCCCAGGGAGGTGGTGGAGTCACCATCATAGGAGTTGTTCAGGAGGAGACTTGATAGGGTGCTTGGTGCCATGGTTTAGTTGTTTAGGTGGGTTGGATTGGTCGATAGGTTGGATGTGATGATCTTGAAGGTCTCTTCCAACCTGGTCTGGTCTATTCTATTCTATTCTATTCTATTCTATTCTATTCTATTCTATTCTATTCTATTCTATTCTATCTATGCTATTTTACATTAAAACTAAATGATCAGAAAAGTAGATAGACTGGATACTTTCGCAGAAGTACCATTTGCAGATGGTGGAACAAGATGCAAATTTCCCTTTAGCTTTTCTTGCAACTCTTTCCACTTGCTTATTTTCTTATTCTGTGAACAGCCCATGCAGTAGAACTCCTCATATATAAATGTTACTAGTACTGTCTTTTGATATTTTCTTTCTAGCATTATAGATTAAGAATTATTGGGCCACGGGAGATGGGTATATGACTAAATCATTATAAATAAGGAATATTAAAGTTTAACAGATTAATGTTTCTGTATTTCATTTAGCAAGACAAGTTATGAGACGACAAGTAATATGCTTTCTTGTGTAAAAGATTGGTTGACTAAAGAAAGCAAATTGGAAAGAGATAATTGGACACTGAATATCACATAGAAGTTGTGTTTGTAAATAGGATTATTTGGTTCTGTAAATCCTACACCCGGAATTGCTTTCTTGTCAGTGAAGTAATTATGAAAATACTCTTAACCTAGATCTTCTGGCATCCTGGCCTGTATCAGGAACAGTGAGGCCAGCAAGAGCAGAAAGGTCATTCTCCCCTGGTACTTAGCACTGGTTAGGCCACACTTTGAGTACTATGTCCAGTTCTGGGTCCCACAGTTTAGGAAAGCTGTTGACTTGCTGGAACATGTCCAGAGAAGGGCAACAAAGCTGGTGAGGGGTTTGGACACAAGCCCTATGAGGAGAGGCTGAGGGAGCTGGGGTTGCTTAGCCTGGAGAAGAGGAGGCTTAGGGGTGACCTTATTGATGTCTACAACTACCTGAAGGGAGGTTGCAGCCAGGTGGGGGCTGGTCTCTTCTCCCAGGAAACAGCACCAGAACAAGAGCACACAGTTTCAAGCTGTTCCAGAGGAGGTTTAGGCTGGATGTTAGGAAGAAGTTCTTCATAGAGAGAGTGATTGCACATTGGAATGGGCTGCCCATGGAGGTGGTGGAGTTGCCATCACTGGAGGTGTTTAGGAAGAGACTTGATGGGGTGCTTGGTTGCATGGTTTAGTTGATTAGATGGTGTTGGATGATGGGTTGGACATGATGATCTTGAAGGTCTCTTCCAATATGGTTTATTCTATTCTAATTCTAATGCCTTAGATTGAAAGGGACCTCAGAGATCATCTACTCCAACCCCTCTGCCATGGGCAGGAATGCCTCTCAACTAAACTCAGCTGTTCAAGGCCTCATCCAACCCAGCCTTGAACACCTCCAAGCAGGAGGGATCTACAGTCTCCTTGAGCAATCTGTTTCAGAGTCTCACATCCTTGTACTGAAGAACTTATTCCTAGGATCCAATCTAAACCTACTTTCCTCCAGCTTCAAATCATTCCTCCTTTTGCTATTTCTGGACACCGTTATGGAAAGTTCCTCTCCAGCCTTTCTGTAGGATCCCATCAGGTGTTGGAAGGCAGCTTTAAGTTCTCCCCAGAGTCTTCTGTTCTCCAGGTTGATCAACCCCAGCTGCAAATACAAAGAGTATTAAAAAAACAATCATTTGTAGTAAAGGAATGTGGCTGCAGTCATCCAATTGCACAAATAGGCTCAGACATCCCAAAGCTTACATAATCACAGGATCCTAGAAAATTACTGTCCTGAGTAGTCAACATTAATATGTATAAAAGGATCAGGACATCTTTTTGTGAAACACTTCAGCAAATGTATTAATAGTATGTCATGTAGCAGATATAAACACACACAAGGACCTACAGGTTGCCATTACTTACATTAACACAACACAACTTAGTATTCGGACAAAAAAGATTCTGGAATTTCTGCAACATTAAGTAGATGTAATTTGACATGCTTCATTTTGCTCTCTTATTTTCCTTATTAAAAGCAAACCAGCATGAAAAAATATGCAATAGATTCCAATTCAGCAGTCTTATTTATACAAAAACCTAAAGCCATGACTATTTCACAAAATATTTAAGTAAACAATAATACAGCCCCATTACAAGGTATCAGTGGTTTTTTATTCTGTGGATATACTGTATAGGGAAATACAGAGAACACAGAATCAGAATCAACCAGTTTGGAAAAGACCTTCGAGACCTATCACCCAACACCATCTAATCAACTAAACCACGGCAATAAGTACCTCATTGTGACCATTTTAGGCTCTTCCAGTGATGGTGACTCCATCACCTCCCAGGGAAGCACATTCCAATGACCAATCTCTCTGTCTGTGAAGAATTTCTTCCTAACATCCAGCCTAAAACTCCCTGGTGCTGCTTGAGACTGTTTCCTCTTGTTCTGGTGCTGGTTGCCTGCGAGAAGAGACCAACCTCCACCTGGCCACAACCTCCCTTCAGGTACTTGTAGACAGCAATAAGGTCTCCCATAAGCCTCCTCTTCTCCTAAGCCTCCTCTTCTCCAGGCTAAGCAACCCCAGCTCCCTCAGCTGCTTCTCATGGGGCTTGACTCCAGCCCCCTCACCATCTTTGTTGCCCTTCTTTGGACACGTTCAAGCAACCCAACATCTTTCTTAAACTGAGGGGCCCAGAACTGGACACAATACTCAAGGTGTGGCCTAACCAGTGCTGAGTACAGGGGCAGAATGACCACACTATTCCTGATACAAGCCAGGATGCCATTGGCCTTCTTGGTCACCATGGCACACTGCTGGCTCATGTTCAGCCTACCGTCAACCACTACCCCCAGTTATATATTCAGCATGGCTTTGCCAAGGGCAAATCCTGCCTGACAAACCTGGTGGCCTTCTATGAACAGGTGACAACATTAATAGATGAGGGACGAGCAACTGATGTCATTTACCTGGACTTGAGCAAAGCCTTCGACACTGTCCCGCACCACCTCCTGGTCTCCAAGCTGGCGACACATGGGTTTGATGGATGGACCACTAGATGGATAAAGAACTGGCTTGATGGCCGCACCCAAAGAGTGGCTATCAACGGGTCCATGTCCCAATGGAGGCCAGTGACAAGCGGAGTCCCTCAAGGATAAGTCCTGGGACCTGTCTTGTTCAAGATTTTTATGGGTGACATGGACAGTGGCATCGAGTGCACCCTCAGCAAGTTTGCTGATGACACTAAGCTGTGTGGTGCAGCAGACACACCGGACCTGGACAGGCTGGAGAGGTGGGCACAAGCCAACTTCGTGAGCTTCAACAAGACCAAGTGCAGGGTCCTGCATCTGGGTCGAGGCAATCCCAGGCACAAATACAGGCTGGGCAGGGACTGGCTGGAAAGCAGCCCTGAGGAGAGAGACTTGGGGGTGCTGGTGGACGAGAAGCTCAACATGAGCTGACAATGTGCACATGCAGCCCGGAAAGCCAATCAGATCCTGGGCTGCATCAGGAGAAGTGTGGCCAGCAGGTCAAGGGAGGTGCTTCTCCCCCTCTACTCAGCTCTGGTGAGACCCCACCTGGAGTACTGCGTCCAGTTCTGGAGCCCCTATTACAGGAGGGATGTGGACGTGCTGGAACGTGTCCAGAGAAGGGCCACGAGGATGATCAGAGGGCTGGAGCACCTCTCCTATAAGGACAGACTGAAGGAGTTGGGGCTGTTCAGTCTGGAGAAGAGAAGGCTCCGAGGTGACCTCATTGTGGCCTTCCAGTATCTGAAGGGGGCCTACAAGAACACTTCTCAGGATCTCAGGTAGTGATAGGACTAGGGGGAATGGAATGAAGCTGGAGGTGGGGAGATTCAGGCTAGATGTGAGGAAGAAGTTCTTCACCATGAGAGTGGTGAAGGCCTGGAATGGGTTGTCCAGGGAGGTGGTTGAGGCCCCGTCCCTGGAGGTGTTTAAGCCCAGGCTGGATGAGGCTCTGGCCAGCCTGATCTAGTGTGGGGTGTCCCTGCCCATGGCAGGGGAGTTGGAACTAGATGATCCTTGTGGTCCCTTCCAACCCTGACTGATACTATGATATATTAATGATTATGTTATTATATAATGAATATCTGCTATATTTCAATAGCAATTTATGCTGTTATGTCAAATGTAGCAATTTTTAACTGTGTATTAAACCCATTTCTGGAAAAGTTACTCAGTGCAATCACCTCATATACATGACTGCATTTGTTTAATCTCATTATTAAGTATTTTGTATGCTACAGTACAACTCTAGCTTCTTTGTTTGTTTTGGGCTTCTACAATATACCCGTTAAGTCTTTAGTAAAATTTGGGTTTACTTTTATAGATGACATATTTGAATCTATAGCACATAGTGTATTAATCAAATATGTAAGGTATAAATAATTTTGAAAATCTTTTTCCCAGTACACATGAAATTGGTTCTACTACTGCATTTTTTTAGGCTCTTTAACTTTTATTGCTGTGGTGGAGTAGGAAGGTTCCCCCCCCCACACAAAAGAATTCCACAGCTAACTCAGCCGGAGAAGCAGATGAAAGCTATATTTTACAAGCAGATATGGAATGCAATGAATATGTACAAAAACATACAATATTTACAATATATACAGAAATATACAGCAATGTATGTAATACAGGAAACCTTTCCCCAACCCCCTTGCGGCCAGGGGGTTCGGCCTGCCCCTCCCTTCTCCCTCCCTACCTCCCCTTTTTCCCAAAAGGGTTAGAGAGAAAAGAGAAAGGAAGGTAATTAAAAGGGGAAAACTTTGTTAAAGCTCAAAGTGAATGCAAAAAGTTAGTTTTCTTATCTGGTTAGCAAGAATCGTAGAGAGAAACGAGCCAGCTCACAGCACAGGGGGAAGAAAAAGACGACTGCCTGACTGCCCTCCCCGACTGAAAGACTAAACAAGAAGCTACAGCCGGGTTCCACCAATGAAATTGGATTACCATATCTCTTGTTTTCATTCTAATATCAAAACATTCGGCTAGAGTGTTCAGAAAGTGTCTCTTTCTTAAAGGCACAGCCTAAACCGGTCACAATCCACCCCTGCTAAACAATTTCATTGGCTGTTCGTACTGTCTGTCCAGTCTAAAACAATATCTACAGTTTGTAAGTAAAGTTCATAGTCCATTCCGGCTATCCTCAGGTGTAGATGATTGAGCAGTCCAAGAAACAAGAAAAATGGAAAACAGTTTGTCTCTTCGCAGACGAAGCGAAGAAAAGGGAAAACAGGGAAACAGGGAAACAGGGACTCTCAGTTGACTCAGGGCTTTCAGGGCTCTCAGGGTTCGTGCACCGTGGATTCCTCAGGGATTCTTCCTTTGGGCGCGATGTATCTGTACAACACTCTGAAATTAAACTCTTTCAGCTAAAGTCAAATTTCTTTGTGGAATACACTGAATTTCACCATTCGCTTGCATTACCCAATAAGTGTGACCCGGACCTTCAGCTCAAACCACCCCTCGGACAGGTTTAGCCTCTCCTGAGGGAGAAAATACCCAAACAGTCTTACCTAACAGATTCTTTTCTCTAACAGCAGGAACTCTATCACCTTCTACTTTCTGCAGCAGATCTGAGTGTGCAGGTCCAGCTCGGTTCACTGAACCTCTACTATTTACCAGCCAGGTTGCTTGTGCTAAATGTTTTTCCCAGTTTTTCAAAGATCCACCCCCATGGCTTTAAGAGTGGTCTTCAACAAACCGTTGTAGCGTTCAATCTTCCCTGCAGCTGGTGCATAGTAGGGGATGTGGAATATCCACTCGATGCCGTGCTCTTTGGCCCAACTCTTTACAAGGTTGTTTTTGAAGTGAGTTCCGTTGTCCGACTCAATCCTCTCTGGAGTTCCGTGTCTCCACAGGATCTGTCTCTCTAGACCGAGAATGGTGTTGCGCGCAGTTGCATGTGGAACTGGATAAGTTTCCAACCATCCAGTGTTCGCCTCTACCATAGTAAGCACATACTGCTTACCAGAACGAGAACGTGGTAGAGTGATGCAGTCAACTTGCCAAGCTTCACCATACTTGTACTTGGACCATCTGTCACCATACCATAAGGGCTTAAGTCGCTTTGCCTGCTTAATAGCAGCACAAATGTCACAGTCATGGATGACTTGTGTGATAGCATCCATGGAAATGTCTATGGATCTGTCACGTGCCCACTGGTATGTTGCATCTCTGCTTTGATGTCCTGACGAATCGTGAGCCCACCGAGCTAAGAATATCTCACCTCGGTGTTTCCAGTCGAGATCAAGATCAGAGTCCATGTCTACTTGAGAAACTCTTGCAGCTAAATCTGCCTGATGGTTGTGTTGCTGTTCCTCAGTAGCTTTGCTCTTAGGAATGTGAGCATCAATGTATCTCACCTTCACTGGAATTCTCTCGATTCGATCAGCAATGTCCTGCCACAGGTGTGGAACTGTGGCTCAGTTGGTAGGGCATTAGACTGTGAGCGCTGAGGTCATGGGTTCAAATCCTGCAGTCGGCAACAGTGTCCCTTTCCACCTCTCGTTTTTAAAACAGCTACCTGCTTAACTGGAGCTATGTTTGGATTTACAGCTGGCTTAATAGAAGCTGACAGGTTTTGAGACGAATCAGCTGCTGTGGAGGACACTTCCGGTCCTACCGAAGAAGGAGGAAATGGATTTGCCTTATTAATGGCTGCCGAGGGCGTGGAAGCCATGTTAAGAGCTGCCGCTGCCGCTGGCTGATTGCCAGAGCCACCAACAGCACCGTTCAGAGCAGCCTTTCCGATGGACTTTTTAGCCTTGTCATTAACTGATACAGATTCTGCATTTTCCTCATCACTAGATACCTCTGGGGTAGAGTTAGAGCTGCGCTTTCTGTGTTTCGATCTACGCTTAATTACAAAGCAGGCTTTCGACACTTTTTTCTCCCTATACAGAGCATATAACAAGAACACATTACTTATCACCAACAGCAGGATTGCACACATCAAATAAATCACCTTTGGATCCCAGCCATCACTTAAAACAACCTTTTCGCCTACCGGGATCTTAAACTCCTTTATCTCTATGGGCAGAGTGCTGGAGGTCACATTCCCATATCTGTTAAGCCAAAAGCATCCCAGGCACCGGTCGTAAAGAAGCTGAATCTTATACTTAAACCATAAATACAATTTATACATCAAGTATCTGCCTAAGCGATCGAAAATCATTCCCATGAAGTACTTGTAGACCAGTACCGAACAAACTGAAAAGACCAAACGTTCCAAAAGCCAAAACACTTTCATGTTTGCAACTCTGACTCGAGCAGGCAATAAATCAAGCAACCTTTTAGCCCAGCTTCTGGACAGCAATTATCCACAAGCCCCACGTTGGGCGCCAATTAAAAATATGTGGTGGAGTAGGAAGGTTCCCCCCCCCACACACAAAAGTGTCTCTTTCTTAAAGGCACAGCCTAAACCGGTCACAATTGCCTATGCTTTTCTTTAAAATTTTAATAAGGTTTAAGGCTTCACTTGTGAAATTAAAACCCCTTTAACTCCTTATCTACTAAATTAATTCACAGTCTTCTTAACCCTCTAATAATAAAACCTTGTAAACACAGTTTATTATACCAGGTTTCTTGATTGACTTTATCATTGTACTAAGAGAGGACTAGGATTAATATTCCAGGAATTAGAATTGCTTATGACTGAATGCTCCCATAGAGAAATGAGTGAGGGCAAAGTCAAGATGTGATTTTAGTTTTAAAACCATTTCATGACAGAGGTCATGGCATTGGCATGAAGTCAAACTGCTAAATCACTGCTTCCCTTTGCCGTTGCTCACTTCTTCAAGATAGCATGTACTCATAGCTAGACAATTATCATGGGATTGGTGTCAGAGTATTTTTACAGGAAGAAGGAGGAAGGCTTAGGTGAGAAGCTGAGGACTACAAGATTAATTTTTCTGTGGGTTTCTCACTGTTGCATTTGAGTTTTACTTGACTCTACACATGACATTATGAGAATTGTTGCTGACTCACAGTGGAATACTGTTGAATGGGTAGCTACAAAAATTAAGCTTTGCCTTTTTCCTTGGGTTTGACACAATTTTCGGATGTCAGTTTTAAAACAATAACCAACCAACCAATTTACCGATTAAAGGCAAAAGCTTAAACAAAACAAAGCAAAAATAAACCCAAACCACAGAACACAAAATCATCACAATTGAAAAAGAACATTAAACAAATGTTAACATCAAGCAAATTATTTCTGGAGACATCAAGATTTAAGTCATAACTTACAAATTCAAGAAGGTGGGAATCATAATGAAAGCCCAAAGGACAACAGAACGTTAACAGCTCGATGAGACCAATAGGGTCCCTAGCCAGACATAAACATTGTTGTGACACTGCAGCTCAGGTGGTTTACAGAAATGAGATCTCTAGCTTAAAAGGAGTTTGTCAGAGAAAACACAATTGTTTCTTCATAAAAGCTTTTCTTACTAAAGGATCTGAGTTTGGACTCAGTCAATAAACTCACAGAAGATGGGAGCGGACTAAAGAGTCTTGACAAATAGTAACCTTGACTTCTTTTCTGTGGAAGCCTTCTTAAAAACCTTACTTACCTCAAGCACCTATAAAAGAGTATTTTAATATACAAAGATACTTTCAGAAAAGTTAGACGACAGTGCTAACTTTGCACAAAAGCAAGAAAAAAAGTACAGTGTAAAGTAAATTCAAAATTTTAAAAGCCTCAGTTAATTCATTGTTCCACTGTGTATAATTTACTTATCTTGGGAATAAAAGAAGCTTGACATGAATAAAATTTGTTTGTAGAAGTCAAATGCCCACATCTAACTGAATGAAAATGGACAGACAAGTTGATAGACACTTATATTATTTGAAGGCATTTTTCAGTATTAGATAATTTCTGTTGCTTACTTGCATATTTTCATATTTGGAGCATTAAAGAATATTATGTCTAAAAATGTTGTTCTTTTATTGCATTCCCCTTTCAAAATGTGTTCATGTTTCTTCTGTTTCTTGTTCTCTAAGAGTTTGCTGTGTTCAGTCTAATAAAAAAAGAGTGGCTAAGACTGCTGTCTATAAATAAATAACAAAGTTAATAAATTACCAAACAGCAGTAATGTCCTGCATCTGCCTTTCAGTTTTGTTAGCCAGAACAAGAAACAGCCAGCCACAAAGGACTGTGTGGATTGAACTTGTACTTTGGCCAATCTTTTCTTTCCCTTCTCAACAGGGTGGCAGGGGAGTAAGTGGGAAAGCTTGCAGATTGATATAAACACAGGGAGTTCACATATTGATGAACTGACTCCCGAGTCACTGGAATGTTTGAAGTGCCATAGAGGGTGGCAGTGTCACTTCCAGATGCTTGAATGTCTAGAATGTCTTATTCTAGGTATTGGTGTTCTAACTGAAAGAGTGCTCTTTCATGGAGCAATGGGTTCTAATTTTCAAATAAAGTTTATTATAGCTAAAATGTATTTTTGAATCTATTAAAATTGCAATGCTGTTAGCCCCTTTCCCCTTTCTAATTCAGATTAAGTTTTTTTCCCAAAATTTCAAGTCAGACTCTGAGTCTTTTGTTCAAGAGGTAGTAAAACATGAACCTTTTTTTAAGTTGGTGACTGTTAAATAAAATGTTAAAGACATGTGATTCCTTAAATGCAATTAGTAATTTTATCAGGAATATTTAAAATTAGGAAAAACAAATAGACAAACAAATAGAAAAATCCTACAAAAAAAGCCAGCCTAACAAACAAAATCAAAGCAAGGAGGAACAGAACATGGTAAGATTCAGGATTTTTGATTAGAGAATAGAGTATGTGTTGAATTAACAAATTATTCATTAACCTTGGTAAATCAACATATGAACTTTAAGTTCAACATCTGCTCACGTATTTTTGAAGTCTGAAGCTAACTACAGAAAATTAAAAAAATGTTGATTTAGCAGTTAGATTTCTAAGTTGTCATTCACAAGATAGTTTGTAATTTTCAGAGGCAAATGTCTAGAAATGGCTGAACACCAAAAAATCCATTTGCACACATTGCATGAAAAAAAATTACAATTTTGTAAACTATTCCTTTAAAAAAATTATACTTAGGTACAATTATTTTTTTAAAATGTGTATTCCTCAAAAACTGTATTACTGTACAAACAACTCCAATGCTTCCCAAGCCGTACTTAAAAAATACATTAATATCCTCCTATAACTTATAACAAGAAAGAGAGGTGTGATGGGATACGCCCATCCTGGAAGCAGGTGGAGGAGGGCTTGCAAGTGCTTTGCCCTCCCTGCAGGGCATTTTCCCCCTGGGAAAAGTCTATTCCACTCCCCTCCCTGCCACCCGGGGTATAAAAGGGAGGACACTGCAGCCATTAGTTCTTCTTGGTTCCTGCCTTTCCTGGATGACAGCTACTGCAGCTGCCTTCCTGCTTTCTCTGCCACGAGATCAGGCCTGATCCTTCTCCCTGCTGCCTCCATGCCTTTTCAGAGAGACTGGTTTTGTATTCTTGTTGTTGTTGTTGTTATTTTTTCCCCCTCCCATCCATCCTTGCTCCTTGTCAAGCCGACTCCAAATTATTTCTTGGTGAATTTGCTCCTTCCCTTTCTTTTTCCTTTCTGTTGGGAGGGAGGAGGGGAGAGTGGGGGAGGGATTCTCAGCGTTGCCCCCATTTGAGCTCTTGAGTCCCAGTTAAGGCTCAAACCCCTACAAGAAGTAAGAACAAATTTTCTAGATGATTATTTATTAACACAGTCAGAACATGAAACCTTTGGAATTCTTAAGAGATATTTATATATATATATTTGGTGCATTTCCCCTCACAACACAGCTCTTGAGACAAATGAAGAATGGCATCTCCTTTCTGCCTCTCAATAGTTTAAAATCCATTTTGTGTATTTCTGCCCACCAGTTTTCTTAAAATGACATTTTTTGCCTCCATTTATTTCCAGAATGTAAAGAGACATCAATGACTGTTTAAATTAAAAACTAAGGACATCCTCAATCTCTTGAAATCTCATTTCCTATTCTGTTCTGATGATTCACATCTTAATGGTTTCACATATATCTTACAGCTTTAAATTTGCCTGAATCTAAGAAATCAAGACAGAACATATATATATATAAAGTGTTTTTTAATGTATGAATGTGGAAACAAGAGGAGAGACAATTTCCTGCTTCTGTTGAAAGGGAAAACAAGGGAAAAAAATAAAAAATACTTCCCCTAATGAAAGCTGCATGAGCTATTGCATTGATTTCACTATCCTACAGTCTTCTCTGTAGCCATGCAGTATTCCCTGGAATAAGACAGGATTCTCACATTGAAATCATTGGTATCTTTCCATCTGAATGGAGCTCTTGGATGGAATCCAAGCTCTGTGTTTTTTCTATGTCTTGAGAAATAAGTTCTGACCATCTAAATTATATGAAGTGCAGAAAAAGGCATTCAACATCGCATCAAGAACTTGTATGGAGTCTTAGTAATCAATACTGAGTGGAGAAACATCTGACAGAAAACTGCACCATATAGAGACATGAGGGAAAGCATACTTTTTGCTTTGCGTACTGTGCTTTTTTTTTTTTTATTTCAAGCACCCAAAAGGAAATACAATGCAATACAATGCAATGCAATGCAATGCAATGCAATACAATACAATACAATACAATACAATACAATACAATACAATACAATACAATACAATACACCAGGTTGAAAGCGACCTTCAAGATCATTGCAACCAACCCATCAACCAATCCAACCCACCTAAACAACTAAACCATGGCACCAAGCACCCCATCAAGTCTCCTCCTGAACACCTCCAATGAAGGTGACTCCACCACCTCCATGGGCAGCCCATTCCAATGGGCAATCACTCTCTCTGTATAGAACTTCTTCCTAACATCCAGCCTAAACCTGCTCTGGCATAGCCTGAGACTGTGTCCTCTTATTCTGGTACTGGTTGCCTGGCAGAAGAGACCAATCTCTGCCTGGCTACAACCTCTCTTCAGGTAGTTGTAGAGAGCAATAAGGTCACACCTGAGTCTCCTCTTCTCCAGGCTAAGCACCCCCAGCTCCCTCAGCCTTTCCTCATGGGGCTTATGTTCCAAACCCCTCACCAACTTCGTTGTCCTTCTCTGGACACACTCCAGCAAGTCAACATCCTTCCTAAACTGAGGGGCCCAGAACTGGACACAGGACTCGAGGTGCAGCCTAACCAGTGCAGTGTACAGGGGCAGAATGACCTCCCTGCTCCTGCTGGTCACACTGTTCCTGCTGCAGGCCAGGATGCCATTGGCCTTCTTGGCTGCCTGGGCACACTGAAGGCTCATGTTTAGCCTACCATCAACCAGTACCCCCAGGTCCCTCTCTGCCTGGCCACTCTCATTCATAACATCTATGAATGGAACCTTTTTATCTGCAAGCAAATTCATGCTTACCTTTCCTTCTTTTTTTTTTCTTTTAAAGGATCAAAATGAAAGGAATGGCATTTCTAGTTAAAAGTCTCTAGGGAATACAGATTAGACCATCCCAAAGGACTTCTAAACATACCTGAGACAGCACAGGAAACACAAACACAGTCAAGAGGAATATTCTGTCATTCAAAACATCTCACACATTTAAACATGACACTTGATGTTATGGTATAAAAAATCATATAGTAATTATTAAAACATGGAAATTACAGAGAGCATACATCACTCTCTCTCCATTGACTGTGAAGGATTTTGAGGGGACTAGTTCAGCTGTAAACTACCACTGGTCTGAAGTTGGGTGAGATGAATCCCCAGCTCAGAGAATAACTGAACACAAAGGCAGCCAAGCTAAAAAAAAAAAAAAAAAATAAAAAAATCCCAAACCACCCACATTATAATGTGACATTGTGCTCATTAACCAAGAGCAATAGGTACTGTATTTAGGATCCTGTAATATTAATGACAGTGTGCATGAGATTCAGAATCAATAATAACAGACATGGGAATGACCAGTGTTGCCTACGTTATGATTTTGAGTCATAGATCAATGTTCTGAGTAGGCTGAAGAAATAAGAAGCGCAATTTGATGCATTTTTTTGGTTATGATTTATTTTGCATCTCTGAGAAAATGCCTGCTGTCTTTGAAACACAAACTGACAATGCTACAAATCTCCAAATTATGCATCACCCTGTTGTGTCGTGTTTCCCTATTGTCATTTTTAAATTGTACAGAATGATGTGTATACAAACTGACCATTACTTGATGGAATACCTAAGTTTGCTTCTTCACACTCCTTTGTCACACCAAATGCCTGAATCATAATCATTGTCACACACAACTTTAAACATTTGTGGAAAAACATGTATCTTTATGGAGTTTTCTGTGTGATTCATCACACTTGGTTATGCCAGCTCAGATTGGTTGTTTTTGGGTGTGTTTTGGGTTTTTTTGTTTGCTTTGGTTTGGGTGTTTTTTTTTTTGTTATTAAATTTGTATTCTTCCTTAAATTGAATTGTTTTTAAAAGTTGTAATTTTTTTTTCCATTCATGCTTTTATTTTTTAAGGTTTGTCCTGGACTTATTCTTTCAAGCTATTCAGCTATGTTATCATACTTTTTGGGTTTTTTTTTCTACATTATTTTAGCCTTTTTCTGTAAGCAATTTTCCCTTTAAATAGGTGCAAACATTTTTCTATTAATTTGCCTTTCTCTTTTGTTAGCCTAACAACTCTCATTACATTATCACCAGCGGAACAGAAAACACAGAAGAATTTTTAGCATAAATATCTCTAGGCATGTTGTTTTACTTCCAAGTTAGCAGCATATGCTCTCTATTTAATTGATGCTACTTGAGCAGAACTCAGCACCAAAGCTCTGAAACAGAGTCTGAGCTGATCAGCCAGTGTATAGGACTACTGAAGAACATAAAAATTGTCTCCATATCATGAATCTGACTTTTTCTTCCAAAATAAAAAAAATGTTGTGCAGTATATGCACAACTGGGATATGCATCTGAATGTGCAAGATGGGAATAAATCCCATACTCCATACAGGACAATTAACTTTAGACTCCTAAACTAGATGGCTCAAATATACTTTTATCTAGCACATCATTCCAGGCACTCAGAAACATAAATATTTCATCTGTTTTGTCTGTGACTCTGAAGGAGTTTAAAGACTAATCAAACTCAATTTCACTATGTACAAGACACATACAAACCTGTACAAAATAATGAGAGCTCTACATGTGTACCTGCATCAACTTTTATCACACTCAAAATCTTCGTACAGGCAAAAAGAACACATCTTTAACGTAGACACAAGAATTTATTGGTCGCTTAAGTATTGTTTTTACTGCCTAAGTAAAATACAGCAAGCAGTTATCATTGACCTAATAATATTAACACTTTTTAGTAAAACTGTTAAAATATTCCCAGTTCCCATTAATAGCTAAAAGTGTTGTGCACACAGAATTTCCAGTATCTTCCCCTTTTCTCTCTCTCTTTGTTTTCCAAATAATAAAATGTGTTTAGCACTTTAACAGCATATTTATACTTGAGTTTTAAAATCTATTCTGTATCAAAAATTCTTTCCTCTGAGTACCATGGCTGCTGTCTAACAAGATGCCTGTCACTGGTGAATTTCCAGTTTCAAATTTACATGTTCATTAGGGCTAATAGTGAAGACAGGTATTATTGATTGTTTATAATGCAGAGAAAACCCTGATCTACAAATAATCTTTTAATCAACCCAAATGAAGCCAGGCTTCAGAATATGTAGTTCAAGAGGTGCCATTTGTACAGTTCTGCTGTTGTTTTCATAGAGCCCTTTGCCAGGGAGAATCATGAGTTACACTTTAGAGGCTGTACAGAGGTGAATGGGGGCCAGATTCTGATACACTGTCCATGCTGAGAAGCAGTTTCTTTCAGAAGCAGTTCATGGAATAAAGGTTGTCTTACTAGTGATTAAAATAGTGATTGTCAGGTAGGCAATTGTCTCAGTTGGTGATGAGGTGGCTGTGGAGCAGTCTACATCAGCCTTTGACTTCCCTCATGTTTGCAGATGGCTTGCAGAAGTCTTCTGACATCTAACAAGCGACAGAACAAGAGGAAATTGTCCTCCGGTGTGCTAGGGGAGGCTTAGGTTGGATATAGGAAAAATTTCTTCCCCAAAAGGGTTGACAAGGCCTGGAACAGACTGTCTGTTGCAGTAGAAGAGTCATCATGCCTGGAGGGGTTTCAAAGTTGTGGACATGTGGTACTGAGGGACATGGTTTAGTAGCCAACATGATAGTGTTGAGTTCATGGTTGGACTTAATGATCTTGGAGGTCTCTTCCAATCAAATCTATTCTAAATGCTTTTTCCCCCTGTTATATATTTGGACACAACTTTGAATTATTAGCTCCCACACAGTGTTTTGCATTTAAACATTTCCTGTCAGTAGTGATTTCATTGGTTTATTCTTTAAAATAAGAAAAAGGTAATCAAATCTGCCCTTCAAATACCTCTTTATACCTTTACCTCTACCTCTGCCCTCAAATCCTAGAAGTTAGTCATAATTTATATTCTTATTTTTGTTTTTTTTTCAAAATTTTGTGACAGAAGTGAACTCAAGTTTTAGTAGCTTCACACTCCTTTGTGTGTACATTTAAACTAATCTTCAGTTGTGACATTAATTTATGGTAGTATAGATGAGGCTTTTCAACAGGTGCCAGTAAGTGGTCAACATGTATCCCATTATCTCAGTTTAAGCACATTATAACAAGACTTGTGACCATGAAAAACAGCACCTGTAAAGATTTGTTGCCTTTAAAAACAGAGCAAAACAAAATTTCAGTGATGTAAGTGATCTCTACAAAGATTATTAAGGAAAGAATATATAATTAAAAATAATCAAATGACAAAAGAGAAGATTTAGAGGGAAACAGATAAAAATACTTGTGTAGAAACTGTGGGCTTGTTTTGATTTTTAATTGTTGTTTGCTTGAAGTTGTTGAGGTTTTATTCTTTTCTCTGCCTGATGCAATTTCTTCTTTGTTGTTGTTGTTGTTGTTTTTTCCATAGCTCTGACTGTCACTGCAATATAAAGCCTCTGTTTGTTTTGACAGCAATAATTCAACAATATTTCACACTTTTCTTTAGGGACAGATTAATTGAATAGTTACTGGAGGCATTCAGACATCCACAGTAAAAGTCATAACATTACTAACAGCAATAAATAGCATAATAATACCCTATTTTTCACTTAGAAAATTGCTATACTTTAAAATAAAAAATTCACCATAGGAAATTTTATTAGCATTGTTGAATGCAAATACCACCAGCAGCATCTGACAGCACTTGAATAATGAAAGAGGCCACAAGATTCCACCTATGCTACTGGACGATAAGCCTATTCATACCAAATATGTGTGTTGTGACTTCAGGGTAACCAGAGATATACTTGAAACTGCAATGGAACTATTATCAAAATTACCTCTAAAATACACCAAATATTTTATTCATCAACCTACCTTTAGGCTATCAGAAAAACCCCATCAGCTTTCAAGTTTTACCTGATGGTTACTGTTTGGGTTTGTTTTTTATATATATTACTTATTTCCTGGTAAAGTGTCATGAAATTTAGTTTTCATTTTCTGTACACGGTACAAGTCCATTTTAGTAAACATGAAGAACTGGATTGCTTGTTGGACTGTACATAAACTGGCAATAAAGACAGATATAAATCACCCTTTTTTTTACTTGTGAAGAGGAATATACATCTAAATATATGATATTGCTTCGAATTTCCCACTGAGCAAGCAGCTACAGGGTGAAGCTGATAATTCATAAAGAGAAGCTGGCATATTGAATTGCAAGCTGGTGCTGGGACAAGCCAACAGATTTTGACTAAGCTTTTGTACTAGAGGAAGGTATGATTTTATCTTGTGGTACTGCCTAAGTTGCTTTTAAAGTAACACACCTTTAAATTTCCCTTGTTTTGGAGTCTATGCAAACACTAGTTTTAATATAGACTAGTTTTGGGGTTTTTTCTTGTTTGTTTTGCCATGTTTGTTTGTTTGGTTTGGTTTGGTTTGGTTTGGTTTGGTTGTTGTTTAATGGTTGAAGCTTGGATTCCCCTGTCATAATATGGTGCTGAGATTAAAACACCGTGCCCTGTCCCACATGGTGGGCTAGGAGGAGGTGATCTTTTAGGAGGGACATTAAAACTACGATGATCCCTTTTGGCTTGGCAGACCCCAGGGTAGAAATCAGGCAATGGCTCTCAAAAGGCCAATAAATGGTTTATTCAATATTTGGCTTAACACACAGGTATGGCTAGAATTGGTGTAGCAGATACTCTGAATTCTTCTGGCCACAGGTGCAAACCTTGGGGCTGGACTTGTCCCCTTTTAAATCCTTATCCCTATGCACTCATAGTAGGATTTTTCTGAGGGTTCTTGAGGGAATGGTGGTCACTGGTGCCCCACTAGCCCATAACATGTCTGCTCATGCCCCATGTGCCTTGTTTGCAATAGTAGAAAACTAGCCAGAAACAGTTCACCACCCCGCCCCTGCAGAGAATGCTGTCTTTCATCTGCTGCTTCATCATTTGTTTTCATTACAAATTCAAACATAGCCCTATACTACCGTCCAGAAAGAAAACCAGCTGAATCTCATCAAAAATGAGTACAATCTCCACCTCTTATTCCATACCATTTACATCATGTTCTTGTCTCAGACTATTCAAAACATCCTCATTAGTCATTTCCTCCCCTCCCATCCTTTGATATGTACATAGATATAATCTCTTTATGTCTGCTCACGATCCCTGTAATACACTCATGAAATGTCCATAAAACATCTTTGGGCTACATCAGTTATTGTGGTTGGGAGAGTTGGTATCTTGTGTTGCATTGCTGCATACCAGTCAGCTCAGATTGTGTTATCATTGCACTTGCCCAGTTTCTTCTATGATTCATTTCCCGTTGGTTTAGGTAACTCTTACTGTAACACTTTTGACATACAGTAACCTCAGTAGTGGTGACATACAGCACCATATAACATGGGTATTAGACAGCAATTGCATCACACAGCTGAAATAATGGGTTATTCTCACCCAAGATTAAATGTCTTAACGGTATAGAGAAGAATTCTCTATCCTTACACATTACCTGCAAAATACATCCAGGTCCTTGAGCAAAATCAGTACCACAAACGGGTTTGCCTTTTCACAAGGAAGGAATAAGCCAGACTGTTTCTCCAATTCAGTTCCTTCATATTCATTACAGGGACTTTATTTGCTTCCACAGGACACAGGGGTTTTAATTGAGTGGTGCCTGCTTGATAGCAGATAGCCAAAGGCCTTTGTGTTGTACTGCTTGAATGTTACTGCACCCATTTTTTTCACTATAGTCTTTAGCAATCCATGGTATGGTTCTATTTTCCTGTAGGCTGGTTCATGAGAGAGGGTAGTCAATGTCTTGACACCTGGTCTATCTGTATATAAGGTTGTTTTGGAAATGAGTCCTGTTGTCTGGATCCATTCTTTCTGGGATATAGTGTCACCATAAGACTTCCTCTCCAAGGCCCAGGATAGTGGTTTGGGTGGTAGCATATACCTGGATCACAAGGTGTATCTAACCATCTGTTAATTGCTTTCATCATTGTAAGCACATGGTGTGATATCATTAATTCCCTAGGCTTTCCCATAATGAGAATTCAGCTGTCATTCTTTACTTTAGAGTGGCTTTAGATGCTTGGCTTATTTGATTAGTGGGCACCTTCAGTAAGTTTGAAGATGACACTATATTGGTCAAGAGTGTTAATCTGCTTGAGAGTAGGAAGGTTCTATAGAGGGGTCTAGAGAGACAAGAACAATGGAACCAAGGCCTGCAATATGAGATTCAACAAAGCCAGGTGCCAGATCCTGCACAGGGATCGCAATAACCCCATGCAATGTTGCAAATTGGGAGAAGAGTGGAAGGTAAATTCCCCAATGGAAAAGGACCTGGAAGTGTTGGTCAACAATGGGCTGAACAAGAGCCAGTAGTCTGCCCACATGGCCAAGAAAGACAATAATATCCTGGCTCTTAACAGGAATTATATGATCAGTGGGATTAAGGAAGCAATTGTCTCACCGTACTTGTTACTGGTAAGGCTAAACCTCAAATATTGTGTTCAGTTTTGGGCCCCCATCATGAATTCATTTGACTCTGATGCTGTTATTCCTACCATGCTTCAGTCATGCCAGCTTAAAAAATGAAAGTACTTGCTGGAGCAAAGTATTGTGGGGCTTGAAGTTCAGACTGTAACATGGGAGGCTTCCCGTTTCAGTCGCTCCTTCTGGGTTCTGAGTTTTTGGATGTTAGTCTTTTCCACTGGGATGGCAGCTGGACAAGGAAGGGTGAGGGAGTATTTCTCTGGCTTGGGCTTTTGGCTCACTTGCTTCTGCTTGATGCTGATTTACATCCAGATTTTTAAAAGTATGAAATGAAGCTTTAACTGACTCCAAAACGTGGATTCTCAGGCATATATTTAAAAAAAAGCCAGCCCCAACTCTTTCAGTCTGTCCTCATAGGAGAGGTGCTCCAGCCCTCTGATCATCCTCATGGCTCTTCTCTGGACATGTTCCAGCACGTCCATATCCCTCTTGTAATAGGGGCTCCAGAACTGGACACAGTACTCCAGGTGGGGTCTCACCAGAGCTGAGTAGAGGGGGAGAATCACCTCCCTTGACCTGCTGGCCACACTTCTCTTGATGGAGCCCAGGATCTGATTGGCTTTCTGGGCTGCATGTGCACATTGTCAGCTCATGTTGAGCTAGGTCCCCTATTCCTTGGAACCAGCCAGCATTGGCAAACAGGTAGCTGTAGCCTAGCAACTAGCCACAAATGAAACTGTATTTTTAGGGTGCTTATGTATTCATCACCAGATATTCTTCAGTTTAAATCTCTGCACTTTTAGCTCATGTGGTGGTGTGAAGTAAGCCTTATACTCAGCTTCCCCAGCAATGTCCAGAGTAATTGTTCCATTTCAAATTTCATATTCATAAATTAATAATGTCCTTCCTTACACTCTCTCCCCATCCATCTAAGAAGGGGAGTGACAGAGTGGATTTGGTGGGCATCTGGCCACCAGCCAAGGACAAGCCACCACAAAGAGGGGAGGAGGAGAGGAGGGGGAAGGAACAAGAAAGCTCAAGTCTTGAGATGAAGTCAGGGAGATAGAATACCAACCACCATCATAGGCAAAACAGAATTAACATGGTAAAAATTAGCTTATTGCCAATTAAGCAAAACTTGTGTGGTAAGAAACAAACACACATATTAAGACGGCATTTTTCCTTCCCCTATTCCCAGGCTCAGCTTCATACCTTCATTGCCAATTCCTCTACCTACCCTGTCAGAATAGTGCAGAGGGAAATGCGGGAAATGAGGGTTGTGGTCAGTTCATAACACCACCTCTCTGTTGTTCCTTCCTCAGACTTTCCTCTAGGGCTCTGTACAGGCAGCAAGGAATATCTTCTCCACTGTGGAGTTCTTCCTCCTCTTCAATATTTTGTCTTCCACCTATTCTTTCTCACTATTTTTGTAACACCCTCCTCTTCCATTGTGTGGCATTATTATCTTTCCTTTAATGTATTTTCCCCAGTGTGCCACTATCTTGGATGAGGGGTTCAGCTGTGTTCTACCATGGGTACATTGGAGCTGGCTAGAAGTCTCTATTTCCAGTTTGGGGCAGCCTTGGTTTCTATTCGCAGAGACTATGCCTGAATCTTCTTGCTAATTAAAACACCCAGCGCAATTTAATTCAGCAAATATTTGCTGATTTCTTACAGAGCAAGATCACCTTCTCCTTTACTATTTGTTCTTGAAGTATTCTTTGGTCCTCACTATTTTTAGTTCAGTCGTGGTGAATGAAAACTGGAAATTTATTTATTTAATGGCAGCATAAACTTACTTCAAATTAAAATAATGCAATGTTTAATTTGCATATGGCATTCTTGAGCATCAATGAATAAAGAAAGGTAAGTATTCTTTCCACACGATTGAGCAGATCTTTCTAGTGTTACTCATCATTCGCCTTGTTTATTTTTTTCCTAATTATTCTGTAGGATAACCATTCTATAAGAACACTCAATTCACACATAATGTATCATCTGGCTTGTGGCTTCTTTTCCTTTACTAGGTAGTGTAAACTTGCACATATTTATCAAGCACACACCTTCTAAATGCCATAGAAACACTCTGTATCCAGCAGAAGAACTTAATATCATTTATATATTCTGTTGAAAAAAAAAGGGTCATGGGATATGCACAGTATGTCTGTGATTAATACATAGCAGATGGGAAACTTTACATCACAGTTTTAAATGCAGGAAATAAATACTAAAATATCTTATGAAAGAATTGAAGGCAGAGACTCAGAGGCTAATGAATAGAAGATGTTTCTAAGATAAATCACCATTTAAAAAAAAGCTAATAGAATGAGATGATTTTTCATCACAGAATTTTCAAAATATATCTTTTTATTTTCTCTAAGTTGACACTGATATTAGGATTCAAACCATGATATAATGAAGTCCTCAAATTTCTATATGGTATACCTAGTCCATCTGTCCATAAACCTACTTGTTGAGTTTGTTGGGGTTTTGTGGGTTTTGTGGGTTTTTAGTGTTTGTTTGGGGTTTTGTGGCTTTGGTTTGTTGTTGTTGTTTTTGTTTTTCCATGTGCAAACTCTTCAAAAGCCAAGCTGAAGAAAAGTCTTCCCCCTGGATCTCTGTAATACTTGCTGTCATGCAAACAGAGAACAACAAGGCCTTAAGACAATTTGTAACTAATACATAAAAAAAGAGTTAACAACTGAGAGGATTGAAACCAAGCAGAATGCAAGCAAACCCTGAAACAATTACTACCCTGTACAGCAATTAGAGGACACTGATTGTCTAACTGTTAGCAACCGTTTTGAAGAGACTGCAACAGAGTAAGCTCTGAGCCTTTGGAGGAGCAAGAAGGAAATTAGTGGGCTACATATCAGCTGATAGTCTTGAATAGCCAGAGTACTGCTCGAGGGGCTGAAAATTCGTTCATGATTTCATTCTTGGCCAGCGGTTTTCACCAAAAAAAGAGAACTTTTTCTAATGCATAATGTTCTTGTAAGACATGTGGCAGTACATAAGCCAAAAGAGCTTCTTCATTAGTGTCAGCACTATGTATTTGATCAGAGGTTTACCATAACACTAATAGCAGTATAGTTTCTAGTAGGCTTGCAATACAGACTAGGTACATTTTGTTATAGTGTCATATAAAGATTTATCTGTACAATTTGAACATGGTTACAGATCACTTGACAAAGTCATAGATTACTTAAGTTGATCATCTCATATAAAACACAAAAATTCTCTCTCACATCGTGTATCAAACAATTTCAAAAGTTTAGAAAGAGTCCTTGTGCATATGAGATTAAGTATCTTCAGCATCAAGAGTCTAGCAAAATTAAGTAATGTTTCAATCATGAAATTTTTCAAAGAAAAAATAACCATGTAATGCCCAGCTTTACCTGCCCACCACTGAAAACCTGTCACATTATTGGTAGCAGAGGATGGTTGTGGTGGGGAGGGGGGTCTGCCCTCAACCCCTTTGCATTCCTGGCGAGCCAGCCACAAGTAGGAGTTTGTTATTGCGGCCACTTTGCAGATCGGATTGCAAAAGACGGAGAGTTTAAATTTAGTTCTGGGCATCGGTTTGGGTTTTGGAAGTTGGGGGTCAAGTTTTGTTGTTGGGGCGATTGTGTGAGCTCTTGTAGATTCCAGGGGGGACACCTGGTGTGTGGCCAATGGCATGGAGCCCCCTCCTGCTCTTCCATGCAGGGGTGGTTCCTGACCATCGGAATTGGGGTACCGCTTAAGAACGCGGGACCTGCCCTTCCTCCACCCTTTGCTTTCTGCGGGCGGTAGAAGCGGTGGGGAGTGAAGTGGGGGAGGGGCAGCGGCGAGCAGATCAGAATCGGGCCCACTTTCTCTGCGGGGAAAGAGCCAGCCGTGGCGAGCGGGCGAGCTCAGCTCCCGAAACTCAGGAGGGCGAACAGAGACCCCAGCTGCAAAGCTGTTCTCAAGGGCTCTGAGAACGTGTTTATGGCTTTCACTGGAGGAGCCGTTTGAATGCCCGAGGGGTGGAGGCGATTTTGATTCTGTACCGCGGCGATAGGGGCGGCCGGAGTTCTGCTGTATACTTGGGCTGCGGTGGCGGTGGCCTCGGCCGTGCACTCGGAGCGGCGACGGCGGCCCCCAGCTGGCCACATGGGCTGCGGTGGCAGCGGGCCCGGCCGTGCGCTTGGAGCGGCGACGGCAGCCCCCAGCCGTCCACTCGGGCTGTGGCGGCGGTGGCCCCGGCCATGCGCTCGGGCTATAGCAGGGCCGGTCCTAGTCTCTTCCCTGATTATTTTTCGGACCGGTTCTGAAAATGGCGCCGAGCACCTGGTTCCACCTCCCTTCTTCTCAGTGGGTTGTGGTGCAGTTGTGTAGTTGAATGCTGTCACGGCTCGGTACGCGAACACCCAGTGGGGGGCGGTGTACCTGTGACATGCATTTGTGTAGCCACGGGCTGCGGCTGGAAGCGGTCAGCACTGGGCTTGGGATAGGTCCGTGCAGGGTTGTGAAAGGCTCAGTGTGCTATTTTCCTGGAGGGGTGGAGAAGCAGTTAGAGCCTGATTGTTCTGACTGGCTTGCCCCAGGGGTGGAAATATGCCATTGAGTAAATAGAGATGGAAATAAAAGCTGGTTGAGAAGTTGTGAGGCTTTTCCAGGTGACCTGGATGTCTACCGGATCCATGAAGAACCTGCACTGCAGAAGAGTGAACTCTGCATGGGTGATGGGTTAAGGCAGCCCCCCTCCCCACCACAGGCAGAATAAAACAACTCAGACAAATGGATTGCAAAAGTGATGGAAAGTTTAAAGGAAAAGCAGTGAATCTTTACAGAAAGCCAGAAGCAGAGTGACAAAAGAAATCCCAAAACAGTCCCAAGAAGATCCCATCCCCACCTGGGGGTACATCCAAGACCCCCAGGGCTCCTTCTTCCCCCTCCCCACTGCTACGCTAGTCTCAGCAGGCCAGATCTGAGACTGCCCATCCCCCCGTGGCCTTGGGCCTAGCCAGGGCCATGGCTGGGAGACAACATCTCCCCCATTACCGGGTGACAGCGAGGAAGAAAGAGGAAGTGCTTAGACCTTGCACTGGATCTTATAGTGGTGCAGAGGATTCTGGTAGAAATACCCAATTTCCTGTGTCCACTGTGGTGGAGTAGGAAGGTTCCCCCCCACACACACGCAAAAGAATCCACAGCTAACTCAGCCAGAGAAGCAGATGAAAGCTATATTTTACAAGCAGAAATGGAATGCAATGAATATGTACAAAAATATACAATATATACAGAAATATACAGCAATGTATGTAATACAGGAGACCTTTCCCCAACCCCCTGCGGCCAGGGGGCTTTGGCTGTTCCCCCTTCTCCCTCCCTACCTCCCCTTTTTCCCAAAAGGGTTAGAGAGAGAGAGAAAGGAAGGAAATTAAAAGGGTAAAACTTTGTTAAGCTCAAAAGCGAATGCAAGAGTTAGTTTTCTCTTATCTGGTTAGCAAAGTCGTCCCTGCGTAGCAAGCTGTTGCTTCAGAGAGAGAAATGGGCCAGCTCACAGTACAGGGGGAAGAAAAAAAGACTGCCCGACTGAAAGACTAAGCTAGAACTACAGCTGGATTCTACCAATGAAATTGGTTTAGCATATCTTTGTTTTCATTTATAATCCCAAAACATTCAGCCAGAGTGTTCAGAAAGTGTCCTTTTCTTAAAGGCACAGCCTAAACCGGTCACAGTCCACCCACTGGGCTGGACCTCTGGACACAGGAAGCAGGGGGGCACCCAGCCCAAACTGCAACACACATCTATAATTCCTTTTGTGATCCACCTGTAAAATTAAACATCTCAGAATGGGATCCAACACAATCTAATAATATCTGAACACAATATATGAACACAATCTGAAGCACTCAGCTAATAGGGCTGTCTCCTGTGATTTTTTAATAATTTTCAAGCTTCTCTGCCAACTAACTCAACAGTGAGTGAAACAGACTGATCTGCCCTGTGAATGACTTACCTTCAAAGAGAAGTTTATGCCTACATAGACTACAAAGAACATACATGACAATCTAGGTTAACTGTGAGATGCTGAACTTGAGTGAGAGGAATCCTGCTTCCTTTAGTAACTGTTTGTCATGATTTGATCCCAGTTGGCACCATGCACCAAGTTGTGTGGTGGACTTACTTGAGGGAAAGGATGCCATCCAAAGGGATCTTGACAGGTTTGAGAAACGGGCCACTGCAAACAGCATGAGGTTCAGAAAGTCAAAGTGCAAGGTCCTATGCCTGGGTTGGGTCAATCCCAGGATCAAATATAAACTGGGTACAGAGTGGGTTGAGAACAGCCCTGAAGAGAAGGACTTGGGTGTGTTGATAGATGAGAAGCTCAACATGAGCTAGCAGCATGGCCAGCAGATCGAGAGGTGATTCTCCCCCTTTACTATGCTTTTGTGTATCCCACCTCAAATACTGCATCTAATTCTGCTGTCCCCACCATAAGAGAGACATAGATCTGTTTGAAACCGTCTAGAGTAGAGACACAAAAATGATCCAGAGGCTGGAACATCTCTGTTATGAGTATAGACTAAGGGAACTGGGATTGTTCAGCCTGGAGAAGAGAATACTCTGGGGGGACCTGATAATAGCTTTCCAATACGTGAGAGAAACCTACAGGAAGGCTAGAGAGGGGCATTTTGCAAGAGTGTCCACCGAAAGGACAAGGGGAAATGGATTTAAATTGAAAGGGAATTGGTTTAGATTGTATTTTAAGAAGAAATTCTTTACTACAAGGATGGTAAGACTCCAGAATGGATTTTCCAGAGAGGTTGTGAATGCCCCCTCCCTGGAGATTATCAAGGTCACTTTGGGTGGGGCATTGAGTAACCTGATCTAGTTGAGAGGCATCTCTGCCCATGGTGGGGAGGTTGGATTAGATGATCTCTAAAGTCTCTTCCAGCCTAGGCTAATCTATGATTCTATGATTCTATGCATCAGTTCACTCATACCCCCTCTGGTGGGATGGGGAGGAAGTTCAGAAAAAAAAAAAATTAATTAGAACTCAAGGGTTGAGTCAAGAACAGTTTAATAACTGAAATAGAACATAAAATAGTAGTAATGAATGAGAAGATAACCAGAAGAGAGAAAAATAAAACCAAAAAAACCCAAATGATGCACAATGGAATTGCTCACTACATACTGACACATGACCACAGAGTCCCTGAGCAGAGATCAGCCCAAATGTGCTGGGTTTGGCTGGAATTGAGTTACATTTCTTCAGAGAAACTAGTATAGGACCATGGTTTGGATTTGTGATGAAAACAGTGTTGGTAACATGGGGATGTTTTTATTATTGCTGAGCAGTGCTTACAGAGACTTAAGGCATTTTCTGATTCTCACAGCACCCCTCCAGTGCAGAGGCACAAGAAGTTGTGAGGGGACACAGCTAGGACAGCTGACCCCCACTGACCAAAGGGATATTCTATACCATATGACATCATGGTCAGAGTATATAGGTACAAACGAATGAAGAAAGAGGTCATATTTGCAGTGATGGTGTTTGTCTTCCCAAGTAACCATTACACTTTGATGCTCTCCTGAAGATGGCTGAACAACTGCCTGCTGATGGGAAGCAGTAATGAACTCCTTGTTTTGCTTTGCTTGTGGGTGAAGCACATACTTTAACTATTAAACTGTCTTTATATCAACCCAGGAGTTTTCTCAGTATTACCCTTCTTATTCAATCCTCCATCCCACTGGAGGTTGAGTTGATGTATAGGGTTTAGCTGTCTAAAGGGATTAAACCACAATACTGGTGAAGAGAAATAGAAAGGCAATGTCTAACAAGACACTAACATAATTCCTCAGATTTCTTACAGACTCTATATGGTCAAACTACTAAATCAATATAACTCTAAAATATTTTAAGCTGGTATTTCTATATATAGGTAGATAACACATAGCTAATATATAATATTTGATTTCTTGTGGTTCTCTTGTGTTTGTAATAGAATCTGGAATTCATTACTCCATATTCTTCTGTTTACTTTGATAATCCTGTCTCCATACCACAATGATTATCTCAATTTATAACTGAAGAATTAAAATAGCAAGGATGCAATTAATGTGCCTTAATGTAGGAAAATTTGTACTGGCGACTATCATTACCTATACTGTCTGTATTTCAGAGAGCTCATCTCTCCCTAATGTTATTAAATATAGAGAGAGCCTAAGATAACTATTTAGAAGTACTCATTTAATTTACATTCATCCTACTAGTCAAAAGGATGCAGCCTTTCCTCTCACCACTGACTGACTTTACCCAGTTTGAAATGCTATTATTTCTGGTGCATGCCTTTTATGTCCTGACAGTAAATAGAGACACTTAATGACTAGTCTTCTAAATCTTTTCATTTGCTAACGCATTGCAATGCCTCAGACCTTTTCTCCTCTCTTCTAAGCAAAGCTCATGACTAAGCTTTTTCTTTATGCATATATACCTTGACAATACTTTTATAAAATATTTATTGGATTAATGAATGCAACACATAGTTTATTACCTTTGAATATTAGAGAAGTGGCAGCTATTTACTGTAAAAATAATAGCATATCTCAAAAGCTACCTGCTTTTTGTAGTTGAGAAGCTCAGGGAAGCATGGCCCCCAGCCACTTCCTGTTTCTCTTGCATGGGAGGCAGGGAGAGGTGTGGGCAGGGCTGCAGGCACCACAGGCTATTTAAACACCCTGTAAACAGACTGGAGCTCAACCACTCAAGAACAGCTGAGAAATCACCATCCCAGCCTTGTCCCAGAGGCAGACAGGGAGATCGGCATTTTTTTCATTGTTCAGGTTAAGCTCTTCATAGCTGAGAAGCTTAAGGAAGCATGGCCCTCAGCTAGTTCTGGTTTCTCTTGCAAAGGAGGTGGGAACAGGTATGGGTGGAGCCAAAGCCACCATGGGCTATTTAAACACTCCAGGAGCAAGGTCAATCAATGTGAGTCATCTGGGCATGTCCCAGTAGTCTGTGAAGTCAGTCGGTTGTGGACATCCAGCCATGGTTACTACCAGGCTGAGGGCTGTTGTCAGTAGAATTGTGGGTATCCAGATAGAGGTTCTGTGCAGACAGGTAGGTGTCCAGGCCCCTGGCTGTGGAAAGTGCCAGAGTCTGGCTGTTGCAGCAGAGGGTGGCAGAGGCAACACATGCATTAGATGTGAACAGGTGAATGATCTGCTCAGCCTGCTGGTTGAGCTGAAGGAAGAAGTTGTGAGCCTACAAATTATAAGGGAATATGAAGAAGAGATGGACTCGTGGAGCTAGGCTCTGCCATTCCTGAGGGAGGGGCAGCAGGTGTGGGCAGCACAAGAAGCCGGGGATCCCATGTCCCATTGTCACCCAGAAAAAGAAAGAAACCTAAGAGATGGGGTGGAATGGAGACAGGTCCCTCTCCAGCAAGCAGGCAGGAGACCTCCCTGTGGGATGGGTCAGACCTGCAAACTGGGCCCTCAGTTCCCCTGAGAAGGGAATCCCCTACTACTACCACTTTTCTCTGTATCTTGTTTGCACTAGTCCTAAATTGTGGGACTGGCTGACAAGTCTTGAAACTCCCCAATTTGGTGCTGCCACCAGCCTATTACTAGCTGCTGATTATGCAGATTAGGAGTGATGAGGCAATGGATAGGAGTACAAAAGCAGTTTAAAAATACTTCAGAGCTTTGGGGAAATTACTAGAGGACTTGGGAGCACAAGGGGTGTTCTCCTCAGCCCCTCCAGTGACAGGAAGAGGTATCAAAAGAAATTAAACATCCACATGATTAACACATGTCTTAGAGGCTGAAGGAGTTGGTAGATATGCTCACCAAGCCACTTTCCATTATTTACCTCAAGTCCTGGCTAACTGGGGAGGCCCAAATGGACTGGAGGGTAGCAAATGTAACAACTATCTACAAGAAAGGAAGATCTGGGAAACTATAGAACTGTCAATCTGACCTCAGTCCCAGGGAAGATCATAGAGCAGGTTATATTAAGTGCCATTACATGACATTTAGAGAACAGCCAGGGGATCAGACCCAGTCAGTATGAGTTTATGAAGAGCAGATCCTGCCTGACCAACATGATCTCCTTCTATGACAAGATGACCTAACTATTGGTTGAGGGAAAGGCTATGGATATTGTCTACCTAGACTTTGGAAAAGCCTTTGACACCATTTCCCATAGAATTCTCATGGACAAATTGGCTGCTTGTGGCTTGGATGAGCACACATTCTGCTGGATAAAGCACTGGCAAGGGAAACAGGCCCAAAGAGTGGTGGTCAATGGAGTTAAGTCCAGCTGGTCATAAGTGGTGTTCCTCAGGGCTCAGTGTTGGGACCACTTCTGTTTATCATCTTTATTGATGACCTTCATAAAGACACAAAGTGTGTCACCAGTAAGTTCGCAGATGACACCAAGTTAGGTGGGAGTGTGTGATCTGCATGAGGGTAGGGAGGCTCTACAAAGGGACTTGGATAGATTGCATTGATGGGCCAATGTTAATGGGATGAGCTTAAACAAGGCCAAATGCCAGGTCCTGCACTTGGATCACAACAACCCCAAGTAATGCTACAAGCCTGGGACAGTGTAGCTGGAAAGCTGTCTGGCAGAAAGGGACCAGGGGGTTCTAATCTACAAGCAGCTGAAGACAAGCAATCAGTGTGCCCAGATGGCCAAGAAAGCCAATGGCATCTTGGCCTGTATTAGAAATACTGCATTCAGCAGGAGTAGGGCGGTGATTGTCCCCTTGTATTCAGTCCTGCTGAGGTTACACCTTGAGTATTGTGTCTAGTTTTGGACACCTCAATGCAATAGAGATGGGGAGGTGCTGAAGCAAGTGCAGAGGAGGTCAACAAAGCTGGTGAAGGGCCTGGAGAACAAATCTCATGAAGAGTGACTGAAGGAGCTGGGGCTGTTTAGTTTGAAAAAGAGGAGACTGAGGGGAGACCTCATTTCTCTCTACAACTACATGAAAGGATGTTGTGGAGAGGTTGGTGAGTGTTGTAGGGTGCTCCAAGCCCCTTTCCCCCACCTCCATCTGCAGAGTGGGGGTAGAGAAAGGTGTGAAATTACTTTCCCCTCCCCCTTTCCCTGGGCAAAGGTAAAAAAGGCACCTTCCATCTTCCTGGTGGCAGAAGTCCCTCATGTG
Organism: Picus viridis; assembly: GCA_033816785.1. Lineage (NCBI taxonomy): Eukaryota > Metazoa > Chordata > Aves > Piciformes > Picidae > Picus > Picus viridis. Next base: position 64,755,460 of record CM066566.1, read on the forward strand.
TATTCATTCATGGGAAAGCCCACACTGGGATCTGGAATTGTGATTGGCTAGGTTCTTCACTCCCAGTATATATTGGCATTTTATACCTTAGTCCCTTGGCAATCCATTCCAATGCCTGACCACTCTTTCCATAAAAAAATATCATGTTCTTAATATCCAGACTTCCCCCGCATTGTGCTGGGTTGCACCCATCCTTGATGGAGGCTGAAGAAAAGAACCTACCCCCCAAGGTGGACAAAAGAACTTTGATCCAGGTGGGCAGAGAGGGACTTGGTTTGCTCCCTCCCAGGAGGAGGGGGGTCCCCTGGGTCAAAGGTGGTCTATTCCGCTCTGCCTTCCTGTCCAGCACGCCTATAAAGATGGCAGACATCTTTTACATCCCACTCTCTCTCTCCTTTGCCTGCTCAAGAGAGTGGTCATCTACTGCTCCTGCCTACTGCATTTGATGCTTTCTAAAGAACTGAATCCACTTACATCCAGGGAATACAAGGCCATCCATGCTTTGTTTTGTTTATTTTCTTCTATTTATCCTTACCCTATACCACTGCAACCTCCTTATTACTGATATATATATTGTTAAAAAATTACCTCTTTTACTTCCAAATCAATTCCAGACTATATCTTTTGTGAATTTACCTCTTGCGGTGGTTTGAGCCTTAACTGGAAGTTAAGAGCTCAGGTGGGGGCAAGGCTGAGAATATCTCCCCCACTCCCCCTCCTCCCTCCCAATAGAGGAGAAAAGGAAGGAGCAAATCCACCAAACAATAATTTGGAGTCGGCTTGGAAGTAGAGAGGTAAAGAGTTGTCTTTAAGCAATATATATATATAACAATAACAGGAAAAGGTTCACAAGGGCAAGGAACAAAGATGGATGGGAGGGGGACAAAAACAAGAGAATAATACAAAACTAGCCTTTCTCTGAGGAAGCATGGAGGCAGCAGGGAGAAGGATCAGGTCTGACCACGTGGCAGAGGAGCAGGAGGGCAGCTGCAGTAGCTCTCGTCCAGCAGAGGCAGGAGCCAGAAAAGAAGCGCCAACAGCTAGGATATCCTGTTTTTCATACCCTAGCTGGGCAGGGAGGGGGAGTGGAACAGACTCAGCTTCCCAGGGGAAAAACACCTTGCAGGGAGTGAAAAGTACCTGCAAGCCCTCCACCCTGCTTTGTTCTTTTGTTTTCAGAAAAGGGCGTTAACCCACCACACCTCTGATTTGTTTTACCTTTACTGGGAAAGGGAGGAGCAGGAATCTCAATCTGTTACCATTTGGGCTTTTAGACTCTGGGTAAAATGCAAACCAGCACACTCATTTCCCTTACTTTTATTAATTCTAGCTACCTTGTATGTTTGTTAGCTGAATAACAATTAGTTTAGACTTTTAAGTTGCTTGATGTACCTTTGTGTATAGCTAAAAATATCACAGTATCACAGTATCACAGTATAACCAAGGTTGGAAGAGACCCCAAGGATCAAGTCCAACCTGTCCCAACAGACCTCACAACTAGACCATGGCACCAAGTGTCATGTCCAATCTCCCCTTGAACACCTCCAGGGACGGCGACTCCACTCAATAGTAACTCAATGGTAACGCAATAGTGGACTGTAAGGGAATTATTTTATTTCATCATGAAACTCAGCTAAAAACTTTTATATTATATATGTTAGAGTTGATAAGCTGGTCCTAAAATAAGTTCTTCATTTTTACATGAAAGATTTCTACCGTAAGAATGGAAAAACCACAGGCTGAATCTTCTATGCAAATTATGATTTCAATGATCTATAATTTTATCAAAAGGATTTATTAGTCTTCCACAAACATATCATCATGTTTTTATTTGTACTAATATAGTCTTTCTCAAATTTGCTACAACAAACAGCTTCTCCTGGTAATAATTAGTGTTTATCTCTAAGGCTAACTCCAAAAATATTTTATGCTCTAAATATCAATTATGCTCCCATGCAAAATGCAGTTCCTAAGTCCTCTGGAAATTTTAAATACTGGGTACAGGTACATGGATAAGCCCTTAAAACATGAGGTTGAAAATGTTCATATTCAAATTTGTATCTTTTGTGTCCAGCTGATGACCAGGTTCCCTCATGATGGGTTCTTAAGTGAGTTCTCTGATACATAGAGTACAATTTGCATAGCTTAGGAGAAAAAGAAAATCTTCAATGTCACTGCACAGTTCTAGATAAAGAAAATAGGGAATGTGAATTCTTAAAATCTAAAAGGGATTCAGTATAGCGTAAAATGCAAGGTCTGGATGTTGTATAAAGGTACTTGACTTCATGTCAACACAAAGCTCTAATTCAGTCAATTCAAGGCATCAGTGTTAGGCATAATACAGTTTTAGTACCACAACTGAATATAGTTGAAACACAACATCACAAAAGATTTATTTACCTAAGCTTCTAACTATGCTCAAAATTCATTCTTGCATACCTACCATTATGAAGCAGATTAATGGAACCATGATCAGGTGGCATCATTTACATTGCTTTGTATAAAGAGAAGTCTTAGGTGAAAAAAAAAAATTCTACAATTGTATTCTTTCTTGATGTATATAAACAAGTAAAAATATGAGCATGCTGGTTTTGCTCTGCTTAATTTTTTTGTAAAAGGAAGTTGTATGCCTCGTTACTTCAGGATTGACAAAGTATAGTAACAAAAATGGTTTGGTTTATGTCTTCGGTACCCCCTAAGAATAAAGTGTTTCCTTTAGGTCATTCATACCATCTGTTAACCTACACTACCACATGGTGCATTCATATAATAATTTTATACTCATTTCAGTCATAGGAATTTAAATACTGTCATGTCACATTTGGAAATGATCATGTGATGAGACTGCTCCTCCATTTCTCCAGATTGCTAGCCCTAGGGTTCTTACGCAATCAAACCAATTTTGAAATTAAATGACTGTAGCTCTAAGATGCTTTTGCTTTTCACGGTATGCATCCATAGGTTTATGCAAATGCTCTCCCTAGTTACATTGCTTAGAAATCTAAACCAACAAAAAAGAAGCCTTTTTTGTTATACACACTTAAAACTGTTTTGCTTTCCATGTAAGTTTTATGCTATAGGGTAGTGCAACACCAGCATAATTATACCATATAAAGACATAAAATATAAATAATGTTATATACGTAGCCAATGTAGTTATATATGTAGCTAATACAATAGAGAAGAAAGATGCTGCTAATTAAGCATTTCTAAAATATTTTAAGGCATAGCAAATAAATGTGAATTATTATAATGAACAGAACATGCATACAGACCAGAACTAAAGATGAAATATATGCAGTTTTTTGCAGATTTGTTTGTGCTGTAAGTAGACAAACTGAATTTGTTTTGCATCTAAGCCCTCCACAAGTAAACATAAAGAGGTGTGTATGCAAATTAAAAATCAAGAAGGAAATAAATAAGTTTTCCAAGTAAAACATTTTTTAAAAATTAAAAAAAAAATCACCATGAAAAATAAAATTACACAATTTATTTAATAAATTTGCTTGATTAAATGTAAGAGATGGAAGGAAAAAAGACTATCAAGTCTCAATAACTTTTCTCCTCAGTTTTCACCAGCTAGGTTTCATTGGCTTTTGTGATTAACAAAAGTGTATAAGCTGAAGGAAAAATGTCAGCAGTGGATGATGATCAAGTCAAGGATGACTTGACTGACCTTTATGTATGAAAATCAGTAGCACCCAACAGATGAGAGAAGTGGAGAATATCTTTGCAAAGATGCTGTCTATCATCTTTGACAGGTAATGGAGATCAGGGAGGTCCCTAATAATTGCCAGAGGGCTGCTGTTTTACCATCTTTAAAAATGACTATACGTGCAAACTAGAAAACTATATGCTTTAAAAATGACTATATGTACAAACTAGAAAACTATATACTACTCAGTTTTGCTTTGGTCTGTGAGGAAAATTATGGAATCACTCCTCTTGGAACATACTTCTGAGCGTGTGAAAGAGAAAAGCATAGCTAAGAATAGCAAGCATGGATTTACAAAGGTAATTTACATACCTGATTAATCTGATAATTTCTGTGATAAAAATCTAGATTTAAAGGCATTAGGAAATACTGATTGTAAGCTTCATCAATATTTTCAGAACTGTCTACCACAGTATCATCATATCCATGTTGTGACTTTATGGTCTGGATAAGCAAACAAGCAGGTGTGTAAAAAACTGCTTATATGGTTTAGCTCAGAATGCAGTGGAGGCTAGTAATAATGGGTGCACTACAGAAGTCTGTCCTGGGAGCTATCCTGCTTAATATCTTTATCAAGGACTTGGAGAAAGTGTTACAGTGTGTGTCCATTAGTTTTGCAAATGAAATCATACTGAAGGACCAGTTGGGACACTGGAGTGTAGTGCTCCCTCCTCTAGAGGGAGCTAGAAGAATTGGCTTTTGGCATCCTCATGAAAAAAATGATAATTGCAGAGATCTGCTTCTGGGAAGGAAAATCCTCAGCAACAATTACAGGCTGAAGACTGACAGGCTAGGGAGCAGCTAGGAGCTTTACTATTTTCAATATTGTTGCTTCCAACACCTTCCTACCTGTATTATCCTACCATTTTATGTTTCTAAGTCTCCATATAAAGCTGCTTAATTCTTGATTCTTGACCTCCAAAGGTCATCTAGTCCAACCCCTCTGCAGCAAGCAGGGGCATCCTCAACTAGATCAGGACGTCCAGAGCCCTTTCAGCCTCCCTTTGAATATCTCCAGGGATGGGGCCCCAACCACCTTCAAGGACAACCTGTTGTGTTCCAACACCCTCATAGTAATGAACCTGTTTCTTATATCCAATCTACATCTACTCTTCTCTACTTTGAAGCCACTGTCCCTTGTCCTGTCACTACAGGCCTTTGGCCTTTGTAAACTGCCTCTCTCCATCCTTCTTATAGGCCCCCTTCAGATATTGGAAGGTTGCTCTTCGGTCTCCCCAGAGTCTCCTCTTTTCCACGCTGAATAATCCCAGCATCCTCAGCCTGTCTTTGTAACAGAGGTGCTCCAACTCCCTGATCACTGGACCTGCTCCATGAAGTGACACACTAGAATTACAGAGCCTATAGTCTGGTAAATTCCTTTTAAAGCTGTGGATTTTGTGAAGAACTATCAAAACCAATAATGATACAGTGATTTGAGGACTTAAAAATGTTTGCATTATATTTCAAACACAGAATAGTCTTATTTAAGATGCTTAGACCTCTGTTGTTCACTCTTGAAATGCAGCATAGTTTTATTGTTCTTCTCTAATAAAAGTGCTGAAAAAAGCCAAATTAATTCAGATATAGAAAAATTTACCTTCCTTATGCATGTGCAGCAGCACATTTGCTGTTCAATCAAAAGATGGAAAAGGTGATGAAAACTTATGCATTGACATCAAAGTTTGAAGGAGCAGAAAGGGCTGGCTGCTCCCTTACAGTGAGGAGCTGGGAATCATGATGATGCCAAGGTGAGTCATGCCCTCACCAGTGGTTCCATCAAAAAGATCCTGAGGGTGTTGGGCAGATCTAGGGGCTGATAGTGTCAGTGAGAATCTCCCAACATCTCAAATGGGCAGCCAGGACTGGGGACTGGCTGATTGGATCCTGTCAGAAGCAGCAGGAGACAGGGGTAGAGTTTAACTACACTGTGGGTGTTTTAGTGAGTCATTTTCAATGAGGAATTAATTAATTACACATACCACAAGTGCCAATAGGTACGTCTTTATTTATTATAAAGGTGGACGAGGTTGTGCCGAAAAGCTGTAAGGCACAAAACCTGAAAGCAAGACACAATCCTGCAAATTACCCACAACCCAAAAGCAAAGCCCAATCCTAAGTAAAGAGCAGTTAACTTACCCTAAGCACTCTATAAAAACACAGCTGAAGATTGCAAAATGGTGGAGCTGACCATCTCCCATCCAGGTGTCTGTCCCTGTGAGACCAAGTCTTGTTGTCAGATTGGAGAAGCAGCAGCCCTGTGCCAGTAGTGATCTTCGGTTTTTTAAGGGTCCCACGTCCCATGACATCAGGCCAAGACATCAAACTGTTTGGGTATTTTCTCCTTCAGGAGAGGCCAAACCTGCCGTGGGGTGGTTTCTGCTGAAGGTCCTGGTCACGCTTATTGGGTAATGCAAGAGAATGGTGAAATTCAGTGTATTCCACAAAGAAATCTAACTTTAGCTGAGAGAGTTTAACTTCAAAGTGTTGTACAGATACAGTGCACCCAAGAGAAGAATCCATGAAGAATCTATGGTGCACAAACCCTGATAACCCTGAGAGCCTTGAGTCAACTGAGAGTCCCTGTTCCTTTTCTTTGCATTGTCTGCAAAGAGACAAACTGTTTTCTGTGTTTTCTTGATACCTGGTTTTCTTGGACTTCCGAATTATCTATATCTGAGGACAACCAGATGGACAGTACTAACAGGAATGAAATTGTTTAGAAGGAGTGGATCGTGACAGTTTCAGGCTGTGCCTTTAAGAAAGATAGCTGCAAATTCTCCAGCTGCACAGTTAAGTGTAAAAAGGAAAACAAGAAAACTAATTCTAAATTAATGTCATTGGTCAGATGTGTGGGATGTAGTTGTATGATCTTACATTATTTTTTCATTCCGTTCTCTTCTGTCTTTCTGCTGGCATGGTGGCTGCTTCTCTGAAGGACTCTGTGATGTGGCTAGAATGGATGAGGCCTTGGGCAACCAAGTCTAGTTGAGAGGCATCCCTGACCATGGAAAGCGGGTTGAACTAGATGATCTCTGAGGTCCTTTTCAACAAAAGCCATTCTGTGATTCTGTGATACAGAGCATTCTCTATTCCTTCTCTGTCTTATTACAGTGACTTAAGGAGCAGGGACAATGGTAACAAGTTCTTGCCCAGTGCAGCAGCCATGTTTCCTCTACTCCACATATAATAAGTAGAAGGCTCTGTAAGTGGAACCAAACAATGATGGAAACGATGATTCACCTAACTCAGAGGTGTCACTGAAATGTAACCAGTCTATGCTCTGCATCAAAACTTCTTCTATAAAGAAAAACAAAACAACCAAAAAAATGAGTTATTGTCATAACATAATCTCTGCAGAGGGGAACCAAAGGTCCACTGTGCAGACCAGAACCCTTCTCAGGGAAGTCTGTCACTTCCCTGGAACTTGGATTGAAGATGTGAAGAGAACGCTTCCTACTCTTATATAGCTCTCAGACTTTTATCCATTATTAATTTTTCAGGTAGGAAGTTGCAACAAGAAGTCCAAGGAAATCAAGAAAGACCTCAAAGGCTTGTAGCAACTGGAGTATCAGAAGCACCAGTAGTATTCTCTGTACTTCCAGTCACAGGTGAAGGAATCCTCTCTTGAACATGTACATCACCTTGTGAGTGAGATGATTTCATTAAGAACATGTCAACAGAGACAAGATTATCATGAATGACCCATATGATGTGTCTGCTCTACCCACTGAGATAGCATATCTGGCAGTCACACATGCATTTTAATGTGACTAGGGTGTGGGCCGGGTGGAGTTATGATGAATGAACCAGAAACAGTATAAAAGTCCTGAGCTATGCCAGCTTAGTGGAGGGCAGCATCACCTGGGACATCTTAGGATAGAGGCAGCAGCCGTGGAAAGTCTCCTTCCTTCCTGCCACCAAAAGGACCATGGGGTGGTGTCCTGAAGGGACAAACCCCAAAACATGCCCTAACCCAGACAATGTGCTAAGCACTTGTGATGGGTTGGACTTGATGATCTTTGAGGTCTCTTCCAACCTTGGTGATTCTGTGATTCTGTGAATGTGCAAACCTGGACACTTCCTGGGCTCCAGATGGTCCAGGTAAATGTGTAGCACATGTAATTAACCTTGTAACACCTGTGAACTGTGCGTGTCCCTGGCCATGTTTGGATATGCCCCATCCTATAGGTTCAGTCATCAGGTTTCTCTGGTACCAAAGGGCTTTAATTGTCTTCAGACAGTATTTAAGCCACCCAAGATGGTTGACAATTTGCCTTGTTCTCACCAAGAAAGCAACAAGAACCAAATGCTGCTGGTGTTGCAGTTGAAGATCTTGCCCTAGCAGGCAAACCACACCTGGGCATTGCACCTGAACCAAGGCAACCAACACTCCAAGAGCCCTGCTCCAGAGGCAGAAAAGGGAAAAGCCCTGAGAGAATCTAATCCCAGAAGAGTTGCACTGCTATAGCCTGGGTACTGGGCACAAGAGGAGAGAGGCCCTTTAGCCTTCTCTGAGGCAAGAGCCATTTGAATTATAGTTACAGCATCTGGGAAGATACCAGACAAAGTAGCAAGCCATGAGTCCCTGGCTAATTTGCTACAGAACGCCCCTTGTGGGAAAATGCAGATCGCAGCACCAGAATTCCCAATTTGAATCGTGTTGGAAATTCTCAGATTTGTGCTTAAATTATTTAACTGTCTTCATATGTGGAACATATTACCCACAGCCGCATAACAGAACCTGTAGATATACTTTGTAAGTAATTTACAGTGGTGCCTGAAGATACCGCTGCTAGAAATATAAAATACAAAATATATAAATATGTATTTTATTACAGGTGGTAATTATCTTTCCCATTCTCTCTTTCTTCATCATCTTTCTTTCTTTCTGTTTGCCCCATTCTCTCGTTAATAAATAATCTCATCTTGATATATGACCTTGTTTGTGTCTTAATTTCATTCACTGGAGTGTTAAAAACAACCATGTCTCCTTCCCAAATAATGGATAAAGACATCAGGGAATGATGAAGTAAGAAAAAAGAAAAACTGTATCCATTGCTGTCTCTTAGTCTCGTGCCAAGGGCAGAATTCTGGAGTTACTGGTCATGGGTCGTTTTACATAAAACCATTAGGTACACCTAACACAAAGCAGAAAACCAATCAATCAACCTCTCTAACACCCCCTACCCCCACCCCCCATAATTTTGTTGTACAGCATCTTTATTAGACTGGTCTATCTGTGTTACATCTATTTATCTATTTTAATTCCTCCACTCACACCCACTACTGTCCTCATGCTCCAGTTGTAAACCCAAAGCTACATGTTGTCACAGAAGTCATTAAAGCAATTTTAAATTAAATCACATATTTGACAACCAGTTGCACTGTGACTTTCTCTCAAAACTGGAATGGCATGCTGAATTGCTTTGAGTTAAAATTCTGGACACAGCATTTTCAGTAGCATGCAGCTTAGGCAGCATTTTCTTAGACATCCATGTAAATAAGATTGAACCCTTTAGAGTGTTGGTGCTTCCTGATGAATGGCACAAGCCTCTGAAAACACTGGCCAATTTTTTAATTGTGTTAAATTTCCAGAAGGCAGAAAGGCGTTGTGGTGGAGTAGGAAGGTTCCCCCCACACACAAAAGAATTCCACAGCTAACTCAGCCGGAGAAGCAGATGAAAGCTGTATTTTACAAGCAGATATGGAATGCAATGAATATGTACAAAAATATACAATATTTACAATATATATATATAAGTATACAGCAATGTATGCAATACAGGAAACCTTTCCCCAACCCCCCCCCCCCCCCCCTGCGGCCAGGGGGGTTTGGCCTCTCCTCCCTTCTCCCTCCCTACCTCCCCTTTTTCCCAAAAGGGTTAGAGAGAGAGAGAAAGGAAGGTAATTAAAAGGGGAAAACTTTGTTAAAGCTCAAAGCGAATGCAAAAAGTTAGTTTTCTCTTATCTGGTTAGCAAGAATCGTAGAGAGAAACGAGACAGCTCACAGTACAGGGGGAAGAAGAAGACAACTGACTGCCCCCCCGACTGAAAGACTAAACAAGAATCTACAGCCGGGTTCCACCAATGAAATTGGATTAGCATATCGTTGTTTTCATTCATATACCAAAACATTCGGCTAGAGTGTTCAGAAAGTGTCCCTTTCTTAAAGGCACAGCCTAAACCGGTCACAGGCGTGCTGAATATTTTTATATAAAGACTTTTAAAGGCTGTTTAAAAGGTAATGTTCCATTCCAGAAAGGTTTGAAAGAAACTTTCAAATTCAGAACTTTAATCCTCCACTACCGTGAGATAAAATCTAATGGTTTTTACCATCAGAGAGAGAAGACTGTGACAATTTCTTACATTCCTAGAGGGAGGGGGGAAAAAAAGGTTTTATTGCTTAAAATGATTAAGCTTACATTTTACTACCTAAACAGATAGGGTTCTAATATTTTATTTTATTTCTTTTTTATTTTCCCACCCCAATACACATTTAAGCTCTAAATATTAAAAAACAAAAGCAACAAAACAAATAACCAATCTAACGATCTCAATTTTGCCAGCTTGAGTAGTTCTTTTATGTACTGTTTCGCACCCAATAACCTTCCTTAAACTTTTTATGTTCATCTCTTCTATTACATATCATATCCTCAAGACAATCTTCATTGTTACATTTCCTTATTGGACATGCCAAACCCATGACTAGGTGTTTCAGAATGAAGTAATAACTACTGTTAATTAAACTAAATCTGTAACTAAATAGAGGAGGAAATTCTCATAAGATTACACCTCACAAGATCTTACCAGTTGCCACTTTCTAATGAACTGATTCCTCACTCTTGTTCTTCACCACAACAGGAAAACTTACTTGAAGGTCCAAATGTTAGCAACAAATGGTTTATAAGATCAGGAATAAATGAATATAAATTTGAAACACTAGAAGAATTTCACAATGCTTCTATGCAAATTGGGGGTTTATATATATTATCCAATTTTATTGATGTGACTTCTATGGCTTCAAACTGTTGCTATCATTAGATCTTATCTTATAAAACAATGTAATTTTTACTATTTGAATAACAAGATCTGTTACAGGTGAAAAAAATTAATGTTTCTTAATAATTTCTGGAATTACAATAAGGCTTTGCTCTTTTCCCTGCTAGTAATGTGAGACAATACAATTTTGGCAATGGTGAAATTAATATGGAAAATATAATTATGTGGAGAAGATGGGTATGTTTCTTCTGCATTCTTCATATTATTTCTTTGGTTTCCTAGTACCATTATTGAAAAGTACCAGAAATACATGTGTAGCAAGCTTTATTGTACAAAAATATCAGCAAATAAAACCTGAGTGAGATGGAAAGCCCGAAGACAGGAACATGATGCAAAAGAGCTTCACATTGTTCTGTAACAATAAAACAGCTTTGAGATGTTGCCAGAAGAGCTTGCAAACTGTGGCATAAATATATCTCTCCTTACTGCAAGGTTAACACAGAAATGGCAGAAATACAGTATGCATGTCAGTGAATAAACTGGCCTTGGCTAACAGAATTTGTTTAAAGCTTTACCAAAGTGCTGCAGAAAAGAACGACATATGACTAAACCGTGTGATGTCTACAGTGTAGGTGTGTATATGTAATCCAGGGGTAAAAAATTATAGTTATTCTCTTATCACTTGCTCTGTTCATTCATTTAAACTAATATTGCAGTTTCAGAGATGCAACAAGCATTGGAGTTTTTGGGTTGGGTTAGGACGAGGGAGTTGAAATCTAATTGTGGAATTTTTTTACAACTATATCTTTTCCACTTATGTGGTTAAACATAGCAACATCTAATTCCATAATCTTGTTAATAGATATTTTAATATTCTATTTTTTGTTAAGAGAGGTTGCTGTATTTTTCTCTAGGAAAAAAAAAAGATTAAAAAAAAAAAAAAGAAAAAAAATTACAATCATCTATTTAGAGTCCCAGTTCACTATAGGACAAATTACAAGTAAAATACTTTTATATATCAAAGCAGATGTGATAATAAAGTGAATGTTACTCAGAGATGTTCTCAGCTTCAGTTGAGAACATTTTTCAAATAAAATTGTCCTCCCTTTCTTAATTTCGATTGTAATAGTGCTACCACTTTCTGACTGGTACTTATATTTCTTTGCAGGCCTAATAATGTTGGCATCTGAGAAAAATGACTTTCAGATTTATTTGAAAAGTAGGATGGAATGAGTCAAACTCCACAAAATAAACTGTGATCAGTTTTGTCAAACACACACATAGTTTTCAAGAAAAAATCCTGTTCTGTCAAACATACATTTGCTGTTCTTTCCATAACACTACAGAAAATGAGCTGGCCTTAATTTACCCCATGTTTTTTAAAACCAGGATTGGTTCCTACAGAAACTGCTTTAAGGAGTATTTGATGATCATCTAAATAATCTCTGAAGTGCAGTTCGTCTTAATGCCAATGTAATATAACATTATTTGGGGGTAGTTATATTGTAATATTGCATCTATAGTTTTCAAGTAGAATTTTCAATATTGTAGGTAAACACCGTACTTTCATTTGGATTATTACAAAAACTAAGGAAATGCAATCTCATGCTTAGGTAACCAAGACCCGGAATACGAAAATGCAATGTCAAATGTCAAATCTCTTAAAATAGAAGAAATCATGGAAAAGAATGGGAAATCATTATATATAAATGAGAACAAGGAATAATTGCTTCAGATATATCTTGAGAATTGACTTTATTTTAAAATGTGGTTAAGGATATTTAATTGAGGTTTTGTAAATGTCAATCTTCAGAAATGAATAGAAAGATTTTATTTTTTTTAAATGTCAGGATGTATTTTGTTAGAATATATATTAAAGTTATTAAGACTGAAAAGCTTTTTCCAAATATTAAGCATTTAAATGTAAAATGTGCATTTAAATATAAAATGCATTACTAAACAGAAAGAAGAAAAAAAAAAAAGCCTTCAAATGGAGATCAGTGCATGTGCCTGTCACAGAGGCACCCACAAACAGACAACAACAGCCACCTGAAAACTGTGGATTTATTGTAGTTAATCTGCTCTCCTGACACAAAAAACCTATAGATTCAGATGTCAGTTGGAAAAAAATATGTTGCACAACTAATTAAGCTGTTTCAAGAGATGAACCAAAATGTGCACACACTCACCCAGAAAAGGAAATTCTCCCCACAGTTACCCAGGATATATACACATACACTCACCACAACAAGGTCCCTTTCTAAAGGGAGAAGGTCTGACTGGCAGGCAGCCTCTGTGTGAAGAGAACCTCTTCTCTCCATAGTAGGACTCCATTTATACCGTGGAAGTTGTGGCAAATTTCTTAATTAGTTGGAGGGCCAAGTTCTCCAAGCAACAAAAGGACTTCTGGGCCCAGAGGCACCAGCTAATGTTCAGGATCATCAAGCTGATCTTTATAATCTCCTAAAAAGTCTTGGCCATTTGTGTGGGGTCTGTAGGGGGCAGTCAGACCTTCCACAGTGCCAAACAAGAATTTGACCTTCTACAGGTTCATTATAGGAACCGTATAATGTGGATATTATATACACACTTGGAATTTATTTTGTTTGCTAAATGTATTCTCATAATGCAGTTGATAGCAGTCTTGAAAGGAAAAGGATATGGTTACTGAAGTTCACATTTACAATACAGCACAAAGCATGAAGTTGCATTTTCTTAAAGAAATCACCTACAAAATTCTTTTATATTTTCTTTTTCCATAAATATTCAGCTGCTCTCTGTAAACATGTCTGTGATGCATACTAGGGATTTTGATCACTAGTTAATACAGTGTTGACAAATCAGCAACTGGTTATGGAATAACTAAGCAATTTTATTGTGTCTAAATATAAGAAAGACTCGTCAGACATGAGAATATAATTTGTTTGCTTGAAGAAAGAAATCTACTCGGCAGTCATCCTCATCAGGATGAGGCAAACCATATTTTAACAAGTGACTTCCTCCCTTTACTTTAAATCTATCCCAGTAACCAGCTTAGATGTCTTCAATAAAGACACAAACATTTTGTACATTTAGTAAGGTGAGTACTGCTCCCATATCAACCCTGTGACAACATATGCCTAAACTGAATTTGCTTAATTTCTTTGTCTTTTTGTTCATGGCAACACTCATAGAAAAATGATTTAAAAAAAAAAAAAAAGAAGACTAAGATAAGCCAAAGCTGAAGTCCTCTGTAAGACACCATTTTCCTCATCACAAAGAATTCTTAGATGAACTAAGAATTGGTTGTACTTGTGGCATTTCTCACTGTCCCATAAGAGTAAATGCACATGATCATAGTTTCTTTTCTTTTAATCACTCATTAATATTATCTGAGTATCCTTGCATATGAAAAACAAACATCCACAAAGAAAACGAGAAGGGTTATAGTTGTTGGGGACTCTCTCCTGGGGGGTGCTGAGGGACCCATATGTCGTCCCGACCCATCCCACAGGGAGGTCTGCTCTCTACCCGGGCGCGAGTAAGGGACATTGCAAGGGGAATCCCCAAGCTCATCAGTCCCTCTGACTATTACCCTCTACTGGTGATACAGGCTGGGAGTGATGAGATCGACAGGAAGGGCACCAGGGCAATTAAGAAGGAGTTTAGGGCCCTTGGACAGTTGATCGATGGGGCAGGCGCGCAAGTGGTGTTCTGCTCAGTTCCCTCAGTGGCAGGGGAGTACACTGAGAGGAACAGGAGAACCCACACCATCAACAAGTGGCTCAGGGAATGGTGCCAGCGGAGGAACTTTGGTTTCTTTGATCATGGGGCAACTTTTTACGGCACCTGACCTGCTGGGTCCTGATGGGGTACATTTATCTAGAAGGGGCAAGAGAGTCCTAGCACTAGAGTTGGAAGGGCTCATTAGGAGGGCTTTAAACTAGGTCTGAAGGGGGTGGGTGAAGACATCGGTCCCTCTGCAGAGGTAAGAGTAGGGCACAAGGTAGGGTCAACTGAGAGGTCGGGAGCCCAGCTGCAGTGCATGTACACCAATGCACGCAGCCTGGGCAATAAGCAAGATGAGCTGGAGGTCCTAATCCACCAGGGCAACTATGATATAGTTGCCATCTCAGAAACATGGTGGGACAACAGGCACGATTGGAGTGCTACACTGGGGGTTACAGGCTCTTTAGGAGGGATAGGCGAGGGAGAAGAGGAGGAGGGATGGCTTTGTATATTAGGGAGACACTTTCTGCCTCTGAACTTGAGGTGGAAGATGAGGGAATTGAGAGCCTGTGGGTTAAAATCAGAGGGCAGCCCAACAAATCTGACATCCTGGTTGGAGTCTGTTATAGACCACCCAACCAGGATGAGGAGGTTGATGAATTATTCTACAAACAACTGGAGGCTGTTTCAAGATCATCAGATCTTGTCCTCGTGGGTGACTTCAACCTGCCAGATATCTGCTGGGAACTTAATTCAGCAAAGAGAAGGCAGTCCAGAAGATTCCTGGAGCGAATAGAGGACTGCTTCCTGACGCAGCTGTTAAGCGAGCCTACCAGGGGACAGGCTCTGCTTGACCTGCTGCTCTCCAATAGGGAAGGGCTGGTGGGAGATGTGACCGTGGGAGGCTGCCTAGAGTGCAGTGACCACGAGATAGTGAAGTTTTCAATATGCAGGGAGATAGGGAGGAGTACCAACAGAACCTTCACCTTGGACTTCCGGAGGGCAAACTTCAGCCTCTTTAAGAAACTTATTTGTAAAGTTCCCTGGGTACCAACCCTCATGAACCGAGGGGTCCAGGAGGGTTGGACCTACTTCAAAAAGGAGCTCTTGAAGGCACAGGAACTGGCGGTTCCCATGTGCCGAAAGATGAGCCGGCGGGGAAGGCGACCGGCCTGGATGAGCAAGCAGCTCCTGGAGGAATTAAGGGAAAAAAGAGGCTGTATCACCTTTGGAAGGAGGGGAAGGCTTCTCGAGGTATGTTCAAGGAAGTGGTTACATTATGTAGGAATAAAATTAGAGAAGCAAAGGCCCAGTTGGAACTGAAACTGGCCACCTCTGTGAAAGAAAATAAAAAGCAATTTTACAAATATATCAATGCTAAAAAGAAGGGCAAGAAGAATCTCCACTCCTTACTGGACCTGGAGGGGAACACGGTGACCGAAGATCAGGAAAAGGCTGAGGTCCTGAACGCCTTCTTTGCCGCGATGTTTAACAGCAAGGTAGGAGTCCAGGATGAGTGGCCTCCTGAGCTGGGTAGTAGGGTTGGGGAGCAGTGTAGTATCCCAGAAATCCATGAGGAATTAGTTCGGGACCTGCTGAGCCACTTGGACATCCACAAGTCCATGGGACCGGATGGGATCCATCCTAGGGTGCTGAGAGAGCTGGCAGATGAGCTGGCCAAGCCGCTCTCCATCATTTTCCTCCAGTCCTGGCTCACTGGAGAGGTCCCAGATGACTGGAAACTAGCCAATGTGGTCCCCATCCACAAGAAGGGACGGATGGAGGAACCCGGAAACTACAGGCCAGTCAGCCTGACCTCAGTGCCAGGGAAAGTGATGGAACAGATTATCCTGGCGGTAATAACTGCACACCTGCAGGATGGCCAAGGGCTCAGGTCCAGCCAACATGGATTTAGGAAGGGCAGGTCCTGCCTCTCCAACCTGATCTCCTTCTATGATCAGGTGACTCGTCTGGTGGACGTGGGGAGGCCTGTGGATGTGGTCTACCTGGACTTCAGCAAGGCCTTTGACACCGTCCCCCACAGTAAACTGCTGGCTAAGTTGTCAGCTCATGGTTTGGACAGTAACACTCTGCGCTGGGTTAGGAACTGGCTGGAGGGCCGAGCCCAGAGAGTGGTGGTGAATGGTGCCACATCCAGCTGGCGGCCAGTCACCAGTGGTGTCCCCAGGGATCAGTGCTGGGCCCCATCCTCTTTAACATCTTCATTGATGATATGGATGAGGGAATTGAGTCAGTCATCAGCAAGTTTGCAGATGACACCAAGTTGGGAATAGATGTTAGTCAGTTAGAGGGTAGAAAGGCTCTGCAGAGGGACCTCGACCGACTGGACAGATGGGCGGAGTCCAATGGGATGTCATTCAACAAGTCCAAGTGCCAGGTGCTGCACTTTGGCCACAGCAACCCCATGCAGAGCTACAGGCTGGGGTCAGAGTGGCTGGAGAGCTGCCAAACAGAGAGGGACCTGGGGGTGCTGATCGACACCCGCCTAAACATGAGCCAGCAGTGTGCCCAGGTGGCCAAGAGGGCCAATGGCTTCCTGGCCTGTATTAAGAATAGTGTGGCCAGCAGGAGCAGGGAGGTCATTGTGCCCCTGTACTCTGCATTGGTTAGGCCACCCCTTGAGTCCTGTGTCCAGTTCTGGGCCCCTCAGTTTAAGAAGGACATCGAGACACTTGAACGTGTCCAGAGGAGGGCAACAAGGCTGGTGAGAGGCCTTGAGCACAAGCCCTATGAGGAGAGGCTGAGGGAGCTGGGGTTGTTTAGCCTGGAGAAGAGAAGGACCAGGGGTGACCTCATTGCCCTCTACAACTACCTGAAGGGTGGTTGTGGACAGGAGGGGGTTGGTCTCTTCTCCCAGGCAACCAGTACCAGAACAAGGGGACACAGTCTCAAGCTGTGCCAGGGGAGGTTTAGACTCGAGGTGAGGAGGAAGTTCTTCACTGAGCGAGTCATTCGTCATTGGAATGGGCTGCCCAGGGAGGTGGTGGAGTCGCCGTCCCTGGAGGTGTTCAAGAGGAGACTGGACATGGCACTTGGTGCCATGGTCTAGTTGTGAGGTCTGTTGGGACGGGTTGGACTTGATGATCCTTGGGGTCTCTTCCAACCTTGGTTATACTGTGATACTGTGATACTGTGATCCCAAACCCCAGAAAAACTTCATGCTTGGATATTTTCCAGAGTTAATGACTTTAAATACAATACAATATAGAATTAGTTCATCATCTAAAGCACTTTTTTTGATGTGCCAATGAGCAATCCTAAGGGTTTTTTTGGTTGGTTGGGGTTTTTTGTTTGTTTGTTTGTGTGTGGTTTTGGTTGGTTGGGTTTGTTGGTGGTTTTTTGTGTGTTTGTTTTTTTTGTGTGTGTATGTTTGGTTTTTGTTGGGTTTTTTTTTTTTTTTTTTTTTTTTCCATTCCTTAGCTTCTTCTTACTCTAATTTGCCAACAACATCTTTCTGACTTTCTACTGGCTTTAATATTTGAAGCAAAGCCTCACATCATACAAATCTTACATGCTACATTGAATATCCAAAGTGACTGCATTTTAAACTCTTTTTAAGGAAAATATAAAAATCCAAATACCTCCAAATCTGGTTCATCTGATTTTACAATTAACCGTTTGCATGCTTATTTCTCCCTATTGATTATATGAGGTAAAATCACAAGTTCAAACTTAGGTCTGAGATTGCTAGTTAGGTATGACAAGTCTTGCATACTGAAAAGGATTATGATTCTTCAATGTTTTCCCACTCCAACTCTCTCACCTTGAAGGAAGGAAGGGCAAGGAGGCAGAAGAGAGGATGAACAATTTTTAGGAAAAAGAGACTGGATGTGTTCTGGTGTGACCTGCCCTAGGTTATCCTGCTCTGGTAGGGAGATTGGACTAGATGATCTTTCAAGGTCCCTAGCATTTTATGACCCTGTGATAGATCCAGAAGCAGTTTGAAAAAGTTAAACTTTTCAGCTTGACTAAAAGAATATTTATAAAGTGGACAAATCTGACCTAGACACTGAAGAAAACAAGTGATGATTTTAAAGTAATTATTTGTGGCTAAACGAGAAACAAACAGAAAGAAGAAAAAATAAAAGAGGGAAAACAATAAAAAAAAACCCCAACCAACCAAAAAAAACCCACCACACAGGGAAAAAAAACAACCAACAAAACCAACAAAACTAAAACCAAAACAACAGAAAAACAAAACAGAAATGGACTCAAGGCAGAGCTTAGTTTAGGATTTTCTCCATGACCTTCTCAGAACACAAGTCAAAATGCAAATATATTTGTCAAACTGTTTTCATTCTTTATGTGCAAGCATATAAATATTAAATTTTTTTGTAGGCTGCTAATGGAATTTTCCTGTAAGTTATGCCTTGAATTACAAGAGTTAGTTTTCTTAATTATACATATGTTATTCTACAACCACAGTTTTTGAGTCATTAAAATACTGTAGAAATATCCATAATTTCCTCTTCTTTTTGTAGTCAAGCTACAGTATTCCACGTTGATAAAACTCATTGAAGTTCTGCTCTCAGAATTCATTACAAGATGCACTTTATTGTGATTCTAAGAGGTCTTGAGAATTAATATGCTGAAAATTTTCAAATTTAGATTCAATATAAAGAGAATGATTTACTTCTGATACTGATGGAGGTATGTCTCCCATTTTGAGGGAGTACTCAGGCTTTGAAATCTACTCAGTTACTAGCTTTAGGGGGAAAAAAAAAAAACAACTAAAAGATAACATAAACCCAATTCATTAGTGCTAAAGAACTTTCTAAAATGTGTGATTTTACTGAATATTAAAAGAAAAGAGAAAACCAGGTATTCATTCCCTTCCTTTTCATTCACTTTCTTTCTTTCCCCTTAAAGTCACTCACATTCCTTCTTTGGACTTTGTTTGTACATTTGTACATTTGCACCAATATTTTTATGTCATTCTATGTATATCTGTTTGTCCTTTTCTATGCATAATTTTGGTACGCTATGCATCAGCTTCTTCGGTTACTTCTTTTTTTCCCTTTTTTTGGGTACAGAAACCTTTTGTGTTTTGTAATGAAGTTTATTTTAAAACCTTGAAGTAAGCCTATGTTTGTCAACTGCCGCTTGGATTCAGTTCCAGATTTAGACACCTTAAATGTGGGCAATATGGACAATTGTAAGTGAATTAGGTATCAAATCAGAATCATAGAATCAAAGAATATTACGAGTTGGAAGGGACCTCTAGAAATCATCTAGTTCAAACCCCCTTGCCAAAGCAGGATCACATTGGGCAGGCTACACAGGAATATATCCAGTGGTTTTTTGGAAGACTCCAGAGATGGAGACTCCACAACCTCTCTTGGCAGCTGGTTCCATTGCTCCAACACCCTCATAGCAAAGTGTCTCCTCATGTTGAGGTGGAGCCTCCCGTGTTCCAGCTTATGACCCACTATACAGAGTGAAGATAAAGGGTCAGTTCATAAACGATCAGAAGCACTATATGGATTTAGGACAGTCTTCTTATTTTAGTTGAGTGACTACTTGTGTAAATATTTATTCATTTGCAAAGCAGAAACATAAATACAGACTCCTAACTGATTCTAACCCAACTGATGTAATTTTATCATGACATCTAACTCATGTTTTCTTCACATCTGTGTTGCTGTGCGTAGAAGTGTTACTGTCCTTCTTTCAAACATAAAAATAACAGAAACCTTCCTCCCTTTTGTGGAGTTCTTACACTTTCTTAAATATGCTTTCCCAGAGGTGCCACCATCTTGATTGAGGTAGGTCTTTTGAAGCTGGCTTGAAGAGCTGTATCTTTTCCTCACAAAGCTACTAAAACCTTTGCATCTGCACCCAACACAGCATCCCAATGGGTTTTTAACCTGCTGTCCATTGAACAACACCCAAGCAGAAATTTCCTATATATTAAGAGGATTAGACTGCATACATTCTGAAGAGAAAACACATACAAAAAAGGTCTTGCCACATTCAGTGAGGTTTTCTTCACCTGCACTCCAACTGAGGACAATAACAGTATTTGAAATCATGAGCATATTTACAGGGAAAAAAAAAAAAAAAACACAATTCACTTTTACAAATTATATGATCATTCATTCACATTAAGGCAGAGACACAAGTTTTGTATGGATGAATGCTGTCCATACTGAGGATTTCTTCTGAATACAAATAATGGACCAATTCTTATAGCAGGATTATACTTGCACCATTTGAGTGTTCTTTAGTCAAAATTTTGTTTGAGTATTTAAAAATAAGAACAATATGCATAGCTATATCCTTGCTGTCTTCTAACATGTTTTCATTGTTGGAGAAAGGACTTTAGATTTTAAAACTGTAGAAGTTCCTTGAGGATGTAAGACCTTATTCTAGTCCTGGAACTTGGTTAGTGCTCATCAGTATACCTAAAATAGTGCACTTCTTTCTTTCAAAACAAAACAACTGGATGTGTGTTGTGAACACTTGAACATGACCTGACTGTTGCAGGCAAGGAACAAGTGCCTATTATATTCATGATTGTCAGGTTGTGCACAGTAGAATAATACATGAATTAAATTTTCTGGAAGACTAAGGTCATAAAGAGGTAACTATGACTGATGTTTGCCATTGTGCTTTGGGATGCATTTGAATCTGTTTAGCCAGTCAAATCATGTAAAGTATTTATCATGCTGTTCTGTGTTACCTCATTTTCTGTACTAGTGTGGAATTCAGAAATATACTCAAATTGCACATCAAATTTATTGTGTGAGACTTACTGCTAAAGGAAACTGCAGCAGGGCTCTATATTACTTTCACTACTCCCTGGTGCAATTTGTTTATTCATTTTCACTTGAATAAAGTGTGGAAATTTATACTCTTTTTTGTTATTTTTTGTTTAATTTCACAGATACTCAGCTTCTTAGACATATTGGATCCTGAAGACACATAAAATTTTACTTTGTCTGGAGAAACAACAGATTGTTAAGAAATCACACAAGGAAAGTCTTGTATTAAAAATATCTCGTACGTCTTCAAACACGAACAATCCAGGAAGATTAAGACTGATACATTTTTCTGATACCTCTGTCCCTTTCATGTCAAGATAATGATGTCTCATGATCAGCAACACCAAATGCTAGTGATGTGCAAGGAGAGAAGTGTACATATTTCATGTCTTTAATCACTCACTGCTACTTTTTTTCAGAAGCGTGCTCTTTCAAATCAAGATAGCTGAATATGAGAAATCTGTAAGACTGTAGTGGTTTAACTGTATATAGAATTCTTCATAACTCTGTTATTTGCTTTATTTTGAAGAAGTTAACATAGTATGAAAAATGGGAGCAATAGATGAGAAACTTACTGATATTGTTTATGTATATTTTGCCCAAGAATAAATTATATATTTTGGTTGAATGAGCAAGCAGTGGGCTGGTGCTTAACTGTCTACTGGGGTTAACCCAACAAATGTCCTCTGATCAAAAGGCATGGTAACAACAGCACGCTCAGAAGACTAAAGCAAATACTGTGCATTGAGACTTGGTAAGTTTTTTGGGTTAGCTCTTTCAGGTTAGTTCTTATTAACTGTTATTTATGCAATAATATTCAAGTAATACATTTAAACTTTGAAATACTGGCAATGCTAGCACACTCAGTATTTTCCTTATTTAAAAACATGATTTTCATTGTGAACTTTCCATGTTGTTTCAGTTCAACGGGCATTGTCATTTTCTCCATATTGAAAATATTGTTTCTGCAAAAACAACAACAACAACAACAAAATCTGATCTTTTTGACCTGTATGTTAGCATTCCAAATATTCACAGTTCGGTTGCAGTAATGTGAAAATAAAAATGTACACTGAGAAAGTTATAAGTAATTGCTACAGAACTATAGTGATTAAGTGCGTGACAAGTCACAAAGGCAAGAAAAATATCAAGTTAGGTCAGGTCAATATTTCTTGGTGGTCCATTGGGGTTAATGAGGAATGAACAGAATGTGAAGAAGAGAATAATAATATTATATTGAGGTTAAGAACACAAGGGAAGAAGATCTCTTCTGAAGATTATTATGATTAAAGACTGGGTATACAAAGTTCTGTGACAAGCTTGCTTACTGCGGAGTAAAAAGCCAGCTGGTATAAGTTACACCTCTGCCTAAGGGTGCTGCCTTAGGGTGCTGCTTAATGGCTTGAAGTCCAGATAGACAGCGGTAACAAGTGGTATCCCTCAGGGGTCTGTACTGGCACCTATACTGTTACATATTTTTATTAATGACATAGACAGTGGGATTGAATGCACCATCAGCATGTTTACACACCAAGCTGTGTGGCACTGTATGACCGGTTTAGGCTGTGCCTTTAAGAAAGGGACACTTTCTGAACACTCTGGCTGAATGTTTTGGTATATAAATGACAACAAGAGATATGCTAATCCAATTTCATTGGTGGAACCCGGCTGTAGGTTCTAGTTAGGTCCTTCAGTCGGGGGGGGCAGTCAGTCTTCTTCTTCCCCCTGTACTGTGAGCTGTCCCGTTTCTCTCTCTGAAGCAGCAGCTTGCTACGCAGGAACGATTCTTGTTAACCAGATAAGAGAAAACTAACTTTTGCATTCGCTTTGAGCTTTAACAAAGTTTCCCCCTTTTAATTACCTTCCTTTCTCTTTCTCTCTAGCCCTTTTGGGAAAAAGGGGAGGTAGGGAGGGAGAAGGGAGGGACAGGCCGAACCCCCTGGCTGCAGGGGGGTTGGGGAAAGGTTTCCTATATTACATACATTGCTGTATGTTTCTGTATATATTGTAAATATTGTATGTTTTTGTACATATTCATTGCATTCCATACCTGCTTGTAAAATATAGCTTTCATCTGCTTCTCTGGCTGAGTTAGCTGTGAATTCTTTTTGTGTGTGTGTGGGGGGAACCTTCCTACTCCACCATACACTGTCAATATGCCAGAGGGACAGGATGTCATCCAGAGGGACCTGGACAAGCTGGAGAGGTGGACCCAGGTCAACCTCATGAGGTTCAACAAGAGCAAGTGCAAGGTTCTGCACCTGGGACAGAACAATCCTCACTATCAATACAGACTGGGGAAAGAGGTGTTAGAAAGCATCCCCAAGGAAAAGCACCTGGGGGACATGAGAAGCTGGACAGGAGCAGACAGTGTGTCCTTGCAGCCCAAAAGGCCAATCACATCCTGGGCTGCATCAAAATAAGTGTTCCCAGCAGATCCAAAGAGGTGATTCTGCCATTTTGCTCTATTGAAACCTCACATGGAGTACTGTGTACAAGCCTGGAGCCATCACTATAGGAAGGACATGGACCTGATGGAGCAGGTCCAGAGGAAATGAAAATGATCACGGGGTTGAAGCACCTCTTCTACGAGGACAGGATGTGGGAGCTGGGGTTGTTCAGCCTGGAGAAAAGGAGGCTCAGGGGGCACCTGATAGCAGCCTTCCAATACCTGAAGGGGGCCTACTGTGGATGTAGTCTACCTGGACTTCAGCAAGGCCTTTGACACCATTCCCCACAGCAAACTCCTGGCTAAGCTGGCAGCTTGTGGCTTGGACAGCAGTACTCTGCACTGGGTTAAGAACTGACTGGAAGGCCGAGCCCAGAGAGTGGTGGTGAATGGTGCCACATCAAGCTGGCAGCCAGTCACTAGTGGTGTTCCCCAAGGATCAGTGCTGGGGTCCATGCTCCTTAATATCATTATTGATGATCTGGATAAGGGTATTGAGTCCGTCATCATTAAGTTTGTAGATGACACCAAGCTGGGGGCAGGTGTTGATCAGTTAGAGGGTAGGAGAGCTCTGCAGAGGGACTTTGACAGGCTGGACAGATGGGCAGAACCCAACGGCAAGAGATTTAACACATCCAAGTGCCAGGTTCTACACATTGGCCACAACAACCCCGTGCAGTGCTACAGGCTGGAGTTAGAGTGGCTGGAGAGCAGCCAGGCAGAGAGGGACCTGGGGGTGCTGATTGACAGCTGGCTGAACATGACCCAGCAGTGTTCTCAGATGGACAAGAAAGACAATGGCATCCTGGCCTGTATCAGGAATAGTGTGGCCAGCAGGAGCAGGAAAGTCATTGTGCCCCTGTACTCTGCTCTGGTCAGGCCACACCTTGAGTCCTGTGTCCAGTTCTGGGCCCCTCAGTTTTGGAAAGATGTTGACTTGCTGGAACATGTCCAGAGAAGGGCAACAAGGCTGGTGAGGGTTTGGAGCACAAGCCCTACGAGGAGAGGCTGAGGGAACAGGGGTTGCTTAGCCTGGAGAAGAGGAGACTCAGGGGAGACCTTATTGCTCTCTACAACTACCTGAAGGGAGGTTGTAGCCAGGAGAAGTTTGGTCTCTTCTCCCAGGCAACCAGCACCAGAACAAGAGGACACAGTCTCAAACTGTGCCAGGGGATGTTTAGGCTGGATATTAGGAAAAAATTCTTCACTGATAGAGTGATTTGCCATTGGAATGGGTTGCCCAGGGAGGTGGTGGAGTTGCCATCACTGGAGGTGTTTAGGAAGAGACTGGATGAGGCACTTGGTGCCATGGTTTAGTTGACTAGATGGTGTTGGGTGATAGGTTGGACTTGATAATCTCGAAGGTCTCTTCCAACCTGGTTAATTCTATTCTAATTCTACTGGAAGGATAGGGAGAGGCTTTTTACAAAGGCCTGTGGTCACAGGACAAGGGGCAATGGCTTCAAACTAGAGAAGGGCAGATTTAGATTGGATATCAGGAAGTTCTTCACTATGAAGTTAGTGAAACACCAGAATGGGTTGCCCAGGGAGGTAGTTGAGGCCCTTTCCCAGGAGATATTCAAGCTAAAACTGAGGTAGTTGAGGCCCTTTCCCAGGAGATATTCAAGCTAAAACTTGATGAGGCCCTGGGCAGCCTGGTCTAGTTGGGGATGTCCCTACTCATGTCCCCTGTGGGGAGGACGGACTGTATGACCTTTGGAGGTCCCTTCTGGCTTGGACTGTTCTATGATTCTACAATTCCATGATTCTAATATAAGTACACTGATCTTGAACAGTGTAAGATTTCCTGCCTAGCTTCCTTTACACATGTATTTATTAACGCAGAATTTCATTTGTCAGTCTCTATTGTTACTGCTTTAAAAATGATACATTTTAAAAATATTTATACTTTTGTTTTAGAATAGAATAGAATAGAATAGAATAGAATAGAATAGAATAGAATAGAATAGAATAGAATAGAATAGAATAGAATAGAATAGAATTAACCAGATTGGAAAATACCTTTGAGATCATCAAGTCCAACCTATCATCCAACACCATCTAATCAACTAAGCCATGTCACCAAGTGCCTCATCCAGTCTCTTCTTAAACAATTCCAGTGATGGTGAGCAAAAGGGAGAGAGAAAAAAAAAAAAAAAAAAAAAAAGTTTTAATCTTTTGAGTGATGGTAAAACGAGTACATGAACAATCTCTGAGAATGCTGCAATGTGTCAGTATCTCGAAAGGATCAATGCAAGGATGAGCCTGTAAAGTAAACATATACTCCCCAACATTGAAATATTATTGTAGCTTACTTCAAAACTTCTTGAAACAGATCTCCTCGAATTAACATATTGTTACCAGTGCTCTGAGTACTAGTGTTTTAATCTGAAGTTACAGGGAAGTGTTGAAAGGAATTTGAACAAAGATATGGACTCCAGGATTGCAGGAGGATGATGACTATATCTCCTCTGGAGGTGTCTTACAACCTAAATTGTTCAATGACCCTATGATAAATACCATCAGTAGTATGCTGTCAGCAGGAATCATGAAGAATACTGACAAAAAAACTCTTCTGTGCTCAAGGTCTCGTTCAGTACATTTGAGATGTTGAGAGACTAGGAAATCCTAGGATTTCTGTCTTTTCAGAAAAGACTAGAAAAGCAAATAAAAAAATGGCATTAATGTTTGAATATAGTTCTTTCTCTTTCTTTCTTTCTTTCTTTCTTTCTTTCTTTCTTTCTTTCTTTCTTTCTTTCTTTCTTTCTTTCTTTCTTTCTTTCTTTCTTTCTTTCTTTCTTTCTTTCTTTCTTTCTTTCTTTCTTTCTTTCTTTCTTTCTTTCTTTCTTTCTTTCTTTCTTTCTTTCTTTCTTTCTTTCTTTCTTTCTTTCTTCTTTCTTTCTTTCTTTCTTTCTTTCTTCTCTTTCCTTTCTTTCTTTCTTTCTTTCTTTCATCTCAGTTTGGCACCAGTTTTCACCCAACATGCGTATCAGTTGAGCACCTGCCTCTGCTGTTCTGCCTTCTCTTGATGCTGAGGTTTGGAAATTCATTTAGATAAAAAGAAAGAAAGAATGAAAGTCTCCAAACAGCAGAGGGGTAGCCTGGACATTCATACTACTTCATTGTAATTGGCAGTTCATTCTCTTCAGAACTTCATTCCATTAGTCCTTCAGAGAAATTGGCTGGAGGGAGTATGAGCTCATTCCATACACGGAAGGAAACAAAAATAAAGTGATGTTAGCAAGTCTTTTTATTGCTGTTCCCTCAGGGATCCTCTTTGACCACTCACTGATGTTTGCAGTATTGTATGATTTGACATCTCCCGAAATTTCTTCCTAACTCTTTCTGTCACAAAAAAACACCCTCAATTCTTTGTACCATCACGTTTGTCTCACTAAGCTATAGGTGATTTTTACTTCCTCAGTAAATGAAGTTTTGTTTTTCTTATATGTTTGTGATGTATTTCTGATTTAAATGCAGATTTTTCACTGTTGTCTATTACCCTCTGCCTTCTTAATAAGTACATTGGATGAAGCAGTACAGAAGTGATCAAGGATTGCAAGACTTTGACCATCACAGGATCTGAGCAGAGAACAACAGGTACTCATAATTTAAAATGTTTGGCATATAGCTGTTTTCCATGTTACACAAACCATATCACAGAATCATAGATTGATTTGGATTGGAAGGCACCTTTACAGGTCATCTAGTCAAACACTCCCTCACCAGAGGTAGACTCCATGATCTTTCTCGGCAGCCTCCCTAGTGTTTGACCATTCTTCTGGTGAAAAATCTTTTCCTGCTAACTGAAATTTCCATTGTGACAATTGCTTCTTGTTCTTCCATGTGCACCTCTAAAGACAGTAGTTCTGTCTTCTTCATACAACTGATAGGCAAATATCTTCCATTCTGTTTTGCTGGGTTTTTTGAGTCTGAACAAAATAATTTCCCAGAGTCTCCTCTGGTACACCAGGTACTTCACTCTTTAAGCTGGGCTACCAGGCTCTTTGCTGAGCCCACTCTCATACATGAAAATTTGTATTTCACTCAGAAGCCCAAATATGGGCCCAGTTCTACAGACTTGGCCTTACCAATGCTGAATAGATGAGAAAAATCACCTCCTTTAACTTCACTATCTTCCTAATACAGTCCAGAAATCTACTGGCCTTCTTTTGTGTGGTGACTTTGTTCTGAGTCACGCTTAATTTGTTATCCACTACTGCCACACATACAGCAGACAGGCTGTTCATGCAGCTGGTACCAGGTCTATAGTCTCAGCAATAATCATCCCACTTATTAAGAAGTAAGTCCCAATGCCCCTAGGCCCTTTAGTCCAAGGATGGGCTAGAACACAAGGGAAGAAGATGTCTTCTGAAGATTATTATGATTAAAGACTGGGTATACAAAATTCTGTGACAAGCTTGCTTACTGCAGAGTAAAAAGCCAGCTGGTATAAGTTACACCTCTGCCTAAGGAACGTGCCTTAGGGTGGTGCCTAATGGCTTGGAGTCCAGATGGAGAGCAGTAACAAGTGGTATAAGTTACAAGTCCAAGGATGGGCTAGAATACAAGGGAATTAACCTCTTACCAGGTTTATTAACCTCTTGCTAGTTTACCCACCACTAAACGCAACACTCCTGAAGGCTTAGGCTTTCTTCAGGCCACATCCACCCATGGCAGTATGGGTTCTGTGGAAGGCAGTGTGGAGTCTCTGGGCAACAGTGTGGAATATGTGGACAGCAGTGTGGATGTCTACTCCACCATGGTCCTCCATGGGCTGCAGAGGGGCAACCTATATCACAGTGATCTCCATGGGCTGCAGGATGATCTCTGCTCTGGTGTCTGGAAACATCTCCTCCCCCTCCTTCTTCACCGAGCTATGGAGTCTACGAGACTTTTTCTCTTACATACTCTTACTCCTCTCTCACACAGCTATGGCTCATTGTTCTTTGCTCTTTCTAAATATGCAATCACAGAGCCACCACTAGCATCACTGACAGGTTCAGCTTTGGACAGCAGAGAAGGTCAGAGATAGCTGGAACTGGCTCTACCCAACATGAGGATAGCTTTTGGTGTCTTCTCCCAGAAGCTGCTTCTGCAGTCCCCCCAGTGCCAAAATCTTGCCATGGTAAAGCCAGTATAGAGTTCAATTTCTGTCTCATGTATTCCTGTATCATAAAGTGTGTAAGACTGTGAATAGAAGATAACACAGCCTACCTTATAGTGAAACAAGTCTCCCCCAGGTGAGGGGTACAGTATCAGACTTGTCAGATATTTTTGTATTCTATTCTTAGAGGGCTGAAACAATGATGGAAATCTTATATGATCCTTTTTATTTTTTTGATAGTAAAATCTTCACCTGTCATTTAATACATTTATGATGTAACCTGTTGGGATTTTCTCAAAAAGATTCAAACAAACAAGCAAACAAACAAACAAAAGAACAATAATTTTATCACCATAACTGTTAGAACTCATTATGATCAAGGCTGCATTTTTTCTATTTAGATCTTCCAAACTAGTCTATTTCTCAAAATTGTCAGGGTTGGAAGGGACCTCGAGGATCTCCTAGTTCTAACCCTCATGCCATGGGCAGGGACACTTTCCACCAGATCAGTTTGCCCAGAGCCACATCCAGCCTGGCCTTATAAATTTCCAGGGATGGGGCTTCCACCACCTCTTTGTATAACCTGTTCCAGTGTCTCACCACCCTCATGGTAAAAAACATCTTCCTAACATTTAATCTGAATCTACTCTCCTCTAGCTTGAATCCATTCCCCCTAGTCCTATCACTACCCAACACCCTAAAAAGTCTCTCACCAGCTTTCTTGTAGGTCACCTTCAGATAATGGAAGGACACAATAAGGTCTCCTTCAGGCTTCTTTTGTACAATTAAAAATTACAGTTCATGGCTATAAATATGTTCTAATACAAAGTAAAATACATTGATGTAATTGTCATCTTGAAATGTAGTGATAAGGATTACTCAAATAATTAATGCTAATTGATGTTAATAACACATTTCAGACAGACAACTTCCACTAAGGTAAAACACTTTGAAGTAACAGTTAAATCATCATTTGTATATCCTCAGAAAGGAAGATTATTAACCACAAGAATTTCTGGTATATCACATTTTGATACTGCATCCAACAAAGGAAGATTATGATGGTGGGACTTGAGAACTATTTTTTTTTCTTCCAAAGACTAGTCAGTGATAAAGGATCAATTACATAAAAACATCAGCAGAATTGAAATGTTTAAGTTAATAATTCCTTAAATTGAACAATTTCATTTCTCATCCTTAATGCAGATTTTATTACATTTTATAAAAGATACTAGAAAACTATTGTAGTGCCTTTTATACTTCATTTGCATTTTCTTATTCCAGCTGTAATGATAGGATCATGGTGAGACTATTTGAAAGAAAGAATAAGATGGTCTTAACTTTGAACTACAAAAGAGAGCAAGGAAATATTTATGTATAATTAATGTGAACAGGCATAGTTTTCCAAAGATTACATTTATTAAGATTACAATTGAATTCAGTATACATGTTGTGGAATAATTAATACAAGAATAACAACAGACACCTGTTGAATGTTTTTAAGAAAGTAGTTAACTAGGAGTATTATTAACAAATAAAGCTACCTCCCCTGCCAAAAAAAAGCAGGCAACTAGAAATCGGCCTGTATATAAATCTTGCCCAAGATCGATTGGGCCAATAGGACACTGAAACCAGCAATTAGTTACGCAATGGGAAGGCATTCTGCCAGGATGTGGCCAGAACACATGCTCTTACCATATATGAAGGGTTGCTTACCAGGCATGCATGGTCCTGTCCCCTTTGTTCCTTTTTTTGCATTACTCTGGCTTTCTGCAGGAAGGAGGATGGAGAGGAGGACCTTGTCTAGGCACCTTAGTGTCTGGGTTTGTGCTGGGGCTGTTTGGCCCTACCATTACAATGTGTACATTTTATTATCAATGATATGATATTTGATATTTATATAATATATATAATATAATATATGATATTTATGATATGTCTGACAGATAGATATGTCTGGCAGATACAGACATTGGCATTAAGAATGCCTAAATGAAAGAGAAGAGGTGGGAATAAAATCTCGTCGAAGTATGGGTCTTCAGAGAATTCCTGAAGTGAATGTTATCACTTAGTTTAGACATCTTCTCTTTAGTGTGCTTATAGTTCTGAATTCAATTGTATCATCTTTTTCTTTGAGAATGCTTGGCTAATGCAGAATTCCATAACTTAACTGGGTCATGTCTTAGTTTATGTTTCAGTCTGCTTTTGGTTACTAGAGGCTGTTTAGCACACAGTAGAGAAACTACAAAAGATACAGGCTGAGAAATATGGTGTGGTGGGGTTTTTTTTGTTTTGTTGTTCGATTGGGGGTTGTTGGTGGTTTTGTTGCCATTGTTCTTGTTCATTTGTTTTTTAATTAATTTTAGTTTATCTTGAAGACTATCTTGATGATAGTTATTTTGAACATTAGTTTATCTTGAAGTTTACATTGAAGATAACCTACTGAAGTTTATACATGGAACACAAAGCAACTTGTTTAAGAGAACAGTTTTCAAGACTGTGCAGCACCTATCTGAATTTGCAGTACTGCATAGGACTACTGTGCATATAGCAAAAAAATTTTGATACTTCATTGTGCCCCTGTACCCAGCACTGGTGAGACTGCACGTCAAGTAACACATCCAGTTTTGAACACCACAGTACAAGAAAGAAACTGCAGTGCTGAAGTGAGCAATGATTCTGATGAGCAGTTAGGAGAGCACATCTTATGAGAAGAGGATGAGGGATCTGGGACAGTTTACCCTAAAGAAGAGGAGCATAAGAGCAGACCTTATTGCTCTTATAGAGCTACCTGAAAGGAGGTTATAGTGAGGTTGGTGTTGGCCTCTTCTCCAAATTAGCTCATGACAGGACAAGAAGTGATAGCCTCAAGTTGCACCAGGGGAGGTTTAGATTAGATATTAGGAAAAAAATCTTCACTGAAAGAGTTGTTGGGCATTGGAAAATGCTGAGAGGGATGTTCTGGATTCACCATACTTGGAGCTGCTCAATAATGAGTAGATGTGGCACTTCAGGACATGGTCTAGTAGTCATGGAGATGTTGGGCAGAAGGTTGAACATGATGATTTTATAGGTCTTTTCCAACATTAATGACTCTATGATTTATTGCCATATTTTAGGGGAAAGAAACAGTCAATTTCAAAATCTCTCTGAAGAAGGATTATTGATAACAGGTTAATTAATTTCAGTTAATTAATTTCACTGTTAAGAATGTACATTTTGAGTCTGAATTAGTCTATTTTTAATTTTGAATCATTGTATCTTGTAATTCATTTTTCTCTAAAATTAAATGTAAGAGGTATCACAGTATATTAGATGTTGGAAGAGACCTCAAGAGATCATTGGGTCCAAATGGGAATGGGCTGCCCAGGGAGGTGATGGAGTCACTGTCCCTGGAGGTGTTCAAGAGGGGACTGGACGTGACACTTGGTGCCATGGTTTAGTAGTCATGAGGTCTATGGGTGACAGGTTGGACTTGATGATCTTGGAGGTCTTTTCCAACCTTATTGATTCTATGATTCTATGAACGTCTGTGTTCTTTTTAGTTTTTAATTAAACACAAAATTTCATTTTAAAAGCTCATGCTGTTCGTTTGGATTTATTTCCTAGACATAGACCTTTAATGATGATCTATTATATTTACTTGCAATTTCAGAGTTAGTCATTGCCTTATTTGGCTAGAAATATATATCAGGACAGCAGTTCTAAAACTGTTTTTGCAAGTTTTTTAATATTAAAAACTATTTATTTGTTTTGCCAAGCCCTCAGTGTTCTTTCAGTTTTATTAAGAATATGTGATAATACTTTGGAGAGTTTATCACTGAATTATTTATATATCTATGTGCAGTAAACTGCACATGTTGCTTTGAACAAATAAATAAAAAAATAAATAAAGCAACCCTTCATTTTCTATTTCTTTAAGCATTCTACTGCTTGAATTTATTTGCTTTATAAGGGTTGACATAGTCAAGAAAAATCCAATAGATTAAATTCTAATTATTAACCAGGATTTAAGAAAAGTGATTGAAAAAATAATCTATCTGACATATACAAAGGCATGACTTGGTAGAACAAAGAAAAATAATTTGTAAAATTAGTGCCAGCACTTTTAATTAGCTTCCTGTAAAGAACATGGGACAGTGAAGAAAGACAGATCTCATACCTCAAGCTTAATGGATGAAAAAGCTGATGGCAGAATCAAGGATTAGGTAAAATAAAGCTCTCATCTATGTATAAAATAAAAAGATTCTGCTTTCAGCTATCTGGATGAGGACAAATCATGAAAACTGAGATGCTTGTAAAGTATTGACAAATGAGAGACAAGTCTAATGAAAATACTCATTGAAATCCTCAGTGACTGAAGGATAGCTAAACTCATTTAAATAGAAGATGCAGCATGGGGAAGAAAAAGAAATTGCTAAACATACAATGCAGATAACATACTACAGGATTATTTTGATATAAAAATATTGTGAGCCATACAAGTAAATTTTCTGCTTAGTACAATACATTTGTTAACTTCTAGCTATTTTTTATCATTTTAAAGGATTTGGAAGGCTTTCCTTTCTTTTCTGAAGATCAAAAATGCTTCCCATCCATTTTCTTGACACACACATGAATAGTTATGTCAGTGACCAGAGACTATGTGAGTCACATGGTGAAGTGTGCTTTGAGTCCTCAGAAAGCCTTCAGAAAAATCACTTTAATGATCTGTTACTCATATGCCAGTTCAGTTGAGTGATACATAAATCTTGGGTGGTGCTTTTGATCAGTGTTCTCAAGTTACAAAATATTTAACTCCCCAAAGTTGCATGTACTCACGCATTTTTAACCTACATGCACTCAGGTGATCACTATATTACCTCAAACTTCAATACTAGTACAATCAATACTGGTACACTATTTTTTTAGGCATTTTATAGTGGGAATTTATTATTAAAATCAAGTCCATAATTTAGAAAATGATCAGAAAAGCCCACATCACTAAATTGTATTTTATTTCTTTACAATTTATAAAGAATTGCAACTATAGTTATTTGCTGTATTTAATTTATTGATAAAATGTAGCTGTAGAATAAAATCAATGTTGGACTTAAAATTGAGAAACAAGTGTTCACCATAGAAACTTGAATTAAGTAATCCCCATCCAAAATAGTCAACAAGTTCTATGTCCAATATTCAAACACAATTTTAAAATTGAAAAACTGGAAAAAAAAAAAGAAGAAAAAAAAAAAATTCCACTAACATTCCATTTCTGTTTCCTGGGTCTGTTACAAGACTATGCATTTATATAATTAGATTTTCAAAGTAGCAATGAGACAAGAGCAGCAAGAATTTTGCTAAACACCTAAATTCTCTGAAGAATTCCATAACAAAATCTTTCCCTTTTTTGCCTATGTACTAATGAGCAAGGATACTGACAACTTTTAGAATGTGTTCCATAAAAATTATTTTTTCATAGGAACAAGTAATGACAGAAGATTATCAGGAGTTGGGACATCTGTGAGAGACTAAAGCTTGTCTCTCCTGGTGTGACTCAACAAAGATAAAATCACTTGCTGCTTGCTCAGACAATAGCTGATGTGCATTGGGCAGAGCCACTGGAAGGACTCTTGGAAGGTGCAAAGATAACATTGCTCACGGGATTGCAGCTGGCCTACAACAATGGCCCAAGGGCCCAGCATTCACACTTTCAGGACAAGATCATTTCCAGCCATCATATACCCCAGGAAAGGACAATGGCCTGATGTGTAAAGAGTGTGTGGGTAGGTAGATGGAGCAGGAGGAGGTGGAGGCCTTCCCCCTCTCCATACAGTCGGCTGCCCAAACTCACCTGAGTACACAGAAAGATTTCCTGGGGAGCGATACCTAAAGATGATTTCCCAGAACAATATCTTGGGGAACAACACCTGGACACTTGCCTAAGGGCTAAAAATCTGTATAAAAGACTGGAGCAACTACTGGCTTGTAGGAGGAGAAAACTGGAGAAGCAAGATGCAGAAGAAAGAAGATAGCAGCACACGCTGGAAACATCACGGGGCCAACACAATGGATCTTGGACTCTGAAAACCCTCTCTCCATGCTCTAAGTTCCGCCTGCTGCAACTCATGGAGCTGAAGAAGCTGTTCAGAGGACCTCATCCCTTCTACAGCCAAAGCCTCAGCACCCTTCCTCTACAGACCCAACATCTCCTGCAGCACCTATCCTCCACAGACTCAAACTGTCTTTGGGGGTGAGGGTTGTGGCAATATAATTCTTTCCCTCTTCTCCCCTTCTTCTCTCTCTTCCTATTCTCTCTCTCTCCCCTTCTGATCCCTCCACTTTATTTATGTCCATCCACTGTAGTTATGTAATAAATAGTCTAGCTGTTGATATTTTGGCCTCGTTTGTGCCTCTAATTTCACAACACGGGAATATTCATTAAAAACTTGAATCTCTTTCCCTCTCCGGATCGAGACAACATCTCAACAACATAATAGCCAGACACCTGGCACTGATATTTTTTTCCTGAGTTTTGGGCTCCAGGTCTTTTAGAGTTTGAATCTGAGAAGAATCTGAAGTCCCTAAAATTTTCATTCCCTGCAGTTGTGTTCTACTTTTGTTGAATAGCATACAAAGATTGCCTGTATGCTGTTTTCAATCAATTTATTAGCTCACTCAATATTTAAATGTCTAAAATGATAATTCTGTGTATATGCAGTAACTTGGCAAATACCTTTTTCACCATTTTCTACTCTTCTAGCTTCACCTTCAGTTGAATGCCTTTATAACTATGCTTGGAAAGCTGTGAAGAAATCTAATGGTAAAAATGCTTTTTAAGCAAGTGTCAAGTCTTGGGGGTCCTTTTCCATATGTGTTTTTCAATTAATGAAAAAGGGGATGTTCCAAACAATGTGAATACAATGCAAAAAATGTTTAGAACCAAGCACAGCAGCAAAATTTACTGCATTCAGTAATGACTCTAAAATGCAGAAGACTACAAGTTGAACTGCTAAATACCATAAAATAGAGACTTCATATAAATATGATCTTTCCTTTTCTTACAATGCACAAAATTTTACTCAAGATGCAGGGCTTTCCCAAATGTTTAACTAGCTTTTAAGTTTTCTGGAGCAATTAGACTGGCTACTACAGATAACATGCTCCTAAGTGGTCAAAAGGAAATGCTATTAG
Organism: Picus viridis; assembly: GCA_033816785.1. Classification (NCBI taxonomy): domain Eukaryota; kingdom Metazoa; phylum Chordata; class Aves; order Piciformes; family Picidae; genus Picus; species Picus viridis. Next base: position 64,791,396 of record CM066566.1, read on the forward strand.
ATTATTTTGTTAATTTCATCCTTATCTTGTACCAGCTTTACTGAGCTTAATTAAAGCAAAAGGTATTTATGTTAATATGATACTTTGATACATATCAGATTAATAGCTACTAATTCATTATTGTGTTAAGTTCTTTATGAAGTCAGTTTTATATCAACAACGAAAACAGTTTGTAATTAACATTTCATTCTTATTTTTGGAAGTGTTAGTAAGTAAAGATTTGTATATACAAATGGTGATAGGTGTGGGTTTTTTTTATATGATGCTGAATTGTGCAAACATTAATTTTTTATGAATAGAATCATTTTAAAGTTTGAGAGTGTTTTGGGGGTCTAGGGGATGATTTTTAAAATTATTTTTATTTATTATTATTATCATATCAGTACTCTTGTACCATTTAATTTTGACAAACAGTCATGCTGGTAAGAAAATTGAAAAAAAATAATAAAACAAGCAAACAAAACCCACACAATAAAAAATCCCACACATAAAAGGCAACATGCCAAATACCAAATATTAAAATTCAGCTACTTACTCTCAATTTGTATGGATTACTTGGCCATTTGAAATAATCCCTACAATGAATGACATCATTGTTAGTCACAACATCCTGATAAATAGACATTGAAGTAAAAAAAAAAAGTTTTTATATGAAGCCTAGAAATCGGTTCAGATGTCTCTAAGTCTTTCATTCAGGTCTTTCATAAAAATAGACTCTTTAAGCTCATACAAATTAAAATGGGTTTTGTTTTCAGCTTTGTCTTTACATCCCTAATATTTATAAGTGCTTCTTTTTTTTATTCTTTTTGTTTTGTTGTATTTTCCTAATGAAAAATGCATTTAAGTAGTTTTTCTAATTAAAACATATGAAACACTTATGAACATAATTAAATATTTATGTCTGCTTTTCTAATTCTTTAACTCCATCTGCTGTTTTCCTTTCGAAATATTCCCGCTGAGCTAGATATTCAAGTGAAGTAAAGATACAGAAATGTGAGCTCCAGTACATTAAACACTGTATACACAATTTTCACATTTTCCCTCCCCTCATTCCCTGATGAATGGTGGCAAGGAAGGCCAACGACATCGTGGCTTGTATCAAGAATAGTGTGGCCAACAGGACTAGGGATTTAAGTAACTCTGCCCCTGTACACAACACTGGTGAGGTCTTATCTTGGGTATTGTGTGCAGTTCTGGGTCCTCACTTCAAGAAAAATATTGAGGCACTGGAGTGGGTCCATAGGAGAATGATGAGACTTGTGAAGGGACTGGAGGGAAAATCTTATGAGCAGAGGCTGAGGCAGCTGAGGTTGTTTAGCCCAGAGAAGAGGGGACTCAGGGGGACCTTATCACATTCTACAACTACCTGAAGGCTCTTCTGCCAGGCAACTTACAAAATGACAAGAAGATGTGGCCTGAATCTGCACCAGGGAAGGTTTAGGTTGGATGTTAGGAAGCACTTCCTCACAGAAAGGATAAGTAGACACTGAAATGGACTGCCCAAGGAGGTGGTGAAGTTGCCTTCCCTGGAGGTGTTTATGGAAAGATTGGATGTGGCATTTAGTAACATGGTCTAGTTGATGTGGTGGTGTTAGGTCACACACAGCTAATAGAATACTCTGTAAATTTAGTCTTTGTGTCAAGAACTGTCATCACATTTAAAAAGCACCCTAGAAGGGTCTTGTGCCATAAGCCATTTGGTGAGATGTGAAATGCTTTTGTCAACCTCTGCTGCTCTCCTTCTGCTCTTTTTTTTTTTTTTTTTTAAATAAACAGATTTGCAAATTCGCTTGTGTAATCTTTCTCTCTTTTTTTAAAATTGCTTTACATTCTTGTTACACTAGTGTTTGTGATCAACAGCAATTGTCTCTCCTGCCCAGGGGGTGGTACAGGTGTTTTCATGGCAAGTGCATAATACATTTGCACCTTCTGCTTCACCGATGCCTTCTTTGTATAATACCTTTATATGTTACTTCATTACACTAAATTAATGAAAGAATAAAAACAGGTACCACTATTCAGGCCTTTCTACATAACCCATTATACATATAATTGTAGAGTCATTTAGGTTGGAAGGGACATTTAAGGGTCATCTAGTCCAGTCCTCCTGCTGTAAGCAGAAATACATTTCATTAGATCCTGTTACTCAGAGCCCAGTCCAACCTGACTTGGATGCACGCTCTATGACTCTGATGTTCAGCTAGGTCATATGTCTCCATCCAAAAGTTGGGAAGGAGATGTGGTTCTTTTTTTGGACATCCCTGTGAGTGAAATTAAGACACAAACAAGGTCATATATCAAGACAAGATTATTTATTAAATAGAGAGACAATGGAGTAAACAAAACAAAGAAAGAAAGAAAAAGGAGAGAGAGGGAGAGGGAAAATGGAGAAAGAGAGCAGGAGATATAATTACTACCCCACAGTTCTTCCTTTGGTGGTGGAGTGGGGCAGAGAGACATTCCTGGGCTACTGCTTCCAGCTTCAAATGTTCCTGGTGACGTTTCCCCCAGAAAGCTGGCATAGCCCAGGGCTTTTAGTATGTTTCTGGTTCATTCTCTGTAGCTCCACGTAGCTTACACCCACAATGCATATTTCCATGGGGGTCTTCCATGTGTCTGCAGGGGTCATCACTGAGTAGCCTCCCCCTCTCTCTGCCATCTACTGTCCATCACACTCTCTGGGCAGCTTCTGTATTGGAGGGCAGAGATGACACAACAGGTGGGTGGTTCAGGATGATCTTTGTTGAGACATTCCTCTGTTCTTAATGTAATCACCAGATCGCCACGTGATTTACATGTTCAAGAGAGGATTCTCTCAGTCATAGCAGATGAGAACTATTATACTATTATCAGAAAAAAATAAGTTTCTGTCATTTGAACCTAGAGAGATTGTGAAACTGGGTTTAAGGTAATATGTTTAAAAGATTAGAGTAAATAATTTGATGAGGTTTTTTTCCCCAGTCTATGCTACATCATTGTGGTAGTTTCAGGCTGTGCCTGGAAAATTTTCCACAGATTCTGAGCAGAAAGTGATAGAATGTAAATAAATCACCATTGAATGGAAAAAGGAAAATAAAGTCTAAACAATCCTATTGGGCAGATATATAACATAGAGTTAGTTGTGTACACTAAAGTGTACACTTTGTCTCTTTTTGGCTTCTTCGCTCAAGCAGATACTAGCTTCTGGCTTCTGCTGGCTTTCCTGACCTTGGCTGCATTACTTTGTTGTGTCTAATTACTAACAAATAACTCTCTGCTCCTTCTCTTGTCCCATGTACAGGGGGGAGGGAAGGGAGTAGGAAGAAGGAAGCTGTTGGTAGCCCCCTGGTTTTGTCCAAGGGGGTTCTTGCATTGTAAATTGCATATATATGTAAATATTATATATTTTGTATACATTCACTGCATTCCATATTTCTAGATTGTAGTTTTATTTGTGAATACAGCTTAATTTTCTTTCCAACTGACCTGGTCTGACAATTTTATGTTGGGGGAATTTTCAATCCACCACTATCATAATTCACTTTTCAGTTTTCTTTGTATCTTATAAAATATTCTTTCTAATTGTTCTTAATTAATTTTAACTGTTACCATTAATGTCTTAAGCTTTTTATTTTATATAACACATTGTAAATTATTTGGTTTTCTAGCTGACTTAAAGCATCCATAATAGAATAGCTAGCTCTTCAAAATAATGTAGTAAATAAAGAGTATAAAATGTAGATACAAAATATCACCAACAGTTGTATGTTGAGTATGTTCATTCCAACAAACATGAGGGCCTGGAGTGAGTTGAAACAACAGACCTTTGACAGGCTACCTTGATTAAACATTAGTTCAATCTTCAGCTTTGTTTCAGATCCCTCCAAATGGCTTCTCCACTACACATCTGTTCTAGGATGTGCTTCTGACAGGGTAAACCTGACTTAGTCTCTACCTTGTGACTGGAGAATCCCCATGATTCTTTTATAGTGCCATGGGTATTTCACATGAGGTTTAATATTTCTGAGAGTCCTCAAAACAATTAGCAAAAATGTCTTGCTAATCTGGTAAAACTAAATGAGTAAATAAAGTTATGTTCCATTAAAATTGGAGAGAAACTATAAAGGCTACATACTAACTAGACCATCAAAACCATGTATTTTCTTCTATCTGAATGCTTTAGGCCCCATCCATTAAAGAGAATCCATCTTTCTTTATCTTTGCTCCTGTCATCACAATCCTGACAAACAGAATTTGGATAAGGTATGTCTACATTTATTATTGTCTCCAAAGAGTCATGTTTAGTTTCACTTGTTCACTAAGAATCAGTATTATACTGTGCTTTAAACCTAGTTACAAAAGTATTAGAAGATACTACTAGTAAATTGTATTTGTGTAGAAAGTAAAGGTCACGGGGTGAAAAACCTCATTTAGAAATTTCAGCTAGCAGCTTCACCCACATTACAGTCACTTTAGGACTTATCCAAGCACTTAGCCAAGTTGGAGGTTTGACATTTTTGTCTTAAACGGGCAGGAACAATAATACAGCAAAGATTTCAGAGTTTACAGGATACAATTCCTTTTTTATTTTTTAATTTTTATGTAAAATGCCTTTTTATTCTTTTGTTTTACTAATTTCATAAAGTACAGGTTTTAAAATCTCCTAGCAAAAGTTAAAGTCTTTGTCTTCAACCAAACAGAAGATTTTACATTTATTTTCAGTTTTTCATTTAATATAATTGAAGTTTTCTTTATGCATGAATTTTATGTGGATTTATCCGCTTTTAATTTATTCCCTACTTGTACCCCAACGTTAATATTCTCAGATGCAATGACTTTACTTATTAGCACTGGCTGCATTAGATGATAGGAAAAAAATATATTTTACTCATTTAAATACCTCAAGACTAAACTCGGAATTTTGAATTTATTTTAGTAGTTGAACATGACAGATGTCAGGGACTTGATTCATCCCATGTAATGGAAGACAATTAATTGAGATGCTCAAATTGACAATAAATGAAGTTTGAAAAAGTCCTTAGGCAGCTGTTGTAGTCAATAAAGGCAGTGTATTATCTTAAGAGAGCAATCAAATTACTTCTTCTTTTTCTACTTTTTTTCTTTCTCTTGATTGAACGCTAACAGAGTCTAGGGAGTCATTAATCTAATTTAGGTTAGCTTAATCTAACCTGAAAATTACCTTTATGAACAAGGTATATGCCATACTTGAACTAGATATAAAAAGCAATCAGTTTGAGATATAGATACATAGGTTTGTGATATACTATGAAAGGGAAACAAAGGGAAAAAAAAAAAAAGGTCAAGAATTAGCAGAGAACAAGTGATCCCTGCAGAAGCCAAATCTCCATTACAGTCCATGCTAACTATTTGCAACTTGGACACTCAAGGATGGGGAGTGGATTCCTATTTTAATAATATACATAGCTGTGACCGGTTCAGGCTGTGCCTTTAAGAGAAGGACACTTTCTGAACACTCTGGCCGAATGTTTTGGTATATAAATGAAAACAACGATATGCTAATCCAATTTCATTGGTGGAACCCAGCTGTAGATTCTTGTTTAGTCTTTCAGTCGGGGGAGCAGTCAGTCGTCTTCTTCTTCCCCCTGTACTGTGAGCTGGCTCGTTTCTCTCTACGATTCTTGCTAACCAGATAAGAGAAAACTAACTTTTGCATCCGCTTTGAGCTTTAACAAGTTTTCACCCTGTTAATTACCTTCCTTTCTCTCTCTCTCTAACTCTTTTGGGAAAAAGGGGAGGTAGGGAGGGAGAAGGGAGGGAAAAGGCCGAACCCCCCTGGCCGCAGGGGGTGGGGTTGGGGAAAGGTTTCCTGTATTGCATACATTGCTGTATACTTCTGTATATATTGTAAATATTGTATGTTAGTGTACATATTCATTGCCTTCCATATCTGCTTGTAAAATACAGCTTTCATCTGCTTCTCCGGCTGAGTTAGCTGTGGAATTCTTTTGTGTGTGGGGGGGAACCTTCCTACTCCACCACATATTTTTAATTGGCACCCAACGTGGGGCTTGTGGATAATTGCTGTCCAGAAGCTGGGCTAAAAGGTTGCTTGATTTATTGCCTGCTCGAGTCGGAGTTGCAAACATGAAAGTGTTTTGGCTTTTAGAACGTTTGGTCTTTTCAGTTTGTTCGGTACTGGTCTACAAGTACTTCATGGGAATGATTTTCGATCGCTTAGGCAGATACTTGATGTATAGATTGTATTTATGGTTTAAGTATAAGATTCAGCTTCTTTATGACCGGTGCCTGGGATTTTTTTGGCTTAACAGATATGGGAATGTGACCTCCAGCACTCTGCCCATACAGATAAAGGAATTTAAGATCGGTAGGCGAAAAGGTTGTTTTAAGTGATGGCTGGGATCCAAAGGTGATTTATGTGATGTGTTTAAATCTGCTGCTGGTGATGGTGATTGCGTACTTGTTATATGCTCTGTATCGGGAGAAAAAAGTGGCTAAGGCGTGCTTTGTAATTAAGCGTAGATCGAAACGCAGAAAGCACAGCTCTAACTCTACCCCAGAGGTATCTAGTGATGAGGAAAATGCAGAATCTGTATCAGTTAACGAGAAGGCTAAAAGGTCCATCGGAAAGGCTGCTCTGAACGGTGCTGTTGGTGGCTCTGGCAATCAGCCAGCGGCAGCAGCAGCTCCTAACATGGCTTCCATGCCCTCGGCAGCCATTAATGGGGCAAAGCCATTTCCTCCTTCTTCTTTGGCAGGACCGGAAGTGTCCTCCATAGCAGCTGATTCATCTCAAAACCTGTCAGCTTCTATTAAGCCAGCTGTAAATCCAAACACAGCTCCAGTTAAGCAGGTAGCTGTTTTAAAAACAAGAGGTGGAAAGGGCAAAGCTGATCCAGATGCTGATGGGGAAGAGCAGCAGGATCCTGGTGAGGGAACTTCTGCTCAAAGAGACCCTGCTGAGATGGAGGAAAAGGTTTGTCTTAAAGATATAGCTGAGTTATTGAGATCATCACTGGATGGAGATGCAGGGCAAATTGCTGATAGCAGAACAACTAAAGGTGGTACCCCTGACCTTAAGCAGATTCTTAGGAGAGTGACAGTAAGATTATTGGGACAAGAACTTCAGGAAGATGAGGCAGAGGAGGAGGAGTCAGATGACATTGAGAGCTGTTCGTCACCCAGGGAGGAATTGAGGAATGTGCGTAAAGATTACATCAGAGCAGATGAGGAGCCAATCCTAGCTTGGCTTGGTAGATGTTATGATACAGGTGCTCCAGCTCTGGTAGTTGGAGACAAGTCAGCAGCCCAACTAGGAACTCTCTCAAAGGATAATGGAATAGATAGACATCTAGGCAGGACTCTCGGCAAGGTTACTCTGTGGATACGCCTCTTAATGGCAGCTCTCATGAGATATCCTTCCCGAGATGATCTTCCATGGAATGCTAAACCCTGGACTACCATAGATGAGGGAATCAAGCGTCTGAGAGAATTTGCTGTTAGAGAGGTACTCTGTGGTGGCCATGAGACTCTGAATCCTGATGAAATTCCTGTAGGAACTGCTCTTGCTAAGAAGCTCATCAAACTTGCTCCTCCTAATTATGCAAATATTCTGGCAAGCAGAATTGTGGCAAGGAATTATGGTGGTGCTTCTCCTACGGTTGGCCAATTCACTGATCAAATGAGACAATTGGAGGATAGCATGACACGTGTTTCTTTGGTTTCAGCCATTGAAACTCTGTCTGGAAAAATTGAGAATTGCATGCAAGAACTGAAGGATGAATTTAAAAATACCATCTCCCAATTGACACAAAGAGATAATTCCAATTCTTCCTCCAGATGGATACAGGTTTCCTCTGTGAGGAATAGACGTCCTCCAAGGATGTCATTCCAAAACAGGTCATTCCAAAACAGGTCATTCCAAAACAGATCCAACCAAAACAGACCACCAAGGCAGTCACGTGCGAGTATTTGGATAACTCTGCGTGATCAGTTTGGTGAGAACATGAACAGATGGGATGGTCAACCAACTGCTAATCTTTTCAGGAGACTGAGGGAACTGCAAAGTGGCAGAACCCGAGGTAGCAATACCAGAAGGGTAGCTGTTACTTCTACAGTTCCCCAGGACAACTCTAATAGCTCCAACAGTGGCTCCAGTTCTAACACTGCGCCATGTGCTCATTGCACATGTGGGCATGTTCCCCATAACTAGGGGTGCCCTGCCTCCCGCCAGGGGGAGGAGAGGGGTAACAGAGATAACAAAATCTATTGGGATGTGTACATCCAGTGGCCTGGCACTTCACAATTTCAGAAGTACAGGGCCTTGGTTGACACAGGGGCTCAGTGCACCATAATGCCATCAAATTATCAGGGATCAGAAGCTATAACTATTCTGGGAGTCACTGGTGGATCTCAAGAGTTAACTAAGGTGGAGGCTGATATAAGTTTAACTGGTAAACAATGGAGGAAGCATACAGTTGTGACCGGACCTGATGCACCTTGTATTTTGGGAATTGATTTTCTGAGAGAAGGGCGTTTCAAAGACCCTAGAGGTTACAAATGGGCTTTTGGAGTAGCATCAGTAGAAATTGATGGACAAAAGCTGAAGCTGTCTGTCATACCTGAACTTTCTGATGAACCTGCAGTTGTGGGACAACACAAGATTCAGGACATTAAATTGCCGGTTGCTTCACAGACTGTGCATCACAGACAATAGAGAACCAACCGTGACTCTTTGTTGCCCATTCAGAATCTGATTCGTCAGTTGGAGAGTCAGAAAGTCATCAGCAAAACTCATTCACCTTTCAACAATAGCACTTTGAGGTGTGATTTCCTAAATATTAATTAAGGACTACATACGATGCAAATTTTCTTAATGAAAGTGTGTGATTTCTAAATTTCAAATCTTTTTCTAACATTGCATTTTGCAAAATCAAGTTCAATTCTTCCACTCAAAATGTAAGAGTACTTTTACAATACAATACAATACAATACACCAGGTTGGAAGAGACCTTCAAGATCATCGCGTCCAACCCATCAACCAATCCAACCCACCCAACAACTAAACCATGCAGCCAAGCACCCCATCAAGTCTTCTCCTGAACACCTCCAATGAAGGTGACTCCACCACCTCCATGGATAGCCGATTCCAATGGGCAATCACTCTCTCCGTGTAGAACTTCTTCTTAACATCCAGCCTAAACCTGCCCTGGTGCAGCCTGAGACTGTGTCCTCTTGTTCTGGTGCTGGCTGCCTGGGAGAAGAGACCAACCTCTGCCTGGCTACAACCTCCCTTCAGGTAGTTGCAGAGAGCAATAAGGTCTCCTCTGAGCCTCCTCCAGGCTAAGCAACCCCAGCTCCCTCAGCCTTTCCTCATAGGGCTTGTGTTCCAAACCCCTCACCAGCTTTGTTGCCCTCCTCTGGACATGTTCCAGCAAGACAACATCCTTCCTAAACTGAGGGGCCCAGAACTGGACACAGTACTCAAGGTGTAGCCTAACCAGTGCAGTGTACAGGGGCAGAATGACCTCCCTGCTCCCGCTGGCCACACTGTTCCTGATGCAGGCCAGGATGCCATTGGCCTTCTTGGCTGCCTGGGCACACTGCAGGCTCATGTTCAGCCTACAATCAACCAGTACCCCCAGGTCCCTCTCTGCCTGGCCACTCTCCAGCCACTCTGACCCCAGCTTGTAGCACTGCATGGGGTTGCTGTGGCCAGTGTGCAGAACCCGGCACTTGGATGTGTGAAATCTCATGCCATTGGACTCTGCCCATCTGTCCAGCCTGTCAAGGTCCCTCTGCAAAGCCTCTCTGTCCTCCAGCAGATCAACTCCTGCCCCCAGCTTGGTGTCATCCGCAAATTTACTGATGATGGACTCAATGCCCTCATCATAGGGTAAATGGTGGGGCCCTGAGACAGACAAACTGAAGTAAGTTGATGACACTTTATTTCCTCTTTATCCACCACCTTCAGCATGAACATTTAGAAATACCCTTCTAGAAGAATGCATTAACACTTTTAATTTTGATGAGTATTAATTATAATGTTCCAGTTGTAGATTTTTTTATTATAATGTGACAATTTAATAAGCAGAAGAGACTTTAATAGAGAATTATGCAAAGATCCTTTCAGTTACATTTGAAGGGATATCTTTGGTACCCTTGAAGATTTGGTTTTGCAACTGCTAGCAAGCCCTAATTACGGGTTTTGTAAGTTAAATTTTTTTTAGTTATATCTTTCTGTACTGCAATTTTGGTAAAAAATTGTTGTCCTTTCAGCTACAGCTAGCTGTGTGTTGGAGTGGCTTTCTACATGTTCATGAATTTGAATATCTCAGCTTCTGTTATTTATCATGACTTTCATTGAAAAATGGATTAGTAGTTTGTCTTTGCTGTCGTAACTTTAAAATAGCTAAGAATAAATTGCAAGCTGAGCAAGAACATAAAATTTTGGGGTAATTTGCATATATTTCAATGCAGTGGTGTCAGTAACTAGTTTCTACTCTTAATGAATACTAGTCAGTTCTGATATTATATTTCCTTTTGCTTCCTTTCTCTTAGTAAATGATATTCCAAGTTTAATATTTTAAACTTGTATGCCTTTGAGAGTCTCCTTCTCCCCTCAAAAAACCAAAACCAACAAACAACTGTTTTTTTGGTTTTTTTTGTATTTGTAAGATTAATTCCTGTAGTTTATCAAGCAGTGACTGCATGAAATAAAATACAGTTGAAAATCCTCAGACCTGTCATCAAAGATCTTGATCACCTACAATGTTATTCTTCCTTCTTGCTTTTTCTACATCTACATCCTCCTGTGGCCCTGGTGAGTGAAGTTAGCCCACTCAATGGGATTACAAAGATCCACCTCCCTTGCTGTCCAGAGAGTGGGATGCCTCTATCTCTTATGTACTGTCTTGTCTCCATGGCAAGATTGGCTATGACCTGCCTCTCATATGTGGTCCCAGGAGTGCTCCAATCCCTGTAATAACCCTGGAATTGCACTAGGGAAAAGCAATTGCAGGAAGAATCCTTAGAAGTAAAGGTGGTCATATTCCAGCACTTTGGAAAGACCTGTCTAAAGTAGAATATTAAAGTAATTAAAAAAAAAACCCAAACCAAACAAAAAGGTTTGTTGTGCTTACAAAATGACAGTTTACTGCCTTCTTGTGTAAGGAATGAAGTTGTGACAACCACAAATAGTTGAAACAGTTTCTATTAAAGGTCAGATTTTGGAAGTTATTCTCTTTGAGTACTCCTATGTGTGTCTCTCAGGCTATTTGCAGAGTAAACACCAGTCTAAGTTAACAAAAAAACCAAACCAAAACAAAACAAACAAAAAGCCTGGTTGATTGTGACATCTTGACAAAATAAACAATTTGAAAAAAACAAAATCATACACCTCTAGAATAATTTCTTATTAGAAACAGTTGATGAGTTTACATTCTGGAGTCAAACTAGACCAAACAACACACAACAGACTACAGATATTGCAGTCATTCACTCAGCATGCATCTGTCACCTTTTAACTCTTCACCACAGAATTAACCACTTCATATATATTTCATTCTTGTTAACTCAAAAATAAATTATTGATAATGTGGAGGATTTTTTTAAATATCCTGTTGAACTCCTTTTATGAGAAAGCACCACCAGATGTCTACATTTATTGAGCTGATATCCTGTTTTATTATGTCTTTAAATTTTGCTGCCAAGCTTGCACAGCACAGTAAGTGAAGGTTTGTTTGTCACTATCATCACCTGTAAATAAAAGACACCCTAAATCCTATTTGAGCCACAGATTAGTTGATGGATATAAGTGCTCAGTGGTAAAGTATCATCTTAAGTATGTTCCGGTTTCCTGTCCAGTGATTTATAACAGCCATACTAAATGAAGTTTATGCCCCATAAATTCCAACATTTTTATTTTCCCAAAATCATTTAGCTTCTAAGATGTGCCAAAATAATCTTTTATACTATGTTACATTAGAAATGGAATTTACTGATCACTTCTTGTTTTCTCTTTTGCAGATAATGCAGTAAGATCCAAAGTGCAGAATAATATAAGGACAATGAGTTTATAGCTTTCAAATCCAAGAAGTTCAGCAAAAATGTTGATGGATCTTGGGAAATAACAGAAAATCATAATTAAAAAAATTGTTTCTGTCCTTGATAATCTAGTAATTGAAGCTTATAAAATGACTGATTCAAATTCCACTGCTGCTGCTTAACTCTGTACACATAAGATCACAGTGCATAGAGCTGTAAACCTGTGAACCTTAATTTGACTGAAGGATTTTTCTATTCTTTTTCATATAGGTAGTACACTAAATCTAGCATAAAGATTCAGTTTTAAAGTATATTTACTTTTTTCTATTCTTTTTCATACAGGTAGTACACTAAATCTAGCATAAAGATTCAGTTTGAAAGTATATTTACTTTTATTTTTAATTGAGGTTGATTTGGCTAGAGAATTCCAAAAGATTTTACTATGTTTTACAGTCATGGCTGTCATTAATAGCCCATAAACAGCTACAGCCAGGATTAGTTATGGTGGGCTCTGAAATCCATAAGTTTAGGTGCATTTTACTTCCATGAGTTGTTTCTGGTGGGTTTTTGCTTGCTTGGGTTGTTGTTTGTTTGCTTGGTTTTGGTTTTGTTTTGTATTGGTTTTTTAACTGGTGTAACTTAACTGCTGCAAGGACTTTAATAACTTAATTGTACATTGCCTAAAGACTTTTTTTTTTTCATCTTGAAATATCTATACTAGTTCATTGAATCAGACCTTCCATTAAAAAAGTGAACAACTGCTTCCTATTTCACATGTTTCTTTGTTATCCCCTGCCAATAATTTATTTTCCAGGTTCAAGTGTACTTTGTTTGCTTGTTTAGCTTCTCCTTGTACAGAAGTCTGCTATCAATCATTTTTGTCATTATTTTTTGTGGTTTGTTTAGTATTTATACTTCAACTGAAGTTTTTCAAGGTTGGAAGTACTGTGAATTGCATTCCAGGATTTTTTGATCTCTGCAGAAGATTAACTATTAATGAATAAGATGACATTTAAGATGACTAAATCTTGTGTTATAGTCCAATCATCCAGGGAAGTTTAAAAGTGTATGTGAAACACAATACTCAAGGTGTGGCTTCATCAGTGCTGAGTACAGAGAGGTGATCACCTCCCTGTTCCTCCTGGCCACAGTGTTTCTAATACAAGCCAGGATGCCATATGCTTTCTTGGCCATCTGGGCACACTACTGACTCACGTTCAGCACCTCTTCAAGCTGTAGCTTTCCAACTACACATCCACAAGTCTGTTGCTTACCATGGGGTTGTTGTGACCCAGGTGGAAGGCCTGGCACTTGGCCTTGTTGAACTTCATGCAATTAGTCTTGGTCAGATTGACCTTAAAATTATCCTTTCAAAATTCTTAGGATCAAACCAGCTTAATCTTAACAGCAGTTGTTATTCTAATGGGGGGCGGGGGGAGGGGGGAAGATGGGGAAGGAAAGAGATCACCACAACTAATTTGTTATGAAAAGTACTGCATTACATAAAAGCTGACAACAAATCTGTTTTATGTATATTCAGCACAACCAGTCACAATTTCAATGTGCAATTTTAAGAGTAATTTTTTGTTATACTTTTACTGTATCTTGGGCTCCTATTTCTCTCCTATTGCTACAATGATGGTGATTTAAAAATGAATAATTATAATGCCAAGAGTATATTAAAAATGCAAACATTGTGTAAGTGCTGAATGCAATTATTTGGTTTAGGTGAAGGTTTGAAAGAGCAGAAGAGAAAGATTGAAATGTCCTTCATGTCATAAAAACATTTTAAAATCACACAACATTAGGAGGAAAAAGAGAAAATGTAGGCTTAAAAGACATGACCTAGTTCAGTTTTCTATATAAAAATGACTCCATCACCTTGAGATTTCCTTGTACAATCCCAGTTGGCTTCAACCTGCTACTTCACCAGTCTTCCACTGGTGTCTCAGAGGTATTGTGTCATAAATTTGACACTCATGAAAATGTTTAAACACTTTGGTATACTTCAGTAGATTACTTACCCAGATTTAGATGTATTCCCATGTGTCTGTCACAAAGACTCAGTCTTACACAGTGTCCTATTCAACCCAGCACAGAGAATACACAAAAAGTAGGATTCAGGTACTTCACTATAGGTTTTTATATTGCTTGAGATGGCCTAAGATATTCCTCAGATCTTAACCTGCATATCTATGATATCTATTATATCTATATCCTTGCAGAGAGAGGAGAAAATTGTTCCAAATACATCAGTTAATTTCTGTTTCCCTACAAAGGAAGGTTAAGATATGTAACTCAGAGAAGTCTTACTAACAAGTCAAAAATACTGATCAAAAATTGATCAGTTTCTGTAATTTCCAGAATTTTCTAGAATTTGCTATGTAAGTTCTATAGTCCTAAATATTTATCTTTTGGAAGGCTGTTTCAATATGCCTGTTCATGCTAGTCACTAGCTCAAACCTTAACTACCATGTTCAGATATGTTGCTTCTCTGTCCCAGTGGACAGTTTCAGAGAACACTTTATCAACTAGAATCCACAAATATGAACTGACAGTAACTATCTTCTAAATGTAGCCAGAAGAATGAATCTCACATATCCTCATGATGACTTGCTCTAGGTTTGGGAATCTGAGTGCATTCTTGATGGCCTATCACGGTCTTTCTACGTTGACAGAATATAAGTCTTCTTAATCAAAGAATGATTGAGCTACCTACCAATGTAGAATAGAATAGAATAGAATAGAATAGAATAGAATAGAATAGAATAGTAGAATACAATAGACTAGGTTTGAAGAGACCTTCAAGATCATCGCATCCAACCTATCAAGCAATCCAACCCACCTAAACAATTAAACCATGGCACCAAGCACCCCATCAAGTCTCCTCCTGAACACCTCCAATGATGGCGACTCCACCACCTCCCCGAGCAGCCCACTCCAATGGGCAATCACTCTCTCTGTATCTGTGTAAATTATGTGCCAATACCAAAACAATACCTCAAGTGTTTTTAACCCAAAAGAAGGAAAGAAAAAAGTTAACTGTAACCAGATGGTTATGACATTCATCCAGAAGCATTCTTCTTGTATTTTACAAATGGAAGATTTTCAAGGGAAAAAGCAATAAGACATTTCCCTCTTTCCCGTATATTCAAATTATTTTATATCAATAAAGCTATTATCAAATTCCATTTTTAATCATTTGTATTGCAAAAAACCACAACCAATACCAACCAAAAACAGTGTTAAAAAGTTTACAGAGAAACTAAATAGTACACTCCTTGTGAGAGGATATAAAGATATTTGTAGATCATGCCTATATCTGTTTAACTTATTCTTGACAATCTTAAAACAGTGAGATTTTGCAAACTCCTTAGGTATTCTGCTGTCATGCTTAACTATTCATTCAGAACATTTTGTTCATCTTTCTTTAATATCAAACTTTAATTTCTGTCAAGCTAAAATATCTTCTTGTGTGTTGTGAAGAGGTTATTAAATTTATGAATATGAAATATGAATTATGAAAATATGAAATTTTATTAATTATAAAATTATTAATAACCGATGAATCAACAACTTATATACATGTTCTAGTGCACGTTCGTGAAATACATTCCATAAATGGCTTAGTATTATGATCAGAACTTAATTAAACTATCTACAGACTGTCTCTGTGTTTTATATAACCAGGGGTGCAGTTCCGCCGCTTGACCACTGGATGGCGACTCGGCGGAACGCGGGCGGCTTTTGGCTAATATAAAACACGATATTGCAATCTTTGTGCGCGTCAGCGATGACTCTGCCACACGCGGAGACTTTGAACTGAGTGCTAGTGGGTGGAAAGCACGTAGAAGATATTCCGTAGCTGATGTTTGTAGCAAGGCGGGGTCCGGCTGGCTGCTGCCGCTGGACTGGTTCCTGATCGCGTTCGGTCCGTGGGGGCGGCCCTGGGGGTCGGCTCGCACCGCAGGGCGAGGCGACGATTGCCGATAGGCGGGCTCAGAGGTTCCCGGTCGGACAACAGCTATGGCGTCAGCCTCGTGGCAAACGGCCTTAGGGAGGGTAGTGCGGCTTCTCGTTCCTGGGCTTAAAGGAACAGCGCGACGCTTGAGATAGTCCCTTCTCCCCGACAACTGGGCAGATCTTACCCTCGGGGTTGATCCAGTCCTCCGGTAGCACGATGGGCTCCCCTGGAGATATGACCGGCTAATAGCGACGCTGGCTTCTCGGGCTCAGCGAAGGTCCTCCTCTGGGCTGATCCTCACGATCAAAGTGCTTCTCACGATGCAGAGGCTTCAGTATGCGTGCATGTGTGACAGAAGCTAAGAACAAGCTCAAAGGCAGAGACGGTGGCTCGATAGCTGCTCTCCTGAGCAAGTCCAGAGGCAAAGTGAAGAGGAGGCAACTCGTATTACCAACAGGGGTAATATTTATAGATTCCTCGAGGCTGGGTTTGACCAATGGGCACTCTGATAGACAACTGGCTTCAGCCTATAGAAAGGATGAAGCTGGAATTATGCCCATACTTGGTAGTGGTCCTCCTCCTAAAGGAGGGGAGACCTATCCACATGCTGGGGGCCAAATCTGGGATCTGGGCAGAATATGCCTTCACCACATTGTGTCATCTCAGTGCACAAGAATATTTTATAACTTTTCCCTTTTAGCAGTTTACCTTTTTATAAAGTTGCTACCTTTTCACCTCATTGTTTTCTGCCTTTTTTCTTATTTTTTCTCCATTTAGTCTCCTGCTCAACAAGAAAAATTCCATCAATGATTCATCATGAATGGGGCTGTCTAAATCTCTAATGATGCTTTTGGTTCTCCTTAGGACTCCATATACTTAGATATTTACAATGACATTACATTTAGTCTTGCAGCTAAATATCTATCAATCTCATGCAAATCTTTCACTATTAAGCTTGATATTTTATATTTTTATTGTTGTTGTCAAAATAGGATTATATCTTCTGTTTTGCATTGACATCACATTCTCGACTCTTTCAATTTAAAGTATACTAGCATCTATAAATGTAAAATCTTTTGGCCAATGTATTTTCTATTACATTTACACCTTCATATCAGATAGAATATTTTTCTTTTGTCTTCATTGATTTAATTTTTGTCACTTTCTTGAGATATGATCCTATCCCTAAAACATACTTTCCAGTGTCCAAAGATTTTTTTCATCGTTGAATCGTCTCTCATACTTTCATGCAAAGTATTTAGAGAAAATAATTTAGAAGATTAAACCTTTTTCACACTGTAAATCTAATTGCCAAAAATAAACATATGATGTGGTGTGCCTGCAGAAATTCCTTTTATGAATTAAAAGGAGAAGGTAGAGACAGGACACTCTACATAGCATATATTAGCAGAGGTTATGTTCACACAGAGAGAAGAGTTCTTTGAAAACGTCAGTAAAATGAGAAAGGAATAGCCTAATGAGTTACATAGACAACTAAAATATATTAGCACACCTGACTACAATGTGCACAGCATACAGTAGTACTGCTAAGAAATACTCAGGAGCAAGACTCCAAAGAGGATTTGTCTCCCCATGGATGAAGTACAATGGTCAGGATCTACGGGTCAATTTTTGAGTCATTCAATTAATTTCAAAGTAATTGATTCAAACTCTTTAAATTTCCTGTTAAGTCCTTGAATTCACTTATGGGATTTCAAACTATAAAGATATTTAGTTAATAAAAATAAAATGCAGGCTGAAAAATCGAACAAAAAATGCCATAAAAATATTGTCCTTCCTGTTCATGTTTTATTATTTCTCCTCTATAAACATATTATGAATCACCTTGAAAATGTAGACTTTTTATTTTACTGCTTAATCATAGGAACAATATTCATTTACCTTTTGCATGAGAAAAACACAAAGGTATCAAATATATATATGTTTAAATAAACTTCTATGATGGTGTAATTGCTTTTTCAGTAATGTAAAGAAAATATCTGATACTGATTTAACTTGTTCTACTACATTCTGGAACTTAATTTAATTTAATTTACAATAATTATAAGTGTTTTTCTTAATTGCATTTTGCTATTATTAAATAAGGGTTTAGAATTAAACTTGATTTTAATCTAATGCAACTGTTTTTTAGGAACTTTAAAAGACACACATGGTGTTACATTTTGTCTTTCTTCTTGAAGGTTAATAGCAGGGTGAAAATGTTATTGTTACTCATAATAAACAATTATAGATGGTGAAGTATTTGTTGCCTTCAATTAGCATACTATTTTTGTTAATCAGGATGATCAAACATATAAGATTATGACTGAAATTAAGATCTCAATTAAAAAAAATAGCTATTTTGTTAGCAGCTGCATAGAATATTTCATAAATAGTCTGATATTATTTATTCCAGAATCCTGTAAAAAATACATTTATTGAATCCCTATACTAAATAGCATCTAACTAAATAGCATCTTAATCTCTATTGTTTTCTCTTTCCTATGCTAAATTCACAAAACTATTTTACAATTACTGAAAACATGGTAATGAAAGACACCCATTTTATGCAGCCTTGGGTAAATGGCTCAGGATACAGTAAGAATCATACAGGGTGTTCTTGAACACATGTAGTAATTTATGAGACCCCACAGATAAATACTTGTCTAACTTGTCTAAACAAAGTACTTTTCAATATTTGATATGCCTCAGGAAAAAAATTCTTAACTAAGTGCTATTGAGCAATTTCAGTCAAGCTTGCAACATAATCTAAGTATGTAATTGATAACACCAATGGATATTGATTGAAAAGTTCAATTTTGTAAACAATCATAAGGCTTTGGTTATTGGGCAAGTTCAGAAGAATAAAATGTTACAATACAATACAATACAATACAATACAATACACCAGGTTGGAAGAGACCTTCAAGATCATCGCGTCCAACCCATCAAACAATCCAACCCACCCAACAACTAGACCATACAGCCAAGCACCCCATCAAGTCTTCTCCTGAACACCTCCAGTGAAGGTGACTCCACCACCTCCACGGGTAGCCCATTCCAATGGGCAATCACTCTCTCCGTGTAGAACTTCTTCTTAACATCCAGCCTAAACCTGCCCTGGCGCAGCCTGAGACTGTGTCCTCTTGTTCTGGTGCTGGCTGCCTGGGAGAAGAGGCCAACCTCTGCCTGGCTACAACCTCCCTTCAGGTAGTTGTAGAGAGCAATAAGGTCACCCCTCAGTCTCCTCTTCTCCAGGCTAAGCAACCCCAGCTCCCTCAGCCTCTCCTCATAGGGCTTGTGTTCCAAACCCCTCACCAGCTTTGTTGCCCTTCTCTGGACACGTTCCAGCAAGTCAACATCCTTCCTAAACTGAGGGGCCCAGAACTGGACACAGTACTCAAGGTGTGGCCTAACCAGTGCAGTGTACAGGGGCACAATGACCTCCCTGCTCCTGCTGGCCACACTGTTCCTGATGCAAGCCAGGATGCCACTGGCCTTCCTGGCTGCCTGGGCACACTGCAGGCTCATGTTCAGCCTACAATCAACCAGCACCCCCAGGTCCCTCTCTGCCTGGCCACTCTCCAGCCACTCTGACCCCAGCCTGTAGCACTGCCTGGGGTTGTTGTGGCCAGTGTGCAGAACCCGGCACTTGGATGTGTTCAATCTCATGCCATTGGACTCTGCCCATCTGTCCAGCCTGTCGAGGTCCCTCTGCAAAGCCTCTCTGCCCTCCAGCAAATCAACTGCTGCCCCCAACTTGGTGTCATCTGCAAATTTACTGATGATGGACTCAATGCCCTCATCCAGATCATCAATAAAGATGTTGAAGAGCATGGGGCCCAGTACTGATCCCTGGGGCACACCACTAGTGACAGGCCGCCAGCTGGATGTGGTGCCATTCACCATTACTCTCTGGGCTCGGCCCTCCAGCCAGTTCCTAACCCAACACAGTGTGCTCCTGTCCAAGCCACGGGCTGCCAGCTTGGCCAGGAGTTTGCTGTGGGGAACGGTGTCAAAGGCCTTGCTGAGGTCCAGGTAGACCACATCCACAGGCCTCCCCACATCCACCAGGTGGGTCACCTGATCATAGAAGGAGATCAGGTTGGTCAGGCAGGACCTGCCCCTCCTAAATCCATGCTGGCTAGGCCTGAGCCCCTGGCCATCCTGTAAGTGCTGTGTGATCGCACTCGAGATGAGCTGTTCCATAATCTTGCCTGGCACTGAGGTCAGGCTGACAGGCCTATAATTCCCTGGCTCATCCAACCGGCCCTTCTTGTGGATGGTTAGTCTTGTTATGTATTGAAAACTAATGACTGCTGAATATAAACAGCCCTTACTCAGAGACAGAGCACAGTAAACTGTCCTGGTTTGGCTAGGATAGGGCTTATTTTATTTGCAAGAAGTTGAGAGAGGCCGCACCTAGTACAGACAGATGAACCAGTCCATGGGTGCTGCAGTTTGAAACTAAGATTTAGTTGTAAACAGAATTTTCTTGAAGTTTCAGAGAGTTCAAGAGGGGTGGACTCCTCAGTTTACATTATTAATAATGGTAAATCCATCTAATTCATTGGCCTGAAGAATAATAATGATAGCTTAAAATCATTCCATTAAAGTATTCTTTGGAGATAGCTTCTATCAGGTGTGAAGGAAAGGTAACCCTTTCAGAAAGATTAACATGTCACTTGGGCAAATGGAAATACCATGGAGAGAGGTATCCAGTACTTGAGGCAATTAGCTGTGCTAGAGGTGATCTATAATGATAAGAAGTCACCCTCCTACCTAGATAAGTCTGATGCATACTACCCATGTGGAGAAAGTTCCTACAAAGTATACCACCACCATACAACTCATTGGTAGCAGTGTCCTGGAAAGGCAACAAGGGACAAAGGGCAGACAAATTGGTTGACCAAGTCTGGCAATACAAGGGAAATCTGTTTGTCTCCACACGGGCCTGGATTTGGCTGTGGAGGAACTGTCCTGGGAGTTCCATCAATTTAAAGACAACACGTCCTACTCCCCAGCTCTACAGTCCTGTATCTCAGCTATTAGAAACAAGTTCTTCCCTGCCCAAGAGAGAGAATCCAGGAGGTAGATACCACAGGGTATTGAGAGGACATGAGTAAATGGGATGGAAAATCCACTTCATTTCCAGCTGCATGAGCACATAAGCTACAAAGGAAACAATCATAAAAGGGGATTCTTCCTGTAAGAACATTACTCCAGTTTCCAGGGGGAAATTCCCAGAAGAAGGAGGGCTGATTGCACTTCTGATCTTCTTGAAGGAATCTGCAAGTCTCATTTCACAATGAGTGTCTTGATTCACTTTTCTGGAAGATGTGGTTCTTCCATGGATTGCCTGAATGAAACCAAGAAAGAAATTGTTTGGGGAAAGCACTTGAATTTTAATCTGCTTACTTGTGCAGGGGGAAAAGTAGAAATATAGGAAAGGAGGGGGAAAAATGAGAAATAGTAAAAGCAGAGATAGTTATCACCACAGTACTAAAATGGCTAATGACCAGATAATAGCATAAATGTTCTGTGAGAGATGAATTAGATTCTCATGCATAGCAGAAGACAGGCAACCATCTCAAGTATTTAACACTATCTAGAATTAAAGATCTTGCCAACTCCTTATCACTTCATATATAATTGCCTTGATTTACTTTTAGAAGAAAGACAAGTTGTTTTGTTTCACATTTCAACAAATAAAAGCTGAATAAATGCATCTTTGATCAACAAGCAATATTCTCTGGACTGCTTCTCTTTGATATTTGTTCAGAGTTATGGAAACATTTAATGATTTGAGACTAGTAGCATCTTACCAAATTTGGGTACCAGTCAATATCACAATTTACGACATGTCAATAAGTCTCATCACTTCAACATGATAAGCTCTCATTGAGTGTCTCTTTTATAGTCTGACACTCAAAATTAATTCAATAAAATGCTGAGGTTTTTTTTTAGTACATAAGTAATTAAAAGTTCTCATGTATTTGATGCATGAAATACCCCACCAAGGAGAACACTCTTTCAATCAATATTTTTTTTAGTCCTTTTTATAATCTTTTATATATACCCTAAGACTGGGCACACAAACTGTTGCAGGACTGTCATGGCAAATTGAAACCTAGGATAATTACCTTTGTATTTGCTGTTGGTACTGCTACCATTGTGAGTGATATTTAAGTGCAGAAAAATGGGATATTTAGGTGTCACAGGATTCCAGAGACTTAATAGTTAAATATTTACCATTTAGATGTTCTTAATGCAGGTTATTTTACCTAATTACAGGTATTTCTGCTGTTGACCAAAAACTACAGCAAATCTAAACTAGTCTGTCAAAGTACAATTAATTGTCAACACACTCCCTAAATGTAAGGACTCATTATAAGTTTAAACAGGCTACAGTGCCTGAGATACTTGAGCCAAGTAAGTATTACACAGGACCTAAGAGACACCTAAAAAGTTACAGATGGGGGCAAGATACAATAGGATATCTCAGATGGCATTAGATGCTTAAGTGGGTGCAATTATTTTAGGTCCAGTGAAAAACAGGGAAGTTAAAGCAGGATTATTTGAATTGGCTGCCCATGGAGGTGGTGGAGTCACCTTCATTGGAGGTGTTCAGGAGGAGACTTGATGGTGTTCTTGGTGCCATGGTTTAGTTGTTTAGGTGGGTTGGATTGGTTGATGGGTTGGACACGATCTTGAAGGTCTCTTTCAACCTGGTGTATTGTATTGTATTGTATTGTATTATTGTATTATGATTGGATTTGATGATCTTAAATGCCTCTTTCAACCTAATTAATTCTAAGATTCTATTTGGGAATCTTACAACAGGTCTATTGGTAGAACCATCTGCTCTGAGTCCAACACATCAATTTTCCATGTAGAACATGGACAGAGTTAAACTTTCATGGCAATACATTCAAAACTGGGGAGTACAGGTCTTAAAATGGTTCCAGAATTATGCCCCAAATACTGCAAAACTTGTCCAAACATGTTTGGCCACATTCCCCTTCCACCACCCTCCTTTCAGGAGTGGGTATTCAGCCCATAGCTGAGGGAGACAAAGGCCCAGGTGCCAGTCAGATGGCAAAAACAACCCCACTTGCCTTCTGATGTGTAAACAACTACATGAACCCATCTCATGGGATGCTTGTGATCCTGCCAAGTAAGGCCATAATTCTAGCTTCACGCTTTCTGTAAGCTAAAGCTGTATGTTTACGAGATTGCCCATTGTCCAAATTCAGCCTCAACAAACTTATAAGTATTACCCCAACTTGTAAACAAGTCACTCTCTCTTTGTTCAAACTTATAAGCTCGTTGTTTTTGTGCCTAAGCCTTTGTTGCTAAGCTCCACGTGTTATTGCTAGTAAGTCTTCTCACTCCGCTTGTAAGCATACTAGCGGCCTCTGCAGTATGGAGAAGAAGCCAGCAACAGGGAAGGACCCCCAAGCATCAGTTTACCTGAGAAATTCTCAAAGGAGAGTCTGTCACTGAAGCTCCAGACGGCCAGTGCGTAACTTCCAGTCCCACCGAAGAGGAAGAGCCTACCATGTCTTCAAGAGGACTGGACCCCTGAGGGTAACCCTTTAGCCCAGACAGGGAGACAGGACTAGCTAGAGTTTGACAGTCCAAGCGTATGCTACAGCCATAAACAGCAGACAACGAGCCACAGAATTTCTGCGTTTAGCTCAGAAAGCAGGAACAGCACTCCACTGCATGCGTGACCTCACCCTTTGCGGGAAATGAGGAACCACCACTTGAGCCCTCTCCGCAGCCCTGTATGTTCCAGGGAGATTCAGAGCACCACTCATGCCTGTGATTCAGAGCTGAGACCCCTGAGGGAATCTTGCTAGCTCACTGTGAGACAAGAGGACACCACCTTGCCCTGACCTGGACCCGCTCTGCCAGCTCCGGCATAGCGTGGGTTGATGTTGGAAGAGCCTGTCCCTGCTAGACTGACCCCAAAGGACCGCTCCCCTGGGAGCCATTCAGGCCCTGCAAGTCCTAAGCCTCCGGAAGGGACCAACCCTGGCAGCCATGATCACGCCACAGGACTGCTCCATAATGCCTCCTCCACTCCCAAGCAGCATCTCCAGGAGGGACCACAACCCCAAGGAACTGCCCGAGCCCTCTAAGAGAACCTGCTGACAGGCAGAGAGTCTACGTTCATCCCCCATCCGCTGCTGTGGGAAGGAGAAGGCTGCCCCCACTGTCACTGTCCAGAGGGTCCTGGATTGTGTCCAAAGAAGAACAATGATGCTGGTGGGGGGTTTGGAGTGCATGTTGCATGAACATCTGAGGGAAATGGGGTCGTTTAGTCTGGAGAAGAGAAGGCTAAGGGGAGATCTTGTTGCTTTCTACAGCTACCTGAAAGGAGGCTGTAAACAGGCTGGTGTTGGTCCCCTCTACCATGTAACTAGCAATATGATGAGAGAAAATGGGTTTAAGTTTTGTCAGAAGTTTAGATTGGATGCCAGGAAAAAAATCCTTCACTGAAAGAGTGGTGAAGCACTAGACCAGACTGCCCAGGAAGGTGATGGAGAAGCCATCCCTGGAGTTGTTCAAGAAGCATGTAGATGTGGCACTTCAGGATATAGTTTAGTAGTCATGGCAGTTGGGTTATGGTTGGACTAGACAATCTTAAAGGTCTTTTCCAATCTTAATAGTTCTATGATTCTATGATATATTGTCATACACAGCTTCTTCTCCCCAGGTTCAGGTCTTTGAACTTCTTGTTGATCTTCATGAAGCACATGACGATACAGTAAACCACCCATGTAACTTGACTTCATTTACTTAGATACATGAACTTTCTTACTTACTTCAGCATTAGTTCCAAGAGATGAGTTTCCAGACACTAATGAGGTTTGCATACCTGTGATGATTAAATGGTGCAACTTGAGACTTTGTTTAATGTCTTTATGCTTTATGATAACTACCCACTTGGCTACTTTGAAAAAAATGTTTGTCCAAGTACTTCATTACCTTGGACCATACATACACAGTATTACTCTATAGGTGGACTCTGATGCTCTTCAGCTGACAGGAGATTCTTCTGCGCCCTAGTTAAGGATTAATGCCCATGAAGAGGGCAACAACTTCGACAGTTGTGTTTCTGAGCTTTCTGGTGGCATGTGTGGTGTTGGCACACACTATTGAAGTTCTCCCTGTAAAAGTGCTACAGAACTTACTGTCCTGAGAGAAAGGATCAATCCTAGTAATATGGAGATTGTGCATAATAAAGCTATCAGTGTACTTCCTTCTTACTACTTAATGCTGCAGTGCTGTAAACCTTGAAGAGGTAATTAAAACTTTATGATCTCTTAATTTTTCTGAAATTCTGACTTGAAATCTATCGTGAACTTACGACATCATATACCAAACCCAGATTCTTTACTTACTGAGACTAATGGATTCACGGGTAATAAGTTATCCTTCAAAATGGCTTCTTCTCTTTCTGAATCTTTTTTATTGGATTATAAAATCCCTCCTTTATGATTCAAGAATTTAATGAGTAATAAAATCAGACTATTTTCCAAATATTCCATGAAAATAGTACAAGCTATTTTTTTTATTTATTTCAAGACCTGTAGAGTAGGTTATGAATTTCCACGTTCTATCTTCCTGTATTTAGACCTAGTAGCAAACACACATTTTAACTCAAATTTATCATTCTTATGCCTTTACTATGGAAAAATAACTTGCCATTTGAAAGGAAATATAGTTAACTTTTCCTTGACTCCTCATAAAAAAACTGAGAATTACAGTTACAAGAATTTTCATAACAGATTACTTTTTAAATTGCAAAATTATGTATCACTGCAAACTCATTTCTTATTCTGGTGTCATAATGTAGAACACACTTCAAAAATGCATTTACTGTAAACTGCTCACAAAAAAAAATCTTCCTTTGCTTGCCTTATGCAATGATCAATAAAAAACACATTATCCTAATTATTACTTGGATGGAGAAAGTGATATGTGGAAGGGTATTCAGGACAAAAGTTTTAGAATAATAAAGGATTCATATCTTCTATATCTCCAAACCCAGAATAAAATTAATGCTTTTATAGAGGCTTATAATTGTGATTTCTAAAATACTTTTATTATTGTTAAAAGGTTTCCTGTCAAATTTCCACAAAAGTATGTAAAAACTATTAAAAAAGGCATCACCAATGATTTGTAATGATAAACCTAACCCATACTAACAGATATTGGGAAATATGTTAAGTGCAGAAGACTTTGCAATATAGAAAAGAAATTGAACTGTTTTTTTCCCCAAATGGTTTATTTCAAAGGTATTAATTGAATTGCCAGTTCTAAACCAAAATATTTCTATTCTAGAATAATACCTGAACCATTAATGCAGCTAGTAGCCATATTAGCCACATAGCCGACAAGTGCAGGGAGGTTGTAGACAGGCAGAGGTTGGTTTCCCAGGCAACCAGCATCAGAACAAGAGGACACAGTTTCAGGCTGCACCAGGGGAGGTTTAGGCTGGAGGTTAAGACGAAGTTCTGTACAGAGAGAGTGATTGCCCATTAGAATGGACTGCCTGGGGAGGTGGTGGAGTTGTTCAGGAGGAAACTTGATGGGGTGCTTGGTTGCATGGTTTAGTTGATTAGGTGGTGTTGGATGATAGGTTGGACACGATGATCTTGATGGTCTCTTCCAACCTGGTCTGGTCTGGTCTGATCTGGTCTGGTCTGGTCTGCTCTATTCAATTCTATTCTATTCTAATTCTAATTCTAATTCTAATTCTAATTCTAATTCTAATTCCAATTCTAATTCTAATTCTAATTCTAATTCTAATTTTATTCTATTCTAGCTAAAATAGGCAGGGGAAAAAACAAACCAAAAAAACCCCCACAAGCACAACAAAACACGTACACAAAACAAAACAAAACAAAACCCACTCCAACCTGTGACCGGTTTAGGTTAAACCATTTCCACTGGGGACCTGAACAACAAGCAGCCTTTGACCAGATAAAGCAAGAGGTAGTTCAAGCAATGGGTCTGGAACCTGTCCGAGAGGGTCCAGACATTAAGAACATTTTGTACACGGCTGCAAGTGACAATGGTCCAACCTGGTGCTTGTGGCAAAGAGCTCCAGGTGAAACGCGTGGACGACCTCTTGGTTTCTGGAGTCGAGGTTATAAAGGCACAGCCTAAACCGGTCACACAACCTTACAGCTCAGTGGTTCATGAGTAACTTGCACTAATATACCTGGTTATTTCCAAGGTTTACAGCCTGTTTACCTGTTGCTTAACTCTATTGTAAGCCAAGGTGATCTACCTCGCCAAGCATTGTTGCTTGTTTCATCCTTCTGAAAAGTTTCCAGTTTGCTCCTCTGTATTGTATGTAATCAACCTATTGTCAACCGGGCAAACAAACCTGGATCAAATTGGGTCAGAAAAATAATTTTTATCATATTTCTGGCTAATCAATTTGATCAAAACTATATAATATGTATATATATGAGCTTAAATTTTTATAGTGCCTGGAAACTGGTAATTTTGATAGTTAATGATTGCATACTAGTAATTTCTGTGCATTATTTGCTTGATTCAGATTAGTGTTCACACTAACTTGTAATGACATTGAAGCCACAAATCCTGACATCATATCATTTAAACATTAGATATTAAATGCAAAGGAAAAAAAGAGTAGAAAATTTTACCCAGACACTACCTCTTTTTTTTTCTCTGAAAAGCTTTTGCAAAATATTTTCTTATATAGTTTACTAATTAAAACAAAGCCTTAATTTTTTGTAGAAAATAAAAAGTACTATGAAATGCTGATTGACAGGTAGTTTAAAGGCATCATGCACTGCAATAGAGAAAATCAGGTATAAAAATTACAAAAACTCTAACTTAATACTGAATTAAAGTAAAGCACAAAATTTATTATATATACAAAATGTATCTAAATGGATGCATATTTTTTTTTATATATGCATTTATATTTGTAAGAGCAAATCAGAGTTATGCAGTTTTATTTCTTTCTGTATGAAATGTTGGGATCCAGTCAGAATATAAGCAGTTATTGTTTGTTTTTTTTTTTAATCTACAAATATGATACAAACTTTGAAATAACATCTAGCAAATATTTAAACTAACTACCCATGCAAAACAGGCAAGAAAAGTAATTCTTAGCAGCAGCAAATTCAAGAAATGGACAAGCAGCAGAGAATTTTCCTGATATTGAAGTCAGATACCACACTGCTTTATCTTGCTTTGCAATTGCAAGATTTTTCGTGCTTTGCACATGCATTATCGACATCAATATTATGTTGGACTGGAAGAAGGCCACCTGTTGTATTCTTCTGTACATGGAGAAGGCTTGAATTTGATTCTTTTTCAACATGTCAAAACAGAAAAGATAAAAAGATAATAAACATGCTAAGAAAATGATTGCTGCATCTTCCTGTGTAGTCCAAAGACAATGCAGGAGCAAAGGCTGAATCACAACTTCTGATCATTTTAGTGTTGATTTTTGCCCTGGGAAATGAATGCAGATGCTGTCCTATTACTTGGTGCAGATTTTATATGATATTAAGAGACATTCAGAAATCAGTGCAATTAGTGCTGTAGTTGGGATGGTTGTGGCAGTACATCCAAAACCCCTCCACCCTGCAAAGCTGGGATGAGGGGAAGCAGAGAAGCTGGGATACAGTGAAGCAGGGGGAGACAACTCCCTCCACCCAGGGCTGTGGGTCAGCAGACTCATATGAGTACTTTCTGTAAGCCATGTGACCTGCCCAGCCTTGCAAAACACCCGCTCCATGCTGGAGCATGTCTGGGCAAAGGATGGATCTTTAAGTGTTCCTGGCACTCACTTCTATTGTTTGAGCTTTGGAAATGGTCTCCATTGTGACAGCTGACTAAATTAGTTTGGTTTTCATAAAAAAAAAAAAAAGTCATTTGCGAAGCAAGCAAGCTCTTTCCTTCAAGTTTTTCCTCACCACATATGCGGATTAAGCAGCAGTAGCAGTCCAGGAGATTCTCCAATCAAAAGGGATGAAAAGAAATTTCCACAATCAGCACATAGTGTTGTAAATATTTGATATATTCCTAAAGTCCCCGGGAAATTAATTGCTTTTGTTAGTAGGGTATTATATTTTTTCTGAAGTCCGTTCTCAAGCTACCTGTAACTATTCCTATTGTGAAGATAATACCCAATCGAACCACCAAACCTTTATAAACATTCTATCATATTACAAGGGAGGTAGAGCCAATGTATAAATAAATAAAACACAAATTTCTCACCTTATTCCCCTTATTCATAACAATGCTGTCAAAATATTTTGATCTATATGCAAATGATTTAAATGAAAATTGTTTTCCAATAGTAGTTAAGAAGTTTTAAACATGCAAAACAATTTATTGATAACTTAATATTCATCATAAGTATATGCTGATCTGTATTATATAATTTAGAGTTGAATTGTAAAATTTAAAGTTTTTTAGGTCATTCTATATTTTTTTTTTCTTTTTCCAACTCTCTCATTACACTTTTTCTAATGAAATATATCAAGGATCTTGTTTAAACTGCCACAAAGGAAAAAAGATACTTGAAGGGGTAGGTGTCCTGGTAAACACTTACGGATGTGCCTTTTGACTGGGGGGAAAAAGCCCAAACCCTAAATATTTTATTATTTGGAATAAAAAAAAACCCACAACCAACACTTGGAGATTCAAGTCATCCTATATAAGTAGCTGATTCCTAAAATTTAAAGTAGATAGAGATTTATTCCCTTTCAAGGCATAGAGGAGCAGTTTCAGTTAAGTAGAAAGAAAAATAAATATTATTTCCCAAGGGATGTCAAAATCATCAAAGTTGAAGAGCTGTCAGTGACAATAGAATCTATCTACAAAACCTTAATCAAGTACAATTACATGTGAATTAGATGGTGTAAGATCCCTTCATATTTAAGAAAATGGGATTTTTATTAATTTTTTTCCAAGTGCAATTAATTGGAATGATTTTGAATTCCTCCTTTAGGACAAAATACATCATAGCCTTCGTGTAGTTTCAACAGTGATCTAGTATATTTTATACAAAGTATATCTAAGGTCTCTGTACCTTACTTCAGATACATTTCTCCCTCAGAGCATAATATGAGTTTCAGATTAAAATCTGTATGAAATTGATGCAGTCTACTTGTGAAGGTATTTCACAATCTATGGAACTCCTTTCAAAATCCTATCATATTTTGTATCAACAAAGAAAGGTTTCTTATTTTGAGCCACAAGTTCCTTAAAAGTGAATTCTTCAACAAAATGTATAGATTTTTAAAATATAACTCCCAATTATTACTCAGCTTTAGTATTAATCCCCAAATATGTTGTCCCAGTAAGAATGGTATGAGTTATGAACTACAGCAAATAATTCCACCCAATAAATCTCCTCATTTATAATTTACAAGAATTTTCCTTTACTTCTTTTATTTCGTTCTTTTGTTTGAGCAATAGAGAACTGATTATAACTAATATATTTATTTGCATTATGTGAAATAAAAGCACTCTCTAGTTTATGTTTACAACAAATGTAGCATTTAAAGTACCAGCTTTAATGAATTGTCAATATACACAGACAACTTGAATATCTAATACCTCCATGAATCTGAAAACCATTATAAAAACTGATACTTGCATTACAAGAGCTATGGTTGTCAAACTACTCCAAGAGATAACATTGATCTTCACACATCTCAAATGTTTCATATATAGATGCATCTTGAAAATACACGATTCTTACATAATTTTTATATGTCAAAATAGTATTTGATTCCTTTGTAGAAGCTTCATTTCTACAAGTCTCTGAGTTTCCTAGTCTGATACCTGAAAAATGTAACAACTTCTCTGAATCGTCTAGGTTTTATGCAGTTTTTACATGTCTTGTAAGGAAGAATCATTCTTTTGCTAACAGTTGTCTGAAGAGGTTTTATCTTTCTGGTTTCTTGTTAAGTTCCTTGGTGTTTCCAAACAGATGGCCAAAAAAAACCCCAAACAATCAAAAACAAAAAACCAGCACAGTTAAGGCTTTCCCCAGTAATAGCAAGGATGACATCTTGACATCTTTCCATAGTATTTTGGATGAATGCTAAAGTGACTTGTCATGCCCCAAGCTATGCTGAGAAAGAAACACAGCTCAGTATTCCAACAATACATGCAATAGGTCCATGTCTGTATAGTTCTCAGCTAACATAAGACTTCTCTAATCTGTTTAACTGATTCCGTGTTTGCACAGAGATATGTAAGTTGTGCAAATATTTAAAAGTTTTAAAAAACCTGTTACAGTTATAAAGGAACAAAATCTGGTAACTTATTTAACTTGAGATAATTCAATATGCATATGAACAGCTATATTTGATATACAATAATAATAATACAATAATAATACAATACACCAGGTTGGAAGAGACCTTCAAGATCATCGCGTCCAACCCATCAAACAATCCAACCCACCCAACAACTAGACCATACAGCCAAGCACCCCATCAAGTCTTCTCCTGAACACCTCCAGTGAAGGTGACTCCACCACCTCCACGGGTAGCCCATTCCAATGGGCAATCACTCTCTCCGTGTAGAACTTCTTCCTAACATCCAGCCTAAACCTGCCCTGGCGCAGCCTGAGACTGTGTCCTCTTGTTCTGGTGCTGGATGCCTGGGAGAAGAGGCCAACCTCTGCCTGGCTACAACCTCCCTTCAGGTAGTTGTAGAGAGCAATAAGGTCACCCCTCAGTCTCCTCTTCTCCAGGCTAAGCAACCCCAGCTCCCTCAGCCTTTCCTCATAGGGCTTGTGTTCCAAACCCCTCACCAGCTTTGTTGCCCTTCTCTGGACACGTTCCAGCAAGTCAACATCCTTCCTAAACTGAGGGGCCCAGAACTGGACACAGTACTCAAGGTGTGGCCTAACCAGTGCAGTGTACAGGGGCACAATGACCTCCCTGCTCCTGCTGGCCACACTGTTCCTGATGCAAGCCAGGATGCCACTGGCCTTCCTGGCTGCCTGGGCACACTGCAGGCTCATGTTCAGCCTACAATCAACCAGCACCCCCAGGTCCCTCTCTGCCTGGCCACTCTCCAGCCACTCTGACCCCAGCCTGTAGCACTGCCTGGGGTTGTTGTGGCCAATGTGCAGAACCCGGCACTTGGATGTGTTAAATCTCATGCCATTGGACTCTGCCCATCTGTCCAGCCTGTCGAGGTCCCTCTGCAAAGCCTCTCTGCCCTCCAGCAAATCAACTGCTGCCCCCAGCTTGGTGTCATCTGCAAATTTACTGATGATGGACTCAATGCCCTCATCCAGATCATCAATAAAGATGTTGAAGAGCATGGGGCCCAGTACTGATCCCTGGGGCACACCACTAGTGACAGGCCGCCAGCTGGATGTGGTGCCATTCACCATTACTCTCTGGGCTCGGCCCTCCAGCCAGTTCCTAACCCAACGCAGTGTGCTCCTGTCCAAGCCACGGGCTGCCAGCTTGGCCAGGAGTTTGCTGTGGGGAACGGTGTCAAAGGCCTTGCTGAGGTCCAGGTAGACCACATCCACAGGCCTCCCCACATCCACCAGGCGGGTCACCTGATCATAGAAGGAGATCAGGTTGGTCAGGCAGGACCTGCCCCTCCTAAATCCATGCTGGCTAGGCCTGAGCCCCTGGTCATCCTGTAAGTGCTGTGTGATCGCACTCGAGATGAGCCATTCCATAATCTTGCCTGGCACTGACTCCTTTGTCAGTGGAGAAATACAGGCATTAGTAGGGCAGATTAATTTTACCTCTGTCCAGGAATTAAAGAAGAGACTCTGAGAATTAGCTCATATATAAATATCTATAGTGTCAGAAGAACCCCTCTTCTGGAAACATTGGTTCTAAAATCAGGAATGTTTATGCAGTGTAGAGGCTATGCTTTTTAAACATTTGGCTGACAGAATCAAGCTGCTTACAAAAAAAAAAAAAAAAGAAAAAAATGGTTTGAGTGCTGATTTAGCAGCATAAATAGAATGCTAAATTGTATTTTTAGGGCACATTCATCTTTTGTACATTGCATCTGTGTTCTATCTTATCCATCATGATAGCTGCTTTTGATCAGAAGACAGTGCCAGAGCATTATTGGAATAAAAATATTGTTCACTTCTTAACCACAACAAAAGAAGTTCGATTTTGATGTTTGTGGAGGGAATTGAAATACTGAAAATTTCCATACTCCTCTGGGAGTGTGTCTGACAGAATAGTTATTTTTGTTTCATTTGGTATAATACATACAAAGCAATTGTAAGACAGACACCAATTTTTTGCTTCAGGTAAAGGAGCTGAAAGAGCTAAGAGAGTGACATATCATACACACACACACACACAAAATAGTCCCCTAATGCATCTATTTCAAGATGACAAGTTACAAAAACAAAACAACAAAGCTCTATTACTTATTGTTTGTTCCTGAAAAGTATGTATTTGCTGAAAGACTAGAGTTACCCACACCATTCATACAAAAATAGAGAGGAAAAATAACAGAATAAAAACACAGACCAGCCTGCACAGAATCATAGAATTGTCAGGGTGGCA
The DNA here is from genome assembly GCA_033816785.1 of Picus viridis. Classification (NCBI taxonomy): domain Eukaryota; kingdom Metazoa; phylum Chordata; class Aves; order Piciformes; family Picidae; genus Picus; species Picus viridis. Next base: position 64,824,966 of record CM066566.1, read on the forward strand.
AGGGACCTCAAGAATCATCTAGGTCCAAACCCCCTCCTGGGGACAGGAACACCTTATGCTAGATCAGGTTGCTCTTAGCCCCACCCAGCCTGGCCTTAAAAACCTCCAGGGACTGGGCTTCTACCACCTCCCTGGGCAACCTGTTACAGTATGTCACCATTTTCATGATGAAGAACTTACTGACATCAAATCTAAATCTACGCTCCTTCTCCTTAGATCTCCTTTAGCTTTCAGAACATTAGGGCACCTGCTAAAGGGATCAGGATCTCAAGCAGTGTTCTCTGCTATCCCTCTAACATCAGTGATGGATGAGGGAACATTGTGGAAGAGCCAACAGGTCAATTCATGGCTCAGGGGCTGGTGCCATCGACAGGGATTTGGGTTCTACAATCATGGTTTGGTTTTCAAGGCAGCAGAGCTAAAAACAACTTATGGGACACACTTGTCCCAGAGGGGGAAAAGGATCCTGGGGCAGGAATTGGCAGGGCTCATAGACAGGGCTTTAAACTAGATTTGAAGGGGGAGGGGTTGGTGGTCTCCTGCTGGCCTGTGACAAGCAGAGGGGCAGCTCACCTGAGGTGGAGGGATGGAGAGCCAGTAGGGGCTCTCAGCTTGCTGCCCTGAGGCAAGACACAAATGACACACCAGGACACCCTGTGGAAACCAAGGGGAGTTGGCACAGGAGGACGACAGGGCCAGCCCAGCTGAAGTGCTTCTATGCAAATGCACGCAGCTTGGGCAACAAACAAGATGAGTTAAGGGCCACCGTGATGTTGGGATGCCATGACATAGTGGGCATCACCGAAACTTGGTAGGATGACTCCCATGACTGGAATGTAGGGCTAGACGGGTATAAGCTTTTTCGGAAGGATAGGCAGGGAAGGAGAGGAGGAGGTGTTGCCCTCTATGTCAACAACCAGGTGGAATCAGCAGAACTCCACCTGGGGAGGCATGATGAGTTGGTTGAGAGTTTATGGGTTAGAATTAAAGGCAAGACAGGGGAAGGAGATATTACTGTGGGGGTCTCCTACAGGCCACCTGACCAGCAGAACCAAGCAGATGAGGCTCTGCACAGGCAAATAGAAGCAGCTTCCAAGTCACAAGCCCTGGTCCTCATGGGGGATTTCAACCACCCTGACATCTGCTGGAGGGACAACACAGCAAGGCATCAGCAATCCAGGATGTTCCTGGACTGCATAGAAGACAACTTCCTCCTCCAAATGGTAGAGGAACCAACAAGAAAAGGTGCTACGCTGGACCTTGTTCTCACCAACAGGGAAGGGCTGGTAACAAATGTGAGGCTCAGAGACGGCCTTGGCTGCAGTGACCATAAAGCAGTTGAATTTAATATCCTCAGGGCAATCAGGAGGACATATTCTAAGCTTAGGACCCTAGACTTTAGGCATGCAGACTTCGATCGCTGCAGGGATCTGCTAGCCAAAGTGTCGTGGGATGAAGCCCTGAAGGGAAGAGGGACCCAGGACAGCTGGTCAGTATTCAAGGACCACCTCCTCTGTGTCCAGGAGCTATGTATACCTACAAGGAGAAAAGCAGGAAGGAATGCTAGGAGGCCTGCCTGGATGAACAAGGAGCTGCTGGACACACTATCACTTAAAAAGAAACTCTACAGGAAGTGGAGGGAAGGACAGATAGAACAGGGGGTATATAAGGAAGCTGCCCGAGCAGCAAGAGGCCTGGTTAGGAAAGCCAAAGCAGAGTTTGAATTGAATCTAGCCAGGGAGGTTAAAGGGAGCACTAAGAATTTCTATAGGTATGTTAATGGCAAGAAGAAGACCAGGGAAGGTGTGGGCCCCCTCAGAAAGAAAAGTGGTGAATTAGTCACAAGTGATGTGGAAAAGGCTGAGGTACTCAATCACTTCTTTACCTCAGTCTTCACTGCAAGGGCCTCCAGCCACACTCCTGGTGTCATGGCAGACGATGCCAGGGACGGGGATGAAGAACTGCCCATCATAAGTGAAGCTCAGGTTCGTGATCACCTGAAGAACCTGAAAGTGTTCAAGTCCATGGGACCCGACGGGATACACCCACGGGTGCTGAGAGAACTGGCAGATGAGGTTGCCAAACCCCTCTCTATTCTATTCCAAAAGTCATGGCAGACTGGGGAAGTCCCCACAGACTGGAAAAGGGGAAACATTACTCCCATTTTCAAGAAGGGCAAGAAGGAGGAACCGGGGAACTACAGGCCAGTCAGTCTCACCTCTGTGCCCGGAAAGATCATGGAGCAGATCCTCCTGGAGGCACTAATGACTCAGAAGAATAGTGAAGAGGTGATTGGGAATAGTCAGCATGGCTTTGCCAAGGGCAAATCCTGCCTGACAAACCTGGTGGCCTTCTATGAGCAGGTGACAGCATTAATAGATGAGGGGCGAGCAACTGATGTCGTTTACCTGGACTTGAGCAAAGCCTTCGACACTGTCCCGCACCACCTCCTGGTCTCCAAGCTGGCAACACATGGGTTTGATGGATGGACCACTAGATGGATAAAGAACTGGCTTGATGGCCGCACCCAAAGAGTGGCTGTCAACGGGTCCATGTCCCAGTGGAGGCCAGTGACAAGCGGAGTCCCTCAGGGATCAGTCCTGGGACCTGTCTTGTTCAACATCTTTGTGGGTGACATGGACAGTGGCATCGAGTGCACCCTCAGCAAGTTTGCTGATGACACCAAGCTGTGTGGTGCAGTGGACACACTGGAGGGAAGGGATGCCATCCAGAGGGACCTGGACAGGCTGGAGAGGTGGGCACAAGCCAACCTCATGAGCTTCAACAAGACCAAGTGCAGGGTCCTGCATCTGGGTCGAGGCAATCCCAGGCACAAATACAGGCTGGGCAGTGACTGGCTGGAGAGCAGCCCTGAGGAGAGAGACTTGGGGGTGCTGGTGGACGAGAAGCTCAACATGAGCTCTCAATGTGCACTTGCAGCCCAGAAAGCCAATCAGATCCTGGGCTGCATCAGGAGAAGTGTGACCAGCAGGTCAAGGGAGGCGCTTCTCCCCCTCTACTCAGCTCTGGTGAGACCCCGCCTGGAGTACTGCGTCCAGTTCTGGAGCCCCTATTACAGGAGGGATGTGGACGTGCTGGAGCGTGTCCAGAGAAGGGCCACGAGGATGATCAGAGGGCTGGAGTACCTCTCCTATGAGGACAGACTGAAGGAGTTGGGGCTGTTCAGTCTGGAGAAGAGAAGGTTCCGAGGTGACCTCATTGTGGCCTTCCAGTATCTGAAGGGGGCCTACAGGAAGGCTGGGGAGGGACTTCTCAGGGTATCAGGTAGTGATAGGACTAGGGGGAATGGAATGAAGCTGGAAATGGGGAGATTCAGGCTAGATGTGAGGAAGAAGTTCTTTACCATGAGAGTGGTGAAGCCCTGGAATGGGTTATCCAGGGAGGTGGTTGAGGCCCAGTCCCTGGAGGTGTTTAAGACCAGGCTGGACGAGGCTCTGGCCAGCGTGATCTAGTGTAGGGTGTCCCTGCCCATGGCAGGGGGGTTGGAACTAGATGATCCTTGTGGTCCCTTCCAACCCTGACTGATTCTATGATTCTATCCATTCCCCCTAGGCCTATCACTACCCAACACCCTAAAAAGTTCCTCACCAGCTTTCTTGTAGGCCCCCTTCAGATACTGGAAGGCCACAATGAGATCTCCTCAGAGCCTTCTCCTCTCCAGATTGAACAGCCTCAACTGTTCCAGTCTGTTTCCATACGACAGGTGCTCCAGCCCTCTGATCATCCTCCTGGCCCTTCTTTGGACATGTTTCAGCATGTCCATATCTTTCTTGCATAAATAGAAGTTTCAACTTGTCAGCATAAACTTATGGAACTTGCCTTTTATGAAACAGAACATGCAAAAGGAAACAGTGACTTCTGTGACACAAAAATGGAAAAAAAGGACATTCGTTGCAGCATAGTTCTGCCATTGTTGTTGTTTTGAATTAGACAGAAGCAGTGACTTCCCCACAAAGACTTTTGGGGGCTCATATGCTATTCCTTGTGTACTAAAAAGTAGAAGGGGAAGCCATTCTAAGTTGCTGGAAATAACATAATATATACTACTAGAAACTGAGATATCAAGGAAATGAAGAATCTGTGGAGAATTGGTAGAGCTTTAGTTTTATGCATGAATATACCATGAAATATGTAGGTAATTTCAAAACAAACCAATAACATCTACTGTCAGAAAAATGTAGAGAAGTCTTGTTTTGAACAGGACATATTCGGATCTTCTGGCTAGACAGTCATCTGTTATAAGCAGAACATCAGGTTATGCTGTCCATGGCATGGTTCTATTATCTAATGCATCAGAAATTCTGTGAAATTTATTCAGCCCTTGATTTTTTTACAGTTTGTGTCAAGTAGTCACAATTTCACGCCTTTATCTTCCTCCAGTCAAATCTCCACTGATGGAGGTGGGGGAAGGCGGGTTCGGAGCACCCTGCAACAACTCCAATATACTTTAGAACTTTTATGTACAATTTAATTGTCTAAATATAATGTTGTTACATTTATTTATATTATTAATGTAAAACTAATGAGAACAGGATGGAATTTCTAAATAATTTCTGTATGTTCTAGAGGGACCATACCATGACAGATAAAGAACATTCAGGTTAATAGCTACGTTATAAAAGCTGCCACTCTGAAATTAAGGGTAGCACCTCAACATGCTGCTTTCTCATTTTGAGTGTCTGAACCTGCTAAATATTCCAGATGGTTGGAGGGTAAACAAAAGAGCTATTAACATCTTAAGAGATTGATTCATAGTGTTGATATGGTAGTAGTTGCTGTATTCAATTTTGGGTGTGAATAAAGCTTTCTAAATATTTCTCAGTCAAGTACTTGGTGTACATCTGTTCAGTGAATACTAAAATCTGTAGCTTTGAGATTCCAATATGTCCGCAGCAATATGCTCTATCTTACCTCCAGGTATAATCTAACAGATAAGGAGATTTTGTATATCATATTTGCAAGTTAAATATCATTACCTATTTAGAAGTGTAAATAATATTATATAAAAGATACATATCAGCTATTACTACTTTCATGCAAATAATTAAACATTATCAGGATATACGTACATTCTAGTTTTCCTTCTGTAGAATAAAACTCAGAAAGACTTGAGGAAAACCTAATTTACATCAACTGAAGTGAAATTCTTCAGAGAAATAATTAAGGTGAACTAAATCAGAAAATAATATCTTTAACCAGAGGCAAATATTGTAAAATTTGCCTTTATTCAACAAAGTACAAGGAAATATGCTGCAATTAAAGACAATTCTGCGAATTCATTTCAGATATTTTTAGTCTGATTAGCTTGCCATACCTTTCTACACTTAGTTAACCCACTTCTGAACATTTCATTATCAAAATGGAAAAGTTTTTCAAAGCACTTTATTCTGTTCTTTTTTATGCAGATATTATTCACCAAACCTCTTGTTGCAGGTATCTGAAGCATTCACTAATAGCTAAGGTTTCATTAACACAGAGCAGTACATACACTTGTAATGAGTATTTCATTCTGTGAGACTGAGCAAAAAACCTCATTCTATTTACTGTGACTATGATTAAAGTCCTCTGATCAGAAAATTGAATAAGTTTTGCATAAATACACAAGCTAAAAAAATAAATACTCCCACAAACAAACCAAACCCAAAACAACGAACCAACAACTAAACTCCCATTAGTTTCCCTTTGAAAATACTTAACTGCAGAGAGCTCTAAGGTAGCTTAGACTTTTCTTTCTTCTTTTGTTTAAGAAATTGTCTCTAATTTAGGGTATCTTATAAAATTTAATAAACTAAGATTGCTTTCCTGGTAGTTACTTCAAGTATCATGCTTTTCAGAAGAAAAGGTGGAGTGAGGCAAGGAGGGGGAGAAAGTGTTGTTCTTTCAAGAAGTCAACTACATCAGCAGTTAAACTTTTTAAATGCAATATATAAGTTGAAATATCATTTAATAAATTTCATGAACCTATAAATGTTCAAACTTATAGGATATGCAATATAACAGTGAGTTTTAATTTCCCTTTTCAAAAAATAATTATAAAATGCTCAGATTTTTTGCCATGCTTATTCACCATTGATTCTTTTACAGTAAGGACTGTCCTGGTTTCAGCTGGGATATAGTTAATTTTCTTCCTGGCAGATGCTGTAATTTTAGATTTAGTGTGAAAATAATGTTCATAATATGCTGATGTTTTAGTTGTTGTTAAGTAATGATTACATTAAACTAAGGATATTTCACCCAGCAAGGAGGTGGACAAGCAGTTGGGAGGGAACATGGCCAGGACAGCTGATACAAACTCTCTAAACAAATATATTCCATACAACAGGACATTGTGCTCAGTATATAAACTCGTGGGAGCTGGCTGAGAAGGCCAATCACATACAGGGAACTGGCTGAACATCAGCCAAAGGGTATATTGCAAATCACTTGTTTTTTCTTGGGTTTTATTATCCCTCTTTTCATTACACCTTTTAATTGCTACTGTTATTATTGTTGTTGCTTTTATCGCTATTATTGTTAAATTTATTTCACTTTAGTTATTCAAATTGTCTTATATCAGCCCATGAATTTGGCCTTTTTTTCCCTAGTTCTTCTCCTCATCCCACTGGGAGAAAGTGCTTGAGATTAAACCATGTCAGGATTTAGCTGCAAGAACTGTCTCAGGGTTCTCAGTTATTAAAACAAAACTGAATGTGAAAATCCTGAAAGGATGAGAATCTAAGGTGCATGCAGTCCTGTTGTCAGAGGAGGGACAGGGAGAAGGAGCTGAATGGTATGGAGCTGAGCCTACTGCTCTACCTGAAGAAGGTGCAAGGTGAAGAGGAAAAAAGTGCAGGGTGAAACAAGTAGCAATACTGATCAATAACACCAGGACCAAAACCAGTTTCTTGTTAGTTTCTAAACTGGATAAAACAAATCAATTAAAATGTTTTACTAAATGTCTATGTCTGAAAATCACTGCAAAGATTAAATGATCTATTTGCCAAATTTGTTTGATTTCCAGATGCATAAAAAATAAAAAATGCACAATAGGTTCCTCACAGAACATGAATATATAATAAAGTGTCTACGCTTATGCTGAGCTTCCCTTATCATGGGAACACTGTTTATTTTGTTCATTGTATGGCATTTACCATCTCTTAAAAAAGAAACAAATACCCATCAAATTTTATTTATTTTTATGCAGTATATTGCATGGTATGTTTCAAGAACAGTGACATGGTACATTTCTTAACTTTACACTGACTTTACTGAGGAAAAAAAAAATGTATGAACTAGGCTCTGTTTACAGAAGGTACACTATCTGTTCCTGGGACTGCTATCATAGTATCAGTCAGGCTTGGAAGGGACCACAAGGATCATCTAGTTCCAACATCCCTGCCATGGGCAAGGACACCCCACACTAGATCAGGCTGGCCAGAGCCTCATCCAGCCTGGTCTTAAACACCACCAGGGACGGGGCCTCAACCACCTCCCTGGATAACCCATTCCAGGATTTCACCACTCTCATGGGGAAGAGCCGCCTCCTCCTCACATCCAGCCCGAATCTCCCTACCTCCAGCTTCATTCCATTCCCCCTAGTCCTATCACTACCTGAGATCCTGAGAAGTCCCTCCCCAGCCTTCCTGTAGGCCCCCTTCAGATACTGGAAGGGCACAATGAGGTCACCTCGGAACCTTCTCTTCTCCAGACTGAACAGCCCCAACTCCTTCAGTCTGTCCTCATAGGAGAGGTGCTCCAGCCTCTGATTGTCCTCGTGGCCCTTCTCTGGACATGTTCCAGCACTTCCATATCCCTCTTGTAATAGGGGCTCCAGAACTGGACACAGTACTCCAGGTGGGGGTCTCACCAGAGCTGAGCAGAGGGAGAGAATCACCTTCCTTGACCTGCTGGCCACACTTCTCTTGATGCAGCCCAGGATCTGATTGGCCTTCCAGGCTGCAAGTGCACATTGAGAGCTCATGTTGAGCTTCTTGTCCACCAAAACACACCCCACCCCCCACCCCCCCCCCGAAGTTTCTCTCCTCAGGGCTGCTCTCCAGCCAGTCCCTGCCCAGCCTGTATTTGTGCCCGGGGTTGCCTTGATCCAGATGCAGGACCCTGCACTTGGTCTTGTTGAAATGCAGAAAACAGAGATGCAACAGAAACTTACCAGGTATGTTAAGTTTCCTGTTCTGGATAATTGGAGTGCCCAGAACATAGGGTGTATTTTGTCATGCACTTGTCTGGCTGAGAGAACACAGGCAGTGAGTATAACTGAATTAGTACTTCACCAAATGAAGCTATGGATATTGGCATTCAAGCATTTGTGCATTGTGCTTTTTCACATAGTATAAAATAGGTTTTGACATATTTTGTTCTATGATGGCTAATTAGTTTAAAAATTGAGGATTTTGAGTGCTTTGTTTGGTTGATTAGTTTTTTGGGTTTTTTTTTTTAAGTGTATCCTTAATACCATTTGCTTGGCTCCCAACAATAGAAGAATTACTGGTTTAATATTAATCAGGTACAAAATAAAGCTAATTCATTTAACAGACAAATTAATATTTTCTGTTAATAATGCTTAATGGTTTTATGTTTGGCTCCCATTTACAATGACATCTCTCTCTATTATTTTGAAAACATGAAGAAAACTAATGTGAGAGTAGATGGTATTTTTACTTTGCAACAGAACTACCTTTACTATATTGAAAACCTTTAAGACAAAAAGTTTTGTACTTGACAGAATAACGTGCAGAGGTTGTTGGTTTTTTTCCATAGCAAGGAGAATAGAATATTGTAGGCCTATTATAAAGTAATCCAGAACTAATCTTCATGTGTCAAGAACGCAAATTGCAATGTAGAAGCAATAGTAAAGATCCATATTTGGTGATGCACCTGCAAATTCTATGTATCTTTAAATATACATTGAGAATCAGGGGATGTGTGTGTGGTTGTGTGTGCATACACAAAGTAGCAAAGAGTTATTATGATTACAGCAGCTCCTAATTTAGGCTGCATTATTTGTACTACAAGTGCATACACTTTTGAATCAGTTTCCTAGGAGAAGCTTTTTTCAGCACTTGGAAAAGGAAAAGCTGCACTTATATGTATGCAGCATGAACTGCGCCAATCCAAAATACAGATATAAAGGATTCAAAGCGTTTGGAGTTTTTTCTTAGAGCTTGTGCAATCAGAGAAAAAGAGAATTCTTAATGGAAGCACTCTGAATTCAACTGACACTTTCTGTGCTTTTCTAATTTTTGGTTAAATGAATCGTATCAATAGACAGGAGGATTAAAACACACTCAGCTATTTCCGAGTGAAATCAGTCTTTGGAAAAGACATGCTTGCAGAATTAATTTGCATATACCAATGTCTTTTGATGTTTCAACAGCAGACAAAAAGCACCGAAACACTGACTTAATATATTCAGCTAATAAATATCCCATTCAATCAGATGTGAAGAAACTCCCTCCCTTTCCCAAACCAGAAGCCTTTATTAACACTTTATGATCATAAAATTCAGATAATCATAGGATTGCCCTCAAAACCAACACACATTTTGATACAGGGCATACTGTCCCCTTCCATGTGAGGATGCCACATCTAAGTCACAAAATTCATATTTACATAACCCCTACGAGTTTAATTATTTAATCCTTAGAGCTCTATCAGAGATGTCTAGGTTAAACATCAAAGAGAAAAAAAACCTGCGGGCGAGGAACTCCCTTATGTTAAGGAAGGTGACACAATATCCTGACAGTACCTCCAAGGAATGGTGGCTTTTCTCTGAAAGAAAGTAACTACAAGTTGAAAATACTTTCTAAATCCCACCAAAATTTGTGCAGTAATTTTATTATAAAAGTCAGTCCATTACAAGTAAAGAGCAGAGCATTCACTTTAAAAATATTTCTTATAATTCAAATCATAATGTCATGGTCAACTGTGCATATATTTTCAGTGCCCTGGAGTTTGCTTATTTGCTTTTGATTGAAAATGATATCAAGTAGGAAATATGTACAGGAAAAACATGGAAAAAAGTTCATAAAATTTTAATCAAACAAAAGTGCATGAGCTCTAGCTGACAGACAAGAGTAAATGTCAGGGAGTAAAAAGAAAGATGGGTAAAGAGATACTTAAGAAAGCAGCACAGTGGTGCAGTGGCGCTGCTTTCCATCTTAATCTCCTGAGGTGTTGTGGCAGGGTGAGAGAAAGTTCTCACACACACACACACACAAAGATACCACAGCTAACTCAGTCGGAGAATCAGATGAAATAAGCTATATTTACAAGCAGGGATGGAATGCAGATGGATATATATACACAATATACAGTATTCACAATGTATACAGAAATATACAGCAATGAACCTAATACAGAAGACCTTTTTCCCTCCTCCAGCCAGGGGGATTCCCCCCTGTATCCCCTCTCCCTCCCTACCTCCCTTTTTTCCCCAAAAAGGGTTAGAGAGAGAGAGAGAGAGAAAGGCAATTAAAGAGAAAAATTTGTTAGCTCAAAGTGTGTGCAAGAATTAGTTTTCTTACCTGGTTGGCTTTGTTAATTCAAGGTCAACTCCATCCGGCAGCTGTTGCTTCAGAGAGAGGGAAACAGACAGGCCGACAGGAACAGAGGGAACAGACTGAACTGACTCAAACTGAACTGAAACTTAAAAGTTGCATTCTACCAATCTACCAATGAAATTAGTTTAGAATATCTGAATGTTTTTCAAAACATTCAGCCAGATTTTTTCTAGCAACTCTCCCTTTCTTAAAGGCACAGCCTAAAACAGTCACAGGTGTTTCTGTGTATTTATTCACAGTAATCAAGAGTGGCAAGAGGTAAAACCAGTGCTTTATTCAGCTGAAGAAAACTTTCCAGTAGGTAAAACTGGTAACACAATGGAGTATGTATTAATATGGAAAATAATAGTGCTGTCAGTGTAACAGACAGCTTCACTATGCTCTTGAGCCAGAGAGACTTTTAAGTTTGTCCTTCGTAGTAGAATTGCTTACAAAGTATGCCTGCTAAAAATAATTTGAGACACATACGTTCATACAGAAGTTACTTAATACATTAATTTAAACCAAGAGTTAAAAAAATTAATTAGCTCAACTGCCTGCATATCTCTTTCTTCCTCTTTTAGTAATCGAATAACAGAAAACTTTACTATTATTACTGTATCATTCATACATATATTTGCATACAAGCTGTCATTATTCAGTACCAAAAGAATAATGATCTCTTAGAAAGATCAAGTCACTCAAAGTCAATATTTTTAAACTTTTCTACCAGAAATTTGAACTTTTGCTCTACTGTTATTTTTTATTGATGTAAAGTTTATCTTAATACAGGTAGAGTACTAATTTTTTTATTAAAAAAAAAAGAGGAAAAAAATAGATGACAATTTTTAGATTTTTGGTTTAGTGGAGAACAAATCTTTATTTCAGTTGCAGTACACTACAGGGAAACACAAGAGTTTTTACAGGAAACCAGGGCAGATGATAGTACATGGGAAAGGCTTATGTTGCAGGGTAAAAAGAGTTGTAGGACAAGAACTAGCAGGGCTCATTCATAGGTCTCTCAACTAGAATCAAAAGGGGGATGGGGTTGCTGCTGGTTTGTGCCAGTGAGGCAGTGTTCCAGTATTAATGAAGACCAAAAGGTCTCCCACCCCACTAAGGTAGAACCAGGTTGCTCAGCTTTTTCTCTGCGCTTTCTATACAGCGATGGAGGCAGCGGGGAGAACAAACAGGAGGAGCTAGAAGTCCATGTGCGGGCAAGGGGTTATGATCTGGTGGCAATTACAGGGATGTGGTGGGACAGCTCACGTGACTGGAATGTGGTCATGGATGGCTATTTCCTTTTTAGGAAAGACAGGTCAACAAAGCAAGATGCTCTTTACATGAAGGAGCAACTAGCATGTATTGAGTTCAAGGGTGGATGAGAGGCAACCTGAGAGTTTGTGGGTGTGAACTAAAGGGCAGGCTATCATGACTGATACAGTTGTGGGTGTTTATTCCAGACCACCTGATCAGGATGAGGAAGTTGATGAGGCCTTCTACAGGCAGCTGACAGCAGCCTCAAAAATCACAGGCTGTAGTCCTCATGGAGGATTTTAACTACCCAGATATTTGCTGGAAGGCCTACTCAGCCAGCCATCCACACTCCAGGAGGTTCCTCCAGTGCATTGATGATAACTTCTTGATGCAAATGGGGAATGAGCCAACTAGGAGACGAGTGTTACTGGACCTGATACTCACTAACAAAGAGGGTATGGTTGAAGCAGTCAGGGTTGAGGGCACCCTTGACTGTAGCAATCACGATATGGTGGAGTTCAGGATCTTGTGTGGTAGGAACAGAATACCAAGCAGGATCATGACCTCAGATTTTAGGGCCAACTACAGGATTTTCAAGCAATTCCTAGGAGAAATCTCACGGGACAGGGTACTAGAAGGCAAAGGGGCCCATCATTGTTGGCTAATATTCAAGGACCACTACTTCCAAGCTTAAGATCAGAGCACCCCAATGAGTAGGAAATCAAGAAAGAGAGCCAGGAGACCTGCATGGTTAAGTAGGGATCTACTGGGTCAATTCCAATGGATGAAGAGAGTCTACAGATCATGGAAGGAGGGGCTGGCCACTTGGGAAGAGTATAAGACTGTTGTCAGAGGATGTAGGGAGACAACTAGGAAGACCGAGGCCTCATTGGAACTCAAAACTACAAAGCAAGTAAAGGACAACAGAAAGGGCTTTTTCAGATACACCACAGGAAAAGCTAACACTGGAGACAGCATAGGCCCACAGATGAATTAGGTGGGTGCCTTGGTGACAGAAAAGAGAGAGAAGGCAGAATTACTAAATGCCTTCTTCATCTCCATCTATACTGCTGGAGACTGTCCTCAGGTGCCCCAGGTGCCTGAGGCCCAAGAGGAGGGCATGGCAAAGGAGAAGTTTTCCTTAATTGATGAGGACTGGATTAAGGAACAGTTAAGCAATCTGGATATCCATAAATTCATGGGTCCTGATGGCATGCACCTGCAGATGCTGAGGGAGCTGGTAGAAGTCATTGCTAGACCACTCTCCACTATTGTTGGTAAGTCATGGCAGACAGAGTTGCCTGAGGATTAGGAGGAAGGCAAACATCACTCCAATCTTCAAAAAGGGTAAAAAGGAGGACCCAGGTAACTATAAACCAGTCAGCCTCACCTCCATCCCTGGAAAGGCAATGGAGCAATTTATCCTTGGCCTTGTCCTTAGGCATGTCAAGGACAATAGGGTCATCAGGAGCAGTCAACATGGTTTTACCAAAGGAAAATCATGTTTGACCAACCCAATAGCCTTTTATGAGAACACAGCCAGGTGGACTGATGATGGTAGAGCTGTGGATATAGTTTGTCATGATTTCAGTAAAGCATTTGATGTAACAACAAGGAGGTGATTTAAAAAGACACTGGCAGGAGAATATAATGTTAACAATTATGAGGCCATTTTCAGGAACAGGCCACCCAGAATAAAATTATTTTGCTTAAAATCTTCAGGTAATAATGAAAAACATCTTTCAGAGGTCTGCTGTTGGGTGTTCTTTCCTTTTCTTTTAGAGCTGCCAACTAAATGGTTGCAGTTTCCCTTCAAGTGTATCTTGGTGATTATATTTAATATTATTGACCCTCTTTTCAAAGCTGATAGTGATTGCACAGAGCATAATCAACCAGACAGGATACCACACAGAGGAGCTCAGCCCCAGTAAGGAAGCCCAGCCAGCACCCGTGGATGATATCAGAGTAGTCATCAATCCTGTTCCTAACAGCCGGGGGCCACCAGGCCCCCGGCCTTTGTTGTCACCACCACCATCACCCAGTGTGCACCATGGGCACTCACCAGTGATGAGAGGAGGATCCTCCAGCCCCAGATGGGCTCAGCTTGGGACTCCTGCCTTTCCTGGTGGGGATTAATTAGGGAGTGGGTAGGGAAGGCTAAGTGGCCACACCTGGGGTGGGAGGAGACTCCAACAGAGCCCAGGTGTTCTGGGATTTGAAGGAAAAAGGGGGGAAATGGGGTAGAAAAAGGGCAGACTGTGAAACCTTTGTTGTTGAGAAAGAATGGATATAAGAATGACATTTGAATAGGAATTAATGACTTTTAGGGATTGGTAGATGCTTAATATGGCTAGTTTCAGGATGTTCCACTACTTTTGGATATTAGATAATTTATTGGCAAACCCAAACATGATTTTGATAAGCCAGTATTAAGTCCAATAAACAAAAAATGCCCACACACCTTCTGATAAGGTAATTGTATAACGTTACCATCTCAGCAAACTCTTGATCTCAGCCCTGAGGGGGATTTTTGGGGTGGTTTTCTCACCCATCTGTGTGGGGGAGAGGGGGCTGGTTTCTGAGAGCAGGCTGTGGGAAGCCAAGACACTGCTGGGCTAAAGAGGAGCCAATGGGTTTAGCTGGCAGAGTTGAACTCTCCTGCAGCTAAACAGGAACAGTCCATGCCACAATGAAACCTGTGGTCTCTTCTATGTGAGTATGGAGAAAATAGGAGTATGAGATGGAAACCCTTTCTTCTACAGGCACAAGTGCATGAGTTACAAAGAACAGTAAAGAGAAGAGAGATTTCTTCCAGGAGAGCTGCACTAGTCTACCATGAGCAGTTCTCTGGTCCTAGTACATGGGCATCAGATCCAAATTTGAGTAGGGGAAGATCTGGATGAGGCACTTAGTAATTTGCCATTGGAATGTGCTGCCCCTGGAGGTGTTCAAAAAAAGATTAGATGTGGCACTTGGAGCCATGGTTTAGTTGTCAGAAGGTGTTAGGTATTAGGTAATAAGTTGGACTTGATGGTCTCTGAGGTCTTTTCCAACTTGGTTGATTCTGTGATTCTGTAATCTCCCGCAGCATCTTCACAGCTAAACTGAGGATGTGTGGTCTGGATGATCAGGTAGTGAGGTGGATTATGAACTGGTTGAAAGAAAAGAGAGAGTTGTGGTCAATGGGACAGAGTGTTGTTGAAGGCCTATGTCTGGTGGAGTCCCTCAGGGATCAGTACTGGGACCAGTGCTGTTCAATATATTCATTGATGACCTGGATGAGGGAACCAAGTGCACTGTCAGCAAGTTTGCTGATGACACCAAACTAGCTTTGAAGGGGGAGGGTCGGAAACCAGTGCCCTTAGGCAGGAGTCTGGAGGTGATAAGCTAGAGCTAGAGGTGAAACCAGCAGCCCAGCTGCAGTGCATGTACACTAATGCACGAAGCATGGGTAACAAACAAGAGGAGCTGGAAGCCTTGTTGCAGCAAGAAAGTTATGATGTAGTTGCCATCACAGAGACGTGGTGGGACGACTCGCATGACTGGAGCGCTGCAATTGATGGCTACAGGCTCTTCAGGAGAGACAGGCAAGGAAGAAGGGGTGGAGGGGTGGCCCTGTACGTCAGGGAGGCACTGGATGCTGTTGAGATGGAGATCAGGGATGATAGGGTTGAGTGCTTGTGGGTGAGAATTAGAGGGAAGACCAACAGGGCAGACATCCTGGTTGGCGTCTGTTATAGACCACCCAACCAGGAGGAGGATGTCGATGAGGCATTCTATAGGCAGCTTAAGGCTGTCTCAAGATCACCTGACCTCGTTCTCATGGGTGACTTCAACCTGCCTGATATCTGTTGGGATCTCAACACAGCAGAGAGGAGGCAGTCTAGGAGGTTCTTAGAGTGCATGGAGGACAGCTTCTTATCCCAGGTGCTGCGTGAGCCTACCAGGGGTAAGGCTATGCTTGACCTCCTCTTCACCAACAGGGAAGGGCTGGTGGGTGATGTGGTGGTCGGAGGGTGTTTAGGCACCAGTGACCACGACATAATAGAGTTTTCAGTATGCAGCCAAGCCAAGAGGGGCAGCAAGAAGACCTCCACTCTGGACTTCCGGAGGGCAGACTTCAGGCTGTTCAAGGAACTAATTCAGAAGGTTCCTTGGGAATCAGCCCTTAAAAACAAAGGGGTCCAGGAGAGCTGGACCTACTTCAAGGAAGAACTATTGAAGGTGCAAGAACAGGCTGTGCCGGTGTGCCGGAAGATGAGCCGCCGGGGCAGACGGCCAGCCTGGATGGGCAATGAACTTTTAATAGAACTTAGGGAAAAAAAGAGGGTGTATCATCTTTGGAAGAAAGGGGAGGCAACCTACAGAATGTTTAGGGATGTTGCTAGGTTGTGCAGGAAGAAAATTAGGGAGGCAAAAGCCCATTTAGAACTTAGACTGGCCTCTGCTGTGAAGGATAACAAAAAGTCCTTCTATAAATACATCAATAGCAAGAAGAAGGGCAAGGACAACCTCCACTCCTTGGTTGACACGGAGGGGAACGTTGTAACAAAGAATGAGGAAAAGGCAGAGGTACTTAACACCTTCTTTGCCTCAGTCTTCACTAGCAGGGCAGAACGTCTTCCAGACAGCTGGCCTGCAGAGCTGGCAGAAGGAGCCAGAGAGCTGCATAGTTTACCACTGCTCCAAGAGGAAGTTAGAGATCTACTGAGCCGCTTGGACCCCCACAAGGCCATGGGACCGGATGGGATCCATCCTAGGGTGCTGAGATTGCTGACAGATGAGCTGTCCAAGCCACTTTCCATCATTTTTCAGCAGTCCTGGCTCACTGGAGAGGTCCCAGAAGACTGGAAGCTGGCTAACGTGGTGCCCATCCACAAGAAGGGCCGGTTGGATGAGCCGGGGAATTATAGGCCTGTCAGCCTGACCTCAGTGCCAGGCAAGATTATGGAACGGGTCATCTCGAGTGCGATCACACAGCACTTACAGGATGACCAGGGGCTCAGGCCTAGCCAGCATGGATTTAGGAGGGGCAGGTCCTGCCTGACCAACCTGATCTCCTTCTATGATCAGGTGACCCGCCTGGTGGATGTGGGGAGGCCTGTGGATGTGGTCTACCTGGACCTCAGCAAGGCCTTTGACACCGTTCCCCACAGCAAACTCCTGGCCAAGCTGGCAGCCCGTGGCTTGGACAGGAGCACACTGCGTTGGGTTAGGAACTGGCTGGAGGGCCGAGCCCAGAGAGTAATGGTGAATGGCACCACATCCAGCTGGCGGCCTGTCACTAGTGGTGTGCCCCAGGGATCAGTACTGGGCCCCATGCTCTTCAACATCTTTATTGATGATCTGGATGAGGGCATTGAGTCCATCATCAGTAAATTTGCAGATGACACCAAGCTGGGGGCAGCAGTTGATTTGCTGGAGGGCAGAGAGGCTTTGCAGAGGGACCTCGACAGGCTGGACAGATGGGCAGAGTCCAATGGCATGAGATTTAACACATCCAAGTGCCGGATTCTGCACATTGGCCACAACAACCCCAGGCAGTGCTACAGGCTGGGGTCAGAGTGGCTGGAGAGTGGCCAGGCAGAGAGGGACCTGGGGGTACTGGTTGATTGTAGGCTGAACATGAGCCTGCAGTGTGCCCAGGCAGCCAAGAAGGCTAATGGCATCCTGGCTTGCATCAGGAACAGTGTGGCCAGCAGGAGCAGGGAGGTCATTGTGCCCCTGTACACTGCACTGGTTAGGCCGCACCTTGAGTACTGTGTCCAGTTCTGGGCCCCTCAGTTTAGGAAGGATGTTGACTTGCTGGAACGTGTCCAGAGAAGGGCAACAAAGCTGGTGAGGGGTTTGGAACACAAGCCCTATGAGGAAAGGCTGAGGGAGCTGGGGTTGCTTAGCCTGGAGAAGAGGAGACTGAGGGGTGACCTTATTGCTCTCTACAACTACCTGAAGGGAGGTTGTAGCCAGGCAGAGGTTGGTCTCTTCTCCCAGGCATCCAGCACCAGAACAAGAGGACACAGTCTCAGGCTGCGCCAGGGCAGGTTTAGGCTGGATGTTAGGAAGAAGTTCTACACGGAGAGAGTGATTGCCCATTGGAATCGGCTACCCGTGGAGGTGGTGGAGTCACCTTCACAGGAGGTGTTCAGGAGAAGACTTGATGGGGTGCTTGGCTGTATGGTCTAGTTGTTGGGTGGGTTGGATTGTTTGATGGGTTGGACGCGATGATCTTGAAGGTCTCTTCCAACCTGGTGTATTGTATTGTATTGTGTGGAGTGTCTGACACACCAGAGGGTTGTGCTGCCTTTCAGTGGGACTTGGTCAGGCTGGAGAGCTGGGCAGGGAGAAAATTAATGAAATTCAACAAGGTCAAGTTCAGAACAACCCCCATGTATCAGTATAGGTTGTAGATTGACCTGTTAGAGAGCAGTGAGGGGGAAAAGGACCTGGGAATCCTATTGGATGGAAGGTTGACCATGAGCCAGCAATGTGCTTTTGTGGCCAAGAAAGCCAATGGTATCCTGGGGTGTATTAGAAGGGGTGTGGTTAGTAATTTGAGAGTGGTTCTCCTTCCCCTCTACTCTGCCCTGATGAGGGCACATGTGGAGTATTGTGTCCAGTTATGGGTCCCTCAGTTCAGGAAGGACAGGAAACTGCTTAAAAGAGTCCAGTGCAGAGCCACAAAGATGATTAAGGGAGTGGAACATCTTCCTTATGAGGAGAGACTGAAGGACTTGGGGCTCTTTAGCTTGAAGAAAAGGAAACTAGAGGGTGACCTCATTAATGTTTATAATTATGTAAAGGGTGAGTACCAAGAGGATGGAGTCAGGCTCTTCTTGGTCATGCCCAATGGTAGAACAAGGGGCAAGGGGTGGAAGTTGAAGCATGTGAAGTTCCATGGAACTTTTTTTCACTGTGAGGGTGATGGAACACTGTGGGGTTGTGGAGTCTCCCTCTATGGAGATATTTAAAACCTGCCTGTGTTCCTGTGTAATCTGCTCTCAGTGATCCTGCTCTGGCAGGGTGGTTGGACTAGATGATCTTTAGAGGTCCATTCCAGCCCCTAACATTCTGTCATTCTGTGATCTGTTTGGATGTAGTGTTAATGAAACCTGATGAGCAAAGTTAAATATTGCAGTAAAAAAAATGTAAATGGACTTGGGAATGTGAAAACAATAACAAAAATGTGTTGATCTCTCAATGTGAAAGGGAGCAACAGTAAATATTGAAAGCAATCAGAATATCTGAAGAACAACTATTTTTTATCCTTAGCTTCAAAAAGCCAAAAATATATACATAGCTGCATTATCATTTATTCATACATGTGGAAAGTCTGACAAAAATAGTATAACAAATAGAGAAGTGTGTGTAGCATAGTATAGATAGATTCTGTAATATGGATCCAGATTCTCAGACACTTTCATTCTTCTCAGGATTTGAGTTGCAACATCAAACAGCATTATCTCTTAAGAACAGATTATTAATATCAAATTATTAAGATCAGGTGTTACTAAAGAATTATTAAAATTAATCTAGAAAAACTTCTGGAATAAAAGAAATTATGGAAAGGATTTGCCAGAATTGTAAGAAGGAGAAGGAGTGGCAGAAGATCTTACTGTGAAGCTAGAGCAAAAAGAAATGTAGATTATTTGAATATTGGAGCGAAATATAAGTGTAAAAATAAGCAAGGGGAAAGTTGAATTGTAAAGGTATGTGGGAGTTTGCAGCAGCAAAGCCAGAGTAGAGAAAATGGCTATGAAATAAGGAGAAATAGTGAGAAATAGGGAGAAAAAGAACATACAGAAACAAAGAAAGAATTGGAACAAGGGCTGAAGACAAAACAGAAGGTTGTAGGAAGGAGATTTAAACTGTACAAGAAAAGCCTGATTTGTTAAGTATGTTTACCTTACTAATTAAATAATTCTTTATATAATTACTGTTTCCAGGGCTTATTCAAGTCACCTTTCTTTTCATCACCTGTGTTTACCCTTAAATTTCCTGGGTGTCATGGTTAACAATGGTTATTTTCAGAGTGTATGTCTCAACTGGGCCGTATCTTGTTGACCTTTTTCAAAGAGATTCTAATTCAGAAGTAGAACCTAATCTACTGCTCCAGTATATAAATGTATTAAAAATAAACTACCTAGTTAAAATTTTTCCATAGATATTTTTGAAAATATAGTTATCTTAATCTGAAGTGCACAGAAGATAGATATATGGATTTCAATAGGGTTGGTCTGTTTGCAACTGACACATTTGAAGTAAGATATATTTTATAACACTTTAAGGGTTAGTTCTACTTCTGAATTGCCAATAGGTAAATTTATGTGCTTAAATGTAAGAAATTCTAATTTTTAACTACTTTTATTGTAGGTATAGTTAATACAGACTGTGGAGTCTGGAGAACTCTACAGTTGATAAAGTGAGAAAGGCCTCTCTGCACATGTAAATCACCTGGGGAAGTGATGATTACATCAGGAACAGAGGAATGTCTCAACAAAGATAAGCACATCCTGGATGGTTTGCCTGATCAAACAGCTATTGACCAGGGATGAGTGTGATGAACGAGGGGGGCGGGGGGAGGCAAAGAGGGGCAGAGGCCACTCTGGTAATGACTGCTGCAGTCACATGAAGTCCTGATGGGAATCCACTTATACAGTTAGTGTGAGCCAGGTGGGTTGCAATAAATGAACAGTATAAAAAGTCCCAAGTTACACCTCCTGAGTGAGGGAAAAACCTCATGGACCACACTACATGCTGGAACTTGGCAGGGTCCTCACACATCTCCCCTCCTCCCTGCCAAAGACAGAAAAGTGCCCTGGGGTGGTAATATCTCTCCTGCTCACTGTCATCTTCCCTCCCCCTCTCTCCTTTTTCTTCCTTTCTCTGTTTCTCTTACTCTGTTCTTTAATAAATAGCCTCACTTTTATATTTGGCCATACTGTGCCTTAATTTCACACATGGGAATGTTTTAAAAGAAGCACGTCTCCTTCTTAGTTTCTGGACCGAGACATGAAGTAATTTAGCTAAATTATTTTTTAGAGGAATGGTTACTCTCCATATACTAAAGGTAGTCAAATGCAGGCATCTAATCTAGAACTGAAAACACTCATAGAATGTAGTGAACTTTAATGAAGAGCTCATGAGATTTCTTAATGCAATCTGACTGGCTTTCAGCTCCCGCTTTAATAGGGTTGGCCTTCCCCATCAGCCTTGTGTTATACTTCCTAGTCTTGTGTACGTGCCCTTGGATAACCCAGATAATCTTAAATGTCGCCAGACACATACGCTTAGGTAACTGAACCAGACTTCAGACACCTATATCCTAAATATCTTAAGGTGAATTAATCACCAGGCTTCCTTTATAATTAATGAAGGGAAATAAGCACTTCTAAGGAGCAGTATGTCTGACCTATTTTTAGGATTGTTGAATTTTATTTTAAAATAATCTATTTCTTTTCAGTCAGAACAATGGAAGCCTAGGGGAACTAACCTGGGTATAAGCATGTGCATTACCAAAGTCTCAATTTAGTTGAATGAGTCCTGTCCAGTCCTGTCCTGTAGGTGTGCAAGTTATTTTACAAGGACAGGATGACTCCATGTATATATTCAGTCATGAGATCAATCTCTTTTCAGTAGCATAGCCAAATAAGCTAGGCAAAGCAGTGGAAAAGGCAAACAAATGTGGTACAAAATAGTGAATGCAGAGTTTTTCCTTTCAATACTGTGTAGCACACAATTCACTGAAGTTCCTAAATAAGAAGTCAGTGTTTCTCTTTTTGTCTTTTTTTTTTTTTTTTTTTTTTTTTTTTTTTTTAGAAACACTCATATGCAGTTTTAACAAGTCAGCATTTCATCAGAGAACAAAGTGATATTTCTTACTCATCAACAGCAAAGTCAATGTTTAAGAAACTCACTTTTAATGGTGTCTCCTACTCTGTGTCTAGGAGAGTGCACAAATAATCATTTCAGGCTTTTAATGTTAATACATAGGTTATGCCAAAATAAATTGTACAGTTACTTGTTTGATCTATTTTATGGAACCTTGCATTACTAACTGGCAGATTAATAGCAAGAGGCTTAGATGTCAGAACTGAAACACTCAGCTGTTTTTCACCTGTATGTAGTTTTACTTAGTGATTTAGGATTTTAGGTAAATTTTAGGTTTCTAATCATTCCTATCTTGGCCTTTTAGGGGTATAAATGGCTGTGTACACATTGGAATTCTGATGCAAAAAAAAAAAAAAAAAAAAATATTTTATAACACCTCTAAACAGTGCTCAAACCAAGATGGTAATTCCTGTACTTCATTGAGAGATGAAGGTGCAGTAAGTAAATTCACTCTGTTTAACAGCTTCCTCTCCAGTATTGTCTAGTTTTAAACAAAATACAAACACTTGCAAAGTTTTTAATAAGTATGGCTTGGTTGCATCAAAATCTGAAAATGACATTTAGGTTAAGATAGGATAGGTTCACCAGAAGGTTTTACTACTTCTTACAGTGAGTTGTCATCCTTTCCACACTACTTATTTCACTACAGGTTATCTACCTTTGTCATAGTATTAATAGAAATGCTGAACTCTGTATTATATCTGTTTTCACAATTTTCTGTATATGGCTACCTTCCATATTCATGCCAATTATATCAAAATAGCTTTTGCAAAAGTATATGTCATAGTTGCGGCTTTAATATAATTTAGCATATGAGAAGGGACAGCGTCAACAATAAGAGACCAGCTATTTCTGTAAGCCTTCATCACCAGTATTTCTAGAATCAACAGATCTCCAAGGTTATAATGGGTTATGGAGGTGTTGAGAAGATGTTGTGCCATCATTATGACATAATCTATGCTTTTTTATGTCATGACATTTTCCTCTTTGTGGTACATGATGTCTTTTATCACATGTCATATACTTACTTCTTTTATATCAGGAATCAATAGGATAAAATAAATAAAAAAGCATTCAAGTGGTAGAATGCATCCAGAGTCATTAGCAAAAGAAATACCTGATTCATTGTGTTGCCTACAAAATTAGATTGGCTACTTTTTGTTTAAAGAAAGTGCACATTACTGTAAAGGCCTGGTGATGTTTCTATCAGTGCCAATTATTTCAATCAAATGTCTACTCTTTACAAAGCAAAGCTTATTTTAAATTTGTATTCATTACCTTTATTATGATATTTATTAATATCCCATTTGGACTCTGTTCCTTTACCAACATTTTTAATTGATTACCCTTTATTTTAAAGAAATAGAAATACTCAGTTTTTAGAAAAAAATATTCTATCGGAATTCAATCCATTAATTACTGAAAGCATTGGGAGCAGAAGATGATATTTCACTTGATCTTCTGGTAACTATTAATAATTCACAATAATTTCATACAAAGTGATTAAAACTAATGTTAGTACAACAGAGTGATTCATATAAATTGAAACAATTTTGTGTTGGGTTCTGCAGTGCTGGAACCAATTCTCCTCAAAAGCATCTTTCCAGAGCTGTGTTTTTCAGCAGTACTTGTTAACACACCAGTGTTTTGGCTACTGCAGAACAAGTATCCACGCTGTGTTTTTCCAACATTTCCCCTCCCCAAGCGTACTCTGAGTGGTGGGCAAGATCTTGGGAGGGTACATGGCTGAGCCAGCTGACCCAAACTGGCGAAAGAGGTATTCCATGCCATATGATGTCTGCTTAGATATAAGAATGAAGTGAAAGAAGGAAGTGGGTGGATACATCCATGGCATCTGTCCACCAAAGGAAGCAGCAAGCATAGAGAGCCCTGCTTCCTGCAACCAACCAGTGTCCTTGATGATGGGAAGTAGAGACTACCATCTCTCTCTGCTTTTTGCTTCCACACAATCTATTGCTTTTGCTTATTATTATTAAACTGCCTCTATTTTATGGCTGGCTTTTGTTGTATTTTCCCCTCTCCCCTGTTCATCTATGAGGGAGTGATAGAGTGGCTTTGGTGGGCATTTGGCTCCTAGCCAGAACCAAAACACCACAAGTTTCTGCATCATTTCAGCATAGACTGTCACATCTGTTAAGAAGCTAGGGAACATTTTCTGACGCAAAGCATAGGATCATGAATCGTTTTCTTCCATGGAATCTGTTACATCTTCCTCCTGCACAGAACTCCAGAAAAGTTTCACTTTAAGTAGTAATGGTCAATATTCTAAAATATTAGCTATGCTAATACTGAGAAAATTAATTTTCTTTGTTTACCCCCTCCCCCCAACCATCTGAAGATATTTTCATAATATTTTTGTTCCATCACTTTGAAATTTGAGGAATAAGCTACTCTGTGGTCTTTCTGAAATACAAGTACAAACACACTTACATTGAGTAAGAATTATGGCCCACTTAGGACAGTGGAGTATAAATGTAAAATGCAGCATGAATGTTAATGTAAAATAGATGAGTAATACCTTTTAGTTGTCTGACTTGTTTCTTTAAGATTAAACTTATTATCTATTTTTATTAGATATTTTTATTAGAATACCTACCTGATATTAACCTTTCATTTTTGTGTAGTCTGGAGAAGAAGAGGCTGAGGGGAGACTTCATTGCTCTCTGCAACTACCTGAAAGGAGGTTGCAGTGAGGTGGGGGTTGGTCTGTTATCTCTAGTATCAGGTGATAGGAAGAGAGGAAATGGACTGAAATTGTGCCAGGAAAATTTTAGGTTGGATATTAGGAAAAATTCTTTGTGGAAAGGCTGGCCAGGCACTGGAATAGTTTGCACAGGGAGGTGGTGGAGTTATCATCCCTGGAGCTGTTCAAGGAACTTGTGGACACAGCACTTAACAATGTGTTTTAATGGCCATGGTGGTGTTAGAACAATGTTTGGACTCGATGATCATAGTTATACATAGCTTATGTAAAAGTTGAAAAATTAGTTTGTCTTTTTTTTTTTTTTTTTTTCCCCTGTGTGTGTGTAATCTTTACAGGGGGAAAAAAAAAGAAAAGGCAAACTCTAAACCAAACCAAAACCAGCATTTCTAAAGAGATCATAAGTTCTGTAATAAGAAAGATAATTGTTGAGGCAATTCAGGGAAGCAGTTCAGATGATGAGATTCAGTCTAGTTTGAGAGTTTATCTCTATGCGGTATCCCAGAAGATCTTCTAGCTGTTTGTTCAGAAGGATATGGATCTCCCATGGGTCCATGCCATGTCTGCTAGCCCTGTACAGTTATTTCAAGTGCTTTAGTTCATCCAAAAGGCATTTAACTTGCTTCACAGTTGTATACTTAAAAAAAAAAAAAAAAAAAAAAAAAATAATTAATTCTGGAATCAGAGGGTCGAAAAGTGTTTCTTGTTCACACTCAAAGTTATGTCCCTTGGATACAGTGCTGTAATGTTCTTATTTTTAAAGCAAAAATAAAACACACAAATTCCAAATGAAACAGAAAGGCAAGTGACAAAGCCAAATACTTTGTTAAAATCCTCAGCTACTGGGATTTTTACAGCCTTTCTGTCCTTCTCTTCAGAGCATACTTCTCCTTACTACTAGAAATAATTTCAGTCTAACTTTCCTTATTTCTGTTCTTACTAGTAACACTTTGTCAGAACCCTTTTTCTTTCTGCCAAAATTACTTTAAATAGCTTCCCATATTTCTATGATTTGAATTCAATCCAAGAATTTGCATTCTTAGTATAAAAAAATTACTCAGCTTTTCCCCTAAGATATCTTTTTATCTCCTCATAACAAGATTTGTTTTCTAAGTAAGCTAAACCCTACAAACATAATATAAGCATTTAAATATAATAATATAGACCTATAAATATAAAAACCAATACTTCTAGTTAATTCTGACATTTCAGTGTATTAGTACTCGAACAACTATGAAGTTCAGTGGATTGCTGAACTACATTTTTTATAGTTTAGCCCATGAATTTATTGTGATTGCTTTTCTGGAATTAAAGTTATTTCCTTTTTTCATTGAATATACTTGACCCTTGCATCTCCGTTTTAAGATGAAACTGTCACTAACTAAAAATATCTGGTTTATAATACATTATATTGAATCACCAGCAGACCGGCACACCTGACTTCAGTCATTTATCAAGGATTACAATCTTTTTATCTTAGACTGCTCATAGTGAGAGATATATCCTTTAGAGATGTTTGTCTGTCTCTCTAGAATTGCTTGTGACCCTTTTGATTAAACAGTAGATTTGGCATTACTTTTGGCAGTTGAAGTGTATAGCACTTTACATAGTATGTACCTGTATATAGTGTGCAGTTACACAGTTAAATCAGATGGAGGTAGACCTAAATTTATATTATGTAAATTATTTTTATATTATATAAATGATCAATTATATGGGTTATATGGATAACATGTCAAAAGACTTTGATGTATTTGAACATCATTTGTTGACTTTTACCTGAAGTGACTTCTCAAAATAGATTCAAAGACCAAGTTTGAAGGAGTGCCTGGAGGCCATCTAGGGTTGCCTAATGAGATTTCTTTTAGTCATTTAAGTAATACTTCCTGTTCTTGATCATGTGGTCTATTTCAGACTGACATTACCTGTATTGGTTTGCTTTCCAATTTTAATTTATATACTCTCTGAGCTGGCTTATATGTGATAAATCAAAGTTACATGCATTCAAACTTACTTCAGTGTATGAGCCTGCCTTCTCTTCACATACCTGATCTATCCCTCCTAAACAACTGCTATCACAGTATTTCAGTCAGGTGAACTATCTATGTACTCCCATTGAAATCACAGCCCTGAAATTTCCTACATGCACCCCCTTCAACTTGAGCTTTCCATTGCTACATCCTCCCTCTGTTAGTTTCAGAAGGTCTGCAAAACGCCAATAGCTATTACTGCAGTTAGTGCCAAGGAAAATATGCTGTGTTGTGTCCTTCTTGCTACTGTACAGATTAACAGTCCTGCACATCTGAGACTATCCTCCATGCGAAGTGTCTCTATTAGATAATCCTGTTTCCTGGTCTCCTGAGTGTTGTGACCAACACTTACTTACATGCTCCTAAGTAACATTTGAATAAGAGGCCGAATAAGGTTAATTAAAAAGATCAAAATGTATAGGCATATTCTAATTAGGAAACCAGAATAAGTTATTAATAGAATCAGAAGTACATCTCTGTAAATAGTAAAAATCTGTCACATTAACTGCTAACCCCTGCTAGGTATATTGGTTCATCATGCTTCTGTGGCAGATCTCTACACAAAAAGCTGTACACAAAGTATTTTCCATCTATGCTGTGTTTGGGTTTTGGATAAAATTTATGTTGGCTTTTTTTTTTTTTTTGCTGTTTAAAATACATGACCTCAAGTGCTCCCTAGGAAAAAAAAAAAAAAATTAATTGCAGTTAGTCAGAAGAAACAATGTAAGATCAGCAGAGCAAATCGGAGTTAGAACAGAGTATTACTGTGAACATGCATTAAAATTCAAAGACAAATGCAGACTTGGCATTGGTTTTGACCCTTTCATGTTTACTTTTTTTAAAAAAAATGTACATGCTCAAGTTGCATAAGCATATAAACTTGCACAAAGCAATTTGTTTGTTTCAATGCTTGAATAGTTGCTAAGGAAATTTTAAAAAAAGGTTATTTTGTAGACAAATACACTGATGCTTTGTAAGGTAATAATCTATTCAGTGAAAGCAATAGAAGATGGCAAGGGATGCAAAGAATAATAAGAAGGGCTTCTAGAGATATGTTAGTCAGAAAAGGAAGGTCAAAGAAAATGTACACACCCCATGATGAGCAAGACTGGAAAACTGGTAACAGATAAGGACAAGGCTGAGGTATTCAACAGATTACTAGCTGGTGAAAAGCTGGTCATGAGCTAGCAATATGCATGTTCAGCCCAGAAGGCCAGCTGTACCCTGGGCTGCACCAAATGAAGAGCGGCCAGCAGGTCAAGGGATGCAGTTCTACCTCTCTACTCGGCTCTGGTGAGACTCCAGCTCTGGAGCACTCAGCACAAGGACACTAGCATGTTCGAATGGGTCCAGGGGAAGGCCATAAAAATGATTGGAGGATTGGAATACCTCGTCTGTGATGACAGATTGAAAGAGGTGGGTTGGGGTTTTTGCAGCCTGGAGACAAGAAGGCTGCAGGGGTGTTATTGTGACCTTTCAATTTGCACAGGGCTTACAAGACAGATGGGACAATCTCTTTAGCAGGGCATGTTGCTGCAGGAAAAGAGGTAATGGTTTTGAACTGAAGGAGGGTAGATTTAGACTAGACATAAGGAAGAAATTTTTCACAGTGGAGGTGGTGAAACACTGGAACAGGTTGCTCTGAGAAGTGATAGAAGTACCATCCGTAGAAACATTTCAGATCAGATTGGACAGGATCAACATGATTTAGTGAAAGATTGGTCTGTTAACTGCAGGGAGATTAGAATAAGTAACCTTTAAATCTCCTTTCCAACCCAAAACATTCTATGATTCTATAATTGTATGATTTAAGTGAATAAGTAGTACCACTTTTTTTTTCTCAATCTACAAGAAAAATTATACATACTTATGCATTTCACAGAATCACACAATCATTGATGTTGGAAGGGACTTGTGGAGATTATCTAGCTTAAATCAACCCAGCAAAAAGCAAGGCTAGCTCAAACCAGTTCTTCAGGTTTATGTCCAGCCACGTTTTCAATACCTCCAAGGATGGAGAATTTGTGGCTTCTCTGGCCAACCTCTTTTGTTGTTTGATGACCCTCACAGTAGAAAAAACTGCCATGTTTAAATGTATTTTGGTTTATGCTTAAATGCCATTTATGAGGCCGAGGTTGGCACTAAGAAGGGTTTGGCTCCATGATCTTTATTTCTTCTTCCCTCATGTGTTGATAAAATTATCTCTAAGCCTTCTCCAGGATGATCAGTGTCAGCTCTCTCAGCCTTTCTTTGTAGGAGACATTCTTCAGTCACCATTGTGACTCTTTAAAGGTACATTTATGTCTGTCTTGTACTGGGAGAACCAGAGCAGGGCATAGTACTCCAGATGTGGTGTCTTTAGTGTGAGTAGAGGAGAATAATCACCTGCCTTAATGTGCTGGTGACACTGCTCCTAAGCAGTCCTAGATGCTGTCAGCCTACTTTGCTGCACTGCAAGGTAGAAATGTTGTCTGTGTTCAACATGTTCTTCAGGACCCTTTTATGCCAAGTTGCTTTCCAGTCAATCATCCTGCAGCTTGTTTTGGTTATTCCTCTCCAGGAGCATGAAAGCTATCTGCCCTTTATAAATTTCCTGATACTCCTATTGACCTAAAAGGTACCACAATCATCTGGTGTACCAACCAATCCTCCAGGTCTGTGGGATCTACCAGTTTACTAAAGGTGTACTCTGTTCCATCATTGAAGTCATTACCAAAGACTACCAACACTTGGTGTGATCCCAGTCATAGCTTTAGTAACTGGCCTCCAGCTGGATTTGGTGCTGCTGCCAACAGTCCTTTGAACGTAGCAGTTCAGCCGGTTTTCTGTTCGCATACCTCTCCACTTATTTAGTCTGTGCTTTAATTTGTCAATGAGGACAAATTGTCAAGGAAGACAGTGTCAAAATCCTTTGTAATGTCAGGTTAAAAAGCATCCACTTCTCTCTCCTCATCCACCAGTCTATGACCCTAATCTTCACATCCCATCAGTTCCTCCTTGTTTGCAATATGTAGGCCAGGAGAGCAAGCTCTCTTATCAGCTCTTTGACCTCCTTTTACTGGAATTTGTTATCAATGTACTGCAAAACTCCCTACACTGCTTGTGCCATACTGCAATGTGGTTTCATTAGATATCAAAATGGCTAAAATCAGAAATAGTTTCAATTTTTTTTTTTTTAATTTTTAATTAGTTCCTCTCAGGATAAGTTTTTACTAGTATTGAAAAGAAGTTTGCAGTGACTTTTGGACTTTGAGTATTTTGATGTTTTCCATTCCAAAACACTCTCCTCATTATTTTTTTGTCTTTGTTCAAACTCTGTAGAAGCATATGATATAGTATCCAATGGTCCTAGATCTTGATGTTAGTGTGGTTTTCTGTGCCTTTTGTTAGGGGCTGAAATGTAGGTTCTAACAAAAGTATCAGCTACTGAGTTTCACAGAAAAATTCATTTGTATGGGTGCATTTGGGAGAACAATGGAAAATTCAAACTGACATTGTGAATTTAGACAATACTCCAAAATGGTCAAATCATTAGCATACTAAGTATGCCTACTGAAAGGAAATGCTATTTTCTTTGGAATTTTGTTTCTGATTCTAATTTCTAATAGAAAGTATTTCAACCAGTAATACACCTGGTCTGAGCACATGACTGCATGAAGTTTCTCCTACCTTTCATTAATGTCCACTTACCAGTTTCCATTATCATAACACTTCTGTATGCAGTGGAAGATGTAGCTGTCATGTCTTCATAAGACTTCCATAGCTAACTATGTGAAAATTAGAATTTTGAAACAGAAGTAGAATGTGAGATAAACATTACTGATAAAGTGCATTAGCACTAATATCCTGACTTCTGTTGGTAGCTCTGAGGAGATAATCTGTTACTTCAACAATTCAGGCACAGTCTTAGGAATAGACGACATCATTGTCTTTGTAATAAATCAGCAGTATTGCTATCTATCCTAGAAAGGACTGACATACTTGTGATGAAAAGAAAAAAAAGAAAATTAAGACTAGCCTTAACTCTTAGAGATGGAGGCATTATGAAGGGTCTAAAGCTAAATACTTAATTAGTGATGGCAAAATTATGACTGTGACAATTATTGTTTGTAAGGTCAATTACAGACTGCTCTGCTATTTCTTGCTGCTTGTTATATTTATCACCATTTCCCAATGAATAATTTGGTTATAATTTTTCCCAAATCTTATTTTGGGATTATGTATTCTAATTTACATCAGGCTGACACTTTAGGAAAGAAGCGGTTCTCTTCTGACATTGATTTTCTCAATTTCTAAGCAACTGATTAGGAAAGAGATATAAGTAAGAAGGATACAGACTTGTTACTTGTTGAATTTGTCAAGGAATTGTGTTCTGATTGATAGTCTAATATACTCATTTATAATGCTGACAGAATATCTAAGAGTATAATTCCAGTCTAGGCTGCAGATACATACACTTTAGATGCTTAATATGCAGACACAGAAATTACTGTGTCAGTGCACAAGAAACATAACTATAAATATTCACATTGCAATTATTGGAGAACCAGACCTTGATTCAAATGCACACACAAACATATCTGGTACTATTTGAGATGATTTGAAATACTTAGTGTGATTTCTGCTGTGGCTCAGGAAATCCGGGTTTTCAATGTATCTTATGCATCTACTAGTCCTGTACATGGGTCTCAGATACCTTTAAGTGGACTTTTTAGTCAATACTCCCTTTGGCCAGGTGGAGAAGGTCTGTAAGGATAGATGGAAAATTTAGAATACATTATATAAGCAACATTTAAAGATATTGCTCAATGTATATGCAAGTCCATTAAGCAAGACAGTTTCTTCAAAGATATAATCTATTTTAGTGTGTATGCAGAGATATTAGGTATCACTATATCCAGATTTCTAGGTATGTGTTTTTATATATATATATATTTAAGCTGTAAACACATACATGTACATCTAACATATGTCAAAAACTGAGAGGAGATATTGCTCCTTTCTGTAAAGTAACAAAGCAAACAAGCTTCAGGGATAATGCAAAATTAATCCAAAGGACAGTACTGTAGCAAAACTGGATAAGAAGAAGCTTTTAAAAAGCTGTCATAATTTTGATTGTTTATTTTGCAACACACAGACTCATAGAATCATGGAATGTGCTGAGTGGGAAGGGTCCTTTAGAGGTCAGCTAGTCCAACCTCCCTGAAGTGATCAGGGACATCTCCAACTAGATCAGGTTGTTCAGAGACTCTCAAGCCTGAACTTGAATGTCTTCAGAGATAGGGTCTCCACCACCTCCCTGGGCAACCTGTTTCAGTGTTCCACCACCTTCATAGTAAAGAACTTCTTCCTAATGTACAATCCAAATCTACCCTTGTCTAGTTTAAAACCACTGCCCCTTGTCCTAATGCTATACACCTTTATAAATAGTCCCTCCCCAGGTTTCTTGCAGGCCCCCTTAAGGTACTGTAAGTCTACAAAAAGGTCTCCCCAGAGTCTTTTCTTCTCCAGGCTGAACAAACCCCTTCAACCTATCTTTGAAAGGGAGGTGTTCCAGCCTTCTGATCATTTTTCCAGCACTTCTCTGGACCTGCTTCAGGAAGTCTATATCCTTCTTGTGTTGAAGGCCACAAAGCTGGACCCAGTACTCCACACGGTGTCTCATCGGAGCAGAGTAGTGGCAGAATCTCCTCTCTTGACCTGCTGGCCATGCTTCCTTTGATGCAAATCGATAACATTTGAAGCATTACATTTTATTGTTTTTCTGTATCAAGTTTTCTTGAAAATTATTATCAAGTCTAAAGACAATGGTAAACAATTTTTGATGTAGAATATTCAAGAATCTAATTTCTACTGAAATCAATGTTAAGTCATATCCCCATATATCTGATGCACCTATATATTTGAGTAGTGTGGGTGGGATTTTCTAGTACTTCATTGCATGAAAGAATGACCTCAGCATAATTCTTTTTCAATAAAGATTTGTTCTGCCTTTGTGCTACATATGGATACAAGAAGTTCTCATGACCTGGGATGACTAGGATCCTAGGATAAGACCTTAAGAAAGAACTCATGCTTTTGAAGTTTCTGTATTAAAGGAAAAAATCAACATGATACATGAAACTTGAAAGGGCATACTAATACTATGTGTGCTGTGATCCTTGTTATTTTGCCCTTTGCTGTTAAGAAAGAAACAAATATAATAAACACTCTAGATCAAAATATAGTATTAGAAGCTGTACAAAAATAAGTCACAAGTTTTAAACTTCCTATTTAGCAAAGAACAGAACAATCTGCTAATATATTAGCTTACATAGTTTTCAGAATCTGAACCATAAATTTTAAACCTCAAATGGTTAAATAGCAACATATCAAGATGTGGATGTTATTTGCAGATCAACCTATAGAATTATAGAATTGTTTCCCTTGGAAAAGGCTTCTGGGACCATTGAGTCCAACCATCAACCTGACACCACCATGACCATTAATCCATGTCCCAAAGTACTGTGCTTGCACATTTTTTTAACATACCCAAGGCCGGTGACCCCATCACCTCTCTGGTCATCCATTTCCACTCTTTCAACAAAGAATTCTTTCCTAATACCTAATTTAAGCCTTCCCTGGTGCAGTTTGAGGCCATTTGTCTTGTCGAATCACTCATTACTAGGAAGAAGAAACCAATGTCCACCTCAGTACAACCTCTTTTCAGGTAGTATAGAGCAATGAGGTCTTCCCTCAGCCTCCTCTTCTCCAGTCTAAACAATCCTAGTTCCCTCAGCTGCTCCTCATAAGACATGCTCTAGACCCTTCACCAGCTTTTTTGCCCTTCTCTGGACATGCTCCAGCACCTCAATGTCCTTCTTGTAGCAACAGGCTCCAAACTGAACACAGTGTTTGAGGTACAGCCTCACCAGTGCTGAGTACAAGAGCATGACCTCTTCCCTACTCCATGCTACTTTTGATACAGGTTAAGATGTTAGCCTTTTTGGCCACCTGAGCACATTGCTGGCTCACATTTAGATAGCTGTCAAACAACATCCCCAGGTTCTTTTCTGATGGACAGGTTTCCATCTTCCCCAAACCTGTTGTGTTTTATGGGGTTGTTTTTCTGGAGACTAATATTTGATAAGCAAAGTTGCTAAACATATAAAAATATTTTTTTCCTATAAATGAGTTGAAAGCAAACCCAAGAAAAACAAAGCAGTAATTTTTCAATCAGTAAAAGAAACAAGTACTTTCCAATCATTTTTACTAAATGTTTCAACACATTTTGGTAAGAATTCTGAGTAGGACTTGCAAGTAGTCATAATGCAGTTATACTCCTATATTTTCTGTTTTAAAAAGCCCGAACACAACTTTCTTTCTACCCAGCAGTCCGACTATGATCAAGTCATCATGATAGGACTAGGGGGAATGGGGTAAAAATAGAAATGGGTAGATTCAGATTGGATGTTAGGAAGAAGTTCCTCACCATGTGGGTGGTGAGACACAGGAACAGGTTGCCCAGGAGATAGTAGAAGCCCCATCCTTGAAGGTTTTTAAGGCCAGGCTGGATGTGGCTTTAAGCCCCATGGCAGGGAGGTTGGATCTAGATGTTTCGTGAGGTTCCTTCCAACCCTAACAATTCTATGATTCTGCAACTCTTATGATATCATAAGTTATTGATCACAAGATGCATTTCTATTAGCTTTATTATTATAGTTTTGTCATAAAATTATATAACAAGAAGCGTTTCATATGCCTTGAAGAGTTCTATGTTTTGAGTAACAATGTTCGTAATACATAACTACAAACATGGGCAACTGGAATACTTTTACTGCTTTTGTCTTTAAATATTCACAACAAGAGATAAAACCTGTGCACAGAGAAGAAAGAGAAGAAGAGGAAACATATTATATTTATTAGACTGTCTTTCTTCATTTCTCTCTCTTTTTAATGTGCTGCAGGATCTCTGGTTGCAATCTCATGCCTTGTCGTACTTTATTAGACCAAGATTTCTATTTCTGTTTTCTCTTCCTTAAAGCTGTCATCAGTTTATAAAATATTTATTTTTCAGAACTTCATTACATTTTATGAGGCCAGGAAAAGTGTTACCTTCATATATGAAAGACACAGATTTATTTAAAAAATTAAAAATAGTTTAATTTTCTAAATTATAGAATGAGACACACATACACTTAATTTTTGAGCTATAAATCCTGCTACCACTTCAACTGGTGTTAAGTCTGAAGTATTACTATTAATGTCTCCTGTTTCACCTTTTGTAAACTAATCAATGTTATGGTCACACTTTTCAGAGTCAGACTCTTCCCTAATCCATAGGTGTCAAACAGCAATGATCAATGTATTTCATTGAGAACTGTTCAAATAGGTTTCTATATGTAATGTGCATGACTTTATTAGCTTTGATGGTGATTCATTACAGCGCTGTCCATGTAGACATAGTTCTGTCCACAATCTATAGACTTTGTATTTCAAATATAAATCTAATTGTCATTTCTCTTTTTCAAGAACCATGGCTTTGGATAAGTCCAATTAAAAGATGATGTTCATATCCCTGAATGGCAATCCTACAAACATAAATACTAAAACACAGTTAATTGTTTTCCTTAGTCCTAGATCCTAAGGCTAGAATACACCTGTGGAGTAAATACATAATATGCTAGTTTTAAAATTACTGTCACGTAAATCTGTATACAATATTCAGCAGACCTCAAAATCAAAGCATCAGACTGAATACACTATTGACAGTAAAAGGGTAAATATTTTTTTCCCTGCTCCTATTGAGATGTCCCAAGCAATGAAAAGAAACTAGATATAGTGGAAACAATTCCTTATAAATGTGAAATGATTGTCCTTTGAAACTGTACATTAAAGATATATAGAAGGTTATTCAGTCAATGAATAATTGAAAGTGAATTCAATTAAAAATTAAATAGCTAGACTTTTTATACTGTTTCCATAGTTTCTGATATTATTTTTGTTTACAATCTTTAGAAAATGATATTGTTTATTCCAAATAAACTATCTATTAACTATTCCCAAATTAACTACTTATTTTATCAAAAGAAATTGTAGTGTAGAGAGTTCTAGGAATGAGCTGGCCATAATTTAAAACATGCTGTTGAAGAAAGCAGTATAGTCATTGTTAACAAATGTGCTATTTGTGCAGAAATTGTGTGAAACATTCATAGAGCAGTGAAAGATCCTGCAGCTTGCTTGCTTCAGTGTGGAATGTTACAACGATTCTTAGCTCATGCTGCAGAACTGCAGGATTCTCATACAGATGGGATGTCATGAGCCTCATTAAACATCTACTGAGACTCATACTGAATTTTATGGTGATTTGTGACTGCTTTTTGAGAATATTATTTTTAAATCTTTTTTTAGTACCTGTATGACAGCATGCTGCTTCTAAATATACTATTTAACCTTATTCATAGAGTGTTTCTTCAACATCACCAAATAATTCCAAAATATAACAAATTAGTCAAGGTGCTGGAAAAATTAGGAATGAGGATTTGCGTTGTTAATGGAAATAGGACAATTAGATTTTCTTTTCATACATTGTTTGCCATCCAGTCCTACTATTTCAGACATCCAGGTATGAGTGATCTGAAGCAAATACACTGTTGCTATACCATTAAGTTATATAGTCAATGTTTATAGTAGTAAGTTCAAATAGACATCTCAGCATTGTGAAGAAAATTAAAAAAAAGCAAAAGCACTTTTTTCCATTCCTGCAACATCTGTACAAATGCTACAGTTAGTATTAGTTTGCATGAGTAAAACCTCCTCCATTTTACACAGATGAGGCATTGCTCTTAATAAGATTGGGGAAAGATTATAATAAATCTCTTTCTATGAAAAAAAAAAAAAAAGAAAGAAGAAAAAGTTGTTAGCTTAGTAAAATGTCAGTTAACTAAACCCAAATGAATTTAACAGTGTCTGTCACCCTAGACTGCAATGGTATCTGTCAGTCAGATTTACTTTTCTTTTTAGTGATTTCATGGGGATATCTTCAGGGCATGAATGTTGTCCTCAACTGTCTTTTATAAACAAACTTCTGTTATGCTTTGCTGCACAATAGATTCTATGATATGAGATACTTGATTTTGCAACAGTATTTTTGATTATGGGCCATACTTAAGCAGCTCTCAATCCTTAACTCTTTTGTGTTTAAAATGTGGAAAGTGTTTCTATACTCCTTATGCTTACTGTATTTTACACATCCTTTTAATAAAGATGGTACATGTTGTTTGAACAATGTCTTTGAAATATACCTTTTCTGTTTCTGTTCCAGAAGGCCTGACTGGATATATTAAGGACTGACTGGCTATATTAAGGCTGACAAATTAAACGCACTGAGGCCGATTGTTATGAGACAATCTGCATTAATTCTGTTAAATGTTCACCAAAACAGGGTGGTGGTGCACAAAAGTCTATTGGTAACATGCTCTAAGCCAACTTTGAACTCAGGTAAGCTGGTCTAAAGACAAAAGGTATCAAGGAAGGATATCTAAATGATAACACAATAAGAATGAGTTCCTATCTGAGGGCCATTTTGTGTTGTCCATTTCAAAACAGATTGTGTTGACAATCATACCTCATTAAGCATATTGTTTGCCACTTGGAGTTGAGCAGAAAATATCAGTAACACATAGAGTTCTTGTAGTTTTGTATTTGTAAAATTTTATAGAAGTCCATCTGTATTGTGAAGCATTCTAACCTGCTTTATACTGGACCGTTATTTGTAGACCTCGTGTATAGATTAACTGGAACATCCAGGCTGTTACTTCAGACTTTCTTGGAAACCTGGACAGAGATTCAAGTATGGGCAGCACATTGGTCTGGACATGACATGCATTATATTTGCAATGGGTGAGCTGCCAATTACTTCCTAATATAGATTACATTGAATTGGACAAATTGTTAGGTCTTGGGATACATAAAGCTTTGTAGAGATGGGGCAGAAGGATTCATTATTCATCACATGGACCAAAGGGCAGAAGTCAGCCTGCTAATCAAACCTTACAGAAGTGACAGATAAAAATATGACTGTTTCACAGATTAAGCTTTCAGAAAAACAAAAAAATGAAACCAACAAAACAAAAAATCCCAAACAACAAAATAAGAGCTGGAAAAATATTAAAATTATATTTTTATAAACCCTAATCTTAAATATCTTAGTTCTTTTTTTAACAATTGTTATGAATAAAGGGTAATAAGGTGAGAAATTAATAAAAATAGACATTATTTATGAATTTGGCTCTGCCTCCCTCATAGCTATATACAAAAGTTACAAAGGTTATAAAAGGTTTGGTATTGGGCTAAGAAATTATCTTCACAATAGGAATGGTTTCAAATGGTTTGAGAAGAGTATTTGGAAAAAGGTAAATCCAAAAGCAGTGTGTTACCTCACTAACAAAAGGAAAGAAGTTCCTGGAGATTTTGGAAATATATCAGTTACTCACAATGATGATTGCTGATTGAGGAAATTTCTGTTTTGTCTCTTTTTATCAGAAAATCCTCCAGAACTGCTGCTGCTGTTTGTAATCCACGTGTGTAGGGGAAAAAACAAGGAAAAAAAAAAAAAAAAAAAAAAAAAAAAAAAAAAGAAGAAGAAAAGCCTTGTGGTATCTGCAGCTCAACTTTTTTAATCCAGACAGATAATTTTGTGTCGCACATTACCATCAAGGATATCCAAAGTAAAAAAAAGCCAGAAGTTCATAACCATCAGTTCTCTGCCTAGAATTTGCCCAAACTTGCCCAGGCTTGACTCTGAGGTTTGTGCTTGTCAATACATGTGGCTTGGGGGAAGGACCCAGGTGAATCCACTGATCCACAGGTCTGGGCGGGGGAGGCATATATCCTGGCTCCCTTCAGTCTAGCTTCCCTGTTTCCCTCCATCCTGTCTTCGTGGAAGAGAGAGGGGGTTTGGATGTACAGCCACAACAATGTACAGTTATTTAAAACCCTAAATAGGATGAACTCTCATTTAGGTAGTGCAGAGATTCTATTTTCCTCTACTACTCCATTTAGAAGCACCTACAAGTGAAAAACAAAACCAATGAAATATTAAAATACTGCAAACAAACCTGCATTAATGTACTTAGTGTCTGATTTTGATACCATGCACGAGATTGGTAAAAAGGAAGCATAATATATAATGCCAACAATAAAATGTGGTACCTATAAGAAACATAATACAACCATTAGCAAAAAGTATCTTTTCACATGAAGAACTTTAAATGCTGATCTATTTGCTTATGATATTGAGCTAAATAATGATGATTTGCATCTGCTTTGTTCCAAGAAGCAATGTGAGAGATGTGATAAGATTTTTTTATTTTTTTTTTTTATTAACACTGGATTTATTCATAGTGCACCTTAGCTCTTTATACCTATCTAGTTACCTTTGCATTACACATTTGTTTCTATAGAGAGTGCTGGTGGTGACTAAACTATTAAGCATGATTTGTAATGACCTCGGTCATGAAAAAAATCTCACCATTAATATAATGTAGCATGAAATGTATTACAAAACGAAACCAGTAGCAGCTTCTGGTAACACTGGTGTTGTGACACTTAACATTTCCAGGTGTGTATTTCAAAATCTGTATAAATAACAGAAATGGACATCTGTTGATTCAGTGGAGTCAGGACTCATTTGAATCAGGCTCAACAGCTGAGAAGGTTTTTAAATCTCACAGATGTAACGATCTTTACTGCTACTGTTACTTCACTTGAGCATTAGCTTAATTCAGTGTACAACTTTCCAGTACCTGTTATGGCAGTCCTCATTCCTCCAGTGAAATTTAATGTCAAATTAAATGTGTTCTTTTCTGGGGAGAAAGAGAAAAAAAAAAGTATCTTTGAAACATATTTGTACAGCAAAATACTATTAAGCAGTCTTCCAATATTTCAAGATAAAGGGATGTAATAAGAGATCCTTTAGCAAAGCTTACAAGTAAAATTGGGGAATATTTTGAGAGAAGGGAAGCAGAGGAATGTTAAAATTATTGTCACAGTTGGTAGAAAAATATGCAAATATCACTCTGAAATTAAATAGATCTGTGATTACCAGTTCTTTCTTGGTGCTTTTTCAATGTGTGTTCCTACTTAAAATATAACTGAAACCTGTACTTCCTTCTCTGTTTCATTCACTTATTTTTAACTTACTTCAGATGGTATGCTCATAAACTGCACACAGTATCACATAACTGAATAACAGTAATGTGCAATTATGTATTAGATAATTGTGTAGATTATAGACACCATGTGGAATATATATATTGTGTAGAATTATAAAGAGCTAGGGTTTTCACCATATCTGTCAAAAATTTGTTGACTATTTTGATAATGTGAAATTATTTTACCTATTATGTATCTAAGCAGGTATATGTCTAAACTGCCTCCATGTTGTCTTTACTTCTCTGGCAGGACTACTATGTAGCATCATGCCCTGCTTATTCTTGAAAAGCTGAATCAAAGTAAAATGTGTATTTCAACCAGTAAAAGCAGATAATTTCAATCATATTTGAAATGATAATATTTCTTCTTTTCAGATGTAAGCTTTTGGTTGCTTTCTACCTTCAAGCTGTTAGTGTTTTCTCTATTTCTATCACACAGATGTGGAAATTCATATGTGGAAATTCATATATTGAGAACAGTGGTGTTCTTAGAATGATACTGTAAAAACAGTTCAGTAGGACAGAACAGAACACTCATCTACTATGTAGTTAACTACTGGCTAAGAGTCTTCACATGTACACTTGTAGATGCACGACAAAGTGTATAAAAATGACTATTCATTTTCTGTTGTTTGTTTTTTGTGTTTGGGGTGTTTTTTTCTGTTGGTGGTTTGTATTGTGGTTTTGGGTTGCATTTTTTTTTCCTAATGTGAAAAAATATTTTTCTACGAGAAATTACTTAATATACCAAACTTTACCCATTAGTCAATCTTCTTTAGGTTCTTCATCTGGTCTGACATGTTGATTATCTTGTCTGTGTTAATTATGAAGACTAGTTTACAACAGTTTTGTAAAATAAATTTAAATATATTGGATTAAACAAAAATATTAATTAAAAAAGCAGCCATTTTCATTGATATATTCAATTTTTATGACTTTGAAACTTTTGCTATTGTTTCCATCACTATATGGTTATGGTATGTTGATAACAATTATTTTTATTGAATACAAGATATATTTTATATCTTTTAAACACTTTATTACAAAGTTGGGTTTTTTTTCTCCCAAATTTCTTCTTCCTGGATCAAAACAAAATTACTTTTGAAATGAACATTCAGTACAGAGTCTTAGCTGATGTAGAATCATAGCACCACGTAAAATAAAACATGAAGTGTTCTTAAAAGGTCATTGAGCTATTGACTTCCCCAAAGGTAAGTACTGTAAGATAAAATTATTCTTTATGTTTGATGGGCTTTTTAAAGTCTGAGTTATAAGTCCTAGTCTTCTGTACTATGGACAGAAAGAGACTCCTGCAGAGAACTTTTTGGCTCTCCTGTTCTTGAGGACTGCTCTCCTGGATGTTGTGACCACAGCAATTTTGCTGGGATGAGTATAACTTTACATGTCGTATATTGGCAATGGTATTAATTTGGTTATTTCATTAAGTCCATTTTCATTTCAACTTTTGGATTTTTCTCTCTTACCTCAATGCCCTTCTCTGCTTAGGAGTGGTTATCAGGTGATAAGTAACTGCTATATTTTAGCCCCAGATATGGGCCAAGTGTAGATTCTTAGATTCCTCTTGGTGAGCAGGGGGAAAAATTCTATTGTTACATGTAGTTACATGCAATTCTATCATTGATAACATTTCAAGTGAGCATCTTAAATCAGCATAAATTTATATATATATATATATATATATATAAAAAAAAATTATTAATTTTGTATCAATTTAGTTGGTAGTTTATAATGTTTTAGCCTGGGAAGAAAATTTGTCAAATGCAAATGCATGTTTGATCTAGACTTACAGAGCTATGTCTAGCTTTTAAAATAAGTTAAAAAATAAAAGTGTCTTACATCACCCACTGGTACAGGGAATACCTCCAGTTTCTGGCAGAAGGAAAGGCTCTTTTTTCTCTTCTTTCCTATACCACCAGTTCATTCACTTGTTTGGGTGGATATTTTGTAGCATGAGTTACTTAATGAGCTATTTTTTAGAAATAAAATGTCAAAAATTTCTTACACAGAAGAAATGGCAATTCAGGCTTCATGTGAAATAGAAGGGGTCCATCTGGGGCAAATTTCTAATGGGTCAGTTTCAAACTAAACATTGAGCTTTAGCAATTTTTAGGTATGGCAGATATGTTTTAAAATGCACTGCATGAATCAACAATGTTCATGTATGCCTGTGGTGGTTTGAGCCGTAACTGGGAGTTAAGAGATCAGATGGGGGCAAGGCTGAGAATCCCTCCCCCACTCCCCCCTCCTCCCTCCCAACAGAGAGGGGAGAAAAGGAAGGAGCAAATCCACCAAACAATAGTTTGGAGTCAGCTTGGAAGTAGAGAGAAAAAAGAGTTGTATATATATATATATATATATATATATATAAAAACAATAACAGGAAAGGTTCACAAGGGCAAGGAACAAGGATGGATGGGAGTGGGACCAAAAAAAAGAGAATAATACAAAACCAGTCTTTCTCTGAGGAGGCATGGAGGCAGCAGGGAGAAGGATCAGGTCTGACCATGTGGCAGAGGAGCAGGAAGGCAGCTGCAGTAGCTCTCATCCAGCAGAGGCAGAAGCCAAAAGGGGCTAACAGCTACGATGTCCTGCTTTTTATACCCTAGCTGGGCAGGGAGGGGGAAGTGGAACAGACTCAGATTCCCAGGGGAAAAATGCCCTGCAGAGAGCATAAAGTACCCACAAGCCCTCCACCCTGCTTTGTTTGGTTTGTTCTCAGAAAGGGCGTTAACCCACCACAATGCCACATCTATCAACCCAGAAGCTCAGAAGTCAAAACCATCTTCTGATGTTTACACAGAGAATCAAACAAGAAATGTAATTACTATACTAATGGGTTTAACTTAAGCTTCACTATTAAGAAGTCACACTATCTCATATAGCCTGGGGAGTCACTAAACTATAATACAAATAATGTTTACTTTGCAAATGTGTTCACTGATGAATAACAAGTAGAGTAAATATAATTAAATAATGTACTATGTATCCTAAAAACAACAAGGTCTCCGTCTTATCTAAAACAGAGAAAAAATGTATTGACTTTAATGGGTTTGAAAAGCTAAAACAGTTGCGCATTTCAATTAATATCTGGAAGCTTTCATAAGAGCAAACATCATGAGAACCTTGCAATTGAAAAAAACTCTTACATGTATGCTGTGGTTTAACCTCTGAAGGCAGCTAAGCACCATATAGCTCACTGGTCATCTGGAATGGGGAAGAGTGTTCTAAGTGTAAAAAGCACTCAGAAACACAAGACCTTGACTGGGCAAGCACCACTCAGCAGTAACTAAACCAAAGGAGCTACTATGAAGAGAATTTCTTTAGCCCAGCCAAAACCAATACAGGCTAGAAATATGTAATTAATCAGAAAGACATGCTGTGAGTACATACATTCATACTTCATATATATATATACTTCAAAGTAATTTCTAAGCTGTTTGCTAGTTCAATCTGTATTGCAGTTCAGCTTGAAGTGAGACAGTTCCAACACATATGCTCTTCTGTTGTGTTACTGGAGCACTGAGGCAAATCTAGAACATCAGCTTTAGGCTGTAACCTGTGTTCTGTATCTCATAGCACAAGCTTCTGACATGCTGGAATGGCACATATTTTTATTGAGAGAAATCCGATGTAATTCAAATCCCCATTGTCTCTGATACATTTTCCTGTTTTGCTTTTCTTGTAGATGTTCTTTTCTCTGTGTTTAGATTTCCACTGCAAGCAAGTATGGACTTTCATGTGACTCAGTTTTGGACAATGTTGTGCATGTTATACATGGATTTGTTTAAAGAGATCAGATGGTTTCAGATGTATCTAAATAACAAAAAGTTGTCACAGTTTTTCTCAATTCTGTTCTGGTACCTCCTACCTGTACAATTTTTATTTTATTTTATTTTTTTTAAACATAATACAGAAGTACATCACCTTCATTATGCGGTGGCTTAATCCTTTCTTTGCCTATTTTACTAGAATTAATTTGGGTAAAACAACAAAGGTAAGCTACAACACTAATTTTCTTTCCCTCCCCCTCCCCCTTTTTTTTTTTTAATTACAAGTTCAAACTTAGCTTAATTCTCCTGATTTCAAATACATGATAATAAGGGTGAATTTAGTTGTTATTCTGAATACCTGTTAGAGGCTGGAAAAACTACCACGCAATTTTCAACACCAGATCTTGAATGATTAGATGACAGGCAACATATTGAACATATTGAATGGCCTGTCCCCCAAAGGTAAAAAGATTCTGGGAAGGGAATTAGCAAGTCTCATTGACAGGGCTTTAAACTAGCTTCGAAGGGGGAAGGGGCTGAAACCAGTCCCCCAGACAGGAGTCTGAGGGTGGTAAGCTGGAGTCAGGGGCAAAACCAGCAGCTCAGCTGAAGTGCATGTACACTAA
Organism: Picus viridis; assembly: GCA_033816785.1. NCBI lineage: Eukaryota > Metazoa > Chordata > Aves > Piciformes > Picidae > Picus > Picus viridis. The sequence goes on from CM066566.1 coordinate 64,869,032, forward strand.
TGCACGAAGTATGGGCAACAAACATGAGGAGCTGGAAGCCTTGTTGCAGCATGAAAGATATGATGTAGTTGCCATCACAGAGACGTGGTGGGATGACTCGCATGACTGGAGTGCTGCAATTGACGGCTACAGGCTATTCAGGAGAGACAGGCAGGGAAGAAGGGGTGGAGGGGTGGCCCTGTACATCAGGGAGGCTCTTGATGCCATTGAGCTAGAGATCAGGGATGATCGGGTTGAGTGCGTGTGGGTAAGAATTAGAGGGAAGACCAGCAGGGCAGACATGCTGGTTGGAGTCTGTTATAGACCACCCAACCAGGAGGATGATCTTGATGAAGCATTCTATAGGCAGCTTAAGGCTGTCTCAAGATCGCCTAACCTTGTTCTCGTGGGAGACTTCAACCTGCCTGATATCTGCTGGGATCACAACATAGCAGAGAGGAGGCAGTCTAGGAGGTTCTTAGAGTGCATGGAGGACAGCTTCTTATCCCAGGTGCTGCGTGAGCCTACCAGGGGTAAGGCTATGCTTGACCTCCTCTTCACCAACAGGGAAGGGTTGGTGGGTGATGTGGTGGTCGGAGGGTGTTTAGGCACCAGTGACCATGAGATAATTGAGTTTTCAGTATTCAGCCAAGCCAAGAGGGGGAGCAAGAAGACCTCCACTCTGGACTTCCGGAGGGCGGACTTCAGGCTACTCAAGGAACTAACTCAGAAGGTTCCTTGGGAAACAGCCCTTAAAAACAAAGGGGTTCAGGAGAGCTGGACCTACTTCAAGAAAGAACTCTTGAAGGCGCAGGAACAGGCTGTGCCGGTGTGCCGGAAGATGAGCCGCCGGGGCAGACGGCCAGCCTGGTTGGGTAATGAACTTCTAAAGGAACTAAGGGAAAAAAAGAGGGTGTATTATCTTTGGAAAAAGGGGAGGCAACCCATGGAATGTTTGGGGATGTTGCTAGGTCTTGTAGGAAGAAAATTAGGGAGGCAAAAGCACATTTGGAGCTCAGACTGGCCTCTGCTGTGAAGGACAACAAAAAGTCCTTCTATAAATATATTAATAGCAAGAGGAAGGGCAAGGAGAAGCTCCACTCCTTGGTGGGCATGGAGGGGAATATTGTAACAAAGGATGAGGAAAAGGCAGAGGTGCTTAACACCTTCTTTACCTCAATTTTTACTAGCAGGACAGAACGGCTTCCAGACAGCTGGCCTGCAGAGCTGGCAGAAGGAGCCAGGGAGCAGCATAGTTTTCCCCTGTTCCAGGATGGGAGAGTTAGAGATCTTCTCAGCCGCTTGGACCCCCACAAGTCCATGGGACCGGATGGGATCCATCCTAGGGTGCTGAGGGAGCTGGCGGATGAGCTGTCCAGGCCGCTCTCCATCATTTTTCAGCAGTCCTGGCTCACTGGAGAGGTCCCAGAAGACTGGAAGCTGGCCAACGTGGTGCCCATCCATAAGAAGGGCCAGTTGGAAGAGCCAGGGAATTATAGGCCTGTCAGCCTGACCTCAGTGCCAGGCAAGATTATGGAACGGGTCATCTCGAGTGCGATCGCACAGCACTTACAGGATGGCCAGGGGCTCAGGCCTAGCCAGCATGGATTTAGGAGGGGCAGGTCCTGCCTGACCAACCTGATCTCCTTCTATGATCAGGTGACCCGCCTGGTGGATGCGGGGAGGCCTGTGGATGTGGTCTACCTGGACCTCAGCAAGGCCTTTGACACCGTCCCCCACAGCAAACTCCTGGTCAAGCTGGCAGCCCATGGCTTGGACAGGAGCACACTGCGTTGGGTTAGGAACTGGCTGGAGGGCCGAGCCCAGAGAGTGATGGTGAATGGTGCCACATCCAGCTGGCGGCCTGTCACTAGTGGTGTGCCCCAGGGATCAGTGCTGGGCCCCATGCTTTTCAACATCTTTATTGATGATCTGGATGAGGGCATTGAGTCCATCATCAGTAAATTTGCAGATGACACCAAGCTGGGGGCAGGAGTTGATCTGCTGGAGGGCAGAGAGGCTTTACAGAGAGACTTCGACAGGCTGGACAGATGGGCAGAGTCCAATGGCATGAGATTTAACACATCCAAGTGCCGGGTTCTGCACATTGGCCACAACAACCCCAGGCAGCGCTACAGGCTGGGGTCAGAGTGGCTGGAGAGCGGCCAGGCTGAGAGGGACCTGGGGGTGCTGGTTGATGGGAAGCTGAACATGAGCCAGCAGTGTGCCCAGGCAGCCAAGAGGGCCAACCGCATCCTGGCCTGCATTAGGAATAGTATGGCCAGCAGGAGCAGGGAGGTCATTGTGCCCCTGTACTCTGCTTTGGTTAGGCCGCACCTTGAGTACTGTGTCCAGTTCTGGGCCCCTCAGTTGAAGAAGGACATTGAGAGACTTGAATGTGTCCAGAGAAGGGCAAGAAGGCTGGTGAGAGGCCTTGAGCACAAGCCCTATGAGGAGAGGCTGAGGGAGCTGGGGCTGTTTAGCCTGGAGAAGAGGAGGCTCAGGGGCGACCTCATTGCTCTCTACAACTACCTGAAGGGTGGTTGTAGCCAGGAAGGGGTTGGCCTCTTCTCCCTAGCAACCAGCACCAGAACAAGGGGACACAGTCTCAAGCTGCACCAGGGGAAGTTTAGGCTCGAGGTGAGGAGAAAGTTCTTCACCGAGAGAGTGATTCGTCATTGGAATGGGCTGCCCGGGGAGGTGGTTGAGTCTCCGTCCCTGGAGGCGTTCAAGAGGGGACTGGATGTGGCACTTGGTGCCATGGTCTAGTTGTGATGTTGTGGTTACAGGTTGGACTCGATGATCTTCAAGGTCTCTTCCAACCTTGGTAATTCTATTCTATTCTATTCTATTCTATTCTATTCTATTCTATTCTATTCTATTCTATTCTATTCTAACATAGAAAACAATTTTCACATGGGCATTTAGTGAAGGCAGAAAGCCAGACAGCTCTATTTACCTAGTTCCAATGTCACCTATAAATCTGAGACTATAAAGTTCAATATTGGATTTATTAGATGTTCTAAGATTTGTCTGCATTCCTAAATTTCTCATGAAACAAAATGGTTTGATCCAGGAGGCACAAGTAGACATTTGAGACTGTCTGATGAATTAGAGGGCTTCTCATGCAGAGCACCCAGGAACGGATTGCAGCACTAAGCCAGACAGAGTTCAAGAACTTATGGATGATATCATACGGTTTTGTTCTAGGTAGACCTATGAGGAGAATTGATTTGGACTCAATTGCTGACAACTGAGATTGGAATCAATACGGACAACAAATATGATCAAAGTATTGTTCAGTTTAATTAAGGAACCTCTACAGCTTGTATAGATACACAGACTCACAGAGCATGGTTAGTATAATTTCATTGGTTCCTCACAATTGTCCACATGTCCTACTCAAAGATCTTGATATTAGTTGTTGACATATACATCCTGTTATTCCAAGATAATTCTTTGTGTTTACAGCTGCCAGTACTTTGTTTTAGTTACACACTGATAGCACAGCACTATTTTGCTAAACTATTAGTTACTTCTATACTTGGGCTAAGCATGGCCTACCACTATATCAAGCTCTAAGCTTATATTACCAGATTGCTCACACTACTTATTGCTATGATTGCAACACTCAATGACCCTTCCGAGTCCCTTTCAATTTGAGGTATTCTGTGATCTAATTGCCTAAGCAGAGGTGATTAGTGCCTTTTGAGGCTACGTAAGTATCTGGAGCAATCACATAGAGTTGAAAGACATCACAACAAAGAAAACTGTGCTTTCTGGAGTCTCATCTAGAATCTAGGTAGGGAGGGATGCAGTAGATAAGATTAAATATCACAGACATCTATAAAAAAAACAATGGATTTGACCTCTTTACCAAAGTAATCACTAAACACACCAACATTTTGGTGTCTATGATCTGAAGATAAAACCTTATCCCATAAATCTGCTGCTTTCTTTGATAAGATGTATTCATATGAGAAAAATAGAAAGTATTACATTCTTAGCCCCATGGAACAGAAGAAAAGAAACATTTTTTTGTTATTGCTAATTTAAAATATTACCCATAAAACCTTCCTTAAAAAAGAAATGGAAAATATATTTTTTGTCATTTCCCATCATTGATTCTTGAACCATGATACAGCAATCTCATTCTCCAGTCAGATCTTATTTCATCCTTTTAATATTTAAAAGGGGCTTGTAAGAAAGAGAGACTTTTAACAGGGCCTGTACTGGCAGAACAAGGGACGCCACTTTTCATGAAAAAGAGTACATTTACATAGACTACAAAGAAGATGCTTTTCACAACGAGAGTGGTGAGAGGTTGCCCTGAATTGTCAGTGTTCCATCACTGGAAGTGTTCAAGGTCAGGTAATATGAGCCTCTAAGCAACCTGATCTAGTGCAACATGTCTCTGCCCATGGCAGAGGTTTGAGCTAGATGATCTTTAACTGTTCCTTCCAATACAAAGCATTCTATGATTCTTTCCTGTTCAGTCAGATTTTTTTCCTAAATAAAAAGAATAAAATTAATCTACCTCTATGTGGTAACTTCAATATGAAAGACAAAATTATTTTTTTCATCTATCAATCTGTTTTATAAAAAGCAGATTTAGCTGACATTGTGTCATGAAAGGGTTGTGTGTCATGAAAGGGTTGTGTGTCATGAATGGATTATTTCCTATGCTACTGGGTATGCCAATTTGTCACAGATGAGGAGAATAAGGAAGAAAAATAGAGTTAGAATCTATTCTGATTTGCACGGACTGGTGATGTAAAAATGGTAAGATAGACTCCTTACCTATAAGGTTCAGAGTGAACACCCTTGCTTTCTGAATTGCTTTCAGAAGAGCCTAGGTGTTGCTGTATCCAGACCTAGTTCTAGACTTGGTCAGTATTTTATGACTAATGAATTAGCTGTATAATTCATGTCTAATGAAGGTCAGCATTTTACCAGTCACTTGCCTTTTGGTTAAGTGGCCAGTGTTAGTTCATTCTGATTGTTGAGCCCTAGGTTTCAGAAAAACGATATTGGACACCAAATCTCACAAAAATAAAGAGTTTAATAGAGTGGTACAGCAGCAGGATCAGCTTAAGCTGATTGCATCTGGGAAAGGGCAGAAGAGCCAGGGAAAAAGAAATCCCTGGTCAATTATAACCTTAGAGACAATTCATATGCCCACAATGCACTCATCACTCTCTTCATATATCCTTTAGCCCAAGAACATCTCTGTTCTGAAATTTTCTGGTTACTGATTGAATTTCTTCACTGTCACCAGACAAGCTCTTATCTTCTATAGTTGCAGCTGCTGTTAACAGTTGTAGCCTCAAAGCCTTTTGTCTTCTGGTTTCTTTCGGCTTTGAAGCTTCTGTTTTACTTAAGTAGGTGCCAGATCAGTAAATTCAGTAAATATAAGTGAAAGTTTAAAGCTTGTGGTTCAAGGCTTCAGTGAATCTAGGTCCTCATGCTAAGTAAGCTAAGGGAACAGCATACTAAATCATGTAGCACTCTAAGTAATTAATTATGTTTAAAACTTACTTCTTTAAGCTAAAGTACTAATATCTCTTGGCAATGATTGCTGTCCTTGCTTAAGGGGAGAGGCACTTGACGTGCAGTCCCATTGCAGTCCAAGACAAATTCAAATTGGGCTCATCCTCTGGTTCATCAGTGGTAAAATATTTTGTTGCTTCAAGGATCAGCCTTGAGAGACATCACAGCTCAAGGGGAGATCACCACCAGGCAGCCATGCTGCCTAGCAGGGAGAGCTCAAAGATGACTCATTAGGCTGTTATGTTTATGGAATAAAGTGGTTGGCTTCTAGTCAAATTGCTTGAAATGGGAGATGTATGCACAAGAATCCTTACACCCTGTTTTTGGCAGAGGAAGTGTACAGCCTGTTGACCATCTCTGTTAGATCTTCAGCCTTTTCTAACCCCACAGAGATATTCCCCTTATGGCTTTCTATATCCTAATCTGCCTTCTGAGTATAGTATAGCATGATTTGGATGGAAAGTTGAATAATGTAGTGGTATATGTTTAGAGTGTACTTTGTTAGGCTCATTAGCATATTTTGGGCTGTACATATTAATATTAGTTTTGCACATATTTAGACAAAGGTCTTCACTTGGACAATTTAGCCATTAAGATGTGGATCAAAGCTGCTTGCTTCTGTTGCCTTAGCTGTGCTTCATTTGGTTTAGCTGAAATAAGGCTCCCTCCTTCAGATTTTCAGCAGGCCAGCTCAGCAGATCTCCACCTCCAGAGACAGCTTAAGCATCTCTTGTTGGCAAGTATCTTAACCCGTCTTCCAGCACACTAAATTAGCCAACATTCCTGTCACATAGCAAGGTGAGCAGTTATCCCACAAAGCTTAACAAGAACTAGTTGTCCCTTCACCAAATTTACACAGTCCAAAATAGGTTACCTAGCACTTAACTACATAGGTTAAGGCAGTAGTGCTGCTAGAGTATTTGAAGTTCTTTGAGTGACAAAAAAATATATTGTCATTTCACCTGCGTATTCTCAGTTACACCAGTAGTCTTCACATGGTTTAGTTGATTAGATAGTGTTGGATGATAGGTTGGACTTGATAATCTCAAAGGTCTCTTCCAATCTGATTCTATTCTATTCTTCTATTCTATTCTATTCTATTCTATTCTATTCTATTCTATTCTATTCTATTCCATTCCACTCCACTCCACTCCACTCCACTCCACTCCACTCCATTCCATTCCATTCCATTCCATTCTAACCATGCTAAGCATAATACTAATGTTTGGCATTGGCAATGTATGTAGTAGATATAGGTTATGGTGAGTATAGTTACTATTTATAGTTTCGATCTCTGTGCAAAGGGTTAATAGTCTTAACACTCTTATTTCAAACTGTTACCTCATGCTCATTTTTTTAATTGTACTTCTTGTAACAAGACTGAGTCTTGGTCTGTGGCATTATAGAGTGTCGTGGTTTAGGAGACAAATTCTCCCACCACAGGCGAAAATAATGACTCAGACAAATGGATTGCAAAAATTGGTGGAAAGTTTATATGGAAAAACAAAAAAAAGAACAACAATGAAAGTTTTACAGAAAAAAACACAAGCATCATGACAAAGATAGAGAGATCCCAAAACATACCCAAGAATGTCCCATCCCCACCTGGGGGTACACCCAAAACCCTCCCAGGGCTCTTTCCCGCCCCTGCCCCAAACAGGTCTTGGGCCTGGGCAGGCCCAAGGGAGTCAGCTCATGCCATTTTACCTAGGCAGCAGCAGGGGACGAAAGAGGAAGTGAAGACCCTGTGCTGATATATTATAGGGGAGCAGGGCATTATGGGAAATGGAATACATGGTTTCCCATGACCACCCCCTGGGCTGGGCCCACCCCTTGGGACATCCCAGGTGTGGTCTGTGCAGTGGCATCTGGGCCAGCAACCAGCCTAAACCACCACATAGAGAACTGAGCAATGCATGAGAATGTCCTTTAAAAATTCTATTGCTATCTTTTTGTAATGTTAAGAATAATTTTGAAGATATTTATCAATACTGGCCAATGTAGATTACCTTGTAGATGCATGAAAAGAAGAGGTCAAATGAAGGGACAGAAGTGAAACTGATTTAGTGTGCCATAATTTACTCCAAAAGCTGTAGGCTTTCCCAAACTGGGAAGAAAACAAAAATCTTAAAAAAATCCACTATATTGATTTGCTACTTCAAAAGGCAATGGAGTGCATTCAGTGCAAATAAGAAACATGCCAGGTGAAGGATGGAATATTTTCTATTATTTAATATACAGTCACTCATAAGCTACCAGAAATTTGGCTGGACATGAATTAATTCCTGAATGCATTTACTTAATTAAATCTATTTCAGTGTTACTTGCATATGAAGTCATTAATTTTGGTTCAGCTAGGAGTTAACGTGATTTAGCATCGTAAGAAATATCTAAGAGAAAATAATTCCTTCTGATTTTGGGAGTACAGTGCATAATTTTTAAGAGACAGTTAAATTTAAAACAGAAACTCAGACAAAAAAAATATTTTTAAAGGGGGTAATAGTTTCAGGACTATGCCAACCTTATCTTTTGAGAACAGTGTCTAGACATGAGTGAATGTCAGTGTCACAATAAAACCATAATGAAAAGTTAATCAATAAAATCCTACCCTTACCCTCAAGCATTTGTATACAAATATTCTAAGGGGAAAGCAAAACTGGATAGATTTGATCTATCCTAAATTTATCTACAGATAAGGTTTCATGAGGAAACCTTAGATTGCCTTAAATTCCTGCACGTACCTCTACTACCTCAACAACAATGAAGTGGGCTGCCAAAGGTGCTATAACTTACTCCCAGTGCACTCTATCATTATGATTACTCAAGTGCCTGGCATATTTTGTGTCAACTCTCCATCCCACCCTCCCCATCTCCAAGATCTTCTTCTAACTTCTTCTGTCCAAGGTTTCCCTCATGAGGAATGAAAAAAACAAGCTAAGAAAAGTCTGATATATTTCTGTGTTGAAAGATTGAATTGGCAGGTTACAGGAGTACTCCCCTGGAAAGATGAATGAAGATGTTTTCCTATGTTCATTAACTGAATTGAATCTTAAATCATATCCTTTCTCCTATTGTATTTGGAAGAGTCTGTCAATTCCTTACAGCTTACATCTCTTTCAAATTCTTATCACATAAATATAGTCTTTAATCTAAAATTTCCTGTTCTCCCATTATCTTGGAGATAGCTTCATCACTTTAGTTAAAGTAGATACTTTATATCTTTAAGAGAGAACATACCTCTTTTCTTAGAACAGGAAGTGCAGTTACTTACACTTTGGAAAAGGGTTTTTTGGGGGGATCCTCCTCCAGCGAGGAGGGGAAGGTTTTTCTGTGTTATGTTCTTTGCTGTATATTTTTGTATATACTGTAAATACTGTATATTGTGTATATATTCATCGCATTTCATGCTGCTTGTAAAATATAGCCCTTCCTATAGCTTCTCTGACTGAGTTAGCCGTGGTTTCTGGGGGGGCGGGGAACTGAACTTCTCTCACCACCACATAATTAATTGGCAGCCCAACACAAGGCTTGTGGATAATTGCTTTCAGAAGCAGGGCAAAATTTGCTTGATTTATTGTTTGCTCAGATCAGAAGAGCAAAATGGAAGTTCTTTGGATTTTTAAACAATTACTTTTCTCAACTTGCAGCATATCAATTTACAAGTATTTGCTGGGACTGATCTGTGATCATTTAGGCAGGTACTTAATATATAAATTATATTTATGATTTAAGTATAAGATTCAGCTTCTCTATGACCAGTTTCTGGCATTCTTTTGGTTTAATAGATGCAGAAATGTAACTGCTACGACTCTGCCCATTGAGATACAGGAATTTAAGATTCCAGTAGGCGAAAGAATAATTCTAAGTGATGGCTGGGATCCAAAGGTGATTTATTTGGTGTGTGTAATCCTGCTCTTGGTGATAATTAATGTGTTGTTGTTAGTAGCTCTGATACGGGAGAAGAAGGTATCTAAGACTTGTTTTGTTTTCAAGCATAGACCAAGGAGAATAATGCACAGTTCTAGCTCAACCCCAGAGATTTCTAGTGATGAGGAGAGTAGAGAATCTGAATCAGTTAAGAATAGAGCTAAACAGAGTATTGGAAAGGCTGCTTTAAACGGTGCTGTTGGTGATTCTGGCCATCAGCCAGTGGCACTGGCAGCTCCTAATACGGCGGCTCCCATGTCCTCAGCAGCCATTAGAGGGGCAAAGACATTTCCTTCTTCTTCGACAGGACCAGAAGTGTCCTCCATGGCAGCTGTTTTGTCTCAAAACCTGTCAGCTTCTGTTAAGGTGGCTGTGAATTCATAGCTCCAATTAAGCAAGTAGCAGCTTTAGATAAGAGAGGTGGAAGGAGCAGAGCTGATCCAGGGGGAGAGCAGCAAGATACTGCTGCTGATGAGGGAACTTCTGCTAAAAAAGATCCTGCTGAGGAGGAAGAGCAGGTTTGTCTTAAAGATATAGCTGAGTTATTGAGACCATCACAGGATGGAGATCCAGCAGGGCAAATTGCAGGTCCTGGTAAGGCAACAGCTAATGGAGGTGCTTCTGTGCTTAAAGACATCCTTAAGAGAGTGGCAGTAGGATTATGACAACAACATGTTCAGGAAGATGAAGCAGAGGAGGAGTCAGATGATGACAATCAACACACCGCAGTGCCGCACCAAGAATTACAACATGTGCGTAAGGATTACATCAGAGCAGAGAATGAGCCAGTTCTAGATTGGCTAGGCAGATGTTTCGATACAGGTGCACCAGCTTTAATAGTGGGAGACAAGTCAGCATCTCAGCTAGGCACTCTCTTAAAGGATAATGGAATAGATAGACATCTAGGCAGGTGTCTCGGTAAGGTTTCTGTGTGGATATGCCTTTTATTGGCATCTCTCATGAGATACCCATCCCGAGATGATCTTCCATGGAATCCTAAACCCTGGACAACTGTGGATGAGGGAATTAAGCGTCTGAGAGCATTTGCTGTCAGAGAGGTACTCTATGGTGGCCATGAAACTCTGAATCCTGATGAAATTCCTGTAGGAACTGGTCTTGCTAAAAAGCTCATCAAACTTGCTCCTTCTAATTATGCAAATATTCTGACAAGCAGAATTGTGGTAAGAAATTATGGTGGAGCTTCTCCTACGGTTGGCCAATTCACTGATCAGATGAGACAATTGGAGGATAGCATGACACAGGTTTCTTGGTTTCATTGAAACGCTTTCTGGTGAGATAAAGAATTGCATGAAAGAACTGAAGGATGAAATTAAAAATTCCATATCCCAATTGACACAAAGAAATAATTCCAATTCTTCCTCCAGATGGATACAAGTTTCATCTGTGAGGAATAGACATCCTCCACGGAGGTCATTCCAAAACAGATCCAACCAAAACAGACCATCAAGGCAATCACATGGGAGTATTTGGATAACTCTGCATGATCAGTTTGGTGAGAACATGAACAGATGGGATAGTCAACCAACTTCTAATCTTTTCAGGAGACTGAGGGAACTGCGAAGTGGCAGAAACCAAGGTAGCAATACCAGAAGGGTAGCTGTTACTTCCACAGTTTCCCAGGACAACTCTAATAGTTCTAACAGTGGCTCCAGTTCTAACACTGGACACTGTGCTCATTGCATCAGTCATTGCAAGTCATCAGCAAAACTCATTCACCTTTCAACAGTCCAGTGTGGCCTGTGCAAAAGCAAAATGGAGACTGGCGTCTGACATTCGACTTCTGTGCCCTGAATGAAGTAACTCCACCTATGAATGCAGCACTGCAGTGCCAGATATGATGGAACTCCAATATGAGCTGGAATCCAAAGAGGCCAAATGGTATGCTGCCATAGACATTGCTAATGCTTTCTTCTCTATTCCTATAGCAGAGGAACGCAGGCCTCAGTTTGCTTTCACATGGAGAGGAATCCAGTACACTTTCAACAGATTGCCAATGGGCTGGATCCACAGCTCAAGCATCTGTCATGCAGTGATCCATGATGCTCTGGAGAAAGGTGGTGCTCCAGAACACATCCAGTTCATCGATGATATCATCGTCTGGGGTAAAACTGCTGAGGAAGTCTTCAAGAAAGGTAACAAAATCATTGACATTCTTCTGAGCGCAGGTTTTGCCATCAAGCAAGGCAAGGTGAAAGGACCTACCAGAGAGATCCAGTTTCTGGGAGTGCGGTGGCAGGATGGACGCCGACACATTCCGGTGGATGTGGTAAAGAGAGTCTCTACCATGGCAAATCCTATGAACAAGCAAGAAACTCTATGTTTCTTGGGGATAGTGGGATTTTGGAGACTGCACATTCCTGGATACAGTCAAATTGTGAAACCTCTGTATGATGTGACTTGAAAGAGAAACAATTTCCACTGGCGACCTGAACAACAAGCAGCCTTTGACCAGATAAAACATGAAGTAGTTAAAGTGATGGGTCTGGAACCTGTCCAAACTGGTCCAGACACTAAGAACATTTTGTACATGGCTGCAAGTGACAATGGTCCAACCTGGTTGTGGTGGGGTAGGAAGGTTCCCCCCCCAACATACAAAAGAATCCACAGCTAACTCAGCTGGAGAAGCAGATGAAAGCTATATTTACAAGCAAAAATGGAATGCAATGAATATGTACAAAAATATATACAGAAATATACAGCAATGTATGTAATACAGTAATACAGGAGACCTTTTCCCAACCCCCCTGCGGCCAGGGGGTTCGGCCTGTTCCCCCCTCTCCCTCCCTGCCTCCCTTGTTTTCCCAAAAGGGTTAGAGAGAGAGAGAAAGGAAGGTAATTAAAAGGGTAAAATTCTGTTAAGCTCAAAGCGAATGCAAGAGTTAGTTTTCTTATCTGGTTAGCAAGGTTGTCCCTGCATAGCAAGCTGTTGCTTCAGAGAGAAAAACAGGCCAGCTCACAGGACAGGGGGAAGAAGCCCCAGACTGAAAGACTAAGCTAAAACTTACAGTTGCATTCTACCAATGAAACTGGTTTAGCATGTCTTTGTTTTCATTCAAATATAAAAAACATTCAACCAGAGTGTTCAGAAAGTGTCCATTTCTTAAAGGCACAGCCTAAACCGGTCACACTGGTGCTTGTGGCAAAGAGCTCCAGGTGAGACACGTGCATGACCTCTTGATTTCTGGAGTCGAGGTTACAGAGGTTCAGAGGCAAATTATACTCCAACAGAGAAAGAGATTCTAGCTGCCTACGAAGGAGTAAAAGCAGCTTCTTGTGATTGGAACTGAATCACAACTTCTATTAGCTCCCGGATTACCAATTTTGAATTGGATGTTCAAAGGCAAAGGTTCTACACCACATCATGCCACATTACAAACTCTTTTAGGTAGTTGTAGAGAGAAGTGTGTTCTCCCCTCAGCCTCCTCTTTTCAAGACTAAGTAATCCCAGTTCCTTCAGCCAGTTCTCATAAGACTAGTTGTCTAGATCCTTCACAAGCTTTGTTGCCGTTCTCTGGAAACACTCGAGCAACTCAGTGTCTTTCTTGTAGTAAGACCCAAAAGTGAGTACAGTATTGGAGGTGTGGTCTCACCAGTGTGGAGTACAGGGGTACAATCACTGTCCTACTTTTTCTGGCTACACTGATGGTTAGTTCCTGCATCTGGGTTGGGGCAATCCCAAGCATCGATATAGGCTTGGCAGTGACTGGCTTGTGAGCAGCCCTGAAGAAAAGGACCTGGGAGTGCTGGTGGATGAGAAGCTCAACATGAGCCACCAGTGTGCACTTGCAGCCCAGAAAGCAAGTCACATCCTGTGCTGCATTAAGAGAAGCATAGCCAGCAGGTCAAGGGAGGTGATTCTCCCTTCTACTCTGCTCTGGTGAGACCCCACCTGGAGTACTGTGTCCAGTTCTGGAGCCCCCAGTACAGGAAGGATCTGGAGGTGCTGGAGTGTGTCCAGAGAAGGGCCGTGATCAGAGGATGATCAGAGGGCTGGAGCACCTCTCCTGTGAGGACTTACTGAGGGAGTTTGGATATTCAGTTTGGAGAAGAGAAGGCTTCAAGAAGACCTTATTGTGGCTTTCCAGAATCTTAAGGGGGCCTACAAGAAAGCTGTTGAGGGACTTTTTTGGGTGTCAGGTAATGATAGGACTAGGGGGAATGGAAACAAATAGAAATGGCTAGATTCAGATTGGATGTTAGGAAGAAATTCTTCACCATGAGGGTGGTGAGACACTGGAGCAGGTTGCCCAGGGAGGTGGTAGAAGCCCTGGCCAGGGCTGGATGTGGCTCTGAGCAACCTGATCTAGTGTGAGGTGTCCCTGCCCTTGGCAGGGGTGTTGGAACTAGATGATCCTTGAGGTCCCTTCTAATCCTAACAATTCTATAATTTTATGATTCTACAATTTATCAAGGCCACTCTCATTTGTTTTTTGAAAGAATGCAGAATGACATGAAGAGGTTCCTGAAGACTGGAAGAGAGTCAATATCCTATCTGTAATAGAGAGGGCTAAGAAGGAAGTTTCAAGAAACTTTGGGGCAGATAGACAGTGCCTGGAAAGGTAAAAACCCTCCTGGAAAGCATTCCTAAACACATGAATAACATGAATGTGACTGGGAGAAGTCAGCATAGATTTATGAAGGCAAAAGTATGCTTGACCAAACTGTTACCCTTATACTATAGGGTGGCCTAGCAGTGGATGTTATTTACCTTGATATTAGAAAATCTCCTGATGCTGTCTCCCATAACATTATCATGGGAAATATTAAAAAGTATAGGTTAGATAATTGAACATTAGGTTGGCTTGAACAGTGGCTGAATTGCTGGGGCCACAGTGTTCTCATCAGTGGCACCAAGTCTGATTGGAAGCAAGTGACTAGTTGTGTGCTCCAGGATCAATAATGTGGCAAATACTATTCAATGTCTTCAATAATGAACTGGATGATAGGACAGCTCTGGCTGTCATCTGATAGGATGAGGCTCTGGCTGGCCTGATCTAGTGTAGGGTGGCCCTGCCCATGGCAGGGGGTTGGAACTAGATGATCCTTGTGGTCCCTTCCAACCCTGACTGATACTATGATACTATGGTACTATGACAGCCAATACTTGAGTGATGCAAAACTGAATGAATCGTCTAACAGATCAGATGCTTTTGAGCTACCTTGACATACAGAAGAAGGGGACCAACAGGAACCTCATGAAGTTCCTGTGCACTAAACCAGGTTAGAGCAGGCTGAATGGAACCCAGTTTGATATAAAAGGAACTGGAAATCATGGTAGATACCAAGATTAATGTAAATCAGGAATATACTCCTGCAGAAAAATCCAGTGGCTTCTGGAGCTACATTAGTGAGCTGAGGGAGGAGGTGGTTCTCCCACTCTAATATAATGGTGATCCTTATCTGAAGCACTGTGTCTAGACTCTTCAATAAAAGAAAGATATGGACATACTGAGGCAAGTTCACTATCGGACCATGAGGCCACAAGGATGGGTAAGGGACTGGGGCTGTTAAGCTTGCAGGGAGAAAAAAAAGGCTTAATGACAACCATATCAATATTATTAAATACCTGAGAGAAGAGATGAGTGAGACAGACTTTTCAGCAGTGGCCATTGACAGAATAAGGGACAATGAATACAAACTGGAAAAAATATGAGGAAATTGGAAAAATAGGAGAAAACATCCCCCTCTATTCTTAAGAGAGTGACTGAGCACTGGAACAGCTTACCAAAGAGCTTATGAAGTCTCTATCTTTGGAGAAACTTGAAACTCGACTGAATATGGTCTCGGATGATCTGCTCTAGCTGCCCCTGCTTGAACAGAGGAAGGCTCAAGAGGCCACCTCCAGCCTGAGGATTCTGTGAACAAAATTTTTTTGTTACCTATGCACATTTCCTGGGGGAAGGAAGAGAAACAAAATCTTTGACACCCAAGTCAGTCAAATCCCCAGATAAAGTGTTTGAGTAAGTCACAGAATCACAGAACTGACTAGGTTGAAAAGACCTTTGAGATCATCAAGTCCAACCTATGACCTAAGTCCATCTAATCAACTAAACCATGGCACCAAGTGCAACAACCAGTCTTTTTTAAAACACTCTTAGGGACAGTGACTCCACCACCTCCCTGGGCAGCCCATTCTAATGGCCAATCACTCTTTCTGTGAAGAATTTCTTCCTAACATCCAGACTAAATCTCCCCTGGCATAGCTTGAGACTGTTGTCCTCTTGTTCTGTCACTGGTTGCCTGGGAGAAGAGACCAGCCCCCACCTGGCTGCAACCTCCCTTCAGGTAGCTGAAGACAACAATAAGGTCTCCTCCAAGTCTCCTTCAGGCTAAACAACCCCAGCTCCCTTAGCTTCTCGTCATAGGGTTTGTACTCCAGACCCCTCGCCAGACTTTGTGCTGAGGGAGACACAGGCATGCAATTTACATTCTGAATATGGATTTTTATATTTTACTGAAACGAAATTGAGTGTCTTTCAAAAAATTAATATAAAATATTTTCAGAGAAAAATACTGGATGGTAGGTGTTAAATAGTATGTCTGCAAAGGTCCTTTTAAGAATTCACTTCTAGTGATGTCTTGGAAAATAACAATAGCTAGTAGCTATTTCAAATGTCACAGTAATAATCATTCAAGTGTGCCACAGACAAAACCCTTGACAGTAATATAATTATCTTGTAGCCTGAACTGAACTTAAGCTCATGCCATTTAAAATTAGAGATTACTTTTGAACAAAAGCACTACCCTGATAATGATGGCAAGAATGTTTGAAAATATTGCAGGAGAGTAAAAAGATGCTAGTTTTCATATGGTAATGGATGACAACTGTCATAGGTACCAAACTGCTTAATTTATATTGGTGACAGAGAGGGTGTTTTGATTATTATTTTTTTTAAGTTCATTTGCAAATTTAATGGAACAAGTTTAATGGCTTTTAACTGGGTTTGAAGGGGGTGGGTGATGAAACTAGTCTCTTCAGAGAGGAGACAGAGGGACATAAATGACATTTAGTGGAGAAATCAGCTTGATCTGCTATTCTCAAATAGAGAAGGGCTGCTGAGAGATGTGATGGTAGGAGGCTGTCTACGGTGCAGCGACCATGAGATAGTAGGGTTTTCAATATTCAGGGAAAAAAGGTGGAGAAATAACAAAACCCTTACCTTGGACTTCCAGAGGGTAGACTTCAGCTTATTTGAGCAACTAATTCGGAGAGTACCCTGGGAAGAAGCCCTTTGGAACCAAAGCGTCCAGGACGGTTGGATCTACTTCAAACAGGAACCCTTGAAGGCACAGCAACTGGCTGTGCCCATGTGCCGAAAGATGAAGGCAACTGGCCTGGACGGGCAAGCGTCTCTTGAAGGAATTAAGGGGAAAAAAGAGGGTATATCACCTTTGGAAAGGTGGAGAGGCAGCTTGAGATGAATTTAAGGATGTTGTTAGGTCAGGTAGGATAAAAATTAGACAGGCAAAAGCCCAGTTAGAACTTAAGCTGGCCACATCTGTGAAAGACAATAGAAAGCATTTTTACAAAAATGCTAAAAATAGGGGCAAGAAGAACCTCCACTATTTATTGTACTTGGAGGGGAATACTGTAACTAAAGCTGAGGAAAAGGAAAAGTACTAAATACCTTCTCTGCCTCCATTTTCAACAGTAAGGCAGGAGGACTTCAGGATAATTAGCCTCCTGAACTGGTTGATGGGGTCAGGGAAATCCTGAAATCCATGAGGAATTAGTTAGGAACTTGCTGAGCCACTTGGATACTCACAAGTCCATGGGACCGGTGGGAATCCATCCTAGGGTGCTGAGAGAGCTGGCAGATGAGTTGGCCAAACCACTCTCCATCATTTTCCACCAGTCCTGGCTCACCGGAGAGGGCCCAGATGACTGGATGGTCAACATGATGCCCATCCACAAGAAGTGCTGGATGGAGGAACGTGCAAATTACAGACCTGTCAGCCTGACCTCAGTGCCAGGCAAGATTATGGAGCAGGTCATCCTGGGGGCAATCACAGCACACCTGCAGAATGGCCAAGTGATCAGATCCAGCCAGCATGGATTTAGGAAGGGCAGGTCCTGCCTGACCAACCTGATCTCCTTCTATGGCCTGGTGATCCACCTGGTAGTTGTGGGAAAGGCTGTGGATGTAGCCTACCTGGACTTCAGCAAGGCCTTTGACACCATCCCCCACAGCAAACTCCTGGCTAAGCTGTCAGCCCGTGGCTTGAACAGGAGCACTCTGCACTGGGTTAGGAAGTGGCTGGAGGGCTGAGCCCAGAGAGTGGTGGTGAATGGTATCACATCCAGCTGGCAGCCAGTCATTAGTGGTGTCCCCCAGGGATCAGTGCTGGGTCTGATCTTGTTCAATATCTTTATTGATAATCTGGATGAGGGTATTGAGTCCGCCATCAGTAAATTTGCAGACAACACCAATTTGGGACTAGGTGTGGATCTGTTAGAGGGTAGGAGGGCTCCACAACAACCCCATGCAGAGCTGCAGGCTGGGGACAGAGTAGCTGGAAAGGAGCCAGGCAGAAAAGGACCTGGGGGTCATGGTTGACAGTAGGATGAACACAAGCCAGCAGTGTGCCCAGGTGGCCAAGAAGAGCAGGAAAGTCATTCTGCACCTGTACTGAGCATTGGTTAGGCCACACCTTGAGTACTGTGTCCAGTTCTGGGCTTCTCAATTTAAAAAGGACATTGAGATACTTGAACCTTTCCAGAGTAGGACAATGAGGCTGGTGAGATGTCTCAAGCACAAGCACTATGAGGAGAGGCTAAGGGATATGGGGTTGTTTAGCCTGAAGAAGAGCGTGCTCAGAGGAGACCTTACTGCTGTCTACAACTACTTGAAGGGAGGTTGTAGCCAGGTGGGGTTTGGTCTCCTTCCCTAGGCAACCAGTACCAGAACAAGAGGACAGACTCTCAAGCTGTGTCAGGGGAAGTTTAGGCTTGATTTGAGGAGAAAGTTCTTCATAGAAAGAGTAATTGGCCATTGGAATGCCCAGGGAGGTGGTGGAGTCACCACTGAAAAAATATAGAGATTTATAGACCTTGCTCTTCAGAAAGTCTTCAGGGACTTACATTATTTACCTATACAAGTTACTTTTGGAAAAAAAAATCCAAAACAAAACCACCCAACCTCCCTAAAAACCAGGGAAAACAAATGTCAAGAAATGAAACCTTGGGTTTTTTTGAGAGACCTTCATACAGCTGAAATGTGAAATTAATTTTAGATGAAATCATGGCATCCAGCATCATTGGGAAAACCAAACCAAACCAAACCAAACCAAACCAATAAAATAAAACCAACAAAAAGATTTTCACAGTATCTCATTATTTCTACTTTACTACTTTAGGTCACACTTTTTGCTGGTGAAAAATAGTTCAGATGAATATAACTTCATTGAATTCAAGAATTGGCATCAGTTTTTCTTAGCCATGAGTTTGTCTGTATGTTAAAAAAAGAAAGTGCTTTTTAGCCTAAGAATCCATTTTACCACTTCTTTAAACAAGATATCACAGGTGTAAGAGGCTGAAATTATTATGTTGTGCAAAAGAATGTTTTAAGCAGTTGTATATAACAATTATAATTGTAAACAAAATGTTTATTTGCACTCAATTATTTATGTTCATAATTTATAACTACAGGGTGAAAAGGGAAGAATATTGCTGTTTGTTTTTTTTCTCTTGGTTTTTATTTTATTAAAAATGCCTAATCTTTTTTCCTAATACATGTAATTTTACAGTGCTGAGATTAACAGAAATTTGATGTAATTTTAAAAGTGAATCATTGCACCAAAACCCTCTGCTTGCGGCTGCAGTATCTGTTATTCAGTCCTATGTGAAACTCATCAGTCAGACATCTGGGAGATGAAACTTCTAATTAATACTATACTTTAACACATAAATACTTTTTGGGTTTCTCAACAAACATCCAGTTGTTAACATTCCCATTTCTGAATTTTACAATGATCAGCTAACCTGTTTATTTTCTGTATTCTGAAGATGGGCACTTACATAACACTGTCTCAATAAATCTTAGCTGAGTGATTCTTTTTTTACATTGCAATTGGCTTAGTCAGCCACCTCCAAAATCCCTGACTGCACAATATTTACAGTGCTTTGTTAAAAAGACAGTATAATATTTCTGTGAAATTGAAAACACACAGAGCATTTTTTAAGCCTCAGCATCACATCTGGCATTTTATCTTCACTGTTAATTAAGAAATAAAATTATACTCTAAGTAGACTAAAGTAAGCTACATCCAGTTCTGGGCCCCTCAGTTTAGGAAGGATGTTGACTTGCTGGAACGTGTCCAGAGAAGGGCAATGAAGTTGGTGAGGGGATTTGGAACACAAGCCCCATGAGGAAAGGCTGAGGGAGCTGGGATTGTTTAGCCTGGAGAAGAGGAGGCTCAGGGGAGACCTTATTGCTCTCTACAACTACCTGAAGGGTGGTTGTAGCCAAGAGGGAATTGGTCTCTTCTCTCAAGCAACCAGCACCAGAACAAGAGGACAGAGTCTCAAGCTGCACCAGGGGAAGTTTAGGCTTGAGCTGAGGAGAAAGTTCTTCACTGAGAGAGTCATTTGCCTTTGGAATGGGCTACCCAGGGAGGTGGTGGAGTCACCATCCCTGGAGGTTTTCAAGAGGGGATTGGACATGGCACTTGGTGCCATGGTCTAGTCGTGAGGTTTGTGGTTACAGGTTGGACTTGATGATCTTTGAGGTCTCTTCCAACCTTGGTCATTCTGTGATTCTGTGATATAAAGAAAGTAGAGTACATATGTCTTTCCACTGGAAAGTAACATGATAGAAGAATACAAGGTCATTCTCTGTGTCATTGGTTTTGTTTTATGAATATTTTCTGCTACATTCTTAATTTAGTTCAGACTTTATCTTTTACATGATATTACTAAAACATTATCTTAGAGAATTGTTAGCAAATAACATGGTAATAGTAGTATCATAGTTTTATAGTATCAGTCAGGGTTGGAAGGGACCACAAGGATCATCTAGTTCCAACCCCTGCCATGGGCAGGGACACCCTACACTAGATCATCTATCTTATGTTGTCCCACAGCTGCAGACTCATCAGAAAGCTCAGGTCTAACAGACAACTTCAATTTTTGTCCATCAGCTTCTACAGATGCTACTCCAAAAGCCCATTTGTAACCTTTAGGGTCTTTGAAACGCCCTTCTCTCAGAAAATCAATTCCCAGAATACAAGGTGCGTCAGGTCTGGTCACAACTGTATGCTTCTTCCACAGTTTACCAGTTAAACTTATATCAACCTCCACCTTAGTTAACTCTTGAGATCTACCAGTGACTCCCAGGATAGTTATATGCTCTGATCCCTGACAATTTGATGGCATTATGGTGCACTGAGCTCCTGTGTCAACCAAGGCCCTGTACTTCTGAAATTGTGAAGTGCCAGGCCACTGGATGTACACATCCCAATAGATTCTGTTATCTCTGTTATCCCTCTCCTCCCCCTGGCAGGAGGCAGGGCACCCCTAATTATGGGGACTATGACCACATGTGCAATGAGCACAGTGTGCAGTGTTAGAACTGGAGCCACTGTTGGAGCTATTAGGGTTGTCCTGGGAAACTGTGGAAGTAATAGCTACCCTTCTGGTATTGCTACTTCGGGTTCAGTATCATAGTATCATAGTATCATAGTATCATAGTATCATAGTATCATAGTATCATAGTATCATAGTATCATAGTATCATAGTATCATAGTATCATAGTATCATAGTATCATAGTATCAGTCAGTCAGGTTGGAAGGGACCACAAGGATCATCTAGTTCCAACCCCTCTGCCATGGGCAGGGACACCCCACACTAGATCAGGCTGGCCAGAGCCTCATCCAGCCTGGTCTTAAACACTTCCAGGGACGGGGCCTCAACCACCTCCCTGGGCAACCCATTCCAGGGCTTCACCACTCCCATGGTGAAGAACTCCCTCCTCACCTCCAGCCTGAATCTCCCCACCTCCAGCTTCATTCCATTCCCCCTAGTCCTATCACTACCTGAGATCCTGAGAAGTCCCTCCCCAGCCTTCTTGGAGGCCCCCTTCAGATACTGGAAGGCCACAATTCGGTCACCTCTGAGCCTTCTCTTCTCCAAGACTAATGTGCTTGTATTTACTCACACATACTTCTTTTTGCCACCAGTGGGATGAATTTGTTTTGGTTCTGTGCAGTTCCACCTACTAGCCCTTCTCTGGACAGCCATAGTTCATGTTCCTCTTTTTTCATAGTAACATGTTATTTGTGCCGCTCCTCTTCCCTCCTACTGATAAGTAACTTGGCCAGGATAATTGTCTCATAACCTATAACATTATAAAATGTAACATTTTGTCTTGTGATAATTTTTCTTGAGTTATCTTCTTTCTTTTTTTTTCTGAGAAGCTATGAAGGATTTAAAAAAAAAAAAAAAAAAAATAAAATAGCTGTGTAATTACCATACATGTAGCCTCTGGCTCATTGTAAATCAGCTCAGCTACATATAAAAACTTTCAAGAAGCCACGAAAGTGATCAGTTTGCAGTTTTGGCTCCATAGTAAATAGAGTGAATAATGTATCAGGCCAATAGTGTTAATAGTGCATCAAGTTCAAGCGATGATCATCTTAAGCAGTGGGTTTTTTTATCATTACGTTTTCAGATTAATCAGGTTTCTACCATGAGGCAACTGGGAAACAGGAACAGGTTGCCCAGGGAGGTAGTTGAAGCCGCATCCTTGGAAATATTCAAGGTCAGGCTCAATTGTGTGAATGTTATTATCTTTCCCTTCCCTTTTATTGATATCTCTTCTATATGATTGTGCTGATTGTTATTAGTAAAAATGATCAGGCATAATCGTTGGTTTCTGAAAGAATTGGGGAATCTGTGGATGTTAAGAAACATGAAGTTGACATGAAAAGATGGAGAAGTCACTAGAAAGAGTTAAGTGGATGTTGGTTAAGACAGAACAGTAACATCTTGAAGGAAGAGTAAAAAAAAATATTTCACAATCTCTTTCATGTTGAGTAGTTCCATGACACTGTGAAGGAAGCATCTGTGAATTTGTTTGCTGGAATTTCACTCACAGTGTTTTATGACCATGTTGATTTTCTGGAGTTGTGTTCACTTGAAACTGCAATGCCTTTTGGAGAAATTAAACTAATAAAGGCTGACTTATAAATATGCTCTCAGATTTACATATATTAATAAAATTAAGCATAGGAGAGTGATAATGTAGTTTTGAGCTTAAAAACACTGCAAAATTTAATATTACGCAAGTCCCTAATGTTTTTGTTTCCCACAGTCAATTATTGAGGTCAACATTTTTCTGGATTATTGCTAGTAAATGATTTTTCCCAAAGTGTTAAACTTGAAAAAAGAATCATTTAATTAAATTAAATTTGGTTTTAGTTATCAAATGATTTGTTGAAGTGCCAGGAAAAGCATTTTGAGTGGAATTAAAAAACCAAAAGCAAAACCAACCAGACAACAAGAACCGAACAAAAAAACACTTGGAGAATTAATAGTAATGGGGCTATTTTCTCATTTACAGAAATGCAATATGATTTAAAAAACTATTAGTCATAGAATAAATAATTATTTTAAAATGGAAAAAACAATTATCTTTCAGTGTAATTTCAGACAGTGAGATTTTTATAGTTAACACAAGTTCATATCTAAAAGTTTGTTTTCAATTTGAATGTTTTGAATCCTGGAAAGAATAAGATGTAGTGCGTTGTTTAAGGCTATTAAGAAGGCAGGGATCAGATCAAGAATATGAGTCACATGATTTTCCAGTAGCTTTTCTATAGGCTTATGTCTTTCATTGTTTGCCTTTGCAAGCTTTGGCAGAATAAAAAGTGATGAAAACAATACACACTATTATGATTCAAATCTTAGGAAATTGCTTTATCTTTCTTTCAAAAATGTACTGGAATCTGAAACTGACATTTCTGATATGATTTAACTAATATCAAGCATTGAGGAAGGCTGGAAACTTGATGCAGAGGAAATATTGCAGTTCTTATAGGCAGTGCATGCATGGAATTACAATGCATAATACAACATTCTGAATATTAAACTGCCTTAAACAATTTAAAAAATCTGCAGAGTTATTGTCTAGTTTGTAGTTTAAGTCCAAATGTTGCATTTAAAATTTTCATGTTGATGAAAATAAAACACGATTTAAAGTAGTTGATAAAAAATCATATACTGGATAAATAGATTCTGTGAAGCAGCATCAGTCAAGAACAACTCTAGTGAAGATAACATATCTCACTTTAGTTTAAAATATGCAACTAAAATCAGAATCTACCAGACACTGACTGATTTGCAATAATATCAAAGCTGGCAGTAATTTTTTTTCCATGTAATTATGCTTTTTAATAGAGAAAATGTAGTTGGTTTTGTGACAGTATGGTTAGATGGAAGACCTATTTGTTGGGGGGGCAGGGGAATCAGTCACAAAAGGGACACAATACACAGTAACACTAGAAAACTGTCTGATTGATAGTGTCATGGAATCAGTGTTGTCCTGTCCCCATTGTACCACAGACAAACTTTGATCCTGTTTCAAAACTGCTGTAAATACATTTGTTTCAAAGTCTGTTAAGGAAGCCAAAATAAGAGATTTAAAAGGTTGGAGTTTTTTTATTAATTGAACTTTGATGCAGACAAAGAATGTGATGTGTTTTTACTCTATCTACTAACATTTTCTTAAAACTCTCATATAAATTTAAATTATAATGTTAATACAAACCTACTTGATAGCAAATCTGAAACAGAAAATTTGAATTTGCTCTGCACAAAAATTGCACTTTAGTAATCAATGGCATTTTATCTGAACTTTGAGCTTGAATAAATCATTTTAACAGAGCTTTTAAAAATCTGTTTTCCACAGTAGACTGAGCATCATGTCATTCTTCAGACTGATATGGTTAAGGAGATTTCTAAAATACTGCTGATGTTTGAAGACTTGATGGATATAGATGAATATTTACTTGTTTGGTTTTCTTTCTGCAAAACGTTTACTATTCTTCAACAGAGCTGAATGGCAATAAAAATTGTGTGTTATCTCAAGAATCTTGGCAGAGTTTTAAAACAGAATCAGTGCTGGGAAGATTATGAATCATAAAGCTATAGAATCAAAAAATGGCTTAGTTTGGAAGGGACCTTAAATATAACCTATTCCAACCTCCTTGTCATGGGCAGGGTTGCCTCTCAACTAGATGTGGTTGGTCAAGGCCTCATCAAACATGATCTTTAACACCTCCAGGTACAGGGCATTCACAACTTCTTTAGAGTCTTACCAACCTCATACTGAAGAACTTCTTCCTAAGATTCAGTCTAAACCTACTGTCCCCCAGCTTAAAACCATTTTCCCTTGTCCTATTACTAGACATCCTTATGAAAAGTCCCTCTCCAGCTTTCCTGTATTTTCCCTTCAGGTATTGGAAAGCAGACATAAGGTTCCTTCTCCTGGCTGAACTAACTGCAGCCCCCTCAGCTTATCCTCACAGCAGAGGCCACAATAAGATCTCAGAGCCTTCTCTTCTCCAAACTGACCAACCCCAACTCTCTCAGCCTGTCCTCACAGGTGAGGAGCTCCAGCCCTCTGATGATCCTCATGGCCCTTCTGTGGACACATTTCAACACATCTGTATCTTTCTTGTAATAGGGGCTCTAGAACTGGGCACAGTACTCCATGTGGGGTCTCACAAGAACAGTGCAGAGGGTTAGAATCACCTCTCTTGACCTGCTTGCCACACTTCTTTTGATGCAGCTCAGGGTCTGTTTGGCTTTCTGGGCTGCAAGTGCACACTGGTGGATCATATTGAGCTTCTCATCCACCAGCACCCCTAAGTCCTTTTCTTCAGGGCTGCTCTCAGGGATCTTCTCAATGATCTTACCTGTCACAGGAGTGAGACTGACTGGTCTGTAGTTTCCTGTGCTTTCTTTGCTCCCATTTTTAAAATCAGGCCTATGTTTCTCCCTTTGCAATCCATGGGAACTTTGCCAAACTGCTATGACATCTCAAATATGATGCCTAATGGCCTAGCAAATTCAGCTGCCAGTTCCTTCGGGACTTTTGGATGTATCCCAACAGGACCCATGGACTTGTGCAATTTATGTTTTCTAGGTGTTCCTGGACCTGATCAATTCCTTCGCTGGGTGGTTCTTCACTCTCCCAAACCTAGACATTGTCCTCTGTGACCTGGGCAGTGTGGCTCAAGTGGTTACCAGTGAAGACTGAAGTAAAAAATGTCACTGAGCACTTCAGATTTTTCCATATCCTTAGTAACCAGGTTGTCTTTACTGTCCCTGGTGAGATTTAATTCTGTCAGGGCTTTAGCTTTCCTAGTCTGGTTTCTGGTTTCATTAACAATTTCCTTGTATTCATTCCAGATTACCTGTCTTTGCTTCCACCTTTTAAGGACAGCAAGTTATCCATAGGAGAGCAATGTGCCCTTATGGCCAAGAGGGCCAAGAGCATCTTGGGGTGCATTAAGAAAATTGTGTCCAGCAGGTCTAGGGAGATTCTCCTTCCCCTCTACTTTGCCCTAGTGAGACCACACCTGGAATACTGTGTCCACTTTTGGGCTCCCCAATTCAAGAGAGACAAGGATCTGCTAGAGAGATTCCAATGGACAGCTACAAGGATGACTGCAGGACTGGAACATCTCTCTTACAGAAAGAAACAGAGAGACATGGGGCTGTTTAGACTTGAGAACAGAAGGCTGAAAGGGAATCTTATCAACATCTATAAATAACTTAGGGGTGGGTGTCAAGAATGTGCTGGTCTCTGGTGGTGTCCAGTAATAGGACAAGGAACAATGGGTACAAGTGAGAACACAGAAAGTTCCACCTCAACTTGAGGAGACACTTCTTTATGATGAGGATGACGGAGCACTAGAGCAGGCTGCCCAGAGAGGTTGTGGAGTCTCTTCTCTGGAGACTTTCTAAACCCTCCTGGAAGTGTCCTTGTGCGGCCTGCCCTAGGTGTTCTTGCTTTGGCAGGGTGGTTGGGCTTGATCGCTGGAGGTGCCTTCCAACCCCTAACATTGTGTGATTGTGTGATTATCTCACTGTTCAGCGTCAATATGACCCCATCTTGAATACCTTGTGCAATTCTGGGCTCTACAATTTGAAAAGGATGTGAAGATCTGTGAAGGACAGCAACAAAGCTGACAGAAAGTTTGAAAAGAATGTTGTATGAGGAATTGCTAAAGACTTTGGACTTTTCTAGTTTGGGAAAAAAAAGAAGGCTGAGGAATAACCTCATTGCTCTCTACAGGTTCTTGAGGAGGGGAAGAGGTGAGGGAGGTGCTGATCAATTCCTGTTATCCAGTGACAGTACATAACTACATAAAGTACCAGGGGAGGTTCAGATTGGGTATTATGAAGCATTCTTTACCAAGAGTGGTCAAACACTGGAACATGATTCCTAGAGAAGTGATCAATGTCCCTGGCCTGCCAGTGTTCAAATGGCATTTGAGCGGTGTCTTTAATAACGTGTTATAACTTGATCAGTACTGAAATAGTCCAGCAGTTGGATTAAATGACCATTATAGGTCCCTTTCAACTAAAACAGTCTAGTGCATTCTCTTCTAAGAGAAGAAAGAAAATGGAGGTTGTCCTTGCCCCTCCTTTTGCTGTTAATATATTTGTAAAAGCATTTTTGTTGTCCTTCACAGCAGTGGCCAGTCTAAGCTCTAAATGGGCTTTTGCCTCTCTATTTTTTTCCTACATGACCTAGCAACATCCTTAAACATTTCATGAGTTACCCCTCCTTCCTTCCAAAGATGATACACTTTTTTTCCCTTAATTTGCTCAGAAGTTCATTGACCAGCCAGGCTGGCCATCTGCCCTGGCGACTAATCTTCTGGCACATTGGCACAGCCTGTTCCTGCACCTTCAAGATTTCTTTCCCGAAGTAGGACCAGCCCTCCTGGACCTTTTGTTTTTAAGGCTGTTTCCCAAGGTATCTTCTGAGTTAGTTCCTTAAGTAACCTCAAGTTCGCCCTGCAGAAATCCATAGTGGAGGTTTTGTTGCTGCCCCTCTTAGCTTGACTGCATATTGAAAACTCAATTATCTCATGGTCGCTGGACCCCAGACAGCCTCCAACCACCACATCTCCCACCAGCTCTTCTCTGTTTATAAAAAGAAGGTCAAGGAAAGCCTTACCCCTGGTAGGCTCACGCAGCAGCTGGCATAAGAAGCTGTCATCCATACACTCTAAGAACCTTCTAGACTGCCTCCTCTCTGTTGTGTTTAGTTCCCAGCAGATATCAGGCAGGTTAAAGTCACCCATAAGAACAAGGTCTGGTGATGTTGAGACAGCTTCTAGATGCCTATAAAATAATTCATCAACCTCTTCATCCTGGTTTGGTAGTCTATAACATAGTTCAACCAGGATGTCTGCCTTGTTGGCCTTCCCTCTAATTCTCACCCACAGGCACTCAACCTGATCACCCTTAATCTCTAGTTCCATGGCATCTAGTGCCTCCCTGATGAACAGGCCCACCCCTCCACCCCTTCTCCTTTGCCCGTCTCTCCTGAAGAGCCTGTAGCCATCAATTACAGTGCTTCAGTCATGTGTGTCATGTGTGTCATCCCACCAAATTTCTGTG
Organism: Picus viridis; assembly: GCA_033816785.1. Taxonomy (NCBI): domain Eukaryota; kingdom Metazoa; phylum Chordata; class Aves; order Piciformes; family Picidae; genus Picus; species Picus viridis. The sequence continues at coordinate 64,897,148 of CM066566.1, forward strand.
ATGGCAACTACATCATAATTTTCCTGCTGTAACAAGGCTTCCAGCTCCTCTTGTTTATTACCCATACTGCATATGGTAACAGGAGAGACAGGCAAGGGAGAAAGGGTGGAGGGGTGGCCCTGTACATCAGGGAGGCTCTAGACAGTATGGACCTAGAGATTAAGGATGATCAGGTTGAGTGCCTGTGGATGAGAATTAGAGGGAAGGCCAACAAGGCAGACATATATTTTTCCTTGCAACAACATTCTATGTGTTTCATGAAGTGGCACAAATGAGAAAATTTCTCAGCAGTCCAAGTGAGGTTCATTGTTACACTGTGACAAACTTCTCTTTTATAGATTATCACTTGCCTCCTTTTCAAGGTCACATCATCCTTCTCGTCTTACTAAATTCAAGCATCTTAAGTGTTTTTTTTTCTTAACTGTCAAAATTAGTACATATACTGTGAGATTAGATTTGAAGGGGGAAGGGTCTGCAACCAGTCCCCCTAGACAGCAGTCTGAGGGTCATGGAGCTGTGGGTATTGAAGAAAAAGAGTTAATCACTTTTGAGTCTGAAACACAGTGTACTGATAAAGAAACGGATGTGCTAATTAAAACAAAACCATGGGAGGCACTAGGGTGGAAAGTGTACAAGATAACAGACATCTGTTGTTGACCTCAGTAGTGCAAGTGTTTTTGAGGTTCTTGACCAATGACCATTTAGATGAGTTTTGTTTTGCTAGGATGGAAAAGTACTGCTAGAAACAGGCTTGCTTTCTGCTATTGTTAAAACAAGTATATAAGTGAGTGTATTCTCATAATAAACAGACCCTGGTCACTCTGTGAGATATCTGTGAGTCTTGTCGCATATCAAGGGCACCAAGGCTGGTGAGAGGCCTTGAGCACAATCTCTATGAGGAGAGGCTGAGAGAGCTGGGATTGTTTAGCCTGGAGAAGAGGAGGCTCAGGGAGACCTCATGTCTCTCTACAACTACCTGAAAGGTGGTTGTAGCCAGGAAGGGGTTGGTCTCTTCTCTCTAGAAACCAGCACCAGAACAAGAGGACACAGTCTCAAGCTGCACCAGGGGAAGTTTAGGCTCGAGGTGAGGAGAAAGTTCTTCACTGAGAGAGTCATTCTTCATTGGAATGGGCTGCCTGGGGAGGTGGTGGAGTCACCGTCCCTGGAGGTGTTCAAGAGGGGATTAGACGTAGCACTTGGTGCCATGGTTTAGTTATGAGGTCTGTGGTTACAGGTTGGACTTAATGATCTTTGAGGTCTTTTCCAACCTTGGTGATACTGTGATATTCTTTAGTACCTTAATATGTCACACGCAGCCAGCCTGCACTGGCTCTATTGGGCATGGAGGCAGCATCTTCTCACAGAATTCACCCTGCATCCCTCCTGCCACCCAAACCTTGCCACATAAACCTGATATATTAGCAAGTTATTTTCCAAACATAAAACCAGCCTGCAGGCTAGATATTAAGAAAAATAAAACATTTATTTTTTATACATTTACTACTAGTAAATAATCTTGAGGATATACCTGCTGGAACACAAACTAGCCTTTGTCTTGCAGAATTATGGCAATAAAATCCAGTGAGACCCATCAGAAATACAAATAAGAATCAGATCCACCTTCAAATATCCTAAAATGCCTGTAATGTCCTTCCTAGAGATTATTTTAATGAGAAAAAGCCATAAAACATTTAAATTTTTTAAATTTAGGTATATGCCAGTAAAGCAAGAAAATTGTTTTCTTTAAGTGATTATACTGAATAACAGATTTGTTGTTTGCTTTTTTCCAGCTGTGAAATATTTGCTCCTGCATTACTATTTTCTGAGATAAAGTATGCAAAATTGTTAATCAGATGTTTTCTATGTTTAAAATAAAGTAACATAAATTAATATACAATTTCCTGTTTCATTAGCTGAAATTGAGGCTACCAGAATATTGTCTCATTATAAATTGTTCTAAAGTGAAACCTAAGAGGTAAGCTTCAACTTTTGTAGCTTTGTTGTGTGCAGTATGGATAGTTGCATTGTAGCTTTATTTACAATAAAATGAAACAAATAAAATATATTTGATGTGGTTAATTTAATTCCTTCACGGAATGTCTAAAAGCTCAAGTGACCTAAAAATTTCTGTGTGTGTTCAAATACATCCTCTTCGTGTCTGCTGAGTGGTGTTCATCAAATGCAAGAAGCAAAATAAAACAGGCTAGATTATCTGGATGGACTGTTCAGTGGATAAGGAATTGGTTGGAGGATTGCATACAAAGGGTAGTGGTCAATGGCTTGATGCCCAGATGGAAATGGGTGACAAGTGGTGTCCCTCAAGGGTCTGTATTGGGAACAGTGCTGTTCAACATCTTCATCAATGATATAGACAGAGAGATTGAGTGCACCCTCAGAAGTTTACAGATTATACCAATTTAAGTGCTGTGGTTGATAAGACTGAAGGATAAGATGTCATCCAGAAGACCCAGGCAGGCTGGAGAAGTAGACTGAGAAGAATACCATGGGGTTCAGTTAAGCAAAGCACAAGGTTCTGCACCTAGGTCTGAGCAATCCTCAATATCAGTAAAGGCTGGGGAATGATGAAAGGGTTTGCGAGTTCTGGAGGATGAGAAACTGGACGTGAGCCAACAATTTATACTTGCAGCCTGAAAGGCAAGTCACATCCTGGGATGCATCAAAAAGCAGGTCAAGAGAGGTCATACTGCCACTCTACCCTGCTCTGAGAGCTCACTGGAAGTACTGTGTCCATCTATGGGCATCCCAACACAAGAGAGCAAGTCCAGAGGAGATCACCAGGATGATCAGAGGACTGGAGCACCTCGCTTACAAGGACAGGCTGAAAGAATTTACCTGTTCAGCCTGGAGAAGAGAAGGCTCAGGGACACTGAGAGTGACATTTCAATATCTGAAGAAGGACCTACAGGAAGGCTGGGGAAGGACTGTTTGGAAGGGCTTGTAATGATAGGCCAAAGGACAATGATTTTAAACTGGAGCAGATTAGATTTAGACATTCAAGATCAGGCTGGATGATTCTGTGATTCTATGATAACTGAATTATCTTTGTAATTTTTCTAAGCAAAGTGAAAGAACTTTAATATATCTTGCATAAGTATACTAATTTCAGTTCATGGCTCACATGAATAGGGGATTTTATGCCATAATTAAATATTCAAATCGACTACTTTTTGTGTGTGCGTGTGTGCGTCTTATCCCTATTATTCCCCACTTTTAAAGAACTCTGTTACCAACCCTGGTTTTCAAAGGAAAATAAGCAGTACCACCTCTTTCTATGTTTCTCCTGTAGTGTTCTGGTTTCAGTTGGACTGAGATAATTCTCTTCCTAGTTGGTACAGTGCTGTGTTTTGGTTTTAGTGTGAGCATTGGGTTAAATCATAACACAGTCAAACTTAAGAGCACAGTAAGTACAGCATTTGTGATAGACTTGTCATTTGGACCTCTGATTTTGCTCCCTTATGTCTACTTGAATTCTCTTCAAAGTAATACAGTCACAAGTTAGTATCAAAAAGCATACACTAAGGGGGAAAAAACTGCCAATATTTCCTTCTCACAGTCTAAACTGACAAAATTTCTCCTACCTTCAGTTTTATTTGGTCTGAATAAACATCAGTACAAAGACACAAGAGACAAATCAATCTTTAAAGTAGCATAGATTACTGAAAAAGAGTAATATAAAATTATCAGAAGAATGAATTTTAAAAATTACAGTTTTAAATATGCAGTTAAAACTGCTTAATTTGCAGCTGCATTGATAATTTCCAATTAAGCATCTGAAAACTCTCTAAAATATTAGCATATCAATGGGAATATAATGATGTGTTCATTCTTTATGGAAACTTGTATTTGTTGCATGGCAACCTAATTTCACATTCATTATCCTAGCTTTACTTTTTAGGTCTTACATGTACTTTAAAGTTCAATTCTCTGCATAGACTCCTTAAAAACAAAGCTAGAGTATTATCAATAAAGTAAATGTTATTGTCAATAGATATATAAATATGTAGATAGACCAAGTGATGGGTAGGTCAGACACTGAAATGCTGCTAGAGTTCCCTGGATTTAAATATATCTGTCTAGTTATTGCCTTTTGTCAGCAGTAAGTTGCAAAGTTAATATTAATGAAGCATTTAAATAGATGTTATGAGGTGGAGTAATGCAATTCTTTAGGATAGGGGGAACGGAATGAAGCTGGAAATGGGGAGATTCAGGCTAGATGTGAGGAAGAAGTTCTTCACCATGAGAGTGGTGAAGCCCTGGAATGGGTTATCCAGGGAGGTGGTTGAGGCCCCGTCCCTGGAGGTGTTTAAGACCAGGCTGGACAAGGCTCTGGCCAGCGTGATCTAGTGTAGGGTGTCCCTGCCCATGGCAGGGGGTTGGAACTAGATGATCCTTGTGGTCCCTTCCAACCCTGACTGATTCTATGATAATTTTCTGAAAAAGAGAGCATTTGAACAAAGTCCTAAAGAGATTGATAAGAACAATAAAAAGATATTTTGGTTAAAAATCAAGAAGGAAAAAAATTATTACTAGAACATGAGCACTGTCATCAAAGAGAAGACAAAAAGCTTGGCTAAGACAAAGCCACCAAGGAGAAAGATGGTAAGTGAAGTTAAAAACAGTTACAGAATCAAAGAATAGTTGGAGTTAAAAATAGTCTAAGCATTTCAATAATTAGTCTGGACTTCAAATCATATTCTCTTCAAGTCACTGGAAAATAGGCTGGATTTTAGTTACATCTAGATAAAATCACTTGATATACACTACCAATTACTAAAATCCTACATGACAGTCACAACATCCAATCTGAAATAGAAACTTTTTCTTTATTTCTGTTTTCTGGGTTTTGGGGATGGGTTTTTTTGAGACTATAATAAAAGTAAAGTTTATTAGTTGGTGTAAAATGTCATTCACTTTAACTGAGACATGAGGATTTTTATGAAGCTGTGCAGGAGACCTTGAAAGAGAGCAGCATACTTTTTAATGTTTTGTTTTACCTTTATTAGTGTTTAAATATTCTGTTCCACAAACTGCTGAATAGTGGCCTTGAATGGTGATAAACTTTTATTAATACACCTGAAATACATACATGAGGATAAAAGAGCAGATTAACCCTTTCTGGTATATACACAGTTATTCTTATGTGGAAGAACAGGAAAAAAACTCTTAAATTTTTTAGTTAAAATTCCTCTGTACTAAAACTGCTTTGAAAATATTTAGGTTCTGGGTACTTGTGGGTCACAGGTATTTTTTAAAGATGAAAAGGGATATAGCTGCTGGTTTTAAAAAATCTAGTCTATGGTGTTGCCCTATTGTAACAATGTGAAACATGACAATCTCCCTGCTGTGGTGGTGGCAGAAATGACTGAGAATTTCCATTCAGCGAGGAATTTTAGGGAAAAAAGAACTCATTTGCACTAATTCATTCATGCATGCTTTAAAGTATCAGAGTGCTTCCAGCAAGACTATGTTGATCCTGAGTAGCAAATAATCAACCACTTAAATCTTCCTTGTAAAAAAAATAGAAGACGACAAGTATTTTTTCCCAGTTTTCAGATTCTATCTGGTTATGATCACTGACTTTGGATACATAATAATTTCTTCTCAAATTGAGGGCTGCAGATTGTTCCACATCTAGTCTGTTTGTCAGATTACGGTATCACTTACGAACTGTGTTTATTAATCCCCAGGAAATGAAAAACTAAGTTCAAACATTGGAGGTGACAGCCTTCTGTTATCTTTTAATGAGTATTCCAAATATTAGGAATTGTATTATGTTTATTGGTCATGCACAAATAAAATTCTCTCTGTTGTGTTCAATCACTGTATGATTTAACAAAACCAACACTATTGTTGTAGAAGATTCATGCTGCTTTCACTTCTTTGGGCACATCATCAGACAAAAATGTGTGCATATCCTATGTCTAAGAATTATAAATTACTTTTGGTAGAACATGAGAACAACAGACATTTGGAACCTAGGTAATTGTAACTTTTGCATATTTTATGTGATATAAAACGGACACTTAAAAAAAAAAAGTGCCAAGACGTTTATGTTTATCATCAATCTGGGATCAAAGCAAGTAACAACTTTACTATAAGATTTTCCTCCATTCCTTATTTGTCCATTCATAACAAGGAGGTTCAGAAACAGAAGCTTGTTGGGGGCTTTAGTGCCATTTGAATAATTATGCCTTCCACTGGCACTGTAAAGCAAATGTATCCCTTATGATGTGCTATAAAACTGTTGAAAAAAAACTCCATCCTGAAATTGAAATTGCCTTTCTTTTTGTCTTAGGAAGATAGCCTGCTCCAAATACTGTCAAGTGCTCAAAACAGACTGGCAGACCTAAAGGCCTGGTTTGTCAGTAAACTTTACAACTAATTAAACTTATGCCTATTGTTCTCTAGAACTATCATCACGATTCTTTAGCAAAGGATTATTGTTTTGATATGGAGAGCATTAAAATAAAATTTAAATGTGATACTGTGTTACACTTTATTCTCTCAAGCTGGGCTTAGAAATTTGTGGGCTTTTCTCAGCCTCCACAGTTACATAATGGATGAGACTGGAAACTAATCACTTAGCTCTGATCTTTGTCTGTTGTTGATATAAGGCTCTAATATTTGCAATCATGGAAATTTTACCCATACAACAGGCAGAGAAACTGCAGAAAAGATTGTTCTCTTTTACCCTGTTACTTATTGTGTCTGTAGCACCCAGATAGCTAGGACACAACTAAAGAATAAGAACAATAGTAAAGTAAAAAGCATGAGTCACAAGATGCTTACATCTTACAGACTTTTGATCTGGATTTTACTGTAATTAAAACAAACAACCTACCAACCACCAAATAAATACATGCAGAATGTTTGGATTTACAAAGCCCTTTATATAAAAAATAATGACACAAACTACAAGAGAAAGACTTTTGGAAAACGAAACAAAACTCACTCCCATTATAATTTTCTAAATGTGAAACATTAGAATAATGAGTTTTGGAAAAGAAATCTGTTTCTTTCCAGATGGCCTTCCTTCTTGCCAGTCTTGGTGGCTTCCTTGGTTAAACAAACTGTACATTGGTTGTGCTTATACTAATTTCTACCTGATGTGCAACATGACATGCACATGTGCCCATTCTAATATGATGGAGTGTTAAAAGCAGAACACTTTACACGTAAATAATAAGATAGATTATTTATTATTGATACAAAACAAGCAGTAATATTTATCTATATGCTGGAAAAAGAGAGAGAACAAAGAAGAAATCTACTATCCTGTAAAAGGACAGTAGTCTCATAGTTGCCACATTTAATTTTTACATTTGACTGACAGGTTATGAATAGCTGGAAAAAATCACACTTTGGGCTTCTGTACCCATGCATAAATGTGTAATAAACTATGAAGACATTTATTGCATTTTTTTTTTCAGAACACACACAAAAGTTATTTCATTCAAGACCTCAGTGAAAATGGTTGAAACAACAGTGATTTCTCACCATTCACTTCACAACTAAATCAGAGTTTAGATGGGGTACTGTGAACTTTTGACTTTCTCCTGGACATTGCCTTTCCTGCTTAGTCAAAATTACCACATGATGACTTGTGCAACTTTGGAGAGGCTGTGGTAAAAGCACTATATACTCCCTGATCTGCTGCATAGCTTCTTTTCCTGTGTGTTGTAAGGCCAGGATGGGTATCCTCATTGCTTAATGGAAACCCTCTGCATTTATGAGAGGGCAAAGGTTTGTGGGAGGCCTGGCAGGTGGACCCCTTTATGAGATCGCCCCTTTATGAGATCAGGAGGTAAATATTTTGTGTTGGTAGAAGTGGAAATAACCTCAGGGCTAGTCCAAGAAGAAGCTTTTAATAGGACTCCAGGAGAAAACACTGTGAAAGAACTGCAAGAATGGTTTGGAACTTTTCCAAAGCTAGAAGAAATACAGTTCTCACTTCACAGCCAGAGCGGTATATGGCTGGGCAAGAAGCAAAGGAATTAAATGGATCTTTCACACTCAATACTATCCTTAAACTAATGGGATCTTAGAAAGAAACAATGACTTCTTAAAGTGCTTTTTGAAACCACAGGAGGGTAATTGGGATGCCTGCTTGGGGAAGCTGTGAAAGGTGTAAATGACAGATGGGGTGTAAATGGATGCCCTAAAATACACTGCCTTCTGCCCAAAGGATCCTACTTTAGTTCCCTTGCTAAAGGGACCAGATGATTCATGCACTAAAAAGGAATGTGAGCTGGGATTAGGCTATCATGAAACAGGTTAGTTTTACCCTACTGATGATGTGTTGTTACACAGTCCTACTCAGTACGAGAGGAACCACAGGTTCAGACACCCGGTGTGTGGTCTTGGCTGAGAAGCCACTGGCACGCGGCTACCATCTGTGGGCTTATGACTGAATGTCTCTAAGTCAGAATCCTGCCTAGATGTACCAATACTGCAGTGCTGATGGCACATTGATGAGCTCACATTAGCTGCCTGCCCCAACCTGCATGCAGGGTGGGGCCTGGTGGGAATGCTGCTCATTGCTGGGAATCATAGTGGCAGATAGATGCGGCACTGCCTCTCCCCCATTTTTTACCGCATGATCATGGAACATCCGGTGCTAAATCGTTTGTAGATGACCTGATTCTGGGACAGTAGCCACAAAGATTAAGAGCTATAAACCTGATGCTTTAACCTATAGAATCAGTTTTCTCCAAATGTGGCCAAAGGCACACGCACCTGGCCTGCTGTGACCCCAGGGCATGTTCAGACAAGCCTGCACAATGTGGACAATCTCCTGAAAAAACAGACCTCCTGGCTCTTACTCCACTGTCTGGTTCAGGGTATATTTGAGGCTTTTTCCCTTCAGGACACATCACAGTATGATGCGGACCAATTCTTGAATCCCTTGCTGAACCCACAAACAGTTATGGAATTGGATTACAAGGCCCCGTGTTGCAGTGCAAAAATCAAAGCCAAGATGGCTGGCTAAATCTGACTGCTGTACAGTATTTCCATAAATAACATGTGGTAAAAAAAATGCAAGGTACTGGGGGAACTCAAAATAGATGTTGCAATACCTACCACCCAACCAACTGCTGTGCTTAGCCCTAAGATTTTTCAAATTCAACTGCATGTAATCAGGAATGTGGACCAACAACAAATGTTCAATACAGCATGGTCCCTTAAACAAGTTGAATTGCTGATGTAAAATGATGTTTCAGAAATTCAGCCAGCTTGCTCGCTTTTCCTACAAACATCTTACAAGGGATGGACAACTCGGCTGAATAAATGGATACTTTCTAAGAAACAAATGCAGAAGGATCTAACTGGTGTTTTGGGCACAGGATTGGGAGTTCAAAATAGTATTGATTCAGAGTATTGATGAATAAATTGGCTGCTACAACTAGTGATCTGGCTAAATTGCAGCAGACTCGTCAGTATTCCCTATTGGCTTTGGGAACTAACTAGTGGCTGATATCAAATGTATTACCAAAAAGGAAAAAAGTGATTGCAGAAGTTCATAAATTGATTGTAGATGCATTTGAGGTGATCCAAAATAATGTCTCACTGGCTCTCAGTTGTATCCAGGCTCACCTGTGGATGCAATCAGTAGCTGCCTGTGACAGTTTAGGCTGTGCCTTTAAGAAAAGGATAACTGCAGAATTCTCTAGCTGAATGTTTGGGTGTAAAAAGGAAAACAAAGATTAATTCTAAACAAATTTCATTGGTCAGATGTGAGATGTACCATAGCAAATATCTCTAACATTCTTTCTCTCATTCACTCCAGCTTCAGTCTGTCTTTCGTTTCTTGGCCAGAGTGCATGCAGCTGACCCTGGACTGAAACTGATAGTATAAGAAAATGAACTTATTAACAACTGCTTTGAGCTAACAAATTTCCCTTAATATCCTTTTCTCTCTTTGTCTCCTTTTCCATCTAATTAACTGAAGGGGAAAGGGAAGGGGGAGAGGGGTTGGGGGAACCTGAGGTAGGATCCTCCTGTGAGGGGGATTTTTCCTGTGTTGTGTTATTTCCTATAAATTCTTGTATAATATTGTAAATACTATATATTTTGTATATATTCATTGCATTTCATTATTGCTTGTAAAATACAGCCTTCATTCGCTTCTCCAACTGGGTTAACTGTGCTTTATTGTTGGTGCAGATGGATTAAACCATCTAAACCACTACACTGCTTCAATCACAAGAGGAGGTGAAGAAGGCACTTTCCCCACTGAAATTCAGAAAAACTTTGGAACAGTGCTACTGACTTATAAAGGAAACTCCAGTCCTGGTGGACTTTAGTAAATTTCACTTATGACCCTGATACCAACACAGCTACAATTTCTTGTTAACCATTTACAATGCTTCAATACACTAAATTTACCCTGTCATTGCATTAGGATTATACTACAATGGAGTTGTACTATATCCTTTGGAGCATAGAGTATGGGTCTAACAGGTGGATGAGAAATGGCAAATTGTATTCTTGCATTGTACAAGAACAATAAGGGTTCATCAGTGAGAGTAATGCAATCAGAGCTCAGGATATTTGTTTGGACACTGAAAATAATACTTGTCATTTTGAGGTTCATCCTGATGAAACCCCTACAACAGTGCTAGTGTATATTGTCAAAGGCTGTGTATGTTTCAGGACTGCTTGCAATTTTGTATCTGTAGACAATGTGGTTGTAAATAATAAGAATCGATCAAACTGTTGTGCCTGTAATTCTGCTGAGATTATTGGATGTGACTTTTTTATTTAGCTCCTGCCACATCCCACCAACTTTTGCAATCTAATAACACACTAATTCATGAACTGTTGCCCATAACCATTTGTATGAATCTCACTTTAGTAAGGCAACTGCTACAACACCAAGCTTTGATCAGGATTTTGGAAATGGTCAGAGAGACAGAAACCCTTGATAATCATTCGTCACAATGTGGAAGAAATACACAGTGTTAGGAAGAGGGTTGAAAAGGATGCAGAACATAGATAGTGGGACACACTTTTCTGCTACAGTCTTCCTGAACAAGTTGTGTCACCCCATTGTTGTTCTCTTGATACTGCTTTTGATCTGTTTTGTCTTGTCAGTGATATCATACATCACAAATTGGAGAATGATGAATCAGATAACGCATTTGACATCTGCACTTGATGCATATAATCTGCTCAATGTTTCATCTAATGTTGACATTCCTACATTTATCAATACCAAGACTGATTGAAATGGAAAATTATTTTGAGATGAGAAAATTTTCTTTTGATGTATGTTTGAAACTCATTGATTTATTTTATAAATTGTTGAATAATCAGAATATTTTTGTAATGATTTATGATCTCTTCCTATAACTTTTTCCTCTACTTCCTTCTTTTCCTCTGTCTCTCTGTCTCATACTACCATCTTGTGATTCTGACAACAGCTCTGAGACACAGGGTTTTATAAGGAGCAGTCCAAAGAGCACTATCTTTCTCATCATTGTCATCAGGAATTGGGAGCCCCTTACCCCAAGGTCTTGGACTGAAATTCAAGCTAACATTTTAGTATGAGTTTTGCAGCAGCCTACTCTATAATAACGTACTGATCAAGTTGCTGACCCTGTACAAAGGAATGCAGTCTCCATGGATTTTCCAAGTGCAGGTTCTGTAGGAAGAGACCTGCATTGTACTAGTGGTCCATACCTGCCAAATATGATGAACAATTCCACTGTCCACAATTATTGCTTTGGGATGGAGGAATGGAATGGCTGTCAAGAGAGACTGATGCCGTGGTGTTGCTAAAGTAGCACTGAACTTCAGTGAACTTTGCTCATTATAATGTCATTAGAATACAAAACCACACCTCCTGGCCTAAAGCTATCTGCCTTCAAGGCAGACTAAGCCTTTGTCATACCTCTTTGGATGTGCATGGAAGCCTTACTCATGGGGGCATGAGGGGTGGAGAGGAGCTGAGTTCAGACATTGACAGGTGTGAAACTGAATATAAAAGATACCTCCCTAACAATGGGACAAGTGAAAGAAGAAGAAGAAGTTACAAGGAGTTTTGAAGAAGAATTTGGAGGAAAGCTTTCCCCAACAAGATCAAGAAGAGATCAGAAGGACAAGCAGGACTGGATATGGGACCAGAGACATCTTTGGACCCTTGTGTTACTGGTAGCTATAGAGGTCTTTCTTTTTCCCTCTTCACTTTACTACTTTTCACCTTTTCTCTACCTTCTATGGGCAAAAATAAAGTTTTAATTTTGATTGAAGTGAATCCCCTGGCATGGTCACCTGAGTTTTTGCACTTTGAGGTCAGACTAACAAACTATTACAAGTCCACTATTCGGACTGTGACAGTACCTCAACTAAAATTCTCTATCTCCCTTCTGTTTTTCCCCATAAGAGAGAAAGAGAGAGGTGAGGAGCGAGGGGCAGTGGGGAGAACAGGCAGGTTAATCTATTTACTGTGTGTGAACCTATTACAGGTTGTGTTGGCCTGCTTGAGGGTAGGAAGTCTCTGCAAAAAGATCTGGACAGGCTGGATTGATGGGCCACAGACAACTGTATAAGGTTTAACAAAGCCAAGTGCCAAAGTGACTTTACCTCAGTCACAACAATCTCAGTCCACACTACAGACTTGGGGAAGAGAGGCTTGAAAGCTGCTTGACAGAGAAGAACCTGGAAGAATCAGTTGATAGCAACCTGAACATGAGTCAGCACTGTGCTCAGGTGGTCCAGAAGACCAGCAGTATCCTGGCCTGTATCAGAAATAGTGTGGCCAGTAGGAATAAGGAAGAGATCATACCCCTGTACTCAACACTGGTAAGACTACACCTCAAATATTGTGTTTGGTTTTGGGCTGCTCACTAGAATAAAGACATTGAGTTGCTGGAGCATATCCAGAGAAAAGCAACAAAGCTGCTGAAGTATCTAGAGAACAAATCCTATGAGGAGCAGGTGAGAGAACTGGAATTGATTAGTCTGGAGAAGAGAAGGCTGAGGGGAGACCTTATTGCTCTCTGCAACTACTTGGAAGGAAGTTGTAGTGATGTGGAGGTCAGTATCTTCTCTCTAGTATCAGGTGATATGAAATGAAATTAAGCCAGGTTTAAATTGGATAACAACAAAGCCATTCTTTGATATAGGCAGATCATTACAAATGCATTAAGTACTGTCCAAACAGGTGCAGAATATAAAAGTTTAAAGCAGGTAAATGGTGAAGTAATGAGCTTTTAAATAGCAATTAAACTGGCACTATGTGTCATGAAATGGATTGCTCAAACCACAGTTTTCCTGTGGCAGCTAAATATAAGGAAAGAAATTGTTCAACAACTTCTGAGAGGAAGACATGTCTCTTCATATGGCATGAGCACAAATTTTATTTAGAATCTAGTATTATTATAATATAAATAATAACAACAACAAGAAAAGACAAAGCCAACCAAACAAATGTTGTAATATAGCGTTGTTGTCGGGGTCAGCATTTGTTGTAGTATAGGTGTTTGGTCACCTTCCATAGCTTCCTAGACAAGATGTAAGCAGGCAAAGACATTTATTATGTTATGCAGTGAAGTTATATAACAGAAGGCACATGTGTCACATCTTAATTGGTTATTTTCTACTGTCATGCATGTAATTAAGCCATACAATAGGCTAAAATACCAAAACAATATTTTAACATATCCAACCAAGTTCTGCCCAATTTCTCTCCTTCAGTTACAAGATGTTTACATTCTTTTCCAAGTCAAAGACTAATCATAGCCTTCCAAAGCTATCCAAAAGCAGCCCTTCTCCTACAAACAAAAACCCAACAAACACAACAAAAAATTCAACACCTTTCCTAAAGGCTGCAGAGATTAATTACTTTCTGACTGTAGTAATGTGGTCAAAAACCCTTCTCTTCCCCTCCCCCTGCCCCTCGTGGGGTCAGGCTGGGGAGCAGAAGAAAAGAGCCTTCCTATCTGGGGCCTGGGTCCATACATACGGACCTATCCCTATGCCACATGTCTGAATCCTGTGTTTTGGCATACTCAGGGTTTCTATGGGCTGAGTTTCCCACTTTTGGTAACATTATGCCAGTACTTGTTCTCAGAGATGTTAAAATGAGAGTGAGCTGAAAAGCATGCACCTCTTCCCTACCTGCAAAGCTCCCATCCTCATGGCTGTAAAGTGTTCCCTCAATGTAATACATTCCCTCACTGTAAAGCATTTCCTCACTGTAAAGCACTATCTTGTTCCAAAGCCCTCATGGGCTCACTGGCTCAATTTTTGCTGTTTGCATCACACATTTGAACTATAAGCATTTCGGAAAGGTTTTCCAAAACAGGAGCCCTTAAGAGGAATTTGCAGAGCTACCAGCACCGCTTTGTGAGTAACACTGGAGTATTTCCTAGAGTCTGTGGGAAAGCCAGCCTTTTATTTGTGTGGATATTCACTGTTTTGTGGATTTTGTCTTTTCCAGATATTGTTCCTCAACTATTGTAACCCTTTCTATATATTCTGAAGACATTCACAATGAGTAATGTATATAATTTTCATAATTTGCATATAGTTAGCCGTGGGGGTTTAATTAATAAATAATTTATATTTTATTAGCTCTCCACCTTACTTATGCTTTATTTCATAACAAATTTCATAACACTGACTGATACAGAAAGGAAATATGATATTTTAATGAATTGTCAGTGAATCAACCACATCTTTTATCCAAGAAAGTCTGCCTTGATCTCAGCATCATCAAATAATTTTGCACAAGACAAAGACATTTGAATTAGTAGGAAAGATCATAGGCAGCACATTAGTAAACAGTATTTATTTAGACATGCTTGCAGAAGGACTTCCAAATAATTTATTTGGCTATGGATTTAGTATGAAAATAGGGTTAAAATGAAGGTTTATTTCTCTTTCTAAAACTTAGAGCATTCTTTTTTTTTCAACTGCATATGAAGCTTAGGCTTTCGATTACAGAGTCTGCAAATTGCAGAGTTCATTATTATGTAAAGAAGTCAATCCATAGAGCTAGTGGGAGAAGATACTAATATCCAAAGTTATTTGAAAGTATTAATTAAATTAAACCATCATTAATCAAATTTAATTTGCAAAAATGCTTCTATACTTGGCAATGTGTACTGATCAGTTACTATAGCAAAATGGAGTGGAGAATTTGTTTATGAGTTGTCACATGCCTGTCAGAGACCAAGGCTATATTTTGCTTGTATTCTCGAAAGCAGAATTAAGACTCAAAACAGGGTCAAGTGCCAAGTAACTTTATTTGCCCAACAACAAATTCACAGATGCAAAGGAGAGACAAAGAGAAAGAAAGGAAGGAAAGAAAAGGTTAGTTGCAATAGCTGCCACCACTGCAGACCTACATTGTCTGGAAGGCCAATTCATCTTCTAGCTCAGTGGGGGAAGGTTTCATCTATCGTTGGTTGTTTCTCTTCTTTTATCTGTTCATCTTATTATATATTAATTTTTCTTTTGGGAAGTACTTAGCATAGTCCAGGAGCTTTTTTGCTTAACCGTATCCACCACATGATGGTGGTGCACATGCCCAATACTGTCACAAGGTGGTTTTAAGGAGTTTTAGGTGGTCTTAGGGTTCTCAGAGCCCCTTTTTCTGGGTTAGGGCACATGTGCCAGGGTTAGGCCAGATTTCTTAGAATCAGCTTCACACTCAGGTGTGTAAGAAAACACAAAACTTCTAGCCTTGGGGTCCAGTTGATGCTCTGTTGCCATGGTAGGTGTGTCACTGGGTATTTCCATGTTCCAGCAATGTTGAGACAATCAACCAGTCTCTTACATAAATAAATTAGACTCTTGCTTTTTTCATTAATGCCCTGACATGCTCTTAATATAGACTGGGCAGTGACTAGCTTGAGAGCAGCTCTGAAGAAAAGGACTTGGGGGTACTGGTGAGTGAGAAGCCCAACAGGAGTCTTAGTGTGCACTTGCAGCCCAGAAAGTCAATCAGATCCTGGGCTGCACCAAGAGAAGTGTGGCCAGCCTGTTGAGGGAGGTGATTCTCTGTGTTACTTTTCCCTCACTTCTCTGTTGGGAAAATAGAAATAGGTTAATGACCTGATTCAATTTGACCCATTTTTCTTTCTGATTTAAACCATCACAAAAGATCAGTCCAGCACGATTTTGAAGATTTTATATAATCCTCAAGATGAACACACATGCAGCTCACCTGATGCTTTACCCTCTTTGCAGTGGGTAGACTTGAATACTCTTTCAGTTGAGAAGACAGATGGATGGCACAATCACTGTTGGTTTTCTCTGCATTATTATGTAGAACTCACATTCTTCCTTCTCATTCCTTTCTTCAGCTTTCTTACCTAAATAATTTCAACCTTTTACTAAACAAACTAAGACAGGTTTTTAAATGTTAAGTATTCAAAAAATAACGTTCTGCATTCTACTTGTTGTTTGCTTAGAGTTCAACCTGGATTGAAGAGAAGTATCAATCTGCAGATTGAATGAAGTTGTTATAGTGAGGGCAGCAGTGCCTTGAACAGTAAAATGATGTGCCTTTTACGTACCATGAATACTCCAGTAACGTCAACAGGCCATTTAATTTCTACAGAAATTTATCAGAGTTTGAACTAGAACAAGGTAACTTTGGACACAGAGAAAATTTAGATCACTTAATTGATATGTATATGTGTCAGGTTACACCCAGCCCTGGAGGGAGCTGAAAAGAACCCAGCCCTCAGGTGGACAAAGAAAACCTGATTCAGGTGGGCAGAGAGAGATTTGGTTTCCCCCCTCCCAGGGGGAAAGGTCCCCCTGTCAAAGTTTATTCTACTTCCCCTTCCTGTCCAGTAAGCCTATTTAAGAGGAGCCATTTTCACAGAATCACAGAATCACCAAGGTTGGAAGAGACCTTAAAGATCATCAAGTCCAATCCATCACCAGAGACCTCATGATTAAACCATGGCACCAAGTGCCACATCCAATCCCCTCTTGAACACCTCCAGGGATGGTGACTCCACCACCTCCCGGGGCTCTCTCTTTTTTCCCCCTGCTTTGCCTGCTGGACAGACATATCTGCTGCCCTTCTGCTGCCAGAGTTACCACGTGGCTTGCCTCCAAGCTGCCTCCACACGTCTAAGAACTGCATTCACGCTTATATCAAGGGAATACAATGCCATCTGGGCCTGGTTTTGTATATTTTTCTATCTACCTTTTTCTTTATACCTTTGTAAATTTCCCTGCTACTCAAATGCTATATATATTTTGTTAAAATTACCTTTTTATACTTCCAAATTGATTCCATCCCATTTATTTCATGATTTTACCTCTGCTTTCTCCTGCTTAATTTGCTTTTACTCCACCAGGAAAAAAAGAGGGGAGGGGAGGCAATCTAAATATGTTCCATTTGGGCTTTTGGACTCTTTGAAAAGCTTAAACTGCAGCAGTAATTTAAAAATAATTTGTAAACAAATCTTCCCCTTTCCTGCAGTCTGCGCACAAAGACACAGTTGATTTCACTCCACCAGCTTTCTCTGTCATCTTGTTTGCAACAACCTCTATTCATTCCTTCTTGGGTCCTCATTTTGTCTCCATCACATCTCTGAGCAGGCACTGAATCTCAGGGTCTCTGCCAAGGCTCTGTAACATCAACTTCTCTCATTCCTGTATGGATCACCTGAACCCAGCTGAATAGAATAGAATAGAATAGAATAGAATAGAATAGAATAGAATAGAATAGAATAGAATAGAATAGAATAGACCATGTTGGAAGAGACCTTCAAGATCATCGTGTTCAACCTATCAACTCATCCAACACTACCTAATCAACTAAACCATGCAACCAAGCACCCTATCAAGTCTCCTCCTGACCACCTCCAATGATGGTGACTCCACCACCTCCCCAGGCAGCCCATTCCAATGGGCAATCTCTCTCTCTGCAGAACCTCTTCCTAACATCCAGCCTAAACTTCCCCTGGTGCAGCTTGAAACTATGTCCTCTTGTCCTGGTGCTGGTTGCCTGGGAGAAGAGACCAACCTCCGCCTGTCTACAACCTCCCTTTAGGTAGTTGTAGAGAGCAATAAGGTCTCCCCTGAGTCTCCTCCTCTCCAGGCTAAGCAATCCCAGCTCCCTCAGCCTCTCCTCATAGGGCTTGTGTTCCAAATCCCTCACCAACTTCGTTGCCCTTCTCTGGACACGTTCCAGCAAGTCAACATCCTTCCTAAACTGAGGGGCCCAGAACTGGACACAATACTCAAGGTGTGGCCTAACCAATGCAGCTGAATGAGCCTGTAGACTTCTGTTTCTTCTGTTGCAAAAGGGAAAAAATAAAATCATTGACACAGACCATTTTAAAAAAAGGAAATCCCCCACTCCTTCCACTCTCAAAAATGCAATTTTGGGAATTTGTGTTTATACAAAAAGTGTTGCAACGAACAATCTAATGAGATCTTGGTGACCATTCCACAGAGGGAAACCTTTCTAAGGCTTTGTTCTTCACTTCGTATATAAATCAAAAAGTACATATGATCCACAATCATTCCTTTCCTTTTTTTTTCTCCCTAATGAAGCAGTATGATTCACATGTTTATAATTCAAATATATGTTGTAATAAAATATTCTAGACAGAATAATTTTTGGCTGATTATTTTTTATTGCTTATGTAGGGATTATTCGATACTATAAACAAGAATTGTAATAATGAAGAGTAAAAGTGGATATCTGCCATGTTCTATGGATACATACAACTTGGAACTTTCCCTTGTAATTAGGTTCAGTTACTTTGAAGTTTTTTGTTGGTTTTGTTGTTGTTGATCTGCTGGTTGTTTTGGTGGGGTTTTTTTTGGTTGGTTGGTTGGTTTTGCTTTTTTTTTAGAGGGTTTATTGTGTATTGTTTTTATATATATAAGATGACATTGCATTATCTTATATTTTCTCAGAATCATGATGCTTTAAAATGGGATCAATTTTGAGGTAGCTTCCTATTCAGCAATTTAGAGCATACAAAGCAAAAGGAAATATTTTTTTTAAAATTCCTTTAGCCATATTACTGAAATCTGAACACATTTATCTTGAAATTTTGAAACATCACTTCAAATATATCTGTCTCTTCCCCTCTCTTGCATTGTCTGTGTTATGTGATGATCAGTGAATAGTTAACTACAACTATCAACCATATGTTAAAATGAACTAAGAATATACTGGTAGGACTCTAAATGGTAATATTGTCACAGTAAATAAAAAAAAACAACAATCCACATTAAAAACTCTTATCACATGCCTTAATCAACTTAATTGAACCTAAAAGTATTATTTACTTTCTTCTAATATTCTCCTTGTTTTCCTTCATACTAAGGAATATTATCTGTTATAAAATTTTGTTGGAGAGGGACAGGAAAAGTCTAAATGATAGCATCTGCTCATCCAGAGAGAGTCCAAGTCTAAATTTTGGGTTTTGACAAGGACAGAGTTATTTCAAGGTAGAGAGGGAAGCCAGAATTCTGAATGCTTGGTTTCTGATCAAATCATAAAAGTGTATTTCTCAGTCCCTGCAAAATGGAAAAAGGAAAGTAGAAAATCAGAACTGTATTAGGCCTGATAAACATCACTTATACTGTGGGTATTTCAAGCCAAGGGGTTTGGGGCCAAGCAAATTTTTTGTTCCTGTGAGATCACAGGACTCAGCAAAACTTTATCAGGAAATAAAATCAAACCAAAACAAAACCACAAAAAAAGAGAACTAAAAAGAGTTAACTAAAATATGTATCTAGGAAGGCAGGCTGCCAAAGTCACCATTTTGTGGTCTTCACTGGGTCATCAATTATTCATTTCTCAAGACTTAAAAGTCAGGATTGATCATTTTACTTTCTTTCTGGCTCCCAAAAGGGAGTGTCTCCTTGACATGTTTGACTTCTGTTTCAGGACATGCTACTTGAAAATTTTTCAGAGCTCTCTTCTTGCAGCTTTATTTACAGCTTTTGATAAATAGAGAAGTAGGTTCAGATATTTCATTAAGACAGGGACCTGAGCAGTTTGGGCTGATGTTTTCTTCAAGCACAGTAATAAAATTTCTTATTAATAGAGCTGTAAAGTCTGTTTAACATTCAAGTATATTATTCATAAAACTGACATACTCTCTACCTAAGTAAGAAGCCCAGAGAGTGCATCTCCTTCTTTGATGCTTACTCTTCAATCTACAACATGTGTTACATCAGTTAAAATAATGTAAGCTTTGCATATACAAGTACCATTGTGAAATGAACCATTTTATGAGACAGGAAGATGTAAAGCCAGTTTTGTGTGGCATATAAAAGTTAAATCTTATGTCTTTCAGAAAAACAATTCAAGTGCATTTTAAATGAACTTACTCAGTGATATTATGTGGTATTATATACACATGAAAAAGTGTAAGTATAGTGGAAAATATATTTGTAAAACTACTGACAAATTCAAGATGGCAAGATAGTTATGATCAGATCAACTTTAGGATTTAAAGAAGATATACAGTTTTGCAATTTCCTGGTCCAAATGAACACTTCTGAAAGCCAGAGTTAGGTTATAATGTGATAGAGTGAGAAATTATATCACAGCTGTTGCAGTTCTACCCCAGATGGCAATTAAGCACCACAGCTTCTCATCCACTCTGGTTGCTGTTTCCAATTTCTGGAGTTTGGGTGTTGGTCTTTCCCACAGGGCTGGCTATGGGCTTGAGGAATAGAGGGGACAGTTCTTATGGCTGGCTTGTTTATATTGCTGGATTTGCTTTTTGCTGTATTTTTCTGTGAAACAGCTAAGGTAATTGTACATTATATTATTTTCATTAAACACACCTTATCTCAAATGTTTCTCAAGGCTTTTGTTTACGTTTAAAAGAACATTAAAAAACATCATGAGGTGGTATTCTCACAATACTCAAAAACTGACATAAATTGTTGAGTTGTCACACTTGATTTATTCTTTGAATTAATCTCAGCTTCAAAAGTATGTGTGACAGATTTATTTTTTTTTTCAGAAAACTGCATCTGATTTTGTTTATTACCAAAAAAATCTTGTTTAAATTATACCACCATAAATTAGTATACCTAATGACAGACATACTGGACATACTGTGGTGGGAAAGACCTGCTGTCTTTGTTTTCTCTTTTAGAGAACAGTCAGGAACACTTGAGTCTTTGAAGAAGTAGATGAATATGCCAACCATGGTGATTCAAAGTGATCTTAAAGTTTTCAATAAAGTTCTCATAAAAGTAAAACTTAAGTCCTAGGAAACGAATTGCACAAGAAAGGTTCAGATCTCTCAATGTCAATAGAAATTCATAGAATCCTACAAAGATATACACAAATTTCTTGGCCATTTAGAGTGTTTAAACATTAAAAGAACAGTATTTGTAGTTGACATTAAATTATTCAGGGTAGTCAAAAATAGAACAAAACCATAATGAAACACAGGAAGACGTAATGATTTTGAATGCTCAGGTAACAACATAAAAGAAGAAATTCAATTCTGATAAGAAAAAAAAAATAGTGAAAAATTCATCCCTATCTTACAATAAAGACTTCAAAATGAGTTGTTGTCGACTGGGTTTTGTATGAAGGAGTAAGAAATTCTGACAAAACAAAAATTCTCAGCTTGGAAAAGATGCACTTTTATAACATTTAC
Organism: Picus viridis; assembly: GCA_033816785.1. Classification (NCBI taxonomy): domain Eukaryota; kingdom Metazoa; phylum Chordata; class Aves; order Piciformes; family Picidae; genus Picus; species Picus viridis. Next base: position 64,918,786 of record CM066566.1, read on the forward strand.
ACTATTTATAATGATTTGTTCTGTTTCACTTTCTATAAGCTTCAAACATATCACAAGTTTGAATAAACAGAAACCTTAAATGCCTTATCTTGTTAGAGCAGTTAATTAAATGAACAATTAAAAATACATATTGCAAATCAGGTCTCTTTTCCAGCTATTTAGTTCTTCTTGAAATAATAGTGAATGTATTTCTCATTCACAAGAATGGTTCAAATGGAATTCCCAGTAAACAAATGGCTCATAAAAAAAAATCTCTAATTACTTAGTTACCTGGTATCTACTACTCCTACATCACCTAAAATATCTGCAATATTGGCTTTGCTCTCATGAGGATTTCGCATATGCTTTCCAGAATTCCAAGTGTCAATGGTCTGAATCTTCATTGCACTATTAACTCTTCCACAATGTATGCCATGCCCTGGAGGACTACAAGAAACACAAGAGAGGCCACCTCAGAGGTACAGTAGCCAGCCATCTCACAGTTCCGCTACCCAATATCTTCTAAGCTCCATTTACTGGAGGCAGAGAGAAGGCAAAAATGCAGCTGACAACTTAATAAATGCCACTACATTTTGCAGGATGTCCTGTGTATTTCAGCTAGGTTTACATTCAATTGCCCCCTATGACATATGTAATTTAGCCCCAACCAAGGCTCCAAAATCCTCTGTTTGGCTACTTGTGTCCATGGCTCGCTCTGACATGGGGCATCTGGGTAACCTGGCATCAGTTGACAGGGGTGACAAACAAATGACAGAAACTCTGTTTGGGCCTTCTGCCTTTGTACTCAGAATCTGTTTCCAAGAACAGACTCTGGCCATCAGTCCTTGCCTGTGTTTTATTTCCCTTGAGTACTTACGAAAGCCAACTCAGCACTTTCCTACAATTAAACATTAATACCTTTCACAAAAGAAATTCTTATACAATCCACAAACACAGCAGAGTTTTTCATTCAGGTAATTTTTGTGCTCTCTGTATTTTAGGGGTTTTTCTCCTCCTGTCTTAACATAGGGAGGAAGAAGCAGCAACAAAAATGAAAAGCACTAAAATCATGTCTAGAGAGAACTATATGTCTTACGGAAAGCACTTCCTTTATATTCTGTCGGCAAATATTAATTTCAGTTTCATATTCCTAAGGTCTTTAACATGAATGTTAATTTTCTTGACTGTTCACTAGTGCAGGATTTCTTTCTTTTATATATGAATCATGCCTTCCTGAAGTCATCTGTTGCCTATTGTAGAAGTTACTTGAACTATCATTTGCAGCACTGTATTATGACCATAATTTTTCATCAATTCAAGTATAGCAATTGTGCTTTTTAAGAACTATGATACCTCCATGACCTTCCTATCTACTGCTCTTTATTCCCCATTTTCTGATGATTTCTGTGCAATTTGGTAGAGTTCAGTCTTCACTATTCTACTTGATAGCTCTAGTTTATTACACTTTTTTCCTTTCTTTTTTTTCCCATATTGAATGAGAATTTTATGTAACTCATGTTTGGACTGAAACATGCAATCATTTGCTACAACGTCTGTATATTTGAGAACAAGATTAGGAAAAGCTAACTTCTCTTTCCTCATTCCCCCACCCCCCCCCCAAAAAAAAAAGAGAGGGAAGACTGATAGTAATTCCAAATTTCTTGTTCACATGTGGAGCAAAGTTAAAGTTCAGGCAATATCTTCTGCCTCCTCATGTTCCCATGAAATAGGCTTGTGTTTCAAAGGAACTATTGTAATAAGTGAGTGGTGAACAATGTATGTCTGGGTACCCCTGGGTAACCTATTCCTATGCCTGACCACTCTTTCCATAATTTTTTTTAACCTAATATCCAGCCTAAGCCTCCCCTGGAAGTTTCAGACCATTTCCTCTGTGTCTATCACCTGATATTAGGGAGAAGAGACCAACCCCCACTTTACTACAATGTCCTTTCAGGCAGTTGCGGAGAGCAATAAGGTCTCCTCTCAGCTTTCTTTTCTTTAGATTAGAAATCAGTTTCCCTCAGCCATTCCTCATAAGACTTGTACTTTAGACCCTTCACCAGCTCATAAGGACCTTTGTCCTTCATTCATGATCTTTTTTAAATGAAATACTGAGAATCTCACATTCATGTCTGTATGCATACCTTTCTTGTCCTCTATGGCTCAGAGTTACTAAAGTTACTGACAATTCATTGCCTGGTGAAATACATAGAAATTACATATAGGCAAAATAGAAACCAAATAAATTATAAAATATATTGGAAATAATTGAGTCATGTAAATTTTAGACATGCCAGAGTCAAATGTCTATCTTTAACTTTCTACTTTTAAACATGTTTTGACATTGTATGAAGACTTTGACAAATAGCAGCCAAGTGATTGAGCTATTTCTGAAAGGAAGGTTAAAGAGGAATATGCTGCTTTATTCCTTTAAAAGTACTTTGGAAAGCTTGTCTCTTCATGCTCACAGTTTGGCCTGGGAGTTGGAAAGGATAAGGAATGGAATGGATGAGGAAACTACCATATGAAGTCCAAGTAAACATAATTATTTTTAAAGTCCTTGCTTAGAAGGAAAATTACTACTTAAAACTCTTGCTTGATTATTAACAAGACAGACAAAAAACAATTCATAAAAACTTGCAACTTTCCCTTATCCATTAACTACTGGAGTAAGAACATTATTTTTATTTAGTAAAAAGTTGATCAGCACAATTTTAGGTAAAAACATGCAGACAAACGCATAGAAAACAAACAAAGGAGATTGAAACTAGGGCAAGCTGAGGATTTTTAAAGCAAAACGAAGCTTTTTCTGAGCTTCACTGAAACTCGGCTATTAAGCATAGCTTGAAATCTAGTAGTAATATGTCCAATGATTTATTAAGACGTCATCAGGGACACCAAAAAGGACTTAGTAAAACCTTGTACTCAAATGTTGTGTGACATTCTTTTGTTTGTTAAAATGTCCTCCTTTCCACACAAATCACCTTGGGATGCACAGTCATGTCTCAGTGCAGCTGTCCCAGGACATTGATGCAGCTCTGTCTTTTTCCCCACTGTGTGTACCTCTAGGAGAAAACCACCTGAGAATGCCTTGGAAATAAAGACTGATAGTAGAAAAACTTGAAGGAGACAGCATAGAGGAATGTGGTAACGCTTATGGCTAAATTTATACTATTCAAATGAATATGCTTGGGACTGTTCTTTGTACCTGATACCAACTGCCATGGGATTGTAACCCTCTGAAACAGTGTGATCAGTGTAAATTGCTGTCTGGAATGGTCTGTAGCTTGTGGTATCTCCTGAGACATACCTGGGAATTGTTTGGAAGGACACTGGTTTGTTTAGGACAAAATTATGTTAGGAACCATGTTAACAATAAAACAGTACAAATGCTATTTATGTACTGCCAACTTCACCTGTCATATAGCCAGCTTAAGTTAAGTGAGTAAAGGTTGTCAGTACAGTAAAGAATCTAAATAGGAGATGCCAATCATTGGGTGTTTTGATGGGGATTTCAGACAGAATAGGAAAACAGCTTTCACAATCTGTTAGGAGTTTATTGACACTTTAAAAAAAACATTATTAACTATCATCTCTGAAGTAGAAATTACTAGATGTGGGATCTTCACCCTGCAGCCTTTCAATGTTAAGGTTTCTATTGTTATCACTGATATGATGAAAATAAATGTGTTTTTTTCTGGTTCATCTCCCTGTTTTCATTATGCTAACAGTACAAAACAAATGTTGAGTGAAAAAAAATGACATATATCTCTGAAAACAACTCCATCTTGGGTAGTCCAGTGGAATATTATAAAAACACAGAATGTATTTCAGTTTACAAGCAAGTGTAAATAATTGGACATAGAAAGATTCATGTTTGGTCAGACATTTTTTTGCAGTGGATTCACAGTGCAGTTATACATGTAATTACTTCAACAGTTTCATTTTTGAATGTTAACTTCTCTAGAGAGAAGGACAGTTTGTTTCTATACTTCAAACATTAGTCAATGTATAGTTGTACCAAAAAGAAACATTTTCTGGTTTCAAAGCAATCTGTTTGTTTTTAAGAAAAAAAAATTAGGTTTAACTCTCATATATCCACCAGAAATGTATTAGAGGCTGCCAAATTTGCTGGGCCACAGGATGCTCCTTCTTTCCCAGCAAAGTAGATGCAAGGCTGCCAGGTGCCCTGTCCCAATGTTGGACAGTGAACCAGAGAATGAACCTCCTGATAGATACAGGCAAACATAAAGCACAGTGACCTACCACTTAGAAAAGATTGCCTTTACTGACACCTATGAAAATGCACAGCAATCACATGAAGTCATCAGCCCATTCAAACTGTTCTTCCTCCCTTCCTACTGATGAGCACTGAAGGTGGTGAGTCCTCACTTAAGTAGGTTAGACATTCAAGTTGATGGTCTCAGACGTTCCCATCCTCCAGTTGTTGGCTTGCAGACTTACAAGCTCCTCAGGTTTGCACTCCCACTCCAGTTGCTGATACTCAGGCATCTAATCCTGTTTGTTGGCTAGTCTGGCCTGAAATTCACTCAATTTCACAACCCAAAATAGAGTTTATATTGCCCAGATTTATATGAAAATGTATTTATTTTTATTTACCTCACTAAAAGCCTATACCTGGTACAGCATTTCTTTTGAAGCTGAAAAATTTGCAATAGAGGTGGAAAAAAATATTAAAAAATGTGCAGGTATTGGTCATGTTTGCATACAGTCCAAGAGTAAAACATTATTACGTCAAAATTAAGACTGAAAGTATACATCAACTGTAATGGTTGCAAAAAAAATATATTAAAAATTCTAAGTATATTGTATTTTTTTCTTGAACCAATACATTACAAATACAGAGAATTCAGCACTATATTTACCCACAAAGGAAATACAAATGGGTGAGCCTGGCAAAACGATTAACATACCTAAGTTTACTTTGGTACTACAGGACTGTGTTTATAGTTAAAACACATCAGTGCTTGTGAACCCAGGTCATATTGAACTATGGTTTTAAAATCCTTGACCTGATTTCATGTCAGCTAATTTTGCCCTTCAATGCGTCTTTTATATTAGGATTCTTCTTGTCCATCTCTGTCTACAGGCAGAGAATTCACCGAGGGGTTTTTCTCCACTTTTCCTTCCATTTGTGGACACTGGTTAGTGTGTCTGACAACTTATGCCATTGATATAAATAAAATCTCACACTTCTGTCTTCCACTGAATGCTGGAGTAACATCTGCAATTCTTTATAATGGTGGACACATAATGCTAGAGAAAAAAAAAAAAAAAAAAGATTTTAAGGGGCTGAACAATTATTTCAACAAATCTCTTTTGAGGAGCTTATAGTGTTCTTTGTGTAGTGCCTTGAATACCTAATATGAGTGTGTAAAATTAGATACAATTATCCAAGTGGCATGATACATAACATCCAACAAGGAATAAGGTCATTGATCCTTTTAAAACTGGTGACATTTAAGATAGATAATTAAATTCAGAGTTCCTTTGACTTTAATCTTTCTTATATCTTAACTATTATAATAAAGAAAACTGTTGCTTGCATGTTACCTATAAAGGAATATAATCTTTCGTGAGTTGTCTGTCATAGAAGTTCCTTTTTTTAATCTTGGAAGCCTAATGTTCGCCTCTGTAATTATAAGCATTAGATGTCATTATCAGTACTTACAGCAACTTCCCTAGCTGTGCTTTTTTATACAGTGTACCAATTAACTTTAACTGCATAGTTCTTTCACTATTGGCAGTGTTTTTACATTTAGATTGACACAAATGCACTGAAAATAGTGATAAATTAATTTTATAGTTTGCAACATCTATATTACAGACAATACTTAACTCTCTAGAATCGAAAATAAAGCATTCTAAATTCTTCTTGTGGCAATCTTCTCCCCCTTCTTTTCCTCTTTCAATTATTCCTTCATCATATTTCTCCTTTCTCCATTTCCTTTCCCCTTCAGATAACTGTCTCTTGAAACTTAGGGTCACAGAGCATATCAAAGCTGTCCTGGAAGAGGCATTAACAATACAGCTAAATCTGTTTTGAACCACTGCCCCCTCTCTCCTCACTCTCCATTGCAGGGTCTGGATTGAGGTTGAGGACCCTAATAGGAAGGTGCCATCCAGGCTGCCTGGAGGGGAGTGGAAGCTGAAACAGATCCCCAAGCCTCACATTTCAGAGAGGTGACTGCACATGTCAGACGCCATGAGAGAAGGCGTGTGCAGTTTACTCACCACCTAAACATTTTGAATTGATTGGCGGGATTTGAATGACTAACGTGCCATTGGGCCATTCCGTTTTCAAAAGGGAATTTATAGGGGAAGACCTCCTGTACTCATACACTCATAGCTTGCATGCTCGTCACTGTCTTATCTCTCTCCCCTTTCATTAATGGAACTCAAGGTGGCAACAAGCACCCTACTTGCTTTATCTTCAGGTCAATTAGCTTCTTTTGTTTTAACAGCATAGTGCTTGAGTTGGGCCTCCACTGCAGCAGCCTGCTCTCTTATTTCCTCTGATTTTTTTGATACTGTCCTTTGGACTATAACTACAAACTCAAAACATTTCTTCAGCGTGTCCAGAGAAGGGCCACGAGGATGATCAGAGGGCTGGAGCACCTCTCCTATGAGGACAGACTGAAGGAGTTGGGGTTGTTCAGTCTGGAGAAGAGAAGGCTCCCAGGTGACCTCATTGTGGCCTTCCAGTATCTGAAGGGGGCCTACAGGAAGGCTGGGGAGGGACTTCTCAGGATCTCAGGTCGTGATAGGACTAGGGGGAATGGAATGAAGCTGGAAATAGGGAGATTCAGGCTAGATGTGAGGAAGAAGTTCTTCACCATGGGAGTGGTGAAGCCCTGGAATGGGTTATCCAGGGAGGTGGTTGAGGCCCCGTCCCTGGAGGTGTTTAAGACCAGGCTGGACGAGGCTCTGGCCAGCCTGATCTAGTGTGGTGTGTCCCTGCCCATGGCAGGGGTTGGAACTAGATGATCCTTGTGGTCCCTTCCAACCCTGACTGATTCTATGATTCTGTGATTCAGCAAAGGTTTTGGTAGTTAGCAGCTCGGCGGTTCGTGAGTAAATTACGCTATTTTACCTGATTATTTCTGAGGTTTATATCTTGCTACCTGTCAATTGGCTCCGTTGTGAACTCGAGGCGGTTCATCTACGCCACTTGAGGCAGTATTGCTGTTTGTTTCGAGCTTATAGGAAGATTCCAGTTTGTTCCTCTGTATTCCTAGTTCTAGACTGTTATTCTACTGTTTATCAGCCTGGAGGCCTGCCTGGATGAACAAGGAGCTGCTGGACACACTCTCACTTAAAAAGAAACTCTACAGGAAGTGGAGGGAAGGACAGATAGAACAGGGGTATATAAGGAAGCTGCCCAAGCAGCAAGAGGCCTGGTTAGGAAAGCCAAAGCAGAGTTTGAATTGAATCTAGCCAGGGAGGTTAAAGGGAGCACTAAGAATTTCTATAGGTATGTTAATGGCAAGAAGAAGACTAGGGAAGGTGTGGGCCCCCTCAGAAAGGAAAGTGGTGAATTAGTCACAAGTGATGCGGAAAAGGCTGAGGTACTCAATAACTTCTTTACCTCAGTCTTCACTGCAAGGGCCTCCAGCCACACTCCTGGTGTCATGGCAGACGATGCCATGGACGGGGATGAAGAACTACCCATCATAAGTGAAGCACAGGTTCGTGATCACCTGAAGAACCTGAAAGTGTTCAAGTCCATGGGACCCGACGGGATACACCCACGGGTGCTGAGAGAACTGGCAGATGAGGTTGCCAAGCCCCTCTCTATTCTATTCCAAAAGTCATGGCAGAGTGGGGCAGTCCCCACAGACTGGAAAAGGGGAAACATTACTCCCATTTTCAAAAAGGGCAAGAAGGAGGAACGGGGAATTACAGGCCAGTCAGTCTCACCTCTGTGCCCGGAAAGATCATGGAGCAGATCCTCCTGGAGGCACTAATGACTCAGAAGAATAGTGAAGAGGTGATTGGGAATAGTCAGCATGGCTTTGCCAAGGGCAAATCCTGCCTGACAAACCTGGTGGCCTTCTATGAGCAGGTGACAGCATTAATAGATGAGGGGCGAGCAACTGATGTCGTTTACCTGGACTTGAGCAAAACTTTCGACACTGTCCTGCACCATCTCCTGGTCTCCAAGCTGGCGACACATGGGTTTGATGGATGGACCACTAGATGGATAAAGAACTGCCTTGATGGCCGCACCCAAAGAGTGGCTGTCAACGGGTCCATGTCCCAGTGGAGGCCAGTGACAAGTGGAGTCCCTCAGGGATCAGTCCTGGGACCTGTCTTGTTCAACATCTTTGTGGGTGCCATGGACAGTGGCATTGAGTGCACCCTCAGCAAGTTTGCTGATGACACCAAGCTGTGTGGTGCAGTGGACACGCTGGAGGGAAGGGATGCCATCCAGAGGGACCTTGACAGGCTGGAGAGGTGGGCACAAGCCAACCTCATGAGCTTCAACAAGACCAAGTGCAGGGTCCTGCATCTGGGTCGAGGCAATCCCAGGCACAAATCCAGGTTGGGCAGTGACTGGCTGGAGAGCAGCCCTGAGGAGAGAGACTTGGGGGTGCTGGTGGACGAGAAGCTCAACATGAGCTCTCAATGTGCACTTCCAGCCCGGAAAGCCAATCAAATCCTGGGCTGCATCAGGAGAAGTGTGACCAGCAGGTCAAGGGAGGTGATTCTTCCCCTCTACTCAGCTCTGGTGAGGCCCCGCCTGCAGTACTGCGTCCAGTTCTGGAGCACCTATTACAGGAGGGATGTGGACGTGCTGGAGCATGTCCAGAGAAGGGCCACGAGGATGATCAGAGGGCTGGAGCACCTCTCCTGTGAGGACAGACTGAAGGAGTTGGCGCTGTTCAGTCTGGAGAAGAGAAGGCTCCCAGGTGACCTCATTGTGGCCTTCCAGTATCTGAAGGGGGCCTACAGGAAGGCTGGGGAGGGACTTCTCAGGGTATCAGGTAGTGATAGGACTAGGGGGAATGGAATGAAGCTGGAAATGGGGAGATTCAGGCTAGATGTGAGGAAGAAGTTCTTCACCATGAGAGTGGTGAAGCCCTGGAATGGGTTATCCAGGGAGGTGGTTAAGGCCCCGTCCCTGGAGGTGTTTACGACCAGGCTGGACGAGGCTCTGGCCAGCCTGATCTAGTGTGGTGTGTCCCTGCCCATGGCAGGGGTTGGAACTAGATGATCCTTGTGGTCCCTTCCAACCCTGACTGATTCTATGATTCTATGATTGTATCATGTGTAATTAACCTATCATCGACCAGGCAAATGAACCTGAGTAAAATTGGCTCAGGAAAAGAATTTTTTATATTTAATAAATAATATTCATATTTTATTGCATTTCTGGCCAATAAATTTATAAGCTACAACAAAAGCATATTTGAATCTGAGAACACACTTGCATTATTACTATATGAAAAAGAGTGGACGTGGCATAGCTAAGAATAATCAGGAACAAAAATTATTTTAAATACTTCATTCTTAGATCACTTCCCAATTAATTCACCTCCTTTTTGGCCTGCTGAGCAATAGCCTGTTAGTCAAAATGAATTTGTTGAGACCAGTCTTTCCAAGCATAGATGTCAGACAGTCAGTTTTGCTTATATAAGACATAAATCACCAATGTTTTTTTTTCACTTCAATATATAAAAAAACCCCTGCACTTATAAACCCCTGCGCTGGGTTAGGAACTGGCTGGAGGGCCGGGCCCAGAGAGTGGTGGTCAATGGTGCCACCTCCAGCTGGAGGCCAGTCACCAGTGGCGACCCCAGGGATCAGTGCTGGGCCCCATCCTCTTCAATGTCTTCATTGACGATCTGGATGAGGGGATTGAGGCAGTCATCAGCAAATTTGCAGATGACACCAAGTTGGGAGCAGATGTTGGTCAGTTAGAGGCTTGAAGGGCTCTGCAGAGGGACCTCGACCGGCTGGACAGATGGGCGGAGTCCAGTGGGATGACATTCAACAAGTCCAAGTGCCAGGTGCTGCACTTTGGCCACAACAACCCCATGCAGAGCTACAGGCTGGGGTCGGAGTGGCTGGAGAGCTGCCAAACAGAGAGGGACCTGGGGGTGCTGATCGACAGCCGCCTGAACATGAGCCAGCAGTGTGCCCAGGTGGCCAAGAAGGCCAACCGCATCCTGGCCTGCATTAGGAATAATGTGGCCAGCAGGAGCAGGGAGGTCATTGTGCCCCTGTACTCTGCTTTGGTTAGGCCGCACCTTGAGTGCTGTGTCCAGTTCTGGGCCCCTCAGTTTAAGAAGGACATTGAGACACTTGAACATGTCCAGAGAAGGGCAGCAAGGCTGGTGAGAGGCCTTGAGCACAAGCCCTATGAGGAGAGGCTGAGGCAGCTGGGATTGTTTAGCCTGGAGAAGAGGAGGCTCAGGGGCGACCTCATTGCTCTCTACAAATACCTGAAGGGTGGTTGTAACCAGGAAGGGGTTGGCCTCTTCTCTCTAGCAACCAGCACCAGAACAAGGGGACACAGTCTCAAGCTGCACCAGGGGAAGTTTAGGCTCGAGGTGAGGAGAAAGTTCTTCACTGAGAGAGTGATTCACCATTGGAATGGGCTGCCCAGGGAGGTGGTGGAGTCAGTGTTCCTGGAGATGTTCAAGAGGGGATAGGACATGGCACTTGGTGCCATGGTCTGGTCGTGGGGTCTGTGGTGACAGGTTGGACTCGATGATCTTTGAGGTCTCTTCCAACCTTGGTGATACTGTGATACTGTGATATGGACACATTAAGAGGTATAACTGCAGCTTGCATAATGATCTCTTCTAATTTTTTTCTCATGGATATTTTTTTTGTTACTCAGCAGATACTAAACCATAGTTATTGATGTCTTGTATGTGTCACTGACAGACATGATACCTACTAACTGACAAGCCATTTGAAATATTAATCAGGGACAGGAAAGAAGAGAAATTGTTGGTCCTTCTCATGAAAATAGAACTGGAACTTCATCAAAAGCCTCCTGTTTCTGTCTTCTAGTTAAACCAGAAAATTCTGTTTGTTTAGTCATGACAGAACAAAATAAGATAATGAATTTGCAACAGTTGTGTCAGCTGAATATCTCAGACGAAACAACCACAAAAAAAGGCAGTTGCTGAATAATTCTCTGCCAAATCAAATTTTCCAAGGCTTCAAAGAGGTACTTTACAGCGAGCATTGTCACCCCAGAAAGACAACAAGGTTATCTGTAATCCAGGATGAATGGGAGCCAAGTAATGTTTAGTGTAAAATTAATTTAATTAAAATGCTTTACTTTCACAGCACATTTTATTGCCTGAGGCTGAAACCCAAAAAGAAGCACTGCAGCCTGTGTACTCTGATGTCTCCACCTACACAGACCACCAAAGGACTGAAATATGTGTCCAGGCCTTAGACTGCATGGACTTGATCACCTGGAAGTCTCTCTTGGAAGCCAGTGATGGATGTCACAGCTACAATCACAGAGCTATAATCACAGTGCTGTGTGCTTGTAGGTAAGCAGCTATCTTTCTGGGGCAATGGTGTGAAAACACTTCAGGACAAACACCATTGAGGCAAACATGAGGAAATCAAACTTAACTCCTTACAGTTAGTCAGAAAATGAAGACAGAAGAAACTGTGTCCCACTCTATAAATGAGACAGGGGATCTGATGTAAATGAACATGGAGAAAGCTGAAGTCCTAGAGAATCCTTTTTCCTGAGGTTTCATTGTCATTTCCTTTTCCTGCATCTCTCTAGTTTCTGAATTGTAAGTCAGGGTCTAGGGTGATGAAGTCCCACCCACTGTAAGACAAGATCTAATCTGAGACCATCAGGGGATTATGGCTGCCCAAGTTGTCATGTACACAGGCAGATTCCAAGGATTTTGCCAATTACAGTCTATGGCCCGTTCAAAGCATCTGATAGCCCTTCAATGAGTTGTCTAGAGTGCTGGGGGTCCCCTGGTGCAGCAGTCAGTTTCTCATGCCACCTTCTCTCATATGAGTCCTGCTACAGAGCCATTTTGAGTTGGTTCCCTTCAAAGCAAGCAGCCTGGCAGTTTGATCCTTTTCCCTTGGACTGGGATATCATCTCAGGATACCTCAGTGGAGTGAATGAGTCAAGCTGCAGCCTTTTGTACTCCTGCTATCAGTTCTGATATTCCTTTCACCCAGATAGTAATAGGTTCTTCCCATCATTTAGAATGAATACTCCCAGCCCAGTAAGATACTTGGGGTATCATCAAGTAATTGCCTGCTGGCCTGCTGCTCAGAAACACTCTAGATCCCCAAAAGTCTGCTGCCTGATCATCAATAAGCAGTATCTTACTGTTTCCAGTAAAAGGGACCCTCCACAAATATGCAGTCTTAGTTTTACCCAGCTTGTGTAAAAATCTGTTCTGAAGTTCACTGAGCTTGGATCCTGACCTAGATGTTGCAAGGATAGTAGTTCAGGTGTTCCTACCATGCAGTCCCATATACTTCTCTTTTAACAATAGGTCATACCTCCTTTTCCTTTAATTCCTCTATTTCACCAGAACTGTTTTCATCATCATCTCCCAGTGTATCTCCATATGAATACTTGGGTTCTATTCTTGTGAATAACTTCTGGACTTGGACAACAGTAGGGGAATTTTTCCTCTGTGCTAACAGAAGTTCAAGCAACATAAGTGTCAGCTCCTTTTCTCTTTTCATCTCTCTCTCCAAATAACATGCTTTAGACTAATGTTTTGGAGTAATCCTGCACCTGAACTACACAGGCACCCAGAACGGCACATAGCCCCTTTATCAGTGCCACTCCCAAACATTACAGGGTTTTGTTCAAGCCTTTCCATGATCACTACAAGCTTGGGGCACTTCTCCCAGTTCTGGACGCCTCAGTTTAGGACAGATATTGAGTTGCTGGAACATGTCCAGAGATGGGCAGCACAGCTGATGAGGGGGTGGGAGCACAAGCCCTATGAGGAGAGGCTGAGGGAGCTGGGGTTCCTTAGCCTGGAGAAGAGGAGGCCCAGAGGAGAAGGAAGGTTGTAGCCACGTGGGGGCTGGTCTCTTCTCCCAAGCAACCAGCATCAGAACAAGTGGACACAGTCTGAAGCTGCGCAGGGGAGGTTTAGGCTGGATGTTTGGAAGAAGTTCTTCACAGAAAGAGTGATTTGCCATTGGAATGTGCTGCCCAGGGATGTGGTGTAGTCATCATCACTGGAGGTGTTTAAGAGGAGACTGGATGAGGCACCTGGTCCCATGGTTTAGTTGATTGGATGGTGTTGGGTGCCAGGTTGGACTTGATGATCTTGAAGATCTTTTCCAACCTGGTTAATTCGATTCTAGTCTAGTCTAGTCTAGTCCTTTGCCCATTTTAAGTCTGGGAAAAAAGATGCACAGTTGTGCTTCCCAGTATAATTCTTCTATTGACATCCCACCAACTACATCAGTAATGTCAAAAAGGCACCCACAAGATGGAAATAGCTGCCCAAAATAGTGGATTTATTGTAACCAGAATTACTCACTACTCCTTCAGACACAGGTAAGTTATAAATTCAGATGTTGGTTGGGAGTATACTATTGCACAACCAATTGAGCTTTAACCTTAAGCTTTAAGGAATATTCTTTCTAGGAGGATGAACCAAAATGTGTTTGCACTCCCACTCAAGGATACCCAAAATGCACACTCACCAAAAGGGGAGGGATGAGGACTCACTCATTCCATAGAAATATTCTTAAATGATGTCCTTGTTTAAGGAGAAATGGTCAAGCTGCCAGGCTGCTTGCTTTGAAGGTAACCAACTCAAAATGGTTCTGTAGTGGGACTCATGCCCTAGTCAAGGGCACACTGTGGTCAGTTCTAATTGGATGGAGGGCCAAACACAAAAGCAGGGTAAAAGCCTGGGCACAGAGGTGCTGGTTAATCTCTGAAAGCTGCCAAGCTGATATTCATCTTTTATCAAGACCCAGCCCTTCGTTGGGTGTCTGTTAGCCTTTTGGGTTTCCATCAGGGTGATTGTACCTGCCATAATCTTGTCTGGCAACATAAAATGTGAACTGCTGCCTAAACTGCTATTTACACAGTGTTGCCTCCTTTGGAATCACTAAATCAAGCAAAATGTTTTCAGTTAGAATAAGAATAATCCTGTTACACAAGCACCATGAAATACTCACCTACCTTTTGTGAGGTTCAAGTCTAAGTGAATTGTAATGATTTCTTGAATTGTATCTGTTATAATGCCATCTGCTATTTGGCAGTGTTGCCAACTAGTTTAATGTTTAAACATATTTTGCCTGTTATCCTAGTTTTGCAGCATTCTTTTTCATTTTTTTTTCTCTTTTCTAAATATGGCTGGAGAAACTCCCAGACGTATTTCACATCCAAGCTGCATCAACATACTATTAACGAGAGACAGTTCAACTGACAAAATAATAGCAGACTCAAGTGCAAATAGCAGAAAAGGAAGTTTAAACTAAAATGTACAGATATCCTGTAATATCAACATGCATTTGCAACTGCCATGTTTAATATTTGAGCACATGTGTTTTTTAAGTATCATTTTTTAACCACTTCTTCCTTTTAATTTCTTCTCTTAAATACCTCTGTTACTTTGGCCTATAAGTTCTGAATTATACAATAACTTTGACTTTTGAAATAAACATTGAAATAAATGTCTAGTCTGATAAAAAATAATCAAACATTAAAATAATTATATATGCATTAGGGTGACAAATTTGTATTTATAAAACATTTTTTCTTGCTCTATGGCATGATATTTTAAAATCAGTCGAAGACTTCAAAGAACAAAAAGCAAGTTCTATGTTCCTCAAAAAAAGACTGGGAAACAAAATGCAACATTTGTTTAATTGAAGTGAGTCTTGAAGTACTCTTAAGAAGGATTAGGAGTAAGCAGAAGATTAATTGTGCAGAATTAATCTCCACTTCAAAGACATGAGTTTATTACCGTGTTAGTGCCAAGCTACATCTCAGTGACAATTTAACTGAATTCCCTGTTTTCAATGTCATCTTCTGATTGTCTTGCAAGTGTTATTTTACCAACAGAACTGTGTCATACAACAGCAGTTATTGTTCCATTTAGTGGTACAGACAACATAATTTTATGTATGCTGGCTACAGCTTTAATGAACAATATTTATTCCAGTTGAAATTAACCCAGATTTTAGTTCATGATCCAGATATTGTATCAAATCTTTGTTTTATTTCTTCTGAAAAGTCTATTCAGAATTATTATATGATTGATTAATAACCATGATTCTAGATGATTTCCCAAACATATGTAATTCATATTAGTTAGACTAGATTGCCCAGGATTGTGTGCAGCTGGATTTTTAAATTTACTTGTGGGACAGATATTTTACTACCTTCCTGGGCAGCCTGTTTCAGTGTTTGACACCCTCACAATATTTTTATTTTTCTTGTGTCTGTGTTTACTTTTGTTTATTTTGATGTATAACCATTGCCTCTTACCCTTGCTAGGTACCAGTGAAGAGAGCTTGGCTCTGCCTTACTTCCTTCTTGCATCTCTCTGAGCCTTCTCTCCTCCAAGCTGAACAGTCTTAAATCTCAGCCACTCCTTGTATGGCAGATGGTCCAGTCACTTCCCTCCTTACTGTATGGGATAGCCCAAACAAGCAAACAAACAAAAAACCCCAAAACAATCTAACAAAAAAAAAAAAAAAGGTAGAATGCCCGTTGTCCCATAAACCTATAGTTCATTATGGCCTGTGTACCTGCTGTAACCTTTTTTTTCATAAATGGCAAATCTTGGTGTGTTGTGAAGAGATGGGAATTATCCTTAAATATTCTGTAGTCTATGCTCTCATTGGACTCACCAGTAATACTCATTTCTGCTCCTGCGTTCACTCCTTCCCCTGCTTCTGGAGCACTCATGTGACAAAGACACAGGCATGTTCACCATTTAGATCTACATGGCTTTTATTTCTTGTTTTCATTTGAAGTGCTATCCTACAACATTTAAAGAAACAAACCTGCTCCTACAGACAGTGACTAACTGAAGCAAGACAGATGCACACATTCTCCAAGAAATGTTTTACTTCAGAAGAAGATATATTTTATCACTGACAGCTGCATTAGGTATTCCATACATGTTTGACAACCTTTCCCCTCGAGCTGAAAGAATCCTCTACTGTCTTTCCTTCGGACAGGTTTTTCTGGAACCTGTCAAATGACCTTACAAAGTGTTTTCTAAACTGGGAAATGACTGGAACTCTATGTAAGTCTACTCACTATATGCTGCAGGTTATTTTAGTTTCTTAAAACAGAAAAGCTTCCTCTATTTCTTTCTTAAGCTTGGAACACTAGACTTCTGTTGGATCTTTTGAATTCACAAGACACACCCTTGTTAAATTTGATCTCCTGCGCAAAACAGACTCATGGTAATTATTAAAGCCTGCCAGTAAAGTCTGTTCTTTGAAATATCTTGTTATCAGACTTCTAATACGAAATAAATTTGCAATATTTGGAATATCCCTACCAACATTTTGATGTAAAACATGTGAAAACAAACTAATTACATGCTTTTTTCTTCTGGTGGGATCCAATGTTTTGAAACAACCCAGGTGTTCACATAATCTTCAAGAGACTGACATTTTGAGTAGGAGATTCAATTCACTCAGTCACGGTAGAACTGTCCAACTAAAATTATTTCTCTTCCTTGATTACAGAGTGTGATTATATTTTAACACACATGCCTCAGCTGACTAAAGCACATTCAAATCTGAGGGCAAAAATATTGTCCAGTTTTGCCAATCTGTTTTGATTACTGTATAAATTATATCAGTAGGCTAAGTGAAAATCATTTTGATCCTCTCAGAGACTGACTTGCAGTCACTAAGGAAAATCAATAGAGAACCTAACTCAAGTTACATGATTGTGCCTGTAAAGATACAGGCAAAACTTGAGCAGCACGTGTTTCATGAAGGCTTGTTTAAATAAATGGATATGTGCTCAAACCTATGGCACAGTTTTAGATAAACGTTTGAAAAATGCATTCTCAAAGGTATCCAGAACCAAAGGATAGTCTTAACTTGGAAAGCATGCTCTTAAATAGGAAAATGTACAGTATTGATCTTACAACTGAGCAATGTTCATACATGATAACAGAAAACAATACGCTTTCATAAATATTATTTCCTATCATTTATAATTTTAGAAATTTTTTATGCAGCAGTGTTTTGTGAAATTTCTGCCTATTTGTGCATTGACATGTGGTTATTCTCCTCAGAGAAATGTAATAACAGGAAGCACTTGGGATGCTTTTTCTAATAACTCTAGGACTTTAAAAGTTTTTCTGTTTTGTTATTTTATTATATATATATACACACACTTTGGTTGAGGTAAAAATGTTGGATACACAAGAAATTTATGCCAAAATTTATGGAATCAATAATCTAATCAGCATTTTTTTTCTACTCCCTTTTAGCATTTTCAGTAATTTTGTTGCCAAAAAAAAAAAAAAAGCTATGCTTGCATAATTTTTTAGAAGGAAAATGTCATAAAAGGTGTTGGATTCCATTTCTAAGGAAAAGATAGAAAGCTTCAAACCATTTTGCAGTGTTACTGAGTTCATAATTAGGAGGGGAAAAATCAATTATTTGTAGCTAAATCCTTCAGTGCTGCAGAGTGCTTCATTTACCAGTTAAAAGGAATAATTATTTGACAAAAAAACACTGTGAAATGTCAGTACATATAGTGAGAGAAAGATTTAATTTAAAAAAAGGAGGGGGAAGTACAAATGATGACAAATACAATAGATCATGTAATGTCAAGGCATTTGTGCACACCAGTAGCTTTTTAAACTATATGTAATTTCTACATATTTTTCAAACATGCATTCATTAATGAGAAGAGAGGAAGTAGAGAGAGAAAGAAAAGAATTGAAAGGGAAAAATATTTTTTAAAATGTATAATGTCATTGTCGTGATGAAAAGAAGCTTGTCAAGAAGTTCTTAATTTTCTTCACAGACTTCCATTACTATTTATCCATCAAAATGCATTGTCAAAGCATTTTGAGATCCTCAAGCCACCACAGAGTTGTACTGACAAGAGAAAGAAAAGACAAGCAAACACCCATTTCATTGCTATCTAATAATTGCCTGTCTCTTTTTGATTTCTACTATTGGTGGGAATATCATTTAAGTTCAAATATTCATTGTTTAACTCTGAGTGAAACTGCTATTTGATTTAATAAATGAATCCAGTATAGAAAAATAAGCTTAACAAAGTTGACAAATTTGATATCCTCTTCCCAATAAATGTACACTATGCATGCATTGCATGTATGTCCTCAAAGGAACAGTCACATGTCAAGAGTTTAACTCGTTTTACCCCAGAAGAACATTATCATCCTAAAGCTAGTGATTTTAAAATGCTTCTAACTGTTCTCCTCTCAGTCTTCTCATCTATTTCCCTTTTTTTTTTTTACTCTCTCTGGAGAAATTTCGGAAACAGAGTTGTGTTCTCATACGCAAATGACTAGTGCAGAAGGTCTCACTGCGTTTCACGTCCAAGAACATATTTACAAAGAGAGAAGCTCTTGCTTACCAGAGAGAAGGCAAAGCTGGAGGATTCCCTTGAAGGAAGTTGGTTCTCCTGGAAAGTAGAAGACAATGAAGTGTCTTGATTGCTGATATTTGATTTTATTCTTGTAAATCAACAATTCCCTTTCTTATTTGCCTATAAGGCAAAGATAATTGCTTTTTACAATGTATTTTGTCAAGTGTCTGTGTTCTTTCTTTGACTGTCACTGTTCTGTTCACAATGAGTGAATAGAATCCAGTGTGATCTGAACTTAGGAGAAAGAACATGTAAAACAAATTGAAGTGGACACACCGAGCAAGCATCTAAGGTCACATAGGTTGCTCTAAAGATTCTCATTATGAAAAAGACCATTTGTAGAGACTAAGGGGCTGTTAAAATTAATTTATTCAATGATTACTGAATTATTTGTTCAAACTTGTCCCTACTTTATGCATCCTTCAAAGTGTGTGTAACCTTTATAAATAAGTCATTGTGGAGTTTAGAAACTAATGTGAGTAGAAAGCTAGGCACTTGCATAACTGATAGTGCATATCAGATTGAGTATTCCCTGGCTTTATGTTATTTTCCTCAGATAATACTAATCTAATGTATGATCTAAAATCCTGCAACAAGGAAAGAAAAGTTGCAGATAGGTGGAAAGAGTTAAAAACTACATGTATATATGTCTGTTCTCTCAGGTTTGTTTGGGATTTGTTTTGTTTGTTTTGTTTGGGGTAGAATGTGTACATGCGTGTGCATGTGTGTGGTGTGTGAAGGACACTGCATTATGCTTATATTCATTTCGCTGTAGCACTTCTGCAGAAAATTTAATGAGATGAGCAGAACAAATCTCAACAACAGCCTTCACCCACCTTCAGTGGCTCATTGAGGAGAGACACTTTTCCTATCAGTCCTATAGAAAAGGGAAGAATAACAACCACTGTCTCAGCTGGGCATCCCTTATAGTCTAATAAATGAAAATATCTGAGCTTATTCACTTAACATTCTTCTGTTTGTGAGGCAGTGGTGGAATTCGCTACACATGGTACTATTACCCTATCATTCATGCATGGTGTTGTTGCTACATCACAAATCTGTAACTTTTGTTCAATGAGTGGAAAGGGGTTTGTTTTCTCCTCATGTTAGGTGATCCTTTGACCAGGGTTGAGATGCTTGGGGATTTGGGCCTCGGAACAATACTCAGTTTGATGATGTATGTATGTGGGATATTTGTCCTGCAGGTATAATAGCAAGAGATGTACTCTCAGAATGATTGTCAAAAATCAGACCAGGGATATGCAGTATTTCTTAATAGCTTTGACTCAAATGATAAAATTCCTTGAGAAGGCACCATGACTGCCCTTCCATCTCATAAAAAAAAAAAAAAAAAAAAAAAAAAAAGAAAGAACTGAACGTATACCCTGCCTGTATTCTACAACAATGGGTAGGCTAAAAGATATCCTTGGATGTGCATTCACAGCGACGTTTTTCTGGACCTGGGGATCAAAGATGTAGAGTCACAGAGAGACAAGAATAGTAATAAAAACTATGCCAGGATTTTGCACAAAATAGAAACTAGCCAAACTGAGTTTAAATGCAAGGACCCTAGGGCAGAGAAATGCACAGAATTTGTGAGGAAAACATACACACAGCCATACTGCTATATTCAGTCTTTAAGAACTGTCTGTCAGGTCAGAAAGTTTTGCAAAAGTCAGGCCCTGAGCAGGAGAAGGAGAGCTTGGACTACAGGGAAAGTCCTGGATCTTGGGGCAAGCAGGGAGAAGAGGCAGCTCTTTCAAATTTCACATGGAGTCTAGAGACATTTCCACAATAAGAACCACTACTGTTTCTGTAAGAACTTTGAGATTTTAGTCATTCCTTGGCCTTAGGCCTCTACTTCCTGAACTGCACACCACATAATGTTAGAATCATAGAATCATAGAATCATAGAATCATAGAATCAGTCAGGGATGGAAGGGACCACAAGGATCATCTAATTCCAACCCCCCTGCCATGGGCAGGGACACCCTACACTAGATCAGGCTGGCCAGAGCCTCGTCCAGCCTGGTCTTAAACACCTCCAGGGACAGGGCCTCAACCACCTCCCTAGACAACCCATTCCAGGGCTTCACCACTCCCATGGTGAAGAACTCCCTCCTCACCTCCAGCCTGAATCTCCCCACCTCCAGTTTCATTCCATTCCCCCTAGTCCTATCACTACCTGATACCCTGAGAAGTCCCTCCCCAGCCTTCCTGTAGGCCCCCTTCAGATACTGGAAGGCCACAATGAGGTCACCTCGGAGCCTTCTCTTCTCCAGACTGAACAGCCCCAACTCCTTCAGTCTGTCCTCATAGGAGAGGTGCTCCAGCCCTCAGATCATCCTCATGGCCCTTCTCTGGACACGTTCCAGCATGTCCACATCCCTCCTGTAATAGGTGCTCCAGAACTGGACGCAGTACTCCAGGTGGCGTCTCACCAGAGCTGAGTAGAGGGGGAGAATCACCTCCCTTGACCTGCTGGTCACACTTCTCCTGATGCAGCTCAGGATCTGATTAGCTTTCTGGGCTGCAAGTGCACATTGAGAGCTCATGTTGAGCTTCTCGTCCACCAGCACCCCCAAGTCTCTCTCCTCAGGGCTGCTCTCCAGACAGTCCCTGCCCAGCCTGTATTTGTGCCTGGAATTGCCTCGACCCAGATGTTGGAGAATGTCATTTTCTAAATCTCTAATAAATGAGATGCCTTATCTCATTGCTCAAGTGTTGATTTTTTTCCCCATGTTTAATTACTTCTTCCTTTCCATATTATATTTAATGCAATCTTTTCCCCAGATGTCAAGGCAGTGATAAACATACTGCCAACAATAGTTCTCGAGCCTTTTCCCTACTTTTGAACACTTTACTGCAATTCTGTACTAAAACTGAGTATCATTTCAAGAGATGTGTGGTTTGCAACTTATGTTCACCTAGTGATTAGAAGTATAATAGGCAAAGAGTGAGGCTTTATAAATTGAATGGCTCTGCAGTTGCAAAAATAAAGCGTTTTACAACTAATTGCAGTGCCAGTATTGCTTCTGCTAGGCCATTGTGCAACAATGGAACAAGGAGAAGACATCGAAAGAGAAGCTAAGAGCAGCAGTAAACTGCAACCAACTTCATATATGCTCTTTTTATGTAGCACAAGAATTGCTTCAGATATTATGGGGACTCTGAATAATTTCAGAATCTTGTGGACACATGCATGATAGCAACATGCTAAAGTATTTCAAAGTGGTGCAGTTCTATAACAGGTTAATGCACAGTAAACATGTTAACCTGCCTGTTTCCCCCAACACAGATGTGAGGGAAAGTATCACACACAAAAAACCTCCAGGTTGAGATAAGGATTTAGTACAAAATAAGATAACATAATTGTAATGAACAATTACTTTAGCTTAGCCTACTTGCAGAAAAAAAACACAGTGAAATGCAGGAAAGGAAAAAATAGTCCCTCCCTAAAAAACCCCCCAACCCCCCCCCCCCCCCCAAAAAAACCCAAACCACCAAAAAAATCCCCCAAACCACCAAAAAACCCCCCAAAAACAACACTAAAAACAAACCCAAAGACAAAACCATCCCCAAACAACCCCAGCATAAAAGAGAAAATCAAACCCAGCATTCTACCAACTCCCACCTGTGTTGCTACCATCCCTGTAAAAAAGAGCCCAAACTCAAAAACCTGGAATGCAAAACCAGCAACTGGAACAGGAAGCCACTCATGTTAGTCTGAACTTAAGCCCCGTAATGCTTTGCTCCAGACAGCATTTTTGTTTTGAATCTGACATGTGGCAGGATGGTATGAACAGCTGCAGATTAAAACTCAACCCATGACAAGTTCACAGATTGGTTAGAAGCATAACAACCCCACCAACTTTTGGAGTCCTGGAAGAGTTACTGTTTCAAATACTTTATGAAAGCTTATCAAGAACAGAAGGAACACAAACAAATGGAGGCAGTAAAGGAATTTGCTTCAGACCTGCACTGCTGCTTTGATGTAACAGACTACTGTACACAGTGCCTATGTTGAATACACTGGCACTCAGACACCTCACTAATCATGTGGGGTCCATGTGGACTCTTATACTTGTGTCAACAGGCTGAAACTGAATACCGGATACCAGACAAGATGATATAAACATGTGACTGTAGCCATAAAGTGTCATTTGGGATGCCTAAACTATCATAACTGCTCCAACTGCTCCACCAGAAGGTTGTGAATATCCCATGAGTCCTTTGTTATGTCTGCCACATTGAGGATTCTTTCATGTTCATACGTTTCTGAAGTGTCATTACTTAATTACTTAAGGAGATGGATCATGATCAACAACATTAATTCCATTCTAAAAATAGCATCTTCTAAACAGATACCAATACTCTAAGCAGCTGAAAATAATACCCTTTTTTTGCTGCTATTTAATGACATTGATTAAAGGGGAAAACATTTGTGAAACATGTAGGAATCCATATTTTAAAGTGATGTAAAGGTCAAGGAAGGATCAAAATGGAATAAAAGAAAAATTAAGGAAAACATTTTAAATATAAAAACTACAAGGTAAATACATTTTTAAAATCCCTATATATTCAAAATAATTAACTGTTACTTGTATTGTTACACATTTCACCAGGCAGAGAATTTTCAACTGTGTAGTGACTTAAACACTTTATACTCAACCAAGAAGATGAATGTGTATATCAGCCACACTTGATTTTTCATGATTGAACTAAAATCCAAAAAGTATAACAATTTTGTTTTTTTAAACAATACCTGGGATTCATGCTTTAATTCAAAATATCTTAATTGGATAATTGCAATGATTGACAAAGAAGTATGTTGGCAGGTAGCAATTGTGTCTCTAGATTTTCTTATTATTTGCTTTGTAAATATGTTTTACTTACAGCACTATCTTTTCAGCATTGTGTACATTTATCCTTCTGAAGTTCTATGACTTTAATAAACCATGAGTGCATAAACACTCTGTTAGAGGCACCTTACAACAACTACGGTATTTTTAAAGTAAGCACACTCAGGAATCTTTCCACTCTACACACTTTATTCGTTGTATACCTCAGCTTGCCAATAAAATGTAATATGGCACAAGAACTGCAAAACTAGAGAGCAACTGTAAAAAGAAAAAAAAAAAGCAATAATATCAAAGATTAATGTAAACAAACTAAGGGGTCCTCTTACTTCATAGTGTGGTTAGGCTATGCTTCCCTCCTATACAATATATGGTTCTATATATTTCAGTAATTGTTAATCATTATTGATAACATTATAGCATTTTCCAGTTAGAATTGTCATAGCTGTATATTTCATTGTCCCTCCCGTATTGATAATTACTTCAGAGTCTACTGTTAGTTGGTTTACAAATATTAATTTTTTTTTTTTAAGGTGAGGGAACAATCACTGGAGGAGGCAGCCAAATTTAAACAAGATAATTATACAAATTAAAAAAAAAAAATCATATTATTTAGTGGACTTACTGTGGCTGTGTACAAAAGAAATGCTGATAGTATGGTAGGTGTAAGTAGAGAAAAGACCGTGTGGCCTCTCTGAGCTACTGCATTTGCCAGATATTTTCTATCCACATTTGTAAGACAAAAAATACTAGACAGCTCAGATGTTTATACAATTAGTTCATAATTACATTGGTTGCATATCTCCAATTTGAGACGTTTGAATGCAGCCACCTTAGGATTCTTCTGGATTGTATGGATACAGGGTAGGAGAAATGAGGAATCACTGTCTATTCCCAGATATCTCTATACAATATTGAAAAGAGTGATGAATGTCTACTTCAGCTGAATGTTATTCTTTTTACCAGCAAAATGCAGTGACAGTGTCCCAAGCTTTGCAGACTCCCTAGAGGTTGTTTGTATTGTCTAGCCTTAAGCACTTAACTAAGGAGACAGCTTTGATTTCACTCCCTATAAGATTAACCAGGAGGGAAGGGATCATTCAGAAGGCGACTCCAATGAGGAGGCTGAAGTGATGCTTAAATTAAAATGTCATTCTGCATCATATTTTGGAGAAATCTAACTATCTTCATTAAAAATGTGTAAAGGACATGTAAAGATGTGCAAAGAATATATAAATGCAATAAGCACACTTCTATTGCATGTGTCTTAAGCAGAAAATTGAATCAATGCCTCAGTGTTCTGTGAGATGCCAAACCACATATGAGACATGGCAGAAGGATACCAAACCTGGGAGCACAAGTATGGGAAGAGAGGACAGTAGTACATAGTAAAAATGTAGGAGAAGGGTTGTTTTCATATGGCTTTGGAACAGCGATGTTTCGCCCTTGAGTTAGGGAGGATTTGCCCTTGCTTGAGTTAGAGAAGGCCATGTTTGATCTCTGACTTAGAAAAGAATGAAAACATCTTGTAACTAAGGAGAAAGACTTGGCAGAATTTGGTTGGATGTGTTGAAATATTGTTTTGTTATTTTAACCTATTATATGTCTTAATTACACGCACGCCAGTAGAAAATAACCAATTAAGGTGTGACACATATGCTTTCTAAAAGAATATATAGCTTTACTGTGTAACGTAATAAAACATCTTCACCTGGTAACATCTTCGCCTGGAAGCTGTACTTGTAGTGACTTTAGGGTGATCAAACAGCAAAACCATATTACTACCAAAAAAAATAAATTTCCCAGTAGCAGGCAGGCTGTAACTTCAGTTTGATATTTCAGAAGAGATAAGTACACCATCTTCAGAGGCAGGAATGTATCATTGCTTTAAGGAAATTACCCACAGAAGATAAGATTTTGAAAACTGTTCAGTCTATGCAAGCTGCAATGGCAGATCTGTAGGATGTGAACTGCTACTTTACTGAGGTGTGTGGTGGGAAAATCACAGACAAGCAACCTTAAATTGATGTGAAAGATTCCAACGGTGTCTAAGGAAAACTGGTTTTGACCATGAGGACAGTAAAGAATTTAAACATTTTGATCAAAAAACCTATATGACATCTACCCTTATAGATTTTAAAATCTGTTAAAAGATGTTGCAAGGCGAATGTTGCTGTCATTGTCCTGTTCGTAGATTCTACCCATAGCAAAGCTGAATGTGTGTCCAAGAGATCTATGCGCATACAGAGGACACCAACAGGGCTGGTCTCATTGTATGCCATGGACGAACCACTGGTTTCAACAGCATCTACATACAGGACTCACATCAGAGACAAGACCACACAGCCATGTCTCCTCCTCTTCTTGGGCTTATTAGAGGCCGAAGGTCACTAGTGCAGAACACATATTACACTCTCTAGGTTCACAAGCAAGCAGACATTCATGTATCATGAATCCAATCACTAGCACTGATCCTCTGCCAATCCAGCACACATTTCCCAGATTTCAGCCCCTCTTACCCACTCTACAGATCCCTGACTCACCAGCTGGTCTGTGCTCACTGTAAAGATGAAGAATTCACACACTTGTCCCACAAGAACTCTGCATTCATAGGTCCTCCTGTGTATACCAATATAGACCCTTTGAGTACTTGATATGTTGGCTCATAACTCAAGGATCCCTTATTGCCAGTTGGTCCAGCTTGAAATTTTACAGCAAATACACATACAGCTCCCACACACAGGCAGTTTGGGAAAGGGACAGACACTTGTCTGTCCCAGTAGTCAACATTAGGTACCCATGGTCCTTTTCCAGCCACTGACATGAAGCTCCTTACTTTGCTTCACTCACTCCAGTCCCCTCTGTAGCTTTTTTTGCAGTGTTCTACATTCCTGCTGCAGTGACTGGAGGTTAAAGACTGCACTTGCTCCAACGGTAACACCACAGGCCAAAAGTGCCCATTGGTCTTAATTCAACTAATTTCCAGGTAGCTGGCACTTAGTCAATGCATCACTCACACATATGTAGAATGGAGTATGAGACTATGCAGAAATAGTTGAGAAAGGATTAAGCAAGAAGACAAGTGCTGGTATGACACAAGGGTCAGTGAGGTAAGTGTACTTACCATTCACATTTTACACATGAACAGTCCCTTTTATGCTCTATTCTGCATGTTCCCCCTTTGCTCCTCCCCAGTTTCCTTCCCCTGCATTTTCCTTTATTAGTGTACATAAACTTAAAAATACCTTTGCAATATCTCAGTTCCTTATATTACTTTAGTCTTCACTTTAGTCTTCACTTCTGTTCAGCTGCAAGGTCCAAATGATCCTCTCCATATCTGTACCTGGAGTCTTTTAATAGCTCTTCAGTTAGCATGGATGACAGAGCTTATTTCTTGTCATTGCCCCCATTATTGTTTCTCTGTAATACATGTGTCTCTGCAAGTTTTTATTTCATGCCTTCTTTATCATCACGTTCAACAAGGTCCTTAATTAGATAAGAGAGCAGAAACATTCCACTTCAACATTCTGGTGAGACCCCACCTGGAGTACTGCATCCAGTTCTGGAGCCCCTATTACAGGAGGGATGTGGACGTGCTGGAGCGTGTCCAGAGAAGGGCCACAAGGATGATCAGAGGGCTGGAGCACCTCTCCTATGAGGACAGACTGAAGGAGTTGGGGCTGTTCAGTCTGGAGAAGAGAAGGCTCTGAGGTGACCTCATTGTGGCCTTCCAGTATCTGAAGGGGGCCTACAGGAAGGCTGGGGAGGGACTTCTCAGGATCTCAGGTAGTGATAGGACTAGGGGGAATGGATTGAAGCTGGAAATGGGGAGATTCAGGCTGGATGTGAGGAAGAAGTTCTTCACCATGGGAGTGGTGAAGCCCTGGAATAGGTTATCCAGGGAGGTGGTTGAGGCCCAGTCCCTGGAGGTGTTTAAGACCAGGCTGGACGAGGCTCTGGCCAGCCTGATCTAGTGTAGGGTGTCCCTGCCCATGGCAGGGGGTTGGAACTAGATGATCCTTGTGGTCCCTTCCAACCCTGACTGATTCTATGATTCTATGATTCTATACCTTTACAAAGACCTGAAAGGATGAAACATGACAACATAATCTAGCACCATATTTGACCTTGCATTGAATAGAAAGTGAGTCTAGAGACCTCCTCAAGTCTCTTTCCAGCTGAATTCTTGGGAAGTTCTATGACATACAAAGGATGATGCTAATTTATGGACTGTGTCCAGGATGGTAGTAATTGCTGAGATTAGAAGAAAGGAGACATTATTCATTAAACTGTGTAATACTGAGTGCTACATAATTGACATTTTGCAAGACCTTGTTTAGGAGTACATTTGGATAAGTACTTGGATTATTTTTTTCTTGATCTTAAGAGTAAAATTTCCATTGCTGGCTATCTACACCAGCCAGTGTTTCAATATCCTTAAAAAAAAAAGAAAACTTTGACATACTGAAGCTGACACAAGTAAAAATCATTCCCACAGCTTAGGACAGATGGAGTCACCTGGAGCTATCCTTTTGTATGTCTACTGTAGACATGTAACTACTGCATATCTAAATGTTTTAGCCAATTTTAATGATTTTATCAAAAGGATTCTAAATGTATTTTTTTATTATAATCATGATTTTTTTCTTCTTGGAGGAAGGTAAATTTGTTATCAGAATGAATGTTTTGTACAAGATTCACATAGCAAGATTTTGCTACCTGAGGTACCTGTGTGCTGCAGAGGTGACTTCTTTGAGAAGCTACCAGAAGCTCTCCTTGTATCAGACAGAACAGTTTTTGCTGGCTTCAAGAACAGCATGAGGAGGAAGAAGTAGTAGAAACAAAGAGTTGTGAACTAGCTGCAATCCCCATTGTCCATTCCCGTGTGCTACCTAGCTTGGGAGGGAAGTAGAAGAATTATGAGTAAAGTTGTTTCTGGGAAGAAGGGAAGGGCAAGGGTTCTGTTACAATTAAATGGCAATTATCAAATGTTTTTTTAAAGGTAAGTCTGTTTTGCCAAGATGGTAATTAGTAAATCATCTCTCTGTAGGAACCTGCAAGGCAGACAAGGTCAGCCCACCACTCCCCTTTAAATTGATGCATAAATATAAGTTTCCATAGAGAATATGGAAATGCTCATGCCATTCTTTATTGGACCTGGAGGGTAACATTGTAATTAATGATGAGGACCAGTCTTGTTCAACATCTTTGTGGGTGACATGGACAGTGGCATTGAGTGCACCCTCAGCAAGTTTGCTGATGACACCAAGCTGTGTGATGCAGCAGGTACACTGAAGGGAAGGGATGCCATCCAGAGGAACCTTGACAGGCTGGAGAGGTGGGCACAAGCCAACCTCATGAGCTTGTCTCGATCCAGAGAGGGAAAGAGATTCAGGTTTTTAATTAATATTCCTGTGTTGTGAAATTAGAGGCACAAACGAGGCCAAAATATCAACATCTAGACTATTTATTACATAAATACAGTGGATGGACATAAATAAAGTGGAGGGATCAGAAGGGAGAGAGAGAGAGAGTAGGAAGAGAGAGAAGAAAGGGAGAAGAGGGAAAGAATTATATTACCACACCCCTCACCCCCCAAGACAGTTTGAGTCTGTGGAGGATAGGTGCTGCAGGAGATGTTGGGTCTGTAGAGAAACGGTGCTGCAGGAGATGTTTGGTCTGTAGAGGAAGGGTGCTGAGGCTTTGGCTGTAGAAGGGATGAGGTCCTCTGGGCAGCTTCTTCAGCTCCATGAGTTGCAGCAGGCGGAACTTAGAGCATGGAGAGAGGGTTTTCAGAGTCCAAGATCCGCTGTGTTGGCCCCGTGATGTTTCCAGCGTGTGGTGCCGTCTTCTTTCTTCTGCATCTTGCTTCTCCAATTTTCTCCTCCAAAAGCCAGTAGTTGCTCCAGTCTTTTATACAGTTTTTTAGCCCTTAGGCAAGTGTCCAGGTGTTGTTCCCCAGGATATCGTTCTGGGAAATCATCTTTAAGTCCAGGTATCGTTCCCCAGGAAATCTTTTTGCGTACTCAGGTGAGTTTGGGCAGCCACTGGATGGAGGGGGAAGGCCTCCGCCTCCTCCTGCTCCATCTACCTACACACACACTCTTAACACATCAGGAGCCATTGTCCTTTCCTGGGGTATCTGATGGCTGGAAATGATCTTGTCCTGAAAGTGTGAATGCTGAGCCCTTGGGCCATTGTTGTAGGCCAGCTGCAGTCCCGTGAGCAATGTTATCTTTGCACCTTCCAAGAGTCCTTCCAGTGGCTCTGCCCAACACACATCAGCTATTGTCTGGACAAACAGCAAGTGATTTTATCTTTGTTGAGTCACACCAGGAGAGACAAGCTTTAGTCTCTCACAGAGCTTCAACAAGACCAAGTGCAGGGTCCTGTATCTGGGTCGAGGCAACCCCAGGCACAAATACAGGCTGGGCAGGGACTGGCTGGAAAGCAGCCCTGAGGAGAGAGACTTGGGGGTGCTGGTGGACGAGAAGCTCAACATGAGCTCTCAATGTGCACTTCCAGCCCGGAAAGCCAATCAGATCCTGGGCTGCATCAAGAGAAGTGTGGCCAGCAGGTCAAGGGAGGTGATTCTCCCCCTCTACTCAGCCCTGGTGAGACCCCACCTGGAGTACTGCATCTAGTTCTGGAGTCCCTATTACAAGAGGGATATGGAGGTGCTGGAACGTGTCCAGAGAAGGGCCACGAGGATGATCAGAGGGCTGGAGCACCTCTCCTATGAGGACAGACTGAAGGAGTTGGGGCTGTTCAGTCTGGAGAAGAGAAGGCTCTGAGGTGACCTCATTGTGGCCTTCCAGTATCTGAAGGGGGCCTCAAGAAGGCTGGGGAGGGACTTCTCAGGATCTCAGGTAGTGATAGGACTAGGGGGAATGGAATGAAACTGGAGGTAGGGAGATTCAGGCTGGACATGAGGAGGAAGTTCTTCACCATGAGAGTGGTGAAGCCCTGGAATGGGTTGTCTAGGGAGGTGGTTGAGGCCCTGTCCCTGGAGGTGTTTAAGACCAGGCTGGATGAGGCTCTGGCCAGCCTGATCTAGTGTGGGGTGTCCCTGCCCATGGCAGAGGGTTGGAACTAGATGATCCTTGTGGTCCCTTCCAACCCTGACTGATACTATGATACAGTTCCACATGATTTCTTACTGGTCCTGAAGTCCTTCATCAGTTGGGAAGCTTCAAACTTCCGTGTTAAATTTGAAGTTTCGTACCTTTTATCAATCCCATACATGGTCACAGTTCCTCATTCAATAGTCATAGTTTAGCGCATTTGACTGGTGTCAGCCCTGGTCCCAGAATAAATTACGTTTGTCAGACCCAGTCTCATGGTAAGTTTTGTATGTCAGCCCTGGTCCCATAGTAAGTTGTATGCTCTTTTGGCTCTAAACTGCTGTGGCAGCCATCTATAGTGTTCCTTTCCATCAAAAGACCCACAGAACTGTCATAGCAAGCCCCAGTTTGCATCACAACACTGTTGAATGTGCAACCCTTGGCCTTGTCTGGTTATCTGCTGTTGTAATCACAGAGCTTATGGCTTTGTAGGCAAGAAGCTATCTTTCTGGGACAGTGGTGTGAAAATATCTCAGGACAAACAATGTTGAGACAAACACGTGGAAAACAAACTTAACTCCTTGCAGAGGTACCTTCACATCTATATGCAAATATTTCATATATCTCCTCATGCTTAAGCTGAGATCTTCAGTCTGAGAATATAGAGAAATAGTGCAAAGGAATCTGTAGGAATGCAATGGAAAAGAACATAATGAAATATTTGTTAATGTCTGAGCCTAAGCATTTAATTTGTTTGATATTTGTAACAAGGTCAGTAGAATTTCAGAGAGTTACTGCTCCATTTGCAGTTAGTTGTGACTTCTGTCATATTTCTAAGCTGAAGATATTGCTGATAGCTGTTTTGTATCTTTTCTTTCTCCTTTTAATTATTACCAAAACACCAAACCAAATACTTTGCCTTTAAAATAATGTAATTTAAACAGTTTTATTTAATTTCTGCAAAAATAATTTGCCTTTAATGTCAAACTTAGGGCTTCTCCATAATATTACATCTTTCAACCACAATTTCAAGACTTAATGTATCAATAACACGTAGTTCTAGAATAATACATTTTAAGCACTTGTGTAGTTTGGGCCCAGGGTGAGGAATGTTCAAATTATTTTTCTTATGCTCAAAACCTCTTAGAACAATCTGAGGAATCATCACGTGGAATATCAGCATTTACTCAGCTCTTGCACAACCCAGCTGCAATGAAAAAAATGTAAAATAATCCATATTGTATCCGTTTTCACTGAATGATAATGTAAAGTCAGGAGTGACATCTCATTTAAAATTGCTTAAAAATTGTGTTAAGAAGAACTAATAGTGAAGAGTAGTCAAATACAGATCAATAGAGGCAGAAATATTTCTTTTAAACACTTTACTTATTTTTCTACACTGACAACAAACAGATACATTAGAAGTGACCTTTGTTTTAGATTGCAGAGATCAACAGAAGGAAATAAAAAGTATTTCATGGGAGTTCATGCAGGGAGTCTTTCTTCCCTGGTGAATGATCATTTGTCTCCATGGACAGCTAGAGCCTTAGAGAATTAATGTGATGTACAGAAAAAACAGAGTTGAATAAAAATAATTACACAAGCATTTTTCCAAGCTCAGTGTTTCCTGTTACCAACAGCTCAGCATTCTGTGACTTACTCTTGACCTTTCTGTCCTGCCAGTGTCATCCAATATCCACCCTTAGTTTCCTTCACCTGATAGTAACACAGTTCCATGAATGTAAACCTCACCTCTTAAAATTCTCCTCTAGAGTGCAATCTCCATTTCCTAACAAGCATAAAGGAGAACTGGACTGCCAGATAATCAAGAAGAATAAAAAATAGCTGTATTTTGGAAGACAGTAATAAGCAGATGCAAAATGCAGTTCAAGGGCTTTGTTAGTCTGGAAGGTTTCTGTATGTTCCAAATTGCTGTCAATAGGAAATAAATTAGTAAACAGAAAGAATTGGTGTGCATCCTATTTAGTAATGCAGATCAATGTGTTTTGGGCATAATATGCTCCCATTATGATAGGCCATTAAAAAACAAATCTTCTCTTCCGAGAGAATTTCCTCACTCGACTACATGTATACTAAGTGAAATCATGTGTACCCTGCACTTTAGTTCAGACAGTAAATGAGCTAAGAAATTAAAACCAATTACAAAATAATTTTCACCAACATGGACATGTCTTATTTTACTCTGATAATTCTGGCATGATCTCAGCTGTCTCCTACACAGAAAACCTGCATTTGAAGCACAGACTCATTTTTATAGTTTAAGATCAAGCCTAAACTTCCCCCTGCACAGCTTGGGACTCTGTTCTCTTGTTCTGGTGCTGGTTGCCTGGGAGAACAGACCAAACCCTCCCTGGCTACAACCACCCTTCAGGTAGCTGTAGAGAGCAATAAGGTCTCCTCTGAGCCTCCTCTTTTCCAGGCTAAAAACCCCCAGGTCCCTTAGCCTCTCCTCATAGGGCTTGTGCTCAAGACCTCTCACTGGCTTTGCTGCCCTTCTCTGGACATGTTCAAGCAACTTAACATTTTTCCCAGAACTGGACACTGTACTCAAGGTGTGGCCTAACCAGTGCTGAGTACAAGGGCAGAATGTCTTCCCTAGTCCTGCTGGCCACACTATTCTTGATACAGGCCAGGAGATAGAAAATCCACTGTAAGGAATCCATTGAAAAGGAGCTTTATTCCACTACTTAGTTTAATGTACATGTATATGTTTTAGACCTAGTAGTGTACCACAGCACTAGGCTAGCATAAAGACAAATGCAAATAATCTCCTTTTGAAAACAGGAAGTAAAAGCATGTTGCCATTTGTAGTGATGTAGAACTAGCTCGATCAAAATGCAAAATTATACAATGTCTTCCTTTTCATGGAACAGTATCTCACATATGTTAAAACCAGGAAACATCTGTCAAAACAAACAAAAACCACAACAAAACAAAACCCCACATACAGTGACACAATATAGTGGTATATTTTTTTAGAATAAGTAAGGTCGATGTGCCACATTGCTTAATTATGTATCTTTTCAAGTATCAAAACCATGCACAACCAAATCATATACTTTGGAAATTAAAAGGTTAGATACAGAAACCTACAGTATTCTTTCACAAAGTAGATATCAAGTGATAGCATTTATATATATATATACACATATAAAAATGGAGGACTAATCATTATATCGGTGTAAACTTGCTTTGTAATATTTATTTTACTTTTGTATTTATTTCTTTTCTTTGTTTGCTTTTCTCTAGTGATGAAAGTAAATAAATAATTTCTTTGGAATGTATCTGGTATTCATATTTAATTTCGTATGTGGAGTACAGTACACTGTGAACAGTTTTACTTGATATAAGTGCTGTGAAAACTATATTGCCTATTCTGAATGAACAAGCTTCAGGTTTGGAGACACTTTAGCCATATTAAATCATTGTTACATACTCCAAACAATAGTCACTGCTTTAACTATGACACTTGTACAATTCATGCTATGAACTAGCGCATCTGGAGCTATTCTCAGCCTCTTGTATGACACTTCTTTTTGCCACAGAGATAATGCCGGGTGGTATACTAACCAAATGTAGATAACCACTGTGTAGATTAATCATCAAAGTATTTCCCATCAGTGGAAAAAAAACAGTTACTTGTATGAGACAGAGGAACAAGTCGTGAGGACTCGGCTAATCTGCCACAGGATCTGTTGGATCTGTGCTTGAATCATTTAACTGTCTTTATATGTGGAATGTAATACCCACAACAGAATAGAACCTGTAAATATATTTTGTAAATAAGTTACAGCGGTGTTTGAATAGAATAGAATAGAATTACCAAGGTTGGAAGAGACCTCGAAGATCATCGAGTCCAACCTGTAACCATAACCTCACAACTAGACCATGGCACCAAGTGCCACATCCAGTCCCCTCCTGAACGCCTCCAGGGACGGAGACTCAACCACCTCCCCGGGCAGCCCATTCCAATGACGAATCACTCTCTCGGTGAAGAACTTTCTCCTCACCTCCAGCCTAAACTTCCCCTGGTGCAGCTTGAGACTGTGTCCCCTTGTTCTGGTGCTGGTTGCTAGGGAGAAGAGGCCAACCCCTTCCTGGCTACAACCACCCTTCAGGTAGTTGTAGAGAGCAATGAGGTCGCCCCTGAGCCTCCTCTTCTCCAGGCTAAACAGCCCCAGCTCCCTCAGCCTCTCCTCATAAGGCTTGTGCTCAAGGCCTCTCACCAGCCTTGTTGCCCTTCTCTGGACACGTTCAAGTGTCTCAATGTCCTTCTTCAACTGAGGGGCCCAGAACTGGACACAGTACTCAAGGTGCGGCCTAACCAAAGCAGAGTACAGGGGCACAATGACCTCCCTGCTCCTGCTGGCCATACTATTCCTAATGCAGGCCAGGATGCGGTTGGGCCTCTTGGCTGCCTGGGCACACTGCTGGCTCGTGTTCAGCTTCCCATCAACCAGCACCCCCAGGTCCCTCTCTGCCTGGCCACTCTCCAGCCACTCTGACCCCAGCCTGTAGCGCTGCCTGGGGTTGTTGTGGCCAATGTGCAGAACCCGGCACTTGGATGTGTTCAATCTCATGCCATTGGACTCTGCCCATCTGTCCAGCCTGTCGAGGTCCCTCTGCAAAGCCTCTCTGCCCTTCAGCAAATCAACTGCTGCCCCCAGCTTGGTGTCATCTGCAAATTTACTGATGATGGACTCAATGCCCTCATCCAGATCATCAATAAAGATGTTGAAAAGCATGGGGCCCAGCACTGATCCTTGGGGCACACCACTAGTGACAGGCCGCCAGCTGGATGTGGCACCATTCACCACCACTCTCTGGGCTCGGCCCTCCAGCCAGTTCCTAACCCAACGCAGTGTGCTCCTGTCCAAGCCATGGGCTGCCAGCTTGGCCAGGAGTTTGCTGTGGGGGACTGTGTCAAAGGCCTTGCTGAGGTCCAGGTAGACCACATCCACAGGCCTCCCCACGTCCACCAGGCGGGTCACCTGATCATAGAAGGAGATCAGGTTGGTCGGGCAGGACCTGCCCCTCCTAAATCCATGCTGGCTAGGCCTGAGCCCCTGGCCATCCTGTAAGTGCTGTGTGATCGCACTCGAGATGACCCGTTCCATAATCTTGCCTGGCACTGAGGTCAGGCTGACAGGCCTATAATTCCCCGGCTCTTCCAACTGGCCCTTCTTATGGATGGGCACCACGTTGGCCAGCTTCCAGTCTTCTGGGACCTCTCCAGTGAGCCAGGACTGCTGAAAAATGATGGAGAGCGGCCTGGACAGCTCATCCGCCAGCTCCCTCAGCACCCTAGGATGGATCCCATCCGGTCCCATGGACTTGTGGGGTCCAAGCGGCTGAGAAGATCTCTAACTCTCCCATCCTGGAACAGGGGAAAACTATGCTGCTCCCTGGCTCCTTCTGCCAGCTCTGCAGGCCAGCTGTCTGGAAGCCGTTCTGTCCTGCTAGTAAAAATTGAGGTAAAGAAGGTGTTAAGCACCTCTGCCTTTTCCTCATCCTTTGTTACAATATTCCCCTCCATGCCCACCAAGGAGTGGAGCTTCTCCTTGCCCTTCCTCTTGCTATTAATATATTTATAGAAGGACTTTTTGTTGTCCTTCACAGCAGAGGCCAGTCTGAGCTCCAAATGTGCTTTTGCCTCCCTAATTTTCTTCCTACAAGACCTAGCAACATCCCTAAACACTCCATGGGTTGCCTCCCCTTTTTTCCAAAGATAATACACCCTCTTTTTTTCCCTTAGTTCCTTTAGAAGTTCATTACCCAACCAGGCTGGCCGTCTGCCCCGGCGGCTCATCTTCCGGCACACTGGCACAGCCTGTTCCTGCGCCTTCAAGAGTTCTTTCTTGAAGTAGGTCTAGCTCTCCTGAACCCCTTTGTTTTTAAGGGCTGTTTCCCAAGGAACCTTCTGAGTTAGTTCCTTGAGTAGCCTGAAGTCCGCCCTCCGGAAGTCCAGAAGATAGCACCACCCAAGATATTAAGATATTAAGTAGTAAAATAGATAGATATTAAGTAGTGAAAATATACATTTTATTACAATAGGTTAAAGAATTCAGGATTAAATAATTAGAAGTAAGAAAAAAGAAAATATGACAAAGCAAAAAGCTACCAGAGATTCAGTGATGACAACAGATAACATCATATCCTAAAATGTGATAAATGTGTAATAATACAATATTCTTTTTTTACTTTTCTACATTACTTCACATTTAAAATTTCAAAGACAAGTATGAAATTAAATCTTCTGCTTGCAGTAGGGCACAGAAAGAGATGAGCCTAAAAAGTGGTGTTCTTAAGTTAGAGTGTTGTATTTTTGCTTTAAAGCCCACAAGGAAATTTAATGAACATGGTTATTTCCGCCATCATGATGCACCTGATTCTACCTGGGGCAAAGAATTTTTGTGTCTCTCAATCTTTTTATATAATTAATTATCCATTTAAAAATACAGATATAAGACCTAGAGAAAAGCAGAACTGTTTAATGCCAATTCTATAAGATGAAGTGCTTTCACATTTTTCATCTAGGTCTGTGGGTATTATAATTCCAGTGATTAGTGAAGCAAGATGCTGTAACAACTGAATATTGAAACAAATGATAAAATAAAAGCTGAAGTTTTAATCTAATTTTTAATTCTTAGCAACATTTACACGTAGCACAAGTGCTTTATTTCTGGATTGAAATTATTACTAACCCTGGAGGCAAATGGAAAGAAATGTTTTACCCTATGTCACTGCCCGGAGATGGCACCATCTTGAATACAACCAAGGTCAACTGTTTCTGAAGGCTAGCTAATGTAAAAACTTCTGTTTACATATTAATGTGTTAAAATCTCTTTACATTGCAAGGCAAAGACTAATAAAATATACTGAGACACCACTAAATTTATTTTTAAAAAAATTAACTTGACACCAACTTACTTTCATGTGTGAATTAATGATGATTAAATTATCCCTACTTAATGAACTGTGTGTTGTTTCATGCACATTCACAGATAAACATTATCTGAAACACATATGATTGTTTAATCTCTCATACCAGCATTTTGGAAGCCATGTTAGCACCAAATTATAAATATCAATAGAAAGAAACAAAACCATAAAATAAAATTTTCATTCTCAAGTTTCTAAAATTATTTATGTTTCTTTTTTCCCTTTAAATTCTATATGCCTAGTATAACAAGTTCAGTATTATTTTGGGGTCTGTGTTCAAACAGATAATTTATGATGATGATATTTGATGAACCAATGACCTAAGAGAATCAGGAATGTCTCCAACTCCAATGGTAACATTATAAATATCACAGTGTGTGGATTTTCTGGTTTTGCTGCCAAGTGTTTAATGTAGCCATCCTGTTTATAATGAGCATTGGACCTAAATCCTTGTATCAATATGCACCATATTTCTCAAGTGTGACATATCACAGTCACAGTTGCATTAATGAGATTGGGAAACTTTGCAGTTCTAGAAAGGAACTTTAACTGAGTTCGTTTTAAAGTCTCATACAAAGCCAGAGGCTTGAAGTCTGTGGAATAATTTCCCTCAGTCAATATTTGTGCCAAAATATTTTAGTATTTAAGCTGAACAAAGTTCAATCTCACAAATTTTGTGCATTAGTATAAGTTATAATAGCTTAATATCTTGGAATAAATCTTATTTGGACAACATTGTAATTTTAAAAGTTCTTATATGCATTCAATAAATACTACCCTAATGAAGTTTTCAGGTACTACTCTTGTGGATTCCGTTTTTTTTTGTTGTTGTTGGAGTTTAGATACTTTTGATTGCTTGCATACTGGTTAAAATGTATTCAGAAGGTGAAAGAAACTATTTTATTTTCTCTCTTCCCTTCCACTACTTCCTTATCAGTTTCTGAATGAGTTAAGTGAGGATGAGAGAAGTTATTTCATTGGTGCTCCATCAAAACAATAAACGTGCATTTTAAATGCACTAGTATCCAAATGACACTTATTTCTAACTTTTTCAGTCCAAATTAGTTAGAAATAATTATGTGCAGTGGGAAACAACATTCAGAGTGGGCTATATTATTTAGTTAGTTATACTACTCATTGTTAAGTTACCTATATTCCTCACTGTGATGCAAGTTTTCCTAACCTTATCTATAGGGCAGCTGCAGTCATTTAGGCTGACATGACAGCAGCAAAATAGTACTGAAGTCATCTCATGAAAAGACTCATAGACATGGTCTTATTAACTTTTTAGAACAACTTGCAAACATGAACTTCTTTGGGTTGTGTCTTTCATAACTAATAGGTTTTAGTCAAATTATGTAGACATTGAGACACTTGAATGTGTCCAGAGAAGGGCAAGAAGGCTGGTGAGAGGCCTTGAGCACAAGCCCTATGAGGAGAGGCTGAGGGAGCTGGGACTGTTTAGCCTAGAGAAGAGGAGGCTCAGGGGCGACTTTATTGCTCTCTACAACTACCTGAAGGGTGGTTGTAGCCAGGAAGGGGTTGGTCTCTTCTCCCAGGCAACCATCACCAGAACAAGAGGACACAGTCTCAAGCTGTGCCAGGGGAAGTTTAGGCTTGAGGTGAGGAGAAAGTTCTTCACTGAGAGAGTCATTCGCCATTGGAATGGGCTGCCCGGGGAGGTGGTGGAGTCACCGTCCCTGGAGGTGTTCAAGAGGGGATTAGATGTGGCACTTGGTGCCATGGTTTAGTCATGAGGTCTGTGGTGACAGGTTGGCCTTGATGATCTTTGAGGTCTCTTTCAACCTTGGTGATTCTGTGATTCAAACATCACTTACTGCACCTCCTCCCACTTACATATGCTTGTTTGTTTTCACTTTTAACTTAATGGTGAGATTTCCCTTCTCTGCATTGACAGCACTGCAGGAATGGTTCTGTTACACACTTTCACAGCTTTTATATTTAATATCTGAAAGGCAGAAAAGTGGATGAGCTTCAACTGTAAAATTCACTTTTTCCATATGCATTACTCCCTGCTCTATTCACTAAAAGCAAAATCCACAACAGAATTAAGACACCAGTGAGTTCAGGGGTGTGATACATAGGTTTTAGGTTCTAAGACAGAAATCAGAACTGAAAATTCTGAATAAGGTGTTGTAGGTTGTGGTAGGTTTAGGCTGTGCCTTTAAAATTTAGTTACAGATTTTGAGTTGAAAAGTAAACAAATATAAATAAATCTCTATCGGGTGTAAAAAGGAAAACTAAATATTATTCCAAGCAAATTCATTGGCTAAATATCTAGTATAAGACAGGCTGTACCAAAACAATTCTTTCTCTTTTCTGATCTCTTCTCTGCTTGCTTCGCTCGGGAGAGATAAATCTGCTTCTGGCTGGCCTTGGCAGTGTTGTTTATTTAAGTCTAACCCCTGCTTTCTCTCTGATCCTTTCTCTCTTGGGACGGTTGTGTGTGTGTGTGTGTGTGTGTGTGTGTGTGTGTGTGTGTGTGTGGCATTGGAATGGTTTCACTTGTCTCTGACCAGGGTGATTTTCATGTTTTTACTAATTGTAATATTGTAAATACTGTGTATTTTGTACATATTCATTGTATTCTATTGTTGAGTGTTGTTTTGCTTGTAAATTCAGCTTTCATTTGCTTCTAACTGAGTTGGTCTGGCAATGTTAATGTTGGGGGGAAAGATTTCAACCCACCACATTACAAAAAATAATTGGACCCCATTCAACATGGGACAATTGTTTGATTGGGTAAATCCTGCTCAGATTAAGGAAGCAAAATGAAGCTGGTTTGGGTTTTGTGGCATTTGATATATTTTGCTTTGACTGTAATGCTATGCAAGTGGTGTGTATCAGCCATGATTGATAAAATAAGTAGATATTTGACATATAAACTGTTCCTTTGGTTTAAATACAAGCTGAAGATGCTGAGTGATTATTGTTTAGGTTTTCTTTGGTTTAAGAAATATGATAATGTGACTGTAACTGTTCCTGCAGAATGAATTTAGTATTCCAGTTACAGAGGCTTATGTGAGCAGCTGGGACCCCAAAATGATTTATTTGCTCTGCGTGATTCTGCTTTCACTGATAATAAATGCATACTTGTTGATAGTACTGTATTGAGAGAGATGTACACCGAATAGGTGTTCTATTTTTAGACACAACAGAAGGAGGCATCAGAAGTCTAGTTCTAATTCAAATGCAGAAATTTCTAGTGGTGAGGACACAGAAATAGGGTGAACAGCTAGAAACAGGCAGGCAGGAGTTAATGGGAAAGTGGCTCTGAGTGAAAGCATCTGCAGCTGTGGTGTTCAGCCAGTAGGGGAGCAGACACAGCCCACAGGAGTAGCACCAGTACCTAAGATGGCAGCCACAGTGGCAGTGCCAGCAGCTAAGATGGTGGCAGCAGCTTCACCGGCAGCCATTAGCAAGGTAGCCATTGGGTTCCAAAGTCCACCTGCTGATGCTGTTTTTTTGCAAACCCCTTCTTCTGCAAAGTCTGCTGTAAATTTAAACACAGCTCCAGTTAAACAAATTGTGGTTTTGGATAAAAAGGGTAGGCAGATGCAGAGGCAGAAGAACAAGAAGATCCCTCTGTTGAATAGGGACCTTCTGTCAAAAAAGATCCTGCTGAAGATGGAGAGAAAGTCTGCCTTAGAGATATAGATGAATTACTGAGGCCATCAGT
The DNA here is from genome assembly GCA_033816785.1 of Picus viridis. Lineage (NCBI taxonomy): Eukaryota > Metazoa > Chordata > Aves > Piciformes > Picidae > Picus > Picus viridis. The sequence goes on from CM066566.1 coordinate 64,959,958, forward strand.
GGATAGTGGAGATGCAGGGCAGGATATGGGTTCTGGTAATTCAGGAGATGCGTCTGAAAGTAAAGAGGTCCTACAAAGGGTATCAGCAGGATCATGGGGACAGCAGCTACAAGAAGATGAGGATGATAAAGATGAGGATGATAACGATGAGGATGACACATAGTTAGCTAATGAGCCCAGATAGGAAATTAGACTTGTAAGAAAGGATTACATTAGAGAAGAGAATAAGCCAATTCTGACTTGGTTAGGGAGGTGTATGATACAGGTGCCCCTGCTTTAGTGGTGGGGAGAAAATAAGCATCTCAGCTTGGAATCCTCTCAAAAGATAGATATCTAGGCAGGTACCTTGGTAAGGTTGCTCTGTGGACACGCCTGCTACTGGCAACTCTTAAGAAGTACCCATCCAGAGATGAAATTCCATGGAACCCTAAGCCTTAGAACACCATGGATGAGGGAATCAAGCGCTTGAGAGAATTTTCAGTGAGAGAAGTGATGTATGGCGACCATGGTACTCTGAATCCTGATGAAATTAGCTGCAATGTCCTGTTTTTTATACCCTAGCTGGGCAGGGAGGGGGGAGTGGAACAGACTCAGTTTCCCAGGGGAAAAACACCCTGCAGGGAGGGCAAAGCACCTGCAAGCCCACCACCCTGTTTTGTTTCTTTTCAGAATGGGCACTAACCCACCACAGTTTCTTAGGTACAGTAGGATTTTGAGACTGCATATTCCTGGATACAGTCAGATTGTGAAACCTCTGTATGATGTGACTTGAAAGAGAAACAGTTTCCAAGGGTGTCCTGAGCAACAACCAACCTTTGACCAGATAAAGCAAGAAGTAGTCCAAGCAATGGGTCTGGGACCTGGCCGAGATGGTCCAGACATTAAGAACATTTTGTACACAGCTGCAAGTGACAATGGTCCAACCTCATGCTTATGGCAAAGAGCTCCAGGTGAGACAGGTGGATGTCCACTTGGTTTCTGGAGTCAAGGCTACAGAGGCTCAGAGGCAAATTATACTCCAACAGAGAAAGAGATTCTAGATGCCTATGAAGGAGTAAAAGCTGCTTCTGAACTAATTGGAACTGAGTCACAACTTCTAGCTCCTAGATTGCCAGTTTTGACTTGGATGTTCAAAAGTAAAGGTTCTATACCACATCATGTCACAGATGCCACATGGTCCAAGTGGATGGCTCTGATAACACAGAGAGCTCAAATGGGAAATCTCAAAAAACCTGATCTGGTGGAGGTGATCACAAGCTTGCCTGAAGGCACTGACTGTACTAAACCTTCAGAGGAGAGAGTAACTTGTGCTGAGGAAACTCCTTCTTACAATGACCTTTCTGATGACAGAAATAAATATGTTTTGTTCACAGACGGTTCCTGTCATCTTGTTGGGAACAAATGAAGATGGAAGTCTGCAGTGTGGAGTCCAGCATGCCGAGTTGCAGAGGCAAAGGATGGAGAAGGAGAATCCAGCCAATTTGCAGAGGTAAAAGCTGTCCAGCTAGCTCTTGACATAGCTGAATGTGAGAGATGGCCAAAGCTTTATGTCTACACCGATTCATGGATGGTAGCCAATGCTCTGTGGGGTTGGCTAAAGGGCTGGTGTGGTAGTGAGAAAGTTCAATCCTCCCACCACACAACCTCAGCTAAGTCAGTCAGAGAAGTGAACGAAAAAGGCTGTATTTTATAAGCAGAACGAAATGCAATGAATATATACAAAATATACAGTATTTACCGTATATACTGTGTATGGTGGAGTAGGAAGGTTCCCCCCACGCACATAAAGAGAATCCACATCTAACTCAGCCGGAGCAGCAGATGAAAGCTATATTTACAAGCAGAAAATGGAATGCAATGAATATGTACAAAACCATACAATATTTACAATATATACAGTAATATACAGCAATGTATGTAATACAGGAGACCTTTCCCCAACCCCCCTGTGGCCAGGGGGGGGTTGGCCTGTCCCTCCCTTCTCCCTCCCTACCTCCCCTTTTTTCCCAAAAGGGTTAGAGAGAGAAAGAAAGGAAGGTAATTAAAAGGGTAAAGCTCTGGTAAGCTCAAAGCGTTAGTTTTCTTATCTGGTTAGCTCTGTTAATCCAAAGTCATTCCTGCCATGCAAAGCTGTTGCTTCCGAGAGAGAAACGGGCCAGCTCACAGTACAGGGGGGAGAAGAAGACTGCCTGCCCCAGACTGAATAGACTAAGCTAGAACTTACAGCTGGATTCTACCAATGAAATTGGTTTAGCATATCTTTGTTTTCTGTTATAATCCCAAAACATTCAGCCAGAGTGTTCAGAAAGTATCCTTTTCTTAAAGGCACAGCCTAAACCGGTCACATATACAAAAATATGCAGGAAAGAACATAACACAGAAACTCCCTCTGGAGGAGAATTCCCCCTCCAGGTTCCCCCAAAACCCCTTTTCCCCCTTTCTCCCCTTTTCCCAAAAAGGACTAAAGAGAGAAAATGGATATTAAGGGGAAATTTTTTTAGCTCAAAGCAGTTGTTAAGGGAAAAAAAAAAAAAAAAAAAGAGAAAAGATAGTTACTTATCTCATAAGTCCAAGGTCAGCACCAGCACCAGCCAAGAACAGAACAGAAAGAGCAGCTGAACAGACTGAACCCAGACTAAACCCTTAAAGTTACAAAGAGTTGAGAGAATTCCAGTGAAGGTGAGACACAATGATGCTAACATTCCTAAGAGCAAAGCTCCTGAGCAACAACAACACAACCATCAGGCAGATCTAGCTGCAAGAGTTTCTCAAATAGACACAAAGTCTGATTTTGATCTCAACTGCAAACACTGAGGTGAGATGTTCTTTGCTTATTGGGCTCATGATTCACCAGGACGTCAAGGCAGAGATGCAACCTACCAGTGGGCTTGTGAGAAATCCATAGACATTTCCATGGATGCTATTAAACAAGTCATCCATGACTGTGACATTTCTGCTATTAAGCAGGCAAAGTGAATTGAGCCCTTGTGGTATGGTGACACATGGTCCAAGTACAAATATGGCAAGGCTTGGCAGATTAACTATATCACTCTACCTTGTTCTCATTCTGGTAAGCAAATTTGTGCTTACTATGGTGGAGGCGAGCACTGGATGGTTGGAAACTTATCCAGTTCCACATGAAACTGCACACAGCACCATTCTTGGTCTGGAGAGACAAATCTCGTAGAGACATGGAACTCCAGAGAGAATTGATTCAGACAGCGGAACTCATTTCAAAAACAATCTTGTGAAAAACTGGGCCAAAGAGCACAACATCGGGTGGATATTCCACATTCCCTACTATGCACCAGCTACAGGGAAGACTGAATGCTACAACGGTTTGCTGAAGACCACTCTCAAAGCCATGGGGGTTTGACCTTTGAGAAACTGGGCAAAACATCTAGCACAAGCAACCTGGCTGGTAAATAGTAGAGGTTCAGTGAATTGAGATGGACTTGCACACTCAGATTTGCTATGAAAGGTAGAAGGTGGTAGAGTTCCTGTTGTTAGAGAAAAGAATCTGTTAGGTAAAACTGTTTGGGTATTTTCTCCTTCAGGAGAGGCCAAACCTGTCCAAGGGGTGGTTTCTGCTGAAGGTCCTGGTCACACTTACTGGGTAATGCAAGAAAATGGTGAAACTCAGTGTATACCACAAAGAAATCTAACTTTAGCTGAGAGAACTTAACTTCAGAATGTTGTACAGATACAACATTGCACCCAAAAGAAGAATCCATGAGGAATTTACAGTGCACAAACTGTAAGAAACCTGAGAGTCCTGAGTCACCTGAGAGTTCCTCTTCCTTTTCTTTGTCTCATCTGTGAAGAAGCAAACTGTTTTCTGTTCTTCTTGTTTCCTGTTTTTAAAGTTTTGTATCATCTACATCTGAGAACAGCCAGAATGGACTATGAACTTTATTTACTCATTATTGTAGATATTGTTTTAAATTAGATGGATAATATTAGCAGCCAATGAAAATGTTTAGAAGGAGTGGATACTCCTCTCCGAAATGGGCTCTTTTGGTACAGCCCGTCTTATACTAGATATTTATCCAATTAATTTGTTTAGAATAATCTTTTGTTTTACTTTTTGCACCAAATAGTGATTTATTTATATTTTTCTACTTTTCTGCTCAAAATCTGTAATAAATTTTAAAGGCATGGCCTAAACCCACCACATTGGTTCCTAAATAATTTTTTGAGCTGCAGAATAATTATTTTCCATCCTCAAAATTTTGGTACATTAATAAAAAACCCAATATTTAGTTCTGCCATCTCAAGCCTCTCCATACTTTACTTGCTATTCTGTTAAAAAAGGAATAAAAATTAAATAAACAGTTTTTCCCCACCACAAGGTGTTCTACTCTGTTGCATAAAAAGTCTCTTACTCTCTAATTTCAATAAATTTAGAAGTTTATTGCAAAACTTTTGATGATAATATGTAATCATTTCTGTCATTGCATTCAGTGGTCTCAACACAACAGAAACATTGAGAATGTGTAAAGAATTACCCTTTATTTCAGTTGTCATATAACTTATACTGCCGAAAATGCACTGCAAATAAGACTGTGTTGTTTCTGTAGGTCATCTGTATTAACAAATGTAGTATAATAAGCATACTATTTTAAATAGGTAGGTATAGATAAATAGCAGCTCTTCATTCAGCTTGTAGATGGAAACTTTGATAATCATCTCTTGTGGAGCCACTTCTGCATAAAAAATTCTGAAACGCATTTTACAAAAGATGTGAAGTTTAGTCCAGCTTGATCCTAGCCTTACTGTCACACAGGGCATCCTTGCAGATGGCTGAGGTTTTATGCTTCTTTTATAGAGAGATGTACTGCACAAGAGTTCTATTCAACCTCTGATTGCTGTACTTTAAAATAATGCATTGCTTAGCTCTTTGTCTGAATTGGGGAGCTGTGTTTTGGGTCTGATTCACATATAAGCCTCTCTTAGGCACTGGCTAAAGTGTGCTTGACTTTCCTGCCTATTCAGGGTGACTATGCAATAAAGACTTTTAGTACTCTGGATTAAGGGCAGCTGGTCATGCTTGTTAGAAACTGCCAGAGCTTCCTTAGATCTCCACCCTTGTGGCTCTAAAGTTTCTGTGGTTTTCAGGGGTTCCTTAATGATCTTGGACCTTGTTCACAGAAGATCCAGAAGCTCCTAAAGCAGAACATAGGGACTGCTGCACAAAAAAACTGTATCTGATGGCATATATATATAATATATATGACATGTATACCCTTTTGGACAAAACAGAAATGGGAAAAAAAGATCAAAAATATGAAAATCAATATTCTTAACAAAAGAGGGGGGAAAGAAGAAATTAAAGAAAAATCACAGAAAATAGAAATAATAATAAAAAACCCCAACCAAACAGACAAAAAAAACCCCAAACAAACAAAAAAACCCTTTACTCTCCTCAGTGAATACAGTCAGTATTTTATTTACTTCAGAGTGTGAGGCTTTCTTTCCTTTCTTGGATTTAATGCATTCATAGATTCACTTCTTTGTTATTGCTCGGCTACATTGAATCTGAAGAAGCAGCAAGACATCTGGCACCAGGATACATCCTGAACCTTCCTGAACAGTCTAATTTCTCCACATTAAGACTAACTGCCATCCTGGGAAAATAACCTGTTGAGTGAAATTGCTGCAAAGTGCTCTCTTGACTTGCACTTCTGCCACAGACCTTCATAAACTACATTGACAAATATGACTTTACAGTATCTGTGATGATTCTTGAAGGGATTCATGACTATAAAATTGAATGTCCTCTTATTTTATGTTATTTAATTTAGAGATCTTGATCAGTGATGGTCATGACATCTTTTAATCTGAAGGTCTGTAATTGAAGAGTGAAATACAAAGACAGAGCTACAGAGAGAAGTTCACAGAGTTCCAAAGATGTGTGGGCTTTTCCACAGCTTGATTTTTATATGCTTGTTTTATATATTTTTAATAAGTGTAATTAATTCAAACAGCTGTATTTCAAAAGCATATGTAGCCTTCAAAATAATAAAAAGAAATATAAATAATAATCTATAATAATATGAGCAGGAAATGCACTTCTCCCATTCTATAGCATGAAAAATATTACAGATAAATTTATATAAGCTACCATACTTACACATCCATCTGACTGAGCAGCTGTACACTTTGGTAATGTTATATAAGCAAAGAAAGAACTTTCTTTCAATATATATTAAATTTAACTGATTAGGAGCATAAAAGCAGAGAATCTATGGGAGGGGCAAAAAATCTCTGTAGTGATGCTTAATTGTAGCCCTTAATTTCCCTGCCACCCCCAGAAAGCAGATATATCAACATGCCAAACAGTAAGAAAAAACAAGAAAAAAAAACCCAAAACAACAAACACACACACAAAAAAAATCCATTTAACAAGCCTTAATTGAATCCTTTTGTTATTTCACTTCTTGTTATCTCACTTCCTGTTTCTGATTGCTGCTTCTGGTTTCCAGTTTTGGGATTTTTGTCTTTTCTGCTGGGCTGGTTGCAAGCTTGGTGAGATAAAAGAATCATTTTGGTGTTGGCTTCTGCTGCTTCTTCTGCTTTTGCTGTGCTTTTCCATGAAATGATCACAGTAATTGTACACTGCATCTTCACATTAAAATCCTTATCTCAATACAGGGCTTCTTGTGTTATTATCCCTCCCAAAAGTAGGCTTAGTGGCCTTCAAAACTTCATATTTAATACATATCATGGTTTTTAAATGGATATTCTAATGTTATCTGGTTGTATGGAATTTGTATATGAAATGCTACCAGTTATCTGCAATTAAAGGGTTTGGACATCTGAGATTGTTTGGCTTCTGAACTCTTGTTTTGTTTTGGGGTCTTTTTTAGAAATTATTATAGTTATTTTGCCTGATATTTCACTGTTTTCAAGTAGAAATTTCCTACATAATAATAAAAAAAAACCGGTAAAGATTATACAAATAAATACAGTCTGTAGTGAAGAGATCTTGTAGATTGTCGAGAAATTATTACTGTTCCAGGACTAATGTGTTTGAGACATCACATAGTACACACACACACACAAAAGCCCAAAACAACAACAACAACAAAAAACAACCACACCACCCTCAGTTTTGTATATAATGTCAGTTTGCTCAGCTGAAATCTGACAATTATATTCCCTTTATCACATTAATAATTTAAATAGTAAACAAATTGTAGCAACATGCCATTATTAATAGCTTTTTCTCTATTTTTTCCATACATCTTTTTGAAAGCTGTAATAAATAACCTGTATTCTAAAAACTAAGACATAGTTTGTGATATTTCACTTCACCTGTTTTCCACACAAGGAAGCTTAACCGAAAATCATTATTACATCACTGCATCAAAAAAGGCACATAGTTTTCTTGCCACAGTCTCCAGTTTATGACATACTATTTCCTAAAAGGTAAAATGGCTAATAGCTGAAGACTTATTGGTGATCTCACTTTGTCACAGCCTTTCTGTGTGACTCTTGTGACTCAGGTTGAAGCTGCTGTTGTTATTTATGCCATGCCAAATTCAAAAAATGAAAGTGCTAACTGGAGCGAAGTATTGTGGATCTTGAAGTTCACCTTGCAGCAACTGTTCCTGTTGCTGCTTCTGGTTTCCAGGGTTTTGGATCTTGGCTTTTTTTTTTCCCACAGGGATGGTGGTGAGGTGTGTGGGAGTCAGGTAGCTGCTGGTTTTGGCTTTCTGTTTTATGCTCTGTTTTTCTCTGTATTTCATTGTATTTCATGTATCTCATGTATTGCATTGCTGCTTCTGCAAATAGGCTAAGCTAAGGCAATAAAGCATTGTATTAGTAGATCAATTAGATTATTAGCTAAGGTAATTATGCATTTTGATTATGATCTTAAACTCTTCTCTCTTTATCTCAATCCTAAATTCTGTGTGTCACTTTTCACTTCACTTCTGTGTTGGTGGAGCAGGGAGTTTAGCCCTTGCACTAGACCATTACATCGACCTTCAGTAAATTACTTTTGCCAGACTGAGGAATAAATTTAACCATGCAATGAATTTTAAACAAAAGTTGGAGTTTATTTGCTATTCATTATTCTTTGTTTCTTAAATTTGATTGTTCCATTAATCCAAAAGAAGATTCTGAAACTATTGTGACCTAAGTGATTAGTCACTCCCAATGAATAGTAAAGAGTTACTATTAACAATTCAAGGACAACTGTCAACAGTTAAAGTGTTTGACGTATCTTTGTATCTTTTTTTGACTGAACTTGCCTCAGGTGTTTCAGATCTGTGTTCATGCAATTAGAGCTGGAATCTCACAATTTTTCTGATGTGATGTCAGGATTTAGCATACCATGCTGTTTCTTGTCTCTTCAGCAATGAAGTTTGACCAGTAATATTCCTTTTTATTGAGAATTATTGATTAATAATATGGGGCCATACTAGCTTGTGTATTAAACAGGAAACTATTAGTTCTGTAAGGTGCCACAAACTTCTTCATATCTCAATTCAGCATAGAATTTATTTAGCAGAGAATGACAGAACTGCACTAGAATTCTGTATTTCATCTAGACACACAAGATCTAGGAAGTCAGGACTAAGACCAATGTCTCTTCTCAATGAAGTATAGTCCAGATTCTTGTCATATAGAAATTCTCTAAAGATTAAGTAGAAAATGGTACCCTTTTTACTGAAATTGATTTGTCAGGAAAGTGTTGAGATGGCAAAAGGGAGAAAAAAGTACAGAGTGTATGTATATGTGTGTGTGTATATATATATGTGTGTGTGTGTGTATATAAAAATATATATGCTCTCCAAGGAAGCTCCCAAGGCCTGCTCTGCACATGTGGAGAGGACACTCTGCCTTAACCCCATTAAAGCCCTGGGCAGGCACCTGAGGCTCCGCAAGCGGCAGCGCAGCATCTGCACACACCCCCGGCACACGGAACAGCCCAGCCAGCCTCAAAGAAATAAATTCTACATCTGACTGCACCTTGCTCTGCTGGCTCCAAGACAGCACAGCATGGGCTGCAGCAGAGTGCTCTGCTGATCAGAGTCTCGGGGCTCTGCGTTAACCTGCTCACTGAACTGCTGGGTCTTCACAGAAACCCAGTGCCACAGCCTCAGGAGCAAATCCCCACTCCTGAGTGGACACATGCAGAGGCAGTGCAGGGGAGGCAGCTCATCTGGAGCCAGTGCAGCAGCTCTTTGCAAACCACAATTTAATATGAAGACATCCACCATTAGTGCTGTGGCTGCCACTGCTTGAATACACACCAGCCAGCGTCAGATGCTACTGGCTTACATGACCCTCTCCATTCTTGAGCCAGCGCTCCATCCTCCCTCTGTATACTCAGGGAAGGGAGGCTCAAAACTGGAACAGTAATCCCTTGTCTTCCCCTGTCCAAATGATGCCACCATCCCCCACTGTTATGAATAACTATTCTTCCACATATAGTAATTGTTTAAAACTTTCACAATACAACCACTTAAGCTTAACCACCAACTACATACATATATGCTGCAATTCCCTGCTACAAAACCTGCTGAAAAAGAAAAGGGATAGGAAAGAGAGTTAACAACCTCAGTAGTGGTATTTAAAGGAAGAGAGAAAGATAAACTCGGTGCTGTGGGTTGTAAAAATGGATGTTTTGATTTTTCGAGCAACTCTTGAGTAATGGAGCTGTCAGAATCAAAAGGAATTAGTTTTTCATCAGCTACTTGAGTTGGCGGTTTTAACTTTGCATCTGGTTTTCTTTGTTTCTTCTGTTTGTTTACTTTCTGCTCCATTTGAGGATTTGCAGCTGCTACGGCTGCCTTAAGCAGAGGTACTTGTGGATATAAATCTGACTCCTTTTCTGTATCGGTATAGCCATGATAGAAAGTATCATCCGGCTCTGTGTCTGACTCAGAGCTGCTATCTGCATATTTTACATCTGCATCAAGCAATGTCTTAGACTTTTTAATGGGCATGTCGAACAGCCTCTTTTGCTATTGAACTAGGAGCTTTTTTGACTACTCTCTCATTAGCGGGTCATCAGTGTCTATTTTTTTCCTCTAGTGACTGGCTGTCAGCTGGATGTGGCACCATTCACCACCACTCTCTGGGCACAGCCCACCAGCCAGTTCCCAACCCAAAGCAGAGTACAGCTGTCCAAGCCACAGGCTGACAACTTGGCCAGGAGTTTGCTGTGGGGGATGGTATCAAAGGCCTTGCTGAAGTCCAGGTAGACTACATCTACAGCCTTCCCCACATCCAGGTTGGTCAGGCAGGACCTGCCCTTCCTAAATCCATGCTGGCTGGGCCTGATCCCTTGGCCATCCTGTAAGTGCTGTGCGACTGCACTCCAGATGACCGGTTCCATAATCTTGCCTGGCACTGAGGTCAGGCTGAAAGGTCTGTAATTCCCCGGTTCTTCTTGTGGATGGGCATCAAAATGATAAAGAAAAATATGTTTCCTCAAGTGGCTCACTACTGCAAACTAAGAAAGCATTTCATCAACTACAGGTACATAGCTGATGACCTCGACTCATTAAACAATGTACTTTCTTTTAAAACTTCAACTACAGACGTTCTTCTTCCTTTTTTTTTTTACTTCTATCAAATTTCTGGATTTCTTGATTTGTGACCTCAACCATAATATTACCTTGAAATCATAAAAGGCCACAACAAATGCTCTGTACATTTTCACATCTGAAAACACTTGAATAAAGGCATTGTTGACCCAGTGTAAGGTCAAGTGGTTCCCTTTTTGTAACAACAAGTACCATAGTTCTAACAAAATGTGTTATTTCATTTTTAATGCAGCCTGACACTTTGGACAGGTAAAGATAATGACAGCATAAAATAGCTTTCAAAACAGTTCAAAGACTTTGAACTGTTCAAGAAACTGAGAAAGAAAATAATTTATTTATGGTGCTGTATGAATGCAAATAATATGTATCTAATATCAAAATGGGGAGACTCTGAAGTGATAGTTACAGCTGAAAGAATCTGGTTTCATCACCCAAATGCAACTTCTGATATAAAAACTTCACTTATTCTAACTTAGGCATCCTTAAATTTAAGTTTTATGGATCCATGAATTAATTGATGTATTCACTTTACGTATGTAGTACTGTTGTGGTTTAACCCGAGACAGCAACTAAACACAACACAGCTGCTCTCTCACTCTCCACACAGCTAAAAGTAAAAACAGTTATGGGTTGAAATAAAGACAGTTTAATACTTTTTACATTTTTTTTTAAATTTAAGAAATATAAAAAGAACAAGAGAGAGGAAAATGCTTCCCAAGGAAAACAAGTGATGCAAAACAAAACAATTCCTCATCACCAACCAAACAATGCCAAGCCAGTCCTGGAGCAATAACAGAACATGTTAACCACCACCCTTCAGTTTTATTGCTGAGTACAATTATATATATATAAAGTATGAGATATACTTGCTGTCAGTTCAGGTCAACTGTCCCAGGAGCGTCCCTTCCCAGCTTCCTGTGCACCCCTAGTCTCTTCATTGGAGTGAGAGCAGAGTAGGGCAATGAAGGTGGTGAAGGGCCTGGAGAATAAATCTTATGAAGAGTAACCGAAGGAGCTAGGCTATTTGCTTTGAAAAAGAGGAGGCTGAGGAAAGGTGTCATTGCTGTCTACAACTACCTTAAAGGACATTGTGGAGAGGTTGGCACTGGCCTCTTCTCACAGGTGATTAGTGATAGAACAAGAGGGGATGGCCTCAAGCAATCTCTGTGTAGGTTTAGACTAAATATTAGGAAAAAAAAAAATGTAAAGAGTGGTCAGGCATTGGAATGGGCTGCCCAGGGAGGTGGTTGAGTCACCAACCCTGGATGTGTTTAAAGGTCATTTGGATGTGGTGCTTGAGGATATGCTTTAGGGGTGAACCTTATAGAGTGGGGTTATTGGTTGGACTTGATGTTCCTGAGGGTCTTTTCCAACCTGAATGTTTCTGTGATTCTGTGATTACAGTGAATCTCAAGATTGCGCTCTGATTTTTTCTTATCGATTTAGTTTTTTCTACCACCTGTTTCACAGCTATCAATAAAAAATATTATTCTTAAAATGAAATTCTCAAATGTCATTATAGTATAATGACAGCAGCATAAATGAAGAACCTATCTGAGCAGCCAGAGAACAGGTTGCAAAAGTCAAAGACCCAGCAGAATTAAATCTGGCCAGGGACATCAAGGACAACAAGAAAAACTTCTGTATCTAAGTTGGTGATAAAAGGAAGACTAGAGAAAAGATGGGCCATCTCTAAAAGGAAATGGTAGATGTTGTTACTTGGGATACAGAGAAGGCTGATGTACTGAACAGCTTTTTTGCCATCTTCACCATCAAGTGCTCCAGACACATCATCCAAGTTGAAGAGGGCAAAGCAGGGACTAGGAGAATAAGGAATTGCTTAGTGTAGAAGAAAATCAGGTTTGAGACCATCTAAGGAACATGAAATTGTACTAGTCCATTCAGCCTGATGAGATACATCTATGCTTCTGAGGAAACTGGCAAATGAAGTGGCTAAGCCCTTATCCATTATATTTGAGAAGTCATAGTATCATGTTGAGGTTCCAAATGACTGGAAAAGGGGAAACATAACACTTTTTTTTTTTTTTTAATAAAGTGAAAAAAAATTAAACTTCATGTACTTTAACTTTGTGAAAGTGTGTCAGTGGAAGTCCTTATTTGGACTCTGAAAGAGGCAAAAATATGTCTTTGCTAAACAATTTCCATAAAAGTTCTTGGGGCTCTGAGACAGGCAAACATCAAGAACTTACCTGTAATATGATGTGGGCATTCCTTTGCAGTTGAAATGTAACCAAAAGGATCAAAAAATAAAAATAATAATTAAAAAAAAAAAATTGTTGAAATGCCTTTGCTTAACTTTCTCAGAAACTATTATTACACAATCAGTTGTGATTACACTAAACAGAGTCATTAGACTTTGTCTAATGTTAAATCAGTTTTATCTGTAAAGGAATCTATAACTCTACATCTAGTAGAAAACAATGGCTGCAGAATGTTAAAAACAAAGAGGGGAAATACTTGTGTCAAAAGAAATTAAGTGGGGTTTTGATTATTTTTTTTGGGGGGGTTAATTTCAAAGATTACACTGTAGAATAAACTTTGACACATCTTTTGTTCTTTGTGATGGAAAAAGCGGATAACTTTACTGAAAATGACAGAGTCTTGATTAATTATTGATCTGGGCAAGTATAACAGAGGCCTAATGGACATATGGGTGAATTACAAGTGTGTTAGAATGGTACATAATTGGTAATGTCAATGTCATCAAATGCTGCAAGAACACTATGTTTGGCAGGAGAAAACTACATTCTTTTCATTGCAGAAACTATTCAGTTGTAGAAAAATAGCTCCAATTAACTTTGAATTGCTCACATAAAAGTATTTGACAACCCAGATACAAATAGTTAGAATTTTATTTTAAAAAATGATGCATGCTGGGGCAAGTTCTCTAAACTTCTCTGGTTAATGTTCTGTAACTTGCTTTGCCACTAGATATGAATATTGCTGTGTGAATCTCTTAGCTGGTAAAGTGTTGGCAGAATAGGAAAAAAACAAAATTTCAGCACATGAGAGGAACCAGGAAAATAATTACCTTATTTATTTATTTATAAATGAATTATTGATTGGAAAAGGAATACATCTTTTAAATATTTATTGAACCTTATTTAAAGTTACAGCTGCTTAATCTGATTCCAAATAGTCCATATTCTGGACAACACAATTTCATAAATCTGTTTATCACCCAGACAGTTTTTAAACTATTTTCTTAACGTACTTTTTGTTTCCATCTTCACCTTGACCTGAACTACTAGAGGAAATTAAATCTGCTTCAAGCAGAAAAAAATAAAGTTATAAAAAATCCAAAAATCCCTTTTTAAAGTTTTCCACATTTTAATATAGATGAACCTAATCCAAAGGGAACTGGAGGGTTCTGAAGTGACATATTTTGCTAGAAGCAATTTTCTCCTTATTTTTCTGTCTCAGCTTGAAACAAGTTACACACTGTACCACAAAGGGAAAATGTTTTTACAAGACTTACAGCCCAAGAGGAGCTAAAATCTCTGTAAAACATTAGAAAATATAGACACATAAGGACAGTAGGAATAAAAAAGCCTGTGGACACCTGGTACATAAATTTCAGAGCCTGTGCAAAGTTGAATGCAGACCAGCCAGCTCAGAGTAAGTGGTGTTCGTGGAATGTCTGAAATCCAACCTAATGTGGCAGAGAGATGCAAGACCTTTTGTTCTGCCCCAAGAGCTAGACCTCTGAAAATCTAGCAATTTGAAAGAACTGGTCAGTGTCCATCTAATTGTTTTAAGGTATGATTTGTATCGATGATTAAAAGAATGTTTAAAGCAGTTAGACTGAATAAGTATATTTATCATCCCAGAGAGTCCAATTCACATAGCTTGTACAGAAGATTGCTCTAAATACCAGATGGTAGTACTAGGTTAGTATAGGGGATTTTGTTCCATCACTAATGGCAGGGCCAGGAGATACCTGCAAGAAGATACTGCTGTAAGTCCTAATAAGTAAAAGTTCTGATACTTACCTTCTACTCACTATGTGAGTTCACAGATAAGCATGAAAGTTGCTTATATGAGAAAACAGAATTGAGAGGTGTAATTATAGAGAGCAATGAGGTCTCCCCTCAGCTTCTTCTCCAGACTGAACAACCCCAGCTCCCTCAGATGCTCCTCATAGGTCATGTGTTCCAGGCCCTCCCTGAGCCTCATTGGCCTTCTTTGAACACATTTCAAAACCTTAATGTCCCTCTTATAGTGAGGGGCCCAGAACTGAATACAGTACTCAAGGTGTGGCCTCTTCAGTGCTTAGTACAGGGAGGTGGTCACCTCCCTGTTCCTGCTGGCCAGTGTTTCTAATACAAACCAGGATGCCATTTGCTTTCTTGGCCACCTGGGCACACTGCTGACTCATATTTAATCGACTTCCAACCCAAACCCTCAGGTCCCTCTTCCAGTAGCAGCTTTCCAACCACACATCCCCATCTATGTAGCTTACCATGGGGTTGTTGTGACCCAGGTGGAAGACCTGGAACATGGCCTTGTTAAACTCCATACAATTACCCTTGGACCATTGGTCTAACCTGTCCAGGTCCTCCACACCCTCTAGCAGATCATCATGACCACCCAGCTTGACATCATCTGCAAATTCATTCACACCCCTCATCTAGATCATTGATAAAGATATGAAAGAGGACTAGCCCCGGTACTGATCTGTTTGGAAAAAAAACAGAATAAGAACTCAGTGAACTTCAGGCCTGTAAGCCTGACCTCAGTGCTGGTGAAGGTTATGGAGCAGATCATTTTGAGTGCCATCACATGGCACATGAACTATAGCCAGGTGATCAGGCCCAGTCAGCATGGGTTTATGAAAGGTGCTTGCAGATGTCTTTCATGTTTGGCCATCCTGATCTGTTTCTATGACAAGGTGACCTGCACAGTAGAGAAGGGAAAGGCTGTGGATGTTGTTTACTTGGAATTCAGTAACAGCATACTGCTGGAGAAACTGATTGCTCATGGCTTGGATGGACATCCACTTTGCTGGCTGAAGAACTGCCTGGATGCCTAGGCCCAAAGAGTGGTAGTGAATGAAGTTCAATCAGGTTGGTGGCCAGTCACAAGTGATGTTCCTCAGAGCTTAGTACTGTGGCTAGTTCTTTCTAATATTTTTATCAATGATGGGAATGAGGGAATTGAATGAACCTTCAGTAAGTTTGATGACAATACTAAGTTAGATGGGAGTGTTGGTCAGCTTGAGAGTAGGAAAGCTTTACAGAGGAATCTGGACAGGCTGGATCAATAGGTTGAGGTCAGCTTGTAGCAGGTTTAAAAAGGCCAGGTGCCATGTCCTGCACTTGGGTCATAACAATAATATGCAAGACCTGTATAAAAAAAGTGTGGTCAGCAGAAGTAGGGAAGTTATTTTGTCCCTGTACGCAGCACTGGTGAGTCCGCACCTCCAATACTGGGTTCAGGTTTGAACCCCTCACTACAAGAACCAATGTGCTGGAGCATGTCCAGAGGAGGGCAACAAAACTGGTGAAGCATCCAGAGAACACATTTGATGAGAAAAGGCTAAGGGAACTGAGATTGCTTAGTCTGGAAAAGAGGAGGCTGAGGGGAGGTCTTACTGTTTTCTATAGTTATCTGAAAGAAGGTTGTAATGAGGGGGATTGTTGCAGCCACTGTTCTGCGGGCAGATGCTGGATGCTGGCAGAGTGCGTGATTCCTTAGCTGAAAAATTCCTTAGCACACTGCGTAGAGCAAAACAATAACATTCCATGTGTGCCAAGAACAACATCCTCACATTGGCACCCTTTGATTGGAATATGCTGCAGAAGCCACCTCCTTGACATGGTGGCACCTCTCATTGGGAAAGATTTTATCTTATATACGTGGTTGATTGATAGAAAAGAGCATATAAATGTGCATTCTGAGCAATAGTTACCTTCTATTAGGGACTTAGGTTAGAACAGATTGGGGGTGTGATAGTTTTAGGCTGTGCCTTTAAGAAAGATAGCTGTAAATTCTCTAGCTGAATAGTTGGATGTAAAAAGGAAAACATGAGAAAGAATTCTAAATTAATTTAATTGGTAGATGAGTGGGATGTAGTTTTACGATCTTACATTCTTTTTTTCATTCTGTCTCTCTCTGCTGGCATGCATGCTGCTCCTGGAAAGAGACCTCTTATTACCTAATGATCTTGAGATAAGCATTACGAGCTTTCTAACAATGCTTTTGAACTAACCGAAATTTTCCTAACATCTTTCCTTTTCTCTTTTCTTCTAATTAACCAGAGATAAAACAGAGGGAAGAGGTTGGGGGGAGCAGGGCAGTGTCTAAACCATGGCACCAAACACCCCATCAAGAGATATGTCAAGCAGGTTTTAACACAGCTGGAAAAAAGCAAAACAAAACAAAACAAAAACAAAACAGAAGAGGGGGAGAAAATAGCATAATGAATATAAGCTTTAATACAGCATCAAGAAACATATGCAAATCTGTGACCACATAAAGAAAATTGTCATATTTGTTATAGCGCAAAGATGCCTTCCAGTCATGTTATTAGTAGTAATACTTTTCTCTCCTGCCCTTTATTTTCTGATTTTCTATCTGCACTATTTTTTTCCCCACTCATATTCTCTTTTAATTAGTAGTTTTCTAGGTGTGAAAGTTTAACATAGTGAGTGGAAACTTTTGTTAATGAGGTCATATTTTTGGAAAAAATAGATAGGCTTCCAGGTACAGAGTTCCATCTTCATGTCTGAAAGTGAAAACAGCAAAACTGGAAGAGTAGAAAGCTCTGTTTGCAGTTAAGTGTTTATTGTGCTTCACAGTTAATAAGAAGGCAAATTTACTTAAAACCTTTTCTTAAAAAAACAACTTCTATGCAGCCAAAGTGTTCTGCTAGCTGAAAAAACAGCATAAGACAGTAAAATGGCATGTCCTACTCACTTCTAGTATATTCTATATCTATCTATCTATCTATCTATCTATCTATCTATCTATCTATCTATCTATCTATCTATCTAGTATATCCGTAGACTATCTGTATATACTCTAAGTAAAATCAATCCATTTTAATAAAGAAAAGAGAAAAAAAGGGGGAAAAAAGTATTTGTGAATGTACTAAAAGAAACTACAATGTTAATTAGGTCCAAAATGGTAGTACTAGCAGTCAGTTACATGATTCAAAAGCTAAAGGTTTTGTTTTGCCTAAATACATGCCAGGTAGTTTTACAAGTGGATATTTTAATAATTTTTTGGCTTTGGCTCTTTGTCTCCTTCACAGAGGAAGGCTTGATCAAATTCAAGAAGTGAATAATTCTGAATTTAAGAAATAAATCAGAAGGTATATGAGCAGAAAGCAAAACCACAAATTATTAATTTGTTTTATATGCCAATAACTATACTTAAGAAGAGAATATTTTATTCTCAATGTGAGTTATGCCTTTCAGTATGACAAGCATAATTAGTCATTAACTAATGGATGGATACATGAATCTCCGTTGGAAGGAGAAAAAAATGACAAATCACTTAAATAATTAAGAGTTTAAAATTGAGTGCTTTAAACTGTACCTATGAATATGTTCTTTGGAAGGCAGTGTTGGAGATCATTTCCAGAGAAAGGCAGCAGAGCTGGTGAAGGGTTTAGAGAACAAGTCTTATGAGGAGTGGCTGAAGGAACGGTAGTTGTTTAGTCTGGAGAAGAGGTGTCTGAGGCTAGACATTACTGTTCTCTAAAACCACCTGAAAGGAGGTTGTAGTGAGGTGGAGTTGGTCTCTTCTCCCTAATATCAAGAGATAGAATGAGACAAAATGTCCTGAAATTGTGCCAAAGGAGGTTTAAAGTGGATATTAGGAAAAAGATTTTTACTGAAAGAGTGATCAGGCATTGGAATAGGTTACCCAGAGAGGTGGTGGAGTTCCTGGGGCTGTTCAAGATATGTGCGTACATGGTGCTTCAGGACATGGTGTAATGGCCATGCTGGTGTTAGGTTGATGATGGGGCTTGATGATCTTTGGGCTCTTTTCAAACTGAAACAATATTATGTTTCTATGTGAAAACACTATGACTGTAATATTGCAAGTAGAGTTTAGGACTGTAATATTGCAAGTAGAATTTAGGACAAGTCCAATAGACGCTTTATTAATTATGGTTATATTGAGAGAACATTGTTCTCTGTCAAGTGATTGCAGAGACCAAATCTATATATTATTTCAGAAAAATATAAACAAAACAAAAGAAATTTGAAGAAAACCATAATTCCAATGTTAGGAAAGACAGGTATCCATCCCAGGGAACAAGTTGCTTCTTAAGAACCCTGATAACTTCCACAGTAAATATTGGGCCAATACAGAGAAATGGCTCTAGGTGAAGCCTATAGGAGTGGCACAGTCTGTACTATATTAACTCATAAGTAGGGCATGGGAAACCATCACACACTCTTATCTACTAGTTGAAATGAATGTTGTTTTAGTTAGACAAATTTCTTAGCCAAATATCTCAAATATTAAAGATTAAGTACCACCATAAGTACCACTATCCACAAAATACAATTGAACATGATGAATGTCCCAAAAGTTCTCAAAGATTAACCCACTGATATTAATGAATACAACAGTGAAACCTCAAAGCAAAATAATAATTAAAAAAAGTCCGTATAATCTTTAGCCTCCAAATTTCACTGCTATTAATCAAAACAATAAAATATAGTTGGTATCCATTAAATCACTGCAGATTGAAAATGCAGACCATTTTGTTGGGGGGGGTTTGGTGGTTTTATTGTTGCCATTTTTTTGTGTCTCGGTTTTGTTTTGGCTTTGGTGTTGTTGGCTTTTAATGATTGGATTAGCACTGAAGTGGTTTATTTCCAATAAAAATACTCTCTACAAAGTTGGTATATATAAAAAGGCTCTGGCAATTCCTTTTGATATTCCTTTAAGACCAGAACTGTGATGCCCAAAGTGGTATGATGTTGATATTAATGACATCTGTCTGCTAGAAAAGTACTGAGATTTTGTGAGCTTATAATCACAAAACATAACAACAAAGAGATTTACAAATGAGCAGATGAAGAGAAAAACAACAAAAGGGAAACAAAAAATTGGAACAAAGACAAGAAAGGCAAACAACATAGATAAAGTTTGAGCCTTATGTGAACTAACAGCAGTAGAATGGGACTCTGTTTTTTCCCCCAACTGTTTATTTCCATTCCTACAGTCCCTTCAGCATCAAAACCAGCCATTTTAAGTAGTGCTGTTTTAAAGCATTAAACAGAAAAAAAAATAATAAAGAAAGCTCCCTTATTTAGCCTTCATATAATGTTTACAAAGACATAGTGTAAAATTAGCAAAAACATTTTGTGATATGTTCAAATGACTTTTCAATGATATAATTATCAAGTCAAAATAGTTAAAAAGTCTACTCCATGTGCATATAGCTTCAGACACTGAGACCAGATACAAAGGTTTGAATGAAAGATAGTAGGTTTGTGGGGGTAATTCATGTTCACAACATGTGTTGTCTTCTTCATGGCTTCCAAGGGCGGCACATCACATAGAATAGAATAGAATAGAATAGAATAGAATAGAATAGAATAGAATAGAATAGAATAGAATAGAATAGAATAGAATAGAATAGACCAGGTTGGAAGAGACCTTCAAGATCATCGTGTCCAACCTATCACCCAACACCACTCAATCAACTAAACCATGCAACCAAGCACCCTATCAAGTCTCCTCCTGAACACCTCCAGTGATGGTGACTCCACCACCTCCCCAGGCAGCCCATTCCAATGGGCAATCACTCTCTCTGTGTAAAACTTCCTCCTAACCTCCAGCCTAAACCTCCCCTGGTGCAGCCTGAGACTGTGTCCTCTTGTTCTGGTGCTGCTTGCCTGGGAGAAGAGACCAACCTCTGCCTGGCTACAACCTCCCTTCAGGTAGTTGTAGAGAGCAATAAGGTCACCCCTCAGTCTCCTCCTCTCCAGGCTAAGCAACCCCAGCTCCCTCAGTCTCTCTTCATAGGGTTGTGTTCCAAACCCCTCACTAACCTTGTTGCCCTTCTCTGGAAACGCTACAACAAGTCAACATCCTTCCTAAACTGAGGGGCCCAGAACTAGACACAGGACTCAAGGTGTGGCCTAACCAGTGCAGTGTACAGGGGCAGAATGCCCTCCCTGTTCCTACTGGCCACACAATATTCCTGATGCAGGCCAGGATGCGGTTGGCCCTCTTGGCTGCCTGGGCACACTGCAGGCTCATGTTCAGCCTAGCATCAACCAGCACCCCCAGGTCCCTCTCTGCCTGGCCGCTCTCCAGCCACTCGGACCTCAGCCTGTAGCACTGCATAGGGTTGTTGTGGCTAGTGTGTAGAACCCAGCACTTGGATGTGTTAGATCTCATGCCGTTGTATTCTGCCCATCTGTCCAGCCTGTCAAGGTCCCTCTGCAAAGCTTCTCTACCCTCCAGCAGATCAACTGCTGCCCCCAGCTTGGTGTCATCTGCAAATTTACTGATGATGGACTCAATACCCTCACCCAGATCATCAATAAAGATGTTAAAGAACATAGGGCCCAGCACTGATTCTTAGGGGACACCACTAGTGACTGGCTGCCAGCTGGATGTGGCACCATTCACCACCACTCTCTGGGCTTGGCCCTCCAGCCAGTTCCTAACCCGTTCACAGAAGTGGCCAGCATGAGTTCTAACCAGGCTTTTGCATCTCATGATCTAACAACATCCTTAACCATATCACAAACTGCCTTCCCCCTTTCCAAAGGCAATGCATCCTCTTTTTTACCCTTTATTCCTTCAAGACATGCTTGCCCATCCAGGCCAGTTGCCTTCCCCACCAGCTCATTTCAGCACATGGGCACAGCCTGTTCCTGCGCCTTCAAGAGTTCCTGTCTGAAGTAGGTCCAACCATCCTGGACCCCTTTGTTCTTGAGGGCTGCTACCCAGGGTACTCTCTGAATCAGTTGCTTAAATAAGCTGAAGTTTGCCCTCTGAAAGTCCAGAGTAAGTGTTCTGTTATTGTTCTTCCTTATTTCTCTGCATACTGGAAACTTCACTGTCTCATGGTCACAACACCCCAGCCAGCCTCCTACCATCACATCTCCCACCTGCTCTTCTCTATTTGAGAACAGCAGATCAAGTAGGGCCTGACCCCTGGTAGGCTCACTTAAAAGCTGCATCAAGAAGTTGTCCTCCATGCACTCTAAGAACCTTCTGGACTGCCTCCTCTCTGCTAAGCTAAGTTCCCAGCAGATGTCTGCCCACAAGAACAAGATCTGATGATCTTGAGACAGCCTCCAGCTGCTTATAGAATAATTCATCAACCTCTTCATCCTGGTTAGGTGGTCTATAACAGACTCCAACCAGGATGTCAGTTTAGTTAGCCCTCCCTCTGGTTTTAACCAACAGGCGCTCAAACCTTTCATCCTCTACCTCAAGTTCTGTGGCATCAAGGGATTCCCTAATATACAGGGCCACCCCTCCTCTGCTTCTCCCTCACCTGTCTCTCCCACAGAGCTTGTAACCAGTACTCAGATTTTGTGAATCATCCCACCATGTTTCTGTGATGGCAACTATATCAGTTTCCTGGTGAACCAAGACTTCCAATTCCTCTTTTTACCCATACTGCATGCATTGGTGTACATGCACTTCAGTGGGCTGTTGATTTCTCAACTAACTCTGGTTTATGTCCCTCCTTTTCAGTACAGGTTGGTCCTTTTCAGTACCAAGGTTGGAAGAGACCTTGAAGATCATCAAGTCCAACCTGTAACCACAAACCTCATGACTAGACCATGGCACCAAGTGCCACATCCAGTCCCCTCCTGAACGCCTCCAGGGATGGCGACTCAACCACCTCCCCGGGCAGCCCATTCCAATGACGAATCACTCTCTCGGTGAAGAACTTTCTCCTCACCTCGAGCCTAAACTTCCCCTGTTGCAGCTTGAGACAGCATCCCCTTGTTCTGGTGCTGGCTGCCAGGGAGAAGAGGTCAACCCCCACCTGGCTGCAACCACCTTTCAGGTAGTTGTAGAGAGCAATCAGGTCGCCCCTGAACCTCCTCTTCTCCAGGCTAAACAACCCCAGCTCCCTCAGCCTCTCCTCAGAGGGCTTGTGCTCAAGGCCTCTCACCACCCTTGTTGCCCTTCTCTGGACACGTTCAAGTGTCTTGATGCCCTTCTTAAATTGAGGGGCCCAGAACTGGACACAGTACTCAAGGTGTGGCCTAACCAAAGCAGAGTACAGGGGCACAATGACCTCCCTGCTCCTGCTGGCCACACTGTTCCTGATGCAGGCCAGGATGCGGTTGGCCCTCTTGGCTGCCTGAGCACACTGCAGGCTCATGTTCAGCTTCCCATCAACCAGCACCCCCAGGTTCCTCTCTGCCTGGCCGCTCTGCAGCCACTCTGACCCCAGCCTGTAGCTCTGCATGGGGTTGCTGTGGCCAATGTGCAGCACCCGGCACTTGGATGTGTTAAATCTCATGCCATTGGACTCTGCCCATCTGTCCAGCCTTTCGAGGTCCCTCTGCAAAGCCTCTCTACCCTCCAGCATATCAACACCTGCCCCCAACTTGGTGTCATCCACAAATTTACTGATGATGGACTCAGCTAACCAACCAGATCCCCTTTGTTCCAAATCTTCAGAAGACTGTTGAATCAGTGAGGAGAGAAGGCTTTTTTGGAAAGTCTAGTGTAATTTTGACAATGCTTATGCCACAAATGGTTTACAATAATAACAGAAATATGATTTGGCCTGTATGAGTGTGAGAGACTAAAAGCTTGTCTCTCCTGATGTGACTCAACAAAGATAAAATCAACGACCGAGGCCACCTTCGGGAATATGCCCAAGACAAGATGATCTCCACCCATCAAGTACCCCATAAAGGGAGGACGCTGAGTCAATGGATTCACCACCTGTCCCCTGATTACCTGAGGGACAATACTTGGACACATAGCTAAGGACTAAAAAAATGTATAAAAGACTTGAGCAACTACTGGCTCAGCAGAAGAAAAACAGGGAACCAAAAACACAGAAGAAGAAAAACATGGAACCAAAAACACAGGAGAAGAAAAACACAGAAGGAAAACACAGATGAAGGAAAACACTGGAGAAGGACAATGCTGCTGAGAAGGAAAAAGGAGAGAATACCAGGAGATGAAAAATGACAGAGACATCATCATGGAGCCTGGAAGCAGCAGACTGAACCCTCTCTCCGTGTCCTAAGATCTGCCTGCTGCAACTCATGGAGCTGAAGAGGCTACCCCCCAACACATTGGAAAATTACCCCAAAAATAAATCATCAGACTAGCTCAGCTGGTTTGAAAAGTAGAATGAAATTACATTTACAACACAAGCAAAATCTAGAAATAGAAAATGCAGCAAATACATACAAAATATATATGTATATTTACAATTAAGAAACACCACCAAAACAAGGATCCCCTTGTACAGAATCACCCCCTGGACAGGCCAGGGGGATTGTTCACAACCTCCTTCCATGCTTCTCTCCTTCCCGGTACTTCACACACAGTAGTTAAAACAGAGATTATACTTGCAAGGCCATGGAAGAGAGAGAGAGAAGTTGCAAGCAGAAGCGACAAAAAGAGAAAGAAGAGAAAGAACTATCTGTGCAACCAAGTATAAGCTAATCAGCAAACAAAAGGAGTGATATATACTTATCAGCTATTACTACTCCATGGCCAATGGTAATGTATTTACCTTTTTTTACTCTAAGTCTTTGCAGTTAGGAACTAGGCTGAAGTTCCACCTTCAAACTGTAACAAGCACAGAGCACATGGTTGTCCTAATGGCAATGGTATTGTCTCATATGTTTTTTGAGACATTAACTCATTTAGACCAGGCTCTGACAAAATATTCTGTTATTATTTAACTTATTGATTATTATTATGATGAATGATGCATTTCATGTCCAGTTCAAATATTGAAAGAGTTTAACTTTAGACTGAGTGTAATTTTGAAAGTATTGTTGTACAGAAGGGATTTAAGATGTTGTGGGAATTGTCTTCTGAAGATCACCTAGTGGACATGATGATTTGTGACTGTTTTAGGCTGTGCCTTTAAGAAAGGGACAGTTGCTGGAACACTCTGGCTGAATGTTTTGGTGAAATAATTAAAAACAAAGATAAGGTCTAAACTAATTTCATTGGTAGATTGGTAGAATACAACTTTAAGTTTTAGTTCAGTTTGAGTCCCAGTCTCAGTCTGTTCTCTCTGTTCCTGTCGGCCTGTCTGTTTCTGTCTCTCTCTGAAGCAACAGCTGCTGGACAGAGTTGACCTTGAATTAACAAAGCTAACCAGATAAGAAAACTAATTCTTGCATACACTTTGAGCTAACAGAATTTCCTCCTTAATTACCCTTTTTCTCTCTCTCTAACCCTTTTTGGAAAAAAAGGGAGGTAGGGAGGGAGAGGGGGTACAGGAGGGGGGAAACCTCCTGGCTGGAGGAGGGGAAAAGGTCTTCTGTTATTATGTTCATTGCTGTATATTTCTGTATATATATTGTAAATACTGTATATTGTGTACATATTCACTGCATTTCATTCCTGCTTTGTAAATATTGCACATTCATTCTGCTTCTCCGACTGAGTTAGCCGTGGAGTTCTTTGTGTGTGGGGGAGAATTTTCTCTCACCACCACATGATTACATCATGAAAGTGAGAGGTGTCTCAACAAAGATAAGATCATCATGAGCTAACAGCCTGATGTGTCAACTCTGCCCACCAAGATAACAATTGTCCAGGATTGTGACCGGTTTAGGCTGTGCCTTTAAGAGAAGGACACCTTCTGAACACTCTGGCCGAATGTTTTGGTATATGAATGAAAACAACGATATGCTAATCCAATTTCATTGGTGGAACCCGGCTGTAGGTTTTTGTTTAGTCTTTCAGTCGGGGGGGCAGTCAGTCGTCTTCTTCTCCCCCTGTACTGTGAGCTGGCTCGCTTCTCTCTACGATTCTTGCTAACCAGATAAGAAAACTAACTTTTTGCATTCGCTTTGAGCTTTAACAAAGTTTTCCCCTTTTAATTACCTTCCTTTCTCTTTCTCTCTAACCCTTTTGGGAAAAAGGGGAGGTAGGGAGGGAGAAGGGGGAAAAGGCCGAACCCCCCTGGCCGCAGGGGGGTTGGGGAAAGGTTTCCTGTATTACATACTTTGCTGTATACTTCTGTATATATTGTAAATATTGTATATTTTTGTACATATTCATTGCATTCCATATCTGCTTGTAAAATACAGCTTTCAACTGCTTCTCCGGCTGAGTTAGCTGTGGAATTCTTTTGTGTGTGTGGGGGAACCTTCCTACTCCACCACAAGGGTGATGGACAGCTAAAAGAGGTGGAGGTCACTCAGCAGCAACCCCTGTAACCCCGTTGGGAGACACCTTGAAGTCACATATGTGTTGTAATGTGACAAGGATGGAGCTACGATGAGTGAACAAGGAACAGTGAGTTATGCCAACTCAGTGGGGAATGTCACTCATGACATCACAAGCTAGGGAAATGTCTGTGGAATGCCACCCTGGTCATCAGAAACTGGAGGAATGTCAGCCAGAGCGACAGCAGAACATCATCTTCAACAGCCCAAGAATGTATCTCCCCATCCCCAAAGAAGGATCCTGGGGTGGTAACTACCTCTCAATTTCTCCTGCTCTCTCTTTCTCCATTTTCTCTCTTTCTCTCTCCCTTTTTTTTTTTCTTCATTATTTCTCTGGTTTGTTTGTAATTAATAAATAGTCTCCTTTTGATATACGACCTTATTTGTGTCTTAATTTCATTCACAGGAATGTCAGAAGAAGTGTGTCTTCTTCCCAACTTCTGGGTGAAAACACATGTCAACAATGATCCAGGGAAATACGGCCATGGGATGCAGAGGTCCTTTTAATATAAATGAAACAGAGGTGGTGTGTCATGAAACATGTGAGCAAAGTTGGGAAGATCTCCTTCTATGATCAGGTGACCCGCCTGGTGGATGCGGGGAGGCCTGTGGATGTGGTCTACCTGGAACTCTACAAGGCCTTTGACACCGTCCCCCACAGCAAACTCCTGGCTAAGCTGTCAGCTTGTGGCTTGGAGAGCAGCACTCTGTGCTAGGTTAGGAACTGGCTGGAGGGCCGAGCCCAGAGAGTGGTGGTGAATGGTGCCACATCTACCTGGTGGCCAGTCAGTAGTGGTGTCCCCCAGGAATCAGTGCTGGGCCCCATGCTCTTTAACATCTTCATTGATGAACTGGATGAGGGGATTGAGTCAATCAGCAGCAAATTTGCAGATGACACCAAGTTGGGAGCAGCTGTTGATCTGTTACAGGGTGGAAGGGCTCTCCAGAGGGACGTTGACTGATTGAACAGGTGGGCAGAGTCCAACATGATGGCATTCAACAAATCCAAGTGCTGGGTGCTGCACACAATAACCCCACGCAGAGCTACAGGCTGGGGTTGGAGTGGCTGGATAGCAGCCAAACAGAAATGGACCTGGGGGTACTGAATGACAGCTGCCTAAACATGAGCCAGCAGTGTGCCCAGGTGGCCAAGAAAGCCAAAGGCATCCTGGCCTGCATCAAGAATCGTGTGGCCAGCAGGAGCAGGGAACTCATTGTTCCTCAGTACTCAGCACAGGTTAGGGCACACCTTGAGTACTGTGTGCAGTTCTGGGCCCCTCAGTTTAAGAAGGATATCGAGATGCTTGAGCATGTCCAGAGAAGGGCAATGTAGTGGGTTGAGGCAGACCCCCTCCCCACCAGGGGCAGAAATAACAACTCTGACAAACGGATTGCAAAAGTGATGGAAAGTTTAAATGGAAAGTGGTGAGTGTGTACAGAAAGCCAGAAGCGCAGTGACAAAAGAAACCCCAAAGCAGACCCAGAAACATCCCATCCCCACCTAAGGGTGCACCCAAGACCCCCAGGGCTCCTTCTTCCCCCACCACTGATAGACCAGTCTCAGCTGGCCAGCCCTGAGACTGCCCATACCCCTGATGGGCAGATGGGCAGATGGGGAGATGTCTTCCCCAGTTACCAGGTGCTGGCAAGGGGAAGAAAGAGGAAGTTCTAGACCCCGCTCTGGATTTTATAGCAGTGCAAAGGATTATGGTAGGAGATACCTGGTTTCCTGTGTCCGCCCACTGGGCTGGACTTCTGGACACAGGAAGCACACCACGTAGCAGAGGGCACCCAGCCCAAACCACCACAGGCAATGAGGCTGGTGAGAGGCCTTGAGCACAAGCCCTATGAGGAGAAGCTGAGGGAGCTGGGGTTGTTTAGCCTGGAGAAGAGGAGGTTCAGGGGCAACCTCATTGCTGTCTACAACTACCTGAAGGGAGGTTGCACCCAGGAGGGGATTGGTCTCTTCTCCCAGGCAACCTCTGACAGAACAAGAGGACACAGTCTCAAGCTGTGCCAGGGGAAGTTTAGGCTTGAGGTGAGGAGAAAGTTCTTCACCGAGAGAGTCATTCATCATTGGAATGTGCTGCCCATGGAGGTGGTGGAGTCACCATCCCTGGATCTGTTCAAGAGGGGATTGGATGTGGTACTTGGTGCCATGGTCTAGTCATGAGGTCTTGGGTGATAGGTTGGCCTTGATGATCTTTGAGGTCTCTTTCAACCTTGGTGATACTGTGAAATAATCATATGTTTGTCTTTAAGAGTATCTGTCTGATGATTTTTTGACCCAAACAAGTAACCACTTGCTTTCAGGTCAGAAAGTGATGATCAGGGAAAACACAGAAGCTATAAATATATGGCTACATCTAGAGAGAAAATGATGCATGATTTGAGCATCATGTTTAATGACAAAAGATTACCTGAGTGAGTGAGCAAAGCTGAGCATTTAGAGTATGATTCCACCTCAGACACTTTATGCCATTCTGGCAGTGCAAAGCAGAAAGGACTGGCTGTAGGTCCTTATGTGAAGTTAGCTCTTTTCCTTCTGTGTTGTTTGCTCTGTCCTCTTTTTCCTTAAGCAAAAGAACCTAAACATATGCAGTGTTGGATCTTGACTCTAAGACTTGAGCGCTTGAGACCAGAAATGCCTAGAGACTGAGAGGACATCAACATGTCAAATGCAAGAGGAGAATCACTGCTTCATACATGAGCACATGTAAAAATAAGAGAGTTAAAATTTAAAATAAAATAAATGTTTTAATTTGTACCAATATCTACGAAAGAACTACACTGGGATTGTTTTCTGTAACATCAGTAGAAGAATATAAAAAATTGATTAAGAAAAGAATAACTGTCACTAGCTGTGCTGCGGTAGACTTACTCTTCTCTTTAACTATCCAGCAAATCAGCCCAACATTTTTGCATCCTTTAAACCTCATTTTGAATCTGTTCACATTGCAGACACCTTGAGGATGGTCCATGTTAAGGTCAGTTCTGCTTAAAGTACATTTTAGAAAGACAAAAAATATAGAAGCCATGAATACACAGATTTACTTAAAAAACATAAGCTTGCACATATTTAATGCTAAGTGTATGCAGTTGTATGATGATGCTTTTCGTGGTGAAGACTGATCACCACATAGACCATTGCCCAGGCAACAAGCATGAGCAAAAAGGCAGAATAGCTAACCCTGAAGCAAATAGTCACTGAACTTTGATAGAGTTGCCTGATACGGTTCAATTCCACTTGATCTCTAAACTCAGAGCATGTGCCTGAATCTAAAGCATGTGAATTGTATCTGAATTATTTACTAATTTTTAAATGGCTCAGTCTTTGATATGAGCAAACACTGGAACAGATACTGTATTCTCATGAACTTTGAATTTAGAGACAATTTGGTAAGTGATATTAATGTATATTAAAACCCCACCTTTTTCTGTGATACTCTGATTAACCTTATAATGCCTCATTTTTACTTGAACAAAAGGATGACATTCAGGCTACCTCTTTTCTAAAAGATATCTAAACAGAATTCTGAGGCCTCCTTCATGCAATTGTCAATCTTTGTGAGTGTTAACCTGGCCTTTCTGAAGCCAGCTGATCAACTACCATAGTTCAATAGCATATCTATTAAAACATGCTGCAATTTTGTTGCAGTTTGGGCTGGGTGCCCCCTGCTTCCTGTGTCCAGAGGTCCAGCCCAGTGGGTGGACACAGGAAATTGGGTATTTCTACCACAATTCTCTGCACCACTATAAGATCTAGTGCGAGGTCTAAGCACCTCCTCTTTCTTCCTCGCCGTCGCCCGGTAATGGGGGAGTTGTTGTCTCCCGGCCATGGGCCTGGCTAGGCCCAAGGCCACGGGGGGATGGGCAGTCTCAGATCTGGCCAGCTGAGACTAGCCTAGCAGTGGGGAGGGGGAAGAAGGAGCCCTGGGGGTCTTGGATGTACCCCCAGGTGGGGATGGGATCATCTTGGGACTGTTTGGGATTTCTTTTGTCACTCTGCCTTTGGCTTTCTGTAAAGATTCACTGCTTTTCCTTTAAACTTTCCATCACTTTTGCAATCCGTTTTGTTTTGAGTTGTTTTATTCTGCCCATGATGGGGAGGGTTTGGAGGGGGCTGCCTAACCCATCACAAATTTAAGACAATATTTTTTTTAAAAATGCATCTCAAAGTACATGTTACATCTTTCTACAGCTTTGCAGCAAGTAGTAGAAACAGTATCATTGTAATTGCCTAGAAGAGAAAAAACCCACTAAACTATTCCCTTTTTCTTCATTATGGAAGATTTAGAATGGGATTCATCTGCGCTAATGTAAGGATCTATATATTGCTAGCTGGATTAATCTTGAAACTGCAGGCATTTAAATCCAGTCACAAGCTTCAGCTTGCTAGTGCTAGCAGCTCACTGATGTAGTCAGCTATTTGTCTGACCAGCTGTAGATATCTACCTTATAGTGAGTTATCAGATTCCAATACTCTTGAACTAGAGGGTAGTTTCTCATATGCAAGCATCAGCATGAAATGTCACACGAAACTCACAGAGTCACAGAATGTCAGGGGCTGGAAGGGACCTCAAGAGACCACAGTATCACAGTATATTAGAAGTTGGAATGGACCTCAAGACATCAGTGGATTCAACCCCCTTGCCAAAGCAGGGTCACTTAGGGTAGTCCACACAGGAATGCATCCAGGTGTGTTTTGAAAGTCTCCAGAGGAGACTCCACAACCTCCCTAGGCTGCCTGTTCCGGTGCTCTGTCACCCTCACTGTAAAGAAATTTCTCCTCATGTTGAGGTGAAATCTTCTATGTTCACGTTTGAACCCACTGTTTCTTGTCTGATTAGTGTGCAAAGTTGAAAAGAGCTTGACCGCCTCCGCTGGACACCCATCCCTCAGATATTTATGCACATTGATGAGATCCCCTCTCAGTCTTCTCTTCTCAAGATTAAACAAGCCCAGGAATCTCAGTCTCTCTTCATATGGGAGATGCTCAAGCCCCCTAGTTATCCTTATGGCTCTCCATTGGATTCTCTCCAGCAGTTCTCTGTCTTTCTTGAACTGGGGAGCCCAAAACTGGACACAGTATTCCAAGAGTGGTCTCACCAGGGCAGAGTAGAGAATCAGAATAACTTCCCTAGACCTGCTGGACACACTTTTGATGCACCCCAGGATACCATTGATGAGCTTGGCCACAAGGGCACACTGTTGTTCCATGGAGAACTTGCTGTCCACCATCACTCCCCTTGGTAAAACCACGTTGACTGCTCCTAATGACTCTCTTGTCCTTGATATGCCTAAGGACAGCACCATGGATAAGTTGCTCCATCACCTTTCTAGGGATGGAGGTGAGCCTGACCAGTCTATAGTTACATAGGTCCAGATGACTTAACTGTTCTCTAATCCAGTCCTTATCAATCAAGGAAAATTTCTCCTTTGTCCTGCCTTTCTCTGGGGCCTTGAGGGCCTCAGGCTTAGGGTATTTGAGAAATCTGCATGAGGCTAGACCTACAGCTGACCTTTGTCCTCCCATCTTGGCAGACAGAACTCAAGCAAGATAGCCTATCATCTCAAATTGCACTAGAAACTGAGGTAAATTAGGAAATTTTGACAAGTCAGCTAAATCCTAATTCTGTGATGGACGTGTGGATATTTACATGCAGACCCAGTTACACATTTGGAGTCTGGAGCCTGAGCTTATCTTCAATATTTACGGTATTCTTGCTAAAAACTTCCTGTGCTTAGCCTGGAGAAGAGGAGGCTCAGGGGAGACCTTCTTGCTCTCTACAATTACCTGAAGGGAGGTTGTAGCTGGGTGGGGGCTGGTCTTTTCTCCCAGGCAACTAGCACCAGAACAAGAGGACACAGTGTCAAGCTGTGCCAGGGGAGGCTTAGGCTGGATGTTAAGAAGAAGTTCTACACAGAGAGAGTGATTGCCCATTGGAATGGGCTGCCCAGGGAGATGGTGGTGTCACCATCATTGGAGGTGTTTAGGAGGAGACTTGATAGGGTGCTTGGTTGCATGGTTTATTCAATTTGGTGGGTTGGATGATAGGTTGGACACGATGATCTCGAAGGTCTCTTCCAACCTGGTCTATTCTATTCTATTCTATTCTATTCTATTCTATTCTATTCTATTCTACTGTACTCTATTTTCTCTGAAAATTTCCCTGGCAGCTTATGTGAAGAGTTTTTTTTGTGTGTTTGGTTCATCATTTATTTTTATTCTCAATTTGATTTGCAGGCAATTAACACTTTCATTTCTCTCATGTATTAAGAATGTTCCTTAAGTTAAAAGGTCTAGATTAATGCTTTGAATTAAGATACTTTTTTCCTTCACTGATGACTGACCATCATGGAAAAATAACATAAATAAATATTTTTTTGACAAGTCCAAGTCAGATCTGTTAAATTTAATTTTAATAGCTTACACTTTAGTTTTTCCCTCCTACTCAATTTTGCAATATTCCCATGTGATTGTTTCACCTGCATCCAGTCCTAGATGTCATATGTATATCACAGCCCTGATATGACTACTAAGAGATTTCATATCAAGTCTAACTAGTAAGCAAACTCTCCCCTGGTTGTAAGACTGTTCAATCTTTTAACTTTTATAGGCTTGTTGCACTCCAATCAAAGAAGAACTTCTGTGGCATGCCTTCTCTGTTTACTCAAACAGTGCAATGAGTGCTACCTGAAAGGAGGTTGGAGCAAGCAGGCAGACAGCCCCTTCTCCCTGGGTGGCAAGTGACAAGACTAGAGGAAATGGATACAAACTGCACTAGAGAAGATTTAGGATGGATATTAGGAAATACTCCTTGGTTGAAAGGGCTGTGGTATGGTCACAGCTGTGGGTGCACTAGGGGTTGGGAGGGAACATAGTGGTGAAAGCTGACCACAACTGAACAAAGGGAGATCTCATACCATACAATATCATTCTGAGCATATAAAGATGGAATAAGAAGGAATTAGTGATGTTTGTCTTAATGGTATTTGTTTTCCCAAGTAACCATTGCATGTGATGGATCCTTGCTTTCCTGGAGATGGCTGAACACCTGCCTGATGATGGGAAATGATGAATAACTTTCTTGTTTTGCTCTGTTTGAGTGAGCAGCTTGCTTTATGTATTAAACTTTCCTTATCTCAAACCAAAAGTTTTCTCATTTCTATTCTTCTGATTCTCTCCCCGTCCAATCACGGGGGAAGTGTTGAGTGGCTGTTCCAATGGCCAAACAGTTTTGTTAATAGCTGAGGTTAGAGCACAACACTCTGATTAGATGAAGTTTTAAAGCATTTGCAAAGAGGGAAGGAATTGATGAAGGAGTATTTCATCTCTCCAGTGTTTAATTGGGGATCTCAACCCCCAAATATCTTATATTAATATATTAAAATTCAGAAGTCCAGATTAAAGGTTAATCCCATTTTTTGAACAGCAATTCATTAAATCTGTTCACAGATTGAAGTAATCAGGCTGGATCTTCTCTAAGATTCTAATTATCTGTGAGAATCTCCCTCGCGTACCCAGACAAAACGGAGGCTTGCCCCTATTCTAGCTTCTAAAAATGTCCTTAATGCTGAGAGTTAGCTGATATTGTATTCCAACAATACCAAGAGAAAACAGTCTTCATATTCAGAGGGAATCTTTATTTTCTGCATATAGACAAAAAGCTCTTTTATAGTTGTTTTTTTTTACCAAGGGATACAAATTGAGTTATTGATTGACTCTTGTTTGGTAACATGAAAGGCGTGTCAAAAGTAATAGTGGAGTGTTGTGTTCTCTGACCAGAAGCTTTTTGTTTTGTTGATAGAAGCCTCAGCAAGATGTGGGCAAGACAGTTGTTGCAGAATCAATATCTTTAATAGAAAAAAAGCAGACAAAGGGAATAAAAAGAAAAACAAAACAAAACAAAAGAAACATGCTGGGGAATAAATTGGGCAAAATATTACACTATAATGGTGGAGACCTGATACGTCTATTGCTTATGCAGCTTATCC
This sequence comes from Picus viridis, assembly GCA_033816785.1. Lineage (NCBI taxonomy): Eukaryota > Metazoa > Chordata > Aves > Piciformes > Picidae > Picus > Picus viridis. The sequence continues at coordinate 64,993,916 of CM066566.1, forward strand.
TGTGAAAGAGCTCACTCTTTAGTCAGAAAAAAAAATCACAGAAGTTTAGTTAGAAAAAAAAATCACAGAAGTTCAGTACATGTAGCTACTACCTTTCTGTGAATGTGTAAAGACAGACCTAGAGACTCTCTGTCATTGATGACAAGTTAAGTGCACTTGCCACACTGTCAATACCAATGCATCTGGGAGCCAAGCTATAAAAGGACCTGTCTCTTAATGAAGTAGAACAGTGGGAAACCTTAAGAAGGTCATAGGTTTGGGAAAGTTTGAGAATTACATAAAATGTTACCAGCCCGTACACCATTTTCTGGGGAAAAAAAGACTGAAAAGGAAAGCTTTCCTTTATGCTTTTCCTGGTTTCACAGAACATATGATTTTTAAATGTATAGAACCAGGAGATATATTAAATGTAGTATGATCCTCATTCTAGTAATATAACATATATTCTTTCAATGCTTTATATATATACCAAAAGCAAATGCTGTTTATCTGAAATAAGACTAAGGAGGAGAGTAATCTCACAGGGATAAAAGTACAGAGAAATAATGTATGTAGCCATGAAATATCTATGAAGAGACAGTAGATCTGTGATTCAGTCTACTGAGGAGTTGAGAGACAAACTATTGATACAGTTTTTGTGGTGGTTTTTGTTTGTGGTTGGGTTTTTTGTGTTTTTTTTTTTTTTTTTTTTTTTTTTTTTTTTTTTTTTTTTTTTTTTTTTTTTGGGGGGGATGGGTGGGATGGGGTTGGTTAGTTGTTTGAATATGTGTTTGCTTTTTTAAAAATATTTTTATATATATAAAGTCAGACAGTAGTCATGAAGACTTACCTGTGAAGAGACTCCAAGATCTGTTTTCTTTTCATGAGTGCTTTGAAAAACTGACTTAAATAATTTTGTTCTCTCCAGAGTCATGAATGACATATTGACTTTCTATGTGTTCTATGAAAGTCAGATATATTTGACAGAGAGCAAGACAGCCCAAACCATTCTATCCAAGGGAAACAGTGTGTATCTAAGTGTGCTATCAGGAATGTTAGCAGACTGATGAAAGATCATGGCAAGAGCTTTACCTTTTGGATGCATACTGGACACAACAGACGCACAGCAATGAATAAGGGTTTGTCCTTACATTATTTTTCTGTAACTTCTGCCCTTTTCTTAATGACATTTTGTCACTGAGATGTTTTAGTGCTGTTATGTGGGAATCACTTTTTTTTTTTTTTTTTTAAAGTTGATGCAATTAGACTTTATATACACCAAAAATGTCATGAAGTAATAAGACTGATATTTTTCCCCCTAAGTTTTGTTGTGACAGAATTCTTTTGAACTTTTGTTGTCTATCATGTTTACTATTATCCAAAAGGTATTTTATTGTTAAATTTATTTGTATGGTTTCCTTTATTTTTAACTCTGCCCAATTTTGTAGTCATCTGAATATTGGTGCTCCTAGGTACCTAAATGCATTTCCCTGAGTATTTAATAATAGTGTCACAGATGACATACTTTATGGATGTAATGCTGTACAAACACTCCTATTGAAGACATTTGCAGTGAACCTTTCACATTGTGAACATTGTTTGTTGTGCAATGTTTTTCAACCATGAAAAAATCTCCTCACTAGCAAAACTTTTCTCTGGTGATTTAATTATCCAGTTTTAATTATCCAATTTTTATTTCACGTAATTAAGAAAAGTACTTACAATCTAGGATGCTTATGCTAATAAAAGACAACCTTACTCTAGAACTAATGGATCTAGGCTCACAGTTTCAAGGAGGTAGATCTCTTATACTTTAAATCACAGAGTGTCCCTTTCATTGGATTCTCTTACAAATTGTGACCCTCTATTTTTCTTTCCTGATATGATAATTCTGTTTAATTTCCTTTCTATACACAGTTTCAGCTGTTCTAATGTGAATGACTCAGAATTCTCACTCTTTAATTCTGACCTCTCTCCCCTGCCTGATTCATCATCTATAATCTCCATTTTCACATGCTTCATAATGGTGTTGATATTTTTTTTTTCTAATAATTCTCAGGGACACTTCTGAAATTAGGATTGTTCATATGAATAAGGAAAATGGATTTTACTTCTGAGCTCTTCTAACTCTGTTTTGGATCTGGGAATAACAGTGCAATACTGTTTCAATGAGTGGCAAAATTGTTCTGTAACTCATACAGCTCTAAATTTTCTGTAGTATTAAATATTTAAAGAAAATACACAAAGCGCTACTGTATATAAATTGCAAAGAACCTTACATTAATTTGGTAGGTGCAGAGATTTGCTAATGAAAAAAAAACCTGGTCATATAGTATTTTAATTATATTAGTTGAAATTTCCTTTATTTTAGGGGCTTTTCCACCCAGAGACAGATTTTCAGGATCTCTTTTCTCTTACTAAAGCTAATTCTAAGTGATCTAAATTTATTCACAGCCATCTTATGTATAACTTTTTTTTTCCTGTCTGTACTGTCCTATATTCTGGTTTTACTCTCAGTACTAACACTTGAGTCAACAACCTGGTATGAGCTACCCAAGTATCTTCAGAGGCATGGTCTCAGAAGCAGGACATGCATAAATGCAGGGAAGTGTAGCACTCATCACAGACTCATCATCAAAACACAAAATCAGTCCCAGGTAGTTACAAGACCACACACATATATTCCTCATCAGTAAATGAATAACTGTCCAAGGTTAGGGCTTGGCTGGCCACTAAATGAAGAGATACTCATGTATTGTCTCAGGGAATATGGAAGAAAGACTTATGAATAAATAAATAAAAAACAAACAAACAAACAAACAAAACCACACACACAAAAAAAAACCCCATCACAAAACCAAAAAAGAAGCCCCACCAGCCAAAAACCCACACAAATAAAACCCCAACAACATGTATGCAATAGATTACTTGCTAGACAATTTAGGGTCAGTTGAACTGTCTACTCCTCCTTGCAGGTGTGACCTTTTGCTCTGCACTCCCAATGCAGTGCACAAGGTTTAGCAGCAACCTTGGTCTGCAGTCCAATCCTTGGTGCTATCTAGAAACATAGAATGTTATCAGTTTGTCTTGATCTGGAAGTCAGCAAGGAGACACAGTTCTTTTGAATGTTTCTGAGAGTGAAATTAAGAAATAAATGAGGTCAAATGTCAAAAAGAGATTATTTATTATTTAAAAAGAAAACAGCGAAAGAGGGAAAGAAAAGGGAGAGAGAGAGAATGAAGAAAGAGAGTGTGGGAGAGATGGAGGTGTAATTACCACCCCAGGGTTCTTCTTGTGTGGGAAGGTGGGGAGACATTCCTGGGCTGCTGTTCTGCTATCACTCCAGCTGATGTTCCTCCAGCTTGTGATGTCCTGGGTGACATTTCTCCAGATTGTGATGTTCTCAGTGATATTTCTTTTATTTTAAGTTGGTGTAAATTAGGGGTTTTATATTGTTCCTGGTTCATCATTGTAGCACCAGCTGGCCCATGCCCTTGTCATATTACAATGCACACATGACATGCAGGTACCTCCCAGTGGGCTTACAGGGGTCCACAATGAGTGACCTCTGCTTCTCTTTGCTGTCCAACATACCCCCTGGACAACTGCTATCTTGGTAGGCAGAGCTGACACATCAGGTGGGTTGCTCATGGTGATTTTACCTTTGTTGAGACGTTTCTCATGTTCTTAATGTAATCATCATGTTCACAAGATGATTTACATGTTTATGAGAGGACTCCCACACAGTACTAGAAGCAGACGCTGTCTGTGAAAAGATACTGTTAATTTCAGAAAGTGAAGTCACTTAGAAGAGACTGAGCTGAAAAGTAAAATCACTGAACAGAATTAATTCTGTTCATGCCAGGATAGTTACCAGCAGTTAAATCTAAGCATCTAAAAGTGGTTAATGACTCTGATTCCCCAGGGCAAGTAGTGCAGAAAGATTTGTAGCTGCTACGTTGGCAGCAGGCTGCCATACCCACACTGTCTAGTATTTACAAAGCATTGCTCTGAGTTAAATATGGAGGATTTGATGGCTTTGATTTTATTTTTTTTTTGAGAATGTTACATCCTTGTCTCAGGTTGTGTCTAGGTAGTCAGCTGTGACATGGTCTATATGAAGTAACATAAAAGTGATATTAAGTTCATTCATTTATACGAGGCCTTTGACTTGACCATATAAATGACCGACTGTAACACAGTGAACTGAGAAAAACTACAAGAAACAAAAAGCATCTAGAGCTCCCTAATGATTCAGTGGGGTGAGCTGACCATGGTCGGACACCATGTACCCATCAAAGCCACTCTATCTCCCCCTCCTCAAATGGACACAGGACAGAATATGTAATGAAAGGCTTGTGAGTCAAGATAAGGACAAGGAGGTTATTCAGCAGTTAACATCATATTCAACATCATATTCAAAACAGATTAATCTTAGAGAAATCAGTTTAACTTTTTAGCAATAAAATTGTAGTAGCACAATGGGAAATAAAAATAAACTTAAAAATACCTTCCCCCACCATGTGTAACTATACTTCGGATTTTCTCTGTCTCCTCCATGCCAGTGGCACAGGGGAATAGGGAATGGGAGCTGTGGTTAGTTCATCACACTTTTCTGCCACTCCTTCCTTCTTAAAGGGGTGTGAGAGACTAAATCTTGTCACTCTTGATGTGGCTCAACAAAGACAAAATCACCTTTGCTCCTTGCCCAGACAATAGCTGATGTGTATTGGGCAGATGACACTGGATAATGACTCTCTGGAAAGTGCTAGACAAGATCGTCTCTGCCCATCAGATAGCCCAGAAAGGAAGGATGGTGCAAAGGACAATGATTTCACCACCTGGACACATACCTTATAAACTGTGTAAAAGATCTGAGCAACTACCAGCTCAGAAGAAGGAAAAGACCTGGGCAATGCCTGCTCTGAAGAAAAACAAAGAGAATACCAGTACAGAAAAGGACAGACGCTCGAGAATAAACATTACCATGTAGCCTGGAGGCAGCAGACCAGGAGGAACCCTCTCTCCATGTCCTAAGTTCTGCCTGCTACAACACATGGAGCTGAAGAGGCTGCTTGGAGAAGGACTTGGACTTGGACATTGGGATCTCTCCCTCCATTCCTCCAGTGGAGGACAACACAGCCAACAAGGATGACCTCTCCTTCATGCCAAAGCTGCAGCAGCCTTCCTTCACAGACCCAAACTGTCTTGGCGGGGTAAGGGTTGTGGCATTATAATTCTTTTCCTCTTCTCTCTCCCTCTTCTCTCTTTCTATTTTCTCTCTCTCTCCTTCTGATCCATCTACTTTATTCTGTTAATAAATAGCCTCACTGTTGATATTTTGGCCTTGTTTGTGACTCTAATTTCATAACATGGGAATATTCAAAAGAACTAAGTCTCTTTCCCTCTCTGGACAAAAACAAGGGGGAGGGATTCTCACACTCTTCCCTGCTCCAACATGGGGTCCCTCCCACAAAAGACATTTCTTCACAAACTTCTATGCTGTGAGGTTTTCACAAACTGCTTCAGCACAGGTTAGCCATGGATCACAAGTCCTGCATCAAACCCACTCCAGGGTGGGCTTCTCTCTCATTTTTTCCTAACAGAAGCCTGCTTCATTGAAAGCTTTTTACAGGGTCACAGGCCCTTCCAGGATGCATCCACCTGCTCTGGCCTGGGGTCCTCCATGGATGGTAGGTGGATATCTGCCCCACTATGGACGCCCATGGTTTACAGAGGGACAGTCTGCCTCACTATAGTCTTCACCATAGACTACAAGGAAATCTCTGGCACCTGGAGCCTCTCATCCTCCTACTGCTTCACTAACTGGTGTTTGCACAGTTGTTTCTCTTACGTATTCTCACTTGTCTCTTTCCTACTGCAACTGGTATAGCATTTTTTCCCATGGTCTTAAAAATATAATGGAAGTGATACCACAGTCACTGATGGTCTCGGACTTGGACAGAGACAGGTCCATCTTGAAACCAGCTGGCACTAGCTGTGTCTGACATAGAAGAAGCTTCTAGCAGGCCCCTGACTGCAAAAATCTTGCCATGCAAATCCAAGACACCCAAATTTCTGAAAAATAATTAAATAATACTTTAGAACTGAGGGTACTTTGCATGACAATTCATTTCATTTATCCTATTTTCATCTAAGATTAAAATGACCTTTTTTTTGTTTTCAGAATGGTTTTATTCACATTTTGGCTCACTTTTCTGAAGCAATCTAAAACGCAGGTCATTCAGCAGCACTATGTACTGAAAAAGAGACTTCTTATGGATTTAGGTGTACGTCATGTGCCGAATAGTTAGTCGTATAAATTCTAAATTCTGTGCTGTGCTTACCCTTTTCATGGGGTACAGAAAACATGCTTCTTGTCTGAGAAGAAAAAAAAGTGGCTTTTTGGTTTGGTTTAGTTTGGTTTGTGTTCTCTTTTTTTGAACTTCACCTTGCTGCTTTATAGACTGCATAGGAGTATCTTGGAGAAGTCAGTACTAAGTCTGACAAGATCACTTCGAAAATTTTCATAGGTGTGCTGATTTTCTGACTCAATGAAAGTGCTCATCATTAATATGATAGTTCACGTGCTCTCACTGCTTAACACAGAGTTAACATAACTACCTGATTAATCTTTGCCTACCTCCAGCAAAATATTTGTGACATCTTTTGATGTTGTACATGATTCCAATACTTCTTTAGTACTGTACTCGCTAGATTGTTCATTAAGGGAACATACTTACTCTTCAAGGACACTTTTGCATTTGCATTCAAAAAATCCTGAATAAAATTCTGAAGGAAAATTGGAAGCACATACTAGACATAAGCACTTCTCCCTCCCAAGGTAGTCTATCTGACGCTAGACTACAAAATCAGGCTTCCTTTTGTTTAGCTTTTCTCCTATTCAAGAGATGTTATTCTTTCCTGCATAACCCTATAGCTACAGCAGAAAGTACTTCCTAATCTCTGTCTAAACTGGCTTCTAAATTTGTTAAAAGCCTATGAAGCCTTCACATCTCACTGTGATTGTACAACAGTGTTAGAAGCCTCTAATAAAGATCAGCTGGATTGTCTTTTTTTTTTGTTCCCAGTCATGCATATTCAAGTAAGAATTAAAGCTTTTCTCTACACATTGTTTTCTGCTAAGCTGTAATTCTCCAGCATCAGGTGAAAATACATTAAAAAATCTTCAGAGATAAAAGCAGTGAAGAATGATGTGGTGAAAATTAAACTAGCACATTCATTGTGTGAATACTGTAATTTAGTAAATTTCTCCATCAGTAACCTTTACAATTCACTGCTATTTCTTCAGCTTTTAATAACACTAGAAGTGGAATACATGCTATTAAATGTTGCATTCATCTTCATGGCAGATACAATGCTTCAACCTAGGTTTTATTTGTACAGAGTTACATGTATGTGGTACAGATACCTTAGAATCAGAGAGAAAATGGCTACATAACCACCTACTGTGGCTGTCTTGAAATTATACTAAAACATAGAAAGAGCTTGGATGGTGGAAAAAAATCTGACAACAGAATTAGTGTGAAACTTGCAGGATAGCATTACAGACATTGGATAGTCTATAGTTATGAGAAGTTAAAAGCAGATTTTGAGAAGGAAAAAAAAAACTATAAAATCATATATAAAAGCAGATATATAAGCTTGACTGGCATGGTGATATTAATAATGATTTGTATTAGTGCAAGTGAGCTCAGCATCTGTTGGCTACATTGAAAGCCGTCAGAGTTCATGTGATTTCTAGTCAGAACGAACATCAGCTGTACAGAAATCAATTAAACAGGCAAGTACATTTTCTATTCTGAACCATGCATGCTTCTGGAAGAGATTTAACTTCATCACTCGAACATCTTGTTGTTGCCTTCTATCAGAAATATTACAATCGAGTTATTAGAAGGGTAGAGACAAATGCAGTTATCATTTGCTGATTAAAAAGTAGGAATGATCTTGCATGGAATCAGAAGAAATAATGAAATTACTATGACACATTACACATGTCTAAAAGATATCCTAACTTAAAAAATTTTAAAAGTGGTGAGGAAGTCAGGATGGTCTGGGCCCCATCCTCTTTAATATCTTCATTGATGATCAGGATGAGGGTATTTAGTCAGTCATCAGTAAATTTGCAGATGACACCAAGTTGGGAGCAGATGTTGATCAGTTAGAGGGCCGAAGGGCTCTCCAGAGGGACCTCAACCAACTGGATAGATGGACAGAGTCCAACATGATTGCATTCAACAAATCCAAGTGCCAGGTGCTGCACTTTGGCCACAACAACCCCATGCAGAGCTACAGGCTGGGGTCAGAGTGGCTGGAGAGCTGCCAAACAGAGAGGAACCTGGGGGTGCTGATTGACAGCCACCTAAACGTGAGCCTGCAGTGTGCCCAGGTGGCCAAGAAGGCCAACCGCATCCTAGCTTGCATCAAGAATAGTGTGGCCAGCAGGAGCAGGGAAGTCATTGTGCCCCTGTACTCAGCGCTGGTTAGGCCACACCTTGAGTCCTGTGTCCAGTTCTGGGCCCCTCAGTTTAAGAAGGACATTGAAACTCTTGAATGTGTCCAGAGAAGGGCAACAAGGCTGGTGAGAGGCCTCAAGCACAAGCCCTATGAGGAGAGGCTGAGGGAGCTGGGATTGTTTAGCCTGGAGAAGGGACGCTCAGGGGAGACCTTATTGCTCTCTACAACTACCTGAAGGGTGGTTGTAGCCAGGTGGGTGTTGGGCTCTTCTTCCAGGCAACCAGCACCAGAACAAGAGGACACAGTCTCAAGCTGTGCCAGGGAAAGTTTAGGCTCAAGGTGAGGAGAAAGTTCTTTGCAGAGAGAGTTGTTAGCCATTGGAATGTGCTGCCCAGGGAGGTGTTTGAGTGTTCAAAAGGGGATTGGACATGACACTTGATGCCATGGTTTAGTAGTCATGCGGTTCTTGGGTGACAGGCTGGACTTGATGATCTTTGAGTTCTTTTCCAACCTTTTTGATTCTACGTTGATGGCTTGCTATAGTTTCCTTCCCACTTCTTAAATAAAGCTAGCTTTTTTACTTTAAATGGAGAGAAGCAGACGTTTTAACATAATGACAGAGAGAATTTAACTGTTGTTATTATTAAGATTTTTTTTCCTTTCCAATAAATGCTTTTTTGTGTGTTTTGTTGGTTTTTGTTTTGTTTTGTTTTTAATGTATAGCATTGGACTAATAAAAACAGATTAAGATTTTAATTACATTAGCAATATGTTGTTAGTTTCAACTACACCTGCTCCTTTTTTGCCCTTGATATATTTTCTGTGCAAAAAATGGGAAGGCAATTTTTAAGCAGAGAGTTATTTTGCAGGCTTCTTATCCTAACTCATTTTACTGTGAATTCAAAATCCTTAAGCATTCTTGTTTTGCTATCTAAGGTTCACATAGACAGTTTCAGGCTATGCCTCTAAAAGTTAGCTGCATATTTTCAAGCAGAAGAGTGAAGAAGTTTAAACAATTCACTTGGGTGTAAAAAGGAAAAGAAAAGATTATTCTAAATGAATTTCATTGGCCAGATGTGTGAAGGGGACCCTTAGCAGACTCATTTCCCACATTCATTCCTTTCCGTACTCTCTGGTTGCTGACTCTGCTTTGATGGAGAAGGATCTTATCTGCTAACCTTGAGATAAGAACGCTAACAACTAACAACTAATGAGGCTTTTCTGAGCTAACAGTACTCTCCTAACATTTTTGACCTCTTTTCTTCTAATTAAAGAGGGAGTGGGGGGAGGGGAGGGTGGAAGTTAGGGGAGAAGCAGGGCAGTTTTACCCCATTCAGGGGATTTCCTTGCTGTTTTCTGATTGTAAATACCTGCATAATATTGTAAATCCTGTATATTTGTACATATTCATTGAAGCCCATTGTAGAGTGTAGTTATTGCTTGTAAATATAGCTTCCATTTGCTTTCTGACTGAGTGGGCCAAGGTTTTGTTAATGTGGTGTTAAAGTTCCAAACACTACACTTTAAATAATAAGTACTGTGAACAGTTTATGAAATGGTTAGAAATAAAAGGTTTCATGACACCTTTCTTCTTAAATTATCCCATAACACTATAGATTCTAGAACCAATGGTGCAATTCTAAGCAGAATACTGGTCAACCAAATACATGCACTAGAGACTAATAACGATGATTTAATGCACTAATTAAATGTTCTAAGATGAAGCACTTGAATTGCTTAATGGCATTCAGCAACTCTAATTGAGGTATCTAGAGGGCAATTGGTTAATTTCAAGTTTAACCAGGATAAAGACATGGAATCCCAGTCCTTTTGTATGGTCCCATGACTTTTTAATTATTACAAGTACACAGACCCTCAGTTTCAAGTCTTCAAAGCACAAGTAGTAAAAACCAAACAAACAAAAAATAGAAAACAAACAAATAAAAACCCCCACAACTCCCCCACCCCCCACTGTAATATTATTCAGGAATCTGTGGAGTCCTCAAATAAAGAGCTTTCATAAATTCAGTGTACAATCTACTGTACAATCTATATATAGTTCAATTTGATCTTTCTAATCTTTGATATACTCATTTCCTATTTCCTTTTAGTTATTTAGTTACTTCTATTATGTAGCAATACTTTGATTCTGGTTGAGAAAATAGCAATTCACATTTAAGGATTTTTTTTCTACTTTGTAACCAACAGACATTTAGATTCTATATTTTTATATTTCCTAGCTACTGATGGGTTTGTAATTATAGTAAGATATTTTAGATAAAGCTGCACTAAAGGTATATTCCAGAAACTATACAACTGGGTTGTGTCATCCTGAGATACAATTGTTTGTCAGAAAAGTTGTGTTGAAAGTAAGGAAACAACAATTATCAATCATCTTGATAATGATCTATTTGGCTTCCACCTAAATTAATGGCCTGTCATCAAGCTGAGCGCGACCACACGATGATATTAGGTTCACCATTTCACTGTGGTAAATTGTAGGTTTAAGACCTGCTAGACTGCATGCTTTGAATGACTGAAGCTACAGACTTCACAGATCACTGCTGAAGTAAAATAAAATGTAGGACATAATATTTTCCTGCAACAATTGATCCTGACATCACTTTACATTTTACTAATTGTTTTAACATGCAGCATTAAAACCTATATAAAACGTATAGTGGAGAATAATGTGAAGTAAGATGCATAGTCCTCCACAGTTCCACCTGTAAATGCAGGCTCACACTACTGTAGTATGATTTTATAGAATCATTAATTTGTTTTGTTTAGGAAAGACCTTTAAAATCGTTGAATCCAACCATCATCTAACTCTAAGAAGGTATGAAACTGTTCTTTAGAACCACACATATGCATCTTGTAAACACCTCAAAGAGTGGGGATTTAACCACCTCTCCGGGGAGCTGATTCTAGTGTTTGGTAAACCTTTCTGTGAAGAAGCCTTTTTTCTCATCCAATCTAAACCTTCCTTAAGCAACTACAGGTGATTTTAAATTGTTCTATTATTTGTTACTATGGTGACCAACACCCACTTTGCTACAATCTCATTTCAGGTAGTTGCAGAGAGCAATAAAGTCACTCCTCAGCTTCCCTTTATCCAGACTATCCTAGTTCCCTCAGATGTCTCTTTTAAGACTTATGCTTTAGACTCCTCATCACCTTCATTGTCCATCTCTAGACATGCTCCAGCAACTCAGCATCCTTCTTGTAGTGAGGGCCCAAAACTGAACACAATATTCTAGGTGTGGCTTCGCAGTGCTGAGTACAGGGGCACAATCACTTCCCTACTCCTGCTGGTCATGCTATTCCTGATGCAGGCCAAGATGTTGTTTGCGTTCTTGGCCACCTGGGCACACTGCTGACTCGTGGCCAGCTGGCTGTCAGACAGCACAGTCAAATAGTCCTTTTCTGCTGGGCAGCTTTCCAGCCACTCTTCCCCAAACCTGTGGTGTTGCATGGGGTTGTTGTGCCCCAAGTACAGGACACAATATTTGGCCTTACTGAATTTCATGCAATTGAGATTTTTTTAATTTTTTTTTTTTTTTTTCCAGCTGGTGCCAGGTTTTGTGGTATTCACCATAGAATGCATATACCTAAACGTCCTATCTATGCCAATAACCTGTGTGTTGACATTCTTTGACTATTTACTTAAAAGCAAAAATTATCCCTACAGCTAAGTTGAAGCTAACAGCAGAATTTTATTTTTATGAGTCAAAAATATAAAGCAACCCTGTAGTGAAAGTTCTCAGATCACAATTGTGTATAACAATTACACCATGTGCCAAAATGTAGTATATTGTATCTTGATAGAATTCTGCTTATAGACAGTTTTATTGTCAAACCATTATCATTGGGCAACTCAGACAGTACTTAGGAACAGATATATACAATCCAACCCATCTATGGAAGCACTGCTGTTTTAAATAATTAATTTAACATGATTATTCCAAATTACCCAAATACCATATAACCAGTACTGTAGTTTCCTTTTTGTTTTTTATTTAAGGAAACAGTGAAAAAATTGTGTTGGTCCACACATAAACAAACATTTTAGTAAGAATTAATATGCACAGGAGTTTGTTTAAAAGCAGTGTTTATGGTGTTCACTAATCACTTAAAAAGATGCAAACTTATTTTATTTGATTGAAAATGGTTCTGAATAGTTCTTGCTGTTCCTATTTCTATATCAACAGGCAGGATGTGAAATTATTGTCTCTTTAAATAAAACATTAAATGCCTTGTCTATTTTTCTATATCAGCTTCAGATTTCTGCTACACTATCAATGTACATTTTCTGATAATTTTAAAATAAAAACCACTTTAAGATAAAATTTGAGGACTAACACTAAAATGCAAAAATGTTATAAGGCCCTTATAATAATTGTAGAATGCTTTCTGTCAAAAGTCCAACTCTCCCCCAGTAAGCAGGGAAATCATCAAGTAGATCAGGTTGCGCAGAACCCAGTTCAACCTGACTTCGCATGTTTCCAGGGATGGTGCTTCTACCACCTCTCTGGGAAACCTGTTCCAGTGCTTCACCACCCTCACAGGGAAGAACTTCTTCCTTGCATCTTGCACTGCTAAAGTGTTTGTCCCAACATTTCTTGTAGGTCTCCTTTAAGTACTGAAAAACTGCAATAAGGTCTTACTGGATCCTTCATTTCTTCAGGTTGAACAATTTCAATTCTTTCAACCTTTCCTCAAAGAAGAGGTGTTCCAACCCTCTGATCATTTTCAAGGCCTTCCTCTGGATGTGCTCTAACAGGTCCATGCTTTTCTTGTTCGAAGGACTTCAGAACTGGACAAAGTTTCTCTCTACAACTACCTGAAGGGAGGTTGTAGCCAGGCAGAGGTTGGCCTCTTCTCCCAGGCAGCCAGCATCAGAACAAGAGGACACAGTCTCAGGCTGCGCCAGGGCAGGTTTAGGCTGGATGTTAGGAAGAAGTTCTACACGGAGAGAGTGATTGCCCATTGGAATGGGCTACCCGTGGAGGTGGTGGAGTCACCTTCACTGGAGGTGTTCAGGAGAAGACTTGATGGGGTGCTTGGCTGTATGGTCTAGTTGTTGGGTGGGTTGGATTGGTTGATAGGTTGGACGCGATGATCTTGGAGGTCTCTTCCAACCTGGTGTATTGTATTGTATTGTATTGTATTGTATTGTATTGTATTGTATTGTACTCCAGGTGAGGTCTCATAAAAGCAGATTAGAGGGGCAGAATCACCTTCCTTAACCTACTCGCCACACTTCTCTTGATGCAACCCAGGATACAGCTGACCAAGGCTGTGAGCACACATTTCTAGCTCATGCCCAGCTTTTCATTCACCAATACCCATCAAGGTCCTTCTCCACTTCGCCAGATTGTCCAGGTCTTTTTGGATGACATCCAATCCCTCAGGTGTGCCAACTGCACCATTCAGCCTGGTGTCATTTGCAAATTTGCTGAGGGTGCACTTGATCCCACTATGCCATTGATGAAGATGCTGAACAAAACTTGTGGCAGTACAAACCCTTTTCACAGATCTCTATCTGAACACCAAGCTGTTGACCACTATCATCTGGATGTGACTATCCAACCAATTCCTTATCCACCAATACATCCACCCATCCACAAAATAATCCAATCAATATCTTCCAAGGAGGCTTTATAGATCCTAAAATTTTCATATAAATACATTGCATTATAAATATGAATGTACAAAATAGTATTAAGTTGAGAAATTTATAGTTTCTTCCCCTGAATAATCCTATTAGAAACAAAAGTTGAGAAAATTTTCCAAAAATACATTAGAAACTGTTAATGGAGTTGCAGCCACAGGAATCAGCTATCTAATTTTCCACTTGGATGCTTTCAGGTGAGCTCAGGTAGGTTTAATTTAAGCATTTAACTAGAATTTTCCCCACGTAGCCAGTCTTTTTTTATTTGCTAGTCAATATTAGCAAATAAAACCAGTTTGACCATTGTGTTTAAAATTCACAGAAGATATATGTTAATTCATGTTTAATGATAGCCACTTGATATACACCCGTGAGATAATTAAATGATGACATTTTAATGCTTATCATTTTCCTCACTGGCAGTACAAAGCTATCCAATTACTCCCATCTAAGAGCTATTATGGATGTGTCTGTGATACTACAAAATATTAGGAAACGTGAAGGAAGATATTTTGCTGCAATGCAGTTTCCTTCTGTTACAGCATTTCAGATTTAATTTCAAAAAACTTTATAAGAAAAGAAAATACAATTGTATAAATCCACTGTTCGATGTTCTAAAGTGTTTTGAGTATATTTTTAAGACATACAGATTTTTTTCACATTTGTGTGTTACCTAATCAATGCAACAGACGAAATCAGTTTCCCAAGTTCATGTATGAATGACAATCAAAGAAGCAATCTGTGAGCGATTTATGCTAGCAGTGCTCAAAAAGGCTATTGAAATCAGTTTCAGACATCATCAGCTTTCTTCTTTGGATAGTTTGACTAACATGAGGCTTCTCATAACACTGCAAATGAGGTAGAAACACTGCTAAAAGGAGCAGGTCCATTACGGATGAGAATTAATTGCCAGTTTATCTGCAAGCATTTTTCTTTTTCTGGTTACACAGAAAGAATGGTAGGGGCACTGAAACAATATATTATAGTCTATTTACTTCAAGGACCAGAAGGAATTTCTTACTTCTTACTTCTCTAAAATTGTGGTACACCTGGGCCTGAAGGCAATGCAATGTGAAGGCAATGCAATGGTTTTTCATCAGCTTTCCAATAATTTTTCCAAATAATTATCAATTCAGTCCTGTAATTCCATAACAGTTCTGTATCGCACTGAATCTTTCCTGATTGTGCAGAGACCAAAATGAAGCACACAGCTGTCATTATTATGTTTCATTTATCAGTTATATTGGTATCTGGAGTCCCATTCTTGACTTGTAATTTTTAATAAAAGCAGGGTGGTATCCTGCCTCAGATGGTAAAGATATGACTGTAAGGTTAGGAGATATATAAAGTGTTCAGGAAATATGTAGTTGTAATTCTGTCATAGTTACAGCCAACTGTTGTAAGAACCTCCTCTGAAGGAGATGGTTTTTCCCACTTAGTTGAAAAACATAGTCCTTGTCCAGTTGTGACGTAAGAATTTGATTCAACTTCTTATTTCTACTCTTTTTAGCTGTGATTAAAAGTCTAACGCATACAGAAAAGCACCTGTAGTAAATCATATTAATTCCTTTAGTGAAAATGAATGATTCTTTTGTGATGGCTATCTTGTATGTTTATCTTTCCTTTTTTCCAGCTTTTTCTAACAGCTGCTTTATACCCTGAGGAGTCCTGGAAATTATGCAAACATCATACTGTTGTCATCACTGTGGCATGAAACTACTTCACCAAAAATGCTTGTATTCCTTTTTTGATTATTTTTTATTTTGCTTGTGGTGGTTTGGCCCTGGCTGGGGCCCAGGTGCTCACCAAAGCTATTCTATCAGTCCCTCTCTTAGGTGGACAGGGGAGAGGGAAACTAGAACCAAAGGCCTGTGAGTCAAGATAGAAGCAATTTAATAGGATGCAAAGCAAAAACTAAGGTCCCACACAGAAGCAGGACTAAACAAAGATATTCTTCTCTACTTCATGTCAGCATACAAGGTTCAGCCACTCCCTGAGAAGAAGGGCTCTAATACATGTAGCTGTTGCACCATCAGCAAATGCACCCCCCCACTTCTTTCTTTCACTTATCTTTTGTATCTGAGCTGGCATGGACTAGCCCTTTGGATAGTTTCAGTTATTGGCCCAGATGGTTCCCCTTCCAAGATCCTGCCCATTCTTCAGCCTGCTGTTGGGGGGAAAATGGAAAACCACACCCTTGGTGCTCAATTCAGCAGTGGCCAAAACGCTGGTATGCTATCAATACGCAGCTACATCACTGCAAAATACAGCACTATGAAAGATACTCTGGGGAGAGTTATCAGCTCAGCCAAACACAATACAGCTTATTTTTTGTTTTACTCTGTAAGTTGAATCATCTTTTTCTCGGTGTTCAAGCAGGTTTTGTGGCATGATGTCTTTATATTATTTCTGAAGAGAATGGCTTCTTTGAGAATGCAGTCTATTCTTTGTTTGTGGGTTACCTTGTATTTCCCCAGCTATTTTAACTCTATCCTTCTGGCTTTTTGTTGTTGTTGTGGTGTTTTGTTTTGTTCCCCCTCTTAGCTTTTTATCTCCCAGTCCTATCACTGTTTCATAGCCACAAGGAAGTGATGCATTGCCTTCTATTCCATTGGCTTCCACACTTTCTCCTTGAAGCTGTGGGGATGTTACTCAGATATTTTTCACAACTTTTAATTGTTGCCTTTTCTCTTCTAAAAAAGACTGGTAGATAAGAGAGTATTCTCCATGAAGCTCCTCAGACAGTATAGTATGAATTTCCCGGTGTTCTGTAAGGAGCAAGCTGAGGTGAATGGGGAAATACTTAACATCACTTCCATGTTAAAAACAGAAATACAGCTTTGGCTACAGGATACCATGATATTTTTACTGGTGTATGCCTCTCCTTTCTGCCTTCCATAGTTAACTTCAATGAGAGTGTAGATTGTTTTGCCTTCTCATTCCTTCTTCTTTTCTATCTCTAGCAGAACAGGCCAGAAAGAAAACTTTACTGTGCAAACAGTAGAAGTATTCACTGGTTACAAAACTGATCAAGAGACAGGGTACAGGATAAAAAGCTTTCTCATAACAAAGTGTTGGAGGTGTGCAGAAAAGTGTAGCTAAATGTCTATATATATGGGATATGAGCATGGCACTGGAAGGGTTTGAAGTAAGTCTTCCCTTTCTGGAAAAAGGCAGAATGTGTTTTGCAGACAGGAAAGATCTGAGAAACTGTAAATGTGGAGGCTTCTTTTCAGAAGCATCCCAATATTTTTTCCTACTTAATTTTCCTCTCTGTGGCTTAATGTCCTGTCTTTAATTAAAAAAAAATAAATAATGGAGAAGTGAAGAAAAAATTGAGAATTTTCTATGCAAAAGCCTATAAATAGATTCAACAGCATGAGGGAACAGCAGAGACATTTTTGTGCTAGCCATGAAGCTCACTGCTATAACTCTTTCTGTTCTGCTAAGAAGACCATTGACTGAGGCCTTCAGGCTGTTTGGCAGTAATTGGGTTACAGCTGTACTGTGTAAGGCTGGTTATTTCCACAGCAGACCTGACTTTTTGAGCTTGTATTCATCAAAACCAGAAGTAAGATGTAAACAGCTAAAGTTTGCAGACAGAAGTCCAGTGTTTGAGCTTCATCCCCCTGGAACAGGAGATTAGAAATTTTTCCAGTGTCTGCCAAGGAGTTCCTATATGTTTCAACTCATTTATGAAGCATATAGTATGGGGTAACAGGAGTCTCTCTGCAGGGTGAAAAGCTGCTTGTTTATATCCCCTATATTGCTGCATCTGATTTACAGCTGTAGACCGAATGTCCACCACTTTTACCTCTCTAACTCCACATATTCCAATCTACTAAATTTCCATGCTGATATAATAAAGTCCATTGAAAGCTGGGCTATGTTTGGCAGCAGTTGGACTTTCTCTAAGATCCCTGTAGTGAAAAGGCACCTAGGTTCAATTATGTTGAGAATTGATGGAAACTGATGTCCTTGAAGGTGCCAAAACTGAGGTACAGTTTAACTAAGGACCTACAGGCTGTATAAATGAAATAGATTGAATGAAGCTACCAGTTTTTAATCCTCTTGTTGCCATTCTCAGGCTTTCCTAGATTCTTCTGAGAATCTAGCTTGCCTTGAATTTATGAGGAAGGAGCTACTGTTTCAGTTATTAATATCACATAGAATACTGTTTAGAATAAAAACAGTATGGGCAGGGACACCCCACACTACGTCAGGTTGCTCAGAGTCCCATCCAGCCTGACCTTCTACACCTTCAAGGATGGGGCTTCTACCACCTCCCACAGCAACCTGTTCCAGTGTCTCACCACCCCCATGGTGAGGTACACCTTCCAAATATCCAATCTACCTGTTTCTATTTTTGCTCCATTACACCTAGTTCTATAGTATTTTGAAATTTTGTGCTCCTCTAATATGCAAATGCCTTGTAATTCCCTTCTGGGATAACAGGTCTAGATCTCATTGATGCAAACCAGGTATACAAAGCCAAGTTTGTGATCCCTAGATCAGAATGTTTTTTGGCTATTTCCTTATTGTTAAGTCACACTTTAATCATCAAGTGATTCTTATGATCTATTATGAAATTATTCTTCCAGTTGCTGAGGGAAGTTGCTCCAGAGGTGGCTTGACCTGCAGAGGGTGGTAGATCTTGGTGTACAGTGTTTCCCAAGGTTTTCCTAAGGTAGGAAACATCATGGAATCAGCCACCAGGAACCAGCACCTCCAGAGAGAGAGGATGATGAGACCTGCGTGTTGCCCGGGCAACATGCCTACAAAAGATGTCACTGGGGAGTACAGGAACCAGAGTGAGCAAGCAAAGCATGGTGCATCAGCCAGGGCATAGTGAGGGAGTTCATGCAGAAGGGCAGGCAGGAAGGGTGCTTAAAGCTCTGCTAGCTCTGACCGGGGAACAATGGACAGACTTCTATCTGTTGATGAGCTTGGTTGACAGAGTCCCTTGGTAGTCCAGGAAGGCTAGACACTCCTCAGGAAGGAGCAGCCATCCTGGTATGCTGTAAGATGAGAATGCAAGGAGGAAGACTGGCCTGGTTGAACACAGAACTTTGCCAGGAACTCAGGAAAGTTTATGGCCTATGAAAGGGCACGCCACTAAGGATGACTATGAAGATATTGTGAGATGATGCAGGGAGAAAATTAGAAGGGCTAAATCACAAATCTCATGAAGAGCAGCTGGGTTTGTTTTGGCCTGGAGAAAAGGAGCTTCAAAAGGGACCTTATCCTTCTCTACAACTACCTGAAAGGACCTTGTAAGGAGGTGGATAGTTGTCTCTTCTCTCAAGTAACAAACAATAGGAAAAGATTAAATGTCTCAAAATTGTGTTAGGGGAAGTTTAGATTGGATAACAGAAAAAGTTTATTCACCAGAAGAATTGTGAGGAACAGGAACAGTCTGCTTAGGGAAGCAATGAAGTCACTATCCTCAGAGGTATTTAAAAGATGTATAGATGTATAGTTTAGTGGTGACTTAGTAATGCTGGGTTAACTGTTGGATGTGATGATCTGAAAAGTTTCTTCCAAACAAAATGATTTTATGATTCTCATTATCAAAAATTGAGGATGAAGTTATTGTTATGATTTATTCTAAACTGATTAACACAAAACGGTTCAGTCATTATTTGCCACACTAATGTTCTGCAGTTTAGTTTTCCTGTAATTAACAGTGTGTTCTGCAGGGGAAAGGGAGAGAATGATCAAAATTATTTCAGTGTCCAGTGTAAAGGGAATGTGTTTGAGAATCCATTAGGAAAATTAAATTAGAGTGTCATTGGGGCACACTGGAAAAAAAAAAGATTAAATTATTTTCCATCTGTTCTAGCTAAATGGAATAAAAGAACACAGCTAATAGTTTTTAGGGTTACAACAGACAGAATTTATCCATCAGTATTTCTCAAACAACAGTGCTTAAGAATTCAGTGGTACCAATGGAAGATGACCACAAAACTAGGAAAAACTGAAATAAGTTCTGATCTAGAAGGGTATCATCAAGTGCAGAAATTAGGAACATTCTAGGTACATAATTATGCACATAACCTAACCAGCAGAAAAATTAAAGAAAGAACTCTGAAGCCTCAGTTCTGTGTTTCTCAAGAAGGCCAAAAAACACAGCTCAAAGATAGAAACGTCCAGTTCTGAGAGCCTCAGTTTAAGAAGGACATCGAGACACTTGAACGTGTCCAGAGAAGGGCAACAAGGCTGGTGAGAGGCCTTGAGCACAAGCCCTATGAGGAGAGGCTAAGGGAGCTGGGGTTGTTTAGCCCGGAGAAGAGGAGGCTCAGGGGCGACCTCATTGCTCTCTACAACTACCTGAAAGGTGGTTGTAGCCAGGAAGGGGTTGGCCTCTTCTCCCAGGCAACCAGCACCAGAACAAGGGGACAGTCTCAAGCTGCAACAAGGGAAGTATAGGCTCGAGGTGAGGAGAAAGTTCTTCACCAAGAGAGTGATTCGCCATTGGAATGGGCTGCCCGGGGAGGTGGTGGAGTTGCCGTCCCTGGAGGTGTTCAAGAGGGGACTGGATGTGGCACTTGGTGCCATGGTCTAGTCATGAAGTCTGTGGTAACAGGTTGGACTTGATGATCTTCGAGGTCTCTTCCAGCCTTAGTGATACTGTAATACTGTGATACTGTGAAATGTTTCTACTGAGACTGAAGCATTTTGATCAACCACACCTCAGGCATAAACAAAAGAAAGATTGAAGATGTAATCTAAGGGTCAGAGCACTAAGCTTTGGTTGTGGTATAGCAAGGTTAAGGTCTTCTTTCTCCTTCAAGTTATTGGGACTTCCATCTTCAGAATCTCAGAAGAATGCTTTAATGAACCTACATTCACATCCTCACATTAAGTGTTTGTTAAGAATTATTAAATATGTCAGAGAGCAAATACATTCACCTAGTTTAGGAACTGGAGTACCCAGCTTCATGGAAAAGTTCTACTTTACTTGTTTTAAAACACTTTTGAGCCCAATATAGAATCTGAGGGCATGGTTATGCTATTAAGAGAGGGCTAGGGAATGAGCTTGAGAACCATGATTGTTGACACAGCACAGTGGTTGATTTGCTTTCTGAATCTCTTTGGGCCACTGAGAACCACCTCTGAGAAAAGGGACCAGAGTAAAGGCACTTGGACATAAAATTCTGTGCTACTTATCCTTGTGGCCAGGGATCAGTCTTTATCTCTCTCTTATTTAGGAACATAAAGATCCTGCCTGACCAACCTGATCTCCTTCTATGATCAGGTGACCCGCCTGGTGGATGTGGGGAGGCCTGTGGATGTGGTCTACCTGGACCTCAGCAAGGCCTTTGACACCGTTCCCCACAGCAAACTCCTGGCCAAGCTGGCAGCCCGTGGCTTGGACAGGAGCACACTGCGTTGGGTTAGGAACTGGCTGGAGGGCCGAGCCCAGAGAGTAATGGTGAATGGCACCACATCCAGCTGGCGGCCTGTCACTAGTGGTGTGCCCCAGGGATCAGTACTGGGCCCCATGCTCTTCAACATCTTTATTGATGATCTGGATGAGGGCATTGAGTCCATCATCAGTAAATTTGCAGATGACACCAAGCTGGGGGCAGCAGTTGATTTGCTGGAGGGCAGAGAGGCTTTGCAGAGGGACCTCGACAGGCTGGACAGATGGGCAGAGTCCAATGGCATGAGATTTAACACATCCAAGTGCCGGATTCTGCACATTGGCCACAACAACCCCAGGCAGTGCTACAGGCTGGGGTCAGAGTGGCTGGAGAGTGGCCAGGCAGAGAGGGACCTGGGGGTACTGGTTGATTGTAGGCTGAACATGAGCCTGCAGTGTGCCCAGGCAGCCAAGAAGGCCAATGGCATCCTGGCTTGCATCAGGAACAGTGTGGCCAGCAGGAGCAGGGAGGTCATTGTGCCCCTGTACACTGCACTGGTTAGGCCGCACCTTGAGTACTGTGTCCAGTTCTGGGCCCCTCAGTTTAGGAAGGATGTTGACTTGCTGGAACGTGTCCAGAGAAGGGCAACAAAGCTGGTGAGGGGTTTGGAACACAAGCCCTATGAGGAAAGGCTGAGGGAGCTGGGGTTGCTTAGCCTGGAGAAGAGGAGACTGAGGGGTGACCTTATTGCTCTCTACAACTACCTGAAGGGAGGTTGTAGCCAGGCAGAGGTTGGCCTCTTCTCCCAGGCATCCAGCACCAGAACAAGAGGACACAGTCTCAGGCTGCGCCAGGGCAGGTTTAGGCTGGATGTTAGGAAGAAGTTCTACACGGAGAGAGTGATTGCCCATTGGAATCGGCTACCCGTGGAGGTGGTGGAGTCACCTTCACAGGAGGTGTTCAGGAGAAGACTTGATGGGGTGCTTGGCTGTATGGTCTAGTTGTTGGGTGGGTTGGATTGTTTGATGGGTTGGACGCGATGATCTTGAAGGTCTCTTCCAACCTGGTGTATTGTATTGTATTATTGTATTGTATTGATATATTGTTGAGAGTCTTTTATCTAGATAAGAGAGAGTATTTTAGCTCCTGGGATATATAAGTATAGTTTTGTTCCCATGGCCCATGAAAAGAGAAAATTTCAGCAAGACACTGTAAGAGAGAACAATCTTTTGGCTTTCTGGCTATAGTCAATTTTATTAGCTTCTGGCTACAGCATCCACCTAAAAGATGTTAGATCAGACTTTATTTTTCAGGTTAAGTGACTGAGCTGGGTGATCCTATAGTCTGACTGAGATGAGTACTTGCTGAACAAAAGAGGTACATGATATTACATGGCACTGTCTCTTCTACAGTATTGAATCCTGGTTTGATTTCAGACAATTATCAGTCTGGATTTTGTGGTTATCGGTTATCATATGTAGGAAGTTTTCTAAGTTTTATGTCCCAGAATGGCTTGAGAAGAAATGTAATGTCTTTCAGACAAATAATGCTAATATAAGATGATTTTATACATATATATTTATGCACACACATATATATACATATATCTTGTAGATAGTGTAGGGTATTTTGATGGTGATACTGCATATTCCAAGGATTTTGGTACCTCTGCAGTTAGGCAGTAGTTGGTGTAGGTTCTGAGAAACCATGGATTTTTTTACAATATGGGATTTTAATAGGTTTTTTTTTTTGCAGATTTCATCCAAGAAGACTAATTATTTTAGTATGTAGCACAGAGCAGGAAGAAAGTAAACCTAAAAACAGTGTCTCTGTCACAGCACAACTCTTTGGTAGATGAAATGTGAATATTCCCATTATGTAGCAAAGCTTCTGAGGTTATTATGAGAACAGTCTACATTAAAAAAGATTGTGTCATGAATAAATATAATAATTACAAAGCTACTGCCACATGTAAGACTGATGTTTAAGTTCTCTCCATAATACTGATTTCTCCATTTCTGTTATTTCCTTCTTTCTTGATTTCTTCAGATTTTTCAATCTGTTAAAATAATGCTTTGTGTGTGGGGGGGTTGCTTGTGCTTATTATTATTAAATTGCTCCTATCTTATTACTGGCTTTTGTTATTTTCCCCTCTCCCCTATCCATCTGTACAGCAGCTTTTGTGGGCATGTGGCCCCCAGCCAGAGCAAAGCCATTATATATGGACATATGACGGGTCTTCTGTTTCCCTGAGAAGGAGTCTCCCATAACAATTACCCTCTTTTTTTTTTTTTTTTTTTTTTTTTTAAATAACATCAGAAGTCCTAATGCATAGGCCAGACTGACTCATTCTAGACAATCTATGGATCCTTCTACATCCTCATTTTTCTGGCACTCAACTTCCAGCACTCCATATCTGTTGTGTATGGGTAACTGGGGAGGCGAGGGATTTGCATGCCTTCCCAAGCAGGGACCTGTATCCATATTCCCTCTTTTCTTAGGCTACTTCCTTGCCTCCACCCTGCTGCCTTTGCAGACTGTGATTCCACCAATCTATTTCATTCTTTTATTCTCTGATTCTTCTCAACCTTACCACCTCCTCTTTCAGCTCCACCACCTGGTTGAGCAAATCATTGGTCTGTTCACACTGCAGACAGGCAGTGCCACTGCCTCCCATTGGAACAAGTGCCAGGGGAGGGCACTCCCTGCAGCCAGACACCTGCACTGCCATGTTTTTTCACAGGAGCTCAGTCTGAGTTGTCACATTCCTCTGACAGTGGCTTTTGGCTGTGTTATAACCATGTCAGGTCATCAAGTCATCTTCTGGGAGTTCTTTCTTCAGGCTTCACTGGTTCCAGGGAACCTTCCATCTGCAGACAGCTACAGCACCACTAGGGAACACACAAGCCCTGTTTGCTCACCCTCTGCTCTGTCACTGACCTCCCTGAGGCTTCTCATAGTCTGAAGGTGTGATCAACAGTGGGTGGTACTGGATTCCCCATGCTACCTCAGCAGCCTACTCACAGGGACAGTGCTTTTCCTGGCTTCAAAAATGCCCCCAAAAGAGCTTTTCTTTGGGCCTTTTTGCTTCAGATCAGTGTTTACATATTTTAATGTGTTATTATATGTCAGTGTCACAAATGGAACTTGATGTTATTGATATTTTGACAATATTTTATTCATTAACAAACTTGGATCATTTAATGATGCTACAACAGTGAAGCAGACCAGTGTCTGTAATTTAGGTCTTTAATCTGTGAAATCTAAGTCTGCACTCTGTGCAGGGGAAGGATGGGTTATTTACAAGATGCTGCTGAGGCCAACTGTAATCTCAGAAAACTCAGCTGCTGAAGCTGAGAAAAAAACATATTTAAATTGTTAACAGTTGAAATCTTAAATTATGCATGATTGTTGACAGCTCATAGTGTGAACAGATGCTATAATGTTCCTGTGTGTATTTACATTTTTCTTATAAACTCCTGGGTTATCTATGCTGTTCAGGGTGATACAGAGATCAAATTGTGGAATGCTCGGAGTTTAGGTTGTTTTGGCTCATTTAGCATTTTCAAAACTCTATATTTATTTTGCTATATTTTATAATCATACAGATGTTCATGTTGAATCATTACTCATGTACACGTGGCACAGCAGGAGATACAGTTTTACATAATTTCACTTCCAACAGGCATCTTGCTGTTCACCTTGTTTTCAGAACAGTTTTGTCAACTGACAAAACACTCTGTTTTGAAACTGCCACGTAAGAAAGAAATTAAAATTAATATGGATAACTGCAGCCAGATTCAGAGACAATAGCACGATGAAGCAAAACACTGTGGATTTAGTACATGCAGTGTCCTCCCAGAGTAGAAAGGAAACTATCATAAAATCCTAGATTTTTTTTTGTTTGGAAAAGAACTTTAAGATCATCAAGTCCAACCATTATTTAAGCCTATCAAGTCTGGTGTTAAACCGTGTCACTTAGCGCTACATCTATGCATTTTTTATCACCTCTAGGGATGGGGATTCAACCACCACCTCCCTAGGGAAGCCTATTCGAGTGTTTGAGAACCTTGGTGCAACTTGAGGTGTAACTTGATGTCATTTCCACTTACCCTATCATTTGTTACTAGGGAGAAGAGACCAACACCCACTTCATTACAACATTCTTTCAAGTACTTGTAGAGAGCAAGAAGGTCTCCCCTCAGCCTCCTTTCTTCCCACTAAAGAACTCCAGTTCCCTCAGCTGCTCCTCATAAGACCTTCTTTTCCAGACCCTTCACCAGCTTTGTTGCCCTTCTCTGGACAGTCTTCAGCACCTCAATGACTTTCTTATAATGAGGGACACAAAACAACACAGTATTTGAGGTGTGATCTCATGAGTGCTGAGAACAGGAGGACAATCACTTGCCCTGTCTTGCTTGTCACACTCTTCCTGATACAGACCAAGATGCCATTGCCTTTCTTGGCCACCTGAGCACGCTGCTGGCTCATATTCAGTCAGCTGCAGATCAATAACCCCAGGTGTTTTTCTACAGGGCAACTTTCCAGCCATTGTTAACCAAGCATTGAACAGAGTTATTTTGACCTAAGTGCAGGGCATGACACTTGGACTTGTTGAATGCTTTCCACTATTCACCTTTAATAATCTAATTCACCAATCTGGCCTGAACCTGCTACAGCTTTCTGCCTAAACTGCTGTCAGAACCAGGCAAGGATGGTCTTTAGAGCTAGTACTGAATCACCAAAACTTGTCTTCTAGTCTCTCTTCTGATCACTGTTTCCTTTCCCAGAATGGATCTCATTTAGTGGTACGGCCCCAGTCAAAATACCCCAGTTCAGGCTGTACCACTATTTTGAAAATGTGTGACTGGGTAGAATTGAAGCCAAAGGGTTTTCTGAGAATGTAAGTTTCTACAAGCAGCCAGATGGTGCAAAAAACCTTCCCAAGAAAAAAGAGAATGAAATTTAGTACAAGCATTGTCAGACACCTGTGACAGTCAATTATCTAAAACTCATATCCTTCTAATAATCTTTTTTTTCCCCAGTGGCACAGAGCAGTAATACCTATTGCAATGGGAATTACTAAAGTGTTCACTTATGAATTGATCACTGAAGAAAATACTGTTCTTCCATATGAAAACAAAGAAACGTCAAGAATGACATTTCAGTCTGCAGAACTAGGAGTAGGGTGCTAAATAGGATGCTACACAGCTATACAGCTTCCTATATGTTCTTCCAGTGAGATATGGCTGTTATGAAAGCTGGAGTGCATTGCTCAAATTTTCCATAAGGTTTCACACACAATATTTTGATCCTGAAATCTTTATTTCTGGACAGGATGTTGAAACAATGCAATCTAAAAGCAGTTTTCCTCAGGAATAGAATAGAATAGAATAGAATAGAATAGAATAGAATAGAATAGAATAGAATAGAATAGAATAGAAAAGAAATAGAAAAGAATAGAAAATAGAAATAGACCAGGCTGGATAAAGCCTTCAAGATCATCAAGTCCAACCCATCATGTGGTAGCTGTGATTATGTGAAGAGCCTGTTCCAGAGATGTGGGACTGCAGAAATAAGATTACAATCCTTCTGAAGGCAAAGTGAAAGAACATATTTTCTGGAAGCACAAGCTCTAAAAGAGGAAACTGTCCAAGTGCACAGTAGGTTATTCACTGCTGATAAATCTGGTAAAGCATAAGCAGCACAAAGCAGACACGTACATCTGATTCTCTGCAATAGCATTGCTTGGAAAGACTGTTACTGAGAAGACCA
The DNA here is from genome assembly GCA_033816785.1 of Picus viridis. Classification (NCBI taxonomy): domain Eukaryota; kingdom Metazoa; phylum Chordata; class Aves; order Piciformes; family Picidae; genus Picus; species Picus viridis. The sequence goes on from CM066566.1 coordinate 65,021,189, forward strand.
TTTTTCCCATTGCTGCTGTCCGTTCAGTTTTGCTTCCACCTTTTCTGTAATGTACTCCATGTAGCAAAAAAAAAAAAAAAAAAAGTTTGAGACTGTGGAAACATAAAAGAATATTGGAAAGTAGGATTTTAAACATACTCAAGTGATTTGCAGCTGTGGTGTAGAAAAAAATATACATCATTCCAATAATTGTTTTGCCTTGTGTGCTTTGGCAAGTAGAACATCTGTGTTTAGATAAGGTGACAGAGGCACTTTATTTAACATATTTAACATGCTTGAGATTCTGTCCAGCTGTGGGAAAGATAAAAGTACAGTTGTAAACTACATCTGTGCAAATCCCTGAAACAAAGGTGCAAACAGCAGGTTTGGTGATCCTCTTTCAAGGACCAAGCTCCATGGTGTTTTCATTAGCACTTTATGTCTTTATGAGGATGTTGCTTTGGGGATTCCCCACTGGCAAGGTAACAAAACCAATTTTACTCTTTGCATTTCATCTGTGGTTTTGTGTTTGTTCCTGTGTGTTTTCTTTGTCAGCTCAGACATTTGGCATAGTCAGCAGGATCCAGGAACAAGCATTGCATGGCTAGAAAAAGGTAGGGAGTGGGGAGGCCATGACAGTGATTCCGCATATGCTGGGATAGCACATCTCCGAGAGATGGGCCCCCATGGTCACCTTCCTGGTTACACGGGCTCCACCAGAAGCATGGTCTAAAAAAGATAACGAGGTGGCCATTATCCTACAGACAACTAAAATGGAAGCTTGTGAATGCCTTGTCCTACTTGTTGGACAGTGAGGGAGGTGAATCTTTGTAATCCCCTGAATGGGCTAATCCTGCTAAAGAGGGCTGCAACAGTGGTAAAAGTCTTAACAATTACTCTAAGGAACAATACAGAAGTTAAATGCCTTGTTCCACTCAGCTGATGATGAAGACTAACCCTGCTCAGCTGGGCTGAAAGAGTAGTAGAGTCATAGCAATGACCCTAAGGAAAAATACTAACCAAATGATTGTTTTTTTTCCTTAACAACTATCAACAACTGTTATGGATAAATGCACTTTGACACAGGAGTTATTTCTTTGTCAGCCACTTTAGAACAAACTAGAATAAATCTATCAACAAAAAAAAAAAAAGTTGCTAGAAAAGGGGGGGGAGTTGGGGGGCGGTATGTAGAGAGAGAGAAAACAGAGAAGTTTCACCACTCTTTGATCCAGTATTGTTGTCTTGCTTGATCTTCAGGTGAAAGTTCAGGAGGCAATGGTAGTCTGAAGTTTGACCTGTCAGACAGTACATGCTCAAATGGATGTTTTCCAGCCATAATGGATAGGTAGATAAAAGCAGCCTGCTGCTCTGCCTCTACAGGTCTTGATCCATCTTCTTCCTAATTCAGCTGTTGCAATATTTTCAGCTTGAGTCGTCTGACACAAGACAGAACAAGTCCCTTGTCAGTCTTAGAGGATTGATGTTAAAAATGACATCGGAGTCTTCTCAGAGAAGTTAATGGGGAGAATAGAATAGAATAGAATAGAATAGAATAGAATAGAATAGAATAGAATAGAATAGAATAGAATAGACCAGACCAGACCAGACCAGACCAGACCAGACCAGGTTGGAAGAGACCTTTGAGATCATTGAGTCCAACCTATCATCCAATGCTATCTAATCAACTAAACCGTGGCACCAAGTGTCTCATCCAGTCTCTTCCTAAGCACCTTCATGTGGTGACTTCACCACCTCCCTAGGCAGCCCATTCCAATGGCAAATCACTCTTTCTATGAAGAACATCTTCCTAACATCCAGCCTAAACCTCCCCTTTTGCAGCTTGTGATTGTGTCCTCTTGTTCTATTGCTGGCTGCTCAGGAAAAGAGACCAACCCCCACCTGGCTACAACCTCCAGACTTAGACCTCTTGACCATGAAGTGGTTACATTACAGAGTAAAAAGAAAATTGGGAAAGTTAACACTCTACAGAATGCAAAGGCAATTTTGCAAGACGTAATTACTACTCAAGCAGAGTGGTGACATGGGTTTCAAGATACTATCCAAAAGCTGATAGAATGTATTATTAATAAATGGGGTGGGAGAAGGAATGAGTGAGTGGCTCTGTAATGCTTAGTTGCCACCTGGGGTTAAACTGTGACAGTCATTTTGGCATCCAATGAGGGGCATGAAGAGTTCAAGATAACAACAGGTTTGATTACATTGTGCTAGATAGAACTTACACCTTTCATTACTGTTTAGCTACTAATCAGCAGGCTTCTGTGCTTGCCATGGTGTTATCTTGCCTTACTGTGTGTTAGAGTCTAGTGCTTGTTAGTGGCTGTTTTTTTCTTTCACTGCTTCCTGTACTGCTATACATCTTATCAATTTAGCTTGATGTGCCTGGGAACATTTTTGAGAACATCCATGGCTCATGTGTTGATAATGAGATTCAATTTGGACAGGGTGGCAATAACAAGTGCAAAACATAGCTTTTGAAACAAGCGTCTGCCTCACTAAAACCCGTGATTATACCAGCAGTCACTAATATTAGTGGTAATGTAGGCACCCTAGTAAATATCGTGAGAGAAATTATATGTGTAACTTCAGGACCATCTGGGAAACAAATACAGAATGTTCTTGTATTGTGGTTTAAGCTTTCCTGGAGTCCAAAAGCTCAAATGGAACATATTTAGATTGCCTCCCCTGTCCATTTTTCCTGGTAGGGGAAAACAAATTAGGCAGGAGAAAAGAGAGGTAAAATTATGAAAGAAATAGGCTTGAATCGATTTGGAAGTAAAAATGTAAGTTTAACAAAATATAAAATGCATTTGACTGAGAGGAAGGTTACAAAGGTAAATAAAAAAAGGTATATAAAAATATAAACAAACCCAGAAACAGCTGGCAAAGGATTTTCTGAATGCAATATGGATTCTCTTTAATCACAGAATCACAGAAACATTCAGGTTGGAAAAGACCCTCAGGGTCACCAAGTCAACCAATAACCCTACCCTACAAATTCACTCCTAAATCATATCCCCAAGCATCACATCCAAATGACCTTTAAACAAATCCAGGTTTGGTGAGTCCACTGCTTCCCTGGGCAACACATTCCAATGCCTGACCACTCTTTCTGTGAAAAACTTTTTCCTGATGTTCAGTCTAAACCTACCCAGTTGCAGCTTGAGGACATTCCCTCTTGTTCTATCACTAATCACCTGTGAGAAGAGATTAGCATCAGCCTGTCTACAGCTTCCTTTCAGGTGGTTGTAGACAGCAATGAGGTCTCCCCTTGGCCTCCTCTTTTCCAAACTAAACAGCCCCAGCTCCCTCAGTTGCTCCTCATAAGATTTATTCTCCAGGCCCTTCACCAGCTTCATTGTACTCCTGTGCACTCGCTCCAGCATCTCCACTTCTCTCCTGTATTGAGGTGCCCAAAACTGGACATAATACTCAAGGTGTGGCCTCACCAGAGCTGAGTACAAGGGGACAATCACCTCCCTACTGCTGGACACAGAATTTCTAATACAATCCAGGATGCCATTGGCTTTCTTTGCCACCTGGGCACAATGCTTGCTCATATTCAGCTGCTTGTCGATTAGAACCCCCAGGTCCCTTTCTGCCAGACAGCTTTTCAGCCACATTTCCTCAAGCCTGTAGCATTGCTTGGGGTTGTTGTGACCCAAGTGGAGGACCTAGCATTTGGCCTTGTTGAAGTTCATCCCGTTAACACTAGTCCATAGAACAAGCTCCTCTGTAGAGCCTTCCTACCCTCATGCAGGTCAACACTACCACCCAACTTCGTGTCATCTGCAAACCTGCTGATGACACACTTGTCCTGGTTTAAGGACAGACAGATCCTCTCTTGCCCCTGAAAGGGGAAAAAGAATGGCACTCACGCAAATGGATTACAAAGTGATGGAAAGTTTAAATGGAAGAGCAATTAGAAACTACAAAGTATAGTGACAAAGAATCCCAAAGCATACAGAGTCCCTTACACTACACCAAAAGGCCTCCCAATACTTCTCTTCTCCCCACCTGAGGATATACCCAAAACCCCCAGGGCTCTTTCTTCCCCCTCCACTGTTAGGCTAGTCTCAGGCTGGCCAAGTCTGAGTCTGCCTTCCTCCCAACTTCTCCTCCTGGCATTAGGCCTAGACAGGCTTAAGATGCCCCCTATTGGGTAACGGTGGGGGACCATCTCCCACGGGAGCAGAGAGGGAAGAAAGATGAAGAGGAATGACTGCAGATGGATTTATAGGATGCAGAATTTATGGGTCTGAAATATGCTGTTTCCTGTGTCCATCTACTGGGTTGGACACTCTGGACACCGGAGGTGTAACTTATGTTACTTATGCCCATGGCAGGGGGATTGGAACTAGATGATCCTTGTGGTCCCTTCCAACCCTGACTGATACTATGATACTATATGGCAGGAACAGGAGGCACCAGCCTAAACTGCCACAACACTCTATGTCTTCATCAAGGTCATCAATAAAGATGTTAAAGAGAAATGGTCCCAACACTGAGCCCTGAGGGACACCACTTGTGACCACCTGCCAGCTGGGTTTAACTCCACTGACCACCACTCTTTGGGCCTGTTTCCCTTGTCAGTGCTTTATCTAGCAGAATGTGTGCTCATCCAAGCCACTAACAGGCAGTTTGTTCACAAGAATTCTGTGGGTAACAGTGTCAAAGGCTTTTCAGAAGTCTAGGTATACAATATCCATATCCTTTCCCTCATCCAACAGTCAGGCCATCTTGTCATAGAAGGAGATCAGGTTGTTCAAGCAGGACCTGCCCTTCATAAACCCATGGTGACTGAGCCTGATCCCCTGGTTGTTCTCTCTATGTTTTGTAAAGGCACTTGACATGACCTTCCCTGGTACTGAGGTCTATAGTTTTCCTGAATCCTCCCTTCTTCCTGTCTTGTAGATGGTTGTTACATTTACTACCCTCCAGTCCACTGGGACCTCCCCAGTTATTCAGGACTTCAGGTAAATAATGAAAAGTGGCTTGGTGAGCACATCTGCCAGCTCCTTCAGCACCCTTGGGTGTAGCCTATCCTGTCCCATATACTTGTGTGTGTATAAGCAGCATAGCAGATCACTGACCACTTCCTTATTTATTGTGATGACCTCATTCTGATTCACCTCCCTGACTCCTAGCTCACAAGGCTGGGTGTCCAGGGAACTGCTGCTTCCAGTGCTAAACACCAAGACAAAGCAGGCATTGATCACCTCAGCCTTCTCCTCATCCTTAGTCACTATGTTTCCCTCTGCATCCAATAAAGGATGGAGATTTTCCCTAGTCCTCTTTTTGTTGTTAATGAATTTATAGAAACATTTTTTATTATCCTTAATGGTTGTAGCTAAGTTGAGCTCTAGCTGTGCTTTGGCTCTCCTAATTTTCTCCCTGCATAGCTTTACTACATCTTTATAATCCTCATGAGAGACCTGTCCCCTCTTCCAAAGACTATAGACTCTCCTTTTGTTCTTGAAGTCCAGCCAAAGGTCCCTACTCAACCAGGCTGGACACCTTCCTCAGCAACTCACTTTTTCAAGTGGTTCTCTGCCCTTGTTGATGGGGTGGAAATGTATCAGGACTGGTTTTTGCAAATATGCTGATCAACATAGCACACTTGAAGCATTAGAACAGCTCATTCTGTCCCAAAAGAATAAGTGTAGGGAAAATTGACTTGTTTACACTGATAGATAGTATGGTGGGACCAGAACATACGAGCCTAGATGCAAAGATTCATATAATAAACCCTGGGAATTTTAGATGATGGGATTCTGTATCTCAGCTTTGCCTTTTATTTTGCATCCTCTACTTCTACCAGATTCTATATATTTTATTCATTAAAATATATATTTATATACAAATATATATACTTATTCATTTCTTCCATATTTTATGAATAGCTTTGTCTTTTCTAGATAATATTGAAACAGGTTTTTATGCTGTGAACCCAACCCAAAATTGAAGTTTAATCTGGAAAAAGCACAAACCACAGCTCTTCAATGTGTGTGGGAAATTATCCTACATCAGGCTATCAAACTCAGAGTGATATTAGCTGAAGGGCCTGGAGCAACAGCATATGTAATACCAAGAAAAGATTACATTCTTGGTTTTGTCCCTTACCTCAAGCTGGCTCATCATGTGGTAACAGACACATACCCTGGTTGCATTTCCACCAGATCAACGTGTGGATTTGATTAGCCTCTACAGTAGCTAACTCATCTGCCTTTTGTGGATTTGATTAGCCTCTACAGTAGCTAACTCATCTGCCTTTTGTATTAAGGGAAGATTAGCAGCTGCATGTCTTTTGACAACATGCTTTGTTGGTATGCCAATTCCAATATCTGTATTGCAGAATTATACTATGCTAAGTGATTTTGATATTAGTATTCCTGTTGCTATTTTTTAAGAGCAGGTAATGTCTGCACACCAATGAACATTACACTGCCTACTGACAGGGGAGTATTAACTCCTTTGATGACATAACTTCTGCTTTGATTTTCAAGGCATGTGTTGCTTCAACATAACCAATGAATCAGCCAGTGTAGAGGATGACATTCAACATCTCCAGGATATAATACATCAAATGAAACAACCTACTAGTGATGCCTGGCTGGCTCAGTAGTTTAACAGATAGAAGATGCCTTTTTTATTAACTACTTTTAGTATCTCATATACTGTGAAGTTGGAGACCTTGGTTGCTGTCACTCTCAATGTTTAAGAAAAAATTGCATAGGAAATTTGAACAGAAACTGTCAGGATCTGAAAGACATCCTTTTCAAACATGCCAAATAGAGTCTATGCAGGTCTTCCATGTGAATTTTCCTTTACTCTTTGATAAAGTAGAGAAGTAAGTATCTAATGCTGTAGTCTGAAACACAGTAAAATCCAGTAATCAAAAATGTTTTTCCATCCATTCCAAGTGAATGAAAATGCAGCTATTATAAACATAACTGTGATGCGTGAATATCACATAGGCTTTGCTTGGATAGAAGCACAATGGTTATTTTTAATGATTCAGATCAAAATCACACCAGGCACAGACTTCCAATTTATGCAAAAACAAAACAAAGCAAAACAAACACACACACCTCAAACAAACAAACAAACATACAAACAAACCACACATACAAAACCCTCAAAACAAACTAACAAACCACACACAAAAAAAATCACTCAAACCCATACATTTGAAATAATGCTGACGGCATGGTAGATGGAAATGATAAATTCCAGTAACAGATGTCTATAAGATTCAATTACATTCCTCTGCATGGGTGGAAGAACTTATGTGAATATATTTCATTAACAGAAATACTAATTACACACATAAAATCTACATATTGTTTTGAAATGTATTTCTACTTCTACTAACCATTTGGAGTAACGGCTCAGAGAATGGCTTGGGTTTTGTCTGTTTGCTGGAAGTTTTTTGTTGTTTTTTTTCCCCCTTAGATTACAAGAAAATCATCACAAAATCAAAAATGTTAAGAAAGATTATTCAGTGATTAGGATGTAGTGTACATTTATGTATTTGGGTAAATGCATTCCTAGTTAATCTGCAAGGATTCTATTAAGAATCAATTATCTTAATTAACAAGGATGTTAAGTATGCCTCTGGCCAGTTTTGATATCTCTCTGTGTATAAGCCATGTCCAAAGTTTTGATTAGATGGGGAACTTAGTGCTTTTGGGAGTCCACCTTCAAACATGACAGATTTCCAGCCCTCATCATGTTCCCAAAATACATGCCATTTTAAACTCTGAACATATTGAGGCAGCTGAAATGTCTAGTCAGGCTTACAAAACTCTAAAAAAGCCTCCATATTTCTATATATAAATAACCAATTCCCATTTTAAAAAAAATATTTTCATTCTTGTTTCAACATGTAAATTAACCAATCCTCACTTCTTATTTCCATTCACTCTTATTACAAAAATGTACATGATGTAATGGGATGACATTCAACAAGTCCAAGTGCCGGGTGCTGCACTTTGGCCACAACAACCCCATGCAGAGCTACAGGCTGGGGTCGGAGTGGCTGGAGAGCTCCCAAACAGAGAGGGACCTGGGGGTGCTGATCGACAGCTGCCTGAACATGAGCCAGCAGTGTGCCCAGGTGGCCAAGAAGGCCAACCGCATCCTGGCCTGCATTAGGAATAGTGTGGCCAGCAGGAGCAGGGAGGTCATTGTGCCCCTGTACTCTGCTTTGGTTAGGCCACACCTTGAGTCCTGTGTCCAGTCCTGGGCCCCTCAGTTGAAGAAGGACGTCGAGACACTTGAACGTGTCCAGAGAAGGGCAACAAGGCTGGTGAGAGGCCTTGAGCACAAGCCCTGTGAGGAGAGGCTGAGGGAGCTGGGGTTGTTTAGCCTGGAGAAGAGGAGGCTCACGGGGGACCTCATTGCTCTCTACAACTACCTGAAGGGTGGTTGTAGCCAGGTGGGGGTTGGTCTCTTCTCTCTAGCAACCAGCACCAGAACAAGGGGACAGAGTCTCAAGCTGCACCAGGGGAAGTTTAGGCTCGAGGTGAGGAGAAAGTTCTTCACCGAGAGAGTGATTCGCCATTGGAATGGGCTGCCCGGGAGGTGGTGGAGTCACCGTCCCTGGAGGTGTTCAAGAGGGGATTGGACGTGGCACTTGGTGCCATGGTCTAGTCATGGGCTCTGTGGTGACAGGTTTGACTCGATGATCTTCGAGGTCTCTTCCAACCTTAACGATACTGTGATACTGTGTGATACAATTTTAATTTTTGTTTTCATTCATAATTTGCTTTAGTCTTTAGAACATTAGTTTACTCTCACAGTCACAGGATCAGACTCATGAGTAAACTTTCAAAGTGAGCAATAGTTGTGGTTTAACCCTAGTATATTCTCCATACATTTTCTACTTAAATGGTCATCGGGTTGCTATGTTGTGTATCTTCATATCACACTGCAGTTTATATCAGGTGTTCTGACTGTTAAATCCCTCGCCAATTATGTAGGTGATATTTACAATAGACAACAAATTAGTTAAAAATTATTGTAAAAAATATTACATAAGTCAACAACAAGTTGCTTTACAGTTTTATCAAGGAAGAAATGCATTCAATTAAATAATAATCTGCTCTTAACATAAGAAATTTATTGTTGATGACATTCTTTAATAAGTTTTGCAGAATAAAATCCTAACTTGTGAATTCTCCCTCTTCATATCTAACACTTTATGATTATTCTTTTTTCTTCTTTGGCCTACAATAAAGAAAATAAAATATATGTGCTGATTTAATTACTATGCATTAAAACTAACCCATAATTATATGTTTGATGAAGTTTGCATTTTAAGAGCTTTATGACTTTAAGAAGAAAAAAACAAAACAAACTAAAACATCAAAAAAGAAGAAACAAACACACAAAGCAGCAACAATGCATTTGGTTTGGTTGAGGATGGAGTTATTTCACTCTGTAGTAACTTTCACAGTACTGTGTTTTGTAATGCTAGCTGGAACACAACAGTGTTTTGGCTGCCTCTAAGCAGTACTCACAAAGCACCAATGCTTTGCTTTTCCAGCATTTCTGCTCCTACAACAGTAGGCTGAAAGGTGGGCAAGATCTTGGGAGGGGACCTAGCTGGGCCAGCTGACCCAAACTGATCAAAGAGGTATTCCATACCACATGACACCACCTCAGATCTAAAATCTAAGTGAAAGAAGGAAGTATGGGGGTATTTATTAGTGGTATTGAAGCCTTGCTTCCTGGGGAGTGGCCAGACATTGTCTGCTGATGAGAAGTAGAAAATAATATTTTTGTCTACTCCTGTTTCCTTATGGGGCCTTTGCTTTCTTTTTTGGCCTGCTAAACTGCTTCTATGTTGACCCACAGGTGTCTCATTATATTTTCTCTCTCCTCACCTGTCTAAGAAGGGGAGCGATAGTATGGTTTTGGTGGGCTTTGGTGGGCATCTGACCCTGACCCAGGACCAAACTACTACAAACAATAAAACCAAACCAATGCAATTTAATTTGAAGGTATCCATGAGGCTTGCCCTCGAAGGTGAATCCATGAGATAAATTAAGATCAGAATAAGAACTGAATTTTACCATGCAAAACTTGAGAAAGTGATTTTAAAATAGCTGGTATCCTAAAAACATAGCAAGGAAGGCTGTTTTATTCAGCTGCAGTGTTACTTCTATGCAAGTAACTGAAATAATTATTTACAAATCTTCTCCATAATAGATGATAACCCTCACCTGTTTAATTAGACTGCTAGATGATGAATATGGATCTTCTAATTTCATGAATGATTACTGTTTAAAATAGTTATGGAATCCTTATATGAACTAAGAGTGATAGTTAATTAAGAATATAGTAGATGTTGCCAGCAGAGCAAAGCTTTATTTCTTGCTTTTTAAATAGCTACTTAACACAGAATGCATTCAGGAATAAGAGGAAATGTCAGGTTAGCTCAATTCAACGGTTCTTATGCAGCCAGACTAAGAGACTGTGATTACATGACACACTGAAATCTGGGAACAGGTTTTGTCCAATCTGGCAGTGCATAGTCAACTATTAAAAACCAGATTGCCCTTTGACGTAAAATCTGGCACAGCAGAAAACAATAGCTACCTGTGGTCCTCTGTGAGACCTATTGCAATTAGTGGGAAAACAGCCTATGCTAAAGGCTTCCATGGCACTAAATGGGACCAGATGGGATACATCCTAGGGTGCTGAGAGAGCTGGCAGGTGAGCTGTCCAAGCCACTCTCCATCATTTTTCAGCACTCCTGGCTCACTGCAGAGGTCCCAGAAGACTGGAAGCTGGGCAGCGTGGTGCCCATCCACAAGAAGGGCCCGTTGGATGAGCCAGGGAATTATAGGCCTGTCAGCCTGACCTCAGTGCCAGGCAAGATTATGGAACATGTCATCTTGAGTGCAATCACACAGCACTTACAGGATGGCCAAGGGATCAGACCCAGCCAGCATGGATTTAGGAAGGGCAGATCCTGCCTGACCAACCTGATCTCCTTATATGATCAGGTGACCTGCCTGATGGATGTGAGGAGGCCTGTGGATGTGGTCTACCTGGACCTCAGCAAGGCCTTTGACACCATCCCCCACAGCAAACTCCTGGCCAAGCTGTCAGCCCATGGCTTGGACAGGAGCACACTGAGTTGGGTTAGGAACTAGCTGGAGGGCCGAGCCCAGAGAGTGATGGTGAATGATGCCACATCCAGCTGGCGGCCTGTCACTACTGGTGTGCCCCAAGGATCAGTGCTGGGCCCAATGCTCTTCAACATCTTTATTGATGATCTGGATGAGGGCATTGAGTCCATCATCAGGAAATTTGCAGACAACACCAAGCTGGGGGCAGGTGTTGATCTGTTAGAGGATAGAAGGGCTCTACAGAGGGACCTCGACAGGCTGGACAGATGGGCAGAATCCAACGACATGAGATTTAACACATCCAAGTGCCGGGTTCTGCACATTGGCCACAGCAACCCCAGGCAGTGCTACAGGCTGGGGTAAGAGTGGCTGGAGAGTGGCCAGGCAGAGAGGGACCTGGGGGTACTGGTTGATAGTAGGCTGAACATGAGTCTGCAGTGTGCTCAGGCAGCCAAGAGGGCCAAGGGCATCCTGGCCTGCATCAGGAACAGTGTGGCCAGCAGGAGCAGGGAGGTCATTCTGCCCCTGTACACTGCACTGGTTAGGCCACACCTTGAGTCCTGTGTCTAGTTCTGGGCCCCTCAGTTTAGGAAGGATATTGACTTGTTGGAGCGTGTCCAGAGAAGGGCAACAAGTTGGTGAGGGGTTTGGAACATAAGCCCTATGAAGAGAGGCTGAGGGAGCTGGGGTTGCTTAGCCTGGAGAAGAGGAGACTGAGGGGTGACCTTCTTGCTCTCTACAACTACCTGAAGGGAGGTTGTAGCCAGGCAGAGGTTGGTCTCTTCTCCCAGGCAGCCAGAACCTGAACAAGAGGACACAGTCTCAAGCTGTGCCAGGGGAGGTTTAGACTGGATGTTAGGAAGAAGTTCTATACAGAGAGAGTGATTGCCCATTGGAATGGTCTGCCTGGGGAGGTGGTGGAGTCACCGTCATTGGAGGTGTTCAGGAGGAGACTTGATGGGGTGCTTGGTGCCATGGTCTTGTTGTTTAGGTGGGCTGGATAGGTTGATGGGTTGGACGCAATGATCTTGAAGGTCTCTTTCAACTTGGTTTATTGTATTGTATTGTAAATGCTTTGCAGGGAGAAAACTGAGTTCAAAAGGTAAGGAGTTTTGCTGGAAAAACCTCAATATGTGTGGTGGTTTTAGGCTATGCCCTTAAAATTAAGTTACAGATTTTGAGCAGAAAAGTAGAAAAACATAAATAAATCACTACTGGATGTAAAAAGGAAAACAAAAGATTATTCTAAACAAATTAATTGAGTAAAAATCTAGAATAAGACAAGCTGTACCATAACAATTCTCTCTCTTTCCTGATCTCTGGTGTTTTTGCTTTGCTCAAGAGAGATTAACATGCTTGTCAGCTGGCTTTGGCTGAGCTGTTTAGTTAAGTCTAACCCCTGCATTCTCTCCTCTCCTCTTCCCTCTGGTAGAGTGGGGTAGAGGGTAGAGGGATGGGGGGGCAGGGAGGGGGAATGGAACGGCTTTCCTGGTTTCTGACCAGGGGGTTTTCATGTTGTTTGCTAATTGTAAATATCTTTATAATATTGCATATACTATATTTTGTACATATTCATTGCAGTCCATTGTAGAGTGTAGATCTTGCTTGTAAATACAGCTTCATGAAGCAATATAGTTACCCTGTAATCCAGGAGGATATAGGTAGAGACCTGCTTAAACACTTGGGGCTAGGATCCATCCTAAGGTGCTGAGAGAGCTGGCAGATGAGCTGGCCAAGCCTCTCTCCATCATTTTTCAACAGTCCTGGCTCACTGCAGAGGTCCCAGAAGACTGGAAGCTGGCCAACATGGTGCCCATCCACAAGAAGGGCTGGATGGAGGAACCAGGGAATTCCAGACCTGTCAGCTTGACCTCAGTGCCAGGCAAGATTAAGGAACAGGTCATCTTGAGTGCAATCACACAGCACTTACAGGATGGCCAAGGGATCAGGCCCAGCCAACATGGATTTAGGAAGGGTAGGTCCTGCCTGACCAACCTGATCTCCTTCTATGATCAGGTGGCCCACCTGATGGATGTGGGAAAGGCTGTGGATGTAGTCTACCTGGACTTCAGCAAAGCCTTTGACACCATCCCCCACAGCAAACTCCTGGCCAAGCTGGCAGCTCATGGCTTGGAAAGCAGCACTCTGTGCTGGGTTAGGAACTGGCTGGAGGGCCGAGCCCAGAGAGTGGTGGAGAATGGTGCCACATCCAGCTGGCAGCCAGTCACGACGGTGTCCCCCAGAATCAGTGCTGGGCTCAATCCTGTTCAATATCTTTATTGATGATCTGGATGAGGGGATTGAGTCCATCATTAGTAAATTTGCAGATGACACCAAGCTAGGGGCAGGTGTTGATCTGTCAGATAGTAGGAGAACTCTGCAGTGGAACTTTACAGTCCAAGGGCATGAGATTTAGCACATCTAAGTTCCAGGTTCTACACACTGGCCACAACAACCCCGTGCAGTGCTACAGGCTGGGGTCAGAGTGGGCTGGAGAGTGGCCAGGCAGAAAGGGACCTGGGGGTACTGGTTGATAGTAGGCTGAACATGAGTCAGCAGTGTGCCCAGGTGGCCAAGAAGGCCAATGGTTTCCTGGCTTGCATCAGGAATAGTGTGGCCAGCAGGAGCAGGGAAAGTCATTCCACGCCTGTACTCAGCACTGGTTAGGCCACACCTTGAGTCCAGTTCTGGGCTCCCCAGTTTAGGAAAGATGTTGAGTTGCTGGAATATGTCCAGAGAAGGACAACAAAGCTGTTGAGAGGTTTGGAACACAAGCCCTCTGAGGAGAGGCTGAGGGAGCTGGGGTTGCTTAGCCTGGAGAAGAGGAGGCTCAGGGCAGACCTTCTTGCTCTCTACAACTACCTGAAGGGAGGTTGTAGCCAGCTTGGGGTTGGTCTCTTCTCCCAGGCGACCAGCACCAGAACAAGTGCACACAGTCTCAAGCTGTGGCAGGGGAGGTTTAGGCTGGATGTGAGGAAGAAGTTCTTCATACAAAGAGTGATTTGCCATTGGAATGTGTTGCCCGGGGAGGTGGTAGTGTTGCCATCACTGGAAGGGTTTAAGAAGAGACTGGTTGAGGCACTTGGTGCCATGGTTTAGTTCATTAGATGGTGTTGGGTGATAGGTTGGACTTGATGATTTTGAAGGTCTTTTCCAACCTGGTTAATTCTATTCTATTCTATTCTATTCTATTCTATTCTATTCTATTCTATTCTATTCTATTCTATTCTATTCTATTCTATTCTATTCTATCCTATCCTATCCTATCCTATCCTATCCTATCCTATCCTATCCTATCCTAAAAACCCAAGCAAGGGATCTATCCCACAATCCCTCCCTGTCCCATTGCCATCTCAATGAAAGAGAGACAACACCCAAAACCCTGGAACTGAAAAGCAGCAACTGGAACAGAAAGCCTCCCATATTACAACCTGAACTTCAAGTTCCATAATACTTTGCTCCAGCCAGCACTTTCAGTTTTAAGCTGGCATGAGGTACGATGGTTTCAAATAACAGCAGCAGATTAAAACTCAACCTATGACACAACTAAGAAGATCCTTTAAAATAATAATAAAAAAGACTTTTTGTTTGGAGGCTGAATTCTCTGCATTAAAAACTACTCTTTATTTCTCAAGAGATGTAGTGTCAATATTTACTTATATAAACAAGATCTCTAAACTGCTTTCAGCAGTACATTATAGTACTTTTGCATTATGATTTTTTCCCCCTGTATTTAATTTTTTAATCATTGCATAGACACTGAGATCTAGATGGGGATTGAGGATTCTCAGGGGCAACACTGTTGCAGTTACAAAATACATGAATTGACAGATGACTGAACTACATTTGTATGAAATTATATGCTTTTAGTGGGTGCTCTATTCTCAAGTAAATTATTTTCATATTGAGGCTTTGTCGCATCAAGTGCTATCAAATTTTGTTATGTTTTCTGATTACACACAGTTGTTCTGTCAAGTAAGTTAGCTCTGAATCATTCATAAGAAATCTCATGAGAAAATGATATTTTTTTCAGATGATAAGTCACTGACAGTTGTACTCTACTTGCATAAAATAGTCAATTTCACTGAAAAAGCAGCTTAAATGAAATGAGACATACATAATATACACACTCGGTCAGGAGAATATTATTTGCAGGCAGTACAGATGGAGATAAAGTCACATCAGAGAATCCTATAGATTCTTCACATACATATAATTTGGACCAATAATAATAAAGTTAAGAAATAGTCTATGGGGTTGTTTAATGAATAAAATGTAGCAGTTTCTCTGGATGGAGGACCATCCATATCACCAGTCAGGACGATACTTTTTCTTCATTAGAAGCTGCAGTATGTTATTGCTGGGTTTACAATTCAGTTATTGACATAGTCATCCATCTGTCTGTCAATGTATTTATCTATTTTACAAACAATTGTAATTCAGGTCTTCACAGATTATATATCACACAGTATCACAGTATCACTAAGGTTGGAAGAGACCTCAAAGATCATCGAGTCCAACCCATCACCACAGAGCCCATGACTAGACCATGGCACCAAGTGCCACGTCCAATCCCCTCTTGAACACCTCCAGGGACGGTGACTCCACCACCTCCCCGGGCAGCACATTCCAATGGCAAACGACTCTCTCAGTGAAGAACTTTCTCCTCACCTTGAGCCTAAACTTCCCCTGGTGCAGCTTGAGACTCTGTCCCCTTGTTCTGGTGCTGGTTGCTAGGGAGAAGAGGTCAACCCCTTCCTGGCTACAACCACCCTTCAGGTAGTTGTAGAGAGCAATGAGGTCACCCCTGAGCCTCCTCTTCTCCAGGCTAAGCAACCCCAGCTCCCTCAGCCTCTCCTCATAGGGCTTGTGCTCAAGGCCTCTCACCACCCTTGTTGCCCTTCTCTGGACACGTTCAAGTGTCTCGACGTCCTTCTTCAACTGAGGGGCCCAGAACTGGACACAGGACTCAAGGGGTGGCCTAACCAATGCAGAGTACAGGGGCACAATGACTTCCCTGCTCCTGCTGGCCACACTATTCCTAATGCAGGCCAGGATGCGGTTGGCCTTCTTGGCCACCTGGGCACACTGCTGGCTCATGTTCAGGCAGCTGTCGATCAGCACCCCCAGGTCCCTCTCTGTTTGGGAGCTCTCCAGCCACTCCGACCCCAGCCTGTAGCTCTGCATGGGGTTGTTGTGGCCAAAGTGCAGCACCTGGCACTTGGACTTGTTGAATGCCATCCCATTAGACTCTCTCCATCTGTCCAGTCGGTTGAGGTCCCTCTGCAGGGCCCTTCAAGCCTCTAACTGACCAACATCTGCTCCCAACTTGGTGTCATCTGCAAATTTGCTGATGACTGTCTCAGTCTCCTCATCCAGATCATCAATGAAGATATTAAAGAGGATGGGTCCCAGCACTGATCCCTGGGAGACGCCACTAGTGACTGGCCTCCAGCTGGAGGTGGCACCATTCACTACCATTCTCTGGGCTCGGCCCTCCAGCCAGTTCCCAACCCAGCGCAGAGTGTTGCTGTCTAAGCCACAAGCTGACAGCTTAGCCAGCAGTTTGCTGTGGGGGACGGTGTCAAAGGCCTTGTTGAAGTCCAGGTAGACCACATCCACAGGCCTCCCCACATGACCAGGTGGGTCACCTGATCATGTGTCACCTGTCATGCAACATGACATGAAAACCTTCCATAATCATCATGGTAATGAATCAAATGGCTATAAGGGGGAAAGTTTAGTATGTTCTGTCATCATGGAATCAGCTACAGTCCTTCAAAGTACTACATGTGGATATACTCTTTACGCACCAGCAGCAGTCTCATTTCAACTATTCTTGGAACCATTATTTTAATGAAAAAAAAATTATATTCCCACAGTTTGAGGAAACAAGTAGTCTAAGAAGACAATTACTTACTTATGGAGCTGTCTCCATTCAGAAGCTCTCAAAATGCTTTTCATTAAGTTTGGTGTTTTACAAATGTGGGAAAAAAAGAAGAGAGAGAGAAAAAAAAATTGCCACCAACTGCATTAAAATGCTCTCCAGTACCTGAAGAGATCTGTAGTTCTGTAATATGAAACAACTGCATGGGCTATGCAGAATAGCATCACTGTTAAGTTAGAACTGGAATGGAAACCGGGTTTTATCTCAACTCTATGTTCACACAAGTTAGATGTCTAATCACAGTCAGTGAAGATAAGGCCAGTGGAGTTTAGAAAGCAGTTCAGTGTCTGAATGTAAATGTGTCATGTGATTCATTTAGTAGACCAGCCCAGAATTCCCCATTCCAGGAAGACAAAGATATCCTATATTAATCAACTCCATGAAGATGTCTTAGGTATGGAATGAAACATCAGATCTAGTTTCCTTTGTGCAGCCAAATGAATCTAGCCCAGAGAGCTCAAACATCTTCACTGGTGATAACAGTTTCATTGGCAGCTCATAAATAAATTTTGATACTAGTCAGTTTGACATGTTATTTCCTGTTGTTCTTCCAATACAGAGGCCATTGGGTGATGAATGGAGGCACGAACCCCTAGCCTTATAGCAACAAAATTCCAGAAATGCAGAGAGCAGAGAATCTTAGAATTCCTCCCAAAAGTCCTTTGTTGCTGTGTTCTAGAATCCCCAGCATTACAGAGTCTGAGTCCCACTTACAGAAGTCCTGGAAGCCCTTAACAGACAAAGCAGCTAGCAGAAATCCTGAGCATATCCCTAGCATCCCTACACCAAAGCCCTAGCCAAGGATGCCTATTACTCAGAGAGGCTGTTTTATACTCTTTGTTATCAATCCCTTAACCAGTAAAACCCAACCACATTTATAACCTAAAATATTTTCCCGATAAGTGGTGCCAGCATGTCAAGGAAGTGGCTTCTGCATCCTGTTCCCATCAAAGGGTGCCAACATCAGGATGTTGTTCTTGGCTCACATGGAATGTTACTGTTTTGCTCTATGCAGCATCACAAGGAATTGTTCAGCTAAGGAATTATGCATTCTGCATACCTCCAGCAGCTGCCCTCAGAGCAGTGTCTGCAACAACTTCCCAAGTGAAGATTTCTCTTAATTAATCAGATTTTAAAAAGTTCTGAACTAACAATCTCTATACATAAAACCCACATTTTACCATAATCCTTTTGGCTCCATCCATGCTAACACCATTAAAATCAATCAGCACAGAAATGCAACATTAGAATATTCTCAAAATAAAATATGTAAATACTATGTTGCAGTACTAAATATTTTTAATATCTAAATCCATGTCTCTACTTTTATATAATCCCTTCCATTTCATAACAGTTTTCAGTTGTTAACATTTTGGGTTTTTTCTTTGCTGTTGTCATAGATGCTTTGTGGGGAAAAATGGTTAATGATACCTCATCAGAAAGAGTTTTTCATATTTTTTTCCTAATTATGAGGACTGAAGAAACATCCAGTAACAAATGAAAAATAGATGTATTTCAGTATCTCTATTTAAAAGATTTATTGCACTTAAGATACTATAAAAACTGAGACTAGATGAAATGATCATCCTGAAATAGCCTGACATAAGAATTGTACTTAGTACTGAGTACTGGTACTGAGTAATCCATGTTGGGCAAAAATGTTATTTGTGACAATGTTTCTTCTAGTTTCTAACTTGAGAGTTTTCAATTTCATTTAAAGGCTCATTTGTATTCAGAAAGATATTATGCTTAATAAGTAGTATAATTTTATTAAGCAAGGCACTTTGGGGATTTGGTATTTGAAAACAAGATTGTTCACTTGATTTATGAAGAGAGTTCTTTTATAGTCATAAGAAAATATTACTTTGATGTTCTTTAGTTTATTTGTAAACTCATTAGGTGACTATGTTTAACATTCATGTTAAATATAATTTCACTTATCTTTGATCATGCTTGTATTTTATCAACAGCAACTTAAAATTAATTTCTAGAGTATTCCTGCAGGAAAGGTTGTATATCATAGGACTATATCACTTGGTGGACCATGAAGGAAGTGAATCTTTATATTCCCTTGGAAAGGGACATTCCTACACAGCAGATCTGCAACCGCAGTAGAGTCACGACAATGATTTTGAGGAACAATACAAAAAATGTTGGTTTGTTGGCATTTTTTTCTAGCAACTGTCAACAAGTGTTGCATGTAAAAACACATTGACACAAATGTTTTTTCCTTATCTACTACTCTAGAACAAACTGGATGATGCCTATCAAGGGAAAAATTGAGTAGAAGTAACAGGGAAAAAAAAAAAAGACTGGAGGGAAAGAGAGAGAAATATCACTAATCTTGGATGTACAACTGTTGTCTTGAGTCAGAGTCTTGATCTGGGGTGGGCATGTCAACAAAGGTAAGTGCACACATTTACCCTAATAAAGTCTTAGTTGGTCCAGGATTACATTCAGGGAGGCAACTGAGAAAGTTTAGAGGGCAATAGTACATTAGACAGGAATTCGAGCTCGGTCCTCTGTGCGGCAAGTGAGCAAGGTTGGGGGGCAACAGTGGACCGAAGTTTGACCTATCAGCTCACCACTCTGCCTCCACAGGACTTGATTTGTCTCTCCTAATTTCCCTCTGCAACAGTTACAGCTTCAGTTGTTTGATACAAGACGCACCAAGTTCCTTTTCAGTTTCAGACAAGAGACTAGTATTGGTTTCTACTAAACCCTGACAAAAACACCTCCTTCAATCAAAACCCTACCAACAGTATTTTAGATGGTAATTATGCATCTAGAGCACATTTTGTTCATATTAGGCTATCCCAGTTTTGTGTGTGTGTGCAGGTGTTTTTAATGAGAGGTTTTGCACGAAGAATTCAACACTCAGCAAAAGCTTTATATTTGTGAGCTGAATTTATAATCTCATGAAAAGAAAATCAAATGGTTTACACAAGACTTTATTATTATTATTATTATTATTATTATTATTATTATTATTATTATTACACTGTTTTGACTGGCATTAAGCATATTATTCTCCTTTAATTTTTAGCCAAAAGGTTCTGAATCAGGTTTTGTGTTATGTTTTCCAGGACCAATGTCAGATTAACTAGTGTAGACCTCAATGATTGCACTTGTTTTCTTTGACTCATCAGCAATAAAATATGAATGAACTAACAACTTCATGAAAGCATATTGTGGTGGGTTAAAGTTTCTCCCCCAGCATTAACTTTTCCAGACCAACTCAGTTAGAAGCAAATTAATAGAATAGAATAGAATAGAATAGAATAGAATAGAATAGAATAGAATAGAATAGAATAGAATAGACCAGGTTGGAAAAGAACTTTGAGATCATAAAGTCCAACCCATCACCCAATAGCTTGGCCAGGAATTTGCTGTGGTGGACAGTATCAAAGGCCTTGCTAAAGTCCAGGTAGACTACATCCACAGCCTTCCCCACATCCACCAGGTGGGTCACCTGATTATAGAAGGAGATCAAGTTGGTAGGGCAGGACCTGCCCTTCCTTAATCCATGCTGGCTGGGTCTGATCCCTTGGCCATTCTGTAAGTGCCGTGTGATTGCACTCAGGATGACCTGTTCCATAATCTTACCTGGCACTGAGGTCAGGCTGACAGGCCTGTAATTCCCTGGTTCCTCCTTCTGGCCCTTCTTGTGGATGGGCACCATGTTGACCAGCTTCTAGCCATCTGGGACCTCTGCAGTGAGCCAGGGCTGTTGACAGATGATGGAGAGTGGCTTGGCCAGATCATCTGATCAAGCTGGCCAGCTGGTGAGGGGTTTGGAGCACAAGCCCTCTGAGGAGAGGCTGAGGGAGCTGGGGTTGCTTAGCCTGGAGAAGAGGAGGCTCAGGGCAGACCTTAGTGCTCTCTACAACTAACAGAAGGGAAGTTGTAGACAGGTGGGGGCTGGTTTCTTCTCCAGGCAACCAGCACCAGAACAAGTGGACACAGTCTCAACCTGTGCCAGGGGAGGTTTAGACTGAATGTTAGGAAGCTCTTCACAGAAAGAGTGATTGGCCATTGGAATGGGCTGCCCAGGGAGATGGTGGAGTCACCATCACTGGAAGTGTTTAAGAAGAGACTTGATAGGGTGCTTGGTGCCATGGTTTAGTTCATTAGATAATGTTGGATGATAGGTTGGACACGATGATCTCGAAGGTCTCTTCCAACCTGGTTAATTCTATTCTATTCTATTCTATTCTATTCTATTCTATTCTATTCTATTCTATTCTATTCTATTCTATTCTATTCTATTCTATTCCTATTCTATGCTACTCTATGCTACTCTATGCTACACTATGCTATTCTATGCTATTCTATGCTATTCTGCCAACTCTCTCAGCACCCTACGATGGATCCCATACAATTCCATGGACTTGTGGGGATTGAAGTGGATAAGCAGGTCTCTAACTAGTTCCTCCTGGATTACAGGGGAACTATACTGCTCCCTGGCTCCATCTGCCAGCTCAGGAGGCCATTTGTCCAGAAGACAACCTATCCTGCTATTAAAAACTGAGGCAAAGAAGGTGTTAAGTACCTCTGAATTTTCTTCATCTTTTGTTACTATATTCCCCTCTATGTCCACTAAGGAGTGGAGGTTGTACTTGCCCCTTCTCTTGCCATTAATGTATTTGTAAAAGCAGTTTTTGTTGTCCTTCACAGCAGTGGCTAGTCTAAACTCTAGATGGGCTTTTGTCTCTCTGATTTTTTCCCTACATGACCTAGCAACATCCTTAAATATTTCATGGGTTACCTCTTCTTCCTTCCAAAGATGATACACCCTCTTTTTTCCCCTTAATTAATTTGGAAGTCTATTTCCCATCCAGGCTGGCCCTTCTACCCTAGCAGCTCATCTTCTGGCACACTGGCACAGCCTGTTCCTGTGCTTTCAAGATTTCTTTCTTGAAGTAGGTCCAGTTTTCCTGGACCCCTTTGTTTTTAAGGGCTGTTTTGAAAGGTTCCTTCTGAGTTAATTCTGTAAGTAACCTGATGTCTGCCCTCCAGAAGTCCAGAGTGGAGTTTTTGTTGATGCTCCTCTTAGCTTGACTGCATATTGAAAACTCAGGTCACTTGTTTCATCTTTCTGCTGTGCTTTTCTGCAAAAATGCTAAGGTAACTGTGCACTTGAATCATATTTATCAGATTTTGCTCGGTAAATCACTCTTTCTTTGTCTCAGCCTGGAGATTTTTTGTATGCTGTTTCTCCCTCGTTTCTGCACTGGGGAGGCAGACATGTTAACCTGCTGTTTCAGTTACCATTACAAGTCCTTAGCATTATAATTGCTGACAAACCTTTTTATAACTTTCCAAAATAATCTCTGCAGAACTGCTATGCAATAACATCAGTTTTCATTTACCTGAAATGCAATTTTCATTTAATATTCCTTCTAAGATGAATATTAACTTTAAAACTTTGAGCTAAAGTCACTGAATTTTTAGTTCTGGAGATATAAAAATATTTTAATGGGCTTCTTCCTACCTGGAAATTTACTTTCTAATATTTTACATATAAACTGTTTGTTGGCAAAGTAGAAAGTGCTTTATATAATCTCTCATAGCATGATAGAATTTTTATGTTTGGGGATTTAATTTTGCTTCTATACCAAAATTGCTGCTTTACACATAGAATGAATTTTGGTTCATATGACAGTTTTTGAGTCTAGCAAAATTAACAATGTATTGTTGCTACATAAATTTAAACAACTGTGTTGTCTGTGATTTCATTTGTTAGTTAAATTGTGTTACACAACATGTTTGGGCACTGAAGCTCCATTGCTTACACTGCTAAGCTCTTAAAACTGTGTTTGACGTTGCTTTGGCCCATACCAACTAGCATTGCACTGAACTAAACCTTGCTATAAGTCTAAAATGAAACATCACTCTTGATCTGCCAGCTTGGTCTGCCCCTGGATCACAGGCTGAGATAAGCTAGCTGGCCAGTACCAGGGAAGACTGGGATGCCTGCATAGTACAGTTACAAGAAGCTAGGGATTATCAAAGCAGAAAATAGTGTCTTTGTAAAGACAGTCATTTCCACCATCAGACAAGCCCCAAATAATTAAATGTTAATTTTAGTTGTAGAGCTGGAAGCCTAGAGAAGCTATGTTCTTTCCTGAATCAAGTCCTAAATTACTTAACTTTTAGCACTGCTTCTTCCATTTTTATTTCTTTTTATTCACTAAATGAAAGACTGTTGACCCCTCATTGTATGTGAGAAACTGTTAAATGTGAAGAACTCAGGAAAGTTTCCTGGGGTTGTCTGTGATTTTAGATGCATCAGTTTTTGAAAATTATCACATTTAACTTTGGACAGTCAGCTACGGAATGTCTGAAACTTGGGTTAGTAGAGAGTGAAATGGTCACAAAATTTTATACATACAAAATTATACAACATCTTCACATATCATGAAGTGGAAAATTAATTAATAAAAAATATTAATTAAAATATCATTTTATTATGCATTTATTTCCATTCTTCTGTTTCTAAGCATAAAATATAGAATGCATTCTTCTCAGGTTCCTGAAAGATGTCTAATAGCAGAATTAGGTGGAGATGTTTCTTTTCCTCCATTTCATGGTCTAGTGGATATGACTGCAATCTATTTGATGTTTAGTTTTAATTGTGCTTAAAAACATTTTTGAGAAAGTGAATCATTATGTTATTTTTTATTATTTTATCATAATCATTTGCAGTTTATTTTGCCTGTATTTTTTTCAGAAAATAATGCTCATATCACCCTCCCCTCCAAGTTGAATGGCACACACCTAGCTGCATATTGAGGTTTAAGAAACAGGAATTTGTGCTCTCCATTTACACTAGATTGACAAAAGAGATGCAACAGTAATTCAAAGTAATACCTTAGAATGATTGAGAAAACATACATGAATGCTTTCTTCATGACTTGTTCCTTCTGAAGACAAAGAGGAAGCAAAACCCAAAAAATAGAAGTGAAAACATGGTTAATTTGCAGATAAGGCAAAGGAAACAGCTTATTACACATTTTCAGCAATACTTATTTTTAACTGAATGATTCTATGCATCAGTTTTCTAACAAACATAGCTTTGTGAGTAAGGGAATGATTATTCCTATAGAGAAGGACATGGTTCAGTGGTGACTTGGCACAGCTAGGTTAACAATTGAGCATGGTGATCTTAAAGGTCTCGCCAAACCAAAATGATCCTATAATTATTATGACACTTGACTATATTTGATAGTGTATCATATACAGTATACATAATGTGTATATACAGAATACATATTATATATGCAAATTATATATACATATAAACTACAACTGAGCACTTAACTGAGCACGCCCCGCATGGGGCGGGGCCCGGTGGGGAAGGCCAGTCGTAGCCGGGAACCGGAGGGGCGGCTGGATGGGGCGCCGCCTCTCCCCCGTTTCGGAAGGCACGGTCGTGGGGCACCCGGTGCTAAATCATTCGTAGACGACCTGATTCTGGGTCAGGGTTTCGTACGTAGCAGAGCAGCTCCCTCGCTGCGATCTATTGAGAATCATCCCTCGACACAAGCTTTTGTAAAAAAAAAAAAAAATTCAGAGAGTGGTGGTGAATGGTGCCACATCCAGCTGGTGGCCTGTCACTAGTGGTGTGCCCCAAGGATCAGTGCTGGGCCCCATGCTTTTCAACATCTTTATTGATGATCTGGATGAGGGCATTGAGTCCATCATCAGTAAATTTGCAGATGACACCAAGCTGGGGGCAGGAGTTGATCTGCTGGAGGGTAGAGAGGCTTTGCAGAGAGACCTCGACAGGCTGGACAGATGGGCAGAGTCCAATGGCATGAGATTTAATACATCCAAGTGCCGGGTTCTGCACATTGGCCATAACAACCCCAGGCAGCGCTACAGGCTGGGGTCAGAGTGGCTGGAGAGCGGCCAGGCAGAGAGGGACCTGGGGGTACTGGTTGATGGGAAGCTGAACACGAGCCAGCAGTGTGCCCAGGCAGCCAAGAGGCCCAACCGCATCCTGGCCTGCATTAGGAATAGTATGGCCAGCAGGAGCAGGGAGGTCATTGTGCCCCTGTACTCTGCTTTGGTTAGGCCGCACCTTGAGTACTGTGTCCAGTTCTGGGCCCCTCAGTTGAAGAAGGACATTGAGACACTTGAACGTGTCCAGAGAAGGGCAACAAGGCTGGTGAGAGGCCTTGAGCACAAGCCCTATGAGGAGAGGCTGAGGGAGCTGGGGCTGTTTAGCCTGGAGAAGAGGAGGCTCAGGGGAGACCTCATTGCTCTCTACAACTACCTGAAGGGTGGTTGTAGCCAGGAAGGGGTTGGCCTCTTCTCCCTAGCAACCAGCACCAGAACAAGGGGACACAGTCTCAAGCTGCACCAGGGGAAGTTTAGGCTGGAGGTGAGGAGAAAGTTCTTCACCGAGAGAGTGATTTGTCATTGGAATGGGCTGCCCGGGAGGTGGTTGAGTCTCTGTCCCTGGAGGCGTTCAAGAGGGGACTGGATGTGGCACTTGGTGCCATGGTCTAGTTGTGAGGTTATGGTTACAGGTTGGACTCGATGATCTTCAAGGTCTCTTCCAACCTTGGTAATTCAATTCAATTCAATTCAATTCTATTCTATTCTATTCTATTCTATTCTATTCTATTCTATTCTATTCTATTCTATTCTATTCTATTCTATTCTATTCTATTCTACATAGGTTACCCAAAGATGTTATGGAGTCTTCACCCTTAGATTTTCAAAATCTATCTCATCCTGATCAGCTAGCTCTTAGTGGGCAGGGGGACTGGATCAACTGACCTTCAGAGGTGCATTCCAAACTCAAACATTCTGTGATTTCCATAAACCCCAAGCAAGGTATCATTACCTGCTTTGTCTGCAGTGTAAATATATCTGTTTTCCTGATGGATTCACATGAAAACAAAAGGTGTAAATGATATGCTACGACCTTATTCCTGGCCTTCTCTTTTAGAATGGAATGATTTGCTGTCATATGGAAATGTAGTTCACCCTGCAGTATAGCTTTTGACACAAATTTTTTAATGTTAGAAAGGAGTTCCTTGTTGTAAGAATAGACCATGGGTTTAACCCTTGCAATACTATTCCCTCTAGTTCACAAACACATACAAATGTTTACATTCGTATTTGTTTTGCACCAGCCTTAATGTCTCTGTTACAAATATCTACAGGATAATTGTTATAAATGCTATGAACACTCTTTTTTTTTTTTTTTCTTTCCTGGGGAGAGGACAATTATATGGAGTACAAGCAGCCTTATACCTTAAGTTGTGTTTAAAGCGTGCATTTTAAATAGTTTGAAACTTTCATATCAGAGGGGCTAGAGCATCTCACAGACAAAGGTATTAAATATGGATGGAATATATCCCAAAAGCAATTAAATGTTCTTGGACAATTTTGTCCATTTAATTTTTTTTTTTATTTAGCAGATATTGAAGCTACTGAGTAATTCACTATATCTGAAATGTGCTTAGAATAGCAATAGAATGAGCAGTAAAAGTTCTGTCATTGTGCCCCTGTACTCTGCTTTGGTTAGGCCACCCCTTGAGTCCTGTGTCCAGTTCTGGGCCCCTCAGTTGAAGAAGGACATCGAGACACTTGAAAGTGTCCAGAGAAGGGCAACAAGGCTGGGGAGAGGCCTTGAGCACAAGCCCTATGAGGAGAGGCTGAAGGAGCTGGGATTGTTTAGCCTTGAGAAGAGGAGGCTCAGGGGCGACCTCATTGCTCTCTACAACTACCTGAAGGGTGGTTGTAGCCAGGAGGGAGTTAGTCTCTTCTCCCAGGCAACCAGCATCAGAACAAGAGGACAGAGTCTCAAGGTGTGCCAGGGGAAGTTTAGGCTCGAGGTGAGGAGAAAGTTCTTCACCAAGAGAGTTGTTCACCATTGGAATGTGCTGCCTGGGGAGGTGGTGGAGTCACCGTTCCTGGAGGTGTTCAAGAGGGGATTGGACGTGGCACTTGGTGCCATAGTCTAGTCATGAGGTCTGTGGTGACGGGTTGGACTTGATGATCTTTGAGGTCTCTTCCAACCTTGGTGATACTGTGATTCTGTGATACTTGCTTTAGTATTACCCATTTTGGCTCGATAGCCGATCAGAACCGCTCCTTCGGGACAGCACCGCTTGCTTTGTGAGTTTCTGCTTGGGTTTTTGCCTTGCTTTCGGGGTTTAGCGGGTTGGGAGGACTCCTGGGGGGCAGGGATTGAGGCAGGCTCGTGCTCTCGCGAGCGTGCACGGGAGCGAGTGCCTGACGTCAGCTGCGGGAGATTTAAATCCCAGCTGGGCTGTGCGCGCGGCGCCATTTTGGCTCGATAGCCGATCAGAACCGCTCCTTCGGGACAGCACCGCTTGCTTTGTGAGTTTCTGCTTGGGTTTTTGCCTTGCTTTCGGGGTTTAGCGGGTTGGGAGGACTCCTGGGGGGCAGGGATTGAGGCAGGCTCGTGCTCTCGCGAGCGTGCACGGGAGCGAGTGCCTGACGTCAGCTGCGGGAGATTTAAATCTCAGCTGGGCTGTGCGCGCGGCGCCATTTTGGCTCGATAGCCGATCAGAACCGCTCCTTCGGGACAGCACCGCTTGCTTTGTGAGTTTCTGCTTGGGTTTTTGCCTTGCTTTCGGGGTTTAGCAGGTTGGGAGGACTCCTGGGGGGCAGGGATTGAGGCAGGCTCGTGCTCTCGCGAGCGTGCACGGGAGCGAGTGCCTGACGTCAGCCGCGGGAGATTTAAATCCCAGCTGGGCTGTGCGCGCGGCGCCATTTTGGCTCGATAGCCCTTCGGCTGCTTGCAAAAAAAAAAAAAAAAAAAAAAAAAAAAAAAAAAAATTGTTTTCACTCACACGCTGCACCATGGTCATTACTCGGACCAAGGGTAGAAAAATAGCATCTACCCAGACAGAGTTGTTTCTCCAGCATGCTGGAGTCCAGGCTGCCAGCTGCAGAGAGTGCTTCAGCCTGGCAGTTGCAATAGAGGGAGAGAGAGAGGACACCTGTGTCAGGTGTGAGCAGGTGAACTTTCTCCTCAGTCTGGTGGCTGAGCTGAAGGATGAAGTGGCCGAGCTGAAGGAGGAGGTGTCTAGGCTGAGGTCAATAAGGGAAAGCGAAAGGGAGTTGGACTTGTGGGAGAAGGCTCTGCAGATCTTCCCTGCTGAGGGACGGGCCCCTGAGAACGGAGAGGGATGGACACGGGTCCCTGCCAAGGGTGGCAAGAGAAATCCGCACCAGCCCTCTCCTCCTCCTCCGCTGCCCTTGCATAATAAGTATGAGGCCCTGCAGGCTGAGGGCGGTGGGGATGAGAGGGCTGAGGAGCAGCCATCCGGGGGAGATCAAGGCCAAGCAGTCCCCGCCGGCTGTAACGACCAGCTCCGGGGGCAGCCTAAGGCCAAGCCTAAGGCCAAGCCTAAGGCCAAGCAGTTCCCAACAGCTATAACGACAAGCTCCACAAAGAAAACGAGAAGGGTTATAGTTGTTGGGGACTCTCTCCTGGGGGGTGCTGAGGGACCCATATGTCATCCCGACCCATCCCACAGGGAGGTCTGCTCTCTACCCGGGGCGCGAGTAAGGGACATTGCAAGGGGAATCCCCAAGCTCATCAGTCCCTCTGACTATTACCCTCTACTGGTGATACAGGCTGGGAGTGATGAGATCGACAGGAAGGGCACCAGGGCAATTAAGAAGGAGTTTAGGGCCCTTGGACAGTTGATCGATGGGGCAGGCGCGCAAGTGGTGTTCTGCTCAGTTCCCTCAGTGGCAGGGGAGTACACTGAGAGGAACGGGAGAACCCACACCATCAACACGTGGCTCAGGGAATGGTGCCAGCGGAGGAACTTTGGTTTCTTTGATCATGGGGCAACTTTTACGGCACCTGACCTGCTGGGTCCTGATGGGGTACATTTATCTAGAAGGGGCAAGAGAGTCCTAGCACTAGAGTTGGCAGGGCTCATTAGGAGGGCTTTAAACTAGGTCTGAAGGGGGTGGGTGAAGACATCGGTCCCTCTGCAGAGGTAAGAGTAGGGCACAAGGTAGGGTCAACTGAGAGGTCGGGAGCCCAGCTGCAGTGCATGTACACCAATGCACGCAGCCTGGGCAATAAGCAAGACGAGCTGGAGGTCCTAATCCACCAGGGCAACTATGATATAGTTGCCATCTCAGAAACATGGTGGGACAACAGGCACGATTGGAGTGCTACACTGGGGGGTTACAGGCTCTTTAGGAGGGATAGGCGAGGGAGAAGAGGAGGAGGGGTGGCTTTGTATATTAGGGAGACACTTTCTGCCTCTGAACTTGAGGTGGAAGATGATGGAATTGAGAGCCTGTGGGTTAAAATCAGAGGGCAGCCCAACAAATCTGACGTCCTGGTTGGAGTCTGTTATAGACCACCCAACCAGGATGAGGAGGTTGATGAATTATTCTACAAACAACTGGAGGCTGTTTCAAGATCATCAGATCTTGTCCTCGTGGGTGACTTCAACCTGCCAGATATCTGCTGGGAACTTAATTCAGCAGAGAGAAGGCAGTCCAGAAGATTCCTGGAGCGAATAGAGGACTGCTTCCTGACGCAGCTGTTAAGCGAGCCTACCAGGGGACAGGCTCTGCTTGACCTGCTGCTCTCCAATAGGGAAGGGCTGGTGGGAGATGTGACCGTGGGAGGCTGCCTAGGGTGCAGTGACCACGAGATAGTGAAGTTTTCAATATGCAGGGAGATAGGGAGGAGTACCAACAGAACCTTCACCTTGGACTTCCGGAGGGCAAACTTCAGCCTCTTTAAGAAACTTATTTGTAAAGTTCCCTGGGTACCAACCCTCATGAACCGAGGGGTCCAGGAGGGTTGGACCTACTTCAAAAAGGAGCTCTTGAAGGCACAGGAACTGGCGGTTCCCATCTGCCGAAAGATGAGCCGGCGGGGAAGGCGACCGGCCTGGATGAGCAAGCAGCTCCTGGAGGAATTAAGGGAAAAAAGAGGCTGTATCACCTTTGGAAGGAGGGGAAGGCATCTCGAGGTATGTTCAAGGAAGTGGTTAGATTATGTAGGAATAAAATTAGAGAAGCAAAGGCCCAGTTGGAACTGAAACTGGCCACCTCTGTGAAAGAAAATAAAAAGCAATTTTACAAATATATCAATGCTAAAAAGAAGGGCAAGAAGAATCTCCACTCCTTACTGGACCTGGAGGGGAACACGGTGACCGAAGATCAGGAAAAGGCTGAGGTCCTGAACGCCTTCTTTGCCGCGATGTTTAACAGCAAGGTAGGAGTCCAGGATGAGTGGCCTCCTGAGCTGGGTAGTAGGGTTGGGGAGCAGTGTAGTACCCCAGAAATCCATGAGGAATTAGTTCGGGACCTGCTGAGCCACTTGGACATCCACAAGTCCATGGGACCGGATGGGATCCATCCTAGGGTGCTGAGAGAGCTGGCAGATGAGCTGGCCAAGCCGCTCTCCATCATTTTCCTCCAGTCCTGGCTCACTGGAGAGGTCCCAGGTGACTGGAAACTGGCCAATGTGGTCCCCATCCACAAGAAGGGACGGATGGAGGAACCCAGAAACTACAGGCCAGTCAGCCTGACCTCAGTGCCAGGGAAAGTGATGGAACAGATTATCCTGGCGGCAATAACTGCACACCTGCAGGATGGCCAAGGGCTCAGGTCCAGCCAACATGGATTTAGGAAGGGCAGGTCCTGCCTCTCCAACCTGATCTCCTTCTATGATCAGGTGACCCGTCTGGTGGACGTGGGGAGGCCTGTGGATGTGGTCTACCTGGACTTCAGCAAGGCCTTTGACACCGTCCCCCACAGTAAACTGCTGGCTAAGTTGTCAGCTCATGGTTTGGACAGTAACACTCTGCGCTGGGTTAGGAACTGGCTGGAGGGCCGAGCCCAGAGAGTGGTGGTGAATGGTGCCACATCCAGCTGGCGGCCAGTCACCAGTGGTGTCCCCCAGGGATCAGTGCTGGGCCCCATCCTCTTTAACATCTTCATTGATGATATGGATGAGGGAATTGAGTCAGTCATCAGCAAGTTTGCAGATGACACCAAGTTGGGAATAGATGTTAGTCAGTTAGAGGGTAGAAAGGCTCTGCAGAAGGACCTCGACCGACTGGACAGATGGGCGGAGTCCAATGGGATGTCATTCAACAAGTCCAAGTGCCGGGTGCTGCACTTTGGCCACAGCAACCCCATGCAGAGCTACAGGCTGGGGTCAGAGTGGCTGGAGAGCTGCCAAACAGAGAGGGACCTGGGGGTGCTGATCGACACCCGCCTAAACATGAGCCAGCAGTGTGCCCAGGTGGCCAAGAGGGCCAATGGCATCCTGGCCTGTATTAGGAATAGTGTGGCCAGCAGGAGCAGGGAGGTCATTGTGCCCCTGTACTCTGCATTGGTTAGGCCACCCCTTGAGTCCTGTGTCCAGTTCTGGGCCCCTCAGTTTAAGAAGGACATCGAGACACTTGAACGTGTCCAGAGGAGGGCAACAAGGCTGGTGAGAGGCCTTGAGCACAAGCCCTATGAGGAGAGGCTGAGGGAGCTGGGGTTGTTTAGCCTGGAGAAGAGAAGGACCAGGGGTGACCTCATTGCCCTCTACAACTACCTGAAGGGTGGTTGTGGACAGGAGGGGGTTGGTCTCTTCTCCCAGGCAGCCAGCACCAGAACAAGGGGACACAGTCTCAAGCTGTGCCAGGGGAGGTTTAGACTCGAGGTGAGGAGGAAGTTCTTCACTGAGCGAGTCATTCGTCATTGGAATGGGCTGCCCAGGGAGGTGGTGGAGTCGCCGTCCCTGGAGGTGTTCAAGAGGAGACTGGACATGGCACTTGGTGCCATGGTCTAGTTGTGAGGTCTGTTGGGACGGGTTGGACTTGATGATCCTTGGGGTCTCTTCCAAACTTGGTTATACTGTGATACTGTGATACCCCTTATAAGAAAATTACCTTTGGGAAATGGTTAAAATACTGGGTAATAAGCTAACATCTCTTTCCACAATAATTTCCTGGTTTTGCAGTCATGTACTGGTGCATATGAACACAGAATTCAGTGGTTCCAAAAGCTGACAGCTATGCTATTAAAATGTCACAATCATCTGGTGTTTTTGATTCAACACAGCTTATGTTTCTCAGTTCAAACAATGTAATGATGATATGTGTTGATGATGTTCGGCCATGAGTTCTTCCACTTCTCATTTTCTGGTCTGTCTGTGGAAGGTACAAAAAGCCTCCCACCACAAATGATCCTGATTGCAGGGTTCTCTAGAAGATGATAAAGATCAGCTTCTTTTTGTCTCTGGCACCCCTAGGTCTAGGGTTCTTTTGTTTGCTTGAAGAAACTGACACTCCGCTTATTTAGGTAACTGACCACTACCAAACCAACAGGGGTATAAGTAGAGTTCTGCTATGGAGAGGAGAACTCTTGCTCTTCCTCCATAGAAGCAGCCTTTGCAGCTATGAATGTCTGCCCTTTAGAATGGACCCTGAGGTACACTTTTGTTCATCTATCCAAATAGTTTAACAGTTTAATTAGTTGTACATCAGTATTTTCCAAGCTAACATTAGAACCTGTAATTTTATGGTGTTGGAAGGAGACCACATTTAATTGTAATAAATCAGTGGCCTTTCACTGCCTGTTTTGTGTGTCTCCTTCACAATAATGTCTACATGCAGAGTCTTCAGATTTTAGTTTCTTAATTTCCTATTGCTGTGGTTGAAATATTAAACTGCCTTTCTTGATGCATATAAAATATTTATCTGTCACCCCATCTGCTGAGTTTTGTGCCTGTGGTGGTTTGGGCTGGGTGCCCACTGCTGCATGGCATACTTCCTGTGTCCAGAAGTCCAGCCCAGTGGGTGGACACAGGAAACCAGGTATCTCCTACCACAACCCCGCTGCACCACTATAAGATCTTGCGTGGGGTCCGCCTCTTTCTCTTTCACAGTATCACACAGTATCACAGTATAACCAAGTTTGGAAGAGACCCCAAGGATCATCAAGTCCAACCCGTCCCAACAGACCTCACAACTAGACCATGGCACCAAGTGCCATGTCCAGTCTCCTCTTGAACACCTCCAGGGACGGCGACTCCACCACCTCCCTGGGCAGCCCATTCCAATGACGAATGACTCGCTCAGTGAAGAACTTCCTCCTCACCTCGAGTCTAAACCTCCCCTGGCACAGCTTGAGACTGTGTCCCCTTGTTCTGGTGCTGGTTGCCTGGGAGAAGAGACCAACCCCTCCTCCTGTCCACAACCACCCTTCAGGTAGTTGTAGAGGGCAATGAGGTCACCCCTGGTCCTTCTCTTCTCCAGGCTAAACAACCCCAGCTCCCTCAGCCTCTCCTCATAGGGCTTGTGCTCAAGGCCTCTCACCAGCCTTGTTGCCCTCCTCTGGACACGTTCAAGTGTCTCGATGTCCTTCTTAAACTGAGGGGCCCAGAACTGGACACAGGACTCAAGGGGTGGCCTAACCAATGCAGAGTACAGGGGCACAATGACCTCCCTGCTCCTGCTGGCCACACTATTCCTAATACAGGCCAGGATGCCATTGGCCCTCTTGGCCACCTGGGCACACTGCTGGCTCATGTTTAGGCGGGTGTCGATCAGCACCCCCAGGTCCCTCTCTGTTTGGCAGCTCTCCAGCCACTCTGACCCCAGCCTGTAGCTCTGCATGGGGTTGCTGTGGCCAAAGTGCAGCACCCGGCACTTGGACTTGTTGAATGACATCCCATTGGACTCCGCCCATCTGTCCAGTCGGTCGAGGTCCCTCTGCAGAGCCTTTCTACCCTCTAACTGACTAACATCTATTCCCAACTTGGTGTCATCTGCAAACTTGCTGATGACTGACTCAATTCCCTCATCCATATCATCAATGAAGATGTTAAAGAGGATGGGGCCCAGCACTGATCCCTGGGGGACACCACTGGTGACTGGCCGCCAGCTGGATGTGGCACCATTCACCACCACTCTCTGGGCTCGGCCCTCCAGCCAGTTCCTAACCCAGCGCAGAGTGTTACTGTCCAAACCATGAGCTGACAACTTAGCCAGCAGTTTACTGTGGGGGACGGTGTCAAAGGCCTTGCTGAAGTCCAGGTAGACCACATCCACAGGCCTCCCCACGTCCACCAGACGGGTCACCTGATCATAGAAGGAGATCAGGTTGGAGAGGCAGGACCTGCCCTTCCTAAATCCATGTTGGCTGGACCTGAGCCCTTGGCCATCCTGCAGGTGTGCAGTTATTGCCGCCAGGATAATCTGTTCCATCACTTTCCCTGGCACTGAGGTCAGGCTGACTGGCCTGTAGTTTCTGGGTTTCTTCCCTCGCCAGCACCCGGTAACTGGGGGAGACGTCTCCCGGCCTTGGGCCTGGCTAGGCCAAGGCCAGGGGATGTGCGGTCTCAGGCCTGGCCAGCTGAGACTAGCCTAGCAGTGTGGGGGGAAGAACGAGCCCTGGGGGTCTTGGGCCCACCCTCAGGTGGGGATGGGGTGTATCCGGGTCGGTTTTGGGGCTTCTTCTGTCACTGTTTCTGTTTCTTTTGTGCACCTTCACCTTTTTCTATTTAAACTTTTCCATCACTTTTGCAATCCGTTTGTCAGAGTCATTATTTTGCCTGTGGTGGGGAGGGGGCTGCCTCAACCCACTACAGTGCCTGAGCTTTGAGAAGATTCTTTAACGTGTATTGGCTCTGAGTTGTTGTTTAATATTGACATGACCACATTGTTGTACTGATAAAAATATTTGCAGTAGCAGCCTGTAGAGACAAAAATTAAATTACTATGTAGCCCAGTCTTCCTAGGATACCATTAAAGGTAAAGACACTTTTTATTCTGAATTTACATTGGAAGAACAGATGTTTTTCCTTGGCGTCTTTGTACAGGAAGAAACTCAGCTTGTTTTTCCAAGGCTCCCTTGCTATTTCTGTCTACAAGGTTTTCTACCTTCCCTCATTAAACTAGAATAACATAGATTCATAGAATTGTTTAGGCTGGACCTTCAGATCATCAAGTTAAACCATTAACCTAGCACTACCAAGCCCACTGCTAAAACATTCCCCCAAGAACCCTATCTACATATCCTTTACATATCTCCAGGAATGGTTATTCAACCACTTCCCTGAGCAGACTGTTGCAGGGTGTGGCAACCTTTTCAGTTAAGAAATTTTTCTTACTGTGCAACCTAAACCTCCCCTGATAGCACCTGAGGCCATTTCCTCTTGTCCTCTCACTATGGAAAGGAGAGAAAGCTCCTATATTACATTTTTTTTTCAGAGAAATCCTCCATCTCATGCCTCCTTGAAAAGCAAATTTGTATTTCCCCAGTGAGGCAGTTTTAGGCTGTGCCTTTAAATTTTTTCCACAGATCTTGGACAGAAAGTGGTAAAAAGTTAGTAGATCACTATTGGGTGTTGTGACCGGTTTAGGCTGTGCCTTTAAGAAAGAGACACTTTCTGAACACTCTAGCCGAATGTTTTGATATTAGAATGAAAACAAGAGATATGCTAATCCAATTTCATTGGTGGAACCCGGCTATAGATTTTTTTGTTTAGTCTTTCAGTCGGGGGAGGCAGTCTGTAGTCGTCTTCTTCTTCCCCCTGTGCTGTGAGCTGGCTCGTTTCTCTCTACGATTCTTGCTAACCAGATAAGAAAACTAACTTTTGCATTCGCTTTGAGCTTTAACAAAGTTTTCCCCTTTTAATTACCTTCCTTTCTCTCTCTCTCTAACCCTTTTGGGAAAAAGGGGAGGTAGGGAGGGAGAAGGGAGGAAAAGGCCGAACCTCCCCTGGCTGCAGGGGGATTGGGGAAAGGTTTCCTGTATTACATACTTTGCTGTATATTTCTGTATATATTGTAAATATTGTATATTTTTGTACATATTCATTGCATTCCATATCTGCTTGTAAAATATAGCTTTCATCTGCTTCTCCGGCTGAGTTAGCTGTGGAATTCTTTTGTGTGTGTGGGGGAACCTTCCTACTCCACCACAGGTGTAAAAAGGAGAATAATGATAGTTCTAAACAATCCCATTGGAAAGTTAATTACCATAAGAATTAGTTTGGTAAATAATTTCTCTCTCTTTTTGCTTCTTTGGCTCTGGCTGGTGCTTCTCCTGGCTTTACTGACCTTGGCTCCATTTCTTTTGTTGTGACTGGTATTAATAGTAACTTCTGTCTGTTTTCTTTTCTCTTGTCCCTTTGTGTAGAGGGGGTAGTGAAGGAGGCAGGGAAGGAGAAGCTGTTGCAGCTCCCCTGGTCTTTGGCCAGGGGGATTCCTGTGCTGTTTATAAATTGTAAATACCTCTAAATATTGTAAATATTGTATATTTGTACATAGTTGTTGCATTTCACTGTAGAGTGCACTTTTGCTTGTAAATATAGCTTCATTTGCTTCAAACTGAGCTGGTCTATGTTGGAGGGAAATTTCAACCCATCACACTCAGTCAGCTGGAATTTTTGGCATACTAAACTGGGATGGAAACACAAGTGCACAAACTGAAAACAGGCAGCTGAATAATCCATGTTCCCTGACATGAACTGTTTGCTAGGACCACTTCAGAAGTCACACTTCTGGCAGACTAGCAGGAATCGTTCTGAAAATAATTGTACTAACTGAACACTGTTTTTTTGCTAAACACATTGGGCTGTGTTTTGGTTGCTATTTCAGACACATTGTTGTCTGCTATGATTCTTCATCACGCTTAGTCCTTGTGTCCTGAAAGAATAGTACAAAGAAGGTGTGCATAATCAATCTTGTCTGAATTGGGGTTCAAGTGCTTATATGCTGGGATGAGACCTGTTCAAACAGGTCCAGAGTAAAGCTATGAAGATGATCAGGGGCCTGGAGCACCTCTCCTATTAAGACAGGCTGAGAGTGTTGGAGCCTACAGAAGAGAAGGCTCAAGGGACACCTTATAGCAGTCTTCCATTTCTTAAAGGCAACATAAATGAAAGGTGGGGAGGAACTTTGTCATGGGGTGTAGTCAAAGGACAAGAGATAATGGTTTCAAACTAAAATAGGGTAGTTTTAGACTAGATATTAGAAAGAAGTTATCTAATGTGAGGGTGGTAGACACTAGAAAAGATTGTCCAGAGCAGCTGTGAATTTCTTATTCCGGGAAGTGTTTAAGGCCACATTGGATGAGGCTTTGAGTAACCTGGTCTAGTGGAAGATGTCCCTGTCTGTGGCAGGTGGGTTGGAACTAAATGATTTTTAAGGCCCTTTCCAACCCAGACCATTCTATGATTCTCTGATTATATGATTTCAAGGGTTTTCTTGAGCTTGGGTGTTCTTTTTTTTTTTTTTTCTTTAAGAAAATATCTATCTGAAGGCACAGATAAAAATATGAATTTATAAAGAAAAGTGCACCTGATCATAAAGAACTAATAATATTAAGACAATCAGCTTGCATGCAGAAACATGCCTTGGTCCCTGGAAAAGTGCAAGAACATATACCACAACTTCTCGTACCCTATTCTAAAGACAGAATCATAGAATCAATGAGGTTGGAAAAGATCTCAAAGATCATCAAGTCCAACCTGTCACAAAAGACCTCAAGACTACTAAACCATGGCTTCAAGTGCCATGTCCAATCCCCTCTTGAACACATCCAGGGATGGTGTCTCCACCACCTCCCTGGCCAGCACATTCCTACAGCTAACAGCCTAAACTTCCCCTAGCACAGCTTGAGACTGTGTCCTCTTGTTCTGGTGCTGGCTGTCTGGGAGAAGAGACCAACCCCCACCTGGCCACAACCACCCTTCAGGTAGTTGTAGAGAGCAATAAGGTCTCCCCTGAGCCTCCTCTTCTCCAGGCTAAACAATCCCAGCTCCCTGATTTCCTCGTAGGGCTTGTGCTCGAGGCCTCTCACCAGCGTCATTGTCATTCTCTGGACACATTCAAGTGTCTCAATGTCCTTCTTAAACTGAGGGGCATAGAAGTTAACATATTTAATTTATTTTCCCGTCAAGACAAAATTCAACTAAGAATCCAATTTATGTTCTTAACAGCTATCAGTAACACTACTTCTGTATCTCCTTTTCATTTTTAGCGTGAAAAAAGAAGTGTTTGAGGACAACTTGTGGACAACTAACGCACAAATCTTGACTATTCTAAAAAGAATTTCAAACTAGTAACTACTGATTTCCGAAAACAATTTTTGCTAAGACTTTTGCTTATTTTTTAAAAAATAATTCTTGGCATATAAAAAGGTATTTTTATTTATTATACTCTTTTCTTTTTAAAGAATAAACATGCACATCTTTGTAAATCAGACTTCCTATTTATACATTTAACAAATTTTAAGTTTCATGAGGGAAATTGTGTATTGTATTTTGAAAGAGCAAATCATCAAGCAGCTATTCTGAAGGTACAAGAGTGATTTGTAACAGAATCAACAAACTCCATAA
Organism: Picus viridis; assembly: GCA_033816785.1. Lineage (NCBI taxonomy): Eukaryota > Metazoa > Chordata > Aves > Piciformes > Picidae > Picus > Picus viridis. Next base: position 65,059,647 of record CM066566.1, read on the forward strand.
TTCACAATTCTCTATCCAGGAAGATATAATGATAATATGCAGTAGGCAGGTAAATTACAGAAAATTGTCTGTTTAAATCTTCATACATATTTAAAAGATGCAGAGTATTTTGCTGATAAATCAAACTCTGCACCTCTTAAGTCTTTTTTTCCTATTATTATGATCCTGCTGTTTCTGGTCTTGTTGTTAACCTTGTTCTTCCCAATTCTCTTAATAACAAAGAAGACTAGGAATGTTTTTATTTCATATGCAGTTCATGTCATATACAAGAGGGCATCTCTAATTATCTTGAGAAGATTAGATTATAAAGTACTCACTTCACTTTGGTAGATATTGAGAAAGACTTCAGCACCACTTCTTAGCTGAAGATCTTAATCTTGCAGGGTATTATTTAAACCCTACTCCTGTTATCAGAGGTATTAGTGTATTAAAACCTCTTTCCCAAGGAAAATAAGTCTTATTATACCCTGGTTATTTAAATATATTCCTAAATAAACTGTTATTATTAATGTTACAATGCCCTAGTTTTTTTGAGAATATAAACATATGTAAGAAAATTATGTACCTAATACTAGATAAGGATACACCAATACACCCTTTCCTCTCCAAGGTATTCCAGACAGCTTCTATGGACAACAACTGATTATTATTTGTAAAATAACTAATTTCTAGAAGGCATATATTCAAAAGATTATGGTATCACTTCATAAATACCAGTTGTCAACTGTGTTAAGTCCTGTCCATAGCAAGAGGCAGATGTTTACCCACAGCATTTCCACAGAGAATAGTTTTGTCATGTACAACTAGTGAGTGAAATACCAGATACAATTTCTGGTAATTTAAATTTTTTAATTTTTATTTTTTCCTGGAAGTGATATGCATAGAGTAAAAATTAACCATTGCATAATCTTATGAGGAGTATCTTGTTCATATAATATCTGTAATATGTTACATATGGACCTGCATTTATTAGAGAAAAAAAAAAAAAACCACAATAAAAGCTAAGCAAAAGAACTCCAACTTGACTACAGCTAATAAAAAAGTCTACAGTAAACAAAATAACAGTTCACAGAAGAGGTGCAAAGTCTGTACAGCATAAAAAGCAGAATTCTCAATTGTTGGCTCTGTACATTTTTTTCAAAATGCCCAAGGATCAGTTTTGAATCATTATTCCTAACATTAATTCTCTTGGGATATAAGCAGCTACAAGATGGATTTTAAATGTCTTTGCTTCATTAACTGCTATTGGTTTCCTAGTGTTATTGATCCTAATGAGGTTATGTAATACTTGCAGGGAGTATTATGTGCTAGGACTGTGAAAAATTAATAGATTTTTCTGAATGACCAGAGAAAGCAGTGTATACTTTATGTAAGACATCCCCTGAAAGCCTCTGACAGGGGAAAAAGAAATTGCTTAGAAAATAATTTTTTCCCCTCAGTAATTATATTAACTCCTGAATTTGTGTGACCAAATGTTTATTATAAACAAATGAAACTGTGGGGGAATAAGATGTTGTATCTTTTCAGGCAAGTGGTGAACAAATTTAAGAGAAACTAAGCAATGCCTTTATTCTTTATAAAGTTGTGTAATTAGTTTGTCACTGAATCACTGCAATTGTAAAAGATGTTAGAATATGTATGTATTCTAACAGCTGCTATAATATAGTTGTTTTATTCTTTTCTTTGCACTATTTCCTTTTGTTGTTATATAGATGTTCAAATCACCTCAAGCAAAGCTTCCAGGACAAGATGTAAGCAGGTGAAGATGTTTATTACGTTATACAGCCAAGTTATATAGTCTTTTTGAAAGCACGTGTCACATCTTAATTGGTCATTTTCTACTGGCATGTGTGTAATTAAGGCATACAAAAGGTTGAAATAGCAAAACAATATTTTAACACATTCAACCAAATTCTGCCTAGTTTCTCTCCTTCATTTACAAGATGTTTACATTCTTTTTGGAGTCAAAGACAAAACATAGCATTCTCTAATTTGAGCAAAGGCAAATCTTCCCTATAACCTTCCAAAGTTATCTGAAAACAACCTCTTCCTACAAACAGCTTTGTCAGAAAATTTTTTTACAGGCAAATTCTTTTAATGTGTGAAGATAATTTGAATATCTGAATAACTAATCAAACACCTAATCAGCATTCTAATCAACAGTCAAGTACCTGACATGACTAATTGGGTTAATTATCAGCTGCACATAAGGAAAATTAAATGATTAATGAAAAAAAAACCCAACTACTAAAACAAACCACCAAAAAACCATCACTCTTGTCAGCAGTGTTGTTAAACCACAGACTAACTTCAAAAGTAAGTGAAAAGGATTCACTGAGATGTTGTTTGTGATCATTGCACATAAGTGTCTGATAGTAATTTAGTATGAAACTGTAGAAATGTCTCCAAAGAAGTTTAAATTTTGTCACAGCTAAGGTGATCATGAAAAAAAATTAGATTTTATCAAATTACAATAGCAAAATGTATTTTAGTGTGATAGTTTATAAATAGTTTCTGGTTTCATTTTGCATGCATGGTTCGAGATTCTGTCCAGTCAGGCGGGACTGTTTTGTTTGGTTTGTTTTCTTTTATGTAATACGATCTATTTATTTATTTATTTTTCAGATGACACCAAACTGGGGGCAGGTCTTGATCTCCTGGAGTGTAGTGGGACCTACACTCCAGCAGAGTGGACCTCTGCTGTGGGACCTTGACAGGCTGGAGAGGTGGGCGGAGTCCAACAGCATGAGATTTAACATATCCAAGTGCTGGGTGCTGCACATTGGCCACAACAACCCCATGCAGTGCTACAGGCTGGGGTCAGAGTGGCTGGAGAGCGGCCAGGCAGAGAGGGACCCGGGGATACTGGTCGATGGTAGGCTGAACATGAGCCTGCAGTGTGCTCAGGCAGCCAAGAGGGCCAATAGCATCCTGGCCTGCATCAGGAACAGTGTGGCCAGCAGGAGCAGGGAGGTCATTCTGCCCCTGTACACTGCACTGGTTAGGCCACACCTTGAGTCCTGTGTCCAGTTCTGGGCCCCTTCAGTTTAGGAAGGATGTTGACTTGCTGGAACGCATCCAGAGAAGGGCAATGAAGTTGGTGAGGGGCGTGGAACACAAGCCCTCTGAGGAGAGGCTGAGGGAGCTGGGGTTGCTTAGCCTGGAGAAGACAGACTGAGGGGTGACCTCATTGCTCTCTACAACTGCCTCTAGGGAGGTTGTAGCCAGGCAGAGGTTGGTCTCTTCTCCCAGGCAGCCAGCACTAGAACAAGAGGACACAGTCTCAAGCTGTGCCAGGGGAGGTTTACACTGGATGTTAGGAAGAAGTTCTACACCAAGAGACTGATTGCCCATTGGAATGGGCTGCCTGGGGAGGTGGTGGAGTCACTGTCATTGGAGGTGTTCAGGAGAAGACTTGGTAGGTTCTTGGTTGCATGGTTTAGTTGATTAGGTGGGTTGGATGAGTTGATAGGTTGGACGCGATGATCTTGAAGGTCTCTTCCAACCTGGTCTATTCTATTCTATTCTATTCTATTCTATTCTATTCTATTCTATTCTATTCTATTCTATTCTATTCTTTCTATTCTATTCTATTCTATTCTTGCAATAGAATAGTACATTTCCTTATCTCAACTAGCAACTCTTCCCTCCAGACCCTTTCTGCTCCCCCCGCCCCTGCAGCAGTCAGTGAGGAGCAGGGAAGGAAGTGTGGTGGGCTTATAGGAGTAGGTTGTATTAAAACAGGACATTCTCAGAGGATATTTTTGAGACTGGTAGAAACTGCAGTGTTTTCTCATTCAGAGTGCCCTCTTCTATTTTACATGGCAGTCTTGTTCTTCAGGAAGAAATAGTGACTTCCAGGGTGGTTTTGTGGATGGGATAATGGCACACAATTAAAGGATAAACTGTATGAAGACACAAGGAGGGCATGTGCATAAGCAACTTTAATGTTTTGACCTATTGAGACCGTGAGATAACCATGAAGCTAAACCATTCTGAATGCATGCCTAGACATTTGCAATGTTCTCTGTTCTCTGAATGGAAGAACAAAATGTCCTTGGGCAAATAAATTATTGTTAAAAATAGCCACCTACAGTGAGACATAAGTGTCATTTGGACACCTGCTTTAAATGAATGAGCTTCAATTTCAAGTGCCCTAATCACTAGACTAGAATTAAGGTCCCTTTTGCTTTGATTTATTGCAGACTCCTACTTGCATGTTCACAATGGCTCAGCTTCAAATGAAAAGGTGATGGCCAATAACAATCAGAATATATCACTCCATGTTGATTAGATCACCTTCGTCAAATGAGAGAGAAACAAATTCTGTATTTTGGAAGCAGCGGGAGAACTATATTGCCAGTCTGTGTAGGACAGTTTGATGAATATCAGTGTTTACAGAATTATGCTGTGCTGGAAAACTGGAGGACTGAGATGTAGGTAGAATGGCCATATTAAAAATACTCTAGGAATGCTTACATGGTTTAAAGTATTTCTTTAACTGAATTTTTTAGTTAACTAAATGTTGTTCTTTTCATATAAAGGTAATATTGGTATAGATAATTATACTCATAATGTGTTTTTTTTTAGCTTCAAGTGCTTATTGTATTGTCAGTTCTACATGAAGAATGTTTTTTTATGAAAAGAAAATATCACCAAGAAGACTATCACTATGAAAAACTTGTTAGGTACATTAGAAAGTCATTCAGTGTGTTTCAGACTCTTGCTTACAGATTAAAATATCTTAGATCATCCAGTGTTTGAAAAGGAATCTTGTCCTAATTCATATAAAATAGCTTTTTTATATGTAGTTATAATTGCAGAAAAATCATACTATATAAAAATTCAAAAGAGCTGTTTTAAAAGCCAAGACAGTAGGGATTCAAAGTCCTTCATGTACTGCTTTTCTTTATAAAAGAAATCAGTTGTACTAGTTCTGTGAAGTAATAAACAACTAACTGGGGGAAAATAAACAAACAAACAAACAGACAAAAAAACCCACACCCCCCAAAAATAAAACAAAACCCCCAACAAGTCTTCTAACAGAAATGAATCTCAAAGCATGCTTAAACTCCACACCCACCCCAACCCCATAGATCTGCATTTTCACTTTGGTGTAATGTTTGGATGCTTAATGCAGAATTCTAGTCTTAGCAGGTCTCCTATACAGTTAAAGGGGAAAGAGAGATACGTCAGACTAATACTTAGGAAACAAAACTGAGTCATCTGCTATAACAATGGCACACAACAGCTTTTTTTGTAATATTGAATGTTCATGCATATGTGTCTATCTACATGTGAATGTCTATGTGTAGTAGTTTTAAGCTGTGCCTGGAAAATTTTCCACAGATATTGAATAAAAAGTAGTTGAATGTAAATAAATCATCATTGGATGTAAAAAAGAAAATAATGATAAATTCTGAATAATCCCACTGGACAGATATCTACCATAAAAGTTAGTCTGGTAAACTAACATTCTCTCTGTTCAGCTTCCTTGCTCTGGCAGATACTAACCTGTGCTTCTGCTGGCTTTGTTGACCTTGAATGTGTTCTTGTTGTGGTTAAGTAACTAACAGCAACTCTGCTCTTTCTTTTGTCTCATGTACAGGGGGGAGGGAAGGAAGCAGGGAGTGGGGAAATTATTAGTAGCCCCCTTGGTTTGTCCAGGGAGGTTCTTGTGTTGTTTATAAATTGCACATATATATGCAAATATTGCATATTTTATATATATTCATGGTATTTCATATTTTAGATTGCAGTTTTGCTTGTAAATGCAACTATGTTCACTTCCATCTGAGCTAGTCTGGCAATTCTGTGTTGTGGGGTAATTTCAACCCACCACACAGTGTCATCAAATATACTTTAAGCTGGATAGGTTCATGGCAGAAAGTAGTATTTAATTTTTAAAGAAGCAGCCATACAACAATAACAACTTACTCCATAATAGTACTTGTACATACATTTTAAAAATAGCTGAACTTTTAAGACTGTGCAGGTCAATACATAAGGACTAGATACTCATCTGATGTAAGTTAACAAAGCACTATTGATTTTCTGCATCACATATATTTCTAAAATGGGTTAGAGAATGAATTATTGACTGTGTTCTCATTCAAATTCACAGTCCCAATCAGAGAACCATCTCAGCTGAGAGAAAGAAAAAAAAAGCCGAAACAGCAACAACACAACAACCAAAACAACAACTAAATTAACAAAACAAAAAATAAACCAAACACAAAAAAAACCCCAAAAACCAGCACAGATGTCAATGTATTTAAAGTATTTCAGAACAATCTCACCTTCAAGCATTTTTGTTGGCTAGAAATGCACATGAATATTGTTATGATCTTTAAAAGGCTATTAATATTCAATAGGCAGAACAATTAATAACATGTTAATAACTTTATTAATCATAAAAAACCATGAAAATATTAATAAAACCTATTTACTGGTTTGAAATATTCGGTTGTGGAACAGATACCTCACCAGCAGGAACAAGTAACAATTTAAACAATATGTACAAAAATCCAGAAACAACAAGCAGCAATTTAAACTGTTAAGAAAAAAAAAAAAAAAGCCAGAGATTGCCCACAAGGGGACGAGGGGAACTCCAGAATTCCCTAGGGCAACAAACCTTTAATAGATGCTTGTAAAAAATCAGATTTTGTAATTACTCAGTGATCCTGATACCTTGTGGCACACATGGGAGTTTAAACAAAACCAAAATGGCGTCAACTACGTGAAAGCTGCAGGAGCACAGTTTCACTTTCTGTTGGTGTCTGCAGCTTGTCACTGAGACACAGGATTTACCCCTGAAAGCTTTGTAGCTGAAAGCCTTATAGAAAGAGGTTCTGCTGCAATTCTTCACAGTGGTGCTTGTTCCTTCTTCCAATAAAACAAAACTGTCCCGGGGACTCAGCTCCTCTGTGGGGAGGTTCACCTCTCAGCCCAACAAGACGTGTCTGTCTGTCCCTGGGCTTTACAACACTAATAGAGCAAGAGGCCTTTGCAGTCATTTCTGGTTAAACTGAAACACAGCTCGGCATCCAAGCAAGGCTTGTGCTTTCTCCCAGAGCTTGCGCAATTGCAAGGCAAGGCTCTGGCTCTTTGGGCTGGTCCTTATAGATTTCCTGGGACAATAATGGCCAGTGACAACACAGATTGAGAGATAAAACCCTGACATTGTAACCTATAGAAAGGGTTTTCTCCAAACGTGGCCAAAGGCACACATACCTGAACTACTTGGGCTCCAGGACATGTTCAGACAAGCCTGGGCAACATGGCCATTTTCCCATAAAACCAGACCTGCTGGCTTCTGCCCCATTGTCTGGTTCAGAGCATTTTTGAGGCTTTTTGTCCCTTCAGGACAAATATGCAGTGAGACTGAAAAAGAGCAAAATGCTAAGTAAGCATCCTTCTACCAGAAAGAAAAACAGATGGCTGGGAACAAAGAAGGTTAATTTCAAATTCAAAATCACAGAAAACTATATACTGGAAGAGACCTTTTAAAGTTACCTAATCTAATTTCCCGCTCAAAGAAGGTCTAATTAAATAAGGCTGCCCATGGCTTCATCCCTTTGAGTTTTTAATATCTCAAAGAACAAAGATTCATAAACCCTTTGAGAAACTGTCCCAGTGTTTGATACCTTCATGGTAAAATGGTTTTCTTTTTGTACAGTCTCAATTTTCCATGTTCCACATTATTATGTCTGTCACCTTCTTTGTCCCCCTTGTGTAGCTGTAGACAGTAATAATGTCTCCTCTTCACTGTCTTTTTTTCTTTTCTTTCCTATTTTTTTTTTTTGAGGATAAATAATTCCAGGTATTGAGCTTGTACAAGTTCTATTATTGTACATAATATTTTTTTAGGTTCCTGACCATCCTGGTGGTCCTTCTTCCACTGGACTTCTTCCAGTATTTTTATGCCTGCCTTGTACTATGGAACCCAGAACAGATAAAGTCTCATAAACGATGAAGACAACAGAATAATCACCTCATTCGACTGTTCTTGTCATGCCTGAGCTGTGTTAGGTGTTCCCTATTGCCTCATCTTCATCTTTTGCCAAATTTGCTTGACATTCTGCACACTGTAATATACTGTCCATGCACCAAGGAGAGTGTCTTAGAAGACCAGCCCAACTTTATTAGGACCATTTGCTATCCAGGACTGTATCCCACAGGAACCTGAAAAAATATTTCATGGAATATGCTTAAATCAGTTCCCCTCAAGTTTAGGATTATGACTCTTTAAAAAAAAAAAAAAAAATTCACTCTCATTCTGTTATCTTTCAAAGATCATGGCAGTGTCTTAGGACATACTCCTGAGGTGTAGATGAAAGTAAATTTCAATCCTGTCTTCAAGAAAGGCAGGAAGGAGGATCTGGGAAACTACAAGATATTCAGTCACCTCAATCAGTGAAGGTGATGGAGTATACCCTCCTGAAAACCATTTCCAGATATAAAGGACCAGAAGGTCATTTGGATTAGTCAGTATGGATTTATGAAACTTGCTTGCCAGCCTTCTTACCTAAAAAAGGTTTAATTTACACCCTCTTTTTGATTAGGTGATCTGTGGTACATACCACCACCATGTCTCTATTTAGCTATGTTCTTACCTGTTGTAAAATCCCCAGTGTTGGACCTGTCTCACACAATGCTACTGAAGGGTGGGTGTGCACACAGCCCTCTGCAGATGTCAGGGTGCTGCCCTGGCCTGTACCTGTCATGTGGGGCCCAGGAAAGAAAAATAATGGGGACTTCTGGGGAAGTAAGAGGGGGCTGGGGGAGGAAGCCACCCTGTCCCCCACCACTCCTCTTGGCCCCAAACCTCAGCACGCAGCATTGGCAGCCATGTTGCACAGCCCTGCACCCTCCCCCTCCACGCACCACTCAGCCCTGCACCATTCACCTCCTCACCTTGCTGCTTGTGTCCTGAAGAACAGCTATGTGGCGCAGCTCTGCTTAGCTGCTCTGCTTGTCCTGCATCCCGGAGACAAGCCACATAGCACAGCCCTGCTTCACACAGTGTGAAGACCACTTGACACGGCCGTTATCCCCACCACCGCCAAGAAACTTGGAACCGCTCCTGCAACAGTGCCACCATTTTCAGGCCAGGGTAATGGTGGTGTCCATTCTCTTTGATATGTATTTTTCCCACTGTTTTTCCATCCCATTTTCACTCTGCTCCAGTTCAATCTAATAAACCCAGTTTATTAGCAATTTGAAGTAGTTTTGCTTTCAATCACTCCAAGGAATGGGCTCCTGTCCCCCTGGGCTGCTCAGGAGGAGGAATTAGAGAAAATCAGAATGCTGTGAAGAAGGGAGGGTTTGGGAAATGTGTTTCTTTAAGATTTGGGTTTATTTCTCATTGTCCTGCTCTGAATTGATGAGCAATATATGAAATTAATTTGTCCAAATCAAATATGTTTTGTTTGTGACAGCAATTAGTGATCTCCCTACCCACTGATCTCCTCTCAACCTACAAGACTTCTGTTATATTTTCTCTCTCCTGTCCAGCTAAGAAGAAGGAATAATAAAACAGATTCAGTAGGCACCTAGTGTCAATTCACTACACACATGAAAAGTTCTGACTTGTTCTCAATGTGATAAAACATTCTTGAATATGCAACAAACTTAACATTGTGCAAAAGGTTATTACTCACTTATAAGGACTTGATCTTGATTAAAAATTACTATTGGCAAAGGAAGGGTAAAATGAGCAAATCTCAAGGTTCATAAAAGTTTAAGCAAGATTATAATTGGTCTAAACAGAATAAATAAATGAATACATATTTAATACAAACCTTCCCATTTTCGTTTGAAGTTCATAATGGTTTAGCACAAGGGCTAAACTGCTTGATCCCCTGATGCAAAAGTGAGGGGAAAAGTAACACACACAACTGAGGGCTGAGATAAAGAGATAAGAGTTTAATGTAACAGAAGCACTTATTGTGCTTATTGTAAGCACACATTGTGCTTATTGTAAGCACAATGCATAACTACCTTAGCTAATAATCTAATTAATAATACAATACAAGGTTACCTTATTTTAGGCTATTTGCAGAAGAAGTGCAGTGAAATATACAGGGGGAAAAAACCCCAAACCCAACAAACAGCATAAAACAGAAAGCCAAAACCACGAGCTACCTGATTCTCATTGTTTCTGGCACCATGACTGCAGAAAAGAGCCAACATCCAAGCAGTTGGAACTCAGAAGCAGCAACCACAACAGAAAGCCTCTCATGTTGCAATCTGAACTTCAATCCCCATAATACTTTTCCCCGGTTAGCACTTTCACTTTTTGAAGCTGACATGACTGCAGCATGGTATGAATAACAGCAGCAGGTTCAACTCAACCCACGACAAGTTGTACACCTACTATGGTAGAAAAAGCTGAACAGTTGCAGACTAAGAACATCTCTTGTCCCCAGGATCCAGAACATGCAGTCTGGTTCACACACAAGAAAGCTGTGAAGCCTTACTTCATCTGGAAGATTTAACTAGATGACCTCAACCATTCTGTGATTTTGTGATTCTATGATTCTTCTTTGAAGACCAAATAGGACAGGGGCACCTCAGACATAGAACTTCTGGCTTCCTAATATTAGTCCAACTACCTCATGCAGTGCTACAGGCTGGGGTCAGAGTGGCTGGAGAGCAGCCAGGCAGAGAGGGACCTGGGGGTACTGGTCAATGGTAGGCTGAACATGAGCCTGCAGTGTGCTCAGGCAGCCAAGAGGGCCAATGGCATCCTGGCCTGCATCAGGAACAGTGTGGCCAGCAGGAGCAGGGAGGTCATTCTGCCCCTGTACACTGCACTGGTTAGGCCACACCTTGAGTCCTGTGTCCAGTTCTGGGCCCCTTCAGTTTAGGAAGGATGTTGACTTGCTGGAACGTATCCAGAGAAGGGCAATGAAGTTGGTGAGGGGTTTGGAACACAAGCCCTCTGAGGAGAGGCTGAGGGAGCTGGGGTTGCTTAGCCTGGAGAAGAGGAGACTGAGGGGTGACCTTCTTGCTCTCTACAACTATCTGAAGGAGGTTGTAGCCAGGCAGAAGTTGGTCTCATCTCCCAGGCAGCCAGTACCAAAACAAGAGGACACAGTCTCAGGCTGCTCCAGGGGAGGTTTAGGCTGGAGGTTAGGAGGAAGTTTTACACAGAGAGTGATTGCCCATTGGAATGGGCTGCCTGGGGAGGTGGTGGAGTTGCTGTCACTGGAGGTGTTTAGGAGCAGACTTGATAGGGTGCTTGGTTGCATGGTTTAGTTGATTAGGTGGTGTTAGATGATAGGTTGGACACGATGATCTTGAAGGTCTCTTCCAACCTGGTTTATTTTATTATTCTACTCTATTATTCTATTAGTCATATGAACTGAAATAAGTTACAAGTGGAAGCAAACTGGAGACACATAATTGACACATATACTGTTACCTAAATTTATTTGTTTAGTAATGGAAAGTATCCCCACAATACAATACAATAATACAATACAATACAATACAATACACCAGGTTGGAAGAGACCTTCAAGATCATCGCGTCCAACCCATCAAACAATCCAACCCACCCAACAACTAGACCATACAGCCAAGCACCCCATCAAGTCCCCTCCTGAACACCTCCTGTGAAGGTGACTCCACCACCTCCACGGGTAGCCGATTCCAATGGGCAATCACTCTCTCCGTGTAGAACTTCTTCCTAACATCCAGCCTAAACCTGCCCTGGCGCAGCCTGAGACTGTGTCCTCTTGTTCTGGTGCTGGATGCCTGGGAGAAGAGGCCAACCTCTGCCTGGCTACAACCTCCCTTCAGGTAGTTGTAGAGAGCAATAAGGTCACCCCTCAGTCTCCTCTTCTCCAGGCTAAGCAACCCCAGCTCCCTCAGCCTTTCCTCATAGGGCTTGTGTTCCAAACCCCTCACCAGCTTTGTTGCCCTTCTCTGGACACGTTCCAGCAAGTCAACATCCTTCCTAAACTGAGGGGCCCAGAACTGGACACAGTACTCGAGGTGTGGCCTAACCAGTGCAGTGTACAGGGGCACAATGACCTCCCTGCTCCTGCTGGCCACCTTGTTCCTGATGCAAGCCAGGATGCCATTGGCCTTCTTGGCCAACTGGGCACACTGCAGGCTCATGTTCAGCCTACAATCAACCAGTACCCCCAGGTCCCTCTCTGCCTGGCCACTCTCCAGCCACTCTGACCCCAGCCTGTAGCACTGCCTGGGGTTGTTGTGGCCAATGTGCAGAATCCGGCACTTGGATGTGTTAAATCTCATGCCATTGGACTCTGCCCATCTGTCCAGCCTGTCGAGGTCCCTCTGCAAAGCCTCTCTGTCCTCCAGCAAATCAACTGCTGCCCCCAGCTTGGTGTCATCTGCAAATTTACTGATGATGGACTCAATGCCCTCATCCAGATCATCAATAAAGATGTTGAAGAGCATGGGGCCCAGTACTGATCCCTGGGGCACACCACTAGTGACAGGCCGCCAGCTGGATGTGGTGCCATTCACCATTACTCTCTGGGCTCGGCCCTCCAGCCAGTTCCTAACCCAACGCAGTGTGCTCCTGTCCAAGCCACGGGCTGCCAGCTTGGCCAGGAGTTTGCTGTGGGGAACGGTGTCAAAGGCCTTGCTGAGGTCCAGGTAGACCACATCCACAGGCCTCCCCACATCCACCAGGCGGGTCACCTGATCATAGAAGGAGATCAGGTTGGTCAGGCAGGACCTGCCCCTCCTAAATCCATGCTGGCTAGGCCTGAGCCCCTGGTCATCCTGTAAGTGCTGTGTGATCGCACTCGAGATGAGCCGTTCCATAATCTTGCCTGGCACTGAGGTCAGGCTGACAGGCCTATAATTCCCTGGCTCATCCAACCGGCCCTTCTTGTGGATGGGCACCACGTTAGCCAGCTTCCAGTCTTCTGGGACCTCTCCAGTGAGCCAGGACTGCTGAAAAATGATGGAAAGTGGCTTGGACAGCTCATCTGTCAGCAATCTCAGCACCCTAGGATGGATCCCATCCGGTCCCATGGCCTTGTGGGGGTCCAAGCGGCTCAGTAGATCTCTAACTTCCTCTTGGAGCAGTGGGAAACTATGCAGCTCTCTGGCTCCTTCTGCCAGCTCTGCAGGCCAGCTGTCTGGAAGACGTTCTGCCCTGCTAGTGAAGACTGAGGCAAAGAAGGTGTTAAGTACCTCTGCCTTTTCCTCATTCTTTGTTACAACGTTCCCCTCCGTGTCAACCAAGGAGTGGAGGTTGTCCTTGCCCTTCTTCTTGCTATTGATGTATTTATAGAAGGACTTTTTGTTGTCCTTCACAGCAGAGGCCAGTCTAAGTTCTAAATGGGCTTTTGCCTCCCTAATTTTCTTCCTGCACAACCTAGCAACATCCCTAAACATTCTGTAGGTTGCCTCCCCTTTCTTCCAAAGATGATACACCCTCTTTTTTTCCCTAAGTTCTATTAAAAGTTCATTGCCCATCCAGGCTGGCCGTCTGCCCCGGCGGCTCATCTTCCGGCACACCGGCACAGCCTGTTCTTGCACCTTCAATAGTTCTTCCTTGAAGTAGGTCCAGTTCTCCTGGACCCCTTTATTTTTAAGGACTGATTCCCAAGGAACCTTCTGAATTAGTTCCTTGAGTAGCCTGAAGTCTGCCCTCCGGAAGTCCAGAGTGGAGGTCTTCTTGCTGCCCCTCTTGGCTTGGCTGCATACTGAAAACTCTATTATGTCATGGTCACTGGTGCCTAAACACCCTCCGACCACCACATCACCCACCAGCCCTTCCCTGTTGGTGAAGAGGAGGTCAAGCATAGCCTTACCCCTGGTAGGCTCATGCAGCACCTGGGATAAGAAGCTGTCCTCCATGCACTCTAAGAACCTCCTAGACTGCCTCCTCTCTGCTGTGTTGAGATCCCAACAGATATCAGGCAGGTTGAAGTCACCCATGAGAACGAGGTCAGGTGATCTTGAGACAGCCTTAAGCTGCCTATAGAATGCCTCATCGACATCCTCCTCCTGGTTGGGTGGTCTATAACAGACGCCAACCAGGATGTCTGCCCTGTTGGTCTTCCCTCTAATTCTCACCCACAAGCACTCAACCCTATCATCCCTGATCTCCATCTCAACAGCATCCAGTGCCTCCCTGACGTACAGGGCCACCCCTCCACCCCTTCTTCCTTGCCTGTCTCTCCTGAAGAGCCTGTAGCCATCAATTGCAGCGCTCCAGTCATGCGAGTCGTCCCACCACGTCTCTGTGATGGCAACTACATCATAACTTTCTTGCTGCAACAAGGCTTCCAGCTCCTCTTGTTTGTTACCCATGCTTCGTGCATTCGTGTACATGCACTGCAGCTGGGCTGCTGGTTTCACCTCTAGGTCTAGCTTATCACCTCCAGACTCCTGCCTGAGGGCACTGGTTTCCGACCCTCCCCCTTCGAAGCTAGTTTAAAGCCCTGTCAATGAGACTTGCTAATTCCCTTCCCAGAATCTTTTTACCTTTGGGGGACAGGCCATTCTCATGTATTATGACCTTTCCCCTCCTCTGGGACAGATGTACTCCATCTGTTACCAGCTGACCTGGTGCAGTAGAAAGTTCCCCAAGATCGAAAAACCCAAAATTCATTCGGCTGCACCAGCCCCTAAGCCACTTGTTGACTACAGCGGCTGACCTGTTCCTTATTGTGTTCCCTCCTGCAACTAACAGTATCGATGTAAAAATTATTTGTGCACCTGACCCTCAACCAGATCTCCCAGGGCCCTGAGGTCATTTTTGATAGCCCTGGGAGGCCTGGTACCAACATCATCATTCCCTAACTGCATGACCAATAAGGGATAATAATCAGAGGGCTGTACCAGACTGGGCAGCCTTCTGGTAACATCTCCAACTTGGACTCCTGCTAGGCTAATAACTTCCCTATGAGATGGGTCCGGCCTACATATGGGACCTTCTGTTCCCCTCAGGAGGGAATCACCAATTACAATTACCCTCCTTTTCTTTTTTAGGGAGCAAGTCCTGATGCCAGGGGAAGGCTGTTTAACCTTAGGCTGCGTTGCCTTAGGCTGCTTTACGTTAGGCTGTTTAACCTTAGGCTGTTTAACCTTAGGCTGTTTAGCCTCAGGGAAGACCCCAGATGGTGTGTCCTCCGGCATCAGTATCACCTCACCCTCGATCTCCAGCGCCCCATACCTGTTTTCCAAGGGCAGTGAGGGAGGTGGGGGGAGGCAAGGAGGTTTTAATTTGTGTCCTTTGAGAGGAACCTGTATCCATTCCCCTCTGCTTTTCGAACAACCAGTCTCTGCTGGGGGAGCCTGTGGAGCCTGCTTACTCGGGTTCATCTCTTTCCTCCTGTGGCTCATCACTTTTCTACAAGCCCATACATCTCTAAGACTAGCAACCTCATCCTTTAGTCTGGCCACAAGGTCGAGCAGATAGCCAATCTGCTCACACCTAATGCAAGAGTTGCCCCCACTACCCTGCATCTCAAGAGCCAGGCCCCAGCACTCACTACAGCCAGATACCTGGACAGCTACCTGCTTGTGTTCTACCTCAGTCTGGGTCGACACTGATTTTTTAAAGGAGATTTTGCTGCGCGTTATAACCATGCTGCCCCTGGCCACGGCCGTGGCTGCCCCTGGACACACCACCCACTGGACAAAAATTTAGAAAAAGTGCGGCGGCGCGCGAGAGCACCAGAGAGCACCAGAGCAGGGGCTGCTGCCGAGCGGAGCCGCGCGAACCGCTGTCCGCTGTTCAAATTCCGCCGCCGAAGGCGCTGGCCTCACGAGCTACAGGCACGTGAAGACAGGGCCGCCCGAGTGCCGCTGTGCGTTCAGGAAGCGTGGCGAGCTCAGCCGCCACCGCAGCCTGAGGAGGAGAAGCGCGAAAGCCCGCCCAAGTGGCCGCCGATCCAGCGCTGTTCCGAAGGGGCTGCTGCCGAGCGGAGCCCCGCGCGAAGCGCTGTCCGCTGTTCAAATTCCGCCGCCGAAGGCGCTGGCCTCACGAGCCGTAAGCACGTGAAGACAGGGCCGCCCGAGTGCCGCTGTGCGTTCAGGAAGCGTGGCGAGCTCCACCAGGCAGTTTGAACTAGATGATCCCTTAATGTCCCTTCCAATCTAAATCATTATAGGGTTCTGTGATCAGCCAGGCATAAAGATGTGAGAAACTAAAACGGAAATAGACTTAGTGAATAGGATACTCCAGAAAAGAACAATGCAAGCAGAAGCTTCTAAGGGATGCAGTAATTCATAAAGCAGTTTGTGGACTCTCCTTCCAGAAGGGTACCACTGCTGCTCACATAAATACCTGAGAGATTTTCACTCCTAGAGTCTTTAGCAGTTATTAACAGGCTCTGATAGCTAATCCTATTCAAACAGTTTTTACACTTTTTATCTTCAGTCAGGTTTTAATTTTGGTTTAATAATTGCCAAGCACCTCTTCAGCTGGCACCAGAGAAAGCATTGCCAGATGTGAGCACAGCAAACAGAGGCAGCAATTTGTGCAGCAGTTGAGGTGGAAGGTGTCTAAAAATTCATGAGTGGGGGACTGCTCAATACTGGCAATGATATGTCACATAGCACAGTTCCCAGTAGGAACAGAAGCAACTATCTCAGCACATCAGACACCTTTTGAACTCAGATAAAAATCAGAAGGGAGGACACAGTCACCCAGCATGGAACATGGAATGCCCAGTGTCTTTTTCTGAGCCTTGGGCAGGCAAGAAAGATGGTGGCCTTAACTGCAGGAGGTTTGCACTGTCTGGGGAAGTCATTCAGTAAAGCCACTGATGGAGAAAGTGAGAAGGTCTGCACGTGTTGACTTTCAATATGTGTCTAACTTTCTTCAGTGACATATAGATAAGCAAACTTCACATCTGAGAGGCTTTATTTTACTTCTTGTTAATTCTAATTATTTCATACATCTTAAATTCATATATTATTCCAAATGGGGGGAAAAAGAGAAGAAAGCTTTCCATTACTCAGAATTTTGGAGGGGTTTGAGGTAGTAGGAAGGTTTTATCTGAAAATAAAATGTCTGTGGCTGAAGTGACTCTTATTTAGGTTTGTTTCAGATGCAATTGGGCATATCTATCATCTGCCTGTAAAATTTTAAACCTGTGCAGCTCAGCTTTTGTTGCATATGGAAGAGTTATGGTAATAACAAAGACATAATTCTCTGGAACCATCTAATTAAAAACAAAACAAAACAACAGCAACAAAGAAAGCAACACCAAAACATTTACTATCATAGTATCATAATATCAGTCAGGGTTGGAAGGGACCACAAGGATCATCTAGTTCCAACCCCCCTGCCATGGGCAGGGACACCCTACACTAGATCAGGCTGGCCAGAGTGTCATCCAGCCTGCTCTTAAACACCTCCAGGGACGGGGCCTCAACCACCTCCCTGGACAATCCATTCCAGGGCTTTACCACTCTCATGGTGAAGAACCTCCTCCTCATGTCTAGCCTGAATCTCCCCATTTCCAGCTTCATTCCATTCCCCCTAGTCCTATCACTACCTGATATTCTGAGAAGTCCCTCCCCAGCCTTCTTGAAGGCCCCCTTCAGATACTGGAAGGCCACAATGAGGTCACCTCAGAGCCTTCTCTTCTCCAGACTGAGCAGCCCCAACTCTTTCAGTCTGTCCTCATAGGAGAGGTGCTCCAGCCCTCTGATCATCCTCGTGGCCCTTCTCTGGACACGTTCCAGTACATCCATATCCCTCTTGTAATAGGGGCTCCAGAACTGGATGCAGTACTCCAGGTGGGGTCTCACCAGGGCTGAGTAGAGGGGGAGAAGCACCTCCCTTGACCTGCTGGTCACACTTCTCCTGATGCAGCCCAGGATCTGATTGGCTTTCCGGGCTGCAAGTGCACACTGAGAGCTCATGTTGAGCTTCTCCTGCACCAGCACTTCCTTCATTTGTCCTAGAAAAGAAGTATCTTCTGCTGTAACAATTGGTATCTATATTATTTTCTAGAATCTCTTCCAGAATATAAACTTACATGAAAATTTCTTTAAATCTGTATTATCTCTGTAAGAAAAAAAAAGTTTATTTGGATGAAATAAAAATTCCTCCATCTCTAGTAAGAGAACATATGAAACAGCATCTGCTAAAATTATCTAAGCATAGATAGAAAAATTGATGATGCCTAGGAAACTCATGCCCAAGAATCTTAAGGGAAGTAGCCAATTTCTGTGACAGTAACATACCCGATTTTACTCTCTGAACTGTTAATTTGTGAGGAAGCACTGAATAGCTGAATTTTCCCCAAACCACTGATTGCAGGTTTTTGGCTTTTTTAATAACTCAGAATGAAACCAGAGGCTTTAGAATGATTTAGAGGACTGAAAACAGTAACAATATTTACATTGTGATGAAGGAAGTGTCCAGGCATGATAGACTCTGAGGTAAATGTTTGTGACTATTGATGCAGAATCAGACATAAAAAATCAGGCAAAAAAACTCAGACATGTGGAAAGTCTGTGCAGACTTTTTTTTTTTTTCAATCCTTGCCTATCAGGGCAGATTTTGTAACTCTTAGATTTTTCAGAACTTGTTATCATCATAGAATACATTATCAGAGACAAAAGTGATCTTAACCTTGAAGGACATTCTATTAGGCTTAGCAGGAGTGTATAATTATGATGACATTTTTGCATCACGGAACATGAGCTATCCTTGAGAAATTATTGTCCTGGAAAAATGGTGATTATAGAAAAGAAATGAAATAATACTCAATAGTCATTTATTCAAAACAAAACAAAACAAAAGGTATGTTAATACAAGTAAATAAAGGAATTCCAGATACTGATTTCTGGTGATGCAGTTCAGTTCCATGGAGTATCATTCACATTAGCTTACTTTGAAGAAGCTGAATTTAGCCTTCTTCTGGATCATTATTCTACTTTTTAATTTTTTTTTTTTCAGCTCAGAATCTGTTGTGAAGGGAAGACTTTGTTCCTTGCTTATCAGAAAGCTTTTTAATATAAAACTGAACATATGGCATGCATGCTGCTTACATAGTAAGATGACCTGCAAAGATTTCTGAATGTGTAAACCTTCCTGATAAATACCAAGCCTACCATCCTTAGGTTCCAAAAGAACAATGGAAGGAAGTTTTGTGCAACAGCTTCAACTTAGCTATTAACATGATTTTTTAGTATTAGTTTATTTAAATATCAAGAGTTTAAGTGCAAGGAAAAAAAACAAAACCCACAAAAAAAAACCCACACCACACCTCCAAACAGCAATCCTCTGCTCTTATCCTAAGGTTACACTCTTTTATACTGCAGTTTTAGTATAAGGCCATAGGTAGCTGATTCCACACAGGATAACTACTTACCATCACTGTGTAGTGATTAAAAAAATATGTAAAACCAGTGGGCATTCTGTCACATGGTTTATACATCTACGCTAAGCTGAAAGACTCAGGAAATATTATTGTCAGAGACATGCTCTTGTAAACATGTGCACACAAATCTCCAGGCTGGCCTAAAGAAATCCATACCAAGCAAAATCCACAATTCCAGTCCTGGGACCTTGCAGGGTCAATGCAAAGCCTGTGGCCCACCACCAGTAATAACAATATAAAATTTCTGGGCTGCAGAACTACAATTCATTCAGAATCCTTCCAAAATCCTTAAAACTGAATCAGTTCTCCAACTGAAAGATTAAATGAACTGAATACAGACATTTCTGTTTACATATTCCATATGGTTGTTCTATGAATTACAGTACTACTGTGCATTTTTTATTGGTTTTGTGATCATCTCTTGCTTCCAGGCAACTTCTGCACATTTGTCATCTAATCTTGTGTTTCTGCAGTTGTTTATTCTTGCTAAAACAGAAAATGCATGCTTAACTGAATTACTTACCTTCTAAGACCATTTTCCCAATTTTTTCCAAATTGCACTTCCAATCTCATTCTTCTTTCTTATGACATAACTATTTTCTGAACACTGAAATGAAGCAATTTATTCAGTAAAAAAAAAATAAAATATATGGAAGAAGAACAATGACCTGTGTTATACTGGAGGTCATATCAGCCCCTCAGGTTTTAAACCCAAAGAAATCTCTATGAAATCTATGAAGTTTCAACTAATATTTTACTGTGGTAAATGGCTGTCTGCTAGAGCAGCTTACAGGAAGACTAAATGTTTAAAACCCTAAATCTAAATTTCCATATCTATTTATTAGATAGTTCAGCTTACATATATCAAAGACATATATTTAACAGTTTAAGCCATTTCTTACAGTTGCAATACTTCTGAAATAATGTATCTCTTGAATTTATTAAAAATCATTAGGCTGCTATGTGATATGTAGACAAGAAAATGCTTAACTGAAACAGTAACCTACATCATCTACAGTACATAATTATGAATATCTTTTTTTTTTTTTTTTCCCTAATTTGCAGTACTGGATCATTTAGAAGTCCAATAATCTGTTTAAATATGTAGTCCAATCACTATAAAATAATCAGAAATACAATCAAAGCATCTGATTTTTCACAAGCTCCTAGGTATAAATGAGCAATATTTCTTACTGTATTTTAATTGGAAATGACACCTTGAAGTTGACGCTTTCTAAGTTATTGTTACATGAGTAAAGTTCCAATTATTATGACTAATAGCAGTAATGTAACTACAACAAAAAGGTGCTGGGAAGCAGGCAATATTTTGTGAGAGTTCTCCCTGTCATGCCTAATACTGGAACTACAGACTTGCAGAAGTATCTTGGCATTTGACCCATGAGTTGAAAACAAAAAAAAAAGACACAGGACATTACACCTCTCCTGCTGTTTTCCTACAGGACTCAAACAAGTAATGTTGACCTCCTTTAGGTTTCAGGATCTGACATAGGCAACATAGTTTGGTTGAAAACTCAACCACAGTTCACTACAAAGCCATAGTTGGAAAAGCTTATGGATTAGAATCTTAAGTACAAGACCTTTCTACAGGATCGTGCAGACTGAACACTCAGTGAAGTAGCTGAAAATGCAGTCAATTCACAGTAAGAAAATCAATCAATGACTTAAAAATAGAGGCACAAACTATATAGGAAAGGAAAGATTTTAGAATTTAATTTTACACTTAGCTAAAGTCAAAAATAAGAGCTGCTCAAATCACTTTTATTTTGAGAAAGAAGATAAAATTACAAGACAATGAAAAGACAAAACAACCAACACTGGGGAATGCTGGAGAATTTTAGTATCTCAGTTCTGAGTCTTTTAGAAGGAAATCATCATCCTCAGCCTGGGTTCCTGCAGTTGATCCATAATGATAATGAAATGTAAAGTTGAAAACAATGTCATGTTCCACTCAGACTTACTAGTGTTGGGTAGGTGAATGTTTATTGTCTTTCACAGGATCACAGGATGTTAGGGGTTGGAAGGGACCTCTGAAGATCATCAAATCCAACTCCCCTCCCAGAGCAGGACCATAGAATCTAGTGCAGATCACACAGGAACACATCCAGATTGGTCTTGAAAGTCTCCAGAGAAGGTGTAGTGGATGATGCTTATGGCCAGGATTGTGCCCCTGAATATTTCTAGGACATGCTTTTCTGTGTGTTAGCCTTCCTTTGTTCCCCCTCTTTTCTGAAGGCTCTACTGAGTCCAGGTAAACTGCCTGCCTGGGCGTGGTCTTACCCCTGTGGTACACAAGGGTCAGGCTATATGTTTGTTTTCCTGTGTATAGCATAAGCTTACACCATATTTGGTAGAGGCCAGTTCAGTGGTTAATCTTTGTGTTAGCAACGGATGCTCATTGGACCAGTATTCATTGGGGCAAATGGTAAATAGGGGTCGTTTGGTAAACGAGCCCTCTCCTCCTCACATTGGTGTTGAGCCTGCATCTGTGTGCGCACCAGCGCTGTTGTGGTTCACCTTGCCCGGCACTAAAGCCAGCACTCCAAGAGGCTTCGTAGTGCTTTGCCACCTGCACCCAACTGCTTACAGTGCCGTGGACAGTACCCCATGTGAACCACCGTTGGCGAACTGCCACAGTGCCTCCCCCCACCCCGAGCGGGGAACCTCCGTATTCTGGAAGAGGCAGCAGCCACGCGACGCAGCCACGTGGTCGGCGCCATTTCCTGTATCCTTATTACGGCACATCCGTGCCGCGTTCTGCGGACTATAAATATTATCAAGGGAAGACTTCACGAGGCTCTTAGCTTGTGAGTAAGCCAGACCCTTCTTCATAGAGTTTCAGTTGGGGTAGCCTGGAAATCGCTCCAGGTGGAGGACCGCCAGTCACCGACCAACCCCTCCCCCGCCGCTTTCCGGATCAGTTTGATTCTAAGTTCTGCAAATTATTTTGGTTTAAGTGCCTATGCCTAGACATTTTGTAAAGATAGTTCCACTAACCGAATATTAATACCTGTGAAGGGGGACTGTACATACCCCGTTGCAGAGTTTATATATATATATAGAAATAAACTTAATTTTTTTGTAGTGATACCTCTGCCGCTCATTTCTGAGGGCATATTCATAACAGAAGGAGACTCCACAAACTCTCTGGGGACCCTGTTCCAGTTCTCTGCAACCCTCACAGTGAAGAAATTCTTCCTCAGGTAGAGGTGGAATCTCCCGTGCTGTAGTTAATATCCATTACCCCTGTCCTACCACAAGGTGCAACAGAGAAGAGCCTGTCCCCTCCCTTTTGACACCTAGCCCTCAGATATTTATAAACATTTATTAAATCCCCTCTAAGTCTGCTCTTCACCAGACTAAAAAGTCCCAGATCTCTCAGCCTCTCCTCATAGGGCACATGCTCCAGTCCCTTAATCGTACTCATAGCTCACTATTGGACTCTCAAGTAGATCCCTGTCCCTCTTGAGCTGGGGAGCCTAAATCTGGATGCAGAGTAGAGGGGGTGGAGAATCTCCCTAGATCTGCTGGACACACTCCTCTTCATGCACCCCAGGATCCCATTGGCTCACTTAGCCACAAAGGCACCCATGGATAACTTGTTATCCACCAGGACTCCCAGATCCTTATCCACAGGGCTGCCCTCCAGCAGATCACCTCCTAACCTGTACTGGTGCAGTTTGTTATTCCTTCACAAATGCAGGACTCTACACTTATCCTTGTTGAACCTCATTAGGTTACTCTTTGCCCAGCTCTTCAGTCTGTCCACATCTCACACAGCCTTCAAGTGTATCAGCCAAGCCTCCCAGTCTGGTATTATCAGCAAACTTGCTGAGCAGACACTCTGTCCCCTCATCAATGTCACTGATGAAGGTGTTGAACAGGACTGGACCCAGCACTGATCCCTGGGGGACTCCACTAGTTACAGCTCTCCAGCTGGACTTAGCACCATTGCCCACCACCTTTTGGACTCTATTTTGTAACCAGTTCCTAATCCATCTCACCTTCTGTTCTTATATCCTACACTTCCTGAACCTGCTCTCAAGGATGTTATGGGAGACAGTGTCAAAAGCCTTACTGAGGTCAAGGTAGGCTACATCCACAGGCCTCCCTCCATCTACCCATTCAGTTATGACATCATAGAATACTATTAGATTAGTCAAGCATGATTTCCCCTTGGAAAATCCATGTTGACTGCTCTTGATCCTCTTCTTCTCTTCCAAGTGCCTAGAGATGTCCTCCAGGATGAGCTGCTCCATCATTTTTCCAGGGATGGAGCTATTATATTTTATGATCAAATTTGTAAACCATAAATATGACAATATATGAACATAATTTATTAGAGATCAAAAATTATTTTTCCAACCTAATTTGATCAGGCTTGTCTGCCCAGTCAATGGCAGGTTGATTACACATGATAGGATGCTAATAAACAATACAATAACAGTCTAGGAAAATAATAAACTCAGAATACAGAGGAACACACTAGAAACTCTTGTAACAAGAAAACAAATGGCAGTGCTGAGCTGATTCACAAGATGGACCCCTCAACTTCACAACAGAGTTAAGCTATGGGTAAAATGGCTATGAACTTTAGAAATAACCAGGTAAATTAGCTAAAGTTACTCATGAACCACTGGGCTGCTAATCATCAAAACCTTTCCTGAATGAACCCAGGAGTTGTGATTTGTAATCCAAAAGGCAGAGATAATCCAAAAGTGTAAATCCCAAATTAGAGGAAGTAAGAGAGAGAGCAAGCTGCTGTGGTGAAGGTCTGTGATTCAAACACACTGCTGCTAGAACAAAAGAAGCCAATCACCCTGAAGACAGGAGCATGAAGTAGGTGCTTGTCGTTGCCTCAGTCCCATTAATGAACAGGGCGTGGGCTCTCAAATCATCCCCCATAAATTTCCTTTTTGAAAACTGGGCAGCCCAATGGCAGATTACCTATTCAAATCTGGCCAATCAGTTCAAATTGCTGTATGGCAAGCAAACTGCATATGCATTTTCGAATAGGCAACTGCACGTGTCAGAGGCTATCTGAAACGTGATGCACAGTGTCCAGCTTCCACCCCTGCCAGGGAGCCTCAACGGCGCCTGCCTATTGGCTCCTCAACCTCAACCTGGATTCTGCAACAGGGAGGGAGGAGATAGGGCAGTGGCCAAATAGGTTTATCTGGTTTGTTAATGCCTCTTCCAGGACAGGAGGGGAGGCTCTGTAATTTACTGGAATGTCTTTCTTGCCCTTTTTGAAGACTGGAGTGACAATGGCTTTCCTCCAGTCCTCAGGCACATCTCCTGTCTGCCAGGATTTTGCAAAAATGATGGAGAGTGGAGAGCAACAGCATCAGCCAGTTCTCTCAACACTCCTCAAGCCCCTTCCATCACTATCAAGATCGAAGATCAAAGATCACTTGGACCCTCATGCTTTCAACTCTCGCTCCTAGACCTAAGCAATCACTCTTGATTCTTTCTAGAAATCCACTTAAAAAAAATAAACATATATGTACAAAAAAATCACCTTTATTGCAATAGTTTCACATTGAGGTGGCCATAACTAAACCATCCTTCTGGAAGCCACACACAAAGCCTTTATTTACTACAGAGCACTTCCAAGCTATTAATTCTGGGGGACTGTCATGGGTGCTGCTGGTATTCATTCCTGTGCTGCTGTCCTGCCAGCTTCAAAACCAAAGTGATGAGTGGAGAAAAGTATTACAAGGCTCAAAGTTCAGGTTGCAACATGAGAGGATTCCTGCTCCAGTTGCCTGCTTTCAGGTTCTGGGTTTGGGGTGTTGGCCTCTTCTGATGGGATGGTGGTGGGAAAGGGAGGGGTGGGGGGTTATTAGCTTGTCTTCTGCTGCTGTTTTCTGAATTTTGCTGCACTTTTTTTGCAAATAGGCTTAGGTAATTGTGCATTGTATTATCTCATTTTTCTTATTAAAGCTCTATATCTCAACCCTGGAGGGGTTTTGTTTGTTTGATTTTGGTGGCAGTTTGGTTTCTTTTTTGTTTGTTTGCTGCTGTTGTTGTTTTGGTTTGGGTTTTTTGTGTGTTACTTTCTTCCTTCCCTCACTTCTGTGTTGGAGGAAAACAGGTGGTTAACCCCTTAAAGGGGTGATGGAAATAAATTGTGAATGATTGCAGAGTAACTAAAAACAACAGCAGAAATTTGGGTTCTGTGTTAAGAATTAACTTAGAAATATTTTCAGTGTTCAGCTTCTGCAAAGACTGTGGCATTACAGCTGTTCTCAGCACAAAAGGAGCAATAGTTGGGTAGATTCTTTTTCACATTCAGTGTGCTGCAAGGTCTGCAAGAACAAGACATTGAAATATTGTTTTAGAAAACAACCACAAGAACTACCCCACTGTAACCCCCATTAAAAGCAGATCCTTTTTTTTTTTTTTCCCAGAAGACAGAGAATTCAATCAACCACTGCAATCAATCCACATTACGTCTTCCCACTACCTATATAATAAAAGTGTGGTAAAAGTGCTAAAGGCAGTAGGCACCCGTTAGAAAAATGAACAAAATAAATGCAAATATGTCATGCCATCAGCCAAAAAAAGAAAATATTGAAGTAACTATAGATCCTTTAGGGACAATAAGCCTGATTATCTACTACCTCAAAACTTAGAAAAATGTTACTGACAATGAAAGATGCTCCTGTTCAGAAGAGATGCTATTTTATGGCTCTTCACTGGACAGCAGAGAGGCAGAGAAAAATGTATGAACTCTTAATATAGAGGTGATGTACAGAAAAAACAAGTAATATTTAATCCTAGAACACCTTTTTTTCTCCAATTTTTACAATCAAATTTATGATTCAAACTCAACAGAAATACATCTGTATATTTCTATATATTTATATATCGTACAACTGGGTAGTCTGGGTTGGAATGGACCTCCAAAGGCCATCTAGACCAACCCCTTCTGCAGTAAGCAGGGACAGCCTCAGAGTACTGTTGAACCTCACCTTGAATATCTCCAGGGATGGGTCCTCAACCTCCCTGGGCAGCCTGTTCCAGTGTTCCACTAACATCATGGTAAAGAACCTGCTCCTAACATCCACTCTAAATCTACTCTTCTCAAGTGTGAAGGCACTGTTCCTCATCCTGTCACTACAGTCTCTCTCCATCCTTCTGTCTTGGTCCGGAGAGGGAAAGAGACTCAGTTATTTCAAATATTCCTGTGTTGTGAAATGAAAGGCACAAACAAAGCCAAAATATCAACAGCTAGACTATTTATTACATAAATAAAGTGGATGGATCAGAAGGGAAGAGAGAGAAAATAGAGAGAGAAGAGAGAAGAGGAAAGGAATTATATTACCACACCCATCACCCCCCAAGACAGTTTGAGTCTGTGGAGGAAAGGTGCTGCAGGAGATGTTGGGTCTGTAGAGAAACAGTGCTGCAGGAGATGTTGGGTTTGTAGAGAAATGGTGCTGAGGCTTTGGCTATAGAAGAGATGAGGACATCTGGGCAGCTTCTTCAGCTCCATGAGTTGCAGCAGGTGGAACTTAGGGCACGGAGAGAGGGTTTTCAGAGTCCAAGATCCATTGTGTTGCCCCGTGATGTTTCCAGTGTGTGGTGCCATCTTCTTTCTTCTGCATTTTAATTCCTCTAAGCCAGTAGTTGCTCCAGTCTTTTATACAGTTTTTTAGTCTTTAGGCAAGTGTCCAAGTATTGTCCCTCAGGAATTTGTTCCAGGAAATCATCCTTAGGTAAGTATCCAGGTATCGTTCCCCAGGAAATCTCTCTGTGTATTCATGTGAGTTTTGGGCAGCCATCTGGATGGAGGGAGGGAGGCCTCCACCTCCTCCTTCACCATCTACCTACCCACACACTCATTACACATTAGGAAACAGGTGGTGAATCCATTGTCTCATCATCCTCTCTTCCTGGGGTATTTGATAGCTGGAACTAATCTTGTCCTGAAGGTGTGAATGCTGGGCCCTTGGGCCATTGTTGTAGGCCAGCTGCAGTCCCATGAGCAATGTTATCTTTGCACCTTCCAAGAGTCCTTCCAGTGGCTCTGCCCAACACACATCAGCTATTGTCTGGGCAAGCAGCAAGTGATTTTATCTTTGTTGAGTCACACCAGGAGAGACAAGCTTTAGTCTCTCACACCTTCTTGTAGGACCACTTCAGGTACCGGAAGGTTGGTATCGGGTCTCCCCTGAATCTTCTCTTCTCCAGGCTAAACAACCCCAGTTCCCTGAGCTTGTCTTCATGGCAGAGGTGCTCCAACCCTCTGATCATTTTAACAAGGTTCTCCTCTGGACCCTCTTCATCAGGTCCACGTCCTTTCTGTTTTGAGGGCTCCAGAGCCGAACCCAATACTCCAGGTGAGGTCTCACCAGAGGGAAGTGACAGAATTGCCTCACTAGATCTGCTGACCACACATCTTTTGATGTCATCTGTGAATGGCCTTCTAGGCTGCAAGAACACACTGTCTGCTCATGTCCAGCTTCTCATCCATCAGCACCCTGTCACGGTCCAAACAATGGACTTGTGATGGTTTATTCCTGTGATCTCAAAGTGCAAAGAACTCAGGTGACTCACAGCAGGGGACTCACTTCAATCAGCAGCAAAACTTTATTTTTGCCCACATGAGGCAGAGAAAAGTGAGGGGGGAAAAGTAGAGAAAAGTGATGAGGGAAAAGGGAAAGAGGTCTATAGCTACCAACAATGCAAGGGTCCAAAGTCATCTCTCTGGTCCTGGGTCCATTCCTGATGGTCCTTCTTGATCTTAGTGGGGGAAACTTTACTTTGAAGTCTACTTGTTGCTTCTTCAGAAACTCTTCAGGTAACACACACACAGAGGAAAACTCCCCCAACTCCCCATTTCTAGGGAGGCATCTTTTATAATGAACTTCACACCTGTTGATATCTGAACTCTGCCTCTCTCCGCCCCTTGTGCCCCCTATGAGTAGAGCTTCCATGCATGCTCAAGGGGGTGAGCCCAAGGTGTGGTCTGCCTTGAAAGTGGGTAGCCTCAGGCCAGGAAGTGTGTTTTCATATTAAAATAACATTATAATGAGCAGAGTTCAATAAAGTTCATGGTTCCTTTGGCAACACCAAGACATCAGTCTCTCTTGACTGCAGTTCTGTTTCTCCGTTCCAAAGTGATAATTGCAAACAGTAGGGTCACCCATCATAATTGGTGGATACAGACATAGGTACCATCTAGGTCTCTCCAACCTGCACTTGGAAATCCATGGAGAACACATTCTAATGCACAGGCTCAGTCACTTAATCAGTAACTCATTACGGAGTAGGCCAATGCAGAATTAATGTTAAGACTTTAGCCTGACTTTCAGTCCTTCTTCTTGGGGCAAGGGGGATCCTGATTCCTGATCACAATGAGACAAATGAGGCTCTTCGAACCACTCCTTATGCCACCCTATGTCTCAGAGTTGTCACTGGAATCACATGATGGTAGCATAAGACAGAAAAGGGATAGAGACAGAGAGAGATAGAGGGACAAAAAGTGGGGGAAATAGAGGTAAAAGTAATAAGAAGGGTATAAAATCATTACAAACAAAAAAAAGTATTCAGATTATTGAAAGTCTTAAATCATTTTCAAATTCAATCGATCTTGGTATCAATAAATTTGACAACGTCAACATTAGATGGGACATTGAGCAGGTTAGGGGTTGCCCTGCTGGAAAGCAACTCCACGGGGAAAGACCTTGGAGTGCTGGTGGACAGCAAGGTCTCCATGGAACAACAATGTGCCCTTGTGGCCAAAAGAGTCAATGGTATCCTGGGGTGAATCAAGAAAAGTGTGTCGAGCAGGTCTAGGGAAGTTCTTCTACTGCTACTCTGCCCTGGTGAGACCACACCTGGAATACTGAATCCAGTTTTGGACTCCCCAGTTCAGGAAAGACAAAAAGCTGCTGGAGAGAATCCAACGGAGAGCCACAAGGATGATTAGGGGACTTGAGCATCTCCCTTATGAAGAGACACTGAGATCACTGGAGCTATTTAGTCTTGAGATGAGAAGACTGAGAGAGGATCTCATCAATGTGTATAAATATCTGAGGGGTCGGTGTCAAGCAGAGGGGGCCAAGCTCTTTTCAGTGGTGCATGGTAATAAGACAAGGAACAATGGGTTCAAGCTTCAACATAGAAGATTTCACCTCAGCATGAGGAGAAACTTCTTTACAGTGACAGAGCACTAGAACAGGCTGCCCAGAGATATAGCGGAGTCTCCATCTCTGGAGATCTTCAAAACACACCTGGATGCATTCCTGTGCAGACTACCCTAAGTGATCCTGCTTTGGCAGGGGAGTGATATCTTAAGGTTCCTTCTAAGCTCTAATATACTGTGATACTGTGATACACAGCTTCATATCCACTTTTGCTTGATTGAGCCTTGATACTTTAAAATTTATCCTAGGATTATCTGTATGTATCGAACTGTTTAAAAAAGTGCTTTTCTTTATTCAGTTAAACAGATGTTAACATTTACTAGAAACATTTTTGCTTTATTAATATGAGATTTGGGGAAAAAATCTGTATTTAAGAACTGACTTTAAGTTTTAAGTAATACAACATTTACTCAGAAACAGATTTATTCTGGGAATGCATTATTTTTATGATATTTTATGATGTCAATGTTTATTTTTAATTTTAATTATTATTGACCTAAAATGACATGACTATTTTTTTTTTCCACAATTTGATTAGTGGTATCTGTTCAGCAAGCAGTGGTTGTGATTTTTTTTCTACTCATGTCCTTTTCTTCTACTTTTTCCTCTGCTGTCTTTAAACAATCAATTACTTTATGAAAATTAAATACAAAAGAAAAGAGAAATAATGATAAAGTGATATAATAATTTTGGAAGTTTTGGCCTATTTGATACATTAATCCAATGTCAGATGCATCATGTATTCTCTCTTATAACAAATGACAGAATAAAAATGTTGTATTGCTCAATGTACTTTTATTAATATTGAATATTTGTTTAATAGGTATAAAAGGCATAGTTTTATAAAGTATTATTTCTTTATTGTATACTCATTTCATGTGCTTAGTGCTGTGTAAACCCACATTAATACACATCCATTACCTTGAGTGGTCTATATTTTTGTGTGTTTTAAGCTTGGCAAAACCAATGCAATTCTAACCTACCAAATGCAGAAAAACGGATTAACATTCAGGCTGCATGAATATATTTAACAGTACTGTACACTGACACAGTGTTGTCATTAAACACTGGGAGTGTTTGCTGTCACTAAATAGATTCTAGTATGCCGACTTTGAATGTTCCACAAGTCATTAATCAACAGTCATGACCAAAGGACTGAATTTTTACTGTGATATGTTTTGTCTGTTAGGTGAGTAAAATACACTCTTAAAATATAAACAACATACCAAATTTTTAAAATTGAAACAATCCATTCTTAGCATGTTCCAATATATGCTTGCCTAAGGCAAAAGCAGAAATTTTAACTGATGTAAAGCACAAGTGTGTACCACTTGCTTTTCAAATAGTTATGAAAAGTTTGTACTTTATTTATATAATGCTGTCCCATTGTAAAGACTGATCCACAGATTGATAATGACATGATGAGTATTTTAATTTTTTTTCATATTCCATAGATAAAATGAGGTAGTATGCTATTTTAATGGAAGAGCTCAAACTGTCTGGAAACCAGTGTTCCTGGGAAAAGCACAATAATTTTAAAGCACAGACTCACTGTAATCTGGAAGGTTCTTGCATGATTTCCCAGCACCAACAATGTAGAGAACCCAAGTCACCTATTTCACATTTTTCATTTACATTTCAGATTCTGGGCCCTCTGGAGTATTCTGGTCCTCTAACATCATTTACCCAAACAAAAGGGAGGTGGATGCCTCTCAGGATCTTCAAACAAATAACTAACCTATTTTTACCCCCTCTTTGATTGTGATAATTTAAGCATCTTGTGCAAAATACAGTTTTGGCAGTCTGGAAGATAAACAGACCAGTGCTCCAACAGAGAGCAGTGTGTTAATCTGTTGCATTATTCAAAGCTCATGCAGGATTTTGGCAGACTGCTTTTTGCCACCTTTTATGGATTTACACATTAAAATGGTTATATATGTGTGTAATGGTGTGGTAATCCTTGATTATGAGCTTAGGACAGATATTTGGTGCTGCAGGCAAAGTCTTACAGATATGAGACAACATGCCAACTCTTTATTTTACAGAGTCATTTTGAAATAAAATACAAAATCAACTAGCATTCCTTCAAATACTCTAAAACTCTGAATAATAACAGAAAATCACAGAGAGAGAGGAAAATAATCTTTCCATAACACATATTTCTGTAACACAGTATGTTATTGTCATGCTGAGTTGTAGTTGTCAGCAGTAATTTTTCTCTTATGGTGATATTCTGAGTGGACTATTTGCCATGATTCATTTTCACTTATTTTGTAAATTTATGAAGGAAGACAAAAAAACTTGTGATATATAGCTGTTCAAGTCTTTGGACAGTGGTTTTGTTTTCTGCTCATTTAAAAGCCTCTTACAATTAAAGATGGAGGTGTACTAAAATGTTATCTATTTTATCTTCTTTTTTTTTTTTTTTTTTTTTAATGCAGGTAGACATTAATGCACTTATTTTACACATTGCAGCAGAAGGTGCTTTAGGAACCAATCACCAAACACATCTGTAGCACTTTCGTTGTCCTTTAACATAATTTTGAGAACTACTATGTTTATTTTCATATTTTGCTTTCACATCTTCAAAATATAAGTTTATTTTATTTTTGCAAATATTTTTGCTTTGAAATTTAGTCCATTGAAGATTAGAAATAAATTCAGTATAGTTCTTTTCCGGTATGTTGAATTTCAGGGACTTGAAAAAAATATTACTAATTTTACTTACAGAGTAAGATAAATTTCATTGTAAGCTTTCATGCTTCTATATCACCCAGTCACCTACACAATCTCTGCTTTACTTTAGATTTCTTTGTATTTTTCTCTGGGGGTTTTTTGTGTTCTTTCCCTAGCAATTTTTCACATTTTGTTCCCTCATTTTTATGCCTGAAAATTCCTAAGAAATATTGTAAAGGAGGAGTACCACCTAAGAGTCATAACATGGATCTGCAATATTTGTTTCTTTTTCTTGATTATAATACAATAATACAATACACCAGGTTGAAAGAGACCTTCAAGATCATTGCGTCCAACCCATCGACCAATCCAACCCACCTAAACAACTAAACCATGTCACCAAGCACCCCATCAAGTCTCCTCCTGAGCACCTCCGATGAAGGTGACTCCACCACCTCCACAGGCAGCTGATTCCAATGGGCAATCACTCTCTCTGTATAGAACTTCTTCCTAACATCCAGAAACTAACATCCTAACATCTTCCTAACTTCTAACATCATCCTAACTTCTTCCCAACATCCAGAAAATCCATTATGTTCAGATGTTTTCTTCAACTCTAGGCAGGATACAATATGTGTGTTGATAAATCCTCCTAAAAATGAGGATAGTAATCTTTGTCATTTTCATGGTTTTCTATCAAGCTGTAACTAACCTATGCAGTTAAGTATTCTGCAAAAGGCGCTAGTGGAATATGAAACCAAATTTAATGTGTGTTAATTCTTATAAGCTATAGCTCAGAAATGGTAGAATTTAGTCAACTAAATGACTTTTTATATAAAAACAAGCAACAATATACCACACCCCCTTGTTTTACTTGAATTATTAAACCTGAGGTCTCAACTCATTCTTTAAAGTACTTGAGTGGATGGAATTTATTTATAGGTATGATCTTTTCATTTACAAAACCCCCCACAACTAAATAATTTGATTTTTATAAGAAGCAGACATACAAAACTACATGTTCTAAAATGCAAGAAGTCTAAATATCTCAAAAATAAAGATTTCTTTAGGTTGCTTTGACTTTTAGAAAGATGTTCCACACTTATATTTGGCCAGTCTTCCCCTTCCTCATGCCTTAGAGGGAAAACTGCTTGTGAGACTGGAGTTTGTACAGAATTTACCAACTAATTCCTTTAAAATACTTGATTAATTCAATTTTGAATTAATCATTTCCAAAGATGTATAGCATCATTCATAGCTTCATTTCTTCTGAGTTATCTAGTCAGTGGCTTCACTTTGGTCTCAACCCATTTATTTAGTTATTGTATGTTTACTTATTTCACATAAATTCTAGTCAGTTTAATTTAATTAGTTTTTGACTAACTGATGAGTGCTTAAATGCAGATTATAGGGTTCTAATAAATCACAGAATCATAGAATTATAGAATCATAGGATAGCTTATATTGGAAGGGACCTCAGAGATCCTCTACTCTTAGGAAACAATTCTTCATGGAGATGGCTGTAGTCTGCCCAGGTGGAGTCACTGTCCTTGGAGGTGTTTAAAGCACATCCCTGACCTGATGCTTAGGAACATGGTCTACTCTTGACCATTCAGTGCTGGGGCAAGGGTTGGTCTTAATGATATTTGAAGCGTCTTCCAACTGCATGTATTCTGTGATTATGTGATAATCCAACCCCCTGACATGGGCAGGGATGCCTCTCAACTAGATTTAACCAAGGCCTCATCCAATCTGGCTGTAAACACCTCCAGGGAGGGGGCATCCATGACCACTCTAGGAAACCTATTCCAGAGTCTCACCACCTTTGTACTGAAGAAATTCTTTCTAAGATACAGTCTAAACCTACTCTTCCTCAGCTTAAAACCATTCCCCCTAGTCCTTGTCACTAGACCCCATTATGAAATGTGTTTCTCCAGCTTTCCTGTAGGCTCCCTTCAGGCATTGGAAGGCAGCTATAAGGTCTTCCTGGAGTCTTCTCCAGGCTGAACAACCCCAGCTCCCTCAGTTTACAGAGGTAGTCAGCCCTTTGATCATCTTTGTGGCTCTCAATATCATATTTGAAGAATGTTTTAAGTTCTTTATAAAAGAGACTCCCACATATAGCTATATCTATATAAGTCAAATATCGTGGAAATATTGGAAGATTGAAAGTTCTGGAGTACTTAACTGATATGTACCAGACAAGCTCAAACAATGAAAGCAGCTATTGACTTTCTTTTAGGTGTCTGTTCCTTACCAGAAAAGACAGAACAACTTTGCTCACAACCACTGCTGTAACCTTTCCCAAGGAACTGAACTTTCCTCTGCTCTACATTTATATTTATATCCTTCTGTTTCAATATAGCTACTTCAGTGTGCATTATCACTACCATGTGCTCAATTTATGTTTGAAGCATCCAGAAACAATGGTTCCACAAATCAAGCTTAAGCAGGCACTGTCTCTGGCTGCTGTTCTACTCCAATATTTTCCAAATGATTAACACCACCTGTGGCACTCCTAATTCACAGCAGCAGACAATTATATCCCTTGGATTCCCATTAGGGGTAATTATTCCCATGACAGACTATTAGATATGGGTTGTGAACATTTCAGCTGTAAACTTTTTTGCAACTTTATTTTAAATCTGATATTACTACTGAGAGTACTACTACATATCAAAGAATCATACATTAATGGTATGTGCACAAAAAGCAGAAGATTCATTTCTGTTGTTGAACTGGCGGTTGGATTCGTTGTATAAATATGTCATTAAAACAGATTTTACATGTTTGCCATTACAAGGTTATTTTATTTCATTTTTTTAGTACAAAGGCAATAGCAGATCCTGCTGATAAAGTGACACTTGAGGCAGCAAGAAACTAATTATTTATGTTTTAAAGGCTGTCTACTCTTTTTAACTATTTTGTATCCTCCTGAATATAAAAGCCCAATGTTTTATAAGCATGTAGGGGAATTCTCAGTGTGAAAAAAATGTTTAGCTCAAAGATCAAAATTCATAAAACTTTCCTGTTGCTGTAGCTGCAATTTAAAGATCCAACCTTTTTAATGATGCAACAGGATTTAACACAATCATAATCTCTTTGATTTCCTATCTCATGAGATACATAGAAAATGAATATGCTCTGAATCATGATAGCAAATTTAACACAGAACCAAGTGTACTGAAATCAATGGAAATAATACAGCAAATGTAAATATAAATGAATGAATGATTGATTCTTCTTGGTATATTCATTTTCAAGAGGCTCATTTATTTAAAACTTCTAATATTAGTTTAAAATAAATAGGAAAAAATGAAAAAATATTTTCTTTTATTATTATAAAAATATAACAAAATGAGGTTTTTGGGTTTTTTCCCAATATATTAGGCCAAATTAAATGGGAAAAAAAAATAAATGGAACAATGTTTACACATGACATGTAATAATCATGGTTTCATTAATGATGCATTCAGTTTAGATTTACTGATCGAACCCAAATTAACTTAGCCTTTTTGCTAAATATATGTAAAACAAAACAACAAAACAACAAAACAAACCCCCCCCCCAAAAAAAAAAAAACACTTTATATGATACTCCTATCAGGATCATCCCTCTAAACCCATTTGATTAATGAATAAGCAAAAAACTAAGCTATTAATTATTGCTAATCCTACTTTGGAGCACAGGGACACAGGGTCACTTGTTAAAATCTCCATACTTCTTTCATATCATAGAATCATAGACTCAACAAGATTGGAAAAGACCTCAAAGATCTCCAAGTCCAACCTGTCACCACAGACCTCATGACTACTAGACCATGGCACCAAGTGCCACATCCAGTCCCCTCTTGAACACCTCCAGGGACTGTGACTCTACCACCTCCCTGGGCAGCACATTCCAATGGCTAACTCTGTGAAGAACTTTCTCCTCACCTCGAACCTAAACTTCCCCTGGCACAGCTTGAGACTGTGTCCTCTTGTTCTGGTGCTGGTTGCCAGGCAGAAGAGACCATCTCCCTCCAGGCTACAACCACCCTTCAGGTAGTTGTAGAGAGCAATAAGGTCTCCCCTGAGCCTCCTCTTCTCCAGGCTAAACAATCCCAGCTCCTTCAGCCTCTCTTTGTAGGGCTTGTGCTCGAGGCCTCCCACCAGCCTCATTGCCCTTCTCTGGACACATTCAAGTGTCTCAATGTCCTTCTTCAACTGAGGGGCCCAGAACTGGACACAGGACTCAAGGGGTGGCCTAACTGAGTACAGGAGCAGAATGACTTCCCTGCTCCTGCTGGCCACACTATTCTTGATGCAGGCCAGGATGCCATTGGCCTTCTTGGCTACCTGGGCACACTGATGGCTCATTGTCAGCTGGCTGTCAATCAGTACCCCCAGGTCCCTTTCTGTTTGGCAGCTCTCCAGCCACTCTGACCCCGGCTTGTAGCTCTGCATGGGGTTGTTGTGGCCAAAGTGCAACACCCAGCACTTGGACTTGTTAAATGACATCATGTTGGACTCTGCCCATCTGCCCAGCCAGTCAAGGTCCCTCTGGAGAGCCCTTCGGCCCTCTAACTGATCAACATCTGCTCCAAACTTGGTGTCATCTGCAAATTTACTGATGACGGACTCAGTGTCCTCGTCCTGACCATCAATAAACAGGATGGGGCCCAGCACTGATCCCTGGGGTACACCACTAGTGATTGGCTGCCAGCTGGATGTGGCACCATTCACCATCACTCTCTGGGATCGGCCCTCCAGCCGGCTCCTAACCCAGCACAGAGGGCTGCTGTCCAAGCCACAGGCTGACAGTTTGGCCAGCAGTTTGCTGTGGGGAACAGTATCAAAGGCCTTGCTGAAGTCCAGGTAGACTACACCCACAGCCTTCCCCACATCCACCAGGTGGGTCACCTGATACAATACAATACAATACAATACAATACAATACAATACAATACACCAGGTTGGAAGAGACCTTCAAGATCATAGCAGGAGATCAAGTTGGAGGGGCAGGACCTGCCCTACCTAAATCATGTTGGCTGGTCCTGATCCCTTGGCCATCCTGCAGGTGCAGTGATTGCCACCAAGATTATCTGCTCCATAATTTTCCCTAGCACTGAGGTCAGGCTGACACACCTGTAATTTCCACGTTCCTCCATCCGACCCTTCTTGTGGATGGGGATCACATTGGCCAGTTTCCAGTAACCTGGGAACTCTCTGGTGAGCCAGGACTGGTGGAAAATGATTGAGAGAGGCTTGGCCAGCTCATCAGTCAGCTCTCTCAGCACCCTAGGATGGTTCCCATCTGGTCCCATGGGCTTGTGAGAGTTCAAGTGGCTGAGTAAGTCCCAAACTAATTCCTCATGAATTTCAGGGCTACTACACTGCTCCCTGACCCCATCAACCAGTCCAGGATGCAGTTATCCTGAAGTCCTCCTGCCTTGTTGAAAATTGAGGCAAAGAAGATATTTAGAACCTCAGCCTTTTCCTCATCTTTAGTTACAATGTTACCCTCCAGGTCCAATAAGGAATGGAGGCTCTTCTTGCCCCTCTTTTTAGCATTAATGTATTTATAAAAATGCTTTCTATTGTCTTCCACAGAAATGGTCAGCTTAAGTTCTAACTGGGCTTTTGCCTCTCTAATTTTTCTCCTATATGTTCTAACAGCGTCCTTAAATGTATCTTGAGTTGCCTCCCCCTTTTCCAAAGGTGATACATTCTCTTTTTCCCCCTAATTCATTCAAGAGCTGCTTGCTCATCCAGGCCGGTCGCCTTCCCCAGCAGCTCATCTTTTGGCACGTGGGAACTGCCAGTTCCCATGCCTTCAAGAACTCCTGTTTGAAGTAGGTCCAACCATCCTGCACCGCTTTGTTCTTAAGGCCTGCTGTCCAGGGTACCGTCTGAATAAGTTGCTTGACCAAGTTGAAGTTTGCCCTCTGGAATTCCAAAGAGAGGGTTCTGTTACTGCTCCTCCCTATCTCCCTGCATATTGAAAACTCCACTATCTCATGATCGCTGCACCCTAGGCAGCCTCCCACCATCACATCTCCCACTAGCCCTTCTCTATTTGAGAAGAGCAGGTCAAACAAAGCCTGACCCCTGGTAAGCTCCTTTAACAGCTGCATCAGGAAGCTGTCCTCCATATGCTCTAGGAACCTTCTGGACTGCCTTCTCTCTGCGGAATTAAGTTCCCAGCAGATGTCTGGCAGGTTAAAGTCACCCACAGGGACAAGGTCTGATGATCTTGAGACTGCCTCCAGTTGCTTGTAGAATATTTCGTCTGCCTCCTCATCCTGGTTGGGTGGTCTATAACAGACTCCAACCAGGATGTCAGATTTGTTAGCCCTCCCTCTGATTTTAGCCCACAGGCACTCCACACTTTCATCCGCAACCACAATTTCTGCGGCATCAAGTGATTCCCTAATGTACAAGGCCACCCTTCCTCCTCTTCTCCCTCACCTGTCTCTCCTAAAGAGCTTGCAAACCCCCAATGCAGTGCTCCAATTATGTGAATCATCCCACCATGTTTCTGGTATGGCAATTATGTCATAGTCTTCCTGGTGGACCAAGACTTCCAGTTTGCTACCCATACTGCATGCATTGGTGTACATGCACTTCAGCTGGGCTGTTGATTTCTCAATTAACCCTAATTTATGT
This sequence comes from Picus viridis, assembly GCA_033816785.1. Taxonomy (NCBI): domain Eukaryota; kingdom Metazoa; phylum Chordata; class Aves; order Piciformes; family Picidae; genus Picus; species Picus viridis. The sequence continues at coordinate 65,098,484 of CM066566.1, forward strand.
TCCACTCTCTCCTCTCCGGAGAGACTGGTTCCCTCACACACTCCTTTCAGACCTAATTTAAAGTCCTTCCAATGAGCCCTGCCAACTCCAAAGCTAGTACCTTCTTGCCCTTTCTAGATAATTTCACCCCATCAAGGTCCAGCAGGACAGGTGCAGTAAAAGTTGCCCCTTGATCAAAGAACCCAAAATTCTGTTGCTGGCACCATCCCTTGGGACAGTTGTTGATGGTGTGGGTTCACCTGTTCCTCTCAGTGTACACCCCTGCCACCAAGGGAAGTGAGCAGAGCACCACTTGAGCTCCCACCCCATCAATCAATTGTCCGAGGGCCTTGAATTCCTTTTTAATAGCCCTGATGCTCTTCTTATCAATTTCATCCCTTCCAGCTTGGATTACCAGCAATGGGTAATAATCTGTGGGCTGGATTAGTTTAGGGAGTCTCCTTATGATGTCCCTTACCCAGGCCCCAGGTAGGCAGCACACTTCCCTATGGGATGGGTCAGGACAGCATATGGGTCCCTCTGCTCCCCTCAGGAGAGAGGCTCCAACAACTGTAACCCTTCTCTTTTTCTTTACAGTGCTGGTCCTTCTAATTGGTGGGGACAGCTTTGCCTTAGGCATCTCCTTTGATGGTTCCTCTTCATCCCTATCATCCACATTACCCTCAGCCTGTAGGGCCTCATACTGATTATACAAAGGCAACAGGAAAGGGGGAGAGGGCCGGGATGGATTCTCCTAACAGGGACCTGCATCCATCTCTCCCTTTTTCCAGGGACGCCTCCCTCAACAGGCGAGGTCTGCAAAGCGTGCTCCCACATATCTAACTCCCTTTCACATACTTCATCCTTTAGGTCAGCCACTTCATCCTCAAGTTCAGCCACCAGGTTGAGGAGAGAATTCACATGGTGACACCTGACACAGGTGTTGTCTCATTCCCCCTCCATTCCAAGTGCCAGGCTCCAGCACTCTCTGCAGCTAGCAGCCTGGACACCTGCGTGCTTATATGCCAAATCTGTGTGTGTACCTACTGGTTTTCTAATAGCCTTTGGCTGAGTTGCTACCATGGTTCAGGGGTTTTATTGTTAGTTGTTAAAAAAAAAAAAATCCACCTAAATACTATAATTTATACATATAAATACTATAATTTATATTTCACTTAAATACTATAATTTATCTGAGCTAACACAGAGGCTTCTGTACTCTGTCAATTGAGCTGGCACGTGCAGTTGGGCAAGAAGGCTCTCCAGCCAACATGACCTGCATTAGGAATAGTGTGGCCAGCAGGAGCAGGGAGGTCATTGTGCCCCTGTACTCTGCATTGGTTAGGCCACCCCTTGAGTCCTGTGTCCAGTTCTGGGCCCCTCAATTTAAGAAGGACATTGAGACACTTGAATGTGTCCAGAGAAGGGCAACAAGGCTGGTGAGAGGCCTTGATCACAAGCCCTATGAGGAGAGGCTGAGGGAGCTGGAGTTGTTTAGCCTGGAGAAGAGGAGGCTCAGGGGCGACCTCATTGCTGTCTACAATTACCTGAAGTGTGGTTGTAGCCAGGAAGGGGTTGGTCTCTTCTCTCTAGCAACCAGCACCAGAACAAGGGGACACCGTCTCAAGCTGTGCCAGGGGAAGTTTAGGCTGGAGGTGAGGAGAAAGTTCTTCACTGAGGGAGTCATTCATCATTGGAATGGGCTGCCCAGGGAGGTGGTGGAGTCACCGTCCCTGGAGGTGTTCAAGAGGGGTTTGGATGCGGCACTTGGTGCCATGGTCCAGTCATGAGGTCTGTGGTGACAGGTTGGACTCGATGATCTTTGAGGTCTCTTCCAAACTTGGTGATACTGTGATACTGTGATATGGTATGCTACAGCTGTCCTTATCCCAAGCTCAAGCTCAGCCTTATGGTCTAGTAAAAATCTACCTGATGTTACAGGAAAGTGAGATAATATTCACAAAATTCAGAAGAAACCGAGCAAACCCACTAAATGTGTTACATAAATAATGTAGGCCTCATAAATGGGCTCCAGCTCTGTTGCACATACAGTCTGACTTTGCCACAATTTGTCACGCATCGTTTGATCTCTCAGAGAAACTGAAATCATGGAATCAAATGGGATTTGTACAGAGCCTGTGTGCACTATAAGCTTGTACTATGTATCAAATAGCATGGAAATTTGAATGAGAGAGATGATATCTTGCAGCACAATATCACAGTATGACCAAGGTTGGAAGAGACCTCGAAGATCATCGAGTCCAACCTGTCACCACAGACCCCACGGCTAGACCATGGCGCCAAGTGCCACATCCAGTCCCCTCTTGAACGCCTCCAGGGACGGCGACTCCACCACCTCCCCGGGCAGCCCATTCCAGTGGCGAATCACTCTCTCGGTGAAGAACTTTCTCCTCACCTCCAGCCTAAACTTCCCCTGGTGCAGCTTGAGGCTGTGTCCCCCTGCTCTGGTGCAGGTTGCTAGGGAGAAGAGGCCAACCCCTTCCTGGCTACAACCACCTTTCAGGTAGTTGTAGAGAGCAATGAGGTTGCCCCTGAGCCTCCTCTTCTCCAGGCTAAACAACCCCAGTTCCCTCAGCCTCTCCTCATAGGGCTTGTGATCAAGGCCTCTCACCAGCCTTGTTGCCCTTCTCTGGACACGTTCAAGTGTCTCGATGCCCTTCTTCAACTGAAGGGGCCCAGAACTGGACACAGGACTCAAGGGGTGGCCTAACCAATGCAGAGTACAGGGGCACAATGACCTCCCTGCTCCTGCTGGCCACACTATTCTTGATGCAGGCCAGGATGCAGTTGGCCTTCTTGGCTACCTGGGCACACTGATGGCTCATGTTCAGGCGGCTGTTGATCAGCACCCCCAGGTCCCTCTCTGTCCGGCCGCTCTCCAGCCACTCCGACCCCAGCCTGTAGTGCTGCATGGGGTTGTTGTGGCCAAAGTGCAGCACCCGGCACTTGGACTTGTGGAATGCCATCCCATTGGACTCTCTCCATCTGTCCAGTCGATCAAGGTCCCTCTGCAGAGCCCTTCAAGCCTCTAACTGACCAACATCTGCTCCTAACTTGGTGTCATCTCCAAATTTGCTGATGACTGTCTCAATGCCCTCATCCAGATCGTCAGTGAAGACATTGAAGAGGATGGGGCCCAGCACTGATCCCTGGGGTCGCCACTGGTGACTGGCCTCCAGCTGGAGGTGGCACCATTCTCCACCACTCTCTGGGCTTGGCCCTCCAGCCAGTTCCTAACCCAGCGCGGAGTGTTGCTGTCCAAGCCACGAGCTGACAGCTTAGCCAGCAGTTTGCTGTGGGGGATGGTGTAAAAGGCCTTGCTGAAGTCCAGGTAGACCACATCCACAGGCCTCCGACATCCATCAGGTGGGTCACCTGATCATATCATAGAAGATCAGGTTGGAGAGGCAGGACCTGCCCTTCCTGAATCCATGTTGGAGTTTGTGCTGACTTCATATTCTTCAGGTCAAAGAGACACATAGCTTCTCTAAAGACTAAGAGGTCCTCTGACATAAACTGAATGGGAAACAGAATTCATTTTAAACTTTGTAATTACACCTGAGTTCTTCTAAGCAAAAATTATTTCCTTATACTCCTTTGACAGGTAAACTAGGCCATGGAATTTATTTATGAAGTTATCTGTCATACTGAAGGACTGTCATTGGGTATCTTTCAGGTCGGACAATTTTTAATTTATTTTTTTTTAATAACAAATAAATACTCAACTTCTTGGGGCAAGTTGCCCCCAGGAATTCGCTGTATCTACAGAAGCATGAAAATAATTGTGCCCCCAGGAATCCACTGCATCTACAGAAGTATGAAAATAACTGTGCTCAAAAGGCAATGTTTCAAAACAGATAGTAGATGTGTTTTATATGTGTAAAGATCACGATTTGGTCTAGTAGAAATAGTCAGAGATTTATATCTTAATACCTTTCAAGAACTGAGCTCTTGTCTGTATTTACTGGAATGAATAGGATGACTAACAAACTTCTTTTGGTAACTAACCCAGAAATCGATCTCTGTTTAACAGAAATTATGATTCAGGGTGCATATTGTTAAAATTTATGATCATAATTTCTTTTTCCATATTAAGGAATAAAATCAGTAGTTAGTAAGACTGTACAACAGCTTTTAAAAATATGAACAAGCATATGCCTATGCAATATAAGTAACAAATGTGAAGGATTTCAGTTGAAAACTTGTTTATTCTGACCATGCCCAGTGAAAATCAGGTGACAAAGTAAATCTGGAGGGAGGTTTCTGCAGCAGCTGAAAAAGGAACAAAATAATAAAAGTGAAGATTATTCTAGACCACTGATATTAATTAAAGAAGCACACATCACAAACCTAAATCCTATCACTAAAATTCCCTAAAATTCCTTATACTGAAGGGGCAGAGAGGGATAGAACAAAAACCCCACATGTTGGAATAGAAGTTTCTGGGAGCAAATTGACTCGAAAAGCCAAGTTTCACACTGTAAATGTAAAGAACTTTGCTGTATCTGTGATAAAGGAACACCCTTTGGCTTTGGTGAGACATAAAACTTCAATATTGCTCATTGAAGTCAGTCAGACTCACAAGAAGAGTTTGGTTAGTAGTACTCTACAGACTGCTTTTGCTCTTCTCACTTCATCCATCACAGGTCAATTTCTAAATCCTGGCAGCTTATAAGAGCACATCAGGTGTAGAAAACACTTGCAGAATACTTAATGGCCACATACTAAAGATTTTAAAGTTCAACAGCACCATCAGAACAGTCTGCTGAAGAGCAAACTGTCTTAGAGTAATCTGGAAATTAAAATTAAACTCCAAGGACATTCTCTTCTACATGCATATCAAACACAATACAGAGAGTACAATGTTTAGTGCTCATGAACTGATAGACTGCCTGTGGCTTCACTGATTTTGTTCAGAGGGAAAACTTATTTCTTTCATCAAAATGAAAAAAAATATTACTAGACTACACTGTCACCCCTGCCTAAAAAATCCTAAAAAAAAAAAAAAAAAAAGTCTTGTTTGCACTTGGGCCAGAACAACCTTCTCTATCAATACAGACTGAGGGTTGAGGTGTTAGAAAGCAGCCCTGAGGAAAAGGACTTGGGGGTGCTGATGGATGAGAAGCTGGCTATGAGCAGACAATGTGCACTTGCAGCCCAGAAGGCAAATCACATCCTGGGCTGCATCAGAAGATGCAAACCAGCAGATCCAGGGAGGTGATTCTGCCACTTTACTCTGCTCTATTAAGACCTCACCTGAAGTACTGTGTCCAGGTCTGGAGCTGTCAATATAAGAAGGACATGGACCTGACGGAGTGGGTCCAGAGGAGGGTCACAAGAATGATCATGGGGTTGCAGCAACTCTGATACAAGGGTAGGCTGAGGGAACTGGGGTTGTTTGGCCTGGAGAATAGGAGGCTTCTGGGACCCTTCCAGTACCTGAAGAGGGCCTGCAAGAAGGATGGGAAGTGTCTGTTTATAAAGGCCTACAGTGACAGGACAAAGGGCAATGGCTTTAAGATGGAGAAGAGTAGATTTAGATTGGATGTTAGGCACAAGTTCTTTACCATCAGGATGGTGGAACACTGGAATAGGTTGCCCAGGGAGGTGGCTGAGGCCCCTTTCCTGGAAATGTTCAAGATGAGGCTCCATGAGTCCCTAGACAGCCTGGTCTAGTTGGGGACGTCCCTGCTAACTGCAGGGAGGTCAGACTAGATGGCCTTTGGAGGTCCCTTCTGGCCTGGACTATTCTATGATTCTGTGATTCAATGATTCTATGATTTGTGTGTCTTCAGTTGGTACCAGAGATCTCTATCCTAGTCCTGACTGACAAGTGGAGTGTCCTCTTCCCTCCAGTTATGCTTCTTTGCTTCCAGAGACTGAGGTTCATGAGTGTTGGTCTTAGGAGTAAACACTGAGGCATCTAAAATAGAAGCCATAGGGCGGCTTTGGTGGGCATCTGGCCCCCAGCCAGGGCCAACCCACCACATTAAAGTGTAAGAAAAACACACAGGCAGTTGAGCCAGGGCTATGTATGCTGAGAAGAATATATGAACCCTACCTGAATGTGTACAGGTGAGATCAGGAAAGCTAAAGCACAGAGAGAAGTAAATTTGGCAAGAGATGCGAAGAATAAGAAGAGTCCATGGGATCCAATTAGTCACACCCCAGGGACCTGAAGGAATTGCTGATGTGATTGCTAAACCACTCTCCATCATATTTCAAAAACCGTGGAAGTCAGTGCAAAGACCTCAGTGACAGAAAAAAGGGAAACTACATACTCATTAAATGAAAAAAAAAAAGGGAAAGAATAAAACAGAGGACTCTGGCATCTACCAGCCTCTCGGCCTTACTTCTGTGTTTGGGAAGATCATGAACAAATCCTCCTAGAAGCTGTACTAAAACAAAGGGAGGTGATACAAGGTAGACATCTTGGCTTCACCAAGGGCAAATTATGCCTGATTAGCCTAATGAACTTCTATGATGGAATGACTGAATCAATGGACAAAGAATTGATGTTATCTGTTTTGAATTCTATAAAGCCTTTAATGTAGTCCCAAACAAAATCCTGGCTGCTAAATTGGAGGTATGAGTTGAATGGATGATTATTTCATGGATAAGGAATTGCTTTACTGATTGCATAGAAAGAGTTGCAGTCACTGTCCAAAGGGACATCAGTAGCAATCAGTGTCCTTCAGGGCTCTGCACTGGGATTGGCACTGTTGAGTGTCTTTATCAGTGGCACAGTGAGATTTGTGGATTGCACCAAGGTGAGTGGTATAATCAACAGGCTGGAGGGAAGGGATGCCATCCAGCGGGGCCTTGAAAGACTTAAGGAGTGAGCCTATGCAAACATTGTGAAGTTCAACAAGGCCTAGTGCAAGGTCGTGAACATGGATTGTAATAATTTCCAGTATCAATGCAGACTGAACAATGAATGGATTGAGAGCAGCCCTGCAGAGGACCGGTAGATGGAAAACTTGACCTATCAATGTGCATTCACAGTCCAGAAAATCAATCACATCCTGGGTTACATCAAAAGAAGTGTGGCCAGCAGGTCATGGGAAGTGATTCTGCTACATTGTTCTACTCTCATGAGACCCCACCTGGATTAATGCATCCAGTATTTGAACCCCTAGGCAAAGAAAGACATGAACCTATTAGAATGGCTCCAAAGCAGAACCATGAAAATGACCAGAAACACGGAACAATTCTCTTACAAAGAAAGTCTGAGAGCGTTGGTTTTGTGGTTTGTTTGTTTGTTTTTTTCCAGTCTGGAGAAGATAAGGCTCTGAGAAGACCATATTGCAGCCTTTCAATATATAAAGGGGCCTCAATTTTTTGCAGGGTCTGCAGTGATAGGCTAAAGGGGAATGGTTTTAAGTGAAAGAGGGTAGATATAATGAAGAAATTTTTACTCTTTGTTTGATGACACACTGGAGTAGGTTCCATGAGAATCTGTGGGTGTCCCATCACTGGAAATATTTAAGACAGTCTATATGGGATGCTGAGATACCTAATATAGTTGAATATGTCCCTGCCTATGGCAGAGTGATTGGGCTAGATGGTCTTTAAAGGTCCCTTTCAACCCAACCCATTCCATCATTATATGATATTATGAGTTGAGGAGTCTTCTTCAGAAGTTTCCCTTGATCCACAAGGACCTTGTTTCTGAGATAAGTTATGAGGCATGTGCACATAAAAAAAGTGCAAACACCACTAAAGACAGGAGCAACTATCTTGAGAATCCAGGCAGAGTGCTATCAAAGCAAGCAGTGCTAGGAGTGCCTGGCTGGAGTAACTACTCAGACATGAGAGCACATGTAGATAAAGTATTAGCAGTTAGCATGATTTATCAGCTAGCATGACCAGGTAGTCAAAGAAGGTTGAAGACAGTTTGCTTATGCCTTTTTATTTACCAAGGCCAGGTAACGTGGCAATGGAGTCTGGGAAATAGAAAAGGTAAATAAGGGAGGTTGAATAAGACATGAGAAGTTGTCAGCTGCTCTTATCAAGAACTCAGAAAAGGAAGATATCAGAAAATTGAAACTTGATAGAGTTTATTAAAGAAATAAGCTGCATGATACCATTTCACTTTCTTTTTTATTTATTTAAGGGAATTACTGCTGTTTGAGTTACCTTTTGCAAATGGGAAACATTAAGCACAATAACAGCTTAAGTGAAATTTACAGAGTTTCCAGATCCACCCCAATTTATTAGTGGCCCCTAATAACTGGATCTGAATTTTTGTTGACAGTTACCACTCAGCATAAGAGCAGCACATATTCTTCCTTACAAGTCACACATATGTGGGATTTTGACATTTTTCTTATTATAATTCCACAAAATTGTGGTTTTAAAAAGTTTTTTTTTTCACTCATTCCATTTCCTTCAATGTTATAAGACAATGAGAGAATCCTCTCTTGAACATGTAAATCACCTGGTGATGTGTGATTGCAATAAGAACTGGGAAGTGTTTCAACAAAGATAAGATCAACCCTCCTGACGTGCCATCTCTACCCACCGACACAGCAACTGGCCAGGGGTTTGTGGTGGACATTGACAGCAAAGAGGGGTGGAGGCTGCTTGTGCACCAACCCCTGCAGACACATGAAAGACACCCACGGAAATCCACTTATGCATTGTTAATGTGAGACAGGTGGAGCTACAACGAATGAACCAGAAACATAATAGAAGTCCTGGGCTATGCCACCTTACTAGGGGGAACTTGACCAGAGATGTCTGAAGCTGGAAGCAGCAGCCACCCAGGAACCTCTCTCGCCCCTGCCCCCACCATCAGAGACAGACCATGGGGTGGTAACTCTCTCTCCTGCTTTCTCTTTCTCCATTCTCTCTCTCTCTTTCCTTTTGTTTCTTTCTCTGTTTTGTTTGATTCATGCTCTCTCTCTCTAATAAATAGTCTCATTGTGATGTGTGACCTTGTTTGTGTCTTAATTTCACTCACAGAAATATTCAACAAAGAACCACATCTCCTTCCCAACCTTCAAATTGAGGCAGATAATGAGTATGTACTGAACTGTCTATAAGAAGTTTTGTCTTGCTGTGGCAGTTAGAGAGGAACTATGTCTTCCCATCTCACAATAAAAGGAACAAACCCAACTTTTATCACACACAGATAAATCAACAACGACTCAGCTGATATTTGAAGAATAACAGACACATAACCAGTGAAGTTATGATCAAAATCAGCCCTCAGATTTGATAGATGGACTCCAAAATTGTTATGGACTCTTCACCTGGTGTCAAATAAGAGTAAAAATAGACTCTTACAGTTCACCTTATGAAACAATGGTATGCTGCTGAGGACAAGGAAAAACTAATAAAAAAACCTTCACTTTCACAGTACCTGTCCATTACAAAATTTCCCACATCTTCCTCTGAAATTCTTTAGAGCAAGTGACTGCAGAGTTTGAATATAAACCTGTCAACTTCCAGTGTTATCCTCCTGTATTCACAAACATAATGATCATAGAATCATAGAATTGTTAGGGTTGGAAGTGACCTCAAGGATACTCTAGTTCCAATCCTCCTGCCATGGTCAGGGACATCTCACACTAGATCAGGCTGCCCAGAGCCACATCCAGCCTGGCCTTAAAAACCTCCAGGGATGGGGCTTCTACCAGCTCCCTGGGCAACCTTTTCCAGTGTCTCACCACCCTCATGATGAAGAATTTCTTCCTAACATCCAATCTGAATCTACCTATTTCTATTTCTTTCCCATTCCCCCTAGACCTATGATGTAGTATAACAACGGTAATTTCAGATAATATTATTTACCACAATTTTCCATAGTTTAGGAAATGCTGCATACAATCTTGCACTTCCTCAGATTTGAAACCTACTTGTGAAACCTACTTACCTATATTATACATTGTTTGGTTTTGCTTTCTTTTAATTAATCAATTTTTTCCACTTTTGTACTTTTTACTTTTATACTTTAAGCCTAATCAAAACTCCTTGTCTAAGAACACACTCTAACATGTCCTTCACCTCATTATTAATAAAGAATTCATGTACAGAATTAATAAATATATGAAGGCTCTGTGGCGAAGGCACCATATGCCCTGAATTATGCCCCAAATACTGTAAAACTTGTCCCAACATGTTTTGCCACATCCCTCCTTCCACCCTTCTTTACAGAGTGGGTACTCAGCCCAGAGCTGAGGGAAACAAAGACCAGGCACCATTCAGATGGCTCAAAAAACCCAACTTGCCTTCTAAGGGGTAAACAACAACATGCACCCACTACATGGGTTGCTCGTCATGCTGCCAAGTAAGGGCATAATTCTAGCCTCATGCTTTCTGTAGGCTAAAGCAGGCTGTTTTCAAGATTGCCCATCGGCCAAATTCAGCCTCAAGAAACTTACAAGTATTACCCCAAGTTGTAAAGAAATTACTGCTATTGCCCAAGCTTTGTAAGCTCATTGCCTCTTTGCTCTCTTTGCCTAAGCGCTTTGTCCTTGCTACCAAGCTCCAGAGCTATTGCTAGTAAGTCTTATTCCACATGCAAACAAACTATACGCCTCTGCAAGGAGATAAGCCAGCCCCACGAGCCTGCAAAATGAGTCTTTCACTGAAGTTCCAGACAGCCAGCATCATATTTGCCAGTTCCACCAGTCAGAGAGAGTTGCCACGTCTTAAAGAGGACTGCACCCCCAGAAGTAAGACTGCCCAGTTGACGGGGAGGACTAGCTTGAATCTCAGTAGTACAGACATCTGTCACAGCCATAAAGCAGCAGACAGTGAGCAACAAAGCCTGTGTGACAGCTTGTAAAAGCAGCAACAGCGCCCAGCAGCATCCTGCATGATCCCCCTCTGTCTTGGAGAAGAGGAGCTGCCACCTGTGCTCACTCCACTTGCCCTGTAAACTCCAGGGTAACTGAAAGCTGGGACTACCCACAAGAGAGAGTCCTGACACCTCCTTTGAGCCAGGTGAGGAGAAGCCATCTCTGCTCTGTGCAGCTGTGCCCCTCCCCAGGGCTGCCCCGACGGCCCCGACCACCCTGCAGCACAGCCTGACCCTGGAAGGGCCCAGATCAGCCACCCGAACTTGCCGCTGAGATGACTGGCCCCAAAGGGTCTGGCCCCACCTGCCACAGTGAGGGTCGACTCCGCGGGACCGCTCCACTGGGCTGCTGGTCCAAAACCATCCAGGAAGCTGCTCTGAGGGAGCCGCCCAAGGCCTGCAAGGGAATCTGCCGACTGGCAGAAGCCTACGCTTCACCCTTCCCTGCCTCTGTGGGAGGGAGAAGGAAATCCCACCGCATCCAGATGGAAGCCCCACTGTGGGCCCAACAGCAGCTTCAGCCACAGCCTCAGACCTGGGAGTCCCTCCCCAGCATGGATGAACCCTGGAACCAGTCCCAGAGACAGCCCTGGAGCAAGACCGGCAGGCAGCAGCCCACAGCAGCTTCAAAGACACAGTGTATCTTTCACGTGTTCTCCCCCAGCTAAGGTTCAGTTTAAAGCCTCCGTGCCTAGCTGTGTGACAATTTCCAGTTTAAGACTCTTCCGGTATGTAGTTAAAGCCACAAGCGTCTTGACAAGTCATCTGGTGGACAAGCGCAGAATTGCAGCTTTGTTTTTTAATCAAAATGTATTCTGTAAATAAATTGGGTTAAAAAATTTATATATGAGACCAGTTATGGGATATATCTCACAATTGTGAACTAGAATCTGTATATAAAATAGTGATTAATCGGTTATTAACATTTTATATTAATAAAAAATAATTTTCATATGACAAATGTCATAATTAATAAATTAATAACCTCTTCATCACAGGCTTCTTACAACCTTTTGTCCTACTGACATTGCTATATGAATGAAAGGAGATTTTTGTGGGTGATGATAAACCTCTGCTGTGTATGTCACTGGCAGTACTCAGTAGCATGATTTTTCTCAGACTGCAATCAGTCTGAGACAGGCTTTGGACCAGAGTATCTTTCAAATGGAGCACTCAATAAAATGTCTTTCATGGTCTGTTTGCACAGTTGCTGTCACCATAACATGCTCATTCTAAGATGATATAGAGGTTTACTCTCAAATAAACATGTCTTATTCCCCCCTCCCTCCTTTGTCTTGTAAAAGTTTTAATGCAGCAGAATGAACCATGTAAGTCTTAATAAATCAAGTCTGGACACTCTGATGGCGTTCAAGTCTGGGCAGCCTGACCTAGTTGGAGATGTACCTGCTCACCGCAGGGTGCGGTTGGACAAGACAAGCTTTGAGGGTCCCTTCCAACCCAATGAAATCTGTGAATCTCTTTAATTCTGTGTGCGTGTGTCTGTGTATGTATGTGTGCTTGTTTATTAAAGAAGGTCAATGTTTAAACTCACCACAAATGTTATCGTAACAATTAATTAAATAGCATCATCACCTTCATTTTAATTTTATCTTGAAATGCCCATTTTTACAGTCCCAGTTGAATGTCTATTCATTGCATCATTTCTTACAACTCTGCATTTGTCTGCAGGATAAGAGACGAGCCTATGCTTTCACTCACAGTTACAAGTTAAGATACAAAACCGCGATATCAGAACTACACTCTAATCCACAGCTGCAGATGATAAAATATCCCATATGTCTTCAAAGTAGATTTCAAATGAGAAAATCAATTTAAAAAATGGAAAACACTGTACAAAAAAAAGTGCCCTCATGTAGAAAACATAAATCTCCTACTTCATTCCTGTTGACTCTTTACTATGCACCAATACTATATTTTATCTGTTTGCCAGGACATACTCACTTCTTTTAAGGAAGGTGCACTCTTGAATGAATGATTGATTTCTTTGTTCAGTTTTACATTTAAAAAATCTGAAATTAAGTAGTTATGTATCTAAGAAACTATGGTAAAATCTACATTTCAAGATTATGTCCATCAATGACAGAACCAAAAGTTCCTGGTGTCACGCTGACTTATTTCTGTTTCAGTGTAAGTTCAATTTTAAATATATTAATATATCTCTTGTAATACATAATGACAGAATTGTAATACTACAGTTACTTGATTAAACTGGTTGTTAGAATAAGAAATTCTGGTTTTGATATTGTGAAGTATCTTTCTTATTGTCAGGAAATTCCAATAATCTAATTTTTCCAAACATTGCCTCCTTACTTTAGGAAGTTTAAAGACCATACCTTAGATGTAAATACTATTAAGTTCCATGCTTCAGGGCTTCATGAAAGGACTTGGGATTTAGCTTGAATTTTCAGATATGTTTAGCTGCCTTGCTTCTGTGGTTGTGTTTTCTTCCTTCATGGAGGACATTAGAGAGAAAAGTACTATTTTGGTGTTTCCTCTGCTAGGCATTTTTTTACAAAATTTTCTAAAATAGCAGCAAGATCCTAAGATGCATGTGGTATTTGTTGCAAAGGAGTTTAGTTATAAAGTGGAATTCTGAATAGTAAGGCTGAATAAAAGTCTTGAATATCCCAAATCAAGATATTTTGTAGAGGAAAAATTGAGAGCACTGGGGCAGAAAGTACCTTGTTTCATTTGTCTTCAGTGATACAAGGAGCTGCAACAACTGGATAGCTCACTTTTATATAGGAAGTCATCATGCTGGAAATTCCAGAGAACTTACTAGTTAGTACTATTAATTTTCATTTCCAGTGAAAGGAACAGGAATAAATTTAGCATTTTTTCCCATATTGCTCTTATTTTGCCTTTATTTCTGTTGCATACAGAAAAGGAAGGAGTGGGATAATGTTATTAAGAGTTATGTGCTGCAGAACAGAACTGAGATATGGAATGAAAGAGGAAAGTGTAGACAGTGGTTGTTTTTGTCAAAGTGGAGGAGAAAAAAAGATAAACAAATGTGTTCGAAGCTATGTGATGTGAATCAGGGGAATGGGACACTAATGATCCATGAGAAGTGCAGGGAGACGACTGAAGTTTATGGCAGCATAGCCACCATTTGAGATTTTAGTCTGAAATTCATCATAATCTTTGACTGATTTAGAGAAATCATAACAATTTCAGATTATTTTTTCTTTCAATCTTCGATTAGATAATTGTGATATTTATCCAAATCGTTGTCCTTCTCCTTTGCAGCCACTATACTAAAAGCAGAAGAATCTTTCTATAAGGAGGCCATTTAACATGTTGTGTGTTCACTTACATTTTGTGAGGCTGTTCTGGTACTAAACTCGTATCCCTTTTAGCTGAGTAGAAGCAAGTCTGTCATAACGGATAGAATAATTTATTTGCAATTTTGTTGGCTGCATAAGGAATAGAAATATATGAAGATGTTAAGAACAACATGACAGGTACTCAAGCTGAGTATTGTGGTAAGAAAAAGAAACTCTCTGAAGCATGCAGGCAGTATTAGAGAGGACTGCTGGTAGGCCAGGATTGATGGGAGGAAAGTGCCCCTCAGAGGCACGTTTATTTTTATCAATGTATCTAGCAAAGGAAAAGTTTGGAAGATATGCTGCAGAATGAAATGCTTTAGAAAAAAACTATGGAAGAAAGAAAGATGGAAGAAAGGCAGAAGGAAAGAAGGAAGAGGAGGGAAGGAGGGAAGGAAGGAGGGAAGGAAGGAGGGAGGGAGGAAAGGAAGGAAGGAAGGAAGGAAGGAAGGAAGGAAGGAAGGAAGGAAGGAAGGAAGGAAGGAAGGAAGGAAGGAAGGAAGGAAGGAAGGAAGGAAGGAAGGAAGGAAGGAAGGAAGGAAGGAAGGAAGGAAGGAAGGAAGGAAGGAAGGAAGGAAGGAAGGAAGGAAGGAAGGAAGGAAGGAAGGAAGCAAGGAAGGAAGCAAGGAAGGAAAATAAGAATAGGGGTAAAGGAGGGAGATGGATGGGAAAGCAGTGCAAAAATGCATTTAAAAAAAAAAAAAAGGGGTAGGGGGGAACCCTAAAACATAGTCATCTCAAAACTGCACACAGGGAGTGCTCAGCCACTTCTGGGCTTTTTTTTTTTTTGTTTGGCTGGTTGTTTTGATTTAATATAAAATACTAGGTCTTTAATTTGAAGAATGATTAGTAGAAAGCATACAATGAAATAAACAAACAAAACCCCAACAAAAATCCAAACAAACAAACAAAACTCCCCCAAAACCACCACAGACAAAGAAACACCTATTGAAAATACCCCAAAACCAGCCAACCAAAAATGAAGGAAAAGATAGCACTGTCTTTCCAGTTAGTTGGAGCTTGGTCTCCTACTATAAATAAAGAAAACAAGCACGCACACAAAAGATATAACAAAAATGCAGCAATAAAACAAACAAACAAACAACCCCCCCCCAAAACCAAAACAAAAACACTGAATTAAAATGACAGCAGCAGTAATGACAACAATAATAACAACCACAACAACAGCAACAACAATAACCTAAAATGGTAGATCAGGCCACTGTGCTGTGATTTTCTCAGTTTATAAATTCCCTATGGTGGGAAACTGGTGCAGCTCTTACAAAATTCATACATGTTATTAAAGCTGTGGAACCTGCCACTGGGACAATAATAAGTTTCATGGTTTCATCAAGCAGTGGAAAGAAAATCTATTCAAGTGTAATAGACAAGTATGCTACTTCTAGCTTAGAAAATATTGTATGGTTGGAACTTGGGGGATTGTTTGAAGAAATATATTCATATGCTATTCCTTTCTTGAAAGTCCTGTTTTCTTTTCCATGTATCCACTAGCTACTATTAGAAATGGGATACTGTATCAGATAGGTTTATTCTTATATTAGTCAGGTAATATTTTTACTTTCCTCTTCCACACAGAAACAGAAAATTACTTATTTCAAACCAAAAGAAAAAAATATATTTGCAGTCCTTTATTATTAGTTTTCCTATTTAATATTCTGTATTACAGTCAAGATGTTCCTGTCTTAGATACTGATTTGTATTAAGGATATTACTTTGAGTTTTTAAAGGATTTAAAGGCTTTATATATGTAAATGTATTTTCTGAATGAACACACTACAGATGGAACAAACACTTATAAGGTATGAGTAGATAAAATTATATGCTCTCTGCTGTTTATTAGTTGATGGATCAGATCATCTGTAAATTGCTCTGTGAAAGAAAGGATCGGTAACTTTTTTTTTTACAAAAAGAGTACTTGTAATAGTCTCTTTGGTAGCTATTATCCAATAAAGGGATGCTATTTTTATATGAGTATATGAACATAAGCTTGCAAGCAGCTCTAATGACATCAGACTACATATCCATGATCTTGTATTGCCCTCGTGCTGCTACTGATGACATTGCCGTCCCTCCTTCTTTACAGTTCCCCGGAATTACCATAATAATCATTCATGCTTAGTATTCCTGGAGATATTTGTTCAGTATGCAACTCAAATTACTCTATATTCAGGCTTTTTATATCTATGGTGTTCTGAAAGGGCTTAGAGAGTCTCTTAATGGACTTCATGATCATGTCATAGTGGGTAAATCCTAGACAAATATAATTTTGGAAGTATCTTTTATATTTATTAAGAGGAGATTACATTCCATATAAAGGTTGATACTTATCTCAGTCTGACAGGTTTCTTTGTTTCTAAAATCTCTGGAGGGAAGAGAATGGTACTAGCAATGTCAGAATAAATTTACTAAAAATGCAAATTTTTAAAATGTTTTTCTGAGCTGAATGCAAGTCATTGCAAACCACTTAACAGCAAGCATAACATGGGCACTCTCTTCTCAGCTGCCTTTCAGAAACAGAGACATTTAAATGTCAGATCATGAAATTATTCCTTTAACATTAATTACTTTTTATTTCTGCTGCATTTCCTTACTACAGTAAGGGGCAATATCCTCAGAAGAGGATTTTGCATAAAGAAATAGCTAGCTGACATGCAAGAAAAATATATTTGTGTGCAATCTGGCAGAGGCAGGAGAATTCAGTAGCAGAGGTTCTTGTAATATCATCCTGCTATAGTTATTTCATTTTGATATTGTATAATTAATCTGTCACCGATTATATGATTCTATGAGATGTAAAAAAATCCCAAGTATATTTTTGTTGCTTAGTTAGATAGTCATGGATACTCGTTACTAATTAGGTAAAGTGCATTGATTTCATCAGTATTATCTGCACTAGAAGGGCTGACAGGCAACAGTTTCAATACCGTATGCTGTATTTCAAGTTGTAATGTAGGGCAATCAAATCTTCTTTACTCTCATTGACATTCAGACAAGTGTCTATTCTCCTTTATGCATTAGAAGCATTCAGCATAAATCTAGAAGCTTTCAATCATACAAGGAAGCTCATCATATTTCAAGGAGATATACAGGCGTGTAAACACACATATTTATGTAAAAATATGAATAAATTCATGAAGGAGTATTCATGCATGTATGCATGCAAGTCTGTGATTTAGCTGGCAATGTCATGTCTTAAAAACATCAGAAAATCAGTTTATAGTTTACCTTGCAACCAGGACCAGCAGTGTGCCCAGGTGGCCAAGAGGGCAAATGGCATCCTGGCCAGTATCAGGAATAGTGTGACCAGCAGGAGAAGGGAGGTCATTCTGCCCCTGTACTCAGCACTGGTTAGGCCACACCTTGAGTCCTGTGTCCAGTTCTGGGCTCCCCAGTTTAGGAAAGATGTTGACTTGCTGGAACATGTCCAGAGAAGGGCAACAATACTGTTGAGAGGTTTGGAGCACAAGCCCTGTGAGGAGAGACTGAGGGAGCTGGGGTTGCTTAGCCTGGAGAAGAGGAGGCTCAGGGCAGACCTTCTTGCTGTCTAAAACTACCTGAAGGGAGGTTGTAGCCAGGTGGGGGTTGGTCTCTTCTCCCAGACAACCTGTGTCAGAACAAGAGGACACAGTCTCAAGCTGTGGCAGGGGAGGTTTAGGCTGGATGTTAGGAAGAAGTTCTTCACAGAAAGAGTAATTGGCTATTTGAATGGGTTGTCCGGGGAGGTGGTGGTGTCACCATCACTGGAGATGTTTAGGAAGAGACTGGATGGGGTGCTTGGTGCCATGGTTTAGCTGATTAGATAGTGTTGGATGATAGGTTGGACTCAATGATCTCAAAGGTCTCTTCCCACCTGGTTAATTCTATTCTATTCTATTCTATTCTATTCTATTCTATTCTATTCTATTCTATTCTATTCTATTCTAATAACTTCCTCCAATGTATCATTTCTCCTTGTCAGAATGATAACACAGGATTGTGCTTTGCATATTCTGTCTCTGTTAGGAGCTCTTTTATCTAAGAAGATATTAGCAGCTTTTCTTTATTTGTGTTGTGTTTGCTGATGTCTGCAAAGGATCTGATACGGCCAACCTCCAGTAGAGTTTGCAGCCAATGGCTTTGGAATAAAATGACCTTACCTCAGCTGTGCAGGTGAAGGAGCTCAGAAAACTGAAGAGTCACATTTGCTGACCATGTAAAACTCTAAACCTTTTTTCAGTATTTATGTATAAAATGTATGCCCATGTGATATTTTAAAAAAGGGATCAGAAACTTTTTAAAGCTATGGTAGCAATAAAACTGCTTTGACAAAACCCCTGTATAAGAGATATGTGTTAGCTGAGTTTTGGGGTAAGACAGCACAAAAATTGGGGCCCACATTAATTCTCAGTATGATTTATATAGTTAGATATAGTTAGAGTGTGAATGAACTGTCATAGGTTGCATTTTACTCTGTTGTTGCTATTCAAAACCATCCTGCCTCATGCCAGCTTCAAACTGAAAGCGCTGGCTGCAATGAAGTGTTATGGGGCTTGAAGTTCATATTGTAACATGGGAGGCTTCTTGTTCAGTTTGCTGATTTTGGGTTTGTGGTTTGGGTATTGTCTCTCTTCTGCTGAGATGGCAGCAACACAGGGAGGACTGTAGCTCCCTGGCTTAGGCTTTTAGCTTACTTGCTTCTGCTTGCTGCTTCTTTCTGCGGCACTTTTTCTGCAGATATGTAATGATAAGGCAATTGTGCATTATATTCTTGGTTATTTCAGTAAACTCTTATCTTTTATTATTCTCTTTGTCTCAGTGAGGTGGTTTTTTTTTGTTTATTTGCTTGTTTATTTGGTTGGTTGGTTTTGCATGTGGTTTTTTTTCCATCACTTCTACCTTGGAGGAACAGACAGGTTGTCCCATTGCTTTTGCTCTAAACCACCACATGAACCTAACATCATCGATGTGGTGATGTCACAGTTACAGGGTCCATCCTGAAAGCTTCTACCTAATTTATGGGAATTATCTACAAAGCCTGATGTAGTCAGCCTGAACTCAAGTTCAACAGTGAGCTCAGCAGTGTGAACTCAATGAGTTCAACAGTGCAGTCATATAATACTTAAATATTTCAGGCACCATTATACATATGCAGACTTAGATTAGTGATTTCAAACTTATTTTGCCTACACCCTCATGCATAAATCTAGGGACATCTCTCAATGTCTCTGCTATGAAGAAAGACTGAGAGAACTGGGGTCTGTTTAGTCTAAAGAAAAGAAGGTTGAGAGGGAATCTTACTAACCACTACAAATACCTGAGGGGTGGGTGTCAAGATGGACATGTTAGATTCTTTTCGGTGATGCTCAGTGATAGGACAAGGAACACCAATACAATACAATAAACCAGGTTGGAAGAGACCTTCAAGATCATCGTGTCCAACCCATCAAACAACTAGATCATGTCACCAAGCACCCCATCAAGTCTCCTCCTGAACACCTCCAATGATGGTGACTCCACCACCTCCCCAGGCAGCCCATTCCAATGGGGAATCACTCTCTCTGTATAGAACTTCCTCCTAATGTCCAGTCTAAACCTGCCCTGGCACAGCTTGAGACTGTGTCCTCTTGTTCTGGTGCTGGCTGCCTGGGAGAAGAGGCCAACCTCTGCCTGGCTACACGGTACAAGCTGCCTGGTACAAGGTACCTCTGCCTGGCTGCCAGGTACAAGCTAGAACACAGGAGATTCGACCTCAACATGAGGAGACATTTCTATAGATGAGGATGACAAAACATTGAAACAGGCTGCCCAGAGAGGTCATGGAGTCTCCTTCTCTAAGAGACTTAAAAAACTTACATCAATGCGTTCATGTGCAGCCTGCCTTACGAGATCCTGCTCTGGCAGGAGGGTTAGACTTGAGATCTCTGGAGGTCCCTTCCAACACCTAACATTCTGTGATTCTGTGGCATTATCTCAACCCATACCAATCTGACTGGATTATTTTACAGACTTAAGTTTCAGTGTGGGTTTGAGCATACCCTGGTTACATACAATAATGTAATTTTGTATCATGATAGATAAATTCAGCTCTAGATTTGATGGAATATATGGGATTTGGGGGTAAATTAGAAGTGTAAAGCCTATTACCCAAATTGTGACATTTATAATAGATGTACATAAAGATAAATATATAATCTTTGTAATGTTTTGTTCAGTTCACTACATATTCCCTACACATATTCCATCAATTATTTCTATCTTACTTAATTTTGTACAAATGTATTCACTTGTAATTTCTCTGAAAATCCAAGTTGGAAACTACATCCAAAATTACAAAGATAACTCATGTACAATAATTTCCCTCCTTACTTTCTCCACTCACTGTAGTTAATAAGTGTCTTCATCTGAGCTAGTAATTTCAGTGCTTCATTTCAGTCAGTGAAGGAATCAAATACTTTCAGAGAACACCTGTCCAAATAAAAAACCTACTAAAGGCCCCATTCAGTTTTCCATATATGTATGTCCACTGTTGAGACATTCTAGAAAATCCTTACTGATAGTACATTGAGTGTTTGAGACAAAATCAGGGGGACTGTGTTAAAGTCTGGACTTCTGAGTACAAGAAAGACCTGATAATACATGTTACTATATAACATTTGATCACATACAAAAAATCATGAATCAAAGAAAGTGAGAACTTCTTGTCTTCTTCCTCACCCATCATATACTTGTTACAGCTTTTACAGGGCAAATTACCACTTGAAATCAGGAAGAAAATCATCCTATTAAGTAAGAACAAGACAGTTTAATTTACTCTGTGTTTTATGTGGCAGTGGTATCTAGGCACATCAATCAGATAAAGCTCCACAGGTAAGTGAGAAATTACCTGCCTTATGAGTACATGAGGGATTGAAGCATGAAACACTCGTTCTGTAGTTTTGACAGGCCTCAATATGTCTGTGGATGAATTTAGACAACTATGATTTCATCTGTAGAAACACAAATGAAAAATTTCCCACCAAATTAGAGTCCCCTTTTTTAGAAATGTGGTGGTCAGCAATACATGAATGCGTAACTCATATGATTAACTTTCTTTGTAGGTCCCTATGATCTTTCTGATTCTGTTATAGGATTTACAACATTGTCCTGGAGTATGAGGCACACAAATTTTGCTTGAAACACTGCTGTTCTGTTTCTTTTGTTTGGTAGGATGTGTATTTTGATTTTTGTTGTTGTTGTTTGATTTCTTTTATTAGTTTATCTGGGTTTTTTGTTGTTGTTGTTTTGCTTTGTTTGTTTTGCTTTGTTTTGGTTTTAATCTAATACAAGGTTTTGGATCTTTCTGAAAAGATGTCAGTAAAATGGTATTCCATCTTTGTAAGGCTGTCTTTCAGAGATGGACTTTATCTCTGGTTTCCATTTATATCTCATAATTTTGTCAGTGCTATTGAATTGAAAAAAACTTCAAATAATTTAATTTTCACACCAAAATTAGAATATTTGATTATGCAGGCCTTGATTTTGCTATAAAATGCTAACAGGGTCGCAGTCAGTTTACAGTTTGTCTTGATGCACAAAAAACCCCTGGATTTAATCTTCCTGAATGTATCTGATATTTGTTTTATAATTAAACTTGTTTAGTGTTGGGATCATAAGGAAAATCTTACGAGGCCAGCTAGCCAGAAGATATGTTTAAGGTCCTCTGGGGGACCTTAAAACCTTTGAGCAAATGGGTTTCCACTGCAAGGTTTTGGTGTGCTAGGGGGACTATGGGCCAGGATGGTTCTGAGAGAATATGTGAGGAAAACAACTCTTCAGACACCAAGGTCAGTGAAGAAGGAGGGGGAGGAGATGCTGATCTCCTGCAGCCCATGGAGCTCCATGGTGGAGCAGACATCAGCCTGCAGCCCATAGAGGACACCCCCCACTGGAGTAGGTGGATGTGCTTTGAAGGAAGCTGTGACCTTGTGGAGAGCCCACATTTGAACAGGCTCCTGTAGCCCTGTAGAGAGAAGCCCATGCCAGGCCTTCTGGCAGGGTATGTGGTCCTGAAGGAGTAAACCTTGTGAAAAGTACTCATTGGAGCAGTTCATGAAGAACTGCAGCCTGTGAGAAGAATCTTCATTGGAGATGTTTGTGAAGAACTGTATCCTGTAGATGGGACCCCACACCAAAGCAGGTGAAGAGCGTGAGGAGCAAGAAACAGCAGAGACAATGTGTGATGAACTGACCACAGCTCCCATTGTCTGGAAACTCTTAGCTACTTAGTAGGACAAAGCAGAAAAATTGGGAATGAATGTAAGCTCAGTAAGAAGGGAGAGATGTTTAAAGATTTGGGTTTATTTCCCATAGTCCTGCTCTGATTTGATTAGCAATAAATTAAACCACTTTGCCCAATTTAAATCTGTTTTGCCTGTGATGGTAATTGGTGAGTGATATCTTCCTGTCCTTACCTCAGCTCATGAAACTTTCATCATATTTTCTCTGTCCTGTTCAGTTGAGGAGGTGGAGTGACAGAGTGGCTTGATGGCAACCTGGCAGACAGCCAAGGTCAACCCACCACAGCAGACCAGGACATGTTTAAACAACACATTCAGTGTATCCCGTCTTATTACAGTAAATGTTACTGCATTTAAAGTATTCTTTCCTGTATAGAAATTAAGTCCAGAAAACCCAGGGGTAAAATGAGAGCCTGGAGTTTATAGAACACAATAAAAACTGTTAGCCTGTGTTTATAGCTTATATACTATTCTTCACATCCTACAGCTTTTCATGAACAAATGGAGAACTGAATGAGGCATACTGTTAAGATTTTAAGGTCAAGCTCAATGTTGATTATTAACAAGACATTGAAAGATTAACTTCCATTCTGTTAATTAAACTTGTTTGTCAAATTTTGTTCTGTTTTTATGATCCTGAGAGTTTTCATTGTGGTATGTTTTCTGTAGAAGAATACTCACTATACGTTACAATGCGTACTTCATATAATGATGCTAGGAAGCATGTAACAATTTTTTCTTGTTCCAAAAGAACTTTGAAAGCAATATGCTACTAAGAAAAATAATTGAATAGTTATAATATTCTGAATAGTGAAAGCCCCTGTGAGTGGAATCCTGTGAGATAAAAGATAGTATAGAAATTTAGGATATATTTTTTTTTCTATAATTCACATAATTAAATGTGTATTTATCTGTGCAACTTATTGCCATTCAAATGTTAAAAAAAAAGGGGGAGGGAGGGGGTGGTTTATTTTTTTCCCTGAGGTAGCACTACTATTAAAAAACAAAAGAGTTTCATTATAGAAACCTACAAAGACATCATTAATAGAAGGCCAGATTTGGATCATCTCTTTATTTTAAAATTTTAGTCAACCATACCATCAACAGATAAAAGGCTTCACGATATCTCTTGGAAGTTGTGTGTAACTGTATGCCTAGATTACATTTGACAGAGTCTCTGACAGATTACAGTATTTTATTTTTCACTTCTGAGATTATTTTCAAAGTGTGGCTATGAAAACTTAGAAACTAGTACTGGAAACTAGAAAGCTTATTTGTTATTGGCATGGTGCCATGACAACATATGGAAATGTGGAACATATTGCAATATTCCAGAGATGTGAAGCACTTATGAGGAAAAAAACTTATTGCACTTATATTTTAGCAATTCTCTCCTTTTCACAATGTAAGAGATCTTTAAGGTTTACATTAAAAAAAAAAAGAATACTTGTTATCTAAACTAATTACTGCATGAATCTTAAATTTTGCTACAATTCTGAATATGCTCTCTATTGAGAGTTCTGTGAATATGTATATATTGATAAATTTACTTACCTCCCATCTATCTATTTGTGTACCAGATATAAATTCTCTGCCTCCCCAGGCTGTATTACCTTGAAGAATCATTATGCTAGGGAGCTAAGATAGGACTCATACACACAAATATCAGTATACTGGGTGCAGGTGTCCAGGAGTTGGCAGAGGAGGACTGTAGGAGTGGCCTCTGTGAGGAGAAGCCAGGGCTACTCTGTGCCAAACACAGCTGGTTCTAGCAGATGATGGACACACTGCAGGATGTAGCTGAGCCCTGCAGATAAGATTGTGGCACCTCAGGGAAATATATTTAAGAAAGGGCAAGTACTGCAGGACTTCAAGAAATGCACTGCTGGGGATGAGGGCAGCTGAAAGGAGTTATGAAGGAAAGAATGAAGCTGAACCTGATAAAAGGTGGGAATAAAAAAAATTTAATCTTTTGTCTTTGTTTCTTATTACCCAAATCTATTTTAATTTGAAGTAAGTTTTCCTCCAATCAAGTCTGGTTTGCCCATGAAAGCATCTGTTAAGTGATTTCCCTGTTTTTATCTCAACCCACAAGGTTTTCCATCTTTTTCTTCCCCACCCTGTTTATGTGAGAGTGGGTGGGCATCTAGCCACTAACCAAAGTTAACACACCCCCATAATTAGTAGAAGAACAGATGTCTACATGTAAACCAGTTGTTTTAGTCTTCCTTAATTCTGAGAGGAGACAATGAGGCATTTGCAAGTGAGATGCATTTCACCTTATTTTAGCATCAATTAGATTGCTTTCTATAAATGGCTTGTTGATTTTTGTCTGTTTATTTTGTTTTGTTTTGTTTTGTTTTTTAGTTTTTGACCATAAAAGAAAGCTGAAGATGAACAGCTCTGATTTTAGTTGCAGAATCTTCCGTAAAAAGTGCGGAGCCTTGTTGCTTCATGAAGTATCAAGTCATGAAGAGCTCCCATATTCTTTTTCTGTATTAAAGCCATATTGCATCATTTTCAATAAGGTTGTGTAGCCACCAATGCTGTTGGGAAAGTAATTGAGCAAGAGAAGCCAAAATTCATACATCTAAGCTATGGCTGACTTCAGCTGAGAATGCAGTCCTAGATGTCAGTACCATCAGAGCCTAGGACCTTGTTCTGAGGGTTCTGATTCTTGTTCTCAAGCCAGCTTGAAGCAGTGCTGCTGTGTAGCCATGGATCAAACTGTGGTGAGGAAAACTTTGTGGAAAAAAATTGTAAGAAATGAGGATCTTTACTCCTCTTAGTTTCATTAAAGTGTAGGCACTATCTTTAACTGTGCTGTGATGCAGCACAGCCTTTGTGCCTATGTACTGCATTGGTCCTGGTCCTGCTCTTCACGCACTAACCTGACGTCTTGGATTGATCCTCAGGCATGCCTTATTGCTATGGAATTCTCTGGCCATCCAGAAAAATTTTGGCTGATCAATTTTACTGTCACTAGACTCTCTTGGTGACTTTTGTTCAGGATCTGCACTTGGTGAGGGCACCGTGCTTCCTCTTTTCGGCCACCTTCGGATCGTCTACCCTTACATAGCAGCCCACACTTTTTACTCCCTGACCCTGGAATGAGGATTTTCAGAAGCTGTTGTTACACTTTTTACAAAGTGTTTTGATGTATCTGTTGTGGCTTATGTGACTATTTTGGAATGCACTTTTATATATAATATCACAATGTCTACGCTTACAGATAAAGAGCACTTAGGGACAAATTCCTGACTCAAGTCTGATGGAACATAAGGCTGCAGTCTGTACTGCTTAGTGGCAACTTCCTCTATAGCACATTTTTCTCTTGATAAAGCTAGTTCAAACAGAGTCAGGGAACAAACTGACAGTAAGTGATAGAAATAATCAAGAGTGCAAATATTGTTCTCCCTAGTCCTCTTATATTTTAGAATACACAATAGAATACAGAATTAACCAGGTTGGAAAAGACCTCCAAGATCAAGTCCAACCTATCACCCAACACCATCTAATAAACTAAACCATGGCACTAAGTGCCCCATCAAGTCTCTTTTTATAAATACTACCAGTGATGATGACTACACCACCTCCCAGGCAGCCCATTCACAGAATCACAGAATCACCAAGGTTGGAAAAGACCTCAAAGATCATCAAGTCCAACCTGTCACCACAGACCTCATGACTAAACCATAGCACTAAGTGCCACGTCCAATCCCCTCTTGAACACCTCCAGGGATGGTGACACCACCACCTCCCTGGGCAGCACGTTCCAATGGCCAATCATTATTTCTGTGAAGAACTTCTTCCTAACATCCAGCCTAAACCTCCCCTGCCACAGCTTGAGACTGTGTCATCTTACTCTGGTACTGGTTGCCTGGGAGAAGAGACCAATCCCCACCTGGCTGCAACCTCCCTTCAGGTAGTTGTAGACAGCAAGAAGGTCTGCCCTGAGCCTCCTCTTCTCCAGGCTAAGCAACCCCAGCTCCCTCAGTCTCTCCTCACAGGGCTTGTGCTCCAAACCTCTCAACAGCATTGTTGCCCTTCTCTGGACATGTTCCCACACATCAACATCTTTCCTAAACTGGGGAGCCCAGAACTGGACACAGGACTCAAGGTGTGGCCTAACCAGTGCTGAGTACAGGGGCAGAATGATTTCCTTGCTCCTGATGGCCACACTATTCCTGATACTGGCCAGGATGCCATTGGCCTTCTTGGCCACCTGGGCACACTGCTGGCTCATGTTCAGCCTACCATCTACCAGTACCCCCAGGTCCCTTTCTGCCTGGCCGCTCTCCAGCCACTCTGACCCCAGCCTGTAGCACTGCATGGGGTTGTCGTGGCCAGTGTGTATAACCAGGCACTTAGATGTGTTGAATCACATGCCGCTGGACTCTGCCCATCTGTCCATCCTGTCAAGGTGCCTCTGCAGAGCTCTCCTACCCTCTCACAGATTGACACCTGCCCCCAACTTGGTGTCATCCGCAAATTTACTGATGATGGACTAAATTCCCTCATCCAGATTATCAATAAAGATATTGAACAAGATGAGGCCCAGCACTGATCCCTGGGGGACACCACTAGTGACTAGCAGTAGAGGTACGTATTTCCCTGAGACAAGGCACAAAAGTTCTCAGTGCCCACATGTAAGAAATTGGGCAAGGAGGGCAAGAGACCACCATTGTTGAGCTGTGACCTAGGCAACTAAAGGGCAAAATGGGGCTTCACGGGAAATGGAAAGAGGGACAGGCATCCTGGGAAGTGCATAGGGATGCTGCCCAGCTGTGTAGGGACTAGGTCAGGAAGGCCAAAGCACAGCTGGAACTGAACTTAGCAAGGGATGTAAAGAAAACCAAGAACGGTTTCTACAGGTACATTAACTGGAAAAGGAAAGTTAAAGGAAGTGTACCCTTCCTGATGAACAACAGTGGGAAACTTGTATCAAAGGACAAGGAGAACGTTGAGATTCTCAATACATTTTTGCCTGTCTTCACTGGCAACCCCCTCCTCCTAGCTTTCGTGTTGATGGCCCACATATTGGAGACCAAGGTGACAAAATCCTTCCCACTGTAACTGAAGACAAGGTGCATGATCATCTGAGGAATCTGAAGATATACAAGTCCATGGGACCTCATGAAATACATCCCAGAGTACTGAAGGAACTAGCTGATGTAGTTGCCAAGCCACTTTCCATGATATTTGAAAAGTTATTGCAGTCAGGTGAGGTCCCTGGGACTGGAAGGAAGGAAACATCACACCCATTTTTTAAAAAGGGAGAAAGGAGGACCCTGGGAACTACTGACCTGTCAGCCTGACCCCTGTGGATAGGAATATCATGGAACAGATCCTCCTGGATGCCATGCTGAGGCACATAGAGAACAAGGAGATGATTCAGGACAGCCAGCATGGCTTTATTAGGGGCAGGTCCTGCCTAACTCATCTTGTGGCTTTCTATGATAGAGTGACTATGTCAGTAGATGAGGGATGACCTACGGATGTGATCTATCTGGACTTCTGTAAGGCCCTTGACACGGTACTCCCACAACATCCAGCTCACCAAATTGGAGGGATACAGATTTGATGGGTGGACTTTTCAGTGGATAAGGAGTTGTCTGGATGGTCACATCCAGAGTGTGGTGTTAAAAGTCTCTAATTCCAGATGGAGAGCAGTGGCAAGTGCATGTCCCTCAGGGCTATGCACTGTGACCTGTACTGTTTAATATTTTTATTAGTGACATAGACAGTGGGATTGAGTGCATCATCAGCAAGTTTGGAGATGACACCAAGCTGAGTGGTGTTCTTGATATGCCAGATGGACAGCATGTCATCCAGAGGGACCTGGACAGGCTGAGAAGGTGGGCCCAGATGAAACTCATGAGGTTCAATAAGAGTAACTGCAAGGTTCAGTACCTGGTCCAGAACAATCCTCACTATACAGACTGGGGTATGAGGTGATAGAAAACAGCCCTGAGGAAAAGGACTTGGGGGTGCTGATGGACAAGAAGCTGGACATGAGCCAGCAGTGTGTGCTGGCAGGCCAGAAGGCAAATCACATCCTGGGCTGCATCAAAAGATGCATTGCCAGCAGATCCAGAGAGACAATTCTGCCACTTTGCTCTGGTGAGACCACACCTGGAGTACTGTGTATAGGTCTGGAGCCTTCAATGGACCTGATGGAGTGGGTCCAGAGGAGGGCCACAAGAATGATCATGGGGTTGGAACACTTCTGCTACAAGGGTAGGCTGAGGGAACTGTGGTTGTTTGGCCTGGAGGCTGTGGGGAGACCTAATAGCAGTCTTCCAGTACCTGAAGGAGGCCTACAAGGATGGGGAGAGTTTGTTTACAAAGGCCTACAGTGACAGGACAAGGGGAAATGGCTTTAAGATGGATAAGAGCAGATTTAGATTGGATGTTAGGCACAAGGTCTTTATTGTGAGAGTGGCGAAACACTGAAACAGGTTGCCCAGGGAGGTGGTTGAGGGCCATTCCCTGGAAATATTCAAGATGAGGCTCCATGAGTCCCATGGCAGCCTGGTCTAGTTGGGGATGTCACTGCTTACTGCAAGGAGGTCAGAACAGATGACCTTTTGAGGCCCCTTCCATCCCAAATCATTCTGTGATTTCTGACAGTTGAAACTTTTATCCATTTAGAAGAGGAAGGAGTGATCTCATCCCCCTTTGTCAATTTGGATATGGAAGTTTTAAACTGCTCCTTCAGCTCCTTCATGCAATCCTTCATCTCTCCAGTCAGATTTTTAACAGCTGAGACCAAAGAAACACATGTGAGACTATCCTCCAATTACCTCATTAGGTCAGTAAAATAGACAATAGGAGGCGCTCCCCCATAGTTTCTTGCCATGATTCTGCTTGACGAAATAATAGCATAATTAGGAAGAGCAAGTTTAACGAGTTTCTTGGCAAGACCTGTTCCCACAGGACTTTCATCAGGATTCAGTGTACCATAATTTCCATAAATTATTTCTTTCACAGCAAATTCTCTCAAATGCTTGATTCCCTCATCCATTGTAGACCACTTCTGTGGGTTCCAAGGTAAATCTTCCCTGGATGTATACCACATCAGCACAGACAGTTAAAGGCATGCCCACAGGGAAACTTTACCAGAGGAATTCCCTATATGCTTATCAATTCCAGAATCTTTTTCAAGTGATCCCAGTTGTTTTGCTGACTTGTAGTTTACTTCTAAAGCAGGAGCACCTGTGACATAGCACATTCCCAACCAACTCATAACTGGTTCAGTTTCTCCTCTGAGATAATTTCTTACATGCCTAACTTCCTGCCTAGCTGCATTAGTCGTCTATATATCATCATCTTCATACTCCTCTTTCCTGGGGTTCCTTACTAGAAGCCTCTGGTGAATCTCCTTAAGATTACAATCACCTTCCTTGTTTCCTGATTTCTCAGAGTCCTTCCCCTGTTTTGCATCTTCATCATCTATTGGTGGCTTTTCTAATTCAGCAATATCTTTAACTTTCTCTTCCCCCTCATCACCCTGATCACTGTCACCTTTCTTGGCTTGCTTTCTTATCTGCAATGGAGAAAGTAAAGCTGTAGTTTTAGAATTACTCTCTAAGGGATCATCCAAGACTGGTTTGTTTGTCTTTGTCTTTGCTTTACATGGTTGTGGAATTAGAATAGAATAGAATAGAATAGAATAGAATAGAATAGAATAGAATAGAATAGAATAGAATAGAATAGAATAGAATAGAATAGACCAGGTTGGGAGAGACCTTCAAGATCATTGCATCCAACCTATCATCCAACACCACCTAATCAACTAAACCATGCAACCTAGTACCCTATCAAGTCTCCTCCTAAACACCTCCAATAATGGTGACCTGATCCTTTTCCATAGCAGCAACCAGGTTTGCAGACACAATTTAGCAACAAAAAGACAACAAATTCTGGCACAATGAACAAACCACTGTAAAATTCAAGTCACTTAAATAGCTTTCATTATGGGGACTGCAAATTCAAGGTACCTAAGTGGCATACATCCATAAATATTACCATATCCCCTATAACCTACAAATAATCAATAATCACCAAAACCTCCAAACCTTGATTTCACTTAATTCTACAGCTTCATTCTGGTTTCCTTAAACCAGAGTTTTGAACACTAATTAATCACTGGGCAAAGCTCCATGTTGGCTTCCAATAAAAGATGTGGTGGATTTAAATTACCCCCAGCTAATTTGTAGTCAAAACAGAGATATCCCAGCAAAGCCATGGAAGAGAGGGAGAGAGAAGTTGCAAGCAGAAGTGACAGAAGAAGAAAAAAAAAGAGAAAGAACTGTTTATGTCCCTAATCTATATCTCCATCAGCAAGCCAATTGATTATATAGATCTTATAATTATTTTTCTTTTTGTATCCAACGGTAATTTAATTTCAATTTTTACAGTCATTAATTAGGCTAAAGTTCCCCCTTCAAAAACTGAAAAATAAATTGTCTACAAGATAAGTTAATTACAAGATTATATAATTATATATTCTCTCTCTGGTTTTTTTGTGGGTTTTTTGTTTGTTTGTTTTGTTTGCTGTTTTTTCAGGAATCTTTAGAGTAAGGAAAGGTTTTTTTCAATGAACATAAAATACTACCAGCATACGTACATACAGCACACACTGCAATTACTTACTGACTAATACACAGTTAGGGTTAGGGTTAAGTTTGGGATGCACTGGTTGAATTACTTAATTCTTATCCTGTACATTTATATTTGCATCACTTTTTTTCCTCTCAAGTCTTTAATCTGCTGTATGATAATTTCTCAACAATTCCATTTGCATTTTTTGTCACTATTCTTATTTTACATGACCTTATATATTTTGTATTTTTTCAGTAACTCAGGTTTGGGTTTGTGGTTGCTGGGGGGTGTTATGTTTTTTGTTTGTGTTTTGTGTGGGGTTTTGTTTTGTTTTGTTTTGTTTTGTTTTGTTTTGTTTTGTTTTGTTTTGTTTTGTTTTGTTTTGTTTTGTTTTGTTTTGTTTCAGTAAGGCCAAGCTGAGTTTGCACTGTACAGAACTGGACTTCCAGTCACAAGCAGGAGAAGTTCTGGGCTATTGGTTGTAAAATAGTCAAGGAATATCTGACAATACCTTTGTCTGACTGAAAATGTCAGTTTCTCAAAATTGTAACTTTTATAAGAGTGTATCAGCTTCAACGAAGCATTAAAAAAAATGAGGTGGAAATTCTGGTCAAAATCAGAGAAAAAAAAAATTACTTCTGAAGCAAATACTGCATTGGTATAGGGACCACATCTTGAAAACAGAAAAAATATTTAAATTAGATTGTTTCTAATTCAAAGCTAGGACATATTCTAGGTCCTTCATATTACATTTGGGCAACACAGTCACAACATTTCAAGCTATTTTTTTATAATTCTGCATCCCCTTGACATTTTTATTTTCTTTCTGCTTCCAAAATTAAATAGGACAGAGAAAGCAAAAGTTCTGAGATTTTTTTCTGCAATTAGCAAAGGATGAGAAGCTATTCTATATACAGAGCATTTAAATTAGATGCCTGCTCTAAGTATCTCTTTGGAGGAATCCATCTTTCTTCATTGCCTATATGAGAATCAATGCAGACTGGCCTTTTAATTTAGGTACATATACTTGGGATTCATCTGCCCTACTTTAGGTATCTAAAAAGTATGCAGGCCTTAATTAGCCACTCTGGTCTCACTTTGTAATAGCCTCCAAGGAAAATTCACTGCACAGGAAAGGGCAAATAAGTTGGTCGCTAGAGATGTCAATATCTTTTTGCAAGCTATAGAAGGAGCTTTGGGTTATCCAATACTTATGACCCTAATTCGGGTGCTCATGTAAAGGCATATATCCCACTGTGGTGCACTAGGGCACCGGAGACATCTATGTAGAGCTAATAAAGATCATATAGGAATGTGGTGGAGTAGGAAGGTTCCCCCACACACACAAAGAGAATTCCACAGCTAATTCAGCCGGAGAAGCAGTTGAAAGCTGTATTTTACAAGCAGATATGGAATGCAATGAATATGTACAAAAATATACAATATTTACAATATATACAGAAGTATACAGCAAAGTGTGTAATACAGGAAACCTTTCCCCAATCCCCCTGCCGCCAGGGGGGTTTGGCCTGCCCCTCCCTTCACCCTCCCTACCTCCCCTTTTTCCCAAAAGGGTTAGAGAGAGAGAGAAAGGAAGGTAATTAAAAGGGTGAAAACTTTGTTAAAGTTCAAAGCGAATGCAAAGTTAGTTTTCTTATCTGGTTAGCAAGAATCGTAGAGAGAAACGAGCCAGCTCACAGCACAGGGGGAAGAAGAAGACGACTGCTGACTGACTCCCCCCGACTGAAAGACTAAACAAAAATTTACAGCCGGGTCCCACCAACGAAATTGAATTAGCATATCATTGTTTTCATTCTAATATCAAAACATTTGGCTAGAGTGTTCAGAAAGTGTCTCTTTCTTAAAGGCACAGCCTAAACCGGTCACAAGGAAACTTCTTATATTTCAGATCATCAAACATATGCTAGGCAGAATAATAACCTGCTAAACCTAAAACGGCACTGAGAGTGTTTCTCATGCATCTCACATCTCAATCATAAAGATACAATTGATTACTATTCCAGATTAAGACAATTTAATTTAGCTTTACACATGTGCTTGTTTTCCATTGAGGAAATGCTGGCTCCTTTGGACTATCAATAAGACAGACACCCACAATTAAGGCTGATTATAGGATTTATTGCATAAAGGATGGAAATGATAGGTTGATATGTTATTGGGGTGAATTTATCTAGAAAGGGCAAGAGGATACTAGAACTAGAGTTGGCAGGACTCATTAGGAGGGCTTCAAACTAGGTATGAAGGGGGTGGGTGAGGAAACCAGTCTCGCTGGTGAGGAGAGAGTGGGACACAAATTAGGGTTAATTGAGAAATTGAGAGCCCAGCTGAAGTGCATGTACACCAATGCACGCAGTATGGGCAACAAGCAAGGAGAACTGGAAGTCCTGGTCCACCAGGAAGACTATGATATAGTCGCCATTTCAGAAACATGGTGGGACAATACATGATTGGAGTACTACACTGGGGGGTTACAGGCTCTTTAGGAGAGACAGGCAAGGGGGAGGAGGGGTGGCTCTGTATATTAGGGAGTCACTTGATGCCACAGAGCTTGAAGTGGAGGATGAAAGGAATGAGAGCCTGTGGGTTAAAATCAGAGGGAGGCCTAACAAATCTGACATCCTGGTTGGAGTCTGTTATAGACCACCCAACCAGGATGAGGAGGCAGACGAAATATTCTATAAGCAACTGCAGGCTGTCTCAAGATCATCAGATCTTATCCTTGTAAGTGACTTTAACCTGCCAGATACCTGCTGGGAACTTAATTCAGCAGAGAGGAGGCAGTCCAAAAGGTTCCTAGAGCATATGGAGGACAGCTTCCTCATGCAGCTGTTAAGTGAGCCTACCAGGGTCAGGCACTGCTTGACCTGCTCTTCTCAAATAGAGAAGGGTGGTGGGAGACATGATGGTGGGAGGCTGTCTAGGGTACAGTGATCATGAGATAGTGGAGTTTTCAATATGCAGGGAGATAGGGAGGAGCAGCAACAGAACCCTCACTTTGGGCTTCCAGAGGGCAAACTTCAACTTGTTTAAGAAACTTATTCAGAAATTTCCCTGGGTAGCAGCCCTTAAGAACCAAGGGGTCCAGGATGGTTGGACCTACTTCAAACAGGAGCTCTGGAAGGCATGGGAACTGAAAGTTCCCAAGTGCCGAAAGATGAGCCAGTGGGGAAGGCTACCGGCCCGGATAAGCAAGCAGCTCCTGAAGGAATTAAGGGAAAAAAAGAGGGTGTATCTCCTTTGGAAGAAGGGGAGGCTTCTTGTGACATGTTTAAGGATGTTGTTAGATTGTGCAGGAAAAAAATTAGCGAGGCAAAGGCCCAGTTAGAACTTAAGCTGGCCACCTTTGTGAAAGATAATATAAAGCATTTTTATAAAAATATTAATGCTAAAAAGAGGGGCAAGAAGAACCTCCACTCCTTATTGGACCTGGAGGGTAACACTGTAACTAAAGATGAGGAAAAGGCTGAGTATCTTCTTTGCCTCAATTTTCAACAACAAGGCAGGAGGACGTCAGGATAACTGGCCTCCTGAGCTGGGTGATGGGGTCAGGGAGCAGTGTATTGCCCCGGAAGTCCATGAGGAATTAGTTTGGGACTTGCTGAACCACTTGGATAATCACAAGTCCATGGGATTGGATGGGATCCATCTTAGGGTGCTGAGAGAGCGGGCAGATGAGATGGCCAAGCCACTCTCCATCATTTTTCACCAGTCCTGGCTGACCAGAGAGGTCCCAGATGACTGGAAACTGGCCAATGTGATGCTCATCCACAAGAAGGGTCAGATAGAGGAACCCAGAAACTACAGGCCAGTCAGACTGACCTCAGTGCCGGGGAAAACGATGGAGCAGATAATCTTGGCAACAATAACTGCACACCTGAAGGATGTCCAAGGGCTCAGGTACAGCCAACATGATTTAGGAAAGGCAGATCCTGCCTCTCCAACCTGATCTCCTTCTATATCAGGTGACCCACCTGATGGATGAGGGGATTGAATCAGTCGTCAGGAAATTTGCAAATGACACCAAGTTGGGAGCAGATGTTGATCTGTTAGAGGGTTGAAGGGCTCTGCAGAGGGACCTTGACTGACTGGACAGATGGGCAGAGTCCAACATGATGACATTCAACAAGTCCAAGTGCGGGGTGCTGCACTTTGGCCACAACAACCGCATGCAGAGCTACAGGCTGGGGTCAGAGTGGCTGGAGAGCTCCCAAACAGAAACAGACCTGGGGGTGCTGACTGATAGCCGCTTGAACATGAGCCATCAGTGTGCCCAGGTGGCCAAGAAGGCCAATGGCATCCTGGTCTGCATTAGAAATAGTGTGGCCAGCAGGAGTAGGGAAGTCATTGTGCCCCTGTACTCTGCTTTGGTTAGGCCACACCTTGAGTGCTGTGTCCAGTTCTGGGCCCCTCAGTTTAAGGGACATTGAGACACTTGAAAGTGTCCAGAGAAGGGCAACGAGGCTGCTGAGAGGCCTTGATCACAAGCCCTATGAGGAGAGGCTGAGGGAGCTGGGGTTGTTTAGCCTGCAGAAGAGGAGGCTCAGAGGAGACCTTATTGCTGTCTTCAACTACCAGAAGAGTGGTTGTAACCAGAAGGGAGTTTGTCTCTTCTCCCAGGCAACCACTACTTAAACAAGAGGACACAGTCTCAAGCTGCGCCAGGGGAAGTTTA
The DNA here is from genome assembly GCA_033816785.1 of Picus viridis. NCBI lineage: Eukaryota > Metazoa > Chordata > Aves > Piciformes > Picidae > Picus > Picus viridis. Next base: position 65,134,214 of record CM066566.1, read on the forward strand.
GGCTCGAGGTGAGGAGAAAGTTCTTCACTGAGAGAGTCATTCACCATTGGAATGGGCTGCCCATGGAGGTGGTCATGGAGTCACCATCCCTGGAGGTGTTCATGACGGGATTGGAGGTAGCACTTGGTGCCATGGTCTAGTCATGGGGTCTGTGGTGACAGGTTGGACCTGATGATCTTTGAGGTCTCTTACAGCCTTGGTGATTCTGTGATTCTGTGAATATGCGCCTTATGACAAAAGACTAAGAGACCTGGCATCTAAGTCAATGTAGTGCTACACCATGTTCCTTCTGACTCACTTCTCCTCATAGAAGGTAAATGTTCTGTCTTTCACAATAATAAGCATTTACAATAATACAGAAAGTATTTCTTTTTCACTAAAATTATGCTTCAGAGTATTAATTGAGACTGATTATTTGAAGAAAAATCCTCCAGAATTCAACATTGAAAACTGCTTTTATTTATATGCAGTGGATAGAGCAATTTCCTGAAGTAAAAGACAGTTCTCACAAACCATCCTAATTTTTACTCTATGATATTTACATCTGTTAATAAAAGTTTTGAATAGTACCTTTCTGTTTGCATCTTAGTAAGTTAACTAGGTAGGCACAAAACCTCGCATTTTAAATCATGTTTTCAGGTGAATGTGCAATGGAGCTGGGCCCAATGCTCTTCAACATCTTTATTGATGATCTGGATGAGGGCATTTAGTCCATCATCAGTAAATTTGGACGACACCAAGCTGGGGGCAGGAGTTGATCTGCTGGAGGGTAGAGAGGCTTTGCAGAGGGACCTCGACAGGCTGGACAGATGGGCAGACTCCAACGGCATGAGATTGAACACATCCAAGTGCCAGGTTCTGCACATTGGCCATAACAACCCCATGCAGTGCTACAGGCTGGGGTCAGAGTGGCTGGAGAGTGGCCAGGCAGAGAGGGACCTGGGGGTACTGGTTGACAGATGGCTGAACATGAGCCAGCAGTGTGCCCAGGCAGCCAAGAAGACCGATGGCATCCTGGCCTGCATCAGGAACAGTGTGGCCAGCAGGAGCAGGGAGGTCATTCTGGCCCTGTACACTGCACTGGTTAGGCCACCCCTTGAGTCCTGTGTCCAGTTCTGGGCCCCTCAGTGTAGGAAGGATGTTGACTTGCTGGAACGTGATCAGAGAAGGGCAACGAAGTTGGTGAGGGGTTTGGAACACAAGCCCTATGAGGAGAGGCTGAGGGAGCTGGGGTTGCTTAGCCTGGAGAAGAGGAGACTCAGGCGTGACCTTATTGCTCTCTACAACTACCTGAAGGGAGGTTGTAGACAGGCAGAGATTGGGCTCTTCTCCCAGGTAGCCAGTACCAGAATAAGAAGACACAGTCTCAGGCTGCTCCAAGGCAGGTTTAGGCTGGATGTTAGGAAGAAGTTCTATACAGAGAGAGTGATTGCCCATTGGAATCAGCTACCCGTGGAGGTGGTGGAGTCACCTTCATTGGAGGTGTTCAGGAGGAGACTTGATGGGGTGCTTGGTGCCATGGTTTAGTTGTTTAAGTGGGTTGGATTGGTTCATGGGTTGGACACAATGATCTTGAAGGTCTCTTCCAACCTAGTGTATTGTGTTGTATTGTATTGTAAAAACTACTAGATATAAATAATTATAACAAAAAACAACAAATAAACAACACATAATAGTATTAGAAAATTTCACTTCTTCAGAGCTGTTCTCTCCCCTAAATCACCTCAAAGATCATACAGAATGGTTTTTTTTATTTATTTATTTTAAACTATAGAGATGCACACATATTATCTATGCTTACATTATGGTCCATGAAATTTCATAACTGCATCATCCCTAGCAAACATCTGTTCTTTTGTAGAAGCTATGGATATAGATAAGAAAAATGGAGTCCTGAAACTCCAAGTGTTCAGCTTGTCATTATCTTTCAGTCTTATAAAAGATACACAAAAATGTTGCAGCTACACAAAATTTTTGCCACCATTTTTTATCTTAAGACATTTGCATCGGTCTTTTCAATGTGGTTATATGTTAGTTTATTGTTTATTTAAGTTTGTAACTTTTTTACTTTTTTAAAGCCTGTTTAGAAAACTGTCTCTATTTTCTGAAAGTCTAAGCATACTAGATAGGATAGATGCATTGATATTTAAACAACTATGGCACATTTTTTACAAAGAGCCACTTGATTATTCAACAGAGTGGCAAATACTCCCTTTCAATTTTTGGCTATTTTATCTTTCTCACATACATGACAGTGCCAGCTGTTTCATTCCACTCATCTGATGTGATGTCTCATGTAACTCTACAGGTATAATATGTTTGGTAAAGATCTTGGATGAATTTATGCTAGTACCTGCTCAACTTCATGGTGTACCTTAACAAAGAAACAGTTGGCCAGTTACATTGCATGAGAAACAATTTCAGACAGCCGAAGCTCTAAGAATTGCCACAAACTGACAGTTTAAAAAGGAAAAAATAATGTGAAATGAGACAATATCTTCTATCCTTGGGTAGAAATTACTTGCTTGTGTTTGCAGTGCTGATTAGTTTTTGTGATATGTATACTATACAGATACTTACTTTATTTTTTGTTTTCATGCTCTGACAATGTTAAACTTCAAGTTAAGTATAATCACTTTAGAATGGTTTCCTACTCTATCCAAGTACTGAAAGCAGGATTCCACTAGAGTGCATATATTCTTTGTGACTTCAAATGCATATAGATAAACAAAAAAAATCACACCAGTAGGAGTTAATGAAAGAGATTTCAGTATTAAATTTCAGTTAAAAAAAAAAAATCTCATTCATAGAATCATAGAATTGTTAGGGTTGAGAGAGACCTCAAGGATCATCTAGTTCCAATCCCCCTGCTATGGGCAGGGACACCTCACACTAGATCAGGTTGCGCAGTCCCACATCCAGCCTGGCCTTAAAAACCTCCAGGGATGGGGCTTGCACCATCTCTCTGGGCAACCTGTTCCAATGTCTCACCACTCTCATGGTGAGGAACTTCTTCCTTACATACAATCTGAATCTACCCATTTATATTTTTATTCCATTCCCCCTAATCCTATCATTACCTGACACCCTAAAAGGTCCCTCCCCAGCTTTCTTGTAGGCGCCTTTCAGATACTGGAAGGCTACAGGAAGGTCACCTCAGAGCCTTCTCTTCTCCAGATTGAATAGCCCCAACTCTTTCAGTCTGTCCTTATAGGAGAGGTGCTCCAGCCCTCTAATCATCCTCATGGCCTTTCTCTGGACACATTCCAACATGTCCAGATCCTTCTTGTACTAGGGGCTCCAGAATTGGACACGGTATCCCAGATGGGGTCTCACCAGAGTGTAGTAGATGGGGAGAATCACCACCGTCAACCTGCTGGCTATACTTCTCTTCATGCAGCCCAGGATGCGATTGGTTTTCTGGGCTGCAAGTGCACACTGGTGGCTCATGTTGAGCTTCTCATCCACCAACATCCCCAGGTCCTTTTCTTCAGGGCTGCTGTCAAGCCAGTCACTGCTCAGCCTATACTGCTGATTGGGATTACCCCAACCCAGATGCAGGACCTTGCACTTGGCCTTGTTGAATCTCATGAGGTTGTCGTGGTCCCACCACTCCAGCCTGTCAAAGTCCTTCTGGATGGCATCCCTTCCCTCCAGCGTGTCTGCTGCACCACACAGCTTGGTGTCATCGGCAAAATTTCTGAGGGTGCACTCAGTGCCACTGTCCATGTCACCAAGAAAGTTGTTAAACAAGACTGGTCCATGTACTTATCCCTGAGGGACTCCACTTGTCACTGGCCTCCACTTGAACGTGGACCCATTGACAGCCACTCTTTGGGTGCTGGCAGCAGATATGATGATATGGCTTTTGGCAACCAGTATGATGATACTGATTGGAAGGTTTAGGAAATGAGACATGATTGTTCAATATATACCTTACTCATGAGGGAAATGGTGTTCAAAATGACAAGGAAAAGTGATGTGATAACAGTATGTTTCAATAAGGCATAACTGTAGAGTACTTATTTTATCCAAAGTCTTTTCTGGAAAGATTTCATTCTACCATTTCTAGTGAGATATCAGTAAAATAATTATTTCACATATATAATTTGGATATACTTAATTAGAGAGTTTTTCTAAGATCTCAGTAAAGTAATTGCAAAAATACGATTGCAGTAAAGCAAGAATTCAGTGTTTTGTCAAGTAATTGTTATGTCAATGGCAGCAGTGATAACTGCTCTTGAGGCTATGGCAGATTTAAGCCACAGGAGACCTTGACAAATGTGACAGCATGCCATCTAGAAGTACTGCCCAGATGTTATCTCCAGGGAAGGTTTCATTTGTCTCTAGTGGTTTAAAGAAAAGTTGAGAAATGCAGGTTACAAATTAATAAATCTCCAGCTGTGCCATATGCATTTGTGACTGAGCCTATTATAGTTTTTCGATTCATGTTTGATAAAGTGGTTTCCTGTTATTCTGCTGAAATCGTTAAACCTTTTCAACATTCTACAGTGATATTGTTAATTGAGAAAAACACTCTGAAATGTACTTCGTTGTCATTTCAACACATCACAGTAGCAACTGCCATTGAGCTAGAAGAGTTCTCATCACTGACACATACTCCCAATTTGTCCACCTCCAAGTTTACTACTGTTTTATATACTCAAATTTGAATTATCGCGATCATAGACACTACATATAAGAACTAAAATAATGAGCATAGAAGTATATTCATGCAACCACTTAGCACATTATGACAACAGTGGTGTGCATGCTCAGTATCATCACTGGGGAGGTCTTCAAGGGATTTCAGGGGCCTTCCGGCCCCTCTGCCTCCCAGGAGTTAGTCCTGATTTGTCATAAGTGGTTCCAAATTCACAGTATCACTAAGGTTGGAAGAGACCTCGAAGATCATCGAGTCCAACCTGTCACCACAGAACCCATGACTAGACCATGGCACCAAGTGCCACGTCCAAACCCATCTTGAACAATGGTGACTCCACCACCTCCCTGGGCAGCCCATTCCAATGATGAATGACTCTCTCAGTGAAGAACTTTCTCCTCACCTCAAGCCTAAACTTCCCCTGGCACAGCTTGAGACGGTGTCCCCTTGTTCTGGTGCTGGTTGCTAGGGAGAAGAGGCCAACCCCTTCCTGGCTACAACCACCTTTCAGGTAGTTGTAGACAGCAATGAGGTCGCCCCTGAGCCTCCTCTTCTCCAGGCTAAACAATCCCAGCTGCCTCAGCCTCTCCTCATAGGGCTTGTGATCAAGGCCTCTCACCAGCCTTGTTGCCCTTCTCTGGACACGTTCAAGTGTCTCGATGTCCTTCTTAAACTGAGGGGCCCAGAACTGGACACAGGACTCAAGGGGTGGCCTAACCAAAGCAGAGTACAGGGGCACAATGACTTCCCTGCTCCTGCTGGCCACACCATTCCTAATGCAGAGCAGGATGCGGTTGGCCTTCTTGGCCACCTGGGCACACTGATGGCTCATGTTCAGGAGGCTGTCGATCAGCACCCCCAGGTCCCTCTCTGTTTGGCCGCTCTCCAGCCACTCTGACCCCAGCCTGTAGCTCTGCATGGGGTTGTTGTGGCCAATGTGCAGCACCCGGCACTTGGACTTGTTGAATGCCATCCCATTGGACTCTGCCCATCTGTCCAGTCAGTCGAGGTCCCTCTGCAGGGCCCTTCAACCCTCTAACTGACCAACATCTGCTCCCAACTTGGTGTCATCTGCAAATTTGCTGATGACTGTCTCAATGCCCTCATCCAGATCATCAATGAAGACATTGAAAAGGATGGGGCCCAGCACTGATCCCTGGGGGACGCCACTGGTGACTGGCCTCCAGCTAGATGCAGCACCATTCACCACCATTTCTGGGCCCGGCCCTCCAGCCAGTTCCTAACCCAGCGCGGAGTGTTATTGTCCAAGGCACAAGCTGACAGCTTAGCCAGCAGTTTGCTGTGGGGGACGGTGTCAAAGGCCTTGCTGAAGTCCAGCTAGACCACATCCACAGGCCGCCCCACATCCACCAAGTGGGTCCCTGAACATAGAAGGTTGGAGAGGCAGAACCTGCCCCTCCTAAATCCATGTTGGCTGGACCTGAGCCCTTGGCCATCCTCCAGGTGCGCAGTTATTGCCGCCAGGATAATCTGCTCCATCATTTTCCCTGACACTGAGGTCAGGCTGACAGGCCTATAGTTTCCAGGTTCCTCCATCCGACCCTTCTTGTGGATGGGGACCACATTGGCCAGTTTCCAGTCATCTGGGACCTCACCGGTCAGCCAGGACTGGAGGAAAATGATGGAGAGCGGCTTGGCCAGCTCATCTGCCAGATGTGAATGCTGTTCCAAATAATAAACATCAATTAAAAGCATTTGGCTGACTAAGGACCATAACAGTACTATTACTAAGCAACCCCAGCTCCCTCAGCGTCTCCTCATAGGGCTTGTGTTCCAAACCCCTCACCAGCTTTGTTGCCCTTCTCTGGACACGCTCCAGCAAGCCAACATCCTTCCTAAACTGAGGGGCCCAGAACCGGACACAGGACTCAAGGGGTGGCCTAACCAGTGCAGTGTACAGGGGCACAATGACCTCCCTGCTCCTGCTGGCCACACTGTTCCTGATGTAGGCCAGATGCCATTGGCCCTCTTGGCTGCCAGGGCACACTGCAGGCTCATGTTCAGCCTACCATCAACCAGCACCCCCAGGTCCCTCTCTGCCTGGCCACTCTCCAGCCACTCTGACCCCAGCCTGTAGCACTGCCTGGGGTTGTTGTGGCCAATGTGCAGAACCCGGCACTTGGATGTGTTAAATCTCATGCCATTGGATTCTGCCCATCTGTCCAGCCTGTCGAGGTCCCTCTGCAAAGCCTCTCTGCCCTCCAGCAGATCAACTGCTGCCCCCAGCTTGGTGTCATCCACAAACTTACTGATGATGGATTCAATGCCCTCATCCAGATCATCAATAAAGATGTTGAAGAGCATGGGCCCCAGCACTGATCCCTGGGGGACACCACTCGTGACTGGCTGCCAGCTGGATGTGGCACCATTCACCATGACTCTCTAGGCTCGGCCCTCCTGCCAGTTCCTAACCCAACGCAGTGTGATCCTGTCCAAGCCATGGACTGTTAGCTTGGCCAGGAGTTTGCTGTGGGGGACAGTGTCAAAAGCCTTACCTGGTTTATTCTATTCTATTCTATTCTATTCTATTCTATTCTATTCTATTCTATTCTATTCTATTCTATTCTATTCTATTCTATTAAATTTCCTGTTGATGTTTGACTGTATTAGGTTTTCCACAATCGTTGTGTTTCCTGTATATGAAGATAAAATTCATATATAATAATACATAACTAAAAAGTGAGAAGGTAAGAGTAGTCTAGAAGGCATCTGAGGACCTGATAGTTTAAAGTAAATAAAAGCACGCAGTCATGAGGAATTCTTCAAGGCTAAGTGTAGAACCTACATTTCTCCACGTTTCTTTTTTTCTTTGATGTTTCTGACACTGCATTCCATTTTTTGTCCTTCCTGCCTTTTTTCCTTTATCAGCAAAATGTTTCACTTCAACATAACGCTTCCAGATTTGCCTACTAAGCATACACCATCATCTGTGTGCAAAAGTTTTGAAACCTTTCCACTGTTCATGGCTGTTGAGTGCTGTAAATAACAAACATTATTGCAAGCAGATATTAATATTCTTGTTACAGAAGTTCCTAAAATAAAATTTGGGGTTTTTTTTCCCCTCTACTACTCAATACACAAAACACAGCAAAAGACAACACTCAAAACAAAGCAAAATATTGAAAAACTGCCCCAGTGGTTAGGATGTCTACTGGTTCACCTGGAACCCAGATTTATATTGCAGTAACTTTCCCATTCATATATTGGATGTTAATCATACCATGTCAAGGTGTTCTGAGGAGAGACAGAAAAAGGCTCTACTGCTGCATTTTTTTTTGACATTACATCTACTATTTTTCTTTACCTGTCATATCTCCCTGCATCAATAATCTCCAGGTCAAAGATCATGGTCCATATGCCTCTTTTGAGATACTCTCACATTTCTTGTGGCCATAAGGTGTCAAATACTTTAAAATAAAGATGAGATAAAACAAGAACAAAAAAATATTGACCACTGCTCAATATTTTATTTTATTTAATCATTGGCCAGCAAAAGCTGTAGGGCATTGTTATGTAGTCTTTGAATTGAGCCAAATAAAAAAAAAAGCAAATAACCAAACAAAATTAACAAAACCATAATAATTTAGTTGAAGATCAAAGTGACATGAAACATGATCTTTGAGATATTTTAGGGAATAAGCAGATAGCTCTGAATCATAAATAAAATTAGTTATCTACTGACACTGAGGTTTATATTATGTCTTATATTCCAATTCAAAAATAATTAATAAAAATATTCATTCTGCTTCAAAATAAGAGGAAGGCAATATCATTAATATTTTTAAGATGGTTACAGGCTACCTAAATTGACAGGGACCAGAAACTATTTTCAGTGGCTGAAAATATTCAGTGGAATGTTACCTGGTAATGATTTTTCCCTGCTGAGATTTTTATTCACACTGACATACTTGAATGTTGTGTTTCAACTACTTAGCATAAATTTATATGGGTACTTAGATATCAGTAAATCCAAGCCAGCAGAATAAGGATACTGCTGAGTTAATAGTTTAGACAGATAACCTACATAGCCTAACATAGCAGTGTATCTTCTCTGCAGAGCATCCCTCTGTCTTGACAGTTGTGGCACGTCATTGTCACATATCTTTTTACTGGATGATAATTTTGACATTTATGTTACAAAAAAAAAAAAAAAAAGTTCAGTAGAAACAAAAACCCCAAACAAACAAACACCAAAAAATCCAACCAACCAAAAACAAAAACAAAAAAGGGGAAAGAATTTTCAGTCAGGTATGTCTAGCAGAAAAGCAGGCACAGTATTTACTGCTGCATGTGAAACTGAGTAAGACTAAACAATATGTAAGGCTGTAGTGAAATAGTCTGACAGACTGGGGTTACACTGTGAGAAGGCAAGTTTCCAGTGGTCCAACACACAGCAATCTCAAAATGTCTATTGGGAAAGAAAATCTTGAAAAACAAACTCTCAGAGGTTTTGCAGTTAATCCTAATGCACCAGACCTGCAATTTTTTAATTCCCCCCAGCCCCCGCGCACACTTTCCATAAGATGACAACACTAAAAACATTTTTTCTGCTCTGTTGGGTATTTGTAAAATGAACTGTGAGATCCTCATCTTATAAAGCCTACATAAACCCTTGCTTCTGCTATTTCATCCCTTGCAACTATTTCTACTATATTTCTACCATACTAGCAATCCTGCTACACAGAAAAGTTGCAACACTGCTAGTCTTAATTTAAATGGATAAAACTTGCTGTCATCTTATGTCACTACCTCTGACAATTTTACATATTTTTAAATTAAAGATTGTCAGGAACAAAAATATGGACTATTATAGTCCATAAAATGGATCTTTAATAGTGTACAATATAGAAAAAACTGTTGACAGATTATTCCTGAAGCATTTTATCCTCAAACTGAAAGGATCAGGAAGTTATCAGTAATTGAAATGATGATTTAGAAAGGAAACTCTCACATAATATCAAATGTTAGCATTGTAATTGCTGTGCCAGTTGGAAAGGCAACTTGAAGCTATGCTTTGGTATGGTATCTTGAGTGTCGGTTTGCCAGATTCATATGAGGAATTTTTAAGCTCATGGTGAACTCGCATTCCATAATAACAGTGCTTTAGTGTGAAGCAGGTGATGTAGAAAAATATAAATCACAAACTCAAATGCTAAATTTTTAGTCCAGAGATCATTGGGTCTAACTCTCCCACCAAAGCAGGATCACTTAGGGTAGTCCACACAGGAATGCATCCAGTTGGGTTTTGAATGTGTCCAGAGAAAGAGATTCCACAACCTCTCTGGGCAGCCAGCTCCAGTGCTCTGTCACCCTCACTGTAAAGAAGTTTCTTATGTTGAGGTGAAATTTTCTGTGTTCGAATTTGAACCCACTGTTTCTTGTTTTATTACTGTGTACCAATGAAAAGAAATTGCCCCCCTCCACTTGACACCCACCCCTCAGATATTTATACACATCGATGAGATCCCCTCTCAGTCTTCTCTTCTCAAGACTAAACAGCCCCAGGGATCTGTCTCTCTTCATGGGCAGGTGCTCAGGACCCCTAATCATCCTCACAGCTCTTCGTTGGATTCCCTCCAGCAGGTCCTTGTCTCTCTAGAACTGGAGAGCCCAAAACTGGACACAGCAATCCAGGCATGGTCTCACCAGGGTGGAGTGTAGGGGAGAAGAATCTCCCTAGACCTGCTGGATACACTTGGTGCACCCCAGGATACCATTGGTTCTCTTGGCTACAAGGGCACATTGTTGTCCCATAGGGATCTTGCTGTTCTCTAGAACTACAAGGTTTTTCTCCATGGAGCTGCTTTCCAGCAGGGCAGTCCCTAACCTGCACTGGTGCCTCTTGTTATTCCTCCCCAGATGCAGGACCCTGCACTCGTCCTTATTGAACTTCATGATGTTTACTTGCACCCAGCTCTCCAGCCTGTCCAGATCTCATTGGATGGCTGAACAGCCTGATGGGGTGTTGGCCAACCTACCTAGTTTTGTATCATCAACAAACTTGCTGAGGATACTCTCAATCCCCTCATCCACGTTGTTGATAAAGATATTGAACAAAACTGGGCCCAGTTCTGATCCCTGGGGAACACCACAAGCCACAGGCCTCTAAGCTGACTCTGTGCCACTGATGACAACCCTCTGTGGTCGAGCCAGTTTGCAATTCACTTCACTGACCAGCCATCTATGCCACATTTCCTAAGCTTTTCTATGAGGATATTATGGGAGACAGTATAAAAAGCCTTACTGAAGTCAAGGTATATGACATCCATTGCTCTTCCCTCATCTACCCATTTGGTCATAATTTCATAGAAGGATATCAGATTAGTCAGGCAGGATCTCCCTTTGGTAAATCCATGTTGGCTACTCCTGACAACCTTCTTGTCTTCCATGTGGTTAGAGATGATCTCCAGGATGAGCTGCTCCATCATCTTTCCAGGGATGGAGGTGAGGCTGACTGGTCTGTAGTTACCTGGGTCCTCCTTCTTGCCTTTTTTGAAGACTGGAGTGGCATTTACTGTCTTCTAGGCATCAGGCACCTATCCTGTTCTCCATGACTTTTCAAAAATGATGGAGAGAGGTTCAGCAACAGAATCAGCCAGCTGTCATGATTGTAGACTTGAGGATGCACCCCATCGAGGCCCATGTATTTGCGTGTCTTGAGATGGTATAAGAAATCTCTAACCTGGTCCTGACTGACCAATGGAGTGCCCACATCTCTCCAGTTTTGCTCCCTTGCTTCTAGACACTGAGGTTCCTGAGAGCTGGTCTTCGGAATTAAAATTGGGGCAAAGAAGATATTCAGCAACTCTGCCATCTCTGCATCATCAGTTACTATATCTCCCATAGTGGGCACACCTTCTGCCTGCTCTTCCTTTTGTCATTGATGTATTTGAAAAAACTCTTCTTGTTCTCTTTCACCCCTCTGCAGACACTCATTTCCAGGAGGACCTTGGCCTTCTTTAATACATCTTGACATTCTCTGGCTATATTTCTATAAACCTCCCAACTGACCAGACCTTTTTTCCACACATTGTAAACCTCCTTTTTATTTTTCAGTTTTTCTAAGAGCTCCTTGATTATCCATGTGGGTCTTCTGCCTACCTTATTTTATCTTTTTTTTTTTTTTTTTTTTTTTTTTTTTTCAAGGGAATACATTTCTCTTGAGCTTGGAGGAGGTAATGTTTGAATATTAACCAGCTCTCTTGGGCCCCCCTTCCTTCCAGAGCCCTAGCCCACCAGATATTTCTAAGCAAAATCTTGAAGAGGGCAAAGCTAGCCCTCTGAAAGTCCAGGATTAAAATGTTACTTATCACCCTGCTTCTTTGTCCATTGATGTTAAACTTGAACATGTCATGGGCACTAAGGTCAAGATTCCCCCAACCTTAACATGTACAACCAGTCCTTTTTTGTTTGGAAATACCAGGTCTGGCATTTCACTTCTTGGCTCTTTAACTGCTTGCAGGAGAAAGTTGTCATCAATGCACTGCATGATCCTTTTGGACTGTTTATGCTTGGCTGTGTGATCTTTCCAACTAGTATCAGTGTTGTTGAAGTCACCCATGAGCATTAGGGCACTTGATCTCGAGGCTACTTCCAGCTGCCTGTAGAAGGCTTCATCAGTACCTTCTTCCTGGTTCGGAGATCTGTAGTAAACACCCACAATCACATCCTCCATGTTTGCATGTCCCTTCACTCTTAACCATAAGCTTTCAATGGCTTTATCATCACCCCCTGGGTTAAGCTCAACACATTCTAGTTGCTTATTCACATAGAGAGCAACTCTACCACCTTGCCTTGTCAGTCTGTCCTTCCTGAAAAGTACGTAGTCATCCATAACCACATTCCACCCATGGGAGCTGTCCCATGTAATTGCAGTAAGATTGTAGCCCTGTGACTGCACCCACATTTTGAGTTCATCCTGCTTATTTCCCATGCTTCTTGTGTTGGTATAGAGACACTTCAGAGACTTAGCAGAGGAGCATCTGTTACCATTGTGGGTGTTGCATAATCCACTATCCCCTACAGCCCCTGGGATAGCAGTGGAGCTGGTACCCTGTCTCACAATTGTCCCAAGATTGTCTTCAGTGACCTTGTTTTTTTCCCTCTTCCCCCTTCAAAATTAAAGACCTATCAATCAACCCTGCCTGTTCTCATCCCAGGATTCTTTTCCTCTTAGAGACAAGCATTTCCTATCTATAGTCAGCAGGCCTGGGGTCTTGTGGAGTAGCCCATGGTCGTTATTCCTGCTGTTGACACCAGTCCTGCAGCCAGACATTAGTCTGCTGGATTTTCCTGTTTATGCAGTTATCAGGCACAGCTAGTGTGGGGACACAAACAAATATTGCTTGTGCTCCTGACTCCTTTACCATTCATCCCGGGGCTATGAAATCCTTCTTCATTGCTCTCAAACTTGTCTTGCTGGCAAATAAATAACTGTGGTAACAAATAATAGCAAATAATGTGTTACAAGGGCAATAATCATTATGCTTTAGGGCATAATCTGATCACCAAACACTCTCTTTTGTTTTCTTATTACATAGTAAATTAGATTACAAGCTTTTGAGACTTTGGAGCAGCATGCCACATTGAGCTCAAATACTGATAAAATACAGAAGTAGTAAGACCATTTCCCCAGTCTTAGATTGCAATACTTAGAATATATATATCATATCTTGCTTGTAAATTTAAGACTGATCAGATGTTAAATAATCCACTGAAGCTAATTAACCTATCAGTGTGTACCAAGAAAAAACAAAATGAAGAAAATATTTGCAATAGGAATTCAAGGCACAAATTGAAAACTTATTTACTCATACAAGACACAGTCATTTAGGATAACATCAGGTAATTAATTTAAATAATATAGAGAGATTCTTCCATTGACTATATATAGGTCCCAGAAGACTGGAAGCTGGCCAACATGGTGTCCATCCACAAGAAGGGCCAGTTGGAAGAGCCGGGGAATTATAGGCCTGTCAGCCTGACCTCAGCGCCAGGCAAGATTATGGAACGGGTCATCTCGAGTGCAATCACACAGCACTTACAGGATGGCCAGGGACTCAGGCCTAGCCAGCATGGATTTAGGAAGGGCAGGTCCTGCCTGACCAACCTGATCTCCTTCTATGATCAGGTGACCCGCCTGGTGGATGTGGGGAGGCCTGTGGATGTGGTCTACCTGGACCTCAGCAAGGCCTTTGACACAGTCCCCCACAGCAAACTCCTGGCCAAGCTGTCAGCCCATGGGTTGGGTTAGGAACTGGCTGGAGGGCCAAGCCCAGAGAGTGGTGGTGAATGGTGCCACATCCAGCTGGCGGCCTGTCACTAGTGGTGTGCCCCAAGGATCAATGCTGGGCCCCATGCTTTTCAACATCTTTATTGATGATCTGGATGAAGGCATTGAGTCCATCATCAGTAAATTTGCAGATGACACCAAGCTGGGGGCAGCAGTTGATCTGCTGGAGGGCAGAGAGGCTTTGCAGAGGGACCTCGACAGGCTGGACAGATGGGCAGAGTCCAACGGCATGAGATTTAACACATCCAAGTGCCGGGTTCTGCACATTGGCCATAACAACCCCAGGCAGCGCTACAGGCTGGGGTCAGAGTGGCTGGAGAGCAGCCAGGCAGAGAGGGACCTGGGGGTGCTGGTGGATGGTAGGCTGAACATGAGCCTGCAGTGTGCCCTGGTAGCCAAGAGGGCCAACCGCATCCTGGCCTGCATTAGGAATAGTATGGCCAGCAGGAGCAGGGAGGTCATTGTGCCCCTGTACTCTGCTTTGGTTAGGCCACCCCTTGAGTCCTGTGTCCAGTTCTGGGCCCCTCAGTTTAAGAAGGACATCGAGACACTTGAACGTGTCCAGAGAAGGGCAACAAAGCTGGTGAGGGGTTTGGAACACAAGCCCTATGAGGAGACGCTGAGGGAGCTGGGGCTGTTTAGCCTGGAGAAGAGGAGGCTCAGGGGCGACCTCATTGCTGTCTACAACTACCTGAAAGGTGGTTGTAGCCAGGAAGGGGTAGGCCTCTTCTCCCTAGCAACCAGCACCAGAACAAGGGGACACCGTCTCAAGCTGTGCCAGGGGAAGTTTAGGCTCGAGGTGAGGAGAAAGTTCTTCACCAAGAGAGTCATTCGTCATTGGAATGGGCTGCCCGGGGAGGTGGTTGAGTCGCCGTCCCTGGAGGCGTTCAAGAGGGGACTGGATGTGGCACTTGGTGCCATGGTCTAGTTGTGAGGTTTGTGGTTACAGGTTGGACTCGATGATCTTCGAGGTCTCTTCCAACCTTGGTAATTCAATTCAATTCAATTCAATTCAATTCAATTCTATTCTATTCTATTCTATTCTATTCTATTCTATTCTATTCTATTCTATTCCTTAAAAGTAATAGTAGCATCCTTCCTTGAGAAAAGTTCAAGTTATCTAAGTTTTTTCAGTTGAATTAGAAACTGAGAATGTAATTTTGTTTAACTTGTATAAGTACAGGAAATGGGTAAGTTAGCTTTCTGTGGTAGAAACTGGAGTTTTAATCTTATCCACCACACTGTCTTGGGGGAAACAACAAAGAAACATGAAAAATGTTTATATTACTACTATTGAAGTAAAATGACTAGGCTTCCTACAAAGTTGGATAACAACAGGTAAAGCCCTGCATGATGTCAGGCCTCTTTTCCCAACTGTATTTTGAACAGTTACCTATTGTGATTCTCACAGGAGTCGAAATTTGGAGTTCATTTTGATAAGAAGAAAGAAAATGAAAAGACAGACCAAAACAAAGGGTAGCAGCAGTACAAGTTAATTATGAAAGACTAAATGTGGTATCCCCAGCATCACCCTGATATGCATTTGATGAAGCAGAAGAAAATATAGGCATGTATTGTAGTTAAAACAATATGCAACACTTCACCCACAAACTGGTTAAATGATAAGCTTAAGTACTGCATACAATATATTATGCATCTCTGCAGAGGTCTAATGTCTTCCACTAATTCAGTTGTGAATAATTTGGATTTAAATCCCACTAAATGATTGTAGATCCCTGCCATATGTCATAGATTTAATTAATAGTGTAAGTTTCCTGTGGTTAATTTGCTTTATGCTGATGCAAGATGCACATAGATGAGAACTGTACAAGACCTTGTTGTGTACAGATAGGAAGAGCATAGTCAAATATTTCCAGGAAGGAATTAGATCAGCATTAAGAAACATTCCAGGATTCCGGAATTCTAAGTGAAATCTCAAATGTCATGAATGAGAAGCTTTAAATTATTTTAGAGAAAAAAACAATTAATGGCATAAACAACTCTTAAAACTGAGACTTAGATATTTACCCAAATTCCTTATTTTTTTTTCCCCACTTGCTCGTATGTCTATCTTAATTCAATTCAAGTTTACTGGGTCCAGAAGTGCATAAGTGGAGGAACTCAATTATGTAACCCAGTGAGGAGGAAACTGCAGAAAGTTGGGCAGGAATGTCTTTGGTTTCCTTTTTTGAGTGACAGTTTCTTATGAGTTGGGTCTAAACAAATTCTTCATCTGAGGTGAATTCATTAACCAGCAGAAGTTTATGGAAAATGAAGTTTATTATGCTTTGTAACTATCATTTAGTGAGGATTCTGAATCCTGAGTGCAGAGGAGGGATTTACCTTATGTCTTTGAATGAGCTATTCATTCTGATCACAGTATCACAGTATCACAGTATCACATTATCACAGTATCACTAAGGTTAGAAGAGACCTCAAAGATCATCGAGTCCAACCTGTCACCACAGAACCCATGACTAGACCATGGCACCAAGTGCCACGTCCAGTCCCCTCTTGAACGCCTCCAGGGACGGCGACTCAACCACCTCCCTGGGCAGCCCATTCCAATGGTGAATGACTCTCTTGGTGAAGAACTTTCTCCTCACCTCGAGCCTAAACTTCCCCTGGCACAGCTTGAGACTGTGTCCCCTTGTTCTGGTGCTGGTTGCTAGGGAGAAGAGGCCTACCCCTTCCTGGCTACAACCACCTTTCAGGTAGTTGTAGACAGCAATGAGGTCGCCCCTGAGCCTCCTCTTCTCCAGGCTAAACAATCCCAGCTGCCTCAGCCTCTCCTCATAGGGCTTGTGATCAAGGCCTCTCACCAGCCTTGTTGCCCTTCTCTGGACACGTTCAAGTGTCTCGATGTCCTTCTTAAACTGAGGGGCCCAGAACTGGACACAGGACTCAAGGGGTGGCCTAACCAAAGCAGAGTACAGGGGCACAATGACCTCCCTGCTCCTGCTGGCCACACCATTCCTAATGCAGGCCAGGATGCCATTGGTCTTCTTGGCTACCTGGGCACACTGATGGCTCATGTTCAGGCAGCTGTTGTTCAGCACCCCCAGGTCCCTCTCTGTTTGGCCGCTCTCCATTCACTCTGACCCCAGCCTGTAGCTCTGCATGGGGTTGTTGTGGCCAAAGTGCAGCACCTGGCACTTGGACTCGTGGAATGCCATCCCGTTGGACTCTGCCCATCTGTCCAGTCAGTTGAGGTCCCTCTGCAGGGCCCTTCAACCCTCTAACTGACCAACATCTGCTCCCAACTTGGTGTCATCTGCAAATTTGCTGATGACTGTCTCAATGCCCTCATCCAGATCATCAATGAAGACATTGAAGAGGATGGGGCCCAGCACTGATCCCTGGGGGACGCCACTGGTGACTGGCCTCCAGCTGGATGTGGCACCATTTACCACCAGCACTGATAAAACAATTCATTTAATGGCATCAATTGGATAGCTATTGGCTTTTTCCATTTATCACCTGAGGTTATTGAATGTTTCTATGCCAGCATCCTGTGTAGTGAAAAAAAAAAAAAAAAAAAAAAAAAAAGAAAAGATTATTTAATTTAGATGTCTTGAAATGTGCCATGAAGATCTGTACTTCTCTCCTCTGGCTGTAGGCAACATGCTTTAGTTAGGACATTTGGATTACACAAATGCATGCCTTTAGATGTTACATAAAGTATAATTTAAGAGCTTAAAGCAGAGATGTTAAGGCTCATTTTCTACTTTATTTTCTGGAAAAAGATAATTCCACTGAGAAAGCAAGCACATTTTATGGTGTATAGTGCACATCAGAGGTTCATTCTGCTTCAGAAATGTCACTGTTTTTTATTTCTGCCCTAAAGAAAAACAAGCCCTTTAGGGTGCTTTTTTATTTCACAAATGCTACATCTCAAGCAGATGAACCATATGAATAGGCAATGCCCTCTAAATATTTTCTTTCACATATTTGTTCACAGAATCATAGAATCACTGAATCATAGAAGTTGGAAGGGAAGTTCATATAGTCCAAGCTTTCCACAGTGAGCAGAGACATCTTCTGCTAGGTCAGTTTGCTCAGAGCAGGTAACATAATATTCACTCTAACACTCATTAGAAGTGTTATTGTTATATTGCTATTATAGCTTCCCCAAAATGCTTCTTTTTCAGAACACAGCTGTCACCAGACTATTTTTTATTATAAAAGGTCTGTAGGAGGTTTTACTAACCTCTAAAGAATGCATGCTGACAGACTTTTTTAAAAATCATGTAGCTTTTACAAGATGCACAAAGCTAGAACAAAATCATCATGTCCAAATACCAAGAAATAATGTTGAAACTGAACTAAAGAGTGCCATTTGTTATTAAAAGCAGCAAACCAGAGAATCAATGTCAAACAAAAGATATACACAAGAGATAAACATTTCATGCTTCAGAATGCAGCAATTGAAGCCCAAAAGATTTAAAGCATTGCCAAACAGTTTTATGTTCACGTTTAAAAGCAAATGCCCTGAGAATGGCAATGATTACTCATGCAAACTGATTTTCATACCGAGTATTGTAGTCTGATGTACAATTCTCAGTTAGTTGTCTTTCCAGTCTACTCTGGAAAAATACTGGCAGAACACAGTGGAAAAGTCATACTCTATGTTTTCTAAGCAAAAAAATATTCCAACACTTTTGTTCTTTCACGGGATCATAGAAGCACAGAATGTTAGACATTGAAAGGGACCTCTTTTTGAATTGTTATTTACTCAAAGCTTTATGCCTGGAACTGCGCCCCAGATATTGCCAAAACTTGTCCCAGCATGTTTTGCTCACATTCCCCCTACCCCCTCCTTTCCGGATTGGCTACTCAGCCCAGAGCTGAGAAACAAAGGCCAGATGTCAGCCAGACAGGGTAAATAACACATGCCCACCATATGGGATACCTGTGAGGTGCTCATGCCTTTTCAAGTTTGGGCATAATTCTAGTCATGTGCTTTGCTGTAGGCTAAAGGTTGTGGGAGCAGGCTTTGCAGACCTCCCCTGTTGAGGGAGGCTTCCCTGGAAACAAGGGGGATGGATACAGATCCCTGTTAGGGGAAGCATGGGGAATTGATGCCGGCCCTCTTCCTCTCCCCTGTTGCCCTTGCATAATAAGTATGAGGCCCTGCAGGTTGAGGGCAATGTGGATGAGAGGGCTGAAGAGGAGCCATCTAAGGGAATGCCTAAAGTAAAACAATCCCCACCAACCATCAGGACTAGTACCATAAAGTAAAAGAGGATGGTAATTGTTGTTGGAGACTCTCTCCTGAGGGGTACTGAGGGACCCATCCCACAGAGGAGTCTGCTGCCTACCTGGGGCCCAGATAAGGGACATCACCAGGAGACTACTCAAACTGATCCAGCCCTCTGACTATTACCCATTGCTGGTAATCCAAGCTGGCAGCAACGAGACTGATAAGAAGGGCACCAGGATAACCAAAAAGGAATTCAAGGCCCTCAGACAATTGATTGATGGGGCAGAAGCTTAAGTGGTGTTCTGCTCACTTCCATCAGTGGCAGGGGTGTACACTGAGAGAAACAGGAGAACCCATGTCATCAACAATTGGCTCAATGGATGGTGCCAGCACCAGAATTTTGGGTTCTTTGATCAAGGGCAACTTTTACTGCACCTGATCTGCTGGACCTAGATGGGGTTAATTTATCTAGAAAGGGCAAGAGAGTTCTAGCAGTGGAGTTGGCAGGGTTCATTGGGAGGGTTTAAACTAGGTCTGTAGGTGAGGAAGCCAGTCTCTCCAGAGAGGAGAGAGGGGACATAAATTAGGGCTAATTGAGAAATCAACAGCCCAGCTGAAGTGCATGTACACCAGTGCACGCAGTATGGATAACAAGCAAGAGGAATTGGAAGTCTTGGTGCACCAGGAAAACTATAGAATAGAACATAATAGAAAAGAACAGAACCAGGTTGGAAGAGACCTTCAAGATCATAGCATCCAACCCATCATCCAACACCATCTAATCAACTAAACCATGGCACCAAGCACCCCATCAAGTCTCCTCCTAAACACCTCCAATGATGGTGACTCCACCACCTCTCCGGGCAGCCCATTCCAATGGGCAACCATTCTCTCTATGAAGAACTTCTTCCTAACATCCAGCCTAAACCTCATGCAGTGCTACAGGCTGCAGTCAGAGTGGCTGGAGAGCAGTCAGGCAGAGAGGGACCTAGGGCTGGTCTTTCTCCCAGGCAACCAGCACCAGAACAAGAGGACACAGTCTCGAGCTGTGCCAGGGGAAGTTTAGGCTTGAGGTGAGGAGAAGGTTCTTCACAGAAAGAGTTGTTAGCCATTGGAATGGGCTGCCCAGGGAGGTGGTGGAGTCACCGTCCCTGGAGGTGTTCAAAAAGGGATTGGATGTGGCACTTGAAGCCATGGTTTAGTAGTCATGAGGTGTTGGGTGACAGGTTGGACTCGATGATCTTTGAGGTCTTTTCCAACCTTGTTGATTCTATGATTCTGTGATTTTACCAAGGTTGACTATTGGCCCAATTCAAGGCTCGAGTAACATATAAGTAATCCCCAAACTGTAAACTAGTTACGCTTTGCCTGGGCACTTTACTCTTTACCTTTGCTATTGCTTCTGCAATTAAGCTCCATCCATGTACACACATACTGCCAGCCTCTGCAGTCCAGAGAGGAGCTAGCAACCCAGAAAATTATGCCATGCCTCAGTATACCCAGAAGCCTGGAAAGAGTCCTTTGCAAGTTGCTCTGCAACTACAGCTAGCTCCAGACAGCTGGCCTGCAGAGCTGGCAGAAGGAGCCAGGGAGCAGCATAGTTTTCCCCTGTTCCAGGATGGGATAGTTAGAGATCTTCTCAGCCGCTTGGACCCCCACAAGTCCATGGGACCGGATGGGATCCATCCTAGGGTGCTGAGGGAGCTGGCGGATGAGCTGTCCAGGCCGCTCTCCATCATTTTTCAGCAGTCCTGGCTCACTGGAGAGGTCCCAGAAGACTGGAAGCTGGCCAACGTGGTGCCCATCTATAAGAAGGGCCAGTTGGAAGAGCCGGGGAACTATAGGCCTGTCAGCCTGACCTCAGTGCTAGGCAAGATTATGGAACGGGTCATCTCGAGTGCGATCACACAGCACTTACAGGATGGCCAGGGGCTCAGGCCTAGCCAGCATGGATTTAGGAAAGGCAGGTCCTGCCTGACCAACCTGATCTCCTTCTATGATCAGGTGACCCGCCTGGTGGACGTGGGGAGGCCTGTGGATGTGGTCTACCTGGACCTCAGCAAGGCCTTTGACACAGTCCCCCACAGCAAACTCCTGGCCAAGCTGTCAGCCCATGGCTTGGACAGGAGCACACTGCGTTGGGTTAGGAACTGGCTGGAGGGCCGAGCCCAGAGAGTGGTGGTGAATGGTGCCACATCCAGCTGGTGGCCTGTCACTAGTGGTGTGCCCCAAGGATCAGTGCTGGGCCCCATGCTTTTCAACATCTTTATTGATAATCTGGATGAGGGCATTGAGTCCATCATCAGTAAATTTGCAGATGACACCAAGCTGGGGGCAGGAGTTGATCTGCTGGAGGGCAGAGAGGCTTTGCAGAGGGACCTCGACAGGCTGGACAGATGGGCAGAGTCCAATGGCATGAGATTTAACACATCCAAGTGCCGGGTTCTGCACATTGGCCATAACAACCCCAGGCAGCGCTACAGGCTGGGGTCAGAGTGGCTGGAGAGCAGCCAGGCAGAGAGGGACCTGGGGGTGCTGGTTGATGGGAAGCTGAACATGAGCCATCAGTGTGCCCAGGCAGCCAAGAGGGCCAACCGCATCCTGGCCTGCATTAGGAATAGTGTGGCCAGCAGGAGCAGGGAGGTCATTGTGCCCCTGTACTCTGCTTTGGTTAGGCCACCCTTGAGTCCTGTGTCCAGTTCTGGGCCCCTCAGTTTAAGAAGGACATTGAGACACTTGAACGTGTCCAGAGAAGGGCAACAAGGCTGGTGAGAGGCCTTGATCACAAGCCCTATGAGGAGAGGCTGAGGGAGCTGGGGCTGTTTAGCCTGGAGAAGAGGAGGCTCAGGGGCGACCTCATTGCTCTCTACAACTACCTGAAGGGTGGTTGTAGCCAGGAAGGGGTTGGCCTCTTCTCCCTAGCAACCAGCACCAGAACAAGGGGACACA
Organism: Picus viridis; assembly: GCA_033816785.1. NCBI lineage: Eukaryota > Metazoa > Chordata > Aves > Piciformes > Picidae > Picus > Picus viridis. The sequence goes on from CM066566.1 coordinate 65,156,342, forward strand.
GTCTCAAGCTGCACCAGGGGAAGTTTAGGCTGGAGGTGAGGAGAAAGTTCTTCACTGAGAGAGTGATTCGTCATTGGAATGGGCTGCCCAGGGAGGTGGTTGAGTCTCCGTCCCTGGAGGCGTTCAGGAGGGGACTGGATGTGGCACTTGGTGCCATGGTCTAGTTGTGAGGTTATGGTTACAGGTTGGACTCGATGATCTTCGAGGTCTCTTCCAACCTTGGTAATTCTATTCTATTCTATTCTATTCTATTCTATTCTATTCTATTCTATTCTATTCTATTCTATTCTATTCTATTCTATTTTATGCTGTATTCCCAGTCCCGCCAGTAGGAAAAACTGCCATCACATCTGAAAGGGACTTAACATCAATGGTAAGACTGCCCAGTAGTGGGGAGGACTAGCCTGAACCCTTTGGTAAGTTCTAACATAGTCTGCTACAGCCATGAGCCTACTCACAATGAAGGACCCTGCAGTCATGGGAGGGTAGGCACTGCTGTTGCACAGGCCTCTAAGTTAAAAGCTGACCCAGAGTGATTCAGAACCAGGACCACCTGTGAGCCTCCCATACAGTTTCACAAAGGACCATCCTATAGTTTTAGAAATGGGAAAGTCAATGACAAGAAGAATTGGCCACTCAGTCATTTTAAGCCAATCCAGGAAAAAAAAAACCCTCTGTGCTGCTCTGCGCCAACCCCCCATGCTCTCAAGCAGCTTCAACAGGGGAACTGCTCCCCAACAGAACCCTGCCAACTCCAAAGGGACCGCACTGCTTAGGGAGCTACTCGAGCCCATTCCAGGAGAACCTGCCCGATCAGCAGAAGTCTATGTCACAGTAGCTTCCAGCTATGGGCCCCACAGCTGTGGGAGGAGAAAGCTGCCCCCACTGCCACCTCCCAGAAGGGACTGGCCCTGGCAACTGGCCATGGCACCAGACATGGCAGCCGCAGCCCAGCCAGGTCCCTGAGCTGGTTTCAGCAGCCAGCCAGCATAGCAGTAACTTAGCAACCAGCTTGGCAAGTGAAACTGTGTATCATTTCAGTGTTCACATGTTTAGCACCAAATATGGTTCTGTTTAAAATCCCCAAAACTTTACCTTGGATGGTATTTTAATCTATGCTTTACAAGAGGCACTCCAGCATGCTTGGAGCCATAATTCATGATCAGAATCGATTTAAGTCTCTAAAAGGATCCTTTGACTGTATTGCCCAGACATTGTGTCTCTTCTACAAGAAAGTTGGTGAGGGATTTTTAGGTTGTCAGGAAACAACAGGACTAGGGGAATGGGAAAAGAAAAATGGAAAGGGGTAGATTCAGATTGGATGTTAGGAAGAAATTCTTCACCATGAGGGTGCTGAGACACTGGAACAGGTTGCCCAGGGAGGTGGTAGAAGCCGCATCCCTGGAGGTTTTCAAGGCCAGGCTGGCTGTGGCTCTGAACAACCTGATCAAGTGTGAGGTGTCCCTGCCTATGGCAAGGGGGCTGCAACTAGATGATCCTTGAGGTAACATTTACCTCTTCTAGTGCCAAACTGATTTCAGATTATTTCTTTCGTGAATTTACCTCTCCTTTCCTCTACCATTTTTTTTTTTTACCTTACTAGGAAATCTCAATCTCTTACCATTTGAGCTAATAAACTCCAGTTAAAACTCAAACCAGCACAGTATTGTAACCTGTGGATTATAAAGCATCAGTCCTAGTAATATCTGGAGTCATAATCTGTGAGTAAAAATTAGTTTAAGTCCCTTTGAAAGCTTTTTTAGTTTTATGTGTCCCCCAACTTCTAGCCCACTGCTGCTTTCAGCAGCGAGGTGCCAGTCGAGTCTTTCCCTGGTGGGGAAGTGGCAAACTGCACCATAGCTCTATTCCTTATTGAATAACTGTTTTGTATTTTTCTAATTTGGTTCAAAATTGTAAACTGTTCCTTTCATGGAAGTAACACCCATGACCATACACTAGAATCTGGATATAAACTCTAAATAACATTAATATTTTTATTATTAATCAGTAATCATTAATGTTTCTATTCATGTTTCATAACCATGACATACTACCACAGCCAAATGATCTCAGGCAATGCTATCATTGCTTGTCTGCCTCATTTGGATGAGGAAGTATGCAGATGTAAAAAAATAAATAAATTAGGAATTTATATACAATAAAATATACAATTAATATGCATAGAAATATATATAAAGGAATGTGCACACATTTGTTTATATAGAGACTCTTTTTTATATAAACTTCTAGATGTGTATATTTATGAATAAGTTTTTATTTACATAGATTTATAATGCTCTGAAAAGTAAGTACATATAGCCATAAAAAACATCGTTATAAAATAAATAAAAAATATTTAATAGAAGCTAATGACATTATTAATTCTATTGTAAATGTGAATAGGAATAAATTAAACAGAAGTAAAATTTTAAAAGTACTTTTTTAAAAGGACTGAGACACAATGGAAGATCTCACAATGATACAGAATACAAATCTTTAGAAAACTGCTAAACATAAAGACATCTCTTTGAGCTTAGAAAGTATTGGGCTAATACATAATCTGAATATAGTTTGATATGATAAAATATGGCCATCTTGCATTCTTATGCCTGGTGGTGTTTCAATTAAATCAGATAAAGACAGCCCAGAATTTACATAGGATCTACCCAGACAGCGTAGGGAACTCCCCAGAGATGATTAAAAGTAACAATAACAACAACAAAAACAACAACAACAATTTTGAGTTGTTTTAATTGAACAGTGTTTGTAGTTACATTTTCATCTGCCAATGCAAAGAACTGAAGTCAGTGAAAAGCTTTATAGACAGGCTTGCACCCTGTGTTTCCTTCCAAGCAAGCCAATTCAGCAATATCTGTTCAACCTGCTTAGCTGGATTTTCTATATTTCTATTCCCTCTGAACCTGTCACACAACTTCATGATCCTGCTGCCAACGTTTTAGTCTTTGCATGAATCATAAGTGCGTAAATTGTTGTGCTATAATCTCATGCTATATTGAATATTTTGCAGTCGTTTGGAGTTACCAACAGTCCTCATAGAAGGATCACTACACCAATCATAAGAAAAAGTTCTACATAATCCAATCACTTCAATTGTTGTTATTAAAAGTTTGAAAACCAAATTACTTGCCTTTCACAGCTCTAAAAGGTGAAAATACCTGAAATAATAATAATTACTTTTAAAAAGAAATTAAACTTAACTTTTTAATGTTTCTTTTTCCTGAACACTGATATTTTTCCTGGAGAAGAACATTGTTGAAAGGTGATTCTTCTTTAATTATTATCTTTTTCAATCTCAACTCATGAGTTAAATGAAAATTAGCCCCTGAATAAATGAAAGAATGGAAAACAGTCCAAAAAGTAAATTATCAGTAGAATTGGACAACTTTGCCTTCTAATAGATTTTAAAGGATTTCAATTAAATTTGGATATCATACACTAGATAAATTGAAAGCGTAGAGTTATCTCATGATAATACTTAAATGAAAAGAAAGAAAAAGCAAAAGTGAAAAACAAAAAAATAAAGTATTTTCTGACTATCCAAATAATGTGGAAAATGGATTATTATTTCATAGTGTGATAATTATGGTACAGATAAGACCTTAGAAATAATAGAAAGCCTTTATAGATGTTTTTCTTTAAAAATCCCAAGACTTTAGTAGAAGTAAGAAGAGTTAGATTTTGTAAGGCTACTAAATTTTGCAGTAAGTATAGGAAAGCATGGAAAGTTACATAGTAATGGTAAGTATGGTAACGAAAAGCTGTGATATTAGTGAGACTTTGAATAGACCTTTTTTGGGGGTGAGATTTATTTGTAGCTTAAAGAACAAATACATAAAAAAAAAAAAGATTGCTATTAGGTCATCTTTAGAAGAGCTATACTGTGTCATGTTAAAAGATTATTGCCTCCAAAGACATACTGGAAACACAGGGTCTATTCTGCTTGATTGAGTCAGTATTTGTTATTTTAAAGTAAAATAAGCATACAAAACCCAAAACAGTTTCAGTATGCAATAGACTAAAGGCTATCTGTATGATCAAAGTAGGTAGGCAAAATCCTAATCTTAAATTGAGCCATTATATTTAAAATCAGACAAATTTAAAAGACTAAAATCAGTCAAAGGATTAAAACAAATGCACAAACAAACCAAAACCAAGCAAACAAAAAGTAAAAAATAGGGCAAATAGACTATAATTTTGGTACAGAACAGGACAAAGGTAGGGAAATCACTTTCTACTTCAGAAGGATTTTTTGGGTGGAGAGATGTTTAGTTTTGCACAGGATGCAGCTATTCTGCTTCTGTGTTAGAACACACCTTCCATATAAGAGTAAAGTAAGGGAGTGTTTTGAAGACGTAGTCCTGCCTCTTCCTCCCCTCCTATTTTCACATCCCTTTCTCATTGTAAAAATGAAGAGAGGAATGAATTGTAACACCTTCAAGAAAATAACCACCTTTTCACATAATATCATAATTAGGTTAGTCAATTTACCTTCTACAAACTATTTTCACTGTGAATTATTATAAATAATCAGTGTTCACCAGGAAGGTATTTATTTTGCCAATTACACTTCTATATGATCTCTGCTGATAAGACTATTACTTAACAGTCCTGGCTGACTGGGGAGATCCCAGTTGACTAGAGGTTAGCAAATGTGGCACCCATCTATAAGAAGGGCAGGAAGGATGACCTGGGGATCTGCAATCCTGTCTGTCTGACCTCAGTGACAGGAAAGGTTATAGAACAGATCATCCTGAGTGCCATCATGTGGCACATACAGGACAAACAGGTGATTTGGCCCAATCAGCATGGGTTTATGAAAGAAAGGTCCTGCCTGAGTAATATCTGATCTCTTTCTACAATAAGGTGACCTACCTAGTGGATGAGGGAAGTGCCATGGACATTGTTTACCTGGACATTAGTAAATCTTTTGACACTCTCTCCCACAGCATTCTCCTTCAGAAACTCATGGCACAAAGCTTGAAAAGTTTTGTCTATTGTCACTTTTCTTAGTCTTCATGTTAAGCATAGATGCAAGCTATTACTGTTAACAGGTCCCAAAGTATTTGACTCAGTCTCATGTGTTTTTTGGATTTTTTAGGCTTGCTTACACAAATTTTGCAGCAGTCATTACTCTGAAGTAATTTTAATTTTTTCAAAACTATTTGAATGATTAAAAAAAATTGATAATTTGCTTATGCACTGAGTGGATATCCTATTCTCTTAATACATTCATCTTATTGAAGTATGAAACACTTTGGCAGTTTCTGCAGAGTGACTAAGAAAGTACTGAAGTTGAAGGATAACATGCAGTACAAGGAACATTTTCTGCAAATAAAACTTGTCCTTGTTTCTTTCCATGTCAAATGCATAAGCTGAAAAAACCTTTTGTCTGCTCAGTCGTGGAAAAGGAAGTGACAACTGCAGCATTTTACAATTCATAATAGTGTCAGAAGCAAAGTCAGTAAGAATGAATATAGAGAAGGAAAAAAAAACATCCTCACAATGTGTACTTCGTTGTAGAGAAATAAGAAAGAACAAGAAAACATCTCTGCAGTGACAGCAAGTACATGACAATAACATAATAAAATAGAAATAAGGAAAAGAAAAACAGAAAACAGAATCTCAGAAATCACAGAATCATAGAAACATTCAGGTTGGAAAAGACCCTTGGGATCACCAAGTCCAAATGATAACCCTACTCTGCAACCTGGGCAGCTCATTCCAAGGCCTGACCACTCTTTCAGTGAAAAGTTCTTTCCTAATATCCAGTCTAAACCTACCAAGTCGCAGCTTAAGGCTGTTTGCTCTTATACTATCACTTATTACCTGTGAGACGGGACCAGCACCAGCCTCTCCACAACATCATTTCAAGTAGTTGTAGACAGTGAAAAGGTCTCCCCTCAGCTTCCTCTTTTTCAAACCAAACAGCCTCAGCTCCTTCAGTTGCTCTTCATAAAATTTATTCTCCAGGCCCTTCACCAGCTTCATTGCTCTCCTCTGCACTCGCTCCAGTACCTCCACATCTCTCTTGTATTGCGATGCCCAAAACTGTACACAATACTCAAGGCGTGGCCTCACCAGACTGAGTACAAGGGGATAATCACCTCCCTACTCCTGCTGGACACAACATTTCTAATACAAGTCAGGATGCCATTAGTTTTCTTGGCCACATAGGCACACTGATTGCTCATATTCAGCTGCTTGTCAATTAGAACTCCTAGGTCACTTTCTGCCAGATAACTTTCCAGCCACACTTCCCCAAGCCTGTAGAGTTGCTTGGGGTTGTTGTGACCCATGTGCAGGACGTGGCATTTGGCCTTGTTGAAGCTCATTCTGTCGCTGTATAGGGGTCGGGGTAAGGAAGGTGACGGTCTGTGCGACAAGAATCAAACACAAGCAGAGTACACAGAAGGCCAAAAAGCAAGCCAGCAAAAGACCCTGTTTATTCCAGCACAGAACTCATATATTGCGTGTAGTGTCAGTGTGGCTGCCTGCAATTGGTTAATGAACTTGTCTCAAGACTCTCATGGGTCAGCGATAGCATTGCTATAGTTACTTGTTAAGTTAGTGCAGGTGGCCTCCCATCTTATCTTGTGGTTTCTCATTCCCACTCAGTCTGTCCGGGAGTTTCCAGATTCTCATGGGAGCTCAGCGATGTTTTCTCACCAGAGCTCTTCCGAGGGTTCACAGATACATCACAGTCCCCCACACATTCCATTAATATTGGCCCATCAATCCAATCTATCCAAGTCCCTCTGTAGAGCCTCCCTACCCTTATGCAGATCAACACTCCCACCTAACTTGGTGTCATCTGTGAACTTATTGACAACACACTCTATGTCTCCACCAAGATCCTTAATAAAGATGTTAAACAGAAGTGGTCCCAACCCTGAGCCTTGAAGAACACTACTTGTGACCAGTCATCATCTGGATTTAACCCCATTGATCACCACTCTTTGGGTCCATTCATCCAGCCAGTGCTTTATCCATCAGAGCATGTGCCTATCCAAGCCATACAAAACAAATTATTAATGAAAAGGGTTTCACTGGGTTATACATATTCTTTGAAAAACATTCTTAGCAACTGATGTCATTTACCCAGACCTGAGCAAAGCCTTCGACACTGTCCCACACCACATCCTGGTCTCCAAACTGGTGAAGCATGGGTTTGATGGGTGGGCCACTAGATGGATAAAGAACTGGCTTGATGGCCGCACCCAAAGAGTGGCTGTCAATGGGTCCATGTCCCAGTGGAGGCCAGGGACAAGCAGAGTCCCTCAGGGATCAGTCCTGGGACCAGGCTGTAGTGGATGATGCTTATGGCCAGGATTGTGCCCCTGGATATTTCTAGGACATGCTTTTCTGTGTGTTAGCCTTCCTTTGTTCCCTCTCTTTTCTGAAGGCGCCACTGAGTCCAGGTAAACTGCCTGCCTGGGCGTGGTCTCACCCCTGTGGTACACAAGGGTCAGGCTATATGTTTGTTTTCCTGTGTATAGCATAAGCGTGCACTGTATTTGGTAGATGCCAGTTCATGGGTTAATCTTTGTGTTAGCAACAGATGCTCATTGGACCAGTATTCATTGGGGCAAATGGTAAATAGGGGTCGTTTGGTAAACGAGCCCCCCCACACACACACATTGGTGTTGAGCCTGTACCTGTGTGCGCACCAGTGCTGTTGTGGTTCACCTTGCCCGGGACTAAAGCCGGCGCTCCAAGAGGCTTCGTAGTACTTTGCCACCTGCACCTAACTGCGTGCAGTGCCGTGGACAGTGCCCCGTGGGATCAACCGTTGCATGATCCATCGCCGCAGGAGAAAACCTGGTAACCTGTGTGAACCACCGTTGGCAAACTGCCACAGTGCCTCCCCCACCCCGAGCAGGGAACCTCCATATTCTGGAAGAGGCAGCAGCCACGCGACGCAGCCACGCGGTCGGCGCCATTTCCTGTATCCTTATTACGGCACATCCGTGCCGTGTTCTGCGGACTATAAATATTATCAAGGGAAGACTTCACGAAGCTCTCAGCTTGTGAGTAAGCCAGACCTTTCTTCATAGAGTTTCAGTTGGGGTAGCCTGGAAATCGCTTCAGGTGGAGGACCGCCAGTCACTGACCAACCCCTCCACCGCCGCTTTCCGGATCTGTTTGATTCTAAGTTCTGTGAATTATTTTGGTTTAAGTGCCTATGCCTAGACATTCTGTAAAGATAGTTCCACTAACCGAATATTGATACCTGCGAAGGGGGACTGTACATACCCCGTTGCAGAGTTTATATACATATATATATATATATATATATATATATATATATATATATATATATAAAAATAAACTTAAATTTTTTGTATTGATATCTCTGCCGCTCATTTCTGAGGGCATATTCATAAAACAGGCTTGTTCAACATCTTTGTGGGTGACATGGACAGTGGCATTGAGTGCACCCTCAGCAAGTTTGATGATGACACCAAGCTGTGTGGTTCAGCAGACACGCTGGAGGGAAGGGATGCCATCCAGAGGGACCTGGACAGGCTAGAGAGGTGGGCACAAGCCAACCTCATGAGCTTCAACAAGACCAAGTGCAGGGTCCTGCATCTGGGTCGAGGTAATCCCAGGCACAAATACAGGCTGGGCAGTGACTGGCTGGAGAGCAGCCCTGAGGAGACAGACTTGGGGGTGCTGGTGGACGAGAAGCTCAACATGAGCTCTCAGAGAGCACTTGCAGCCTGAAAAGCCAATCAGACCCTGGGCTGCATCAAGAGAAGTGTGGCCAGCAGGTCGAGGGAGGTGATTGGATTGGTTGATGGGTTGGATGCGATGATCTTGAAGGTCTCTTCCAACCTGGTGTATTGCACTGTATTGTACTGTATTGTATTGTATTCTATTCTATTCTCCCCCTCTACTCAGCCCTGGTGAGACCCCACCCGGAGTACTGCATCCAGTTCTGGAGCCCCTATTACAAGAGGGATATGGATGTACTGGAACGTGTCCAGAGAAGGGCCACGAGGATGATCAGAGGGCTGGAGCACCTCTCCTATGAGGACAGACTGAAAGAGTTGGGGCTGTTCAGTCTGGAGAAAAGAAGGCTCCGAGGTGATCTAATTGTGGCCTTCCAATATCTGAAGGGGGCCTCCAAGAAGGCTGGGGAGGGACTTCTCAGGCTATTAGGTAGTGATAGGACTAGGGAGAATGGAATGAAGCTGGAGGTGGGGAGATTCAGGCTGGATGTGAGGAGGAAGTTCTTCACCATGAGAGTGGTGAAGCCCTGGAATGTGTTATCCAGGGAGGTGGTTGAGGCCTCATCCCTGGAAGTGTTTAAGCCCAGGCTGGATGAGGCTCTAGCCAGCCTGATCTAGTGCAGGGTGTCCCTGCCCATGGCAGGGGTTGGAACTAGATGATCCTTGTGGTCCCTTCCAACCCTGACTGATACTATGATACTATGAAATACATGAGCTCCTGAAAGCTAAGAAAAAAAATTTAGGAAAATTAAAGTTTAGATTAGAAGCTACATGGAGAAGAAAAGAAGGGGCAGAATCTTAGATAAATCAGTTTTTATCTTGGCAAATAAACCGCAGTTAATCCACGCAGCATTCACATATATTTCATTCTTGTGGATGTTAGTTTCTTTGACTATGGATTATTACAGAATCACAGTATACTAGGGGTTGCAAGGGACCTCTGGAAGTCATTGAGTCTAATCCTCCTGCCAAAGCAGGGCCATACAATCTAGTGTAGGTCACACAGGAACATATTCAGACAGGTCTTCAAAGTCTCCAGAGGAAACGACTCCACAATCTCTCTCTTTCAGTGTTCTGCAACCCTTAGAGTAGTTTTCCTCATGTTGAGGTGTAGCTTCTTGTTCTGTAGTTTACATCCATTACCCCTTGTCCTATCATAGGGTACAAGTGAGAAGAGGCTATTAAAGGATACAGTATTTCCTTTATTTATAAATTATATAGCAATATTAATAAAGATATTAATAACCTTTTATTAACCTGAAAATTGCCAAAGCATATCAAAAGGTTTGATGTATGGTTAGAATATATTTACAATGGGAATGTACAGTATTTGGGCAACTATAACAATTTATACAATTTTATGCAAATCAGGAGGAATATAACAGAAAGAGAATACCCTGGGAGCAAAATGGTGCTTGACCACACAGGGGAGACTTGATAAGAACCATTAAGCCAAAGAGGCAATGAATTAATTACTCACAGCTGGTTCCACCCAAGTGGGGAGTGCTGCTGCTGTGTATTAGAGGCTTTGGGGTGCTCTCATGCACCGGGCATGGCAGGTTGCCGGCAGGAATGCCACATGGTCTTCGATGGCTGGACTGGCTTCAGCAGACAGCATGCTGGTTACGATGCTATCATGACGGGTGCTTGCCTTGTCCTGAGGCACAGCAAAATCCTAGTTGCAAGGGGAAGCAGTCTTGGCTCTGACTCCTAAGTTTGTGGCTTCTCTCATAGCTTGTAGTGTGTAGGCTTGTGGCTTTTAACCCAGGCTCTGGACCGGGCAGTCAAGGCAGTGCAACTCATGGCAACTTCATGCCAGACAAGGTCCAATCACGTTCAAGCAGGCAAGGCTTGAGCAAGGCACAGGTGACTAGAAATAAGCCTGTATCTTGCCTGAGATTCGACTGGGCCAATAGGACAACAGAAGCCAGAACATAGCTACCCAATGAGAAGGAGTTCTGCCAGGCTGTGGCCAGAATACATGCCCTTACCCCAGATACAGGTTGTTTACCAGACATGCAAGGTCCTGTCTCCTTTGTTCCTTTTCCCACATTACCCTGACTTTCTGCAGGAAGAAGAGGGGGAGAAGGGGACTGTATCTAGATGAATAGAATAGAATAGAATAGAATAGAATAGAATAGAATAGAATAGAATAGAATAGGTTGGAAGAGACCTTCAAGATCATCACGTCCAACCCATCAACCAATCCAACCCACCTAAACAACTAAACCATGGCACCAAGCAGCCCATCAAGTCTCCTCCCAGTCTGCCTGGGTTTGTGCTGGGGCCATTTGGCCCTACCATGACACTCGTCCCCATCCCTTCACTAACAACTCTAATTTGGTGGTGGGGAATACATCCATCAGGTCCTGTGGAATGCCTTTACTCATTCCACATTGCCACCATCCCCAACGACCAAAATTTTTGTTCTGCTTCTGGCTGCTAGGATGAGACAAACTGCTCTGTTGTTTGTGAGATAATTTTTATGTCAATGAAATCTCTGTCATGCTCACAACTTTTGAGTCCACTTTTTTGCTGGAATCCACTTACAGAACCATATATTCTCCTGTAATTTATTAATTCATGGGCCACCTTCCCCTGCATCCACACCTTCCTACTATTTATTGTTCAGTCAGGGGTCATTGCTCTTCCCAAAGCCACATTGATTTCCATTTGTCTCAGGGATGCTTTGAATCATCCCTTGCGACTAAATACCTATCGGGTTTAGTGATTTAGGAAGCCTACAAATAAGAAGAGTTATTCTTTCTGGGTCAACAGGCAACATCATTGGGGAACTTAAATGAGGTCTCAATTCCCAATCATACATCATCTGCAAACAAGCTGCCTTTGGAACGTTTTCTACAAGCCTCCTGCCCAATATGCAGCTTGCTGTGTTAAAGTCCAGGGTGCTGTTATCTCCTGTGGTTAAAAATACCCCTAGACCCCAATAGCCCTCTGTTTCCCTTTATGACAACATTAGTCCATCGTCTCCACATAGGAAGACCCTCCACATATGTTCAATCTCTGTTTCCTTTGGAGACCTGGAATATTCTTTCTTTAATCTCGACAACTCAGCTGCAGAATAAGCTGCTTCTTTAGTTACAATCTATGGTTGAGCATCAGCCTCATCACAAAGATACTCTGTTTTCAAACTAAAGGACACACACAGAGAACTTGTTCTGCAGTCTCCCTAGCCTACCCCACCACAACGATGCAGAGGCTTCAGTATACATGCATGTATGATAGAAGCTAACAACAAGCTCAATGGCAGAGGCTGTGGCTCGAGAGCTGCTCTCTCGAGCAAGTACAGAGACAAAGTAAGAGAGGGGGCAACTTGTTTACCAACGAGGGTAATACTTCTTGATTCCTCGAGGCTGGGTTTGACCAACGGGCACTCTCATAGACAACTGGCTTCAGCCTATAGAAAGCATGAAGCTGGAATTATGCCCATACTTGGTAATTGCACATGCACTGCATGCGCTGAATGCGTGCTGGCCTGGCTAATGCCTTGGCTTTTGTCTTCCTCCTAAAGGAGGGGAAACCTGTCCACATGCTGGGGCCAGATCTAGTATCTGGGCAGAATGTGCCTTCACCACAACTGACCAGTGGGGAGCATTCCCTCCTCCAGGCTCCCTCTCCTTCATCCAGAGTCTGGAGTACATAGGGCAGCTCAGTCTTAGGTGTAAATACTGAAGCAAAGAAGGCATTCAGCAACACTGCCTTCTCTGCATCCTCAGTTACCAGGGCTGCCTCATCATTCAGCAGTGGCCCCACACCTTCCCTATTCTTCCTTTTCTTACTGATATATTTGAAGGCAGCCTTCTTGTTCTCTTTTACTTCCTTTGCCAGTTTCAGTTCCAAGAGGGCTTTGGCTTTCCTTGTTGCCTTCCTACATGCTCTGACAACGTCTCTATAATTCTCCCAAGTGACAATTCCCTTCTGGTATGAATGGTAAGTTTCTTTCATCCCTGAGATTTCCTTCAGGAGCTCCTTGATGGCCAAGTTCGGCCAGAATTATGCCCAAACTTGGAAGAAGCACAAGCATCCCATAAGGTGGGTGCATGATCTTTTTACCCCAACAAGGCAGGTTGGGTTGTTTACTCTGGCTTGTTGACACCTGGCCCTTTGTTTACTCAGCTCTGGGCTGAATATCCACTCCAGAAGGGGGTGAAGGGGGAGGATGTGAACAAAACATGCTGGGACAAGTTTTGGCAATATTCAGGGCATAATTTGGGGCAGATGCTCCCTTCACCACACAACCCTCTGATCTCTTTTGCTTAGCCATTTGTCAATCCACCTCACCATCCACTCTTCTAAGCTAGACTTCCTGAACTTGCCTGTGAGGATCTTATGGGAGACAGTGTCAAAAGCCTTGCTAAAATGAAGGTTGACTACTCTTTATCTATCCATTGAATCACAGCATCATGGAAGGTTATCAGATTAGTCAAATGTGATTTCCCTTTGGTAAATCCATGCTGGCTGCTCCTGATAACCTTCTTTTCGTCCATGTGCTTAGAGATGACCTCCAGAATGAGCTGCTCCATCACCTTTCCAGGTGAGTGAGTTTAGTTAGTTTATGAAATTCATCATTCAGTTACCTGTCAGTATTTTTCAAGTGTGTCACATTTACAGTGTAATATTTTTTAGCCTTTGTATTCCAGTTGCCCTTCTGTACCTATGAGTGTGTTCCTTCTTTATAGTGAGTGAAATTGGGAGACAGCATGGTTTGAAATTGCAGCAGTCTCTCACGGTATGTATTCTGTTCTGGTTTGCTGAATTATAGGATTTCCTTTGAATATTTTCCTTTGGTCAGTACTAAAAATTGTTCTGAGGACAAGTAGCAACTTGTTAAGCCATGGCAATCTGATTGCATGTCTTTGCCCTTAGGTTTTATACACCACTGCTATGAGGATCTGCCAGCATCATAAAATCTTTTTTACTTTTGTTTCAATTTCTCACATTTACTGATTGATATAATCTATGTTTCTTCCTAAAGAAATCCCCAAGAACACCCAGATGAATTTCTGTTCAAACAGTTTTATAATGTGCTTAGTTTGTCAATTTTCTCTTATTTGCTAATATGAAAAAAAAAAAAAAAAAAAAGACTAAAGGTATCTTACAATTATTTAACTATAAAAGGTAAATAGAACTCCTCCTGATATTAAAATGAAACAAACAAATAAACAACCTCCCAATGGTGTTTTTCTGTTTTGTGGTTGGGTGTTGGTTTGTTGCTTTTTTGTGTGTGTTTAGTTTGTTGGTTTGTTTGGTTTGTTTTTTTTTTGTTGGTGGGGTGTTGTGATTTTTTTGTTTCTATTGTGGGGTTTGTTTGGGGTTTTTTTGGTCCCATGTAGGTTTGTTATTTTTTGAGGGGATGTTGATGTTGTTTTTTGGGTGGGTTGGTTTTTTTTTTTTTTTTTTTTTTGAGTGTGTGTGATTGGGTTTTATTTGTTTTGGAAGGGAGTGTGTGTACTTTTTAGTTCGTTAGTGGTTTTGTAGGTTTTTTTTTTATAATCATAACATCGTTAGGGTGGGAAGGGACCTTAAGGATCCTGTAGTTCGAACCTCCCTGCCATGGGCAGGGACACCTCACACTAGATCAGGTTGCTCAGAGCCACATCCAGCCTGGCCTTAGAAACCTCCAGGGATGGAGCTTCTACCACCTCCCTGGGCAAGCTGTTCCAGAGTCTCACCACTCTCATGGTGAAAAATTTCTTTCTAATATCCAATTTGAATCTACCCATTTCTACTTTAGTTCCATTCCCCCTAGTCCTATCATCACCTGACACCCTAAAATGCCTCTCACCAGCTTTCTTGTAGGCCCCATTAAGATACTGGAAGAAGATGTCAGTTGCTCAGCCTTTATCTGTTAATATTGTGACCTGGTCATTGAAAGCCACCAGGTTTTGCAGACAGGATTTGCCCTTGGTGAACCCGTGTTGATCACACCAGATCACCTCTTCATTATTCTTCTGCCTCAGCAGTGCCTCCAGGAGGACCTGCTCTATGATCTTACCAGGCACAGACGTGAGACTGACTAGCCTATAGTTTCCTGGGTAATGTGTCTTTCTCTTTTTGAAAACGGGGGTTATATTTCCCCTTTTCCAGTCAGTGGGGACTTCCCTAGACTGCCATGAGTCTTGGAATATAATAGAGAGTGGTTTAGCAACCCCATCTGCCAGTTCCCTCAGCACCCATGGGTGTATCCCATCAGGGACGTGTGTCAGAGTGGAAAGCAAGATCACATGGCTGTGTAACCACACTATCACGGGAGAGGAGTCTCTACTTCTGCCACTCCGTGCCCTGTAAACCTCAGGGAAAACCTAGAGCACTGTCCATGCTCCAAAGCTGGGACTACTCTGAGAGGGTCCCACCACTCCTTTGAGCCAAGTAAAGGGGAAGCCACTTCTTCCTCAGGGCTGTCCACATCAGCCCCAAAGCCTGTTGTTGCAGGGCCGACCTCGATGGGTCCAGCCCTGCCTGGTACCGTGCCAGATGGGAAACCTCCAAGCGTGCCCTGCCCTGCTGTGCAAGCCAACTCTGAGGGCCAACCCCATCTTGGGACCAGCCCTACTGACCCTGCCAGGCTGACCCTGCAGGACCGCTCCCTATCATCTGGAGGGAACCTGCTGGAGTCCTGCGAAAGGAACCTTACCTACCAGCTAAGGCTAGGTTCCATCTCCTCCCCACTGCCACAGAGAGAGGATTGCCACCCAGTGTCATCGTCCAGACCACCCTAGGAACCAGTCCAGTGACAGTAGTCTGCTGGAACCTAACCTCACTACAGACAAAGGACACTGTATCTTCCATGTGCTTTCCACTCACTAACATTCAGTTCGAAGCATCCCCATCTAGCAGAGTAACCTCTGACACATAGAAACATCTCTGTATATAGTTGGCAGCCACCCATGCCCCATTGATACTGTGATACATCTAAATGTACCCTTCGTACAACTGGCTGAACTAAAAGACATTTACATTTAAAACTGTGTATCTGCATTTCTCTGTTTCAATGACTTTTTGTTATAAAGTAGTAATGTCAGAAACAAATTATGACCTGCATTTCTTACAGACATTTTTCTCTGAAACTCGAGCTTAGGAAACAAATCCACCTTTCAGGAATATGAATTTAACAGAAAACCTTTAAGCACTTCTGTTCACCCAAGAATCTACACTAAATATCTTAATACAGAGAATGAAAATTTGTTGTTTCTGGAGTTGATAAAGCAAAGAGAAACAGCAATTTCTTTATCTTCTGTGATATTCTTTCATTTATTCCTTTTAAAGTACCTTTACTGAGACTTTTTACCTCAAGTCTTTTCTTCTCTAACTCTCAGATTTAGTCATTATATTGGCTGTTGTCTCCTTTCCCCACAGCTGTAAGTGGAATCAGAATCTCCTGTACTTCCAGGGGTCTAGTTATCCCCCTTATGTCCCTAGTGATTGTTTTGTTTAGACTTGGAGAATATCTGTTTTACTATTTTTTTCATATCTAAAATGTAAAAGTATCAGTCAAAGCAACACAATAGCAGCACTGGAAATATGTAGGGCAAAAGAATTAAATCCACCACAGACAGGTCAACAAGCAACCAAGATGAAACTTTAGCTAAAATATATTGAATGTTTCAGTATTCAGGTGAAAACTTTAAGGTGAAAGAAGATAAAATGGAACTTCCTCCTCATTACTTTGCACTGACATCCTGCAAAGTGGTTAAAAACAGAAATTGTAATTCAGTTAGTGTTGGGCTACTACTTGTTTGAAATCATATATTAGGTCCTTAGAATTTTATGTTTTTAATAGAAGTCAAATGTGTGAATGGGAGAAAGCCTGTGCAGTACGCAGGGAAATTAAATACTTTAAAATACTCATGTGTTGATTAGAGACTTAGGAAAAAAGAGGACTATAGAGTTGGCACTTGAAAACCTATTCCCTTTCAGTCTTATACATCTGACTTATTGCCAGGTAGATACCTTCATCAAGAAAGATATTGGACTTCTCCATGTTCAAGCATCTGTAGCTATTGCTGGGTTATTCTGTTTATCCAGGGTTATTCTGTCCCTGTTTTCCTTGATCAAAGGCTACCAATCCAATGTGACAATGAGAATTACTATCCATTAGGGGCCAAACTATGCCCACCAAATGCCTGATGTCCTTTCTGAAGAACTTTTATTCCCCAGTAGTTGAAATTGCATGCCCTCCTTTTTTGTCTCCTAGTCCATTTCTTGATATATTCAATTCCAGATTGTCCCTGAGCTCTCTAAGTCTCAGGCTGAATCCACAAGATACAGTTTACTAGTTCTAGAGAAACATGCAGCAGTTATTAATACTGTAACTATATTAATCTGTAGGGCAAGCAAGATGTGAAAGTCAGTCTTATTGATGTATATAAAAGACATCTCCAGGGACAGGGGAATGATGTCTATTGAAGGCTCAAGCCCAAACTTTTCAAGGTGTGTAACAACTGAGAAAAGGTCCTGCTCACTGCATTGAAGAAGGAATTGAAGCTAGGGGTGTTCATCCTGGAGAAGAGGAGACTCTGGGGGAACCTTACCACACTCTATAACTACCTGAAAGGAAGTTGTAGTCAGGAGGGGCGTCAGGCTCTTCTCCCAGGCAACTTGTGACAGGACAAGAGGGCATGGCCTGAAGTTGTGCCAAGGGAGGTTTAAGTTGGGTATCAGGAAACACTTCCTGAAAGAAAGGCTAATTAGGCACTGGGATGGAGTGCCCAGGGAGGTGGTGGAATTGCCATCCCTGGAGGTCTTTAAGAAAAGCTTGGATGTGGCACTTGGTGGCAAGGACTAGCTGATGTGGTGGTGTTAGGTCATAGACTGGGCTTGATGATCTTGGAGGTCTTTTCCAGCCTCAATAATTCTGTGATTAGTTACAGCTTTCACATATGGGGGAAGAGACCCACCTCTTGCCTTTTGCTTGGAAGGCAGGGTCCTAGGGCACAGCCAGGACCTGCTCTGGCAGCCTCCTGATCCATCTGCCCAGGCACTGGGTGGCAGAGGTGGAAGTAAGGCAAACCCCTGGAAGAAGCAAATGTGTACCCAAAGCAGGTGCCTTCCTCATGCAACCTTACCTGTGGTTGTTCCAGCTGATGTCATACCCAAGCTCTACTGTGGCCTGGGGTACCAGCCACCCCTTCACCCCTTCCCCAAAGCTCTGCTCTCACAGACCACAGCCTTTCTCTGTAGGATTGGGATGAGCTTGTAATATCACACAGAGGAGCTCAGCCCCAGTAAGCAAGCCCAACCAGCACCCATGGATAATATTGGAGTAGTCATCAACTCTCTTCCTAACAACTGGGGGCCACCAGGCCCCCGGGCATTGTTGTCACCACTGCCATCGCCCAGTGTTCACCATGGGCACTCACCAGCGACAAGAGGAGGATCCTTCAGCCCAAATGGGCTCATCTTAGGGCTTCTGCCTTTCCTGGGGAGATTAAAAAGTGGGAGTGTATGGGGAGGGGGATGTGGCCACACCTGGGGTGGGAGGAGGCGCCAATAGAGCCCAGGTGCTCTGGGATTTGAGGGTAAAAGGGGGTGGGGGGGAAATGAGGCAGGTGAGGGACTTTTAGAGTGTCAGGTAATGAAAGAAATGGGTAGATTCAGATTGGGTGTTAGGAAGAAATTTTTCACCATGAGGGTGGTGAGACACTGGAACAGCTTACCCAGGGAGGTGGTAGAAGCCCCATCCCTGGGATTTTTTAAGGCCAGGCTGGATGTGGCTCTGGGCAATCTGATCTAGTGTGAGGTGTCCCTGCCCATGGCAGGGTGGTTGGAACTGGATAATCCTTGAGGTCCCCTCCAACCCTAACAATTCTATGATTCTAAAACCAATTTTGCAGTTTAGGCTGGATGTTAGGAAGAAATTCTTCACAGAAAGCGTAATTGGCTGTTGGAATGGGCTGCCCAGGGAGGTGGTAGAGTCACCGTCCCTGGAAGTGTTTAAAGTAATACTGGATGAGGAACTCAGTGCCATGGTTTAGTTGATTAGATCATGTTGGGTCATAGGTTGGACTTGATGATCTCGAAGGTCTTTTCCAACCTGGTTAATTCTGTGTGATTCTGTGTGATCGAGTCGCCATCTGGTGGACAAGAGGCACAATTGCATCCTTTGTCATGTATATAGACTGGTTCTGTAAATATTCCAATTGAGTTCTAATTATAAATACTAAACCACTTATGGGATGTATTTCACAATCATGCACTAGAACATGCATATAAAATAGTGATTCATCTGTTATTAATATTTTATAATTAATAAAAATAATATTTATATAATTCACATTTCATATTACTAAATTAATAACCTCTTCATTACACAAATCTACTGAGAAATAATTTGGAGTCGGTTTGGAAGTAGAGAACTAAAAATTTTCTTGAAAAAAAAATATATAAAAAAAAACAATAACAGGAAAGGTTCACAAGGGTAAGGAATAAGGATGGATGGGGAAAATATGTATACAAAACAAGTCCTTTGAAGTCCTTTGAAGAGGCATGGATGTAACAGGGAGGAGGAGGACCAGGCCTGACCACATGGCAGAGAAGCAGGAAGCCAGAAGTAGTCCTCTTGCCCAGGCAAGGCAGGAGCAAAAGAGAGAAAATAGCTGCAGTGTCTTCCTTTACATAGGCCTGCTGGACAGGGATGGGGAGTGGAACAGACTAACTCATTTTCCCAGGGGGAAAGCCCCCTCCAGGGAGAGCAAAGCTCTCACAAGCCCTCCATCCCCTGCTTTCAGGATGGGCATAACCCATCACACAGGAATATCTTAGAATGCTGATACCTAGCTGGTCCCTCCAGCAGATGTCAGGGTTATTGAAATCCCCCATGAGGACCAGGGCTTGTGAATGTGAAACCACTTCTGTTTGCCTGTGGAGTGCCTCAACTGCTTGGCCTGCTGGTCAGGTTGCCTGTAGCAGACCCCTACAGTAATATCCCCTCTCTATTATATTCCAGAAGTCATGGCAGATTGGGGCAGAACCCACAGACTGGAAAAGGGGAAACATTACTCCCATTTTCAAAAAGGGCAAGAAGAAGGAACTGGGGAACTACAGGCCAGTCAGTCTCACCTCTGTGCTCGGAAAGATCATGGAGCAGATCCTCCTGGAGGCACTAATGACTCAGAAGAACAGTGAAGAGGTGATTGGGAGTAGTCAGCATGGCTTTGCCAAGGGCAAATCCTGCCTGACAAACCTGGTGGCCTTCTATGAGCAGGTGACAGCATTAATAGATGAGGGGCGAGCAACTGATGTCGTTTACCTGGACTTGAGCAAAGCCTTCGACACTGTCCCGCACCACCTCCTGGTCTCCAAGCTGGCGACACATGGGTTTGATGGATGGACCACTAGATGGATAAGGAACTGGCTTGATGGCCGCACCCAAAGAGTGGCTGTCAACGGGTCCATGTCCCAATGGAGGCCAGTGACAAGCGGAGTCCCTCAGGGATCAGTCCTGGGACCTGTCTTGTTCAACATCTTTGTGGGTGACATGGACAATGGCATCGAGTGCACCCTCAGCAAGTTTGCTGATGACACCAAGCTGTGTGGTGCAGTGGACACCCTGGAGGGAAGGGATGCCATCCAGAGGGACCTGGACAGGCTAGAGAGGTGGGCACAAGCCAACCTCATGAGCTTCAACAAGACCAAGTGCAGGGTCCTGCATCAGGGTCGAAGCAATCCCAGGCACAAATCCAGGCTGGGCAGTGACTGGCTGGAGAGCAGCCCTGAGGAGACAGACTTGGGGGTGCTGGTGGACGAGAAGCTCAACATGAGCTCTCAATGTGCGCTTGCAGCCCGGAAAGCCAATCAGATCCTGGGCTGCATCAAGAGAAG
Source organism: Picus viridis (assembly GCA_033816785.1). Taxonomy (NCBI): domain Eukaryota; kingdom Metazoa; phylum Chordata; class Aves; order Piciformes; family Picidae; genus Picus; species Picus viridis. The sequence continues at coordinate 65,176,936 of CM066566.1, forward strand.
TGTGACCAGCAGGTCAAGGGAGGTGCTTCTCCCCCTCTACTCAGCTCTGGTGAGACCCCACCTGGAGTACTGCGTCCAGTTCTGGAGCCCCTATTACAGGAGGGATGTGGACGTGCTGGAGTGTGTCCAGAGAAGGGCCACGAGGATGATCAGAGGGCTGGAGCACCTCTCCTGTGAGGACAGACTGAAGGAGTTGGGGCTGTTCAGTCTGGAGAAGAGAAGGCTCTGAGGTGACCTCATTGTGGCCTTCCAGTATCTGAAGGGGGCCTACAGGAAGGCTGGGGAGGGACTTCTCAGGATCTCAGGTAGTGATAGGACTAGGGGGAATGGAATGAAGCTGGAAATGGGGAGATTCAGGCTAGATGTGAGGAAGAAGTTCTTCACCATGAGAGTGGTGAAGCCCTGGAATGGGTTATCCAGGGAGGTGGTTGAGGCCCAGGCTGGACGAGGCTGTGGCCAGCGTGATCTAGTGTAGGGTGTCCCTGCCCATGGCAGGGGGTTGGAACTAGATGATCCTTGTGGTCCCTTCCAACCCTGACTGATTCTATGATTCTATGATTCTATGATTCTATGAATATCACCTTTCCCTGTCTTCCCCTTAATCTTTACCCATATTCTCTCAACCAGCTCACCATCCTTCCCCAGGTGGAGCTCCACTGACTCCAGCTGATCACTGATATAGAAAGCAACACCTCCTCCCCTCCTTCCCTGCCTGTTCTTCCTAAAGACCTTGTACCCATCTATCCCTACATTCCAGTCATGGGAATCATCCCACCAAGTTTCAGTAACAGCCACTGTAATAACTATAGCATTCCAGCAGCACAGTAGCCCTTCATCATGTTTATTGCCCAAGCTGCATCTGTTTGCATAGAGGCACTTCAGCTGGGCTGGCTGTGTCACCCTCTGGTGAATCCCCCTTGATTCCATTGTGGTGTCCCAGTGCTCCACCCTTGGCTTGTCTCAAGGCAACAAGTTGGGAGCCCTTGCTAGCACTCCATCCCTCTGCCTCTGGTGAGCTGCCCCACTGTTTGTCACAGGCAAGCAGAAGATTAATAACCCTTTCCCCCTTCAAATCTAATTTAAAACCCTATCAATGAGCCCTACCAACTTCTGCCTTAGAATCCTTTTCCCCTTCTGGGACAGGTGCATCCCCATTTACTCTATTTTCCCCTTGGCTTTGTATGATTCTCCCAGGACGGTCTTTCTTTTGTAGCTTAGCTGACTGGAAGATGAGATCTACATTGTCTTCCACCTTTAAACTAAAGGTGGTCTTCCTTTCCTCATCAAAATTGCACATTATTTATTAAGAAAAAAAAAATCAGATAATATTGTTTAAAAGTGTTTAACTGATTGACAACTATAAGAAGAAAATAGAATTAATTCAGTAAAACTAGCTTGATTTGCGAAGATTGTTTGGGAATTTTTTTTTCTCAAGCATAGTAGGGTTGGAGGAAAGTTCACAAATGACATCATGAGACAGATGGGAGGAGAAGAGCACACCAGATTGCTATTGTTTTAGTATATGAGATGGGTTAGGAAGGATTATGTCAGATGTTAGTATATTTGAAGAAATGACAAAGAATTTAATACCCAAGTGTTTCTGAGAAAAAGAAAGGCAGTTTGGAGGGAATTTGCCACCCACAATGGGTACTTAACCTAGCAGAAAGCATGTATTATGCATTTCCCCTTTGTGCACAGATAATTTGAGCCTTTTCTATCCCTCATCTATAGACCTAGACTTTTCAGTGAAACTGTACAGGATTATGACTTAAGCATTGGAAGTTTCTAGATCACAAGACAACATCTGTTACACATGTGCTCGCGTAAAAACACTGCACAGTGGTAAAAATAATTGTCTAGTTCCAAAGAGGAAATGCTCAGACACTGGGCTTTGACAAAATGAAAGCTGACTTTTGCCAGTCCTCAAGCCACTTCCCAGGTATTTTAAACACCCTTGGACTATGAAGGATTATGAGAAAATACTGTCTGGTGTGCAATAAACATATAAGAGCTTTTGCATGTAAGCTCACTGCCAGAAAAACATAACACTTTCAAAAATTCAAAAGCCCTGGTTTGGAGAATGAAGACATTTACATGTGAAATGCACTTGAAATTAGGATACTAATAGATAAAGTCAGGTATTCAACAAGGCATCAGGCATCATTTGAGTGGAATTTGCAGAATTAACTTGAGAAAAGGAAATCAGAAAAAAATTGTTATACTCAAGTTTCTTGCGTGCAGGTTCCATGGGAAAGCTCCTGCAAAAAGATATGATAGAGGAGGAAACAAGTCTTCAGTACTGTCTTGCTTTCAGAAGTAAAGCAGAGCTCTAAGTTCCCAGGAAGATGCTTCACCATCCAAATTTCATATTCATGTTTCATATAGGGGCATTTTACATGCCAGCACTCAACACAATGACTGTTTTGAATACTAATTTAGGTTCCATTATTTGGTGTGCAGTTACATCTAGGCACCTTAAACAGCACTGCAAATTCAGTTTTGAGTCTCTATGCTTTAGATGTTGCAGCGCTAAGCATCACAGTGGCATCTGTTGAATCCCCAGCTGAACCACTTCTCAGAAAAATACTTGGAACTAGATAGAAATAAGGGATTAATTATAAAAAGGAATATTAGTATACGGAAATCACATAACGGCTAACCTGTGCTTAAGTAATGCTTATGCTTGATATATGTAAAATACACTAAGATCATCTTTGAACCAAATATCTTCCATGTTTTCTGTGATTTCTATATATCACAATTCTACATATGCTTAGAGCTCATCCAAACAGACAGCCAGGATCTTCTCCATATGAAGCTGTCTTTAAATCCTGTCATCATACCTAACAAATAGCAGCGAGAGCAGGCTTGTTATATTTTTTCCATTGCTTGTTTCACAGCAGCAACACAACTAAAAATATCACCATTGCCGTACCTTCATTTTCCTCCTCACTGATGACCTGATGATGGAAAAAGTCTTTCAGGAAACACAAAATGTATCTTGGCAGCCTCAGAGGACTTTTAATGTGACTCTCTTACTTATTGCAGGGAGTATTCAGCTACCTGGTTTGTTCCTTCCAAATCACTTAGGAATTAAAAACAAAACAAAACAAAACAAAACTAAAGCAAAAACCAAACACAAACACCACCAGCTCAGCTGTACATTTGTGCACTGTGTTCAGCGTTGAAGCAGATTCCAATGTTTAATTCCCATTAAAGTGAAACATTATGTCTTCAACTGAACTTGACAACTCATTTTGCATAACACAAAAATCAAAACTCAAAAATTCCTATATGCTTTCAGTGAACCATATAGATGAAACTGCAAAACACTGGGAAGTGCTAGGAGCATCTCAATCTGCTAGTAACTGAAACATAAGTCAAGTTGTCCTGTCATCTGCCTGCAGAATATTTTGGGTTTATAATGCTAACTTTATTTCCCTAAATAGAAAGAGATTATTCATTATGTTAGAACAGCAAGTCAGAAGAGGAAACTCAACAAACAGCTTCACAAATAATCTGAAAGCTCACTATGGAGCTTACAGGAATGCTTTCAAGAACATAAAAAAAGAAATAAAAAAGGTACAAAAATATTGTAATAGATTAAAAGGTGTCTCCTTGACTAATAGTTTTGCAACAATTTCATCATGACATTACAAATACTGTAATTGAGGAGTCATGTTACACCCTGATGTTACTGCAGAATTTTGCTACATATACTACTACTGCAAAAACTAATGAGTGTATGCAGAGCAATTGATCCATTATGTGAAGTGCAGGCACTGTGTTTTTGGTAGCTAACCATTTCTTGTCTACTTAGCAGTAACACATATAATTTGACAAGAGAAGGTCATTTAACAAGGTCATTTAACAAGATGATACCTTATTATCCAAGCTTAATTGTCAGATCACTTGTGGACAGTCTTTAACTGACAATCTTCTAGAAAACCTAGTGGTAGGGTAGTCCAAGGATGACTCCCAAGGGCAATAGGCACAAAAAGGTTCAAGTACTGAATCCTTTAATTCCATATATCTCTGTCCAACTTTAACACAAAGAGCTTTTTTGCTCTGTGGTGCCACTATGTGCATGTCTTCATGTCACAAAACAAACTTCCTAACTTGGTTTCACACTAGGAGGGAGACAGTGAGCTGAGCCTTTCCAATTTTTAAAGCATTTTGACCTTGAAACAAACAAAAAAACAAACAAAAACAACCACCAAAAGTTGTTTTGGGAAAATGGTTCTCTCTTCAAATCACACAGCTCATATAGTGAGTCCAGAGCAATTCCAGAATCAAATGCCATGCAGTAGAGATGCAACAATCTGTAATACAGGGAACCAGCCTTACCAGTGGGGGAATGATGTTCTATTTAGCAATACATCTAGCCTCATCTAGTTAACACTGAAAGTTCCTGATAGTTATTCTTACTCATTATGTGACCATATTTTTTGTGTGTTCTCAGCAGAAAGAACAGAAAGCAGCTAAAAAATTAATCTAGTTTTTTTCTGTAATCATGCAAAATGTACTCAACTGTGCTATGATACATATTATACTATCTGAGCTATAATTCTTTCCTTCCTGAGAGGGTTATTTTGCTTAATTAGACTTTCTTCTTCGCTATGTACAAAGGCAGTATTACACTGTTTAAAATACAATGTAATAAAAGCTTTGTTTAAAAGGATTTCTCTTTTGTTAGCTTTTTAAAGGTTACTGTCCACTGCTCTTATAGAGAACTTCAGGGACAGGCTGAGAGATTTGGAGCCGTTCAGCCTGGAGAAAAGGCAGCAACCTTCCAGAACCTGAATGGGGCCTACAAGAGAGCCAGGAAGGGACAATTTACAAGGGTTTGTAGGAATAGGACAAGTAGGAATGGCTTTAAGCTTGAGAAGGGTAAATTTACACTAGATATTAGAAAGAAATTTTTTACAGCATGGGTGGTGAGGCACTGGAACAAGTTGTCCAAGGAGATTGTGGATGCCCCCTCCTTGGAGGTGCTCAAAGTTAGGTTGAATGAGGCTTTGAGCAATCTGATCTAGTGGAAGGTGACCCTTCCAATTGTGAGGGATTTGGAACTAGATTGTTATAGGTTTAGGACTAATGTCTTAGTGTCATATTATAAATAAGAGCTTCCTAGAGTATTTGAAAGTCCAGGGGGTCTGGACAGTCCCCAGAGGGGTAGACAGGTGTTTTGGTCTATAAAAGGATAAATTAATGTTCAATAAATGGAGCGATTAATTTTTTTAAAATTTAATTTTTTTAATCACAAAAATCCCACAAAAAATATTAAAGAAAACCTATTTACAGGTTCGAGGGATTTCGGTCATGGAACAGAGACCTCACCAGCAGGAACAAATAACAGTTTAAACAACATGCACAAAAATCCAGAAACAACAAACATCACTTTAAACTGTAAAGAAAAGAAACCTCGGCAATGTAGCCGGCAGTTGCCCACAACGTGTGTGGGGGGGAACCCAGAACTCGCCAGGGCAACAGACCTGCAATAGATGCACGTGGAAGCTGCAGGAGCAGAGTTTCCCTTTCTGTTGGGGTCTGCAGCTTACTGCTGAGACAGGATTTGCTCCCAAAGGATTTGTAGCCAAAAGCTTTAGAATCATAGAATCATAGAATCAGTCAGGGTTGGAAGGGACCACAAGGATCATCTAGTTCCAACCCCCGCCATGGGCAGGGACACCCTACACTAGATCACGCTGGCCAGAGCCTCATCCAGCCTGGTCTTAAACACCTCCAGGGACTGGGCCTCAACCACCTCCCTGCACAACCCATTCCAGGGCTTCACCACTCTCATGGTAAAGAACTTCTTCCTCACATCTAGCCTGAATCTCCCCATTTCCAGCTTCATTCCATTCCCCCTAGTCCTATCACTACCTGAGATCCTGAGAAGTCCCTCCCCAGCCTTCCTGTAGGCCCCCTTCAGATACTGGAAGGCCACAATGAGGTCACCTCAGAGCCTTCTCTTCTCCAGACTGAACAGCCCCAACTCCTTCAGTCTGTCCTCATAGGAGAGGTGCTCCAGCCCTCTGATCATCCTTGTGGCCCTTCTCCGGACACATTCCAGCACGTCCACATCTCTCCTTTAATATGGGCTCCAGAACTGGACGCAGTACTCCAGGTGGGGTCTCACCAGAGCTGAGTAGAGGGGGAGAAGCACCTCCCTTGACCTGCTGGTCACACTTCTCCTGATGCAGCCCAGGATCTGATTGGCCTTCCGGGCTGCAAGCGCACATTGAGAGCTCATGTCGAGCTTCTCGTCCACCAGCACCCCCAAGTCTCTCTCCTCAGGGCTGCTCTCCAGCCAGTCACTGCCCAGCCTGTATTTGTGCCTGGGATTGCCTCGACCCTGATGCAGGACCCTGCACTTGGTCTTGTTGAAGCTCATGAGGTTGGCCTGTGCCCACCTCTCTAGCCTGTCCAGGTCCCTCTGGATGGCATCCCTTCCCTCCAGGGTGTCCACTGCACCACACAGCTTGGTGTCATCAGCAAACTTGCTGAGGGTGCACTCAATGCCATTGTCCATGTCACCCACAAAGATGTTGAACAAGACAGGTCCCAGGACTGATCCCTGAGGGACTCCGCTTGTCACTGGCCTCCATTGGGACATGGACCCGTTGACAGCCACTCTTTGGGTGTGGCCATCAAGCCAATTCTTTATCCATCTAGTGGTCCATCCATCAAACCCATGTGTCGCCAGCTTGGAGACCAGGAGGTGGTGCGGGACAGTGTCGAAGGCTTTGCTCAAGTCCAGGTAAATGACATCAGTTGCTCGCCCCTCATCTATTAATGCTGTCACCTGCTCATAGAAGGCCACCAGGTTTGTCAGGCAGGATTTGCCCTTGGCAAAGCCGTGCTGACTATTCCCAATCACCTCTTCACTATTCTTCTGAGTCATTAGTGCCTCCAGGAGGATCTGCTCCATGATCTTTCCGGGCACAGAGGTGAGACTGACAGGCCTGTAGTTCCCCGGTTCCTCCTTCTTGCCCTTTTTGAAAATGGGAGTAATGTTTCCCCTTTTCCAGTCTGTGGGGACTTCCCCAGTCTGCCATGACTTCTGGAATATAATAGAGAGGGGCTTGGCAACCTCATCTGCCAGTTCTCTCAGCACCCGTGGGTGTATCCCGTCGGGTCCCATGGACTTGAACACTTTCAGGTTCTTCAGGTGATCACGAACCTGAGCTTCACTTATGATGGGCAGTTCTTCCTCCCTGTCCCTGGCATCTTCTGCCATGACACCAGGAGTGTGGCTGGAGGCCCTTGCAGTGAAGACTGAGGTAAAGAAGTGATTGAGTACCTCAGCCTTTTCCACATCACTAGTGACTAATTCACCACTTTCCTTTCTGAGGGGGCCCACACCTTCCCTAGTCTTCTTCTTGCCATTAATATAGCTATAGAAATTCTTAGTGTTCCCTTTAACCCCCCTGGCTAGATTCAGTTCAAACTCTGCTTTGGCTTTCCTAACCAGGCCTCTTGCTGCTCGGGCAGCTTCCTTATATACCCCCTGTTCTATCTGTCCTTCCTTCCACTTCCTGTAGAGTTTCTTTTTAAGTGATAGTGTGTCCAGCAGCTCCTTGTTCATCCAGGCAGGCCTCCTAGCATTCCTTCCTGCTTTTCTCCTTATAGGTATACATAGCTCCTGGACACAGAGGAGGTGGTCCTTGAATACTGACCAGCTGTCCTGGGTCCCTCTTCCCTCCAGGGCTTCATCCCACAACACTTTGGCTAGCAGATCCCTGCAGCGATCGAAGTCTGCACGCCTAAAGTCTAGGGTCATAAGCTTAGAATATGTCCTCCTGATTGCCCTGAGGAGATTAAATTCAACTGCTTCATGGTCACTGCAGCCAAGGCCGTCTCTGAGCCTCACATGTGTTACCAGCCCTTCCCTGTTGGTGAGAACAAGGTCCAGCGTAGCACCTTTTCTTGTTGGTTCCTCTACCATTTGGAGGAGGAAGTTGTCTTCTATGCAGTCCAGGAACATCCTGGATTGCTGATGCCTTGCTGTGTTGTCCCTCCAACAGATGTCAGGGTGGTTGAAATCCCCCATGAGGACCAGGGCTTGTGACCTGGAAGCCACTTCTATTTGCCTGTGCAGAGCCTCATCTGCTTGGTTCTGCTGGTCAGGTGGCCTGTAGGAGACCCCCACAGTAATATCTCCTTGCCCTGTCTTGCCTTTAATTCTAACCCATAAACTTTCAACCGACTCATCATGCCTCCCCAGGTGGAGTTCTGCTGATTCCAGCTGGTTGTTGACATAGAGGGCAACACCTCCTCCTCTCCTTCCCTGCCTATCCTTCCGAAAAAGCTTATACCCGTCTATCCCTACGTTCCAGTCGTGGGAGTCGTCCCACCAAGTTTCGGTGATGCCCACTATGTCATGGCGTCCCAGCATCACGGTGGCCCTTAACTCATCTTGTTTGTTGCCCAAGCTGCGTGCATTTGCATAGAAGCACTTCAGCTGGGCTGGCCCTGTCGTCCTCCTGTGCCAACTCCCCTTGGTTTCCACAGGGTGTCCTGGTGTGTCATTTGTGTCTTGCCTCAGGGCAGCAAGCTGAGAGCCCCTACTGGCTCTCCATCCCTCCACCTCAGGTGAGCTGCCCCCCTGCTTGTCACAGGCCAGCAGGAGACCACCAACCCCTCCCCCTTCAAATCTAGTTTAAAGCCCTGTCTATGAGCCCTGCCAATTCCTGCCCCAGGATCCTTTTCCCCCTCTGGGACAAGTGTGTCCCATAAGTTGTTTTTAGCTCTGCTGCCTTGAAAACCAAACCATGATTGTAGAACCCAAATCCCTGCCGATGGCACCAGTCCCTGAGCCATGAATTGACCTGTTGGCTCTTCCACAATGTTCCCTCATCCATCACTGACGTTAGAGGGATAGCAGAGAACACTACTTGAGATCCTGACCCCTTTAGCAGGTGCCCTAACGTTCTGAAATCTCTTTTAATTGACCGTGAGCCTCGCATTGTTGCATCGTCACTACCCACCTGAAAGACCAGCAGTGGGTAGTAGTCTGAAGGGCTCACAAGTTCGGGAATTTTGCCTACTATGTCCTTTACTTGGGCACCAGGGAGGCAGCAGATCTCCCTATGAAATGGGTCTGGTCTGCATATTGGGCCCTCTGCCCCCTTCAGTAGGGAGTCTCCTAAAACGATGACCCTACGAGGTTTCCTTTCTGGACTAGTTTTGATAGCTGGCCTGAGGGAACCTGTCATTGGTGCAGCTTCTGTCTTCCTTGAGTCCTCATCCTCACCTATGACCTGCTCCTCCTGTAGAGCCTCATACCTATTCTGAACCTTCACTGTAGGCAGCGTGCTGCTCAAAGTAGCACGCTTGCTCCGTCTGCCCTTCTTCTGTCGGGCAGAGACCTGCTCCCATTGGCCCTGCTCATGTGGGTTACTGCAGGGAGGCTGAGAGGGTAGCTGATGGGTAGGTATCAAACTCCCTGCTCCACTGAGAGTTACCCCCTGTTCTGGTTTGGTAGAAGTTAGATTGTGGGGATAGTCAGTGTTCCTTTCACTGTCTCTTATAGCTCTAAGCCTTTCTACCTCTTCTTTTAGTTCGGCCACCATGCTCATCAGATTGCTGATCTGCTCACAACTCACACAGGAGTTGTTCCTTCCATCCTCCATATCGAGTGCCAGGTCCCAGCACTCACTGCAGCCACCTGCCTGAACACCTGCATGCTTGTGAGTGGCCTCTGTTTGGGTGCCAACTGTTCTACTAGCCTTACTAGCTGTTCTTCTACTAGCCTTACTTCTAGTAGTAACCATATTGCAGTAATCACCCTCTGAATCACCCTCTAAATCTCCCTTGCCACCCGGCTTCTTTTTTTTTTTTTTTTTTTTTTTTTTTTTTTTTTTCGGTCAGTAAGGAGGCCTCCGAGCCGAGCTTCTCACTGCTGCCTGCTCTCAGCCACGCGCTGGGGTATGTTTGGTTTGCCGCGGTTTCTACGGCAACCCCTCCCCCTGCTACGTCACTGCCCTCAGGCACGTAGGCAACCCGAGCCTGCCGCCCCTCCTCCCCTCTCCAGGAGGTCCCGAGCCACCAGCCCCTTACCTCCCGAAAAGCAAGGAAAGCAAAGGGAAAAGCAATCTCTCCGAGCCAAGCTCCTCGCTGCTGCCTGCTCTCAGCCACGCGCTGGGGTATGAGAGGTATTTGTAGAGAGGTTTCTCGGCTGTGGTCCTTTTGCAGCAGCGCTCGCTCCTTGCTCCAATCAAACAAAACTGTCCCGGGGACTCGGCTCCTCTGGGGTTTCGCCTCTCGGCCCGGCAAGACAAGTATCTGTCCTCTGGGCTTTACAGCGCTGAGAATAGCGAGGGGTCTTTGCTGTCTTGTCTGGGTAAACTGGAACACAGTTCAGCTTCCAAGCGAGGCATGTGGTTCCTTCCAGAGCATGGACAATGGCAAGACAAAGCTCTGGCCCTTCGGGCTGATATTTATAGGTTTCCCGAGACAATAATGGCCAGGAGCAACACAGGTCTAGGGGTCAACCCTGGTATTGCAACCTATAGAAAGCCTTCTTTCCAAACATGGCCAAAAGCACGCCCACCTGGCTCATCCTGGCTCTGAAACATGTCCAGGCAAGCCCAAAGAAGCAGATCTACTAGCTTCTGCCTCATTGTCTGGTTCAGAGCCATTTTGAGGCTTTTTTGTCCATCCAGGACAACAGGACATTACAAATTATTTTTTATTCCATTGTGAGAAACGAGCTCACTGCTGAAATTTATAACCAGTTTATTATAAAACAAAGGCAACACAGCGCTGGGCGCATAGCGAATTTGCTAGAGGCGTGCTGTAACAACACGAGTTGAACTTACATAGATGGCAAACATACATATTCATATATAAAAACGTACATATTAATATATTCCCCAGCACGCTCCCACCCCTCTCCATCAGGACTGAGACAAAACCTGCACTTTTGACCTGGCCAGTCTTTAGACCTGTTGGTGCCTCACCTTTCTCTTCCAATACCCCACATAATACAGACCATAAACAACCAATCAGCCCAATGTTCAAACCCCATGGTCCCCAGTAATTCCCCTTGTGAGAGCCAAATATTAAAACCCATTTCTCACACCATCCTATTCTCCTGCAAATCTCTATATAAATCTGAAGCTACAGCTTGTTCTTTCTCTTCTTTCCCCCTTTTTGCTCCTCTGTGCTTTGCTAGCTTTCTGGCTTGCTAAACTTTGGGTTATGATAAGTCTTGGTACAGTGGGGGCAGGGAAAGATATTATTTGCTAGCTGCACAACAGCCTTTGGGGTTTGTCCAGGGCTGTCTGAACTATTCTCAGGTTATGTGTATCTATATGTTTATTACCTTTTGTATTTAGTCTACTTTTGTATTTAGTCTGCTTTTGTAAATATTATTTTCATTTAACTTCCACATTCTGAGTCAGTGTTGTTATACTCTTTTTGAGGTAAATTCTACATTCTGTCTGGTGCAAAATCGGCACATAGATGATCTTTGAAGTCCCTTCCAGCCCAAATCCTTCTATGAATCTATGAATGGAGTCTGTGAATATACCTCCTGTGAAGCAAATGACAGTATACAAGTGATGAAATGTATAAATAAAATAATTCATTATTCAAATGTTGTGAAGAGGTTATTAAATGTATTAATATGAAATGTGAATTATGAAAATATGAATTTTTATTAAGTATCAAATTATTAATAACCGATGAATCAACAACTTATATACATGTTCTAGTGCACGTTCATGAAATACATTCCATAAATGGCTTAGTATTATGATTAGAACTTACTTAAACTATCTACAGACTATCTCTGTGGTTTATATAACCAGGGTGCAGTTCCGCCGCTTGGCCCCTAGATGGCGACTCGGCGGAACGCGGGCGGCTTCTGGCTAATATACAGCCATACTGTAATCTTTGTGTGCGTCAGCGATGACTCTGCCACACGCGGAGACCTTGAACTGAGTGCTAGTGGGTGGAAAGCACGTGGAAGGTATTCTGTAGCTGTTGTTTGTAGCAAGGTGGGGGTCCGGCTGGCTACTGCCGCTGGACTGGTTCCTGGTCGTGTTCGGCCCATGGGGTCGGCCCAGGGAGTCGGCTCGCAGAGCAGGGCGAGGCGACGATTGCCGATAGGCGGGCTCGGAGGTTCCCGATCGGTCCCGCGGCAGACAGTCTTAGAGAGAGAGTGCGGCCTCTCCGTTCCTGGGCTTAAAGGAACCGCGGGACGCTTGAGATAGTCCCAGGCTAGGTATATGCAGACTCTATCTCTGTCAAGTCCCTTCTCCCCGACAACTGGGCAGATCTTACCCTTGGGTCTGGTCCAGTCCTCCGATAGCACGGTGGGCTCTCCTGGAGATATGACCGGCTATAGCAATGCTGGCTTCTCGGGCTCAGCGAAGGTCCTCCTCTGGGCTGATCCTCATGATCAAAGTGCTTCTCACAATGCAGAGGCTTCAGTATGCATGCATGTATGATAGAAGCTAAAAACAAGCTCAACGGCAGAGGTGGTGGCTCGATAGCTGCTCTCTCGAGCAAGTACAAAGGCAAAGTGAAGAGGAGGCAACTTGTTTACCAACAGGGGTAATATTTATAGGTTCCTCGAGGCTGGGTTTGACCAATGGGCACTCTGATAGACAACTGGCTTCAGCCTATAGAAAGCATGAAGCTGGAATTATGCCCATACTTGGTAATGGTCTTCCTCCTAAAGGAGGGGAGACCTATCCACATGCTGGGGGCCAGATCTAGTATCTGGGCAGAATGTGCCTTCACCACATCAAATAACCATAACAAGTTCAAATTTTAAATTATTTTTATGTTCTAATAGCAATTAATAACTACATAAAATAATATGATCATTCAGTACTAAATTCTTCAAATATAACTAAGAAGGTGTAATTTAATATACAATTACTTTGGCAGTGAATTCTCTATAGCTTTGGTTAATTGTCCCTCCCCTTGACTCTAAGAAATGGTGAGATGACACAGAACAGCCAGCCAAAGGGATTAATTGGCATACTGAAAATTCATGTGCCCTCATTCACCTCACAGGAACGAGCAAACTCATGTCCATGTGGAGAATACTGTCCTGGTTGGGCATGACTAGGCCCAAAACAGGCTTCAGTAAGAGCCCTAAGAAGTTAGGGGAGACAGACAAAAGAAAACATGTACCAGTAAAAAGCCAGCCAAACCTGTTTGGCAGGTATCCTGACCACTCACCACTGTGCTGATGCCCAGAAGGTGACTGGCTAAGTTACAAATAATTTTTCTGCCAGTGGTCAGTTTTGTTTCAAAAACAGTTAAATAGAGGGGTTCTTCAGTGACCCGGCCCCTTTTCTTCTTTGATTCCGGCTCGTCGCCAGCCGGTGAGGTGTGTGTGCTACTCGCCCATCCCCCTCCACCAGCATCCACCACGTGTACTTCAGTTTTCACTTTGAGCGCTGGGCAACGTGCTTAGATCCTACTTTTCCCTTTCTTTGGCTTTACAAATTACACCGAGAACAGAGTTCTGGATTACAAACTTTCCTGACCGCTGCTCACAACACCACGTCTTGGACTGATTCAGAATCTCTGGACTGAATAGTGCTTCGTAAGTGTTTCCGATTATCGATTTCATAAGGCATATTGGACATTAATTTCCTTCTCACCTTCTGCCTTTGCTCCACCAGGGAGCAAAGGAAACCCACTTTGTTACTGGATCAGGAATTGCGGCTCCTCGCTTTCCCTTCAACTTTGAACTTGATATCAAGAGCATAGTTCCTCTAGATCAAATCCTTCCTCCAACTAAAGTGTTTATATCATTAATATTACCAACATTTTGTGTAAGTGATTCCCCACCGGATACCCGAACCTGAACAAATTGTAAATAAGTTTATTAACGTTTGACGCGGAAATTTTGTTATTAATAAATTAATTCTTTTTTTTTTTAATTAATCATCCCGCTTATCAAGCGTCAGTGGCTTTATTTTTTTTTTTTTTTCTGAATTAATCCAATTCAGATGGCGCAGTTCGAAGCAGGCTATCCAATGCTGGAATACTTACATAAAATGGGGTACGCTATTAAGCATTCTGATTTAGAATGGGCTAGATATAATTGCAAAAATCCGAATGCAATCATTAAAAAATTGGCCGAGAGCACGACTGACCTATGTTGCGAACCCACAGTCGAAAGATATGCTGTGGTGCTGGGCTCCTGCATAAGTCAATTGCAGAGAGAATTTAAATGTTATGAGGAAAAGATTCATTATTTGAAGGAAATCAATGATGATCTAGACAGAAAATTAATGGAGGAAAGGGCACAGAACCAGATACTCCATGATTTATCAGCCATGCAAATTAAAGAAATGAAAGAGGCAAAGGTAGCTGTAAGAACGCAAAGCGAGCCAAGCCCCAAACTTTATTATCTTGGCGGGAACCAAAGGGAGGATCGGGTGTTAGCTGCCGGACCCCATTCACCAACTTCTACCTACTGGCTGCCCGAGCCGCAAGCAGCGGACGCTAACTGCGTAGCAGGACCCGGTCTGCCGACAACGGCGGCCACGATAATGGCGAACTTCTCCGCACTGTATACGCCGGGAGAAGAACCATGCGTCTTGCCGCAGCGGGCCGTTCCCTACTCAGCTCCGACAACCCCGTACCAGCCGGGACCTTTTACTGCTTGCTCTACAGCTGTGTGGCAGGCGCGAGCCTCGCCGCAAAACCATCCCAATCTGCCTGCCGCTTACCCAACGATCCCACAGCCCGACTCGAACTCCTCCGCTCCCCAGCCGGCAAGCCTACAGCCCGGACCACCCGCGGCTCATCTGGTAAACACAACAGTGCATCCCGACGCAGGCAAACCCCGAAAGAAAAAAACTACGACTGCCCGATCGACACAACCCCCTTCGGATCGCAGCTCCGGGGAGACTAGCTCAGACGAGGACACCGCAAGAGAATGCAGCGTCCGCCCCGTAATCAAGCAAGAGATCACAAAAGGTCGCCGTGGCGCCACAACCACCATGCGGATTCATCCTTACTCCGCTTTGAAACTGAGTGAGATACGGGAGAAATTTACCCGGGAACCAGAAGAATCCGTTACCGACTTTTTATTTAGAGTCTCAAACACAGGAGGTGATGAAATTTTTTTTGAGTGACAAGGAAGCGAGGGGCAACTGGGGGCATGAGGTCTTCCTGTGCCCAGGGCCAGAGGGGAACCAATCCTTTTGTGCCTCGACCCCAGAGTCCCCAGGACAATTAAAAAAAAACCAAAAACTAAACACGGCGGCAATCGATCCAGGCCTCCCTCACCGCTTCCTACACGCTTTACAATGGTCTGAGAATAAGGAACCCTTTGTTTTAATCCCAGTAGGACCAACACGAACTGCTATTAAATTTCTTATTGACACAGGGGCGCAAATTAGTGTTTTAAACATACAAGAAGCCAAGCGCCTGGGGATTTTACCGTCACAAAGGAAGATTAAAATATGTGGTGTCACAGGAACACCTGACACTTGTCATCTGGCCAAAACCAGGCTATGGCTCCCAGGAGACAAACGTACTACCATAGCGGAAGTGGCGCTAAGCCCTTATCCAGGGAATATTTTGGGGTTTGATGTCCTGGCCGGTAAAAGATGGCATCTCCCTAATGGTTCGCTGTGGAGCTTTGGCTCATATGGGGTAGAACTGGGCAGAACTAAGACTGTTCGAGTCTATACCCTACAAACTGCTCCAGCCCTACCTCAGTCGAGTGTCACGTATGTTGCACAATACCCACTACCTGTGGCAGCCAGGCAAGGCATTACTGAAGTAACTGCAGATCTGGAGAAAAGACAAATTATCACTAGGGTGCATTCGCCATACAACTCACCAGTTCGGCCAGTACGCAAACCCGATGGACGCTGGAGACTAACAATTGACTGACAGGCCCAGTTTTATACACCATGGGCAGATTTGTTTCTCTACAGGACAAGAACCAGCTCCAATAAAGCATCCTACACCTGATAAGCAAGGATTTCTCCTGCAGAGACATAAGCATATCAACAGGGTGGACAACTGGAGAAAGCCGACGGAGAATGACCCAAATAAGGATTGACTGGACTCAAATTGACATTATTCCTAGTTATATGGTTTATAATATTGTTCATAGAATGTTTGAAAGCGACTTTTATGTGTTTAATGTAAGTTGTTCTGTTTATGAAGGGAGAGAGAGAATCCTCAATCACAAGGATAATTATTGTTGATATAGATACAAAACTGCCCACGGGCAATGGGGTGGAATGTCCTGGTTGGGCATGACTAGGCCCAAAACAGGCTTCAGTAAGAGCCCTAAGAAGTTAGGGGAGACAGACAAAAGAAAACATGTACCAGTAAAAAGCCAGCCAAACCTGTTTGGCAGGTATCCTGACCACTCACCACTGTGCTGATGCCCAGAAGGTGACTGGCTAAGTTACAAATAATTTTTCTGCCAGTGGTCAGTTTTGTTTCAAAAACAGTTAAATAGAGGGGTTCTTCAGTGACCCGGCCCCTTTTCTTCTTTGATTCCGGCTCGTCGCCAGCCGGTGAGGTGTGTGTGCTACTCGCCCATCCCCTCCACCAGCATCCACCACGTGTACTTCAGTTTTCACTTTGAGCGCTGGGCAACGTGCTTAGATCCTACTTTTCCCTTTCTTTGGCTTTACAAATTACACCGAGAACAGAGTTCTGGATTACAAACTTTCCTGACCGCTGCTCACAACACCACGTCTTGGACTGATTCAGAATCTCTGGACTGAATAGTGCTTCGTAAGTGTTTCCGATTATCGATTTCATAAGGCATATTGGACATTAATTTCCTTCTCACCTTCTGCCTTTGCTCCACCAGGGAGCAAAGAAAACCCACTTTGTTACTGGATCAGGAATTGCGGCTCCTCGCTTTCCCTTCAACTTTGAACTTGATATCAAGAGCGTAGTTCCTCTAGATCAAATCCTTCCTCCAACTAAAGTGTTTATATCATTAATATTACCAACATTTTGTGTAAGTGATTCCCCACCGGATACCCGAACCTGAACAAATTGTAAATAAGTTTATTAACTTGCTCTCTACAACTACCTGAAGGGAGGTTGTAGCCAGGCAGAGGTTGGCCTCTTCTCCCAGGCATCCAGCACCAGAACAAGAGGACACAGTCTCAGGCTGCGCCAGGGCAGGTTTAGGCTGGATGTTAGGAAGAAGTTCTACACGGAGAGAGTGATTGCCCATTGGAATCGGCTACCCGTGGAGGTGGTGGAGTCACCTTCACAGGAGGTGTTCAGGAGAAGACTTGATGGGGTGCTTGGCTGTATGGTCTAGTTGTTGGGTGGGTTGGATTGTTTGATGGGTTGGACGCGATGATCTTGAAGGTCTCTTCCAACCTGGTGTGTATTGTATTGTATTGTATTGTATTGTATTAACGTTTGATGCGGAAATTTTGTTATTAATAAATTAATTCATTTTTTTTTAATTAATCATCCCGCTTATCAAGTGTCAGTGGCTTTATTTTATTTTTTTTTCTGAATTAATCCAATTCAAATACATAGAGGGAAAGAAATGAACATGTTCTGAAATTTGAAAATAATGAACATTTAGCTCCTATGCACTGATTATCAGTGCTGACACAGCCCACTAACCCTACAGCAGCTTTGAGCTCTCAATGCAATATGGGTGGGGAAAAATGAGATCTGAATACACTAGAATATAAAACTAGGAAAACTTAACCAGTTCCTTCCTGTGCCAACCAGACCACAGAAACAAGAAGAAATCCATTATTTTGTGTACAATTCAATACAGGCTACCAACTTAAAAATGAAAATTATAAAGATAACTAACTAAATAACTAAATAAATAGGGCTCTAAATAAATAACTAAATAAATAAACTAACTAAATAAATAAGGCTCTGGCCAGCGTGATCTAGTGTAGGGTGTCCCTGCCCATGGCAGGGGGTTGGAACTAGATGATCCTTGTGGTACCTTCCAACCCTGCCTGATACTATGATACTATGATACTAACCCACAATGTAGTTCAATATAAAAGATTCCATCCTTATTCTTAAAAGTTTGTTTATATTTTTCTCTTCTTTAACTTACAAATCCTTATTCTTAGATGTTTATATATATATTTCTCTTCTTTGCCTCAAATATTCTACCTCTTTAAATAAAGACAGTGAAAACATTCAAATCCATCTATTCACATAAGAGATGGTTATATGGCAGTTGTGTAGCAATGGATGTGTATCACTTGCATTAAAATTCCTAAAATGTTTCCTAATTTGCCTTGATGCCTTAGAACACTTAGACACATAGACACTTGGGCTTATGCTTTGGATTTCTGGGAATATATACACTGTTGCTGAAGCCCTCAGTCTTAACAGACCACAGTAGATGAATGTAAACTGAAGGTAGGGCTGATGTCCTGAAAAGCAACATTTCTTATCCATCACAGAATCAGAAAGGTTAGAAAAGACCTTTGAGATAATCAAGTTCAACCTATCACCCAACAACATCTAATCAACTAAACCATGGCACTAAGTGCCTCATCCAGTCTTTTCTTAAACACTTCCATCGACAGTGATTCTACCACCTCCCTGGGCAGGACATTCCAGTGGCCAATCACACTTTCTGTGAAGAGTTTCTTCCTTACATCCAGCGTAAACCTCCGGTGGTGCAGCTTGAGACTGTGTCCTCTTGTTCTGTCACTGGCTGCCTGGGAGAAGAGACCAACCCCCACCTGGCTATAATGTCTCTTCAGGTAGTTGTAGACAGCAATAAGGTCTCCTCTGACCCTCCTCTTCTCCAGGCTAAACAATCCCAGCTCCCTCAACCCCTGACCAGCTTTGTTGCCCTTCTCTGGACATGTTCCAGCAACTCAATATATTTCTTGAACTGAGAGTCCCAGAACTGGACACAGGACTCAAGGTGTGGCCTAACCAGAGCTGAGTACAGGGGCACAGTGACTTCCCTGCTCCTCCTGGCCACATGATTACTGATACAGGCCAGGATGTGTTGTGAAGAGGTTATTAAATTTATGGATATGAAATATGAATTATGAAAATATTGATTTTTATTAATTATCAAATTATTAATAACTGATGAATCAACAACTTATATACATGTTCTAGTGCACGTTCGTGAAATACATTCCATGAATGGCTTATTATTATGATTAGAACTTAATTAAACTATCTACAGTCTCTGTGTTTTATATAATGAAGGGTGCAGTTCCGCTGCTTGGCCACTAGATGGCGACTCGGCAGAACGCGGGCGGCTTCTGGCTAATATACAGCGATATTGCACTCTTTCTGTGCGTCAGGGATTACTCTGCTACACGCGGATACTTTGAACTGAGTGCTAGTGGATGGAAAGCACGTGGAAGGTACTCTGTAGCTGTTGTTTGTAGCAAGGTGGGGGTCCGGCTGACTACTGCCGCTGGACTAGTTCCTGGTCGCAGTCAGCCTGTGGGGTCGGTCCTGGGAGTCGGCTCGCACAGCAGGGCTGGGGCGACGATTGCCGGTAGGCGGGCTCAGAGGTTCCCGGTCGGACGATAGCTATGGGGTCTACCCTGTGGCAAACAGCCTTAGAGAGAGAATGCGGCTTCTCCGTTCCTGGGCTTACAGGAACAGCGGGAGGCTCGGGATAGTCCCGGGCTAGGTATATGCGGACTCGATCTCTATCAAGTCCCTTCTCCCCGACAACTGGGCACATTTTACCCTCGGGGGCTGGTCCAGTCCTCCGGTAGCACGGTGGGCTCTCCTGGGGATATGACTGGTTGTAGTGACGCTGGCTTCTCGGGCTCAGCGAAGGACCTCCCTCTGGAATGCTTCTCACGATGCTGGCGCTTCAGTATGCATGCATGTATAATAGAAGCTAATAACAACAAGCTCGATGGCAGAGGCTGTGACTCGGAGCTGCTCTCCCGAGCAAGTACAGCAACAAAGTAAGAGAGGGGGCAACTTGTTTACCAACAGGGGTAATATTTATAGGTTCCTCGAGGCTGGGTTTGACCAATGGGCATTCTCATAGACAACTGGCTGCAGCCTATAGAAAGCGTGAAGCTGGAATTATGCCCATACTTGGTAATTGTCTTCCTCCTGAAGGAGGGGAAACCTATCCATATGCTGGGGCCAGATCTAGTATCTGGGCAGGATGTGCCTTCACCACAGATGTCATTGGCCTTCTTGGCCACCTGAGCACACTGCTGGCTCATGTTCAGCCTACTATCGACCAGTACCCCCAGGTCCCTTTCTGCCTGGCCACTCTCTAACCACTCTGTCCACAGCTTGTAGCGCTGCATGAGGTTGTTGGGGACAATGTGTAGAACCCAGCACTTAGATGTGTTAAATCTCATGCCCTTGGACTCTGCCCATGTATCCAGTCTGTCTGCAGAGCTCTTCTACCCTCTAAAAGATCAACACCTGCCCCCAGCTTGGTGTCATCTGCAAATTTACTGATGATGGACTCAATCCACTCATCCAGATCATCAATGAAGATATTAAAAAGGATGGGGCCCAGCACTGATCCTTGGGGACACCACTAGTGACTGGCTGCCAGCTGGATGTGGTGCCATTCACCACCATTCTGTGGGATCGGCCCTCCAGCCAGTTCCTAACCCAACGCAGTGTGATCCTATCCAAGCCATGGGCTGCCAGCTTGGCCAGGAGTTTGCTGTGGGGGACGGTGTCAAAGACCTTGCTGAAGACCAGGTAGACTACATCCACAGGCTTCCCCACATCCACCAGGCAGGTCACCTGATCATAGAAGGAGATCAGGTTGGTCAGGCAGGACCTGCCCCTCCTAAATCCATGCAGGCTGGGCCTGATCCCTTGGCCATCCTGTAGATGCTGTGTGATTGCACTCAAGATGACCTGTTCCATAATCTTGCCTGGCACTGAGGTCAGGCTGACAGGCCTGTAATTTGCATGTTCCTCCATCCAGCACTTCTTGTGGATGGGCATCATGTTGACCATCCAGTCATCTGGGACCTCTCCAGTGAGCCAGGGCTGTTGAAAAATGATGGAGAGTGGCTTGGCAAGTTCTCTCATTACCCTAGGATGGGTCCCATCTGGTCCCATAGACTTGTGGGGATCCAAGTGGCCCAGCAGGTCTCTAACTGCTTCCTCCTGGATTGCAGGGGGACTATACTGCTCCCTGACTCCATCTGCCAGCTCAGGAGGCCAGTTGTCCTGAAGGCAACCTATCCAGCTATTGAAAATTGAGGCAAAGAAGGGCTTTTCTTCATCTTTTGTTACTATATACTCCTCCATGTCCAATAAAGATTAGAGGTTGTCCTTGCATCTCCTTTTGCCATTAATGTACTTATAAAAACATTTTTTATTGTCCTTTGTGGTAGTTTTAGGCTTTAAATTTTTTTCACAGATCTTTAACAGAAAGTAGTAGAATGTAAATAAATACCTATTGGACATAAAAAGGAAGATAATCATAGTTTTAAACAATCCCACTGGAGAGATAAGGGACTTTAGTACAAAAACAATTTATCTTCTCTCACTTCATCAGGCTGGAAGATAGTAACTGGCTTTACTGGCTTTGGGTGCATCACTTCTGGTGTGACTGCTTTTAACTTCTCTGCTCTTTCTCTTGTTCTTTTTGTGTACAGGGGGTAGGAAAGGAGGCAGGAAGGGAGAAGCTAATATCTTCCCCTGGTCTTTGGCCAGGGGGATCCTTGTGCTGTTTATTAATTGCAAATACCTGTAAATATTGTAAATACTGTATAGTCTGCACATATTAATTGTATTTCATTGTAGATTGTTGTTTTGCTTATAAGTACAGCTTCCAAATTTGCTTCCATCTGAGCCGGTCTGGAAAATTTAATGTTAGGGTGGAATTTTCAACCCACCACATTCTTTTTATTGTACTTTTTATTGACCCTCCATGCAGTATGCTCATTACAATCACTCTTAGAAACTCTTTTAATAAACTTTTGCATTAACTCCTTTTGTCAAATTGTCTTGCTCAACCTTAGAAATTATCTTTGATGTTACCTTTTTATTGCATGCTTTATTTCCCTTACTCTGCCTGTTCCCAGTTGTTCACTGCCTGTTCATTGATTATTTCTTCAAAATAAAATCTTCAAAATGCAGGGTTGTCCACATGCAAATTTCTTTCTCTCTGGATTGACCCTTCACCTCTCTGATTACAAGCAGAAAGTATGTTTTTTAGTCCTGTTTCAGTGTTATGTAACTCTGCTGTCGATCACTGAGTTAACAGGGCTTGCTGGTCTCATAAACACCCTTGACAAACTTCTGCAGGATCAGTAATGTACTTTCTGGTATCTTTGACTATCCTTGGTATTAGATGAAGCATTTAAAGACAAAATCTATTCCACATAACAGGGGACAGAAGCAAAGATTAACTTTATGTAAATGAAGTTAAAAAGTCTTCAGATTTACTTACTTGAAGTGATTAAGAAAGCTGATGGAGTGTAGTATGCATGGAGACATTTCTCCTGCCTCTTGACAATTGAATTTTGATTGGCTAGGCTTACTGTAGTGTTGTGCACATCAGTTAGGAATAAAATGATTGTTAGCACTAGAGAATAACCTGCTAATAAGACAGACTTAATGTGCAATAACCTGCATGAAAATTTAGAATGTTTTAAAATGTAAAAGAGGCTTAAGGGCTTTGTGATAATTCTGTTTAAACATACTCCATCTATTAATGGAGCTTAGCACTGGTAAAGGGGTACATTCGTGAACTGAGTATTTTTACCACTTTTACCACTTTCTGTGAATGTTCAGTCACGAGTACTATTAACACTTTATCATAACACATTCATACAATTTTATTCTGCAACTTGATCTTGGTGATGTTTATATTTTGAAGAATGTATTTCAAAATGTGCAAAAAATCTGGAAAACAAATAATTCCAAGGATTTAAGGTAGTTTCTTTGGTTATTGCACCCGGAAGCATTTGAAACAACTGTCTGGATTAAAGCTTGTATAAAACAGGAATTCACAAATGCAGTCTCTTGTTAGCTCTTTCACAAGCTTCTACTTTTCACCTTAGCTTAATTTTGCAAAGCTACTTTGTGTCCTGCCATTGCCTAAGCACTCTCTATTCTTATTGCAGAGAAACAGTTTCGTGTCTTTGGAAGTCCACACTTGACATAAGTTACCATGACAGTATTTCTTGTTATAAATATCCTAAGAAGGAAATGTTGCAGTATTGGGTTTTTTGTGTAAAAGCGCCGAATCATAGAATCATAGTATTGCTAAAGCTGCTGACAAAACCACTTCTGTCTTAGGAACATATGTTTGTGGGGTGGGATTCAAGTAAGATACAATACAATACAATACAATACAATACACCAGGTTGAAAGAGACCTTCAAGATCATTGCATCCAACCCATCGACCAATCCAACCCACCTAAACAACTAAACCATGGCACCAAGCACCCCATCAAGTCTCCTGAACACTTCCAATGAAGGTGACTCCACCACCTCCATGGGCAGTCCATTCCAATGGGCAATCACTCTCTCTGTATAGAACTTCTTCCTAACCTCCAGTCTAAACCTCCCCTGGCACAGCCTGAGACTGTGTCCTCTTGTTCTGGTACTGGCTGCCTGGGAGAAGAGACCAACCTCTGCCTAGCTATAACCTGCCCTCAGGTAGTTGGAGAGAGCAATAAGGTCACGCCTGAGTCTCCTCTTCTCCAGGCTAAGCAACCCCAGCTCCCTCAGCCTCTCCTCATAGGGCTTGTGTTCCAAACCCCTCACCAACTTTGTTGCCCTTCTCTGGACATGTTCCAGCAAATCAACATCCTTCCTAAACTGAGGGGCCCAGAACTGGACACAGTAGTCGAGGTGTGGCCTAACCAGTGCAGTGTACAGGGGCAGAATGTCCTCCCTGCTCCTGCTGGCCACGCTGTCCCTGATGCAGGCCAGGATGCCATTGGCCTTCTTGGCTGCCTGGGCACACTGCAGGCTCATGTTCAGCATACCATCAACCAGTACCCCCAGGTCCCTCTCTGCCTGGCCACTCTCCAGCCACTCTGACCCCAGACTGTACCACTGCATGGGGTTGTTGTGGCAGAACCCGGCACTTGGATGTGCTGAATCTCATGCTGTTGGATTCTGCCCATCTGTCCAGCCTGTCGAGGTCCCTCTGCAAAGCTTCTCTACCCTCCAGCAGATCAACTCCTGCCCCCAGCTTGGTGTTGTCTGCAAATTTACTGATGATGGATTCAATGCCCTCATCCAGATCATCAATAAAGACGTTATAAGATATTTACTAGGAGAATCAGCCACTGAGAGACCAAAAGCTAAGTTAATTTTACTTGCCTTATTTAGCAACACTGAGACAAACGTTAATTCATGCACAAACTTTAAAAGATTAAAAATCAAATACTAGAGAAAAATATGTTTCTTCTCCCCCACATATGCTACATTTTACTGATTGAATTCAGGTTTATGTTTTATACCAATGAAAATGCTGAAGTTTTTCACTGATTACTACCAGTGTGAGAACAAGTGTGATCTACAGTCCTTGTTAGACCTCAGAGTCCTCATTTGTATTGCCTATACTGCAGACAGGTACAATCATGTCACCATGCTACTACTGCACAGGTTAAGGCTCATCAGGAAGCTGATGCCATGATGACTCAGAACTTCAGAGATTTATTTCTTAAGTGTTTTTTTACTAAAAATTTTCTGAACTATGAGTATACGAGTTGTGTTTAGCTGAGCTTCAGGAGATATAAATTGTGTTAAAGCAAACAACAAACCAACCAAACAACAAACCCCAAACCAAACAACCCCCCCCCAAAAAAAAAAAAACAAACAAGCACCCACCCAACCAAAAAACCTGACAACAAAATTCCCAATCTTCTGAAAGCTCAAAGTGCAGTTTCATCAGGTTACAAAGCCTATCTTCCTAGCAGTTCCAAGATTTTTCTCTCCATTACAGGAAAACATAGAATTTAAATAAGATATGACTATTTATCCAGCAATTAATGTTTTGATAGTTAATTTTCTCTTGAGCAAGATACTCCCAGCTATTCATCTGGGCTACAGTCTATACCACAGGTGTACATTCTACCACTCTCCACTTCACACCTTCTTGACGTATTTTCTGTTTCATTTTAACATACTAACTCTTTCAAAGTGTTTAGCCTTGAAAATCTGCAGATTGATTAATTGCTTCTGACTTTAAAATGTCAAATGTATAATAGTGATTAATTTTTCTGGTATCACTTTACCACCTGTCATAGGCAGAAAGTGGCATCAAAAGTATTCATGATTCCTTATGCATCATTTTTATAGAAGCAGGCAGGAACAGTTTTTGTTTCTTATATTCTCTTATGGAAGTCACACTCTGTTGAAGAACAGCAGCAAGACCCTTTTTCTTTCTTTGCAGGTCTAATCTTTTGAGGACAGTATATTGAATGTGCATCTACGTTTCTGCTGACAACAGACACAAGAAAGCTAAATGAAAGACATCAAGTTTTTCTAAGATCAGCAGTGCCCATACTGTCTTCTGCCTTCTTAGGAATTCTCCCTCCCTCCCTCCCTCCCTCCCTCCCTCCCCCTCCCTCCCTCCCTCCCTCCCTCCTCCCTCCCTCCCTCCCTCCCTTCCTTCCTTCCTTCCTTCCTTCCTTCCTTCCTTCCTTCCTTCCTTCCTTCCTTCCTTCCTTCCTTCCTTCCTTCCTTCCTTCCTTCCTTCCTTCCTTCCTTCCTTCCTTCCTTCCTTCCTTCCTTCCTTCCTTCCTTCCTTCCTTCCTTCCTTCCTTCCTTCCTTCCTTCCTTCCTTCCTTCCTTCCTTCCTTCCTTCCTTCCTTCCTTCCTTCCTTCCTTCCTTCCTCCCTCCTCCCTCCCTCCCTCCCTCCCTCCCTCCCTCCCTCCCTCCCTCCCTCCCTGACTTCCTGTGTGCTGAGAGACATTGCAGGTCTCTTAAATCAGTAAAAACTCAGAGTCCTTGTACAGATAGTCTTCATATCAAATAATACTTTGTATTATAGATGCACTATTCACATTTGAATAGATTTGAGATGCTAATTACTTTGGCAAATAAATAGCAATAAAAATGGCACAAAAAAGGATATCCTAATTTGGAAATATGATACTTTGCATGTGCTTTGGTTTTTTTTTTTTTTTTTTTTTATTTAATGAAAATAAGGGGGAAAGACATGTCCTGCCTTATCATACCTCAATTTTCATAATGAAGCACAAGTGTTTGGCTTGTTTATTTTTGGTAATGATTTATATTAGAGAATGTAAGGAAATATTTAAAAAACTGTTTTAATCTTCAGTCTTGTTTCTTAATTCCCATTAAGAGCAATATGCACTCATGAAAAGAAAAATAAAGCTTCACATATTGTTAAACTCATTGTTAATACTTTTATACATAAAAAATAATAAAATAATCCTGTCATTCAAAGATTAATACTTTGAAAGAAGATGAGTCAGAAAAATAACTGCCATCACTCAAGGATTGATACAGTATCTTTCTGTTGTATATATGAATACACTCCAAGACTGCTCTCTAAAATGAGACCAAAATAAAAACCACTTAATTTCACATTAGTCACAAAGTATTTCCTGAAGGAAACACTTATCATACATTCAAATATTCCATTCCTTTACCTAGACAACACATATGTCACCTTCATGCTGTCTCAGTCCACTGAGGGAGTAATGGTTTTCGATAAGACTGTTCTAAAAAAACAGTTTAATTTGCATGTAAAAGGTTCTGTTATGAGAGCAATTATGAAGAGCAACTATGATTACAGATCTCAAAGTAAACAACCCTGAAAACAATTAGCATTTTATTGTCTGCACAACATCATCAGAAGACTAACAAATTGTGAAGGCAAACATGGTATGTCACTTGCCTACTGATGAGATGGAACATAATCAAAATGAAAGACTGCAGTAGCGGAAAGACTACAGGCCCAAATGTTAAAACAGAAGTATTTTGAGATATATATATATAAAGTCTGCTTGCATTTTCATATCTTTATTTATGCACTGAAATTCTCTTTTGTCCCAGAAAATATTGTTGTGTTAGATATGAGATGACTACATATTTTCAGTGTTTAGGACCGGATGGTGAGCACTTATTTCACCCAGAATCACAGAATCACCAAGGTTCAAAGAGACCTCAAAGATCATCAAGTCCAACCCCTCACCACAGACCTCATGACTAAACCATGGCACCAAGTGCCACATCCAATCCCCTCTTGAACACCTCCAGGGATGATGACTCCACCAAAATAGAGGGTTCAATGAAATGTTACTGCCAAAATTCTGCTTTTAACATAGTGGATGAACATGATTTTATATTTCAGACTATTGGCACTTATCATGAGAGTTATGTCCCAACCTCAGACTAGAAGGGAGCAGTTGGAAATAAAATATATCATAAACTCTTCTTGTCTGTCCAACACATGTAGCAATGCATGTCAATACAGACGGAGAGTTGGTTGGAAGAATGGCATTTTAATTGAGAATGACATTTTAATTTAAAATTTTAGATTTGGAACAATGTGCAATGACTCATATCCCCATAAAATCATTAATTTGGGAAGTCTTTAGTAATTATTATATCTGCTGCAAAACACTTAGATGGGCAAAATTTTGACACTTTCAAAGTCACTGATCTTTTTCTACTGAGGAAATGTAAGCTAATTTCAAAATGAACAGCCTACTAAATGCATAGCATCTATCTAGGCTCAAGAGGTATCTTCCGTTTGAATCCTACAAAGTGTTTCTAATATCACAGAATTACAGGAGTAGGTGTTACAAGACATCTCCACAGATCATCTAGGTCAACCCCCTGCTAATGCAGGTATGCCCATATGAGGCTGTCCAGGTGGATTTTTCAAGTCTCCAGTGGAGACTCCACAACCTTTCAGGATTGCCTCTTCCAGTATTCTGGTACCCTCAAAAGTATTTTTTTCCTTAAGTTTAAGTGAAAACTCTTGTGTTCTGGTTGGTAATCATTGCCCCTTGTCCTGTCACTCATCATCACTGAGAAGAGCCTAGCCACATCTCTTGACCTCCACACTTTAGATATTGATAGGCATTTATAAGATCCCTTTTCAGTCTTACCTTTTCAGGCTAAAAAGCCTGAGTTCTCTCAAGCTGTCCTTGTAAGAGAGAGGCTCCAATCCTCTAATTATGTTTGTTACACTCTCTTGAACTGGTAGTAACCTGTCCCTGTTCAACGGGAGATTCCAGCAGTGGACACAATATTCCAGTTGCAGCCCTTCCTGCCTTCTAGAACATTTTCTAAAAGTAATACACTGTTGAAAGTTTTCTATCACCACAAATCATAACTGACATATTTTATAATTTCAGTAGCTGAAATACACAGATAATCACTCCTAAGATAGATATGATTAAGAAATATAGTAACAGGTAATCTTCTAGGTTGAGTTGGCCCAGTTCTGTAGAATAGCTGTGTAAATACTTGGGAAGTAAATCAGCTGCTATTTGTCAATTAGATATAAGCTTCTCACAGTTCAAATCCCACACTGTATGTTTGGTGGCATGAATTCAAAATTCTCCCACAATAAGATTTTCCAGCTACCTACCTCTTCTAGTCATTTTCAAAACTGTTGCTGAAAGACAGCATAAGCCACTGTTGTTCTCTTGAAGGGAAATGTTTCCTGTTCTGGAATATAAGTAATTTGCACAATATGAAATGATGATTCCTGTGTGTTTTGCCCTAACTAATGAGAGTCACCATTTTAAAAAGCATTTCAAATAATTTATTACTTTTTCTACTCAGATAAATGTATTTTTCCAGAAACTTTAATACATCCCCTGTCAAGAAAATGTTACTCCTTCCCTTGAAATATTTTACTTGTCAAATGTTAATCAAATGACTGCTGCCCTACATGATATGTATTTCTCAGGGAAGTATGGAAATTTATCTGCTTACTTATCAACTTTAGCAAAAATATTTGCAGACAATCATCTTTCAATCAATGGGTGGTTGCCCATTGGAATCGGCTACCCGTGGAGGTGGTGGAGTCACCTTCATTGGAGGTGTTCAGGAGGAGACTTGATGGGGTGCTTGGCTACATGGTTTAGATTTTGGGTGGGTTGGATTGGTTGATGGGTTGGACGCGATGATCTTGAAGGTCTCTTCCAACCTGGTGTATTGTGGTGTATTGTATTGTATTGTAATAAACCTACTTTGTGAGAACAGTGTGCTGAAATATTATTTAACCCGCTTCAGCAGCCACATATTTCCATAAATCTAATATTTTTCTGATTCCTTAAAAATTGAATTTTATTAATATATGTTTTAGTGAAAGAAAGATTTCCGTCAGCCTTGAATTTCACCCTGTTATTCCTTCTTCAGTGCAACCTCCTAGCCTACCAATTTCCTTCTAATTCAGTTCTTTGTGCTCAGTCTCTATTTAATGTATGATAAATACTTCATTTGTGTTAAAAATTTCACATTGTGCTGTGCAAATTCTTCTTGCTCTTGCAAATGCTTACAGAATACATTGTAATTCTTATGGTTTGGGTTGTTTTGGTTTTTGTTTGTTTGGTTTCTTTTCCCCATAACACTCTATAGCTTTTATTATATTTTTTATATAACACTGCATATTGTATTTGTTTTCTCTTGTGATTTGTCTGAGTGATTCAAATTTTGAACACGGAAAACATCTTTGTGTTTCTTCTTTCCTTTAATAATTTGGAATTATCATTGGTACTGCAGATCCTTTAGTCCAGACTTCATGACTTCTTTACTTGGCAAATTAAATTTTAAGGAGGTAATTCTGGGTTTGTTAGATGAGTTTTGACTGGGCTATTCCATTTTAATTTGATCTACCATTTAAACTCCCAGATTCAGTGAGACTTAGTCTTATGTCTGGGACAGACTCTCTTATGGTTCATTTCTGTATCCTTGTTTGAAAAAACATGGATCAATCACAAATATTTTAGTTCCCTAGCACTCAAGGTCTCATGTGTCTGAGCTAATTTAAAATTTTGAAGGAAAAAGACTGAATTTAAATGCATAATAAACTACTGCAAAAATATCATTAACTGGTATGTCTTCTTCTTGGTACCACTGCTTGAAAATGCAGAATAAAATAGTCTGAACTTCTGCCAGTTTTCTTCTCCATATTTAGAAGTTATTAAAAAGTTATTAACTGCTGAAGTTATTTTCACTGAATAATTTTTGAACAGTAATCCCTCACTGTCAAGGAACATAAGAGGAAGTACTTCATTGTCTAGGATTTATCTCATTCATTAACTGAGATTTAATTCAACTCATGTAACTGAAAGTTCCAAGTGTCTCCCTATAAAAGTGTTTCACACTTGTTCTTCAGTTTCTAACTGATAATGCTTGCTAATTTCTTACAAGTCCAAAGTATATTAATAATCACAGATGTTCCCCAATTCCAAGAATATGGACATGGTCCTACAGTTTTAGATCACATTACCATTTTTCAAACATCTCTAGTCAGCCTTTCAGGAGTGTCATGAATTAGAGATGTTAATATATATACTCTCTATATATAATTGTGATCCATCAGTGGTGAGAATTTCCCACTCTTCTTTTGCTTTGCATCAAGAACAGTGTGGGTGTTTAAAGAGAAAATCAAATGCCAGTTAAATCTAAATAATATATACTGTAAAATGTTTCTGTTCAGAAGTATCTTTAAGAGGAAGTATATCAGTCGTAAATTTTATGTTGGCATTAGTCAGGATAACATGGAACCAAGAATGTCATATGGCTTTTCACTGATCCTGGATATTGTGGTGGTTTAAGCTGGGTGCTGGCCCGGATGCCACTGCACAGACCACACCTGGGAGGTCCCAAAAGGGTCCAGCCCCCTGGGTGGTCACAGCAAACCAGGTATCTCACCCACAATCCTCTGCTCCTCTATAAAACATCCACACGGGGTCTTCACTTCCTCTTTCGTCCCCTGCTGCTGCCTAGGTAAAATGGTGTGAGCTGCCTCCCTTGGGCCTGCCCAGGCCCAAGGCTGGGTTGGGAGGGGGAGAAAGAGCCCTGGGGGGGCTTTGGATGTACCCCCAGGTGGGGATGGGACATTCTTGGGTATGTTATGGGATCTCTCTCCTTTATCACGGTGCTTGTGGTTCTCTGTAAAACTTTCATTGTTGTTTTTTTGTTTTTCCATTTAAACTTTCCACCATTTTTTGCAATTCATTTGTCTGAGTCGCTATTTTTGCCCATGGTGGGAGAATACGTCTCCCAAACCACTACAGATATACATATCATTGCTCTTCAAAATGTTTTTCTTGCTCCTTTAAGAAGTAAATCAGAAACTTATATTAAGAGGAATGCCTACCTTTTCAAAGCTGTATGTATCTTCTTTCTGTAAGTTTTCAAAAACAACCTGGAATGTGCTAGAAAATTTTGTGATACACAGAGTTGCCTTTTGCTGCCTTGATTTGTTTGTTTGTATTATTTACTGATCACTATTATCCAGTTCCATGCCTCTGAAAGAGATTGGAAGACTGAGAAGCTGAAATTTGAAGCTCGGGTTTGAAAGATCATGGGCCTTTGGATTTGAGCTACAGAGTCTTTTGCTTCCACAAATTCCCCTGGGTATCAACTGGGTTGAGCAGCCAAAAAAATACAGCCATTTACCTATCAGGTTAAAGAACGGCTTGTGGGACTCCAGAGTGTTAATGAACATCTGGCTAATTTTCTATTAAATCACACACATCTGCACAGGATCAGGAAAAACTAAGTACAAGACACAGATAATCAGATGCCATAACTATTAGAAGTACAAAAATATATCAGTGTAAATTGATTAGTTGCTGCTTTGTTTATAGAATAGAATAGAATAGAATAGAATAGAATAGAATAGAATAGAATAGAATAGAATAGACCAGGTTGGAAGAGACCTTCGAGATCATTGTGTCCAACCTATCAAATATATATTGCAACTAGTCTACTTATATGTCCCTATCAGAAATGAGGTCCAAAAAGGTCTGTGATTTTTATCATTCGTGGCTTCTTGATGGATGTTTTTCTTTTGAGGCACAAATCCACATAATCTATAACTGCCAGAGTAATAAAGGAATGTGGAGAGAGCTGCCCTGCATTAAGTGACTGCTCTCTGGAATTTGTTCATTTTCTTCACTTTAATAAGAAAGAATAGAAAAAGTATTTTTAAAAATACATATTATTGAAAAATTGTACTAGCATATTCCAACATGAATTCCTGACCACAGACATCAAATTTTGAGCTGATCTGATACCAAATTTAGTGTCTGAGGTTCTACACTGTCACACGAGACTTCAAACTTGAAAGCTTTCCCTTGCAACATCTTTCTGTGGTCTTAGATCTCAAGTTAGGCCTACCTTTCCTATGATGTACTACAGTTATGTGACTGTGCTAATCAGCAAATTATCTTAAACTGATGAACAGTCAAGGCATAAGATTTGGAAAGAAAAAAAAAAGAGTAGGTATTTTAAGCATTTAAACTAAATTACTTTAGTTGGAGTCAGAGTTTAACAGTGACTCATATCAAACCAAAATATTTTCTTTGTTTCAACAAACCAAAATATGTGTTTTTCTAGCACAGAAATGCTGTAGGAGTTGCTTTTCCATCTACCAGTTTCTTCAGCAGAAATCACAGTTTGCGTTTGAGTTAATTAAGGTACTAATTATCACTTGTGCTAGTTTAGCCCATCAGCATTAACAAAAACTCGGCTCATCTCAGTCAGGGAAAGCAAATGGAAGCTATATTTACAAGCAAAACTACACTCCACAATGGAATGCAATGTATATGTACAATATACAGTATTTACAATAATATACAGGTATTTACAGGGGAAAACATCAAGGAAACCCCCTGAATGGGGAAAAAACTGCCCCACTTCCCCCTAACCTGATCCCCTTTCCTCTGTTTAATTAGAAGAGAAAGTGATGTTATCCCTTCCAATGAAGCAGCCAGGAAGCCAGAAGAAAGGGAAAGGAATGAATGTGGGAAATGAGACTGCTAAGGGTCGCCTTATCTGGCCAATTAAATCAGTTTAGAATAATCTCTTGTTTTCCTTTTTACACCCAGTTGTGCATTTGTTTATATTTCTCCACTCTTCTGCTCAAAAATCTGCAGCTAACTTTAAAAGGCATAGCCTGAAACTGTCACATCACTGCATGACTGAAAGTAGCATTTATTATGAGGTATCTTCCTGTTCCATGTAGCACCACATATGTGGGAAACAAATCCCATTTTTATAGTCGCAAGTAGAGAAGCCAGGGGGTAGTCTTTGAGACAAAGCACTTTATTACAGCTGTATCACAGAAAGCTGTATCTTATTTTGAAACAAAACATAGTCTCTAGTAGTAAGTAATACATCACATGAACACAACTATTTTACTCACTATTTTCATAATCAGATAATGTAGAACAGCATAAACCAGTAAAAGAGATCTTTTATTGTCCTGCATGATAAAAGACCAAAAGATATAAGACATAAATACTAGGACTGGGGAGAAAAATCTCACATCTGACTTTAAATATGTATACAATAAAAGGTCCAGGGGGAAAAAAATAAAAAGTATTATTTCATCCAAATTTTGACTTGGAAGTGTGGAAAATAACTTAATTTTATTGGTTTTTAACTTGCCCTCCCAAATTTCATAATTTCAGTGTTCAGTAATGTATTTTTGATTTAATTGAACCCATTTAATTGAAGGTATTTTCTGAAAAAAAGTACTCTTACAAATGCCATTAATATGAATAATTATAGTATTTAAACAAAAGATGTTTCTCGGATGATTCACAAAAAAGAACATTTTATTTCCAAAAGGTGCTAGCATCTTTCTTAGGCATGATTGCTAAAATTAATTAAGAAACTCTAAAGCCAGACAGAATCACCATGCTTAATATTTGACATTACACACAATGCAACTCAAAGAACTTATTTGGCAATGAATTCCACACAGTCCCAAAACCTCAGTACGCATAGATCTCATTGATTTCCTTTGTCATTTCTCTGCCCAGGAGTTAAGCACTACTCTGTCTCCCTCTTAGACTTTTAGAATACCATGAGCTTTTAGAATATCAAAAGGGTGAAATTTAGGCATTATGTGGAAAACTATGACATTGAAAATATAAATTGTCACCAACAAATCCTGAAATTCTTGAATTCCATGAAGAACTTACTTTCTCTGTTTTTTTAGTGCCTAGCCATAACATTGCATTTTGACAGAACTGTGTCAGAATTATTGGATCAGCAGAGTAATATAAATTGAAACATTCCTAAAATGAGCCAACAACTGTCTCTTGACAGGAAGGGTAGCACTAGATTTTGGATTTTGATTTCTCTATGTACAGTGATTCTCAACTCCTTAAAATCAGTATTTGACAACTTTTTAAAGGGTAAATTTCTTGCATCTTTGAAGGAGAAAGGCCAAGGCAGTTCTAGTTGGAAAACACTATCTACTTTGTGAAGCAAATATCTCAGATTTAAGAAACCATTTCAGTATCAAGCTATCGTACTTATAAGGTAGTTGATATTTCTTCATATGTTGAATAAAAAGCCTGGCCAGTTAATGTTTCTAATTCATGCCCCCTTTTTATAATTACATTTATATATATGTATATATAATAACTGGTCAATCTTTAATATATTCAATATCAGTCATGCCACAGAGAATGGTGACTGCCAAACAAGTGCACAAGTACATTCCTTCAGTCCTAAAAGCATCATCATTCAGTTTTTAATTTTCATCAAAGATAGATAATCAGTTTGAAATGAGTGTGTATAAACCTGTGTTAGTTAGCATTAATAAAAAAATTTATAAATTACATCAGATATCATCAGCTTTATTATCATGCTTGGGAACATTTGCCTTTTATAAAGAATTAACTTGGTCCTTGGCAAAGTATTTTAAAACTTTCGCTGAAACCTACTAATATCTGATATTTTCAAAAGTCTAATTTTAGTAGTCGGTATTTTATGTCCTTTTGGCTGATGAGAGGATGAAGCATATGCTATTGTCATAACCAATACATTTTCAAAGGCTTTTCTCCAAATGCAGATATAAATAACAGAACACTTCTACCCATGTTTGATTATTGCTGCTGGCTGTTCAACAGGTCTTGTATTTCTTTAAAAAGAGAAGGCAAGTGGTTTAATTAGAATGAGTACACACTTCAGACAATTGTAAGTTTCCACAGATCCAATGGGTGAAGAGCCAAATGGAAGAGGAAACAGCAGCTATTCTGTAACACTGTATTTTAAATAAAAATAACGTCGTTAATTATGCCAGTTTTATTTTAAAGAAGATAAAGGACACTTTCCCTTTATTCTTGTTAGCAATTTAATGAATCCTAGAAGGTAAAAGCAGTCTTTTCTATTTGAGAGTCAACACTTCCCTCTTCTGGGACTTTCTGTGAAATGCATGACGATTAAGATTCTGAACACACTGCACAAAGTGTTTAGTTCTCTGTGCACATATCATATAGGAAGGCTTGCCATTAATTCTTTTAAATCTAGTGTATCATTAGCCTGAGGAAGTTTGAATGATTTTTTTTTTCCTACTTATTCTCCTTGCTATTTTTTATCTCCCAAAGATCTAGTTTTCTTTTCTACAGAGCTAATCACAAACTGCAAAAGCAAGTCAAAGGGAACATATGCTTTTAGGATTCTGCAGTTATTAGTAACACATTATTAGCATACTGCAAAATCCTGCCACATTCATCTTTTAAATTATTGAACGTTCTAAGACCAAATAAAAAAGTACTATCTGTTTAGCAGACAGTTGCACGCACTCTGTTAAATGGTTGCCCAATTTTTATGCGTTATTAATAAACACAGTAATTTAGCTAAAATAAAGTTCATTAATGACTAAAGAATTAATAATTACAGTCTGACAAAGAGTCTGACAAAGAGTCTGCCTCCCTCTCTGTGGAGCATTTCCAAACTGTACACTCTTAAGTGTATATTTCTACTAGAGTGTTCATTAAATACAAACTGGTTCTTAAACTTATCAGGAACCTCCACAGACAATAACACTATGCTATTATAGGTGTTCCTGTCAATCAAATCATCACAGGTGTAATGGTAATGTTATGGGAAACCACTTTTGCCTATGTTAATAGGAAGTGCTGCTAAAATGACAGGGGGCACATACTATATCTAGACTGTTAGTACTGATGTGGTGGGTTGAAGTTTCCCCCAACATTAACTTTGCCAGACCAACTCAGTTAGAAGCAAATGAAGCTGTATTGACAAGCAAGAACTACACTCTACGATGGGATGCAATGAGTATGTATAAAATATACAGTATTAACAATAATTACAGATATTTACAATTAATAACCAGCACAAGGACCCCCTGGCCAAGGACCATGGGAAGCTACTAGCTTCTCCCTACCTGCCTCCCCCTTGTGCCCTGTACAAAAGGGACAAGAGAAAGGAGCAGAGAAGTTAGCCTTAGCCAATGCCAGCAAAAGCATGTTATCTCTCCTGAATGAAGCAAAAGTAGATGAGATAAGAAGAGAAAAGAGGAAGAATTGTTATGGCACAGCTCGTCTTTTTCTAGATATTTACCCCATGAATTTGTTTAGAATAATCTTTTTTTTTTTTTTCCTTTTACACCCAAGAGTGATTTGTTTAAATTTTTCTACTTTTCTGCTCACAATCTGTCACTAAATTTTAAAGGCATAGCCTAAAACCACCACAACTGACAATCATAATTTATGGGAATAATATCTTCCATCAGGAAAGCTTCCAAGATTTATGAAAAAAAAAAGTCATTGTGAACAGTTCCCAAATATATCTTGTAGTCATTTCTATATGAAACATTGTGGGATCTGACATGAACACAGGAAGTGCAATCACATTTAATTTGATTCATACTTATGTATACGTGCACAAAGGTATACCGATGTACAGCCACACATAAAATACGGTCCATAAGAAAATAGCTTGTGTGTATAGCTATATGAAAATTATGATTATTGCAGAAAAACTTTTATTGATGTATATAAGTACCTAAAGAGCACACAATGCTTTAAAGGCAATAATTTATTGTCTATGTACCAAGGACATATTTGTGTTGTTTTGTTTCATTCTTTTCATAATGTGAGAGACTAAAGCTTGTCTCTCCTGGTGTGACTCAACAAAGATAAAATCACTTGCTGCTTGCCCAGACAATAGCTGATGTGCCTTGGGCAGAGCCACTGGAAGGACTCTTGGAAGGTGCAAAGATAACATTGCTCACGGGACTGCAGCTGGCCTACAATAATGGCCCAAGGGCCCAGCATTCACACCTTCAGGACAAGATCATTTCCAGCCATCAGATACCCCAGGAAAGGACAATGGTTCCTGATGTGTAAAGAGTGTGTGGGTAGGTAGATGGAGAAGGAGGAGGCGGAGGCCTCCCCCTCTCTATCCAGACTCACATGAATACACAGAAAGATTTCCTGGGGAACGATACCTGGACACTTACCTAAAGATGAATTCCCAGAACGATATCCTGGGGAACAACACCTGGACACTTGCCTAAGGCCTAAAAAACTGTATAAAAAACTGGAGCAACTACTGGCTAAGGGGAGAAAATTGGAGAAGCAAGATGCAGAAGAAAGAAGACGGTAGCACACGCTGGAAACATCATGGGGAAAATACAATGGATCCTGGACTCTGAAAACCCTCTCTCCGTGCTCTAAGTTCCGCCTGCTGCAACTCATGGAGCTGAAGAAGCTGCCCAGAGGACCTCCTCCTTTCTACAGCCAAAGCCTCAGCACGCTTCCTCTACAGACCAAACATCTCCTGCAGCACCATTTCTCTACAGACCCAACATCTCCTGCAGCACCTATCCTCCACAGACTCAAACTGTCTTGGGGGGTGAGGGGTGTGGTAATATAATTCTTTCCCTCTTCTCCCTTTCTTCTCTCTCTTCCTATTCTCTCTCTCTCCCCTTCTGATCCCTCCACTTTATTTATGTCCATCCACTGTAGTTATGTAATAAATAGTCTAGCTGTTGATATTTTGGCCTCATTTGTGCCTCTAATTTCACAACATAGGAATATTCATTAAAAACCTGAATCTCTTTCCCTCTCTGGATCGAGACACATAAAAGTGGTGAATTTAATAACAAAACCAGATATAAATTATTTATAAAGGTATTGCAAATCTTTTTCCCTCGTTAACTAACTTAGAAGGGATATAATACAATAATAATAATACAATACACCTTCAAGATCATCGCGTCCAACCCATCAAACAGTCCAACCCACCCAACAACTAGACCATACAGCCAAGCACCCCGTCAAGTCTTCTCCTGAACACCTCCAGTGAAGGTGACTCCACCACCTCCACGGGTAGCCGATTCCAATGGGCAATCACTCTCTCCGTGTAGAACTTCTTCCTAACATCCAGCCTAAACCTGCCCTGGCGCAGCCTGAGACTGTGTCCTCTTGTTCTGGTGCTGGATGCCTGGGAGAAGAGGCCAACCTCTGCCTGGCTACAACCTCCCTTCAGGTAGTTGTAGAGAGCAATAAGGTCACCCCTCAGTCTCCTCTTCTCCAGGCTAAGCAACCCCAGCTCCCTCAGCCTTTCCTCAGAGGGCTTGTGTTCCAAACCCCTCACCAGCTTTGTTGCCCTTCTCTGGACACGTTCCAGCAAGTCAACATCCTTCCTAAACTGGGGGGCCCAGAACTGGACACAGTACTCAAGGTGTGGCCTAACCAGTGCAGTGTACAGGGGCACAATGACCTCCCTGCTCCTGCTGGCCACACTGTTCCTGATGCAAGCCAGGATGCCATTGGCCTTCTTGGCCAACTGGGCACACTGCAGGCTCATGTTCAGCCTACAATCAACCAGTATCCCCAGGTCCCTCTCTGCCTGGCCACTCTCCAGCCACTCTGACCCCAGCCTGTAGCGCTGCCTGGGGTTGTTGTGGCCAATGTGCAGAATCCGGCACTTGGATGTGTTAAATCTAATGCCATTGGACTCTGCCCATCTGTCCAGCCTGTCGAGGTCCCTCTGCAAAGCCTCTCTGCCCTCCAGCAGATCAACTGCTGCCCCCAGCTTGGTGTCATCTGCAAATTTACTGATGATGGACTCAATGCCCTCATCCAGATCATCAATAAAGATGTTGAAGAGCATGGGGCCCAGCACTGATCCTTGGGGCACACCACTAGTGACAGGTCGCCAGCTGGATGTGGTGCCATTCACCATTACTCTCTGGGCTCGGCCCTCCAGCCAGTTCCTAACCCAACGCAGTGTGCTCCTGTCCAAGCCACGGGCTGCCAGCTTGGCCAGGAGTTTGCTGTGGGGAACGGTGTCAAAGGCCTTGCTGAGGTCCAGGTAGACCACATCCACAGGCCTCCCCACATCCACCAGGCGGGTCACCTGATCATAGAAGGAGATCAGGTTGGTCAGGCAGGACCTGCCCCTCCTAAATCCATGCAGGCTGGGCCTGATCCCTTGGCCATCCTGTAGATGCTGTGTGATTGCACTCGAGATGAGCCGTTCCATAATCTTGCCTGGCACTGAGGTCAGGCTGACAGGCCTATAATTCCCTGGCTCATCCAACCGGCCCTTCTTGTGGGTGGGCACCACGTTAGCCAGCTTCCAGTCTTCTGGGACCTCTCCAGTGAGCCAGGACTGCTGAAAAATGATGGAAAGTGGCTTGGACAGCTCATCTGTCAGCAATCTCAGCACCCTAGGATGGATCCCATCCGGTCCCATGGCCTTGTGGGGGTCCAAGCGGCTCAGTAGATCTCTAACTTCCTCTTGGAGCAGTGGGAAACTATGCTGCTCCCTGGCTCCTTCTGCCAGCTCTGCAGGCCAGCTGTCTGGAAGATGTTCTGCCCTGCTAGTGAAGACTGAGGCAAAGAAGGTGTTAAGTACCTCTGCCTTTTCCTCATTCTTTGTTACAACGTTCCCCTCCATGTCAACCAAGGAGTGGAGGTTGTCCTTGCCCTTCTTCTTGCTATTGATGTATTTATAGAAGGACTTTTTGTTGTCCTTCACAGCAGAGGCCAGTCTAAGTTCTAAATGGGCTTTTGCCTCCCTAATTTTCTTCCTGCACAACCTAGCAACATCCCTAAACATTCTGTAGGTTGCCTCCCCTTTCTTCCAAAGATGATACACCCTCTTTTTTTCCCTAAGTTCTATTAAAAGTTCATTGCCCATCCAGGCTGGCCGTCTGCCCCGGCGGCTCATCTTCCGGCACACCGGCACAGCCTGTTCTTGCACCTTCAATAGTTGTTCCTTGAAGTAGGTCCAGCTCTCCTGGACCCCTTTGTTTTTAAGGGCTGATTCCCAAGGAACCTTCTGAATTAGTTCCTTGAGTAGCCTGAAGTCTGCCCTCCGGAAGTCCAGAGTGGAGGTCTTCTTGCTCCCCCTCTTGGCTTGGCTGCATACTGAAAACTCTATTATGTCGTGGTCACTGGTGCCTAAACACCCTCCGACCACCACATCACCCACCAGCCCTTCCCTGTTGGTGAAGAGGAGGTCAAGCATAGCCTTACCCCTGGTAGGCTCACGCAGCACCTGGGATAAGAAGCTGTCCTCCATGCACTCTAAGAACCTCCTAGACTGCCTCCTCTCTGCTGTGTTGAGATCCCAACAGATATCAGGCAGGTTGAAGTCACCCATGAGAATGAGGTCAGGTGATCTTGAGACAGCCTTAAGCTGCCTATAGAATGCCTCATCGACATCCTCCTCCTGGTTGGGTGGTCTATAACAGACGCCAACCAGTATGTCTGCCCTGTTGGTCTTCCCTCTAATTCTCACCCACAAGCACTCAACCCTATCATCCCTGATCTCCATCTCAACAGCATCCAGTGCCTCCCTGACGTACAGGGCCACCCCTCCACCCCTTCTTCCTTGCCTGTCTCTCCTGAAGAGCCTGTAGCCATCAATTGCAGCGCTCCAGTCATGCGAGTCGTCCCACCACATCTCTGTGATGGCAACTACATCATAACTTTCTTGCTGCAACAAGGCTTCCAGCTCCTCTTGTTTGTTACCCATGCTTCGTGCATTAGTGTACATGCACTGCAGCTGGGCTGCTGGTTTCACCTCTAGGTCTAGCTTATCACCTCCAGACTCCTGCCTGAGGGCACTGGTTTCCGACCCTCCCCCTTCGAAGCTAGTTTAAAGCCCTGTCAATGAGACTTGCTAATTCCCTTCCCAGAATCTTTTACCTTTGGGGGACAGGCCATTCTCATGTATTGTGACCTTTCCCCTCCTCTGGGACAGATGTACTCCATCTGTTACCAGCTGACCTGGTGCAGTAGAAAGTTCCCCAAGATCGAAAAACCCAAAATTCATTCGTCTGCACCAGCCCCCTAAGCCACTTGTTGACTACAGAGGCTGACCTGTTCCTTATTGTGTTCCCTCCTGCAACTAACGGTATCGATGTAAAAATTATTTGTGCACCTGACCCCTCAACCAGATCTCCCAGGGCCCTGAGGTCATTTTTGATAGCCCTGGGAGGCCTGGTACCAACATCATCATTCCCTAACTGCATGACCAATAAGGGATAATAATCAGAGGGCTGTACCAGACTGGGCAGCCTTCTGGTAACATCTCCAACTTGGACTCCTGCTAGGCTAATAACTTCCCTATGAGATGGGTCCGGCCTACATATGGGACCTTCTGTTCCCCTCAGGAGGGAATCACCAATAACAATTACCCTCCTTTTCTTTTTTAGGGAGCAAGTCCTGATGCCAGGGGAAGGCTGTTTAACCTTAGGCTGCGTTGCCTTAGGCTGCGTTGCCTTAGGCTGCTTTACCTTAGGCTGCTTTACCTTAGGCTGTTTAACCTTAGGCTGTTTAATCTTAGGCTGTTTAGCCTCAGGGAAGACCCCAGATGGTGTGTCCTCCGGCATCAGTATCACCTCACCCTCGATCTCCAGCGCCCCATACCTGTTTTCCAAGGGCAGTGAGGGAGGTGGGGGGAGGCAAGGAGGTTTTAATTTGTGTCCTTTGAGAGGAACCTGTATCCATTCCCCTCTGCTTTTTGAACAACCAGTCTCTGCTGGGGGAGCCTGTGGAGCCTGCTTACTCGGGTTCATCTCTTTCCTCCTGTGGCTCATCACTTTTCTACAATCCCATACATCTCTAAGACTAGCAACCTCATCCTTTAGTCTGGCCACAAGGTCGAGCAGATAGCCAATCTGCTCACACCTAATGCAAGAGTTGCCCCCACTACTCTGCATCTCAAGAGCCAGGCCCCAGCACTCACTACAGCCAGATACCTGGACAGCTACCTGCTTGTGTTCTACCTCAGTCTGGGTCGACACTGATTTTTTAAAGGAGATT
Source organism: Picus viridis (assembly GCA_033816785.1). Classification (NCBI taxonomy): domain Eukaryota; kingdom Metazoa; phylum Chordata; class Aves; order Piciformes; family Picidae; genus Picus; species Picus viridis. The sequence goes on from CM066566.1 coordinate 65,219,150, forward strand.
TTGCTGCGTGTTATAACCATGCTGCCCCTGGCCACGGCCGTGGCTGCCCCTGGACACACCACCCACTGGACAAAAATTTAGAAAAGTGCGGCGGCGCGAGAGAGCACCAGAGAGTACCAGAGCAGGGGCTGCTGCCCAGCGGAGCGTGCGAACCGCTGTCCGTTGTTTAAATTCCGCCGCTGAAGGCGCTGGCCTCACGAGCCGCAAGCACGTGAAGACAGGGCCGCCCGAGTGCCGCTGTGCGTTCAGGAAGCGTGGCGAACCCGGCCGCCACCGCAGCCCGAGGAGGAGAAGCGCGAAAGCCCGCCCAAGTGGCCGCCGATCCCGGCGCTGTTCCGAAGGGGCTGCTGCCGAGCGGAGCCGCGCGAAGCGCTGTCCGTTGTTTAAATTCCGCCGCCGAAGGCGCTGGCCTCACGAGCCGCAAGCACGTGAAGACAGGGCCACCCGAGTGCCGCTGTGTGTTCAGGAAGCGTGGCGAACCCGGCCGCCACCGCAGCCCGAGGAGGAGAAGCGCGAAATGATGAGGAATACAGTAAATAATGATGAGGAATACAGTAAAAGTTTGTCAATTTGGCAAATAATTGTTCTCATAATTAAATATTGTAAATAAAAATTCACAAGAATTAGGGATAATTCTAACTAAAAATCAGAAATTCAAGAGGAGTTTTTTTTGAAGGGACCTTATACCAAGAGAAAGGTCAATATTTCTGAAGCCAAAACCCAAGTTACCATGACTTATGAGTGCATGCTGATTAGACCACTTAAACTAAAGTTCCTTTATTTAAAGAATTCCAGTGCAAACTTTTTGATCTCTAAAGTTACATTCTCAGCTCTTCCAACTGTCACTGTCTTCTGTGGAATATTTCAGCAAGGATTTAAAAAAAACTAAATCTGGATATCTCTTCTGATATTTTTCTGTCAGTTTTGAGTTAACAGTGCTCTTTATCCTCTGAGCAAAGAGTGTATTTAAAATCAGTCTCTGAATTCTGGAATTATTTTTGTACCTTATGAACGCTGTAAAAATTAAAAATAGTTGTCCCTTTTGTGATCTGTATAACTTACATATACACATGCATAATACACATGTATAGCACATCTGTGAAGGTTACTGCAAGCTTATATACTGTATTTATTACATCAAACCAATAGACAATTTGTAGACTACAAATATGTTTATACAACATATGGAGTTAAAAGAAAATAAAAGAGAATAAATCTATGCCAATAACAGAAAGGATTGAAATACTTTTAAAATCAGGTGTTCAAATTAGTAGGTATTCAGATGTTAGGAGGAAATTCTTCACCATGAGAGTGGTGAGATGCTGGATCAAGATGCCTGGGTTGGTGGCAGAGACCGCATCCCTGAAAATGTTCAAGGTCAGACTCAACAACTCTCAGAGCAACCTGATCACTAGATCACCAGCAGGACATCCCTGCTGACTGCAAGAGTGTTGGACTAGATGACATATAAGGGCCTCTTCTAACCCAGTGCATTCTATAATTCTATGATTTCTTTATATGCTTTCAGTGTAAGTCTGCATCACCTCTTGAAAGCAGAATCTACCAGTGTTTCAAGATTCTTGGAAGAAGCCATGTGTCTCCATCATATTTATTAGTTTGGACTTAATGCTGCAGCGGGTACTGAAAGAGCTAGCAGATGAGGTCACCAAGCCACTGTCCATTATGTACCACCAGTCCTGGCTCACTGGAGAGGTCCCAGATGACTGGAAGCTGGCCAATGTGATGCCCATCCACAAGAAGGGCTAGAAGGAGGAGCCAGGAAATTACAGTTTGCTGTGGGGGACGGTGTCAAAGGCCTTGCTGACGTCCAGGTAAACTACATCCACATCCTTCCCCATATCCACCAGGTGGGTCACCTGATCATAGAAAGAGATCAGGTTGGAGAGGCAGGATCTGCCCTTCCTAAATCCATGTTGACTGGACCTGATCCCTTGGCCATCCTTCAGGTGCGCTGTGATTGTCGCCAAGATAATCTGCTCCATAATTTTCCCTGGCACTGAGGTCAGGCTGACTGGCCTGTAGTGTCCAGGTTCCTCCATCTGACCCTTCTTGTGGATGGGGATCACATTGGCCAGTTTCCAGTTATCTGAGACCCCTCTGGTGAGCCAGGACTGGTGGAAAAGGGAGGAGAGTGGCTTGGCCAGCTCGTCCACCAGCTCTCTCAGCACCCTAAATGTCCCTGTATGGTAGGAGTTCAGGATGTCCCTTAATAAAAGTTTCATGCTAAAAACAAAAGATGAATAAAACAGAAATGTAAATTTACTAGCTTTAGCAGACAAGTCTGATAATAACAATTAAAAAAAAGGCACAGCAATGGAAATCAACAGATCAGTGCTGAACCAGACTAACCAGCAAGTCATGTATGTCTATGTTACATCCAGGACATCACATAGTTTTAAAAGTTATGTTTGGAGTTTTTTTCAATGCTCAACTTTTCATTAACCAGCATTTTAAAACTTTTGTTGTAGCTATAAAATGTCAGTGGAATAGTCTACATCCTAGAGATCCTTTAGTATTTCATCTAAAGGCTGCTTACTCAAAATGCCATTATAATCCACTGATCATAATGAACAACCAGATACAGAAAAATTGCTGAGAAGGTATTAAAAAACACAAACAAACAGAAAGAAAAGACAAACAAAACAAACAATAAACAAGCAATATCTGCACACTCCCAGCAGAGGTATGGAAAACAAATTGTTCCTTTCCTCTTTGCAGCAGCCCTTTACAGATCTGAAAGTTGATTTTATGTTCCTTGAAAGCCTTTTCTTCTCGAGACTGAAGGACATGAATTTACTCAATCTCTTTTCATTCACATTTTATAAAATCATTATTCATTCGTGGTGTCCTTTGGTAATGCCTTTCCAGTAATATGTATCTGTTCAGAAGTGGTAAATATAAACATGATAATCTGCCTCTGGCCTGCTGAAAGTTGGGTAGAAGGCTACTTCGTATTTTTGTGCATCATACATCCAATATTTGTCTTATTATTTCAGCAAACATCCTTTCATATAATTCAGCTAATAGCAAACCAAACTTTTTATGTACCTTGCAGAGCACCTACTTTGCATTCACTCCATATTCTGCACTTATACAATTGAAATGTAAATTAGCGTTGTCTTAATGACATACAACATAAGCAAACAAAAACATTCTGAAGCAGTTTGATGCAGCTTTTCCATGATGTCATTGCATGATATGTTGATAATTATTTTTTTTTAACATTTATGTTATGATTTATGAGTAAAGAAATTTATGGGTGGTTTACTTTGTTCTTCACTCTATTTGTTTAGCTATTTGAACCCTCCTTTGACTCATGATCATAGTATCATAGTATCAGTCAGGGTTGGAAGGGACCACAAGGATCATCTAGTTCCAACCCCCCTCCCATGGGCAGGGACACCCTACACTAGATCAAGCTGGCCAGAGCCTCATACAGCCTGGTCTTAAACACCTCCAGGAACGGGGCCATTCCATGGCTTCACCACTCTCATGGTGAAGAACTTCTTCCTCACATCTAGCCTGAATCTCCCCACCTCCAGCTTCATTCCATTCTCCCTAGTCCTATCACTACCTGATATCCTGAGAAGTCCCTCCCCAACCTTCTTGTAGGCCCCCTTCAGATACTGGAAGGCCACAATTACTTTGCTGATGACAGCAAAGTAAAATTCCCCTAGACCTTGAAAGGCCTGGTAACAGGCACAACACATCTTTTGCATTTTTTTTTTATTTTAGTAATTCCTAAATTCATTAGGTGATTCCTTTTCATTTAATCCTGCAGCCATTTTGATGTCATTATTTTTTCTTTTTTAAAGTGAAATGGTGTAGACTTATTTATCCATCTGTATACGGTTTGGCTGAGTTGGCTTTAATTCTCCTTCAAAGCACCCTTCTAGTGCTGTGTATTGCAGCAGTAGTGGATAACACAGCACCGTTTGGGCTACTGTTGAACAAGTATCCAGGCTGTGGTCTTCCAACATTTCCCTGCCCCAAGAGTATGCTGAGGGGTGGGCAAGATCTTGGGAGGTTTAGATTATTACCCCAAATTTGAACTTTTAATTTGAGGTAATTTGGAACCAAATATGGCCTTTAATTTCAAGAAATTATGTGACCAGATATTGTAATAAAACCTGTGAAAATATTTATATGTCCAAAACACTTTTCTTTATTTGTTGTTTGGTTTGTTGTTTGGTTGTGAGATGGAATTTAGATAGAGGCTTTGAAAGTCAGGACATAGTTGTTTCACTATTGAAAAGAAACTACTATTAAGGTATACAAAGAGAAGTCTAACATGGGAAAGTAAATTGCTGAAAACACTATATTAACATTGTTTTACTGAATAGATTAACAGCATTATACTGGATAGATAGGAGTTAGACAAGATATTGTAAATTTAACAATAACCTTAAGCAACTTAAAAATGAGCAAGAGCTCACAGATACATGGATTGCATTGGGTTTTAAGGTGCACTCAAAAGCCAGCTTGTCCAACCCCTTGCAGTGAGCAGAGACACCTCCAAATAGATCAGGCTGCCCAGAGCCACATTGTCTGATCTTTAATGTCTCCAGGAATGACACTCAACCACATCCCTGGGCAACCCGTTCCTGTATTTTGCATCTCTAATTGTGAAGACCTTTCTTCTTATATGTAATCTTATTCTACCCTGCTCCAATTTAAAACCATTGTCCCTCATTCTGTCATTACAAGAGTCTCTAAACATTCCTTTCCCAGCCCTCCTGTAGGTCCCCTTCAGATATTTAAATGTAGTTATAAGGTCTACCTGGAGCCTTCTCTTCTCCAGGATGAACAACCCCAATTCTTTCAGCCTGTGTTCATAGGAGAGGTGCTCCAGCCCTCTGATCTTCTTCACGGCTCTACTCTGGACCTGCTCCAGAAGGTTTATGTCCCTCTTGTGTTAGGGGCCCCAGAGCTGGGCACAGTACTCCAGGTGAAGTGTGAAGTTTCATGAGAGCAGAGTGATAGAATCACCTCTGGACATACTTCTTTTGATGCAGACCCAAATGCAATTTGCCTTCTGAGCTGCAAGTGCACATTGCTAGCTCACATCCAGCTTCTCATCCACCAGTACCCCCAAGGCTTTTTCTACAGGGCTGCTCTCAGTTTCATCATCCCAACATGTACTGATATTGAGAATTACCCCAAGGCACAGGACTTTGACATTGCCTTATTGAACCTCATGAAATTGTCCTCAGCTCACCTCTCCAGCCTGTCCAGGTCCCTCTGGATGACATCTCACCCTTCAGTCTTATCAATGGTTCAACTCAGCTTGGTATCATTTGCAAATTTTCTGAGGGTGCACTCAGTCTTGCTGTCAATATCATTGATAAAGATATTGAATGGCACTGGTCCAAACACAGACCCTTGAGGGGCACCACTTGTCACCTGTCTCCATCTAGACATTGAGACATTGATCACACTACTCTTTGTATGCAGTCATCCAACCAATTCCTTATCCACTGGACAGTCCACCCATCAAATCCATCTCTCCAGCTTAGAGAGAAGGATGTTGTAGGGGACTTTCAAAGGCTTTACAAAAGTCCAGCTAGATGACATCTCTTGGTCTTCCCTTGTCCACTGATGTAGTTACACCACTGTAGAAAGCCACTAGGCTGGTCAGGCAGGACTTGTCCTTGGTGAAGCCAAGACTGTCTTAAATCCCCTCCCTGTCCTCCATGTGCTTTAGTATAGCTTCTAGGAGGCTTACAGGTTGGTATCCTCTTTTTTTTAAGAATAGGTATAATGTTTTCCATCTTACAGTCTCCAGGAACTTCACCTGACTGCTAGGACTTTCCAAATATTATGGAGAGTGACATTGCAACTACATCAACCAATTCCTTCAGAACTCCGAGGTGGATCCCAGCAGGTCCCATAGATCTGTGTATGCTTAAGTTCCTCAGATCATCCTGTACTTGATTCTTTAAAGTGGGAGGGACTTTACTTGGGAGGGGTATGAAGTAAGACTGCCAGAAAAGACCGAGGCAAAGAAGTTATTGAGTACCTCAGCCTTCTCCTCATCTTTTGACACCAACTCTCCATTCTCAGTCAACCCTTTCTTTAATCTTTCTTTGCTGGTTGATGTACCAGTAGAAGCCCTTTTGTTATTCCTTGCGTCCATTGCCAGATTCAGCTCTAGCGTGCCTTAGAGTGTTCCTACACTCCTCTCAGTCTGTCCCTGCTTCCACTGTCTGTGTGGTTTGCTCTTGCTCTTTATTTTGACCAGCAGGTCTCAATTCAGTCATGCCAGTGTCTTCCCTTCCTTGCCTGATTTCCTGCATGTGGGGATTGAGAGCTCTTGTGTTCTAAGGATAATGTCCTTAAAGTTCTGCCAGCTCTGCTCTGCTCTCTTATCCTTGAGGATTCTTTCCCATGGGATCTTACTGACTAACTCCTTTAGGAGATGGAAATTTTCCTTCCTAAATTTAGAGTCTTGAGTACACTCTTTGTCTGTCCCATATCCCTTAGGACTGCAATTTCCACTGGTGCACAATAACTGCTGTCCAGTCTGCCCCCAGTATTGACATCAGTGATGAGTTCACTTTTATTCATTGCCATCAGGTCCAGTACTACATTCTCTCAAGTAGTGGAGTCTATTACCTGGCTCAGGAATTTACAATTGAGGCACTACATGAGTCTTCTCAATTGCTGGCAGTTCACTGTGCTACTTTTCCAGCAGATGTTGAGGTAGTTGAAGTTCTGCAGCAGGACAAGAGCCTGAGAGCACAAAGCCTTCTCTAGCTGCACTAGAGATAGCTTCATTAATGGGCTCCTCTTGATCAAGTGGGCTACAGTAGATGCCAACCATGGGATTCCATTTGTTACCTTGGTCTCTATTTCTTATCCATAAGCTTTCAACTTGTGTGTGCCAGTTCTTCAGGGACACTTCTTCAAACTCTCTCCATTTCCAGACATAGAGGGCAATGCCTTCACCCCTCCTTCCTCTCCTGCCCCTTCTGAACATCCTGTATCCTTCAATAGCCATAGTCCAGTTGTAGGACTCATCCCACCAAATTTCAGTGATTGCTATCAGGTCATAGTTTTCTACCCACACAGTAGCTTCCAACTCTTCCTGTTTGTTGTACATACTGAATGCGCTCATGTAGTGGCACTTCAACTGGGCTGTTGGCTGCATCAACTTCTTAGGAGAGCTCCCCTTGACTCCCTTGAGGTGTTTCATGGGAGTTTCCTTGGTGGCTTCTACTGTCTCAGGACCCCCAGTGAGTTGACTGTCACAGGTAAACCTGATTTTTTCCACCTCCCACTTCACATCTATTTTAAAGTCCTGTCAGTGGGACCCACTGGTTCCTGAGCAAAGACCCTCCTTCTCATTCTAGAAAGGTGGTTGCCATCTATTGTCAGCATGCCTGGTGCTATGTAGGCTAACCCATTTTTTGAAACCAAAATTTTCACACTGAAACCAGCCACGGAGCCATGTATTAATGGACTGCCTACTTTTTCCAGTGCCTCTTCTCACCACTGAAAGGAGGGAGGAAAAGCTTAAAATCAAACAATATTCACTGTGTGCTTAAGACAAGGATGAATCAGTTACCCAGTTCACATGTCCAAGTCTCACGTAAGGCTATGGCATTGTCTGTCTTGATTAAAATTTTAAAACAAAACAAAACTCGAGGTGTGGATTTGTCAGAGAAGTGTTAAAAGCCTTGACAGTTAAGTAGTCTGTTGTTAAATATTCACAATAAATTGTCAGAGAAGCTAACACTTTGAGTGAAAAAATGCCCACATTGAGGAGAAAGAGAATTGCAAGTTATACACATAACAACTAAATGCAATTTTGTGCATGAAATTAATTAGCAAGGAATGAGGAAGGACAAGACCTAAATACTAAGTAAATAAATAACCCCAAAACCCCAGTAATTCTAAGGCGGAAAAAAATATATATATCCAGGTATGATCCTGCAGTACTGAGTAGATGGAGATTCAGAATGATGAAACAAAGACAATTCATGATGAATGATGGAAATTACAGTGGAATAGAGTTTCTAGAAATATGTATTCAAGTACAAAGCTAGTTCATAGCTAAGTAAGATAAGGATATCATGATGGCTTGATGGCTCTGTAAATTGACCAAAAGGAGATATTGAGATATGATGCAATAGATAAGAAATAGGAGCAATCAGATGGGATTGTCTAAGACAGTATTAAAAGACAAACTACATAGAAACTTTGTACAACACACTCAATTATTTTAGAAGTGAAATGGAAGTGTGGTACCATTTGCAATTTTGCAAAACCCCTCTCTATTCTATTCCAAAAGTCATGGCAGACTGGGGAAGTCCTCACAGACTGGAAAAGGGGAAACATTGCTCCCATTTTCAGAAAGGCTAAGAAGGAAGAACCAGGGAACTACAGGCCAGTCAGTCACCTCTGTGCCCGGGAAGATCATGGAGCTGATCCTCCTGGAGGTACTACTGACTCAGAAGAACAGTGAAGAGGTGATTTGGAACAGTCGGCATGGCTTTGCTAAGGACAAATCCTGCCTGACAAACCTGGTGGCCTTCTATGAACACGTGACAACATTAATAGATGAGGGGCGAGCAACTGATGTCGTTTACCTGGACTTGAGCAAAGCCTTCGACACTGTCCCGCACCACATCCTGGTCTCCAAACTGGTGAAACATGGGTTTGATGGATGGACCACTAGATGGATAAAGAACTGGCTTGATGGCCACACCCAAAGAGTGGCTGTCAATGAGTCTATGTCCAAATAGAGGGCAGTGGCAAGCGGAGTCCCTCAGGGATCAGTCCTGGGACCTGTCTTGTTCAACATCTTTGTGGGTGACATGGACAATGGCATTGAGTGCACCCACAGCAAGTTTGCTGATGACACCAAGCTGTGTGGTGCAGTGGACACGCTGGAGGGAAGGGATGCCATCCAGAGGGACCTTGACAGGCTGGAGGGGTAGGTACAAGCAAACCTCATGAGCTTCAACAAGACCAAGTGCAGGGTCCTGCATCTGGGTTGAGGCAATCCCAGGCACAAATACAGGCTGGGCAGTGACTGGCTGGAAAGCAGCCCTGAGGAGAGAGACTTGGGGGTGCTGATAGATGAGAAGCTCAACATGAGCTCTCAATGAGCACTTGCAGCCCAGAAAGCCAATCAGATCCTGGGCTGCATCAAGAGAAGTGTGGCCAGCAGGTCAAGGGAGGTGATTCTCTCCCTCTACTCAGCCCTGGTGAGACCCCACCCGGAGTACTGCATCCAGTTCTGGAGCCCCTATTACAGGAGGGATGTGGACATGCTGGAATGTGTCCAGAGAAGGGCCACGAGGATGATCAGAGGGCTGGAGCACCTCTCCTATGAGGACAGACTGAAGGAGTTGGGGCTGTTCAGTCTGGAGAACAGAAGGCTCCAAAGTGACCTAATTGTGGCCTTCCAGTTTCTGAAGGGGGCCTACAGGAAGGCTGGGGAGGGACTTCTCAGGCTATCAGGAAGTGGTAGGACTAGGGGGAATGGAATGAAGCTGGAGGTGGGGAGATTCAGGCTGGACGTGAGAAGGAGGTTCTTTACCATGAGAATGGTGAAGCCCTGAAATGGGTTGTCCAGGGAGGCGGTTGAGGCCCCATCCCTGGAGGTTAAACACCAGACCAGGCTGGATGAGGCTCTGGCCAGCCTGATCTAGTGTAGGGTGTCCCTGCCCATGGCAGGGGTGTTAGAACTAGATGATCCAACCCTGACTGATACTATGATACTACTATTTTAATAGAATAGAATAGAATAGAATAGAATAGAATAGAATAGAATAGAATAGAATAGAATAGAATAGAATAGAATAGAATAGAATAGAATAGAATAATTGCAATAGATCATTGCATCCAACCCATCATCCAGCACCATCTAATCAACTAAACCATGGCACCAAGCACTCCATCAAGTCTCCTCCTAAACACCTCCAAGGGAGGTGACTCCACCACCTCCATGGGCAGCCCATTCCACTGGGCAATCACTCCCTCTATGAAGAATTTCTTCCTAACATCCAGTTTAAACCTCCCCTGGTGCAGCTTGAGACTGTGTTCTCTTGTTCTGGTGCTGGTTGGCTAGGAGAAGAGACCAACCCCCACCTAGCTACAACCTCCCTTCAGGGAGTTGCAGAGAGCAATAAGGTCACCCCTGAGTGTCCTCTTCTCCAGGCTAAGCAATCCCAGCTCCCTCAGCCTCTCCTCATAGGGCTTGTGTTCCAAACCCCTCCCCAACCTTGTTGCCCTTCTCTGGACACCTTCCAGCAAGTCAACATCTTTCTTAAACTGAGGAGCCCAGAACTGGGCACAGTACCTGAGGTGTGGCCTAACCATTGCAGTGTACAGGGGCAGAATGACCTCTCTGTACCTGTTGGCCACACTGTTCCTGATACAGGCCAGGATGCCATTGGCCCTCTTGGCCACCTGGGCACACTGCAGGCTCATTTTAGCTGCAGCTCATGGTAGCAGATCCAGAAAAAAAAAATAAATGTGGTAGGCCCCAGATGCATATTTGTACCCAGGGAGGTGGTGGAGTCACCATCCCTGGAGTTGTTCAAGAGGGGATTTGACGTGGCACTTGGTGCCATGGTTTACTAGTTATGACGTCTTGGCTGACAGGTTGGACTTGATGATCCTTGAGGTCTTTTCCAGCCTCATTGATTTTATGAGTCTAAGGATACTGATAATACTATGAACTAATTATTGCACAGTGCTCTAATATTTCCTTTAATATTCAATTCAATGGCCACTGATAAACTCACACTAATTCCAGAAATCTCAAATAAGGTAAACACAATAACAAAAGAGAAACAACAGTAATATACTAGTGATTGCTGTTTGTACATATATGTAAATACCCCAGGCATTATGTTTCATCTTACATTTTTATGTATGTGTCACATTAGGACTCTATTTTCAGCAAAGATTCTGATCTGCAAGGCTCGTGGCTTCTTTTCCTGGATCTTAGGCAAGGCAAGGCAAGACACCTTGTTTACAATATGGCTTTGCTTTTATTATTTGCCTAAGGATCGATTTGGCCAATTGGCAGCCAATAGAATGGGATTTCACTGCGCTGTGACCATATGAGGTAAAGACATAAGCCTAATCCAGGTGAAGCATGGGCAGTGAACGAGCTTGTTTTTCCCCTCATTCCCCAGATCCCTGCAGGAGGGAGGGAGAGAGGGGGATCACACCTGGACATGCCAGGACTTATTCTGGGGCTTTGTTAGACCTGTTTTGCCCTACCACTACACTAAGTAATTCCAATAGTAATAAAATTTTCAAGAGATACTGGGTTTCAAATGCAGAAAATGAGGGGAGGTCTTAAAGTCTGACTTTACCCTAAAGAGATTTTTTCTAACAGTAAGCCCAACATTTAATAGAGAATTCTTCAGAAGACATGAAGGTATTCCGAACATTTTCCTTTCCAACTGTGGAAACTCATAGCATCTTATTTACTATAGAGGGAATTTAGGAAGTTATGCTCACTAGAAACATCAGCTGAAATGTCTATAAGTCAGAGTGTATAAGAAAATGGACACACTTACTGGCCTTTTTTTGAAATATTGATGTGGGTCAAAAAACTGTTTTCTCCAATAAATGTTCCCCAGAATTTAAATTTCAGGTTTGAGGCTCTCTATTCTATCAGCACTACTCCATCAGGTTTTGCATTCTTAAACATCTCCATGTGACTTCATATCTCATACCAGAGCACACAGTGCATAATTTCCATTCCAGAATAGTGAGTTGCAGGACAATCTGTACATTATTTCAGATGTAAGAAACAAAAAGTAACATGCAAAATGCAGTAGTTTTCTTGGGGATCTTGGTGAATGACAAAGGAGAGCAAATGCCATTGTCATCTTGGAAGAGCTACTTCTAAGTAATATGAATATGAGCTTACTTGTGTTGGTTGACTGTTTTTAGCTCAGTACTAGTACACAGAGTTAAAACGAGCTGAGAAATCACACAGATTAGTGCTACAGCAAAATCAGTTTGCATTTTAGTAGATTTATAAGTGTGTATAATGTTAGAGATAATATAACAAAAATTAAAAAAAAAATTTCTGTTCTGCCAGAATTTTATTATATGTTATTATTTACAAAACAGATAATCCTTACCTTAATACACTTAAGATTTTAGAGAAAAACATGGATTAGTGAGTGTGGAGAACATCTACACAAGTAGTCTTCTTTGGTCTCAATAGTCTTGCTTACATGTTTGATCTCAAGGAGAATCAAAACTGTTTTACAACTGTGAGTACAGTTTCCAATTAATAGGAAGGGAGTTCTCCTCACCACTTCAGGCAAAATTGTGTCAGTATGCAAAACCCCACATATACATAGAGGCTAACTAATTAAAGATATTTTTTGTCAGTAGAAGCTTTGGCACTAGTCTGAGGTCTCTTTCCTAACCTTGATCCAGAAGTGATAAGCATGAAGACTAAAATGGTAAAACAGGGAGTGAAGCAGTTCCTGCCTCAATAAATGAGTGAAAGGTATTATATCTGAAGGTATCTGAGAGATAACCATAATTTGGAAGGGAAAATGAAATGAAGACTTTGAAATAATATGAAATTCAGAGAACAAAATTAGACTCAGTAGAGAAAGAGGATAGAAAGCTTAGACTGTAACTTAACAAAGTCTAATAACTTAATGAGCTACACAATTTCCTATATTGTTGTTTTGGGATTTTTTTTTTAGGTTTAAAGAAAATATTCTTCAGATGGATATTTAGGTGTTACATCCATAGGTAAACACATATTAAGGGGAAAAAAACTTCTCTAGAACAGAAAACTTGTGGTTTTCATCTTCTGAGGAAAACCTATACAATGCTATTTATTATATTACCATGGAGAAAATTGCTTTGGTTATAATAAATCAAATTTTTGTAAGAATTTGAAGACATAGACTGTAAACTCAAGGAAGCAGTGGAAAAAATAAAGAAAAATAAATTAAAAATAAACTTATGTTATCAACGTTTACACTTACTTCCCATTACATTCTCATTTTATTGTCAAAACTGTCTATTAACTATCTCTTACTAGAAAAGAAAAAATGGGCCAAGAAATTTTAAAATGTAATTGAGTGGGAAAGATTTTTTTTTTATTTTGCCATGTTAGCATAGATCTGCATAAGAAATAACTATGACCAATTATGTACTTAGAAAAGAGGGGGTTTTTATAGGTTATTTCTAGATACTGCATAGGATCACCAGGGGAGTACAGGAAATGTATATTTTTCCAAATGTAATTTTTTAAAATTTCCTTCTGATAATTTCCAGATACAAAAAGAAAGATTCAATAGGTTGGCAAACAGATTAAAGCAAATAACAGACATCCTGAAGAAAAATAATGGTAAAGAAAACAAAACAAAAAAAGAAAACAGCATTTTCTTTTGGTAAATTTAGGCAAGTACAAAAAATACTGCACTCGTAAATATGGCATCATTAGTTCCAGCAAGTGGTAACATGCAGATTTTTTTTCAGTGATGCTATCTGTGATTGCTGATTAGTACCAGAACAAGAGGACACAGTCTCAGGCTGCGCCAGGGAGGTTTAGGCTGGATGTTAGGAAGAAGTTCTATACAGAGTGATTGCCCATTGGAATCAGCTACCTGTGGAGGTGGTGAAGTCACCTTCATTGGAGGCGTTCAGGAGGAGACTTGATGGGGTGCTTGGTGCCACGGTTGAGTTGTTTAGGTGGGTTGGATTGGTTGATGGGTTGGACGCGATGATCTTGAAGGTCTCTTCCAACCTGGTGTATTGTATTATTGTATTATTGTATTGTATTCACAGATGTACTATATATTATGGGACCATTACTAAAATTGGATATGCTGACAGACTGTTAGACATTGTGAAGAAATGAAGGATACATAGGAAAGGTATGTCATACTTAAAGCAATACTGAAAATAAAAACAAATGTTATTGCAGTTGAGAAGCAGGAAACTAGGGAAAACAAAAACAAAGCAGAAACTATAGCTACACCATTTGTTTTACACAGTGGCAGCAATTTAAGGTAGTGGATATATTTTGGTGTTACTAATTGATATTTGTACATCTGTCCTGATTTAGGACTGCCTGCTCTATAACAAACATGCAGCCCTTGTTGTCATCGTTGTCCTGTCCTGTCAGAATTTTCGGGTGATTAAAGTGGTGCTTAGGGCAAGGAACAGAATAAGTATAAATGTGATCATGCTGATTGCTTTTCTTAGGGCTTGTTCCACATTCTAGAGATTGGAAGTCAACTGTAATCAATATACTGAAAAAGCATGATCCTCATCAGTAGTTATGTAGAGGAATAATTAGATGATGTCTACGAAATGTCAGTATCAGCATGCTGCTCCAAATCCAAAGTGGCGGTTGCGTGTAAAGTGGAATTTAATTATGCATAGCAGGCAGATTAAGAGAAAAAATGTTTTGATAATAATATATAGTCAGTGGAATTCTGTGGTGAGGAAGCAGATTGAGCTGTACATACCATCTGCAGTCCATACATTCATAGGTTCAGTATCATTGATGGCCAATGGCTTTTAGGGCTGTGTGTTGTTTGTTGATTCAATCTACTATATAGAGAATTTGTAAGGGAGGGAGGGTAAGTAGTATTAGAACAATGGCAAATAGGATAATTCAGGTTAATTTAACTTCTTATCTGTCAGATGCATTTGATGATAGTATTTTTATAAGTATTAGTATAAGAATGTATAGGACTAGGCTGCAGATTGGTAGTGCCATGATTAAGGCATGGTTGTGGAACTTGATGAGTTTCACTATAACTGGGGATGAGTTGTCTTGCAACCTGAATTGGGAGTGGTTGGCCATGCTGGGCATACAAAAGTTTCACCTGTGGTTTGATCCTGTCAAGCAAATGTATGCAATTTACTAATGCACTATAAGAAAGAAGCATAAGTGGATTAACGTGATTGGCTTGAAACCAATGTATGGGGGTTCAATCCCTTCCTTTCTTGGACATGGGTGAAGGCTGGTTCTTTGAAGGTGTGATAAGGGGGTGGGCATCTGTGACCAAGAGCTGATCATGGAGCAGATCCTTCTGGAGAATTACTGGTGACAACCAACAAGGCTTAATTAAAGGTAAATCACACTTCACAAATTTCGGTGGCTTTCTGTGACAGACTTTCAGTTTTGGCACATAAGCAAAGAGAAGCTGACATCATCTACTTGGACCTATGCAAAATGTTTGATGCTATTCCACATGACATCCTTGTCTCTAAATTAGGGAGAGATGGATTTGGCAGATAGACCACTTGATACACATGGAATTGATGTGCAGTCAGTGATGTGATGTTGAAGAGGAAACATATGATAAGTGGTATTCTTCAGGGGTCAGCATTGGAACTAGTGCTGTTTGACATCTTTGTTGGTGACAAGGACAGTGAGATTGAGTGCACCCTCAGTAAGTTTGCTGAAGACATGCCAGAGGGAAGGGGTGTCATCCAGAGGGACCTTGACAGACTTGAGAGCTGAGCTTGTGGAACCTCATGAATTTCAACAAAGTGGAAGGTACTGCACCTGAATTTGGGAAATCCCCAGTATCAATGCAATCTGAGGGATGAATAGATTGAGAGTAGCTCTTCAGAGAAGGACTTAGAATGTTGGTTGATAAGAAATTCAGCTTAACCTCACAATGTGCACTTTCATCCCAGAAAGTCAACCATACAAGAAGAGAGGAAATGGTCTTAAGTTGTACTAGGGGAGGCTTAGATTAGTATTAAGAATAATTTCTTCACCAAAACGGTCACTGGGCACTGGAACAAGCTGCCCAGGGAAGTGGTGGTGTCACCATCCCTGGAGGTGTTTAAAAAACATTTGAATTAAGTGCTCAGGGACGTGGTGTAGCAGTTGTGTATACAGAGATGTTAGGCTATGGTTTGATTCCATGATCTTAAAGTCATTTCCAACCAGGCAATTCTGATTCTGTGATTCTGTGAGTCTATATGCTGGCTGCATAAAAAGAAGTGTGACCAGTAGGCTGAGGGAGGTGATTTTCCTACTCTGTTCTGCTTTCATGAGACCTCCCCTGGAACATTGTGTTCACCTCTGTAGCTCCCAAAAGAAGGACATGGACCTATCAGAGAGAGTCCAAAGGAGGGCCACAAAGATGATCAGAGGGCTGGAGCACTTTCCCTATGAGAACAGGCTGAGAATATTGGCACTGTACAGTCTGAAAGAGAAGGCTCCAGGGGAGACCTTAGAGGAGCCTTTCAGTAACCAGCAGGAGGCCTAGAAGAAAGATGAAGAAGGGCTTTTTACAGGTACATGTAGAGATCGGACAAGGAGCAGTTTAAACAGAAAGAGAGTATATTTACATTATATATTATGAAGAAGTTGTTCACTGTGTAGGTGGTGAGGCACTGAAGTATATTACTCAGCAAAGGTATGGATGGTGCATCCCTGGAAGTATTTGAAGCCAGGTTTGTTGTTGGTTTTTTTTTTTTTTTTTTCCCCAATGATAACAGTTATTTAAGGTCACAGAGATATATGATTAATTTGACATACTCAATATTTGTTTTAGGAGCCCTTTGTTTTGCATCTCTTCAGAATAAAGTTTTGCTCACATTCATACTGCTCAATATAACAAATATCCTACCTAATTTATTCTTACCGTACTCTAATATAAAAGGAAAGAAATGTAGGTGTTTACCAATATTCAGATTAATATGTAACAGCTAATATTAACTGCTTTAAGGAAAAGCCCAGTTTCTCCTTAAATCAGAGAAATTCAGAGAAAAAGTGTAACTAAATTTGTTTGCTTCTTAACTGCCGTGTACATCTAAATATATTTTATATTATAAAGTATGTTTTGGATTTTTTTCTGTCATTTTCCATTATGTCTATCCTTAGCCCATGATAAATAAATTTGTAGGATAGATAAAAGGAATATGGCATAAGAATCAAGTTTATTTCCTTTCATATACAACTTAGAATGTCAATGAGAAGAATATTTACCAATATTTCAACATCAAAGAAGTTTTGAGTCCTGTTACCTCCAAAAACAACCCATTAAATATTGATAGACCAAGGATGCCACTCTGAAGTGCATGAACATTTGTACATTATCTCACTGCTGAAAGATGAACTACATTTCATCATTACTACTTTGATTCATCAGCCTTTTTTCTCCCATGAATTAGTGCTTGAAGTCTTCCTGGTGCCTTGTGAAGATTTTTATTCTTTTTCCTCTTGAACGCATAGATTTCAATTATCCCAGGCTAATACTTCTCATGCTCTTTGCACTTCTAATTAAAAGCAGAATGAGGAAAAAGAAACAATCAACCAACCAACCAAAAAAATACCCCAAAACCCCCACAAAACATAAAAAGAAGAAGTGGTATCATACTGCATTATTACAAACATCAAATAATTACCCGGGACATACCGTAGCTTGCGCTGCCTATCATGGCGTGGCATATGATTCAGTGCAAGTCAGGATAGCCAGCTTCGAAAATTACATATTCCATTCATTCCATATATCTGACAGAGGGGAGGTGTGTTTATTTAAAAATTTTCTCTGATGTGTAAATTTACAGGATAATATTTGAAGCAGTAATAAAGAAATGTCACAACTCACTGAATGTTGGGAAGCTACCTTATGTATATTCCGATTTTTAAGGCAGAGTTAAGTTACAGCGTCTGAGTAACTTTCTAGAATAAAGTCTGACAGTCCTGTTACTGCTTAAGAATTATTTTCAGCTGAATAAAATATCCAATATCCCACTGTGCCAACTAATAATTGTGGATGAGATGGCAGCCAGTAGAAACATTAGAGTAAGATATAAATTTGAATTTGGTTTTCTTGTCTCCTTCCCCCCCCCCCCCCCCCCAGGAGAGGTTTGAGAGTGTTGAAGAGGCTGAGGGAGCCGGGATTGTTCAACCTGGAGAAGAGGAGGCTCAGGGGAGACCTTATTACTGTCTACAACTACCTGAAGGGTGGTTGTAGCCAGGAGGGGTTGGTCTCTTCTCCCAAGCAACCAGCACCAGAACAAGAGGATACAGTCTCAAGCTGTGCCAGGGGAAGTTTAGTCTGAAGGTGAGGAGAAAGTTCTTCACCCAGAGAGTCGTTTGACATTGGAATGGGCTGCCCAGGGAGGTGGTGGAGTCACCGTCCCTGAAGGTGTTCAAGAAGGGATTGGACGTGGCACTTGGTGCCATAGTCTAGTCATGTGGTCTGTGGTGACAGGTTGGACTCGATGATCTTTGAGGTCTCTTCCAACCTTGGTGATTCTGTGATTCGGTGATTCTGTGTAGTGGTGGTTTCGTTGCATTGGAAGACACACTAAAATGATCACAAAGACAATTTCTGATATCTGTGAAAATCAAGTGATATTTTGAAAGTTTCTACCTAATTAGCTTCAAAATTCAGTGTGTCAAACTCACTGGAAAGTCTACATAGGGCATTCTAGCTGTCCTCCCACATATGAAGCAGTTGCTTAACCTGTAAGATGGCTAGAAAAAATCAGTCTTGTCTACAAGATTTCTTGCTTTACTGGAGAGAAAAAGAGGGAGGAAGAATTTGTTGACAGTAATGTGGGTAACACTAATGCAATTCTAAGAATGCTTTGGCTATTACAAAATTACATTCTCAATCATTATTTAATCATAAGCAACATTTAACTAGATTTTAGGAACAGCTGAGGCCAGTTATATCCAACAGTATATAATGCTATAAAATAACCTAGGGATCAGGCACCAAAGCAGGGGAAAAATACATGTCAGCAACCTAAGGGTACCACCAGATTTGGCTGTTCCTGTCCAGCTCCACCATCCTGGGATTCCCCCTATCTTGACTACAGCTCAGGATCCCATTTCAGCTCCCAGGGGCCTATCTGCCTCTGCCGCAGCAATGACACAACAAGAACAGTCTCCAGCTCCATAGAGGCCTGCCCAGAAAAGGCCCATGTTCCAGCCCAAATTTTGGTTTGTTTCCATCCACAAGGAGATGCACAAGATTAGAACTGGCCCTGGTGCCCCTTAGATGCTCTGCTCCTGGCAGAGGTGGTGAGGCAAGCCCTGGATTCCAGACCCTGCCCTGATGGAGCCATAGGGACCTCCTGACTCTCCCAGTGACACAGACCCAGTGAAACAGACCTTCTGGCCATGTTGTGCCATGGCTTAACTCACTAAAGCACAAACCAAAGTATTTTCATTGGTAATTCTCATTCGGCATGTGAGGTCTGTTGCATATGACAAGAAAATGCCACAATCAAGAAGAGAAAGGTGATGTGTCAGAGCTATCAACATTCACAGGCTTCATTGAGCATATAATTAATATGCATAAAACTATTGAATACACTCAGTTATTCTTTTCATAAACCCAAATATATGGCATTTCATTGGAAATGATAACCCTTTCCCAGTCCTCACACACCTTTATGCAGTGTAATTACTTGAAAGAAGTTTGGATTTACTGTTTTTCATGAACACCCTTGGCTTCTTGGTTTTGATGTTTGAAGTTGCACTTGGCTGATGTTGCTTTTGTGGTGTTGTTTGGTTTTTTTTCTCACAGATATGAAATTAGAATCATATGTTAAAAAATAATTTGATCTATGGGAAGTAAATCACTGAAAAGATGACTACAGAAATATGATGAAAATTGATATATTACTCTGAAACCTGGTAATATGGAACCATAGACATAAAGGGATCCATATATTGTCAAGGGTTGAGTTGAACCTGCTGCTATTATTCATACCATAATACAGTCATGCCAGCTTCAAAAAAGAAAAATACTGACTGAAGCAAAGCATTATGGGGCTTGTAACATGGGAGGCTTCCAGGTTGCTGCTTCTAGGTTCTGGGGTTTTGGGTGTTGGCTCCTTTCTGCAGGCATGGCAGCAAGATAGGTGGGAGTCAGGTAGTGTGCCAGTATTGGGTTTCTGTTTATGCTGGTTTTTTCCTTTCCTGCATTTCAGTGCAGGTTTTTTTGTTTGTGTGTTTGTTTTTGTTTTCCTGCAAGTAACCTAAGCTAAGGCAATTATGCATTGTGATTATGATATCTCATGTTATACTAAACCCTTATCTCTTTGTCTCAACCCCAAGATTTGTGTGTTACCTTTCCGTCACTTCTGTCTTGGGGGAGCAGGCAGGTTACTCAGGGGTGTGTTAACCTTTCTGTTAAACCATTGCATATATTTATATATGTGTGTGTGTGTGTGTATATATATATATGTGTGTATATATATATGTATATATATACACATACACATGCACACACATCACAGTATCACAGTCTCACAGTATATCGGAGTTTGGAAGGGACCTCCAGAGATTGTTGGGTCCAACCCCCTGCTAAAGCAGGATCACTTAGGGTATTCTTCACAGGAATGCATCTGGGTGAGTTTTGAAAGTCTCCAGAGAAGAGGACTCTACAACCTCCCTGGTTAGCCTATTCCAGTGCTCCATCACCCTCACTGTAAAGAAGTTTCTCCTCATGTTGAGGTGAAATCTTCTATGTTCAAGTTTGAACCCTTCATTCCTTGTCTTACTACTGTGCAAACACATATATGTGTTTGTAAGATATAGGCTCAGTTTCCTGAACAGATGATGTTAAATATTTCTTTAATATTGTTGCAAAAGCATTTAGCATTATTTCTTTCCTCTTTCGTTAGAAACTACTACTAAAATTTGAAAGTTATGGTCTAGTTGTTGGGTGGGTTGGATTGTTTGATGGGTTGGACGCGATGATCTTGAAGGTCTCTTCCAACCTGGTGTATTGTATTGTATTGTATTGTAAAGTTAAATGTTTGTGGCATTTCATTTCAAAGTGCAGAAGACTGCAAACTGAGCCAATCTTTATTGCCAATTGAGTATTTCATCATGACATAAAATTTATCTCAGGGGATTTTAAAAAGATAGAAAGCAGTCAAGTTTTAAATTATGTGTAATCTCATCTCTCAGGGATCAGTCCTGGGACCTGTCTTGTTCAACATCTTTGTGGGTGACATGGACAGTGGCATTGAGTGCACCCTCAGCAAGTTTGCTGATGACACCAAACTGTGTGGTGCAGTGGACACGCTGGAGGGAAGGGATGCCATCCAGAGGGACCTGGACAGGCTGGAGAGCTGGGCACAAGCCAACCTCATGAGCTTCAACAAGACCAAGTGCAGGGTCCTGCATCTGGGTCGAGGCAATCCCAGGCACAAATACAGGCTGGGCAGGCACTGGCTGGAGAGCAGCCCTGAGGAGAGAGACTTGGGGGTGCTGGTGGACGAGAAGCTCAACATGAGCTCTCAATGTGCGCTTGCAGCCCGGAAAGCCAATCAGATCCTGGGCTGCATCAGGAGAAGTGTGACCAGCAGGTCAAGGGAGGTGCTTCTCCCCCTCTACTCAGCCCTGGTGAGACGCCACCTGGAGTACTGCGTCCAGTTCTGGAGCCCCTATTACAGGAGGGATGTGGACGTGCTGGAACGTGTCCAGAGAAGGGCCACGAGGATGATCAGAGGGCTGGAGCACCTCTCCTGTGAGGACAGACTGAAGGAGTTGGGGCTGTTCAGTCTGGAGAAGAGAAGGCTCTGAGGTGACCTCATTGTGGCCTTCCAGTATCTGAAGGGGGCCTACAGGAAGGCTGGGGAGGGACTTCTCAGGATCTCAGGTAGTGATAGGACTAGGGGGAATGGAATGAAGCTGGAAATGGGGAGATTCAGGCTAGATGTGAGGAAGAAGTTCTTCACCATGAGAGTGGTGAAGCCCTGGAATGGGTTATCCAGGGAGGTGGTTGAGGCCCAGTCCCTGGAGGTGTTTAAGACCAGGCTGGACAAGGCTCTGGCCAGCGTGATCTAGTGTAGGGTGTCCCTGCCCATGGCAGGGGGGTTGGAACTAGGTGATCCTTGTGGTCCCTTCCAACCCTGACTGATTCTATGATTCTATGATCCATGGACAGGAGTCGGTTTAATGGATAAGGTACCATACCCTCTTCTACCACATGAGTTTTCCAACAATTTTTGATCATCCTATAATTATTTTCTTAGCATGCTAAGTATCAAGAGGATTTACACTGCATAGTTAAGATACTGCTTTCTTGGGCCATAATAAAATTTTCTATAGTACTGTAGTATATTCAGGTTTAATGTTCTCCCACTGTAATTCAATACTGTATAGCAGGAATTGTTAGGATAACAATTGCTCCGGAATTGATAAAACTCATGCAGCTTCCTATCATTATTAAACTCAAGTTAAGTATAAAAAGATTGAGAGGAAACAAAGATTGCTGCCTGAAGGAAACACTTCAACATATTTAGTCAGCAGAATCACCTTGCTCTGATTTTGCCCCAGATGATTACTATTTCTTTAGAGAATATTACTGCTAAACTATATTTTTAAAATGCAGATGTTATTACACATTTCTGAGTAGTTTTTAAATTCTGAAAAATGCTGGTAAGAAGAGCTTAAAATAAAAAATAAGCAGCAAGTACTACAGTTTATTCTTCATGTATTTAGGTGAAGGTCAAAGTTTGGACTCAGAAATGCTGTCAGATGATTTCCTGAATCAGGTATAGTTCCTTTGAGACATTCATTCAACTCAACAGTGATTTGAAGGTTGGACTGGATGATCTTGAAGGTCTCTTCCAACCAGATGGATTCTGTGATTCTGTGGTTCCCCAAAAATTAAACTTTCCCCATTCCTTCCACTATTCCTTCCCCAACTTCTCTTCTCTTTGAATGTTACTTTATCATTTACATTTAACTGGTTATTTAAATATTTTATCTTATTTTAGAGATTTTGTCCAGTAGCAATGTCATCAACAAAGTACAGTGTTTGGGGCACTTATTATGAGCTTCTCCTATGTCATGTTTTTTGTTGTTATAGTTCTTGTTGTGGTGCTTTTGGGTTTTGGGGTTTTTGTTGTTGTTGTTGTGGTTAGTTTTTGTTTCTTTGCTTGTTTGTTTGTTTTTTGCTTTAGTATCTTTCTAATACTTTCGTGATTTTCCTCTTGCCATATATTTCTATGATTGTTAGTAAGTAACATGGTAAAAATGCAGTCATTTTGCAGCACTGCCTACATTGAACTATGCTTTTAGCTAGCATTGATCATCTTTATAAGGCATGTAGGGTTCTTCACAAATAAATTTGAACACTACTTCAATTACATTACTTCAATTCTGTAAAAAAACCCCAAACCAAAACAACATAAATGTTTTAATGGTGTGACTAATCATAGAATCGTGGAATCACAGAATGGTTTAGATTGGAAGAGACCTTAGAGATAGTCTATTTTGAATGCTATAACAGGTCACAGAGTAACAAAATGGATGAACTTTTTGCTGTTCTGCTTGGAATGTCTGGAATTGCATCTTGGTTTGTAATGTCAGAAGAGTATGTATTTCACAGGGAAACAGGATCCAACATTGAATCCATTTCATGCCATGGTCTTAAAAATATCTATATCTAAGATTACAATTCCAACAGTGAACAGAATTAGTACCCAATTATCTTAATTTTTATCTGAAAAATAATAAAGAACATCATGTTCTGACAACTATAGCTCAGGAAATGGAATTTTTCATGTAAGAAAGGCAAATCCAAAATTTGTATTCCAGTGGAGTGAAAATTTCCAAAAATAATGTCTTTCAGAACAGCTAATTATATCACAGTGAAAGTTGTAAGATGGTGATTGACAGCAGACAGCTTAAATTTCACATCCCACATTTCTGAAGAGGGAGAATAAAAAGTCCTACTTGTAATCTCCTCTGTTATTCTGAATAAATGTGTGTGCATATATATTTTTTTTTTTTCAATGTTTGATTTTGCTATGAAAAAATTTGGAATTTCATATGAAAGGAAAATAAATTTTTCTTCATCATTCCCTTCCCACTCAGTTCTCTTCTCCATAGTTCCTTCTGTTTCAATAATTGAAATTATATTTTGCAAATATGTTCTACCCAGATTCATTTTATATTTACTACACATTTAACTCAAGTAACTAAATTAAAACTCTTAGTTACTTCAAAAGTAAGTCATAAGAGATATATGCCACTGTCAGAAATTAAAAATGCTGTCAATCACACAATCACAGAATGTTAGGGGTTGGAAGAGACCTCGAAAGATCATCTAGTCCAACCCCCTGCCAGAGCAGGATCACCTAGAGTAAATCACACAGGAATGTATCCAGGCAGGTCTTGAATATCTCCAGAGAGGGAGACTTCACAACCCCCTGGGCAGCCTGTTCCAGTGTTCCATCACCCTCACAGTGAAAACATTCATCCTCATATTTACATGGAACTTCCTGTGCCTCAGCTTCCACCCACTGACCCTTGTCCTGTCATTAGACATCACTGAGAGGAGCCTGACTGCATCCTCTCAGTACTCACCCTTTACATATTTATAAACATTAGTGAGGTCACCCCTTAGTCTCCTCTTCTCCAAGCTAAAGAGACCCTGCTCCCTTAGTCTTTCCTCATAAGGGATATGTTCCACTCCCCTAATCATTTTTGTGGCTCTGCACTGGACTCTTTCAAGCAGTTCCCTGTCTTTCCTGAACTGAATAGCCCAGAATTGGATGAAATATTCAAGGTACAGCTTCATCAAGGCAGAATAGAAGGGAAGGAGAACCTCTCTCAACCTACTAACAAGACCCCTTCTAATACATCCCAGAATGGCATTGGCCTTCCTGGCCACAACAGCACATTGCTGGCTCATGGTCAACCTCCCATCCACCAGGACCCCCAGGTCCTTTTCCCCTCCACTGCTCTCTAACAGGTCGGTCCACAACCTACACTGGTACATGGGGTTGTTATTTCCCTGGTGCATGACTCTACACTTGCCCTTGTTGAATTTCGTTTAATTTCTCCCTGCCCAACTCTCCAGCCTAAGTCTCACTGAATGGCAGCAGAACCCTCTGGTATGTCAACCAATCCACCCAGTTTGCTGTCATCAGCAAACTTGCTGACAGTACTCTTTGTTCCTTCATGCAGGTCGTTGATGAATATATTGAATCGTGCTGGTCCCAGTACGGACCCATGAGGGACTCTACTAGATACAGGTGTCCAACTAGACTCCATCCCATTGACCACAACTCTCTTGACTTCTTTCCTTCAACCAGTTCACAATCCACCTCACTACCTGATCATCCAGACCACACTGCCTCAGTTTAGCTACAAGGATGCTATGGGACATGGTGCTAAATGCTTTGCTGAAATCAAGATAAACTACATCCACTGCCCTACCATCATCTGTCCATGTGGTTAAGACCTCATAAAAAACTATCAGGTTTGTCAAACATGACTTCCCTTGGTAAAACCATGTTGACTGTTCCTAATGACCCTCTTGTTCTTGATATGCCTAAGAACCGTGCTGAGGATAAGTTGTTCCATTACCTTTCCAGGGATGGAGGTGAGGCTGACCAGTCTATAGTGACCTGGATCCTCTCTTTGTAAGGACATAAAAGGTTATTTGGAGGACTGATCCAATGCTTTAAGTCAACAATATTGCTCTGGTTGGTGTCAGTGGCTTCACATGCATTCACCAAGTCATAATGAGACATTATTCTGTAAGAACAGTTAGATGTTGTAAGAATCTCCCAGGAGAAGTAATGGATTCCCCTACACTGATTTTAAGGCTTGTCTTGACAGGTTGCTCAGCCAGCTCATTTTATCTGTGCTATCATGCAGAAATACAATACAATACAGTACAATACAATACAATACAATACAATAAACCAGGTTGGAAGAGACCTTCAAGATCATCGCGTCCAACCTATCAACCAATCCAACCCACCCAAACAACTAGATCATGGCACCAAGCACCCCATCAAGTCTCCTCCTGAACACCTCCAATGAAGGTGAATCCACCACCTCCCCAGGCAGACCATTCCAATGGACAATCACTCTCTCTCTATAGAACTTCTTCAATAGAGCCAGCCTAAACTTCCCCTGGTGCAGCCTAAGACTGTGTCCTCTTGTTCTGGTACTGGCTGCCTGGGGGAAGAGACCAACCTCTGCCTGGCTACAACCTCCCTTCAGGTAGTTGTAGAGAGCAATAAGGTCACCCCTTAGTCCCCTCTTCTCAGGCTAAGCAACCCCAGCTCCCTCAGCCTCTCCTCAGAGGGCTTGTGTTCCAAACCCCTCACCAACTTCATTGCCCTTCTCTGGACATGTTCCAGCAAGTCAACATCCTTCCTAAACTGGGGGGGCCAGAACTAGACACAGGACTCAAGGTGTGGCCTAACCAGTGCAGTGTACAGGGCCAGAATGACCTCCCTGCTCCTGCTGGCCACACTGCTCCTGATGCAGGCCAGGATGCCATTGGCCTTCTTGGCTGCCTGGGCACACTGCAGGCTCATGTTCAGCCTCCCATCAACCAGTACCCCCAGGTCCGTTTCTGCCTGGCCACTCTCCAGCCACTCTGACCCCAGCCTGTAGCACTGCATGGGGTTGTTGCGGCCAATGTGCAGAACCCAGCACTTGGATGTGTTCAATCTCATGCCATTGGATTCTGCCCATCTGTCCAGCCTGTCGAGGTCCCTCTGCAAAACTTCTCTACCCTCCAGCAGATCAACTCCTGCCCCCAGCTTGGTGTCGTCCACAAATTTACTGATGATGGACTCAATGCCCTCATCCAGATCATCAATAAAGATGTTGAAGCGCATTGGGCCCAGCACTGATCCTTGGGGCACACCACTACTGACTGGCTGCCAGCTGGATGTGGCACCATTCACCACCACTGTCTGGGCTCGGCCCTCCAGCCAGTTCCTAACCCAATGCACTGTGCTCCTGTCCAAGCCATGAGCTGATAGCTTGGCCAGGAGTTTGCTGTGGGGGACTGTGTCAAAGGCCTTGCTGAGGTCCAGCTAGACCAAATCCACAGGCCTCCCCACATCCACCAGGTGGGTCACCTGATCATAGAAGATCAGGTTGGTCAGGCAGGACCTGCCCTTCCTAAATCCATGCTGGCTAGGCCTGATCCCTTGGCCATCCTGTAAGTGCTGTGTGATTGCATTCAAGATGACCTGTTTCATAAAGGTTGGACCAGATGAACCTGATGGAGCAGGTCCAGAGGAGGGCCATGAGAATGTTCAGGGAATTGGAGCACCTCTGCTATGAGGACAGGCTGAAGGAATTGAGATTGTTTAGCCTGGAGAAGAGAAGGATCCAGGGAGACCTAATAGCAGCTTTCCAGTACTTGAAGGGGGCCTACAAGAAGGATAGAGACTGTTTACAGATGTCTGCAGTGACATGATGAGAGGCAATGTCTTTAAGCTGGAGAAGATCAGATTTAGATTGGATATTAGGCACAAGTTCTCTACTATGAGACTGCAACAGGTTGCCTAGGGAGGTGGTTGAGGCCCCTTCCCTGGAGATATTCAAGGTGAGACTTGTCAAGGCCTTGGACAACATGGTCTAGTTGGAGTTGTCCTTGCTGACCGTGGGGAGGTCAAACTGGATGGCCTTTGGAGGTCCCTTCTGGCCCAGACCGTTCTATGATTCTATGACTCTGTGATTCTATGATTCCACGATTCTATCCTCGGTGTCCTTTCCAGACTTGCAGTCTGTGATTCCATTATTACAGTGGAAATCAGTTTTGTCTCTCTTCCTATATAAACAACAACTCAAGCCTATCAGTTGTGCCTTTTCCATCATTTGCATGCAGTGTGTGTGGAAGCTCTCCAAAATGCTACTTTTTCAGAAACCATTGAGGAAACTGTGAGTAATCCTATTTAAAAAAAAAGTCATCTAGATAAATGTAAATAAATTTGAGGGAGGAAAATATGCATTTTTATATTTTACTAATAAAGGATTTTTTAAACCTATTTTTCATTAGGTGAAAATATGCTACAGAAACAGACATAACTGAGTCTTCTGTCATCAGAATTGATATACACCCTTTTACATAATTTTCCTTTGTATGTTCCATTTATTTCTTTTCCATATCTTAACAATATTTCCAGACTTGAAATAGCATGGAAATTGGTATAATTGTAATAGAGAAAAAGAAAAGAAGAAATGCAAGGACAATACATTTGCTGAGTTAAATACAAATAATCCTATTATTGGAAAATAACTTTAAGATCATCAGGTCCAACCATAACCTAACTACTATGACCACTAAATTATTTCCTGAAGTGCCACATCTACAGGATTCTTGAACACTCCACTACCTCCTGGGGCTTCCTGTTCCAGTGTCTCATCACTCCCACAGTAAAGAATTTTTTTATAATGTCCAAACCTCCCCTGGCACAACTTAAACCCATTTTGTCTTGTCCTATCACTAGTTACTTGGGAGAAGAGCCCAGTACCAGCCTCACTACTACCTCCTTTCAGTTAGTTGTAATGAGTAATAAGATCTCCCTTTAGCCTTCTCTTCTCCAGACAAGACAACTCCCGCTCCCTCAGCCACTCCTTGCATTACATTCCTTCCAAACCCCTCACTAGCCTTATTCTCCTGGACAACCTCCAGGATCTTTCCTATACTGTGGTGCCCAAAAATGAACACAGCATTCACTCTGTGGCCTCACCAGGGGAAAGTCAGAGGTAAAATCCCTTCCCTCCTCCTGCTTGACACACTGTTTGAGATAGAGGCCAGGATGATACTGGCCACCTTGGACACCTGGGCATATTTCTGACTCATGTTCAGCCATCTCTCCCCAAGCCTGTAATATTGCTTGGGGTTATTATGACCAAAGGGCAGGACCCGGCACTTGGCCATGTTAAACCTCATTCCATTGACCTTGGTCCATTGGATTGACAGATCCCTCTGCACTGCCTTCCTCCCCTTAAGCAGATCAACACTCTCGCTCAATTTATTGTCATCTGCAAACTTGCTGATGGTGCCCTCAATCCCCTCAATCAAATAATTAATAAAGATATGAAGCATAACTGGCCCAAATACAGATTCCTGGGGGACACCACTTGTGGCTAGCTGCCAGCTGGATTTAACTGTTTGTCACAACTCTTTGTGCCTGTCTGTCCAGCCAGTTTTTAATCAACTAAGACGACACCTGTTTATGCCATAGACTGCAAGATTCTTGAGGAGAATGCTGTGGGAAATGTCATAGGCTTTTGTATTTATTGAGCTTCTCATGAACTCCTACCGTCCTCTAATTGAAAATACTAGAAAATATCCTGTAATTTTACAGTAGGCAGACCAGTTCCACACTAGGAAACATATATTAAATTATGTCCCTTAAAAACAAAGCCTACACCTTTTTCAAAGAAAAGTACAGATGAAACAACATGGTATTTTGTAGAAAAACTTTATGACTGGGTATTTCTTCCTTTTCAGTTAAATCCTAACTGTGCCATTTTTACATTTTTGCTTTGCCAAATGTAGAAGTTTCATCTAAAGCTGAGGAAATTGCCCTTTCCTTAATGTTGTGCCCTAACTCTTCAATCCTTTTTTTAAAATCATCTCTCCTATCTCGTTGAATAAAAACACAGCATGCATTCTGATGCTTCTGCTTTTCGCAGAATCTCACAGAATCACCAGGGTTGGAAGAGACCTCAAAGATCATCAAGTCCAACCCATCATACTACTGTTAAAGCTGCAATTAAGGCAATTCTGATAAAGTTATGTGGAAATGGAAAAGTTATTACATAATATGGCCAAGCTAAATTTAACACTCTCTGTCTTCACCTGTCATTAAAAATGATGTCTAACACTAGTGAAAGATAATGATGTAATTGTTATCAACTTCACCAAAAAGTTTTCAATTGCGTTGTTTGATATGCATTATATAATGCACAAATATTTTTTTCCTCTGAGTTGTTGGGTTTTTTTCCATTTTTTTTTTTTCAGGATGACAACTAAGATTGGCTATAATTTATTTCAAAATCGAATGCTGCAGGCTTAGTGACTTTTTTTTCTTCAGTCAGTATTTGTGAAGTATCTCTTTAATTGCCTATCTGGAAGGCAACAGGTTAATACAAAATTAAAATGACACCTTCAATGTCTGTGTAATTATTTCTACTGAATCTCATCTAGTCTAATTCTGAAGTTTTCTGAACCGGTTTATAATGACTTTTATTATTATTAGGGTTTATTAACGCTAGTTGTCATTAATAGTAGGTGTCAATTTTTAGCAAAGTGTCTTTGCTAGCAGATGTCTGTAAATGCTTGTAGGTATTCACAAGTAAACCCTTGCTGTTTTCTTCTCTATGATTTTAAGACAGTAAATATTCTTACAGTTTAGTACTAAACCTGACATTCTACCATGATGCCTCAATCATCTGGCAGAGGCCCTTTTCAAATAAATTTAAATAGCAAAAAGCGATAAAGTTCTCACAGATAATGAAGAAAAAAAAAGAAAGAATTATTGAGGAATAAAATTGTTGCTGATTATGAGCATTCAGCGTCTGATTTTTTTTGCAGATTCACCCACAGCCACCACAGAGCAGTAGCCATTGTGTTAGAAACAGCATTGATTTTCTTGTTGCTGCTGTTTCATTTGACACAATACCTTACATTTGTATTAGAGGCTATCCTAAAGTACCATCAAAAGATAAGGAATTCTTTTACAGGAATTATTTTTGTTTAACTCTTGGAGCTCACTGGAACAAGTCTCATGCCAGAACTACTTTTTTCCACTACTGCAGGGCACTCCTCAATCATCCAGCAGCACATATGCTTGCTGTAAGTGGAACATTTTAACCTTCCAGCAATTTCACTGATATGGACCACTTATCTACCAACTTCAACTTTCATTTCAAATTTCTGCCCTCCACTTGTGTCCTTCACACTGTGAAATCATTTTGACCATTACTTTTAATACTGTAAGTACACTTTGGGTATTCCCCCAGGCTTTGAAAAATAAAATAAAAAAGTGAAAGCAAATGGCCAGTAAGCAGTTCTGCTAAGGCAGTGAAAATTAATTGCCTCTTGAGATGACTGACCTGAGTAGAGGTACTAATGATCACTATTGGGTGCAAAATATTGATGTATTTATCTTTTTATGTATTTAAGTGGGTTCAGATATCAACCTTAGAATATTCAGGTGAAAACTCTGGCTGTCTCAAATTTTGGCATGGAGTTAGAGTCCAACACTGTAGCTAAACCAAGCTCTTATATCACCAGGAAGCAGTGCACTTCCTTTTATTTTTTTGGTCTATATTTGTTTGTTTGTTTGTTTGTGTGTGGGTGTTTTTTTTGAGGGGGGAGGGGTGGTGGTTGGTTTGGTTCTCTTACTATTTGCACACATGTTCTATAGAAAAATATTATATTGTATTATCGTAGCCTGCTCAACTTTGTTAATTTTCAGCATCAAGCTGAAGGCAATCTTTTCCCACCCTAGTGCTTCAGTATAGCTACATACAATGATAATTTTATGTGTCTACCTTCCTCCCACCCCCTTCTCAAATAGTTACAGATCTTAGAAGGGAAGTTTTTTACAGTGCACTACTTTTACTCAAGACATTTTATAACACTGCTCATTTTTTGATGAAATTTATCATTTATTAGAATAAAAAAGCTAAGTATTTAACAAAAAAAAAGTCTCAGAGGAGTTGTCTTTTTGGGTTAGGTTTGCTTTTTATTTGAGTTTTCTTTTATCTCACATGGTCTCATTAAAACAGTGAACTACTGACCTGTGGAGATTTTCCAAGTCCCTTATTCTTCCATGGTCGCTCTACTGCTTATGTGACAACTGCTTTCCTAATTTAATGCAGATTTTGTTTGCTTTTTAAGGATTCATTATAACTTCAGATGCATCCGTGGAAACAAAAAAATATACTGACTTAAATTTGGATCTCTGAAAGTTAATCTGCATTCAAACTATTTCTGCAGTTGGGACAGAAATATTTAATAAAATAATAAAAATCAGTAGTCAATTAATATGATCAAAGTTAAATTCATTCTATCCTGAAAGTTGTTTCAGGAGATGTTTGCTGCAGTGCAGAGGTACTGTCTGAAGAAGATAGTATGTGTAAATTTTGACATATGAATTACATTTATAATCTGAGGGAACAAAGCAACAAAACTGTATAGAAAATTCAGCAGGAAACTACAACAAGTCAGGCCACATAAAATAATGATTGCTTCTACTTTGATCATCGGTGCTATGTTTTCTGAAGGTAGGTTTGAATTTTCCATCATTTCCTGTAATGGAACTTGAAAATATTTCATATAGAAAAAAATACACTACTTATTTTTTAACTCTATCATAATAAGTATAATATTGATTTTTATTCTGTTTTGATTTGTTTTAACTCTTATGGTAGTTTTAGGCTATGCCTTTAAAAATTTTTCACGGATCTTGAACAGAAAGTAGTAAAGTGTAAATAAACCACTATTGGCTGTTAAAAAGGAAAATAATAATAGTTCTAAACAATCCCATTGGAAGAGATAAGGGACTTAAACTAGTTGTACCAAGACAATCTCACTTCTCTTCTCTTTCTACTTCATTCTGGGAGAGATACTAACTCACTTCTGCTTGACCTTGGCTGCATTGTTTTGGCTAAGGCTAACGTCTTTCTGCTCCTTTCTCTTGTCCCTTTTGTGTATGGGGGGGGGGGGGGGTGTGTGTGTGTATGGGAAGGTGGGTAAAGGAGGGTATGGAAGGAGAAGCTATTAGCTTCCCTGGTCTTTGGCCAGAGGTGTCCTTATGCTGTTTATTAATTGTAAATATCTGTAAATATTGTATATTTGCACATATTCATTGCATTTCATTGTAGATTGCAGTTTTGCTTGTAAATGCAGCTTTCATTTGCTTTTGACTGAGCTGGTCTGGCAAATTTCATGTTGGGGGGTGGAATTTTCAACCCACCACAATCCTCTTTTTAGGTATCAGTCTTAAAATAGTCACTGTCATCTTACAATTATTGTGTGTCACTATTTTGCAATCGAAATTTTAGTCAAAATAAATCTATTTTCCCATTTCTCTCATTGTACACGTACTCAAAAAGAACAAGTAATTATTCATAGCCTTGAATGAGAAACAGATAAAGAGGCTGATGAAAGTACATACTGATCAAGTAAATGCATAGGTTCTAGATGTAGCAATTTAGCCAATGACAACAGAACATTGTTCATTACTCTGGAATCAGTATTTTCATCTTAAACAGACAAAATATTTTTTTCAATGACTTCAGGAAAAGTAAAGGTCTGTGATGAATTAGCCTGTAAATGGGTAGATATACCTGACAGCAGTAATCTATCCCTTCATTTCCTCAGGGAGAGATCTCTACTTTGCCAGTCAGTAGTTTAAGTTCACAGTGCTACACAATACAGCTGCATAGTTTATTTAAACAGGTAATTCCTACTTTATTCTTTCAAACCATACTAGCAGGCTGCTTTGCTCTAGAGAACACCTTGGGTTTTGTATCTAGTTGGAGGAAATGAATTAAAATGTCTTAGATTTGATGTAGCTCATATGGTCAACTATAAATTTTTGATGGGTTTGTTTTGATAAATTAATGATTTTTTGTGCTAAATCTACATTGTTAAATAAGACACACCAGAAAATGATCTTGAGCACTATGGCCTCATCATCTATAGATGCAATTATTGATTACATTTCAGACTTGTAATTGTTATTAATATGAATTATCAAATATTATTAATAATATTAATTATTTCTTATTAATATAAAATATTAATAACTTTAAAGCAGTGTGTATATATATATATATGCAGTTTCTAGTGTATGGTCATGGATATGTTCTTCATAAATTGGTTTAGCAATTTTTAACCAAATTTAAAAAAAATACAATAGTTATTCAGTAAGTGACCTAGGGTGTAATCTGTCATTTGCCCACCAGAGGATGATTGGGCAGGCATCTGGTGGCTGAATACAGCAGTGAGGCTAGGTGTCAGACACATGCAACTTAAGGAAAGAGGCTTAAACCTGGCTTTGCAAGCACAAGGGCTCCTCTCAGGCTTCTCTCCGGTCTGCATGCAAAGGCAGAACATGTGCTTGGAGCAAGAACAAAAGAGCATGGAAGAACAAAAGAGCAAGTTGCATACAATTTGGGTAATATTTATAATTTGGAATGGAATGGAATGGAATGGAATGGAATGGAATGGAATGGAATGGAATGGAATGGAATGGAATGGAATGGAATAGACCAGGTTGGAAGAGATCTTCAAGATCATCATGTCCAATTTGCTTGAGACTTGGATTTAGCCAATAGTCACTCTTGGTCAGCACCATCAGCCTATGACAGAGCATGTGGACAGATTATGCCCGTACTTGGAAGAAGCACAAGCACAGCACAAGCATCCCATAAAGTGGGTACATGGCCTTGTTTACCCCAAACAAGGCAGGTTGGATTGTTTACCCCAACTTGTTGATGCCTGGCCCTTTGTTTTCTCAGCTCTGGGCTGAGTACCCACTCCAGAAGGGCAAAACATGTAGGAACATGTTTTGGCAATATTTGGGGCATAATTCTGGGCCTAATTCATCCTTTACCACAAGGCTCCATTCTAAAAAGAATAAAAATAAATACAGACAAATTTAAAAATAAAAAATTACACAGTATTGTATGATTTCCATTGACTCTAATATGAGCATAGAAAGCTTGATCATAGGCAGACAGTTAAAATCAATGAAATGTCAGCCTCCAGGAGTATCACAGAATCATGGAACCAACCAGGTTGGAAGAGACCTCCAAGTTCATCAAGTCCAACCGATCACTCAACCCTAGCTAATCAACTAGACCATGGCACCATGTGCCTCATACAGTTCTTAAACACCTTGATGATGCCAACCCCACCACCTCCCTGGGCAGCCCATTCCAATGGGCAATCACTCATTCTGTGAAGACATTATTTCTAAGATCAAGCATAAACTTACCTTTGCACAGCTTGAGACTGTGTTCTGTTGTTCTGTTGCTGGTTGCCTGCGAGAAGGGACCAACCTCCACCTGGCTACAACCACCCTGCAGGTAGTTGTAAAGAGCAATAAGGTCGGCCGTGAGCCTCCTCTTCTCCAGGCTAAACAACCCCAGCTCCCTCAGCCACACAATTTGAGATTCCTTACTGTATCCTATGGTATCCTACCTGCTTAAAAGAGTGGAAGTGTCTTTAGTTACAGTACCACGCACACTACAAGTATTTTTTTACTCTGTAAGGTAATGTCACTAGATGACCACTTCCAGGTCTTTATTTAGTTCAGATAAGTTCACTGCAAAGCAGAAACACCATACAGTGTTAATCATCATCATTCAGCAGCCACCCAAAGATAGTGTATCCAGTGTGATTATGAAAAGCGAAATAAAAATCATGCATAAAAATCCTGTTAATCCAGTGTCAGGATTTTATTTCTCTTATGCATGAAGAAAGCTTCCAAATTTTAAGACTCATCTTCGCATTCTGCTATTTGAATAAGATCTCACAAATATGTTAAATTGCAAATTTCTCAAGTACATATTGCTATTTGTATTAAAAACCATTTCTTATTCTGCAAGCTGTGATAAAAAGTAATAAGCCAAATTACTAGTGATAAATGTAAAATTTTCAAAAGTATTTGTATCTTTCTGTTTGTTATTAGGTGGTATTTTAGGAGCATATATTATTAGGTAAAATCAGAAGTTTTAGCCTATTGTTGCTCTAACAGGTAGAGCAACAAACTACAACTGAGGAAAAAAGAATAAATAGAAAAAACACATTAAGTGGTAAAACTTGTATTGTGCAGGTAGTGACAGAATCAGAAAAGTTAAATTTGAGCAATGGTTGTATATAATATTTTTTTCCCTTGTCTTCTTGCTATGGTATTCAGTTCTGTTATGGTTTAACCTAGGATGACAGGATCACATAGCTTCTCAGTTGCAGCCCTTACCATCCCCTGAGGGACAGGGAAGAGAACAGAAAGAGAAAAATCAGGAGAGCTGATGAGTCAAGAAAAAAATGCTTAAAAAAAAACAGTAAAAAGGAAGAAAGAAGATGAACAGGAAGATGAAAATGGCAAAAATGAAGAAGGAAGAAGATCATCCTGACATGAATCCTACTTTGAAAATACTTTTCCCCTGTACTATGTTGTTCCATAATCCATTGAATGTCCTGAAAATGTTACTACTTCTAGAGGAAAGCAGCAAATGTATGGGAAAAGGCTTCTGCATCTTCATGGAACTTTTAATCTCCCAGCTGTCAGATGACTGAGAATTTTTTATGCTTTATCGGAATTCTTTTCAGCATACAGCAGATAACTGCAACTTTTGAAACACCTTCCTTTTAGATTATTG
Organism: Picus viridis; assembly: GCA_033816785.1. Classification (NCBI taxonomy): domain Eukaryota; kingdom Metazoa; phylum Chordata; class Aves; order Piciformes; family Picidae; genus Picus; species Picus viridis. The sequence continues at coordinate 65,255,292 of CM066566.1, forward strand.
CAAAAATCTAAGCACTGTGCTGATATGACAAGCTTCAAGATATTTCAAATGCAAGAGAAATGTAAGTTTTTCTGCAGGCTGACTTGTCTAATTTAAATTTAGCCACCTAAAAGTTAAGCATGTGATACAAGCAGCTCATCTTGGCACTCAATATAGTTAATGGAAGAAGACAATCTAAATGACTGCTAGACAGAGTGACTGTTCTTCCAGTTGTAAAATAATGACTTAAGGCAAGCATAAGAGACTTTCCATAATTTAGAGACATATTTAGATGACAGTTACAGATGGCTTAAACTACATAATGTGAATCCTACTTTTAAAGTCCTTTAGATAACTAAGTCCTAAAATAAAGATATGCTTTAAAATTTAGAGAAAGTATATAAATATCACTCGATTTTTTGTTTGTTTTGTTGTTTGTTTTGTTCTGTGTTGTGTTGTTTTGTTTTTCTTTGTTTTGCTATTATCTGGAGTAATGGAACATACCAAAGATGGAACTTTGAAAGATCATCCAGTCCAACCCTCCTGCCAGAGGAGGATCATCTTAAGTAGGTCACACAGGAATGCATCCATGAGGGCTTTGAATATCTCCAGAGAAGCAGGCTCCACAATTTCTCTGGGCAGTCCATTCCAGTGTTCTATTACCCTCACAGTGGAACAATTTTTCCTTATGTTCAAGTGGAACATAAACTCCAGCTTGCACACCTTGCCCCTTGTCCTATCATTGGACATCACTGAGAAGAGCCTGGCTCCGTCCTCCTGACACTTGCCCTTCACATATTTATAAACACCCTAATCTTCAGTTTCCTCTTCTCCAAGATAAAGAGACCCAACTCCCTCAGACTTTCCTCATGTGGGAGATGTTCCACTCTTAACAATTTTGGTGGCTGTGTACTGGACTGTTTCAAGCAGTTCCCTTTCCCTTTCATTCTTGAACTGAGGGGCCCAGAACTGGACACAATATTCCAGATGTGGCCACACTAGGGCAGCGTAGAGGGTGAGGTGAACCTCTCTTGATCTATTAGCCACACCCCTTCTAATACATCCCATTGGCTTTCTTGGCCACAAGGACACATCTCTGTCTCATGCTCATCCTCTTGTCCAAAAGGACTCCCAGAACCTTTTCCTCAGAACTGCTCCTACACTTTGGCCACAATAACCCCATACAGCACTACAGACTGGGGGATGAGTGCCTGAGAGCAGCCTGGAAGAGAGGGACCTGGGAGTGCTGGTTGACAGCTGGCTGAACATGAGCCAGCAGTGTGCCTAGGTGGCATGGAAGGCCAATGGCATCTTGGCTTGTATCAGGAACAGTGTGGCCAGAAAGACTGGAGATGTAATTATGTCCCTGTACTTGGCACTGGTGAGGCCTCTCCTTGAATACTGTGTGTTCCTCACTTCAAGAAAAATGTTGAGGTGCTAGAGTAGGTCCAGAGGAAAGTAACAAGACTGCTGAAAGGACTGAAGGGAAATTCGTGTGAGGAAAGGCTGAGGGAGCTGGGGTTGTTTAGCCCAGAGATAAGGAGATTCAGGGGGAACCTTATCACACTCTCCAACAACCTGAAGGGAAGCTGTAGTAAGATGAGGGTTGGGCTATTCTCCCAGGCCACTTGTGACAAGACGACACTGGAATGGACTGCCCAGAGAGGTAGCAGAGTTACCATCCCTGGAGGTGTTTAAGAAAAGATTGGATTAGAGACATGGTCTAGTCAATCACCAAATTAAACAGGTTGAAAAAGACCTTCCTTAACTGGAGGGACCAGAACTGGACACAATATTCAAGGCGTGGCCTAACCAGTGAGGGGCCAGAGTGTCTGCTCATCAAGTTTGCTGATGATACCAAACTGGGAGGCTTGTCTGAATGTCTGAAGGCTGTGTGGCTATTCAGCAAGACTAGGGCAGACTGGACAGTGAGGAACCTAATGAGATTCAACAAGGATAAGTGCCGAGTCCTGCATCTGGGAAGGAATAATAAACTGTAACAGTACAGAGTTGTAACAGTACAGTACAGAGTACTGTAACAGTACAGGAGGTGACCTGTTAGAGAGCAGCCTCATGGAGAAGGCCTGGGAGTCCTGGTGAACAAAAAGTTATCTGTGGGACAGCAATGTGCCTTGTGGGATCCTGGGGTACATTAAGAGGATTGTATCCAACAGATACAGGGAGGTGATCTTCCCTTTCTTCTCTGCCCTAGTGCGACCACACCTGGAATATTGCATGCAGTTCTGGGCTCCCCACTTCAAGAGAGACAGGAATCTACTTGAGAGAGTTCAATGGAGGGCTACAAGGATGATTAAGGGACTGGAGCATGTGTTGTATGAGAAGAGGCTGAGAGACCTGGGGCTGTTTAGTGGGGAGAAGAGAAGACTGAGAGGAGTTTGAATAAATGTTTATAAAGGAAAATTATGAACTGTCATCCTAGTAAAACATAAAAGAGAACAAAGCAAACCAACAAAACCCCAAAACTGTAACTGTGACTAAATGGAACTTGATCAGTTTAGCAAAGCGATCATAAGGTAGAGTTGCCTGCAGGAGCAATCTATAAGTGATGATTCAAAAAGCTTCTTCTTGTCCTGTTATGATTTACTATGGTATTCCAATTTATTAATATTCTATTCCCCAAAAGCATTTGCATTTTATTTTATATTTTAAGACAAAAATATTCAAGCTACTAGAAGAGCAAGTGGTGTTATTGATAGCTTAATTCTAAAGACATGATTACTAGTTTTAAAATATACTTTCTTCTTAAATATGTTCACATTGCAAATAAGGAAAATAAAGTCATCTTCTCATAATTCTACAATTAATGCACTATTGTACAACACCATTATTTATTTTTATTCTCTTCACACTTTGAACTTGTTTTATGAAAAGTTTTCATTTTACTACATTTTATGCTGTGTTCAGCAAACTTCAAGAATATCTATAGCCTTTCAAGACACACTTTCAATTTCTAAGTAAATTCAACAATTAAATAAGTACCAATGTTATTATAGAAAAATTAATTAATGAAAAAGAGTTCTAGACACCTGAGACCTGAGGAGCTAGGCAGACAGAAGGTCTTGATTCATTTGTTCAGCTGAATTAATTGCACTTGGTTCATTTTATTATTACTTAATAAAAAGAAGCACCTTTAAGGTAGGAGTAATTATTTGCTCTATTTTTTTTATTCTTCAGTATTCTGCTACTATGAATCATTCTTCCAAATTGCCTGATTCTCATCAATTTAAACCTGATGATTATATCAGATGTAAAAGCCTGCATTAATGACAGAACTAAACCAGCTTCCCTGGTAAACTATCCCAGGGTAGATAGAGTCTAGTACAGGACTTGCAAAGTTTCTCATTACAAACCTTCAGATTCCACAGTCAAATCTCATTAGCATGAATAGAAATTGTTTTACTAAATCTTTGATTACAGCTAATCAGATAAATAGTTCTGATTGTATGAGTAGATGTGGAGGACACTTCCGGTCCTGCCGAAGAAGAAGGAGGAAATGGATTTGCCTTATTAATGGCTGCCGAGGGCGTGGAAGCCATGTTAGGAGCTGCCGCTGCCGCTGGCTGATTGCCAGAGCCACCAACAGCACCATTCAGAGCAGCCTTTCCGATGGACTTTTTAGCCTTGTCGTTAACTGATACAGATTCTGCATTTTCCTCATCACTAGATACCTCTGGGGTAGAGTTAGAGCTGCGCTTTCTGCGTTTCGATCTACGCTTAATTACAAAGCACGCTTTCGACACTTTTTTCTCCCGATACAGAGCATATAACAAGAACACATTACTTATCACCAACAGCAGGATTGCACACATAAAATAAATCACCTTCGGATCCCAGCCATCACTTAAAACAACCTTTTCGCCTACCGGGATCTTAAACTCCTTTATCTCTATGGGCAGAGTGCTGGAGGTCACATTCCCGTATCTGTTAAGCCAGAAGAATCCCAGGCACCGGTCGTAAAGAAGCTGAATCTTATACTTAAACCATAAATACAATCTATACATCAAGTATCTGCCTAAGCGCTCGAAAATCATTCCCATGAAGTACTTGTAGACCAGTACTGAACAAACTGAAAAGACCAAACGCTCTAAAAGCCAAAACACTTTCATGTTTGCAACTCCGACTCGAGCAGGCAATAAATCAAGCAACCTTTTCGCCCAGCTTCTGGACAGCAATTATCCACAAGCCGCACGTTGGACCGCCAATTAAAAATATGTGGTGGAGTAGGAAGGTTCCCCCCACACACAAAAGAATTCCACAGCTAACTCAGCCGGAGAAGCAGATGAAAGCTGTATTTTACAAGCAGATATGGAATGCAATGAATATGTACAAAAATATACAATATTTACAATATATACAGAAATATACAGCAATGTATGTAATACAGGAAACCTTTCCCAACCCCCCCCTGCGGCCAGGGGGGTTCAGCCTTTTCCCCCCTTCTCCCTCCCTACCTCCCCTTTTTCCCAAAAGGGTTAGAAAGAGAGAGAGAAAGGAAGGTAATTAAAAAGGGGAAAACTTTGTTAAAGCTCAAAGCGAATGCAAAGTTAGTTTTCTTATCTGGTTAGAAGGAATCATAGAGAGAAACGAGCCAGCTCACAGCACAGGGAGAAGAAGAAGACGACTGCAGACTGACTCCCCCGACTGAAAGACTAAACAAAAAAAACTACAACCGGGTCCCACCAATGAAATTGAATTAGCATATCATTGTTTTCATTCTAATATCAAAATATTCGCCCAGAGTGTTCAGAAAGTGTCTCTTTCTTAAAGGCACAGCCTAAACCGGTCACAGTAGATATAAACTGAATGACAATTATCACTGATGATTCATTATATCTTCATTTAGAATCACATCAAGCAGTTATGTTTTCCTTAAAGTGATACAGTACACGATTTCATCTGGTCAAAGTGAAGCTGATATTTAGCTAAATACTAATGGAAATTCAGCCCAGGTATTCTCATTCTGTGGATTCCTGTAACCTCAACAGGTAAACAATATGAAGTAGTGCTATACTCTATATGGACTGCTTTTTTTGTACTTTGCATATGGTTTACGCCGTTTTATAAGTGCTATTGTGTCTGCAAGTTTGCATTTTTACAATCATTTCATTACTTGAGAAAATGGAAATACTTCAGTGGGTATTTTGGCTTGGCTATATCTATCATCTTGTACTACAGTGAATAACCATGTCCTTCCTAGTCTAAAAATTGCATTCTATTCATACCAAAATATAAACCATGAAGTAGATATCTTAAATATTTAAAAATGTGTGACAGATAGGAATTTAAAACAAATGCCATCTAGGAAAATATTAGTTCCTCAAGACATTATATTTTTGAGTTATCTGCATGAAATTAGCAGATAGGATACATGATGACTAGATCAGAGAGTTACTTAGAAAGCTGCATGTATCCCAAACTGCACTTGGCAGCCATTGATTATATAGTAGAATCCTGATCTTGATTCTTAATCTGAGTTACCTGCTTAGATGCTCTGCAGCTAGTGAAGAGTTGGATACCTTTGGTGAAAAAACATCCTGTTCTAATGTAATCAACTAAGCTAGGATACATTATCATCCCAAGAAGTCTGTATTTCTAGACTATTCACAGAAAGTGACAAAAAGTTGTCTCTCTTCTTATTTTTTAATTTTTTTTTAATCTCCACTTCAGCCTGCCTAATGCTCCTAAGCCTTTCCACTTCATTTTGCAGCCTTTCAACATCATCCAGCTGTGCTGCTCAGCTGAGTGGATCATCTACATGCTCGCACTGCACACAGACCCCTGCTACCAGGGAGAGACAGCCTGTGACCTGCACCTTCACGTCCTTCTGTGGAAGCTCTGCCCAGGTTCCCCCTCTTCATTTGGGTGAGCAGTAATGGTTTTAAATCGGAGCAGGGTAGATTTAAGTTAGGCATAAAGAAGTTCTTTGCACTGAGAATGGTAAAATACTGGAATAGGTTGCCCAGGGATACGGTTGAGGCCACTAGAGACATTCAAAATAATATTTGAAGTGGCCCTGGGCAGACTCAAAACTGAAGCAGGGTTGGACAAGATGACCTTTGAGGGTCCCTTCTTACCTGACACAATCTGTGAATCTTTGTTAGCGAGTCTCAGTTTATGTTCACAAAAGACAAGATACAAAGTTTAAATTGTTTAAACCTCAGATTGAAATTTCATATTATTCTATGCTGAAATTCTGTGTTCTCTCCAGGTCTCCTCATTTCCTTCCATTCTCCTTATTTATCATGTAGAAAAAAAAAATAAAAATTGTGTCTCATTTGAGCTCTTGGGGCCCAACTAATTAGCCATCGATCCTTATCCATAGCCATAATAAATTAAAAAGTGAATCGTATTAGAAAGGGAGAACAAAATCAAACAAAAATATTCACAGATAATTTGTTGGCAGTATCTCTTATAAATTAAATATGTTACACATCGATTATATATTCCACTGAAAAAGGAATGAAGCCATAAAGAAAAAAGTCAAACATTCTCTTTTAATATGTGATCAAAACAGTAGTCACACAGAAACATACCTCTTTATTGCAGAATCAGATTTTAGATGAGAATTGCCTTGTTATTTTTGCAATAGAAATAACCTTCTATATATCAGTAATCCATATATATACATCAGACCTGAGACTTATATGCCTAATGTTTCTGATCAGTTTAAGTTTTGACTGTAAAATTGAGGAGGTAATACCTGACAACAAACATAACCTTACTACATTATAAAGTCTATAACAGAGAGTCATATTAATCTTAGGAATGGATGAACCTTGGAAAATCTGCCTCAGAGCAAACTCACCAGTCTGTCTAATGTGTGTTCAAAGACTGCTAGCTAAGCAGGATGCTCCTAATGTATTTCTTTCAGAGAGCATGAAAAAATAGCAATTATCTCAAACTAGCTCATGGATTCATGCTTTGTTTATCAAAGTACCTTTCTGGTTCTTAAATTTTTGTAACACAACTAGGATGAAGGCTGATACATTTTTTAAATTTTTTTTTTAACTTAGAATATTCATAAGATGTTAGGGATTGGAAGATCATCAAGTCCAACACCCCTGCCAGAGCAGGACCATAGAATATAGCACAGGTCACACAGGAACATATCCAGATGGGTCTTGAAATTCTCCAGAGAAGGAGATTCCACAACCTTTCTGGGGAGCCTGTTCCAGTCCTCTGTGACTCTCACAGTGAAGTTCCTCCTCATATTGAGGTGAAACCTCCTGTGCTATAGTTTATATCCATTACCCCTTGTCCTACCACAGGGTGCAACTGAGCAGAGCCTGCCCCCTCCTTCTTGACCCCTAGCCTTCAGATATTTATAAACATTTATTCAATCCCCTCTCAGTCTTCTCTTCTCCAGACTAAAAAGCACCAGGGCTTTCAACCTCTCCTCACAGGGCACATGCTCCAGACCCTTCATCATCCTGGTGTTTTCTGCTGGAATCCAGGGAGAAAATTTACTCTTGGTGGACTTTTGTTTTGTTGTCTTTAAAACTTGTTATTTTGATCTGAAAAGCACAGATTTTCCCACCAAGCAAAAAGATACTTATGGAAAGGTTTCTTCGCAATACCTACCATCGTGCTTTATTTCATGAAGTATTGATGGGCTGCTTCTTTTTGCATGGAGGCAAAACAAACCATGAACTGCAGTTGTGCATTATGGAAGATTCATGGAAAATAAAGTTAATGTAAAATATCTTTCTTTCACCACCACCTCCCATTTTCCACCATATCTTCCCCTTTCCCACTCCACCTGCCCCATTTTCCCCCTTTTGCCCCTCAAATCCCAGAGCACCTGGGCTCTGTTGAAGTCTCCTCCCACTCCAGATGTGGCCACTTTGTCCTCCCTGCCCACTCCCCTTTTTAATCCATCCAGGATAGGCAGAAGCCCCAAGCTGATCCCATCTGGGCTGAGGAATCCTCCTCTCATCACTGGTGAGTCCCTATGGTGCACACCAGGTGATGGTGATAGGGACAAAGGCTGGGGAGCCTGGTGGCTCCCCAGTTAGGCAGGAAGAGCCTCGATGGACCCTCCAGTATTATTCACAGGTGCTAGCTGTGCCTCCTTACTTAATATTTTATCTGTTCCCTTAATGTCATAGTATTCAATAATTTCTTTCTCTTCTCATCTCTATTAACTTTCACCCACTTCCATCCACAGGCTCTTTTACTCACAGCAATCTCTTCTTAACCTTGTCTCTTAAACTTCAAACTATTTATTTTTCCAAGAATTTTCTTAAGAAGATTCTGAGTTGAAATCTGTTTGATTTTTCCTCGAGAAACATCAACTTAGAAAATATCTAAATGAATTAATCTAAAATTCTAAATAGATAAGAAATTCTGATATTAATCACCAAAGTGTTGTGACTTTTCTTCATTATGTTGTACTTTTCATCCTAGGGTTATCGATCTACCATAGCTTTGGGTAAAAAATATTATCCTTCCCTAGGACTGCAACTGTCTCATGAAAATAGCCCATGAAAGAAAGGTGGCAATATAAATGAAGTAAAATAAGCTTGCACAGAAATGGTGCTACCTTATATAGTATTGATGCTCCCACTGTCTTGATCCAGAAGGTGGGAAGGAGATGCAGTTCTTTTGAACATTTCCATAAGTGAAATTAAGACACCAATGAGGTCATATATTAAAATGAAATGATTTATTACTTACAAAAAAAACCCCAAAAACAAACAAACAAACAAACAGAGAAGGAGGGAAAAGGAAAGAGAGAGAGAGAGAATGGAGAAAGAAAGTGTGGGATAAATGGAGAGATAATTACCACTCCAGGATTCTTCTTTGGCAGGGAGGGGGTAGACATTCCTGGACTGCTGTAGATGTTGTTCTGCTGTCACTGGCTGAGATTGCTCCAGCTTGAGATGTTCCCAGTGATGTTTCTCTTATTTTAAGTCAGTGTAACTGCAGTGTTTTATACTGTTCCTGGTTCATTCTTTGTAGCTACACCTGGTCCATGCCCTTGTCATATTACAATGCACACATGACATCCAGATGCCTCCCTGTGGGCTTACAGGGGTCAGCAGCCTCCACCTCTCTTTGCCTCCCACTCCACCCCTTGGACAATTGTTATCTTTGTGGGCAGAGATGATGATTTAGGCGAGTGTCATTCACAATGATTTTATCTTTATTTCGCATGTTCTCACATTCTTAATGTAATCACCACATTCACAAGGTGAATTACATGTTCAGGAGACATTCCCACACCCACTGGTATTTCTGTTATTAAAAAAAAAAAATGCACTAGTAAGGATAGTAATATCTTACTTATTTGTAAAAGAGTTTCCACTTAGAATCATAGAATTGTTAGGGTTGGAAGGGATCTCAAGGATCATCTAGTTCCAACCCCTGCCATGGGCAAGGGCACCTCACACTACATTAAATTGCCCAGAGCCACATACAGCCTGGCCTTAAAAACCTCGAGGGATGGGGCCTCCACCACCTCCCTGGGCAACCCATTCCAGTGCTTCTCCATCCTCATGGTAAAGAGCTTCTTCCTAACATCCGATCTGAATCTACCCCTTTATTATTTTTTTTTCCATTCCCCCTAGTCCCATCACTACCTGGCACCCTAAAAAGTCCCTCACCAGCTTTCTTTTAGGTCCTCTTAAGATACTGGAAGGCCACAATTAGGTCTCCTCAGCCTTCTCTTCTCCAGACCAAATAGCCCAAACTCCCTCAGTCTGTCCTCATAGGAGAGGTGCTCCAGCCCTCTGATCATCCTCTTGGTCCTCCTCTGGACCTGTTCCAGCACCTCCAGATCCCTCCTGTACTAGGGGCTCCAGAACTGGATGCAGTGCTCCAGGTGGGGTCTCACCAGAGCCAAGCAGAGGGCAAGAATCATCTCCCTCAACCTGCTGGCTATGCTTCCTTTGATGCAGCCCAGAAAGCCAAAAATGGTCTGTTCCAGCTTTCATGTTTTGGTTGGGTTTTTGTTTTTTTTCCCTCTGATTTGCTACCATGCTCTGTAATGTCAATATGTTTAGATTAGTTTGAGCTAATATTTGCTCTGTAATTCTGTGAAGCGCTTTTTTTTTTTTTCTTGCAGTCAAGAATAGAAAAAAACAGTATTTGTACAAATGAATTACAAAACCTTCTTATACAGATCCTGTCATAAATTTAGACTTTTGTTAGCAAGAAATACTTAAGAACTTTGCTTCCTTGCTAGCAACAATTGGCGTCCTTTGCTTGTGTTAACTTCTATACCCTGTAAGACTCTTCTTCAATTTGTCAGTGTTAAATTGAAAAGTGTTCACTTAACTCTTCTTTCCTTTTTATTTTTTTTTTAGTGTAGATTTGCTTTTGGCTGGTTTAGTGAACTGAATAAGACAAATGGGGAATCTGGGAGAGACCATAACGAGCACAAAGGGATTGGTGAAAGCAAGAAAGAGTTCTTTCAATGATCTCTCAGCTCAACAGCATTAGGATCCTCTAAGGTTAGACAAAAGCATTTTACTTTGTATTCCATACACTACCAATAAAACCAATTCAATACAGTTGGAAATATTTCATGTCAATAAAGTTACATGGATTAAATTATGTCAATTATGCATTTGTCTAGAGAGGCAAATCAGGGTTTTAATAATTTGAACACTGTGTCAGCAAGGCAATCCTATAATCAGTTGTAACTTCAGAGTTTAACTCAGAATATTTTTTTTCATAATGTCTGAGATAAACAAAATTATTTAGACTACTATATATTGCAATACTACATTTAAACTGTGTTTGCATCTGATTGATGAGAACTTCCATCAAAAACCTTCCTCAACTTAAAGAAAATATTAAGCATGTTGGTTAGTAATATTGTGATTTGGCTTCCTTGTGTACAGTATCACAAGTTACTGTACACAAATTGTGCTTGCTGTTATGCTACTAGAGTTCCATATAATGTTATAAAATCTGTCTCTGTGTTTTAAAAGAGGGAAAATTAATATTTTGAATCCTGTGAATTCCCAGTATTGAAAGTGATGTTGCATTAGCATGTTTTTTTTTTTCTTTCTTTCTTTAAATAACAGAATATTTTGGATTAATATTGATTTAATAAAGCTTTTCTTTGATGTCTCTGTCACACTTCTCATTTATAGTAAACTGTTTTGCATTACTTCAAAGTGCTGTCAATTTTTGAGTCATAAATATGCAAAGCGCCAATTTGCCATGTCTCTAGCATGCCTCTTAAATTTCTCTGTACTTATCGTTGTGGTTGTTTGGACATTATTTCATTGCAAGAAAACATTCTGAACTTAAACTGTTATAATTTAAACATTTTGGGATATAAGAACACTCTTCTTCTCAGAATCATTACTGGCTCAATGATGTGTGCGAATTAAATTCCAGCTAGAGTGCTAACTTTTTTTCAATCATTCCCATAGTGACAAAGCTCTAATGTTACATATATTAAAATTAAAAATAATTTTCCTTTGTCTGTATAAAATAATTTTCTAGTTAGTAGTCTGACACAGCTATCAAAAAGCGAAAAAATAAAACCAACAAACCAGTATCCTTATCATCTTAATACTTATGGTGGTTGTAGTGATAATGCATTGTGAAAGCAGAGGAAAAAACCCTCAGTATGTACTGACAATCAGCAGTTTCTTGCAACAGTAGGAAAATCAAGACAGTAAAATACTTTTACTGATTTTAGCTAGCAATGAAAAAGCCATGCAATCCAGTGTCACATCACAGCACTTGTTAACCTAGGCATTTCTTGTATTTCACATTCATTATTAGAAAATATACTTAATAGAAAATCTTCCTGAATTGATCTTTCTGTTGCTTTTTTATTTTCTTAAAACTTCCTCCTGCATCCCCCTGTCCTTTATTCTGTTTTCAGTGGTGTGAAATCCTTACCTGACACTCAGGAGCAATAAGAAAAAGTGGGCAAAGGAATATCTAAAGAGAAGTGTGAAATTAAGTGTAAACCTTGTCTCTCTTTACAAACCCTTTTAAAATGCATAATATTCTTTCAATAACATGATTCCTTTCCCTTTTCCTCAATCAAAAAAAGAAACAAAAACCCTATAGCATTATATTTGCTTTTTTTTTCCTCCACTTCTTCAGTAGCAGCTGCTGCTGCAACTATAATCTCTTATATGAGTGTATTTTCTCAGTAAATTAAAGGTCAAGCAAATATGGTTTCTTTCAGAAACTTTTCTTTTCCCATGACCCATGTAAGTTGTAATTACACAGACCTCTATGCATATATAAAAGCTTTTTTGTAAAGTTATGTGAAGCAAATATGTTTACAGTCCAATTCAGAAAAGAAAATTGTACAGCTTCCTCATTTACCAATAGCTTCCTAGGAATAGGTTCCAAGCAGTCAGAATAAAATTTATAAATCAGCATTTAAGATCTGAGCTACTTGGATAATTCAGATTCACAGCACTACTAAGCCTAAGTGACAAAAGAAAATATTTGGATGGAAAGTCCATCCTAGGACACTGTTAAGATCTTTGGTTTGTGGGTTTGGGTTTGTTTTGGTTTGGTTTTCCTTTCACAAGAAGCTAGGAGGGGCCACAGCCAAGGAAGCCAGAAGAACCAGCCAATTAGGGAATTCAATATGATGTTGACCTCATACTTGATATTTAAGGAATGGCTGGGTGGGCCAACTGTATGTTCTTTGATCAACTGGCTGTAGTGTGGTCTTGTTGGGTCCTCTGGGTCAATTCTGCATTTTTGCATCACTTGCTGTATGTGCCATTTCATTGGTATTACTGTTCTCCCTGATTGTTATGTCTGTGCTGTTCTGTAAAACTCTCCTTATTTCAGACCATGGGGCTTTGCCTTTTTCTCCCAATTCTCCTTCCCATTCCAATGGGAGTGGGGTGGGTCAGTTGTGTCAGCAGTTGCATGGAATGTTTGTTTGCCTTTTTTTATTATTACTGGTTTTTAGTTTAGCAAATTTACAAAATTATTAATAGTAACAGGACTAGATACTTGAATCTGGATCTCTGACATCTCAGGTGAGTACCATATTAGTCTGCATATTTTGCACTGCTGGACTAAATTCACCCATTCTGCATTGGATAATAAATTACAAGATACTTGAAGACTTGCCACAAGATGGAGAATGAAGCTTCAAATGCTGTTACTTCTGCATTGGATAATAAATTACAAGATACTTGAAGACTTGCCACAAGATGGAGAATGAAGCTTCAAATGCTGTTACTTCTTTCTCTATTGAGGCTGTGTAGCAATTTAACGTAAGAAGAATGGAAAACAGAAAATTTGGTATGTCTGTATTGTCTGTAACAAACAGTTTTCATAATAACAACACTGTAAGGAAAACACTCTTCTTTCAAGTGTTATAACAAATATTAGCAGCAATATCTGATAGAAAAATTGAAGCAGAAGGAAAGAAAATAACAAGAGACCTTAAAACAGAATGTTTGGAGATTGCTTGGTGTAAAAAAATATGAAGATGAACAAATTATTGCAAGGTCTCATTATGAAATACCAGTCTTGTCTGGGTACATTTTAATGGATGCAAAGTAGCTCAACCTTTTTATATATAACCCAGTCAAAATCAAGAACACCTCAAAATCCATCTTCTTCAAAGCTTTTGACTTGTTCTTTTGTTTGTTTCTTTGTTTACTTAAATGTAAATGCCCATGATGTTTGGAAAAGAGAAGGTTTAGCCCTGTCCTCACCTCTATGTCAACACAATTTCTTTCTTGCGCAAGTTAATCAGAGACTGCAGTTACTGAGGGTAAGCAGATGGGGTGGAGTTGTTTGTAACCACTTCAAAAAGAGTTTGCTGTCAAGTATGTATCAAGTATGATGAGACAGGGAACGTGAAGGTACAACAAACAGATGGACACAATTTTCTCCTTTAGGGAAATATTAAAAACTAGGAACCATTTAACTACAGTCTTGTGCAACACAGATACTTCTGGTCTTCCCACAAAGTGGTTTGAAAGGTGTCACTCCTGAAATGAAGAACTTTTGGGAGAAAAGGACTAGAAAGTCAGTCTGGGCAACATTTAGAAACCTGGAGTGAGAATTAGAGGCCAGCTCACGGTGAAACCTTCCAAAGTCTTTTTGTTCTGTTTCAGGTATGTAGGGATAATTTAGGTACAGGAAGCAGCATAGTGCTCTTGGTGTTGCAGTCTAATGGAATAGTTAAAGTAAATCCAGATGTGCCGTTCTGCACTGTCTGTCCATTTACAGAGGTGAAGTGGATTTGCCGGTTCTGCTCTCCCTGCCAGATCACTGCTGAATGTAGGCAAAGTATGTGGGTAAGTGTGAATATTTGCATTACATTGCTTTGTCGGTAAAGACTAATTGCCTTGGATGTATGGTGGAGGTAAGTGCAGTCTTGAGATTTTCCAGCTTTAACTCCAATGAAGATTTATTTAGCAATTCTAGGAAAGTAATATATAAAAATGTGTATTTACAATGCAAAAAGCCCTTTGCTCAAAATTGTTTAATATGTTCAATATGCCAGATGCAAAAACACAGAATATTTTGTATCTCCAGGAGGCCATTTAAAAAATGAGTTGAATGTGAGAGCAAGATATAATATTAAGCACCACTGGAGAGTTTTGAAATTCAAAACCTGAATTTCTGCCAGGCTCTTGTCAAGTCATAGAAGTAAGGACTGTCCTTTACTACACAAGGTACAATTTCATTGTGGCAGCATGCAAACATAACAGTCATGTGGATTTCTTTGTTAGATATGGAACTGTGATTACAATTAAACTGAAAAGTTCATAAATGAAGACATCAGAATTTGGTTTCAATAATAAATGCTAGCAGGCACTTTAACTCCTATCATTATGTGCCAGCTGCTGACATGCTACCAAACTGATTAAGAAAAGTCACAAGAGTAAATTTGTCTACCACAGGCTGTGAAACTGAGATGAAAAAATATTGCACATCTTTGAAGCCAAAGTAGCTGTGATTTATCCCACAGTAAATATCTGTATGTGATAGATACAAGTAGTGTTCTACATCCCATCTTTGATAGCAATAGGAAGAATGTATTTCAGAGTGTGTTATGGAACAGTTATGAGAACTGAAAGGTCAAGATTCCTAGCAATGTCAGTGAGACAAATGGACCCCACTGCAGTGAGAGGTAAGAGATGGCACCTGCACTCAATAAAAACAGGTCATGAATTGCTTACATATTTAAGTGGTGAAAAACACCATGGAAAATGTTACAGCAGCGTCCAAAAAAACCCTGTATCAGGTCAGCCACATGCCAAGACTGCATGAACTGTATCTATATAGAAGGAAAACCACACAGAGTGTTCTCATATTCTTTGAATATCAGGGAAATTTCTGTGTTGATATTGTTGAGTTTGTAGAGAAGCTTATGCAAAAATGAGCAGCGTAAAGAAACCATGGTTCAGAAATGGTGATAGATACAAAATTGCATTTGCTGCAATAACATATGCTGAGATAGAATAGCAGCTGGTGAAATTAATACAAGTAAAGAATATATCCATTTCACAGTGAGGACATCTGGCAGGACTTCACTCATGCTAAACTGAAATAATTCAATGGTTTATAGAAATAGAAAATTTGATAGTTTCCAGTAGGTGTCTTCCTCTACCCATTTTACAGCTTTCCCTTTCCAGTCTATGCTTCTAGAATGAGTTATTTCCTTTGTAGTATTGCTCTTCAAGCCTACATAGAAGGCTTCTTTGTTTTGTTTTTTTTAAAAAGGCCTGTCCAGGTCTCTTAGTTAATTTTTGCTCAGAGTATTACACCCTGATATTCCTTACCTAACATGATTTTTTGTGTGTTTGTTTGCTTAGTAACTTAGCAAGCAATTTGTGAGACATCTCTAAAGTGAAATAAAAGTACTCTAGAATGAGTTTAGGACTGCAAACTCAATCCACTGTTTAACTGTTAACAGATTCCCTGGGTTTGTCATGACTAACTTCATCAGAAATGAATCTGCTTATGGAAAACGTTAACAGCAAGCAGTGTGGTAAAAAATAAAAAAAAAGTAGGTGAAGCAAGTCAGCCTCAGAGCAAGGGTTGGTATCTGACCTCTCATTTAGCAGTAAACGTGTGTGTTGGTTCTGACCCATATTTAATTTCAGCGGCTGATACCATTATTTGATTGTTTTAGGAATACTTTAATTTCATTTCACAGAATTGCAGTATCACAGAAACATTCAAGTTGGAAATGACCCTCAGGATCACCAAGTCCAACTGATAACCCTACTCTACAAGACTCACCCCTAAACCATATCCCCAAGCACCACATCCAAATGACCTTTAAACACATCTAGGATTGGTGACTCAACCACCTCCCTAGGCAGCTCATTCCAATGCCTGATTCGTTTTGAGAAATTTTTTTTTTTTCCTAGCATCCAATCTAAACCTTCCCTGTTGTATTGTGAGGTTGTTCCCTCGCTAATTACCTGTGAGAAGAGACCAGCCACAACCTCTTCACAACATCCTTTCAGGTAGCTGTAGAGAACAATGTGGTCTCCACCTCAGTCTCTTCTTGATCAAACTAAACAGCCCCATCTCCTTTAGTCTCTCACCATAACATTTATTCTCCAGACACTTCACCAGCTTTGTTGCCCTCCTCTGCATTTGCTCCAGTGCCTTGATATCTCTCTTGTATTGAGATGCCAAAAACTGAACACTATATTCATGGTGTGGCCTCAACAATGCCAAGTACAAGGGGATAAGCTCCTCTCTATTCCTGCTGGACACAGCATTTCTAATACAAACCAGGATGCCACTGGCTTTCTTGGCCACCTGGGCACACTGCTTGCTTATATTCAGCTGCTTGTTGATTAGAACCCCCCAGGTTCTTTCCTGTTATGTTGTCAGCCAGACTTCCCCAAGCTTGTAGCATTGCTTGGGGTTGTTGTGACCCAAGTGCAGGATCTGGCATTTGGCCTGGTTGAAGCTCATCCTGTTAACAGTGGCCCATAAAGCAAATCTATCCAAGTTCCTCTGTAGAGCCTCCCTACCCTCATGCAGATCAACACTCCCACCTAACTTGGTGTTATTTATGAACTTACTGATGATACACTCTATGTCTTCATCAAGATCATCAATAGAGATGTTAAACAAAAGTGGTCCCAATGCCGAGCCCTGAAAAACAGCACTTGTGACTGGCTGCCAGCTGGATTTAACTCCATAGACCAACTCTCTCTGGGCCCATTTGTCCAGCCAGTGCTTTTTCCAGCAGAGTGTGTGCTCCTCCAAACCATGAGCAGCCAGTTTGTCCATGAGAAATCTGTGGGAAATGGTGTCAGAAGCTGATTTCCCATCCACTTTAGTGATAAAGCATTTAGTTATCTCCATGCTCACATCCTTTCTCACACAATTCCAAGGTACAAGATGACATCCTGTCATTTATCGAATCATAGAATGGTCTGGGCTGGAAGGAACTTCTAGAGGTCACCTAGTCTGGGCTCCTGCACAGACACAAAGGGCAGCTAAGCATCCCATTAACTACTCCCTTGGGTTCTCACAGAAGTCTTACGTTGTACTTTTGAAAGAATGACCAATGTCACCAACTGGCATATTTCTGTGTATTTTAGTTCTAGCTTTAGCATTACTTTCTTGAACTCTGGAAATATAGCCATTCAACTTGATGATCTTAAAGGTCTTTTCCAATCAAAGAGATTCTGTGATTCTAAATATGTGATCTCAACCTATCTGTGTATATTTTTCCTCTGTAGACTAAACAGATTTATGACATTGTACTGAACAGATCTGCCACGTGTTTTATGTGAAGTACAGTGAATGATGAACAAAACAGAAATGTGTCATCTTGTTAGACTAAAATAGATTTAACCAGGTTGGAAAAGACCTTTGAGACCATCGAGTCCAACCTAACACCCAACACCATCTGATCAACTAAACCATGGCACCAAGTGCCTCATCCAGGCTCTTGCTAAACACCTCCAGGGATGGTGACTCCACCACATCCCTGGGCAGCATATTCCAATAGGCAATCTCTCTTGCTGGGAAGAATTTCTTCCTAGCATCCATCCCAAACCCACCCTGGCACAGGTTGAGACTGTGTCTTCTTGTTCTGGTGCTTCTTGCCTGGGAGAAGAGACCAACTCCCACCGGGCTACAACCTCCCTTCAGGTAGCTGCAGAGAGCCATAAGGTCTCCCCTCAGCCTCCTCTTCTCCAGGCTAAGCAACCCCAGCTCCCTCAGCCTCTCCTCATAGGGCTGTGCTCCAGACCCCTCCCCAGCCTCGTTGTCCTTCTCTGGAGACATTCAAGTGTCTCAATGTCCTTCTTAAACTGAGAGGCCCAGAACTGGACACAGGACTCAAGGTGTGGCCTAACCAGTGTGCTGAGCACAGGGCAGAATGACCTACTTGGGAGAAGAAACCCACACCCACCTGGCTCCAACCTCCTTTCCAGGAGCTATAAAGAACAATGAGATCTCCCTTCAGCCTCTTCTCCAGTCTAAACAACCCCAGTTCCCTCTGCTCCTCCCCAGCCCTTTCCTCCAGACCCTTCACCCAGGAAAAGGCAGAGAGGCAAGAGGAAGAATGAAGCAGGGGCAGCAGCATGGCCCAATGGTTAAAGGACAGTATTTCATAAAACCTCTAAGAACACCTTGCATTGATTTTACTGGGTAATTTGTAAAATCAGATTGTAAAGTATAAGGGCTGTGGTAGGTATTTTTTAAATACTGGAAGGTAAGTCCATAATTTACTTGTTTAGCCAAGTAATGGTGTCTTCCCCACAGTTTTATATATGGCAGCAAAGAAAAAAAAATATTCTTGAAATTAGATAGAACAGAAGGAGTAACATACTGTTCCAACATCCAGCATGTAAAAAGCTGTGCAGATTCTTCTGCCTAAAGATGACAATTATTTCTATCATCGTTACTTCTATTAACTTTTTCTCCATGTAACCTCCACCCACACAAGTAGATATGTGTGTACACACACTCATGTGCAAATACAGGGAGACACACTCACCATAACTAAATTATCATAATTCTAAAGGAATCAAGTTGACTAATACTGATTAAAAAAATTTGTTTGAATAATGACAGCTATATATAAAGATACAGAAGTACTTCTACTTTAAACACATTAGGATAAATCACCCAACTATTGTGCAGATTAATGTACACATTCATGCTACTATTTCTATTTTTTTCCAAATACTGTTGAAGTTGAGCATGTAATTTTAAATGCTTCATACTAGTAAAAATTAGAAAACTGCTCGTTGGCATTAACTATGATGACAAGAAAACATTTTTTAAAATACTGAAATAAATTTGTACTCAAATACATTTAAAAACTGGTTCATATGTAAAATACCTCAGTGCAAAATGTCATTGTTCCTTTGAGTGTCAAGGATACATGCAAATAGCTTCAGTATATATACAGCTTTCTACTGCCTGAGAATCTAAAATGCTGTTCATGACTGATGCTAACTATCTCTTAGCTTTCATCCTGATTTTGCATGTAAACAGCCAACTTAGTGTTTGCAGATGAGGTCATAAACTTGGAGTATTATGCACGTGTTTGGTAACTATACTGAGCCACTGTTCACGTTTGGATAATCAGCATCAGTTTCTTTTAGATGGAAACATATATTTATTCCATAAGTGCATTATGAATAAGTACATTAGTTTTATTTTGCAGATGAGGGGGAAAATGTAAATATATGTCACTCATTCAGCCAGCTAGTTGAGTACTACTAAAATGCTAAAGATAGGAGGGTCAAGAGGGCTGGGACAGATGCTAAATGCTAATAACCCCTCTCTATTTCCAAAGGGGAATAGGAAGAGAATAAGGGAGAGATGCTTATGGATTGGAAAACTAAAATAGTTCTAATGAATATTATAACAATAAAATAATATATACACATATATATGTAAACTAGTATTTAGCCTGTGGAAGCTATGTTGTCATAGAAGTTTGTTTCAAACAAATTGTTTCTCTGCTGCCGTAAAAAAAATTGTCACAGACTCCCTTTTCTTTGTATTCAAGCAACTGTGACAATCTGCTCCTGGAACTGGGCACTGCAGTTCAGACACCTCTTGGGAGCCTACACCTGTGTCAATTCCAGGTTGTTTCTTCACAGCTGAGCCTGAACAAACAGACATAAAGCAGCAGTCACCCAGAATATTTGGGGCGCTCATCATTTTGAGACCACAACACTGCTATGTGAAGTTGCTCCAGGAATGACTCGGCTAAACTGGGGTGCCAATGTGCCTGTGCCATCACACAAGTATCAATAAATTGCCAATCATTTCTAGCCATTTCAGTGTCAGCTTCCCTCACTCATTCCTTAGGTATCAATAAAGAGCCTTCTATGAACCTTTCCTCTGATGCTGGGTCACAACAAGCTGTCAGCCCGTGGCTTGGACAGCAGAATTATGCCTTTGTCTGCAGTCTGGAGAGAGCCATTGCTACCCGAGAAGTGCCTCAGTTTACCTGAAACCAGCAAAGAGTCCTTCACATAAGGTGCACTGAAACTACAGCCAGCTTAGCATCATATCTGCAGTCCCACTGGTAGGAAGAAGCTGCCTAACCACACCCTAAAGGGACAGAGATCCAGGAAGCTAAGCCCAGGGAAAAACTTGCCTGAATCCCTTTTGGCAGT
This sequence comes from Picus viridis, assembly GCA_033816785.1. NCBI lineage: Eukaryota > Metazoa > Chordata > Aves > Piciformes > Picidae > Picus > Picus viridis. Next base: position 65,275,868 of record CM066566.1, read on the forward strand.
TCTAAGTGTGTCTGCTGCAAGCACAAAGCTGCTGACCTGCAAGCCAAAGCCACACTGCGTGCACCTGCTCACAAAGCTAGAACCGTGCCCAGTTGCTCCTGTGCCGGCCACTAAGTCACAGGAGAAGGAGCTGCCCATTGCTCCATGCCTGAGAGCCCAAGTGCCAGCATGACCCAGCTGCCCCGCAATCCTAGAAATGGCAAGAGCAGCCGCCAGGAGGAATCAACAATGCTCATTCATTTCCAAGCTGAGCCAAGGGCAAAGCCTTTCTTTGCCGCAATCCCCCATGCTCTCCAGCTGCTTCAGGAGGGAACGTGCTCCCCCACAGCATCCTGCAGTCTCCACAGACTGCCAGCACCAAGAGAATCACCCGAGAGCCTGTTCCAGGTGAATCAGCCTCCAACACATCCCCGTGGAGTCCATGACTGTGATGAAGTTATGAATTTATGAATATGAATTATGAAAATATTTTATTAATTACCAATAACCGATTAATCACTGATTTATATACATGTTCTAGTGCGTGTTCGTGAAATACATCCCATAAGTGGTTTAGTATTGTAATTAGAACTCAATTGGAATATGTACAGAATCATTTTCTATATTTATATAACAGAGGGTGCAGTTCCGCCACTTGGCCACTAGACGGACACGACGGAGCTGTGGCAGCTACTAACTATATACACAGAATGTTTCTATGCGTCAGAGGTTACTGCTAGATGCGGATGCTTTGAACTGAATGCTAGTGAGTGGAAAGCACGTGGAAGATACTTTGTAGCTGTTGTTTGTAGCAAGGTTGGGTTCCGGCAGACTACTGTCCCTGGACTGGTTCCTAGGCTGGTCTGGACAGCAGCACTGGGTGGCTGTCCTCTCTCCGCGGCAGTGGAGAGGAGATGGAAACCGGGCTTAGCTGATAAGCAGGTTCCCTTGCAGGACTCGGCAGGCTCTCTCCAGATGATAGGGAGTGGTCCTGCGGGGTTGGCCCAGCAGGGCCGGCGGGGCTGGTAGGACTGGTCCCGGGACGGCTCTCACGGCAAGGCGGGGCGACGGTTCCCGATAGGCGGGCTCGGAGGCGTCCGATCTGATGCTCACAGTCAGTCTGTTGCTTAGGGCTAAAACCTTTTCCCCGACAGTTTGGCAGATCTTACCCCCGGGGGTCCAGTCCTCTGCAGGCACGGTGGGCTCTCCAAGTCGGTGTGACTGGCTGTAACGACGCTGAGCTTCTCGGGCCCAGCAAAGGTCCCTCCTCTGGAGATAATTCTCAGGGCTAAGGCTCAACGGGCCTGCCTGGATACGGGCTTCTTCTCGTCATGCAGAGGCTTCTAGTATGCTTGCATGTATGAGAGAGAGAAGACTTAATAGCAAGGAGCTCAATGGTAGAGTCAATGGCTTCAGCATTGTCCTCTCGAGCAAGGAGAGAGACAAAGTGAAAGAGGGGTCAACTTATCTACCAACTGGGTTAATACTTATAGGTTCCTCGAGGCTGGGTTTGACCAGTGGGCACTCTTGTAAACAACTGGCTTCAGCCTATAGAAAGGGTGAAGCTAGAGTTATGCCCATACTTAGTATTTGCACAAGCATCCCGTATGCTGGCCTGGCTAATGCTTTGGCTTTTGTCTTCTTCATGAAGGAGGGGAATGTGTCCACATGCTGGGACCAGATTCAATATCTGGGCATAATGTGCCTTCACCACAATGACACACCCAGCAGCTGTTGGAGAAAGCTGCTTGAACTTTTTCTGAAAGGGATGGCTCTGGGAGCCAGCCACAGCAGCAACCAGCTTAGCAACAAGTCTTCACCAGCAAAACTGTATCTTTTCAGGGTTCACATGTTTAAAACTCGTTTTGGTTCTGTTTAAAATACCCATGCTTTAGCCTGTGTGGTATTGTAACCTGTGGATTATAAAGCTGCACCCAGCTATGTCTGGAGCCATAATTTGTGAATAAAAAAATTGTTTTAAGTCTCTTTGCAAGGTTCCTTTAGGTGTATGTGCCTGACACCTAGCCTCGCTGCTGTATTCAGCCACCAGGTGCTTGCTGACTCGTTCCCTAGGGGACAAATGTTAGACTGAACCCTAGTTCTCTTACTGAACAACTGCTTTGTATTTTTCTAATTTCATTCTATATTGTTAAACTGTACCAGTTTGCTGTTCTGATTCAAATCATTGCACAAGTATCAGCCACAACCATTCTGTATGCCAATCCTTGGCACTTACTATAAACATCAAGAATTACCACTTCTAGAAGCAGACATTTTCTGCAGAAATATGCCACTAATTTCAAAGAGTTCAGTTACTTAGAAAAGATTGAGCTGAAAAGTAAAATCACTGCATAGAATTAGTTTTATTCTAATTCAACCAGGACAAGGAGACAGCTGTATGTATCACAGCATACCCTAAAAAATCATGTGCTCCAGTCATAGTTTCTAAGTAAGTGCCCTGCAATCACAAAGGAAAAGTACAAATCCAGGACTTCTCTCTATGGGAGATGGGACACAGGTAAAACCAGGAGTCCAGTGTTTTATGCATAGCCATAAGCATGATTGCCCAACTATTTGAAACTATCACTCCTGACTTTTCTTTCTCTTTAAATTCACTTGTAGTGTCAGGAGGAGGAGTAGACTCTACTTCAGCTATATCAGATTCTTGTGCTGCATGAGAACAATCCCATTTAAAGTCACTAGTGGAGAATAAGTACATAATTATGTTTGTGCTGCTAGCTTCAGGAGAGACCTTGGACTCTCTTACCAGATGCATAAACTGCTTATGACTGAACTCTGAGTTAGAACCAGGCATTCATCTACAGCACTCCTGTTTCCAGGGAAATGAATGATTAACTCACAGGCTAATGCTTTGAATTTATGAAGACATATCATCTAAAACAAAACTTGAGACAACCATAGCAAATCACCACAGAGCTATATATCTTGACTTCTGGCTCCTTTATTTCCCTTTGCATGTGGTGTATTTATTTAAAATGCCTTCAAAATGAGACCATTTCAGTGGACAAATACAAAGTTCCTAAACATGAAGAAGCCAACTAGTTCTCAACAATATTTTTTAATAGAGAAAATAGAAATCCTTGTATTCTATGTCTTTTAAAAGTAGTTCAGTGTATAAATTGTCATATTTGGTAAAATAGATATCTTAGCCCATATTGCAGATGAATACACGGACTTTTTTTTTTAAATGAGATTCTTTTTCCTTATTTCAAATTCTCTGTTTGTGTGAAATAATATTACATAAATTTAGATAATATTGCAAACAATGTAGATTAAATTTGGCTTATCATTACCCAAATCAATTTCTAGACCACACTAATGCTTTGGTTATAGGCAGAGTACAAGGATAGTATCAGACATGATATTACCTGCCTACAGGAGCAGTCTCAAGAAAGTTTCAACTTCAGGATTCTCAGTCCCATATTTACTGCCTTTTTTCCCCCCCCCAAAAGTTAGGGTCAAAGGCTGGCACAAAACTTCAGTACATAAACCCTAATTTGAGGATGCATTGCTGCACTCATGAGTAGCCATATCTTTCTAGCTTTTCTCCCTCTAGAGAGGGAATAAACTCTCTGAATAAACTAAATATTTATTATTAAAGTGTTACACTTACATTTCTTTCTCAAAGGGCACACACTTTCTCTGGATCAGCTTGCTTTACAGAGACAAATCTCATTAAAGTGAAGCTCTTAACATTTCATCCTTCATTAGTTAGAGCACCTTTCCATATGCACCTTGTTCCAGGTGTGGGGTTTCATGGCTTGGTTAGTTGGGATTTTTGTCAATCATAATTCATAATTGTACTTCTTTATGTCAGTTTGCTATTACAGAATGTAATATATATGATAATGATATAAAGTATGACTAGTAAGCTCCTCATTTTCATGAAATACAAGATAATATGAATTTTCCACTCCACTTATCTAGGTTAGTGGTAGAAAAACTGGTATTTCATACATCTGAGTCATAGAAAAACATCCTATTGTTTCCTTTTGGTTTCTTTAGGTGATTAAAAGAAAATTTGCTATTTTTTTCCCCATATATCTTACCCTTATTAACTCAGAGGCCCAGAATACAGCTTAGCATAGCCTGACTTCTTGTCTTCTCTTTATAGACAGAGTAAAGACTTCAGCCCTACTTGTACACAAAGTGATAAAGCAACTAGATAATGTGTGGAAGGTGTCTGTACTGAGGACTATTCTATAAGGAAACTATTCTATGATTTTTGAAAGGAATAGTGAATATGCATCGTCATACAGAAGAAGAGACTTTTTCATGCCTGGTCCTGATGTCTGTGAAGCAAGCCATCAAGAAAAGAATGGAACCATATTGCGTCAACCAAGGAAACCGCCTCTATATTGTACCAAGGAAGCAAATGAGTCATCACCTTTGAATAAAGAAACTTACTGTAATCTTTCTTGGCAGAACTACACAAAGCATTTAACTACAAGGGGCTGAGCAAAGTTTTGACTGAGGTCATGATAGTCATGCATGCACATTATATAGTCTTTATAAAAGCTATAGATGAGTAGAGATTACCTAAGCAATAAAAGCACATATATGAACTCTTCTGAAGAAGCCAGAATTACTGAAAAAAGAGTTGAAGAAAAGAAATATATAGAGTATGAAGGCCATATAAAATGGTTAATTAGCTTTAGGATAACTTTTGATTTTATGTAAATACAAAGAAAAGGAAATGAAGAAAAGGTTACTTCCAAGAAAAGGTAAATTCAAATTAATACACAAACTAAATAATAGAATCATAGAATCACAGAATCAATAAGGTTGGGAAAGACCTCAAAGATCATCAAGTCCAACCCATCACCACAGACCTCATGACTACTAAACCATGGCACCATGTGCCATGTCCAGTCCCCTCTTGAACAGCTCCAGGGATGGTGACTCACCCACCTCCCTGGGCAGCCCATTCCAACAGCTAACAACTCTCTGTGAAGAACTTTATCCTCACCTCGAGCCTAAACTTCCCCTGTTGAAGTTTGAGACTGTGTCCTCTTGTTCTGGGGATAATTGCCTGGGAGAAGAGACCAACTCCCTCCTGGCTACAACCTCCCTTCAGATAGTTGTAGACAGCAATAAGGTCTCCCCTGAGCCTCCTCTTCTCCAGGCTAAATGCTTTGGTGAGAAAATGTCCTGATAAAACCCTACAGTTTGGGGTTTCTTTCTCTAGACAGTTGATTTTTTCCTTAAAAATAAAAATAATTTTAAAAATGAGCAAACTGATAGGGAAAAAAAAAGTTTCAGATTACCATATTCTCAGATCAGCATCCTAATACCTCTGTTTTTCTCTGTAGGAAGGGAAGAAAAATAGAGGAATACAGAACTTTAAATAGGGAAAATTAGGGAATTTTAAAAGACGGTCTCTATTTAAAGCACAAAATTTCCTTAGAAAAATAGAATAGACCAGACCAGGTTGGAAGAGACCTTCAGATGTATTCAAAACACAAAGCAAACTTTTTTTGTAGTCTCCCAAAAGGTATACTTCACAAGGAATATGGATCTTCCTTCCCTTGATGAGTCATGCATTTTTAATTATTTCAAATTTTTTTGTCCTCAACAGCACAGATATATGTCAAACATTTCAGAGTTATTGTCAATTCTAAACATCATCACTGTGTCTAATTGGACTCACATATGATTAGAAAATCCTCTTGTGAAGTGATACACCTGACTGAAATGGCTATTTCGGGTAGTTGTTCCCTATCTGAAAAGAGCTTTTGCCTGTATCAAAGCTTGCCATTGGAGTCCCATAGCCTAATAAACACAGTATCAACATGCCTAGCAACAGGTCACAAGCCTGGACTGTAAGGCTTGCTTTGCATAGAGTGGTCTTGCTATTAGATTTGCTTAGCAGTAATGATACAGGAATTATGAAATCACAATACCAATATTACTGTCAAATTTATTCCAGCTTTATTTAGCATGATGTAATTGGATGCAATTTCTATTTTTAATATTTTTATTGTAGCTTCTATTTTCAATATTTTTTTATTATAAAACAAGAAATTGTGCTGTTCAGAATAACTGTCTTTGACCACAGAACAATGACACAGCACACAACAGTAAAAGTAAAGGGTGCCAGCTGAGACTTTTAAAAAAAGGGTGCTGAACAACACAGAAAGCCTTAACTCAGCCACTCAGCTGAGAATAGTTACTGGTAGTAAGACACACAGGGCAAAGCAAGCAAAGGGGATTTTATATGTAACACAAAGAAAATTCAACACATGTAACACAAAGAAAATTCAACACATGTAACACAAAGAAAATTCAACACATGTAACACAAAGAAAATTCAACACATGTAACACAAAGAAAATTCAACACATGTAACACGCATAAGATGAAGTTAGATGCAAAGCAGACTTGCAAGCCAAGGGAAAAAAAGTATAATACAAAACCAATATTCTGATCACTGCAATCTCCTTGTCATTCTAGCGTATCATATCTTTCAATTTAGAAAAAATGTAGCTACATTTGTCTAATGCCAAGGAAACAAATGTTACAAAACCTAATATTCCTAAAATTCAAAGTAGCTGTTATCCATCTGCAATTCAAAAATGCCCTCTACTTCCAAATCTTTAAAATATCTTTCTCATGAGCTTAATATTTTGCAAAATTAAAAAAGAAAGAAAATGACAAATTGAACATTAAAAGTGTTTACAGTAGCACTATAAGAAAACACTTGTGAACTTTTCAGAAGCATAAATACATCATTGATTTCTGCTGTTTCCTAAAAGTAGTTGAGACCTCATTCCTGTGAGCAACCTGATCTAGAGAAGGATGTCCTTGTTCAGTGAAGGATGGTTGGACTAGATAACTTTTGGAGGTGCCTTCCAGCCCAAACCATTCTATGATTCTGTGATATTTCAGTTCCTAGTACTACATAAAACTTGTATTCAGGTGGACACCTACAGTTGTTCTAGGTAAGTGTCTTGACAACATTCTGCTCTGAACAAAGACTTTGAGCCATTCTTAGTGTCATGATGATATTTTAACTTAACACAGCTTCATAAAAAAGAATGGAACTAAGTAAAAAATACTTTTGCAATTAGATTAAATGGTGTTATTAAGCTATTGATCAGCCCTCAGATATACACTAATCAACACAGTAGGATATAACTGGCAACAGAATTCTAGTCTAAGATTGTCTGAATAGAAGCATTTCATGCTTCTTAATTTGAGAACATTATTCCATTTCATTGGATATTCACATGTCATTCATTAATTGTCTCCATTGTTTGCTGTTATATTAAATTTTACTAATACATTATGCTATGTATTGGTAAGAATATTATTATTGTAGTCAAAAATTACTAATTGCAAGGCATAACATTATATATAATTAATTTCCACTTTCCTCATTTATTTTCATGTTGATGCAATAATGCTTTAAAGAAAAAAGGTTTCATTTGAGGTAGGAGCAAAAGACACTTCAACATATCACACTGAATACTTTGCTGAAGAATTGTGTTTGATGCCATTTAAATAGTGATTTCCATTATGACTTCATGATTTGGATATGTACAACAACTCCCTTGCTCCTTCTCTAGTTTCAGTGGATCTAAATTAAAAATAAGTCAATTTTTATGTATCAGAAGTACTAGAAAATTAAGAAAGCTAACTTTGTAAAGATTTCTCTTGTAAGGAGAAATCCTCCTCCACCCAGAGGAGCTCAGCCCCAGCCAGCACCCGTGGATGATATTGGAGCAGTCATCAAGCCTGTCCCTAGCAACCGGGGGCCACTAGGCCCCCGGCCTTTGTTGTCACCACCACCATCACCCAGTGTGCACCATGGGCACTCACCAGTGATGAGAGGAGGATCCTCAGCCCAGATGGGCTCAGCTTGGGACTTCTGCCCTTCCTGAGGGGGATTAAAAAGGGGAGTGGGTGGGGAGGGCAAAGTGGCCACACTTGGGGTGGGAGGAGGCTCCAACAGAGCCCAGGTGTTGTGGGATTTGAGGGGAAAAGGAGGGAAAATGGGACAGGGGAGGGACTTTAGGGTGTCAGGTAATGATAGGACTAGGGAGAATGGGAAGAAAATAGAAATGGGTAGGTTCAGATTGGATGTTGGGAAGAAGTTCTTCCCCATGAGGGTGGTGAGACACTGAACAGGTTGCACAAGGAGGTGGTGGAAGCCTCATCCCTGGGGGTTCTTAACACCAGGCTGGATGTGGCTCTGAGCCACCTGATGCAGTGTGAGGTGTCCCTGTCCATGGCAGCGGGGTTTGGAACTGGATGGTTCTTGAGGTCCCCTCCAGCCCCAACAATTCTATGATTCTAAAACAATTTTGCAGTTTAGGCTGGATGTTAGGAAGAAATTCTTCATGGAAATTAGTGATTCGCCATTGGAATGTGCTGCACAGGGAGGTGGTGGAGTCACTATTCCTGGAGGTGTTCCAGAGGGATTGGACGTGGCACTTGGTCCCATGGTTTAGTAGTCCTGAGGTGTTGGGTGACAGGTTGGATTTGATGATCTCTGAGGTCTTTTCCAACCTTATTGATTCAATTCGATTCGATGATTCTATGGATATTGTAGACCAAAATGTTTTCCCTTGGTAACATCAAGTGATGGAAAGAAAACAACGCAGATAGCATAACATAGAATAGCATAGAATTAACCAGGCTGGAAAAGACCTTTGAGATCAAGTCCAACTTATCACCCAACACCATCTAATCAACTAAACCATACACAGAAAGAGATAATATCACAGAGATTCATGGGTCTGTAGAGATGTTTGATGATTAAAGTTCAGATAGATAGACTGGGTGTCCTATTCCCCTTGACTGTTTCTGATGGGTTTCACCTCTGACTGAATGGCCTGGGCAGTCTTCTGGGACAGCCCTGGGAAGGGGTCAGACAGGGTGTCCCTTCATTTGAGATTCTGCCTGCCTTCATGTCCCTGCTCTCCTTTACAGATGTATAAATGAGATTTTTCCACAATGTCACACCCTGAGGTTTAAATTTCTCTTCCTCTCAGTCTCCTGTAGTTTTTTCTAGCCAATAGCTATCACAGAATTTGTGCCTTATTATCTGTGTTTTCCTTGGCCACAAGCATTTGGAAGCAAATATTTAGAAGACTGAACAAACTATCCCAGAATTATTGACCCTAACACTTGTTGATTTTAACTGAAGAAAAATCAGATATAGAGTGCTGCATGAAGCAGTTAGAAATCAATTTTCAATCTGAAAATTGTCAATGAATATTTATGTCCACAGCTGAGCAGATGAAGGGCAGTGTTTTCCCTGTGAATGCTCAAAACATTCATAGTCCCAGTGTGATCAGCTGCAGTCTATCTTTTCGTTAATCTTTTCTTTATATTGTGTTTGAATGTGTCTACAAGATCACCTATTGTAGCCACAACAGATCCTGTGGATAAAGAGCAATGTGAATCCTGACTCCCATTATGCCATATTCAGATTATACTAAATTGATATAATACTACATTTGAAAATTATTCCACATGTTTAAAGGTTCATTTTCATAGTACTTTACTTTTCCAGACAACCTGCACCATGATGGTCTGTACAACAATGTGTCACACATAGTAAGGTGAATAATACAAGGTATGTGAACCAAAGCATTTTGGTTCCCTGCAGTAGTTCTGGTAATATTGCTGAAGCAATTATGATGAATCTGCAATGAAGTGCAGAGATACTCTTTCTTCTAACACCCTAGGGAATTCTGCAGAGATGTGTCCTTGGACTTAACTAGATAGATGCCCTACACATATTTCCTTTTCTTTTTCTTTTTCTTTTTCTTTTTTTTTTTTTCTTTTTCTTTTTCTTTTTCTTTTTCTTTTTCTTTTTCTTTTTCTTTTTCTTTTTCTTTTTCTTTTTCTTTTTCTTTTTCTTTTTCTTTTTCTTTTTCTTTTTCTTTTTCTTTTTCTTTTCCTTTTTCTTTTTCTTTTTCTTTTTCTTTTTCTTTTTCTTTTCCTTTTCCTTTTCCTTTTCCTTTTCCTTTTCCTTTTCCTTTTCCTTTTCTTTTTCCTTTTCCTTTTCTTTTTCTTTTTCTTTTTTTTTTTTCTTTTTCTTTTTCTTTTTCTTTTTCTTTTTCTTTTTCTTTTTCTTTTTCTTTTTCTTTTTCTTTTTCTTTTTTTTTTTTTTTTTTTTTTCTTTTTCTTTTTCTTTTTTTCCAGTACAGGATATGTGGATAATTTTTTATTCTTATATCTGTGATGCTCTTCAGAGAGTGATGCCCTTGAACAACTGCCAAATGATTCCCTGAAGATGTTGTGTTAGGCAACCATGGCTCATCCCAAATCTTTCCAAAAAATGGAGTTTATTACTCTAGGAAATGTTTAAGAGTGATGACTCCTGTAGTGTATATTTGTCTAAGATTTTAAACTGACAAAGCATCTGAGAATATTCCATGTTGGCACTTTGTCACTTTTATTCACATATGATTTTTCCCCTGGTTATTCCTAAGTAATGTTGCTAAGTATTCCATTAACTTATAAAAGCCCCCTTGTTTTTCAAGTTTGAAGTGACAGTCTTATCACAGACTGATTTTTTATTAATTACATATAGACAACATAGTAGTGATGCTGCAAATGAATCTAAAAATCTATTGCTGTGGAAATACACCAAAACTGGTATCTTGCAAGTCACTGAGAACAATGTTCAGGACAGAATCCAACCAAATCAGAGGGGATGTGTGACTTGGGCCAGACAAGTTCAGCACTTTATAGATGGATGTGGAGCTATGCTGACAAGTGAGAGGAACATGTTACTCCTTCCATGATATGGGCAGTTAACATGATCAGAAATAATGTCTCTATTACTCTTTTCACAATACTTCCTAAGTTAAGTCAGGGGAGATGCTGAAGCTCCTCTGTCAAAGATTTGGAGCTTAAAAGATGTACAATGAACCCTACTACTGACAAAGATAACCATGGTTTATTTAACAAGTCAGTGGTTGTTTAGGGAACTGTAAGCAGTCAAGTTTGTCCTCCTCTAATTGCCTGAAGATTGCTTGTCCTGAGATGTTTTCATACCATTGTCCCAGTAGGATCCCTGTTTATCTACAAGACCACAAACTTTGTGACTATAGCAGCTGATAAGCAGACAAGGCCACAGAATCTGCTCTCAGGAGTGTTCAGATACAAGTTGGGGCTCACTGTGACAATTTTTTGTGGGTCTTTTGATGGAGAGGACCCTCAAAGATGACTGGCACCGCAGTTAAGAGCACATGTACCTAACCATGGGACCAGTACTGTCACCAGTTAAATGTGCTATAACCATGGCAACTGAATAGGGAACTGTGATACTTATAGGACTGGAAAAAGCATGGAAACCTCAAAGGTAATAGGGAAGGTGCTATGATGGACCTTGTTCTCACCAATAGGGAAGGGCTGCTTGACCAATATGAGGCTCAGGCATAGCCTTGACTGCAGTGACCATGATGCCTTAGAATTTAAGATCTTCAGGACATCTAGGCAGATATATTCCAAGCTTATGACCCTGGACTTTAGGCATACAGACTTTGGTCACTTCAGGGATCTGCTGGTATTGTGGGACAAAGCTCTGGAGGGAAGAGGGGCCTAGGACAGCTGGTCTGTATTCAAGGATCACCTTCTCTGTGTCCAGGAGAGAACGTGTATCAAGAAAAAGAAGACAGGAAACAATGGTAGGAGACCTGCCTGAATGAGCAAGGAGCTCCTGGACACACTGTCGCACAAAAAGAAACTGTATAAGGAGTGGAAGAAAGGACATCTAGAATAGGGGCTATATAAGGAAGCTGTCCAAGCAGCATAAGACCTGGTTACAAAAGCCAAAGCTCAGTTAGAATTAAATCTAGCCAGGGAGATAAAGGGGAATAGCAAAAGTTTCTACAGGTACGTTAATGGCAAAAAGAAGTCTAGGGAAGATGTGGGCCTCCTCAGAAAGGAAATGGAAGAACTGGCAACAAGTGATGGGGAGAAGGGTGAGGTTCTCAATGAATTCTTTACCTCAGTCTTCACCGGCAAAGGCTCTAGCCACACTCCCAAAGAGAAAAAAACGGCAGGGGCTTCAAGAAGGAACTGCCCATTGTAGAAGAAGATCAGGTTCATGACCATCTGAAGAACTTGAGAGTTTACAAGTCCGTGGTACCCGAAGGGATGCATCCATGGGTACTAAGGGAATTGATAGATGAGGTTACTAAACTGCTCTCTTATTATATTCTAAAAGTCATAAAAGTCTGGGGAAGTCCCCACTGACTGGAAAAGGACAAACATAATCCCCATTTTCGATAAGGGAAAGAATCCAGGGAACTATAGGACAGTCAGTTTCACCTCTGTGCTCAGTAAGATCATGGAACAAATCCTCCTGGAGGCACAGCTGAGGCAGAAGAATAATAGAGGTGATTGGGTAGAGTCAACACAGCTTCACCAAGAGCAAATCATACTTGACAAACCTGGTGACCTTCTATGATGAGGTCACAATATCAACAGACAAGGAGAGAGCAACCAGTGTAATTTTTCTGGACCTGAGCAAAGCCTTTAAAATTGTCTCACACAATATCTTGATCTCCAAGCTGGTAAAATATGGGTTTGATGGATGGATCACTTAGTGGATAAAGAACTGGCTTGATGGCTGCACCTAAAGAGTGGCTGTCAATGGATCAGTACTGGGACCAGTCTGGTCTGACATCTTCATCTGTGACATGGACAGTGGCATTGAGTGCACCTTCAGCAAGTTCATTGATGACACCAAGCTGTGTGTTGTGGCTGACATGCTGGAGGGAAGGGATGCCATCCAGAGGGACCTTAATAGGCTGGAGAGGAGGGCCCATGACAACCTCATGATTTAACGAGATTTAACAAGACCAAATGCAGGGTCCTGCATCTGGGTCGAGGAAATCCCAGGCACTAATATAGGCTGATCAATGATTTGCTTGAGTGTAGCCCTGAAGAAAAGGACTTGGGGGTGCTGGTGGATGAGAAGCTTGATATGAACTGCCAATGTGCACTTGCAGCCCAGAAAGCAACTGTATCCTGAGCCGCATCAAGAGAAGTGTAGCCAACAGGTTGAGGGAGGTAATTTCCCCCTCTATACTGCTCTGGTGAGACCCCACCTGAAGTACTGTGTCCAGTTCGGGAACCCCTATTACAAGAAAGGTATGGACTTGCTGGAATGTGTCCAGAGAAGGGCCACAAGGATGATCAGAGGGCTGGAGCACCTCTCCTATGAAAACAGACTGAGAAAGGTGGGGTTGTTCAGTATGGAGAAGAGAAGGCTCCAAGGAGACCTTATTGTGGCCTTCCAATATCTGAAGGGGGCCTACAAGAAAGCTGGTGAAGGACATTTTAGGGTGTCGGGTAGTGATAGGACTAGGGGAAATGTATGCAGGTTGGAGCAGGGTAGATTTAGATTAGACAATAGGAAGAAGTTCTTCACCTAAGGGTGGTGAGACACTGGAACACATTGCCCAAAGAGGTAGCAGAAGCCCCATCCCTGGAAGGTTTTAAGGCCAAGATGGATTGGGCTCTGGGCAACCTGATCTAGTGGAAAGTGAATCAAGACATAATACCTTTCAGGTTTGGATACGAAAGGGAACCCCTGTGATTTAGCTGATGAAAGACCTGCCTACATTAAGTGCTTACATTATAAGTGCTTTCTTATAACTGCAGATTTCCCCATAACTGTTTATAAAAGAGACACCAACTGAAAGCAGATGTAACCTAATACCCTAAACTCATTTCTAGAATAAAAGAATATTGATTACAAATACATTGTTTGAACTACTATTAATTCTTTGATTAATTTTTTTGGTAATCTTATTAAAATGTATTCTTGTATGTATTCTATACAGATACAAATAAACATTACTTTAAATTATTTCCCTTGTTTCCCTAAAGAAAATAAAATCTTTGTTTTACTTTTGCCCACATAAAGCCACAGGAATCACTAATGCATTCAGAAAATTTGTATCAAATTCTAACGTATCTTTCCATCTCTTTTTCTCCTACAGCTCTTCGAATGTAATTTTATGTAATATCAGTATTTAAGAATTTTTGTTCTTATCGGTTTGCAGGATTCTCACTAAAGGTAGTAGGAATTAAGTTGTCTAATATTAAAAAAATAAAATTATACAGAGTTAGGATCTCATGAACATCCAGGGGATATATATTCTATCTTTCACTCCAGGCATTCTACCCATTCTTTTATTATTATTATTAATATTAATTCATATGTCTACTGTGTAAATCCAAAGATCATGACTTGTAAGTAAGATTAGTGAAGGTTTGTAACATGGAAAAAATTATCCAACACGTTCACAGGCTCACACAGAAATATGATCACATGGAAATTTTATTCCTGATCCACACAAACCAAACCAACCAACCAAAAAAAATACCTATTTTAAAAATCATATGCAACAAACATAACATCAGCTAGATTAGAAAATTCAAAGTATCTGAGATAAAATGTTTAGCAAGCACGCATGTTTTCAGCTTTGCATTTTGAGATTTGCAGCAAGGTCAGAATGTTTTAATAGAAACAGTTTTCCAGTACTGGCAGAACAGTAATTTGCTAGATACAAATAATGATCCTCATGCTTTGTACTGCTTTCTTAAGTTTTATTTGAAGATATTTACTCTTTTTACCATGAAAAGGACACAATAAATTTTGGATAAATACACACACAACACACAGAGTCATAACTATAGTTTGATTCAAACCTAACTACATTTTTAAACTATTATTTTCTTTTTATCTCCCGGCTTTCTGGTTATTTCTGCAATAGCAGTATCTCTTCGGACTTTCTGAAATGGAAAAGCAGCACTGTAATACTGTTTTTAGCTCTCTGTTGCCCTGGTGATTTGCCATTTCATGCTATTTCAACATGCTGTCATCTGCAAATTTACTGATGATAGACTCAATACCTTCATCCAGATCATCAATAAAGATATTGAACAGGATGGGGTCCAGCACTGATCCCTGGAGGACACCACTAGTGACTGGCTACCAACTGTAAGTGGTACTATTCACCACCACCACTATTCACCACTCTAGGCTCAGCTCTCCAGCCAGTTCTTAACTCAGTGCAGAGTGCTGCTGTTCAAGCCATGGGCTGACAGCTTGGCCAGGAGATTGCTGTGGGGGATGGTACAATACAATAATACAATACAATAAACCAGGTTGGAAGAGACCTTCAAGATCATCACGTCCAACCCATCAAACAACTAGATCATGTCACCAAGCACCCCATCAAGTCTCCTCCTGAACACCTCCAATGAAGGTGACTCCACCACCTCCCCAGGCAGCCCATTCCAATGGGGAATCACTCTCTCTGTATAGAACTTCCTCCTAATGTCCAGTCTAAACCTGCCCTGGTGCAGCTTGAGACTGTGTCCTCTTGTTCTGGTGCTGGCTGCCTGGGAGAAGAGACCAACCTCTGCCTGGCTACAACCTCCCTTCAGGTAGTTGTAGAGAGCAATAAGGTCACCCCTCAGTCTCCCCTTCTCCAGGCTAAGCAACCCCAGCTCCCTCAGCCTCTCCTCAGAGGGCTTGTGTTCCAAACCCCTTACCAACTTCATTGCCCTTCTCTGGACACGTTCCAGCAAGTCAACATCCTTCCTAAAGTGGGGGGCCCAGAACAGGACACAGGACTCAAGGTGTGGCCTAACCAGTGCAGTGTACAGGGGCAGAATGCCCTCCCTGCTCCTGCTGGCCACACTGTTCCTGATGCAGGCCAGGATGCCATTGGCCTTCTTGGATGCCTGGGCACACTGCAGGCTCATGTTCAGCCTCCCATCAACCAGCACCCCCAGGTCCCTCTCTGCCTGGCTGCTCTGGTGTCAAAGGCCTTGCTGAAATCCAAGTAGCCTACACCCACAGCCTTCCCCACATCCACCAGGTGGGTCATCTAATCATAGAAGGAGATCAGGTTGGTCAGGCAGGACCTTCCCCTCCTAAATCCATGCTGGCTGGGCCTGATCCCTATGGCCATCCTCTCAGTGTTGTGTGATTGCACTCAAGATGATGTGTTCCATAATCTTTCCTGGCACTGAGGTCAGGCTGACAGGCCTGTAATTTGCATGTTCCTCCATCCAGCACTTCTTGCGGATGGGCATCATGTTGATCATCCAGTCATCTGGGACCTCTCTAGTGAGCCAGGGCTGTTGAAAAATGATGGAAAGTGGCGTGGCTAGCTCATCAGTTGTAGCTTGTTCATTTATACCTAGCTGGTCCTTGATCTGGATGTAGTAAGTTACATCCTGGAGTGCCTGGTTTTCCTTTATTGACACCAGAGTGCATAGAGAGTGACTGAAGCATCCATAGTTTTTAGTACATACACAGGTTAACACAACCTCCTGTGGTATATCTTACCCTCAAACACAACAGATATAGTATAAAACATGGGAAAAACAAATATGTTGGTTTGTTTCATAGAGATTAAAAGCATGACATGAAAATAATTTTCTTTTCCAGATCCTTGTTTACTGAACAACTGTATACAAAGTATTGCGTGCTTGCAATATATGTATTTTTTTCTTTCATAGAATCATAAAATCGTAGGGGCTGGAAGGGACCTCTAAATCTCAAATCTAACACCCCTTTCAAAGCAGGATCACATAGGGCAGGTAAACCAGGAATGCATCCAGACTAGTCTTGAAAGCCTCTAGAGGAGATTCCACAATCTTTCTGAGCATCCTGTTCCAGTGCTCAATCAGTCTTGTAGTCAAGGTTTTCCTCATGTTGAAGTGCAACTTCCTATGTTCTAATTTGTGTCCATTGTCCCTTCTCCTATCACAGGAAACCATGGAAAAAAGACTAGCACCTTTTTCTTGACACCCCCATTAACAAAACCTTCTCTCAGCCCTCTCTTTTCCAGACTAAACCATCACAGGTGTCTCATCCTTTCCTCATAAGACATATTCCAGGCCCTTAATCACCCTTGTAGTCCTCCGTTGAACACTCTCTAGTATATCCCTGTCCCTTTTGAACTGGGAAGTCTAGAACTGGACACAATACTCAAGATGTGGTTTCAGCAGGGCAGAGCAAAAGGAGAACCTCCCTTGACCTGCTGGCCACACTCTTCTTAATGTACCTCAGGATACCATTGGTCTTTTTCGCTTCAAAGACACATCAATTTTCCATGGATAACCTATTGTCCACCAGTACTCCAAGGTCCTTCTTGTCTCGGTCCAGAAAGGGGAAGAGGCTCAGTTCTTTTGAATAGTCCCGTGTTACGAAATTAGAGGCACAAATGAGGCCAAAATATCAACAGCTAGACTATTTATTACGCATATGGAGTGGATGCATCAGAAGGGGAGAGAGAGAGAAAATAGAGAGGGAGAGAGAGAAGAGAGAGAGAGAAGAGGAAAGGAATTATATTACCACACCTCTCACCCCCCAAGACAGTTTGACTCTGTGGAGGAAGGGTGCCGCAGCTTTGGCTGTGTTGTCCTCTGAGCAGCCTCTTCAGCTCCATGGGTTGCAGCAGGCAGAGCTTAGGACACGGAGAGAGGGTTCCTCTTGGTCTGTTTCTTCCAAGCTACGTGGTGATGTCTCTGTCTCCGTTTTTCCTTCTTGGCAATGTTGTCCAGTTTTTTTCCCCCTGTGTTTTTCTTCATATGTGTTTTCCTTCTCCTGTGTTTTTCTTCTTCTGAACCAGTAGTTGCTCAAGCCTTTTTATACAGGTTTTTAGTCCTTAGGTATGTGTCCAAGTATTGTCCCTCAGGAAATTGTCCTTAGGTAAGTGTCCAGGTATTGTTCCCTAGGAAATCTTCCTGTGTATTCCTTTGTGTTTGGATAGGGGTCTGGAGGAAGGGCAGGGGGGCTCTGCCTCCTCCTTCTCCGTTTACCTGCCCACACACCCAATACACATCAGGAGCCAGGTGGTGAATCCATTGTCTCACCATCCTCCCTTTCCAGGGTACCTGATGGGTGGAGATGCATTTGTCTTATGCATATTCCCGAAGGTATCGATAACAGTGGCCTCAGTCCATTGTTGTCAGACCAGATGTAGTCCAGTGAGCAATCTTTTATCCTTGCACCTTCCCGAGAGTCATTCCAGTGGCTCTGTCCAATACACATCATCTATTGTCTGGGCAAGCAGCAAAGGTGATTTTATCTTTGTTGAGTCACATCAGAAGAGACAAGATTTTAGTCTCTCACACTTCTCCATGGAGCTATTTTACAGTAAGTCAGCCCCTAATCTGTACTGGTGCATGGTTTCCTTCCTCCCCAGGTGCAAAGCTCTACACTTATTCTTGTTGAACCTCATTAATTTCCCCTTTGTCCAGCTTTCCAGCCTGTCCAGGACTTGCTAAATGGGAGCATAGCTTTCCAGTTTATCAGCCATTCCTCACAGTTTGATATTATCAGCAAACGTGCCGACAGTACGCTCTATTCCTTCATCCGAATTGTTGATGAATATGTTGAATTAGACTGGACCAAATACTGAACTCTGGGGAACACCAGTAGTTACAGGTCTCCAGTTAGACTCTACACCATTGATCATAATTCTCTAGGTTCTGTTGTTTATCCAGTTCATGTTCCATCTCACTGTCCACTTTTCTAACTCAGGTTTCCTGAGCTTGGCTATGACAATGTTGTACTCAGCTCTGGTGAGGCCACACCTTGTTTATTGCTTTCACTTTTGGGCACCTCATTACAAGAGAGATGTTGAGGTTCTGGAGCAAGTGCAGAGGAGGGCAATAAAACTGGTGAAGGGCCTGGAGAATAAATCTTATGAAGAGAGACGGAAGGAGCTGGGGCTCTCAGTTTGAGAAAGAGGAGGCTGAGGGAAAACCTCATTGCTGTATACAAATATGTGAAAGGACATTGTGGAGAGGTTGGTGCCAGTCTCTTCTCACAGGTATTAAGTGATGGAACAAGCTGTAAGTGGGTAGGTTTAGACTGGACTTTAGGAAAAAGAAAATTCTCAGAAAAAGTGGTCAGACATTGGAATGGGCTACCCAGGAAGGTGCTTGAGTCACCAACCCTGGATGTTTTTAAAGGTCATTTGGATGTTATTCTTGAGAATATGGTTTAGGAGTGAACCTTGCAAAGCAGAGTTATCGATTGGACTTGGTGATCCAAAGGGTCTTTTCTAACCTGAATACTTCTGTGATTCTGTGGCAGATTTATGTAATGTAAGCTAAAAAAGTTTGGTCAAAACACTCCAGAAGTTACCTATCGATAATATTCAAAGCTGTCATTAAATGCAGTTGTTTATAACAAATGATTTAATAACCAAAGATGATCACACAGCAGATTTTCTACATTGGATTGAATATCAAGGTTAAAAAATAAAAACCAACATTACCTGATATTTTTATTATTTTCTTCTTGCTTAATATGTGTGTATGAATCTCCCAAGAACAGATGGGTTGTTGTACTTTTCTCTCATAGGAGCTTGAGGCTTCTAATAGAAACAATCATGAAAGACATTACTTTAACCCTGCATCCCAAACTTTTTATTTCTGTTGTCACATCTTTCCCTTAATCTCTAGTCAGCTGACATTTCCACCTACCTCAGAAAGAAAGATTGGTCTGCGCTCCTTAGCATTTATTGTAACAAAAACAAAAGATAAAAGGCTGGAAAAAAAAAGCAAGTAATTCTGGGTAAGGAATGTGTGTGTTCTCATCTTTAGTTAAAAAAATTCAGTAGTAGTGTCACTAAATATTTCATAATTCATAAAAGAATGACAATCCTGGCTGAGACACTCCACTGACATTTCTCTCTGATGTTCTATAGTCCATGTCACTGAAGTTATAAAGGAAATGGTTTTAGTTAATTTTTTTTCAAGTGAACATAGTACCTCCAAGGTGCATTTTACTGCAGCTTATGTAGATGCTATGACATACAGAAATGTTAAAAGAAGCACTTATAGTCAGTTAAACAATCCTGCAGAGCCAAGACAGAAAGAATCCAAAACAGGTATTTTATTTTAATCTTCTGCAAGTGAAAGTGGCATTCTGTTAGAAATCTTATAAAAGCCTTCATAAAATACTTTCTCTTCAAAAGATTAGTAATTGTCATGCCACACAGCTATACAAATGAAATGTAAATCTGTTTTAGTCTAACATTCTTAGAAGGAGAAAAAAATAATCACACCAATAATATATTTATAGCATGATACAAGTAAATGTTCTTTCCTCTTTTGTTCTGCATGGATCATTGTAGAACAGCAATTTATATTTAAGAACTTTACTAGTGTCATCTACTTTAAAGAAAAATAGCACAAACCAATCTCTGCAGAATAAAATTACAGACTTTTATTATTGGGCATTACTGTTTAGAGACTGAAATGCAGAGGAAGAAGACAAGTAGGGGTAATATGTATGTGTAAATGGGAGAAACTTACTGGCAAAAGTGATGAGATACTCTAGGACAAGCTAGAAACAGCAGAAATACACAGGATGAGGTAATCAGGATTATGCTATTTCTTGAGACACTGTAAAATCGGAAGAGGCACCACGTACTGCTCTCCCAAACAATACGGTTGCCCTTTTAAAATAACTTGGCAATTACAATTGTTTTCCATTAAATCCAAAATTGCTGACATTAAAAGTACTTCCCGAACAGTTAATGATTGCTACAAAATAAAAGCAGTCTGGAAAGGTGGAGGATGGAAACAAGAAATTCTGTCATCTGCATTGCAGAAGAGCACAGAGGAAAATGCCAATCCTTTTACTATGTAATTGGTAAGACCTCAAGTACACTCCTCTGAAATTGGTTGAACAGTTATACTAATGCAACTGGAGCATATGATCCTGAAAAAGGTTAGATTACAGCCATGAGGATTGTTAAGGTCTGCAATTTCAAAGTCTGCAATTAATTTTTACTTCCACTCTTTCTCACCAGTTACTTTGCTTTATATTTGACCTTATTACTAAAGCAAGAGATTGCTCATTCATCTCAGTTCCTTAAGCATGGCAAGAAAAACAGAAGCCATTTAGACCATAGAAGATCTCTGCTGTAGTGACAAGTCTCTTGTGTATCATTGAAAAGTCTCTCCTGTTTCTATCATTGAAAAGACCTTTTGTAAGGATGACAATTTTGGCTTGGCTCAGGAAAACTGGTGAAAAAGTCAGACACTTCCACTATGCCTGAAACAACACAAGGAAGAGAGAACAGAAGAATTCAAAATTATTTGAATGCTCACTTTGTAAATACAGCTACAAGTGTTCTTTTCTGATCAATGACTTCAGGGGCTTTTAGCACAAAGGAGAGCAAAAAAAATCAGATCACTTGTTTTGCTTGTAAAGCTGTTCCAGAATCTCAGTATAGATTAGTAGAAGAGGGAGATTGACCTTTAGAGCAGCAAAGAACAGGGAAAAGCAAACGTTCTGTATTTGTTGTCCTTGACATATTCCAAATCCCTAATGTTCTGGTGAACATTTTGCTAAGAAATGAATGTGTCGATTCATGACAACTCTTTCTGTTGCCAAAGTAGCTGTTAAAATGCTAAAATGCATATGTTGTCAAAATGTCTCAATGAGTGTCAGAAAGTCAACCTTTTAGGTCTTGTGAAAAAAGTTGAAGGCAATATATGTATCTTTGAAGATACTTCCTTTCTGTTCATATATATGTACATATGGTGAATGGTGCCACATCCAGCTGGCGGTCAGTCACTAGTGGTATCCCCAGGGATCAGTGCTGGACCCCATCCTCTTTAATACCTTCATTGATGATCTGGATGAGGGCATTGAGTCAGTCATCAGCAAATTTGCAGATGACACCAAGTTGGAGCAGGTGTTGATCTGTTAGCAGGCAGAAGGGCTCTGCGGAGGGACCTCAACTGACTGGACAGATGGGTAGAGTCCAACAGGATAGCATTCAACAAGTCCAAGTGTCGGGTGCTGCACTTTGGCCACAACAACCCC
This sequence comes from Picus viridis, assembly GCA_033816785.1. Classification (NCBI taxonomy): domain Eukaryota; kingdom Metazoa; phylum Chordata; class Aves; order Piciformes; family Picidae; genus Picus; species Picus viridis. The sequence goes on from CM066566.1 coordinate 65,297,709, forward strand.
ATGCAGAGCTACAGGCTGGGGTCGGAGTGGCTGGAGAGCTGCCAAACAGAAAGAGACCTGGAGGTGCTGATTGACAGCTGCCTAAACATGAGTCAGCAGTGTGCCCAGGTGGCCAAGAAGGCAAATGGCATCCTGGCCTGCATTAGGAATGGTGTGGCCAGCAGGAGCAGGGAGGTCATTGTGCCCCTGTACTCTGCATTGGTTAGGCCACGCCTTGAGTCCTGTGTCCAGTTCTGGGCCCCTCAGTTTAAGAAGGACATCGAGACACTTGAACGTGTCCAGAGAAGGGCAACAAGGCTGGTGAGAGGCCTTGAGCACAAGCCCTATGAGGAGAGGCTGAGGGAGCTGGGATTGTTTAGCCTGGAGAAGAGGAGGCTCAGGGGCGACCTCATTGCTCTCTACAACTACCTGAAGAGGGATTGTAGCTAGGAGGGAGTTGGTCTCTTCTCTCAAGCAGCCAGCACCAGAGCAAGAGGACGCAGTCTCAAGCTGCACCAGGGGAAGTTTACGCTGGAGGTGAGGAGAAAGCTCTTCACCGACAGAGTTGTCAGCCGTTGGAATGGGCTGCCCAGGGAGGTGGTGGAGTCGCCATCCCTGGAGGGGTTCAAGAGGGGATTGGACGTGGCACTTGGTGCCATGGTCTAGTCATGAGGTCTGTGGTGAGGGGTTGGACTTGATGATCTTTGAGATCTCTTCCAACCTTGGTGATACTGTGATATGTTCATATATATATACACATATATTCTATATATACCCACTATATACTTACAGAAAGCATTATTCATTATGCAGTGAGATTTAACAACAAAAGCAAAACAAAAAACCACTTTGCACATTTTCCTTCACAAAATGATAATAAGACAATGTTTGGACAAAGAAGTTCTTTTATGAGGTAAAGAAGATAAGGCATTCCTCTGTTGTGTTCCAAGGAAATTTTCTTCTAGTACTTGTACTTGCTTCCTGAGGAGCAAGGACACTCTTTCCATTCATCTTTCTGAATGAAAGACATCTTTCTCTCATTCACTTAATAGTCTAGAGCTCCTGAGACCATTTGCATTATTGATGAAGAGATTGCTGATGTTCATCACAGCTTTAACTTGCTCTTCAGAATGATTTCAAGGCAATCTGTCCTTTGTGTCTTAACTATTATTTTGGTTATACCAGTTCTTCACACAAAAAAATCTCAGTATTGATCTCTATTATGTGGGGGAAAAAAGGGGAACTGAATATTTGCTCTTATACCATGAGAGAAAAATTAATGTCTTCTCCAGATAGACATCTCGGAAATGTGATTGAGACCTCAATGACAAAATACCAATCTCTGAATAAAGCCAGTGGTTGGAAAATATGTCTGTTAGTAATATAAGCGGATAGATGAAATCATGATATCTTCAAGGCTCTCTGAAAAAATGCCTCACAGATAACTTTTTCTCTTTATTTTCAGGTTAGTGTAAACACAATTGATTATTTTTTTGCATGTGAACATGAACACTAGTAAGCAATGAAGTACCACCCACAAACCAACCAACCAAACAAAATTATGTTTATACAGAAACTTTCTCAACTAATGAACCATAAGTGGTGAATCATAGAATCCTAGAATGATCTGGGTTGGAAGTGACCTCTGTCATCAAGTCCAACCTCCTCTGCAGTAAGCAGTCATCCTCAACTAGATCAGGTTGTCCAGAGCTCTTGTGAAGCCTCACTTTGAATATCTCCAGGGATGGGGCCTCAACCACCTCCCTGGGCAACCTGTTCCAGTGTTCTTCTACCCTCATGGTAAAGAATTTGTTCCTAACATCCAATCTAAATCTACTCTTCTCTAGTTTGAAGCTGTTGTCCCTCATTCTATCACTACAGGCCTTTGTAAACAATCTCTCTCCATCCTTCTTGAAGACCACCTTCAGCTACTGGAAAAGCCTTCAATTCTCCAGGCTGAACAATCCCAGCTGAACAACCCCAGCTCCCTCAGTCTTTGTAGCATAGGTATTCCAACCCCCTCTGGAACCACTCCATTGGTTTAATGTCCTTCCTGTATTCAGGTTCCTGCTTCTGCAGAGATCACAGAAGAAGCCTGCCCATAAGGTAACTGGCTCACTTTTCATCATACAAGAGCTGAAAGATAAAGGAAATTAGATCAGCATAATGAAAAAAATATGTAAACAAAAAATAACCCATCTCTCTCATATGGTGGGTACTCAGATAATGAAGATGACAGTTTGCATGTAAAAATAAACTATATTAAACCAAAACCAATATAATCCATCTGCTCATCTGAAATTACAAATTTACAAATACCAACCTATGCAGGAAATATCCAATAAAGTTATGTCTCCTTTTAAAACACTTGCTAAAATAAGTTATAGGAAAATATCATGTTGATCCTTAATGCATTTGTTAACTAGTCCCTTTTATAGGTAGAGATTATTTGAATTATTATCTGGATGCTGTTAGCTGTGCTTTCTTGAGCACACTGCCAGAGTGCAATTAGCAGTTATGATAAACACCCTAGAAAGACTGAGAGAAAATGTATGGACACTACCATTGAGAAAAATTATTTTGATACATCTAAAAACTCCTATTCTCTGTCTCCATCTACTGGAGAATTCTTAACAACTAACAAAGTGGAGATTGTTCTAATAGTTTTAAAATGCATTTGTTACTTTCAAGGCAAGATAAACCTCATTTTAGCAAAAACACTTAAGGCTCTTGAAAATAGCATTTTAAGCATAATCCCATTACCTGAATCATCTCTGATTAAATATAAACATTCTTATAAATATCTGTGGTTGTATAAAATAAAATACAATTACCTAAATATATGATTAACTAAAAAAAACCAAGCAAACAAAAAAAAGAAAGTGTAAAATCAAAATACACATGCAAAACCTCCACAACAAACAAAAACTGCAAACCACCAAAAAAACCACCACCACCAACAAAAACACACAAACAAAACAACAACAACAACAAAAACCCACAAAACCCCGAAATCCAAAATCCCCAACACCTCTGAGATATACCAATTGCTTTATTGTCTCAAACATGGTATGACATGAGCTGACAATGTGGCTTAAGAACGCTGCAACAGCGCCACTCAAAGGCCAGCTTGCACACTGCACTCTACACAGCTGTGGAGGCACCACCCCTGCCACACAAGGGATAAGGGGGAACATCAAGTTCTGGGGGACCAAGTGTTGGCAGCATGCCCAATAGCTCCCCTCTGCATGGGCCACACAGGTAGCCCTGTTGTGCTCCACACTGCTCTGCATTGCTTGTGCTGTCCACTCTGCCAGCTCCAAGGCAGTTCAACCCCTATCTTCTGCTGCCACTCTGAATGACATTAACTAAGCAGTCCCTCTGCCCATGCTGCTCCACCAACACTGCACCACTCCATTTCAGTCACTGCCGTGGAAAGCTTCCCTTTTGAGGTGTGCACCTGCCACCAAGAACTTGGGACTGTTCCTGTGATAATTTAACGAATTGAATCCAAGGAATGGTGATATCCCTTCCTTTGCTTTTTGAGCATCTCTGTCTCCCTCTCATGCTCTCTTTCTCTCTCTACTTTTCCCTCTCCTTTTCCTCCCCATTTTCCCTTTGCTCTGGTCCAGTCTAGCAAACCCAGTTCATCAGCCATTTGATGTTAGTTCACCTTTATTTACTTCAGGGGAATTATTTGTTAGCATTACTTCCCCCTGCTGACCAGGGTTGGTACAGGATAACCAGTTTGTGATACACCTCTCACTGACAGATTCCCAAGATACCTTCATCTGAATTGAAATACCCTACTCTCCAAAAACTACTTGATGGGGCCCTGATCTCATTAAAGACATTCCTGCTCAATGAATTGAGGTTGGACTAGATGATGTCTAAGGGTCCCCTCCAACCAAGTGTATTCTGTGATTCTACCATAACTGTAAATATAATTCGGTAAATATCATGGTAGGGCCAAATGATCCCCAGCACAAACCCAGACAAACATGTATGTGTCTAGACATGGTCCCACTCTCTCCCTCCTTCATGCAGAAAGTTGGGGTAACATGGGAAAAGGAACAAAGGGGTCAGGACCATGCGTGTCTGGTAAACATCTCTCCTTCTGGGATAAGGGCATGTGTACTGGCCACTGCTCCTGACTGACCAGGTCTATGTTTTTGCTTTTATGGCCAAAGCCTGGCAGAACCCCTTCTCATTGTGTAACTACATGCTGGTTTCACTTGCCCTGTTAGCCCAATTAGATCTTGGGCAAGATGTATATACAGGTCAATTTCCAGTCGCCTTGCCTTGCTTAAGCCTTGCCCTGCTTGAACCTGTCTGGCTTGAAGTTGCCTCGAGTTGCATTGCCTCAAGTGTCGAGTCCAGAGCCTAGGATAAAGCCAATTATATGCTTGTTTCAGGTTCATGAGTAGAGCCAAAGAGATGAGCAACAAAAAATGTGTTCCATACATTTATCCAAAACCACAAATATTGCACTCTCTCTCAGTTTGACAAAATGCATATCACAGTATCACAGTATCACCAAGGTTGAAAGAGATCTCAAAGATCATCGAGTCCAACCTGTCACCATGGACCTCATGACTGGACCATGGAACCAAGTGTCACATCCAGTCCCCTCTTGAACACCTCCAGGGATGGTGACTCCACAACCTCCCTGGGCAGCCCATTCCAATGATGAACAACTCTCTCAGTGAAGAACTTTCTCCTCACCTCGAGCCTAAACTTCTTCTGGTGCAGCTTGGGACCGTGTCCTCTTGTTCTGGTGCTGGTTGCTAGAGAGAAGAGACCAACCCCTTCCTGGCTACAACCACCCTTCAGGTAGCTGTAGAGAGCAATGAGGTCTCCCTGAGCCTCCTCTTCTCCAGGCTAAACAGCCCCAGCTCCCTCAGCCTCTCATCATAGGGCTTGTGCTCAAGGCCTCTCCCCATCCTTGTTGCCCTTCTCTGGACATGTTCGAGTGTCTCGATGTCCTTCTTAAACTGAGGGGCCCAAATGTTAAATTAAAAAAAAGAAAAAAACAAACACAAAAACCCAAGCATCATTACACTTCAATTTGAAATGCCTAGGATTCTTTATATTACATAAGGAAGGAATTTTTTTTTTCCATTCTCAGGTTTTAGTTGAAGAGTTAATGTGCAAAATTTTAATCATATTTTTTTTAAATGAGACCACATCTTTTGGTTATTTATTATTTTATTTCCAAGGGAAACACTATAGAGTAGTCAAAAGCTTTCCCAGTGTAACTATAGAGATGGGTACACATTTTCATTATAATTAGATCAGATAACATTTTAATCACTATTTTGTTCTAGCATTAAATGTATTATTCTAGCAATGGAATTCTTCCATTATTTATCTAACATGTACTGGTTTGATATCATGGGTCTTTTCCTAGCTAAGTTGTTATAACAACGAATGGACAAGAAGCAGAAACACTGATTTTGTTTGCTTCTTAGCAAGCATTTTAGATAAAAATGGTAAGTTTTTTAAAGACTCATTGAATCCACTGACCTATTTTAGCTTAGGCTCTTAATACACTGTACACAGTACAGGTCTGCCAAATCTAGGCTACAAAGTTGTAGAAAATAATAGCCCTTATGTTATATGAGACTGAGGGAATCTCAGCCTTTCACATTTCCACTGGAAGCTGGTGAGAAGAAACACAAGGAAATTAACTAATAAAATAGGCCTAAGCAGCAACAAGCTTTACATGTAACAAAGCACCCCCTGTCTTACTGCCCACCTACTGTTGTCATCCTCTCTACAACAAGGTCATTTAGACTCAGTTGGCCACCAGAAGAGAACCACACTTTCTACACTGTTGAGTACCCAAAGTGTTCAAGTGTACATGGGCATAGGTATGAAGAATGATCAGAGAATCAGAGAATGTTACAGGCTGGAAGAGACCTCAAAAGATCATCTAGTCCAACCCCCTGGCAGAGCAGGATCACCTGGAGCAGATCACACAGCAACACATCCAAATGGGTTTTGAATATCTCCAGAGAGGGAGACTCCACAACCCCCTGGGCAGCCTGTTCCAGTGTTCTGACACACTCACAACGAAAACAATTTTCCTTCTGTTTCCATGAAACTTCCTATGCCTCAACTTCCACCCATTGCCTCTTGTTCTGTCATTTAGCGTCACCGAGAAGAGCCTACCTCCATCCTCTTGGCACTTACCCTTTACACATTTATAAACATTAATGAGGTCACCTCTTAGTCTCAAAACTTAAGAGACCCAGCTCCCTCAGTCTCTCCTCACTAGGAAGATGTTCCACTCCCCTAATAATTTTTGTGGCTCTGTGCTGGACTCTTTTCAAGCAGTTCTTTAGTCTTCTTGAACTGGACACAATAGTCCAGATGTGGCCTCACCAGGGCAAAGAAGAGAGAGGAGGAGAACCTCTCTTGACCTACTGACCACACCCCTTCTAATACACACCAGAATGGCATTGGCCCTCTTGGCCACAAGAGCACATTTATGGCTTATTGTCAGCCTTTCCATCCACTAGGACCCCCAGGTCTTTTTCCCCCTCACTGCTCTCCAACAGATCAGTGCACAACCTATACTGATACATGGGGTTGTTCTTTCCCAGGTGCAAAACTGTACACTTGCTCTTGGTGAATTTAATTAAATTTCTCCCTGCCCAGCTCTCCAGCCTGTCCAAGTCCCACTGAATGGCAGCACAACCCTCTGGTGTGTCAGCCACTCCACCCAGTTTGGTGTCATCAGCAAATTTGCCAACAGTGTTCTCTGTTCTCTCATCCAGGTTGTCAATGAGTATATTGAACAGCACTGTTCTCAGTACTGACCTCTGAGGGACTTTACTAGATACAGGCCTCCAACCAGACTCCATCCCACTGACCACAACTGTCTGATTTCTTTTCCTCAACCAGTTCACAATCCACCTTACTATCTGATCATCCAGACCACACTTAGTTTAGCAGCAAGGATCCTGTGGGAGACAGTATCATATGCTTTACTGAAATCAAGAGAAACTACTGTAATTGAGAGATGGGACAAAGCTTGATACAAGCAAAGTGCCTACTTTATTGTATCAAGTCTTTTCTTTATATAGGCTAACATAATCAAAAGCAACTTGTGATTGGTTATTAGATATGTCCGTGCGACAGTTACAGATTCATGATTGGCTGCCGAGAAAGTACCAGGGAACACACATCCCTTGACAAGGCTCAGACAGGTGTTAGACAAAAGACAACTGAACACACATCTCTTATCTAGGTTCAGACAGAAGACAAAAGACTCTGTTGCAATGTTTACCATCTCCTATTTTCAGGTCCTTGTGTAGCTTCCCTGAGTCACAATGGCTGTTGGCAATCAGCTAAATGCTTTTTTCTCTCTACACAGATGCAGTTTGTTCCCAGGGTTTATGGCCCACAAGAGCTAAAACACTTCCTTCTATCAGTTGAGCATTGCTTGAGGTTCTACTCCCTAAATTCAGTCCTTCAAGAAACCACATCCACTGCTCTACCACCATCAATCCACCTGCTTATGTCCTCATAAAATGCTATCAGGTTGGTCAAACATGACTTTCTCTTGGTGAAACCATGTTGACTGTTTTTAATGACCTGCTTGTCCTTGATATGCCTAAGGACAGCTCCATCACCTTTCCAGGGATGGAGATAAAGCTGACTGGTCTATTCTTACCTGGGTCCTCCTTCTTACCCTATTTGAAGACTGGAGTGACATTTGCCTTCCTCTGGTCCTCAGGCACCTCTCCTGTCTGCCATGACTTACCAAAGATGGTGAAGAGTGGTCTGGCAATGATCTCTACCAGCTCCTTCAACTCCTGTGGGTGCATGTCATCAGGACCCATGGATTTATGGACGTCCAAATTACTTAACTGTTCCCTAACCCAGCCTTCATCAACTAAGGAAAACTCCTCCTTTGTCATGTCCTCCTCTAGGGTCTCAGGGGTCTGGGGCTCCTGAGGACAGTCTCCAGCAGTATAGATGGAAACAAAGAAGGCATTTAGCAACTTCTTTCTATCCTCTGTCACCAAGGCATTCACCTCATTCAGCAGTGGGCCTGCATTGCCTCTAGTGTTAGTTATTCCTGCAATGTATTTGAAGAAGCCCTTTCTGCTGTCCTTGACCTACCTTACAAATTTGAATTCCAATGAGGCCTTAGCTTTCCTAGCAGTTTCCCTACTTCCTCTGACAACAGTCTTATACTCCTCCCAAGTGGCCAGCCCCTCCTTCCATGATCTGTAGATTCTCTTCTTCCACTAGAATTTGCTCGTCAGTTCCCTACTTAACCATGCAGGTCTCCTGGCTCATTTTTTCAGTTTCCTACCTGTTGGAATGCTCTAATCTTGAGCTTGGAAGAAGTGGTCCTTGAATATTAGCCAACTATAATAGGCCCCTTTGCCTTCTAGTACCCTCCCATGAGCTTCCCACTACTAATTGCTTGAAAAGGGCAAAGTTTGCCCTGCTGAGGTCCAAGGTTGTCATCCTGCTTGGTATTCCATTCTGTAATAAAGGGGGTTATTAATTTATGACTACAAAAAAAATGAAATATGCTTTTTTAAAATTAATGTTCAAAAATTATTAATAACCATTTATCATTATTTATGTGCAGAATCTAGTGCATGATTGTGGATATATCCCACAAACTGGTACCATATAACAATTTGAACCCAATTAGGAAAATTGTAAAATAGTTATTCAATTAAGAATGAAGGGTGCAATTCCACTGCTTGTCCACCAGCTAGTGACTTGACAAGGGGCTGGCAGCCACTAGCAGCTAGGAGAAGCAACACATATGGGCAATACAATCAAAGGAACCTTTTGGAGACTAACATCAATCTTGATCATGAGTTATGACTCCAGAGGCTGACAGAGTACTGATTATGAGGCTTAGGTTACAGATCCACATGAGCTAACAGGCAGAGATTTAAACTGAACTGTATCTGGTGCTGAACATACGCATACTGAGAAGATACAATGCATCGCTTGTAGTTACGCTAGTTGCTGGCTGCCTAGGCTACACTGGCAGGCTGCTGATGATGGCTGACTCTGGGGAAAAGGGGACCCAGTGGAGCTGTTGCTGCCAGGGGCTGGTTGCTGCTGGAGGCTTGGGGCTTGCAGGGCCAGCATGGCCCCCAGGGGCAGTCCCTCCGGATGGCGGTGGTGGGGGCAGCCTTCCCCTCCCACAACAGCAAGGGAGATGAGACGTAGACTTCTTCCAGTCAGCAGGTTCCCTTAGCAGGGCTCGGGCAGCTCCCTTGGAGTGGTGGTCCCTTCCAGAGAGTGAAGGCTGCAGAGGGGGCAGCGGTGCAAAGCGATGCAGCTTCCACCTGGCTCAGCTCAAGAATAGAATAGAATAGAATAGAATAGAATAGAATAGAATAGAATAGAATAGAATAGAATAGACCAGGTTGGAAGAGACCTTCAAGATCATCATGTCCAACCCACCATCCAACACCACCTAATCAACTAAACGATTCAACCAAGCATCCTAAACACCTCCAGTGATGGTGACTCCACCACCTCCACGGGCAGCCCATTCCAATGGCCAATCCCTCTCTCTGTATAGAATTTCTTCCTAACATCCAGCCTAAACCTCCCCTGGTGCAGCTTGAGACTGTGCCCTCTTGTTCTGCTGCTGGTTGGCTAGGAGAAGAGACCAACCTCCACCTGTCCACAACCTCCCTTCAGGTAGCTGTAGAAAGCAATAAGGTCACCCCTGAGTGTCCTCTTCTCCAGGCTAAGCAACCCCAGCTCCCTCAGCCTCTCCTCATAGGGCTTGTGTTCCAAACCCCTCACCAACTTTGTTGCCCTTCTCTGGACACACTCCAGCAAGACAACATCCTTCGTAAACTGAGGGTCCCAGAACTGGACACAGGACTCAAGGTGTGGCCTAACCAGTGCAGTGTACAGGGGCAGAATGACCTCCCTGCTCCTGCTGGCCACACTGTTCCTGATGCAGGCCAGGATGCCATTGGCCCTCCTGGCCACCTGGGCAGACTGCTGGCTCGTGTTCAGCCTACCATCAACCAGTATCCCCAGGTCACTCTCTACCTGGCCACTCTCCAGCCACTCTGACCCCAGCCTGTAGCACTGCATGGGGTTGCTGTGGCCAGTGTGTACAACCCAGCACTTGGATGTGTTAAATCTCATGCCGTTGGATTCTGCCCATCTGTCCAGCCTGTCAAGGTCCTTCTGCAAAGCCCCTTCACCCTCTAGCAGATCGACTCCTGCCCCCAGTTTGGTGTTGTCTGCAAATTTACTGATGATGGACTCAATGCCCTCATCCAGATCATCAATAAAGATGTTAAAGAGCATGGGGCCCAGCGTTAATCCTTGGGGCACACCACTACTGACTAGCTGCCAGCTGGATGTGGCACCATTCACCACCACTCTCTGGGCTCGGCCCTCCAGCCAGTTCCTAACCCAACGCAGTGTGCTCCTGTCCAAGCCATGGGCTGACAGCTTGGCCAGGAGAGCAAGCAGCTGAGTTTCTCTCGGAAACTTCTTTGCCATTTCTAATGTTATGGGCAGTCCTTTGTATAGCTATATGGGGCCACTCCTGGGTAGTCTTGTCTCTGAACTATGGGCACAGATGGTGCCCTGAATTTCCCTGGCACATACATGGCTGCAGTGCAGGCAGGGGCAGGCTGCTCCTCTTCTCCTGTGACAGCAGGGTCCATTGTTGTGAAGTGGCACACGGATGCCCTTTGACTCACTGGTCTGCAGCTCGTAGCTATAGCAGATATTTGGACTTGCTGAGATTCAAGCAAGTTCTCCCCCCAGCTGGGTTAAAGCTTACCGTCAGGTCCTCAGTCCCTTTCAAAATGTGGTGGTTCTTTTCTGACTAGTGGGACTGGCAGATTATGATGCTAGGCTGTGATGAAGAAAAGTGAAGGACTCTTTGCGGTCTGGTTCCAAGTAAACCGAGGCACGGTGTCTTCCTGGGTTGCTGGTTTCTTTCTGGACTGCAGAGGCTGGTAGTATGCGAGTGAGCAGACCTTGATAGAAGCAATAGCAAGGAGCTTAGTAGCAAAAGCTTGTTAGCAAAGAGCAAGGAGTAACTTGTTTACAATTTGGAGAATACTTATACCTTACTCAAGCCTTGAATTGGACCAATGTGCAACCATGATTGATACCTTTCAGCCTATGACCAAACATGTGTCTAGAATTATGCCCAAACTTGGAATGAGCACTAGCTAAGCGTGAGCATTCCATACAGTAGGTGCATGATGTTGTTTACTCCAATGAAGGCAGGTTGGGATGTTTACTGAGGATGGCTGGCACCCTGGCCTTTGTCTTCCTGGCTCTGGGCTAAGTACCCACTCCAGAAAGGAGGGGGAAGGGGAACTTAACCAAAACATGTTGGGACAGGTTTTGGCAATATCTGGGACATAATTCAATACAATAATACAATACAATACAATACACCAGGTTGAAAGAGACCTTCAAGATCATCGCGTCCAACCCATCAACCAATCCAACCCACCTAAACAACTCAACCATGGCACCAAGCACCCCATCAAGTCTCCTCCTGAACACCTCCAATGAAGGTGACTCCACCACCTCCACAGGTAGCTGATTCCAATGGGCAATCACTCTCTCTGTATAGAACTTCTTCCTAACATCCAGCCTGGGCATAACATCCATTCTGGGCATAAGGTGCCTTCCTACCACACAAGATCCTGAACTCAACCATCTCATGGTCTCTACAGGCAAGGCTGCCCTCAACTTTCACTACTTCAACCATACCTTCCTTGTTGGTATTGGATCCAGTAGTGCTCCTCTCCTAGTTGGTTCATCCACTATTTGCATCAAGAAGCTATCACTAATGCACTGAAGGAACCTTCTGGACTGTGTCTAGCTTGCTGAGTAGGCCTTCCAGCAATTATCTGTGTAGTTAAAATACCCCATGAGAACCAGGCTCTGTGATTTTGAGGTTGCCTCATTAACTTCCTTGTCCTGATTAGGTGGTTTGTAATAAATACCCACAACAGTAGTCTGCCCCTTAATTTGCACTCACAAACTTTTAACTAGCCCCTTATCCACCATTCTAGTTGCTCCCTCGTGTAAAGAGCATCTCCACCACCTTGTCTTGTTGACCTGTCTTTCCTAAAAAGGATGTAGCCATCCATGACCATAATATTGTCATCATGTGATCTCTCCCACCATGTCGCTGTAATCGCTACCAGATCATAACCCCTTGACCACACATGGACGTATAACTCCTCCTGTTTATTCCCCATGCTGTGTGCATTGGTGTACAGGCATTTCTGGGAGCAAACTGAACACACCGATTGTACCCTGGTGGGGTGGGAGGCCTTCTGGTGCTCATTTATACTAGAACACTGCCTCAGTAGTGCAAACCCAGCAACAACCCCATCCCCCTTCAATTCTGGTTTAAAGCTCTATGAATGAACCCTGCTAGTTCTTGTCCTAGAATCCTTTGTCCCCCTGAAAGATAAGCCTTTCCCACATACTACCATCAGTCCTGGTGTGCCATAAACCCAGTCATTATCAAAGAACCTAAAGCCCTGTCTGTAGCACCAGTCTTGGAGCCAGCTATTTATGGACTGGATGCTTCTACTCCCTTTCATATTGTGGCCAGGTACTGGAAGTAGGAAAGAGAAAATAACTTTTGCCCCAGACTCTTTCACCAACTGTCCCAAGGCCTTGAAATCTCTCTTCATTTGCCTCACACTATGGGATGCATCTTCCTGGCTGGAAGATCAGCAATGGATAATAGTCACGTGGCTGCACCATGTGGGGAAGTTCTCTAGTGATATCCCTGATTCTGGCTTCAGGAAGACTGCAGACTTCCCTATGATGGGGATCAACACTGCATATTAGGCACTCTGCTCCTGCCAGGATCGAGTCTCCAGCCACCCTGTGGAATGGGTTGCTGTGCGCACTCGACCCCTGCCACAGCCATGAACCTGCCACCACTCACCCTCTTCATTTAAGCTTTTGTCTTCCACCTGACAGGGGTAGGGTTAGGGTTGATCCTGCCTCTCCACTTCCAGTGCTCCACATCTGTTGTGTATGGGTAACTGGGAAAGTGAGGGAGGCTGGGAAGGGGTTCACCTGCCTCCCTAAGCAGGGAGCTGTATCCATTCCCCTCCTTTACTTAGGCCACTTCCTTCTGCCTGTTTACATGAGGGGAGAGGATCTTCTGCTCCTTGAAAAGCCTTCACCTGCTACCTTTGCATGGTATGATTCTACCAATCTATTTCATTCTCACATTCTGATTCTTCTCAACCTTATCATCTCCTCCTTCAGCTTAACCACCTGGCTCAGCAAATCACTGATCTGTTCACATGGTAGACATGTGGTTTCACTGCTGTCTATGGGAACAAGCACCAGGGTAAGGCACTCCCTGCAGCCAGACACCTACACTGCCTAGTTTTTGCACAGGAGCTCAGTCTGGGTTGCCACATTCCTCCTGGCAGTGGCTTTTGGCCTTGTTATAATCTTGTCAGATTCTCTTCTAGGACTTCATTCCTCATTGGTTCCAGGGAACCCACAAGCTGCAGATAGCTGTGGCACCACCTGGACACACACAAGCCTTGTTTGCTCACTGTGTGCTCTGCGGGCAGGATTAGTCACTACCCACCCTGAGGCTTCTTATAGTCTTAAGGTGTGATCAACAGTGATTGGTGCTGGTTCCACCCACACTATCTCAGCAGCCCTGCTCACAAAAACTGCAAGTCCCCTGCACAGGGTTAGTGCTTTTCCTGTCTTTAGAAAAGTCCCCAGAAGAGCTTTTCCTCCGCTGATTTTGCTTCAGATCCCTTCCCCAGTGTAGTCTTACCTGTCCTAAAGCTGGTCTACACAGCAATGATGAAAAAAACCAGAGTACTTAAGACTTGCTAATTCCCTTCCCAGAATCTTTTTACCTTTGGGGGACAGGCCATTCTCATGTATTGTGACCTTTCCCCTCCTCTGGGACAGATGTACTCCATCTGTTACCAGCTGACCTGGTGCAGTAGAAAGTTCCCCAAGATCGAAAAACCCAAAATTCATTCGGCTGCACCAGCCCCTAAGCCACTTGTTGACTACAGAGGCTGACCTGTTCCTTATTGTGTTCCCTCCTGCAACTAACGGTATCGATGTAAAAATTATTTGTGCACCTGACCCCTCAACCAGATCTCCCAGGGCCCTGAGGTCATTTTTGATAGCCCTGGGAGGCCTGGTACCAACATCATCATTCCCTAACTGCATGACCAATAAGGGATAATAATCAGAGGGCTGTACCAGACTGGGCAGCCTTCTGGTAACATCTCCAACTTGGACTCCTGCTAGGCTAATAACTTCCCTATGAGATGGGTCCGGCCTACATATGGGACCTTCTGTTCCCCTCAGGAGGGAATCACCAATAACAATTACCCTCCTTTTCTTTTTTAGGGAGCAAGTCCTGATGCCAGGGGAAGGCTGTTTAACCTTAGGCTGCGTTGCCTTAGGCTGCTTTACCTTAGGCTGTTTAACCTTAGGCTGTTTAACCTTAGGCTGTTTAACCTTAGGCTGTTTAGCCTCAGGGAAGACCCCAGATGGTGTGTCCTCCGGCATCAGTATCACCTCACCCTCGATCTCCAGCGCCCCATACCTGTTTTCCAAGGGCAGTGAGGGAGGTGGGGGGAGGCAAGGAGGTTTTAATTTGTGTCCTTTGAGAGGAACGTGTATCCATTCCCCTCTGCTTTTTGAACAACCAGTCTCTGCTGGGGGAGCCTGTGGAGCCTGCTTACTCGGGTTCATCTCTTTCCTCCTGTGGCTCATCACTTTTCTACAATCCCATACATCTCTAAGACTAGCAACCTCATCCTTTAGTCTGGCCACAAGGTCGAGCAGATAGCCAATCTGCTCACACCTAATGCAAGAGTTGCCCCCACTACTCTGCATCTCAAGAGCCAGGCCCCAGCACTCACTACAGCCAGATACCTGGACAGCTACCTGCTTGTGTTCTACCTCAGTCTGGGTCGACACTGATTTTTTAAAGGAGATTTTGCTGCGCGTTATAACCATGCTGCCCCTGGCCACAGCCGTGGCTGCCCCTGGACACACCACCCACTGGACAAAAATTTAGAAAAAGTGCGGCAGCGCGCGAGAGCACCAGAGAGTACCAGAGAAGGGGCTGCTGCCGAGCGGAGCCGCGCGAACCGCTGTCCGCTGTTTAAATTCCGCCGCCGAAGGCGCTGGCCTCACGAGCTACAGGCACGTGAAGACAGGGCCGCCCGAGTGCCGCTGTGTGTTCAGGAAGCGTGGCGAACCCGGCCGCCACCGCAGCCCGAGGAGGAGAAGCGCGAAAGCCCGCCCAAGTGGCCGCTGATCCCGGCGCTGTTCCGAAGGGGCTGCTGCCGAGCGGAGCCGCGTGAACCGCTGCCCGTTGTTTAAATTCCGCCACCGAAGGCTATCCTAAGTGGCTCCACCACCTGATGCCTCCCTTACCAATTAAAGGGACCCACATTTTTCCTGGCAAAGTTTTTCATTGGACAATTATAAAAGAATCTAAACAATGTTAAGCCAAGGCAAATCTAGACAAATACCAATACTGTATGCTGTCAGACAATTAGAAATTTAACACACTTGTACTGGCCATAGGAAAAAATATATTTCTAGGGCTGAAACAGATTATCTGAGTGTATTGAAACATGCAAATCTAGATGGAATTTATCCATAGGTACTGATAGCAAGCTTATGTAATTGCAAAAAGAATACAAAACACGGAAAACTGGAATGACTAGGGGAACAATCTCTTGGAATTTATTTTCAGAGATGTCAGGTAAATATGATTTTGCCATGTCTACTAAAAGGCTTTATTTACTTGGCACTGCAGGGTCTCAGGATTTGTCTTAGCTTGTGTTAGCCTGAGCTAGTTATAGTTTTGTCTAGCTGTAACATGAATTGCATAGCAGTTAGTGGACTGCAGGCAGTTGTCTAACTTCTTCTATATTAACTTCATTAATACTGTATTATACAGTAAATCTGAGTTACACATATTTGCCCTTTATGTTAATTGTGTGTGGAAAATCTATTTGTAATTTGAAATAACAACTAGAAGTTGAAATGTTCAAACTTCACACAGCAATCACTTTCAACCTTCCTACCTCAGTGGTTCCATGACTATATGACCTGGCATCACCTGTCAGGGAGGAAAAAGAATAGGCCTAGGCGAATGAGTATGGAGCTGAGATGAGACCAATGTAGGTTCTACCTTTGATCATGGGGAGCAGCCCCACAGCAACAGAGCAAGGTGACCAACACAGGGCTGGTATGAGCAACAGGCCTCATCATAGAATCATAGAATTGTTTCAATCGGAAAAGAGTTTCAAGGTCATTGATTCCAGCAACTTTCTAATTCTGCCAAGAGTGTTACTAAACTTGTCCTATAGCACCACAACTATATGCCTTTTAAACATCTCCAGGGATTGTGTTTCAACCACCACCTCCCCAGAGAGCCTGTTCCAGTGTTTGGGAACCCCTCCAGTGAAAAAGTTTCTTCTAATATCCAGTGTAAATTTCTTCTGGTGCAGCTTGAGGGCAGAAGTTTAACAAACACTTTAATAGGCTTCTTTTCTGTAAAAAGGTCATTGTTAAAAACTACAAGACCATAAAAGATGTCTGATAATCCTTCTCTATCTCTCTCGTCATTAAAATCTTGAACCCACTGTGTAATTAGTGGATTACTTTAGAAGCCGTTTTCTTCGGCATTATAAACTTTGTTTATGATGCAAGAACTTATATCTAACATTGGATGGAGGTCTTAGTAGAAAAAAATAATGAAAAAGACATATAAGTAGATCATCAGGAACAAAACAAAACAAAACAAACAAAAAAAAAAAACCCTGCAAACACAAATCTAAACCTTTCTTTAAAACAGAAGTAGCACTTTAAAATCAGAGATGAAGGAAAAAGTAATTCACCAAATGTTAACTCTGAGTAATTCCCTTCCTCTTTTGAAACTTAGCATCCGAAAACAGCTACATGGGGCACTTTTCATTGAAGTAACTACCACCTTGCCAATAATTTTATTCCCTAACAAGCCAACAACCTTAATAGAAGCAAAGAAAGAACCTTCTGATTCAGGTACACAAAACCTTGTTCTTTTCCACAAATTCAAGAAATCTAGGTTTTATTGTCCTGACCAGGAAAACTGTAAACTGTTAGTTTAACAGAATTTGGAAGGAAAGTTTCATTCTAATTAATGCAGAAAAGACTTTCATAGTCTTGTTTCATTGCTGTTTGGTTTTTCAGTTGTTTGTTTGTTTGTGGGGTTTTGTTTGTGGGTTTTATTTTGTGCTTTTTTGGGGATTTTTTCAGTTGGTTGGTTGGGTTTTTTTCAGATTAGTTGAACAATCTCTTAGTTCTACATAATAATTTCTTTCTTTGGATGGTCATCTTTTGCAGCCACTACTGATAACATTTAAGTTCATTTTTCCCACTCTACTATTGCCACAAAGGCAGAAACACACTTTCATACTTTTACTGTGTAGTGCAAAAATAGAGAGAATAATCACAGAGATTGCTTTAACTCTTATCAACTTCATTCAACTTTATTTTTCATAATTGTCATGCTCATTTCTACATGAGTGTTTTTTAATATTTCAATTTTGTTATTTGATATACAGCAATGTAAGTTTAAACAAACAAACAAACAAACAAACAAACAAAAAGCCAGCTAGGTACATTTAGCAAACACCACCAGACTACTACTTTATTGAATTACTGTAAATCCTAAAATATAAGCAAAGTATTATGAACATGAATTAGGTCATTATGCACAGGTGTGGAAAAGATAAGCAGAAGCATGAATATTTATATTTACCAAATGAGACTCCCAATTCAATGATATGAATGGCAAAATTTCCAATAATTTCAATTGAGACAAAATGAGATAACAATCTAAACTGTACTAGATATTTGCATACAGATAGGTATCTATATTTTGACAGACAAATTATTTCATGAAATACTATCATTATTATAGTAGAAAGAGTGACAGTAATTTCTCATGTTAATATCCCCGGCTCTCGGCACTCGGCTAGATTCGGCACGACCGTTTCTCCACGTGCTTGCTGCTCGGGATCGCTGGGGCTCCCCGCGTCACTGCCGGCGGCTGGTTTAAAAGCCTGCGGCGGCTCGCGCAGCCCCTGTTCCCGCGGGGGTCTCTCGCTCGGCACGCGCCGCCGCACTTTTTCTAAATTTTGTCCAGCAGGTCCGCGGGCAGGGCATCATGGTGGTGACGCGCCGCAACCGCTCCTTCAAAACATCAGTCTCGACTCAGACTGAGGGGGAATACAAGCAGGTAGGCAAGTGTCACAAGCAAGAGGTGGGTGTCCAGGCTTATGGCTGCAGAGAGTGCTGGAGCCTGGCAGTTGAGATGCAGGGTAGTGGGGACAATTCCTGCATCAGATGCGAGCAGATTGACTATCTGCTTAACCTGGTGGCCAGATTGAAAGATGAGGTGACTAGACTTAGAGATGTCAGGGTTTGTAGAAGAGAGACCAACTTGAGTAACCAGGCTCTGCAGGCTCCCCCAGCAGAGGCTGATTATCCAAAAAGCAGAGGGGAATGGACGAAGATTCCTCTCAAAAGACACAAATTAAAACCTCCCTGTCTCCCTTCACCTCCCCCACTGCCCTTGGACAACAGGTATGGGGCACTGGAGGTCGAGGGGGAGGTGATTCTGATGCTGGAGGACACACCATCTGGGGTTTTCCATGGGGCAAAACAACCCAGGGTGAGTCAGCCTGGCGTGGGTCAGCCCGGGGTGAGTCAGCCTGGCGTGGGTCGGCCCGGGGTGAGTCAGCCTGGCGTGGGTCGGCCCGGGGTGAGTCAGCCTAGGGTGGGTCGGCCCGGGGTGAGTCAGCCTGGCGTGGGTCGGCCCGGGGTGAGTCAGCCTGGGGTGGGTCGGCCCGGGGTGAGTCAGCCTGGGGTGGGTCGGCCCGGGGTGAGTCAGCCTGGGGTGGGTCGGCCCGGGGTGAGTCAGCCTGGGGTGGGTCGGCCCGGGGTGAGTCAGCCTGGGGTGGGTCGGCCCGGGGTGAGTCAGCCTAGGGTGGGTCGGCCCGGGGTGAGTCATCCCAGGGTGGGTCGGCCCGGGGTGAGTCAGCCTGAGGTGAGTCAGCCTAGGGTGGGTCAGCCTAGGGAGAGTCAGCCTGGGATGGGTCGGCCTGGGGTGGGTCAGCCTGGGGTCAGGCAGCCTGGGGTGAGTCATCCCAGGGTGGGTAAGCCTGGGGTGAGTCAGCCTGGGGTTAAACAGCCTTCCCCTGGCATCAAGACTTGCTCCCTTAAAAAAAAGAGGAGGGTGATTGTTATTGGTGATTCCCTACTGAGGGGAACAGAGGGCCCCATATGTCGGCCAGACCCTGCTCACAGGGAACTTTGTTGTCTCCCAGGAGCTCAAGTTGCTGATGTTACCAGAAGGCTGCCTAGTCTGGTGCAGCCCTCTGACTACTATCCATTAATATTTATGCAGTTAGGGAATGACGATGTTGCAACTAGAACTCCCAGGGCTATCAAGAATGACCTCAAGGTCCTGGGGGACCTAGTGGAGGACTCAGGTGCACAAATAATTTTTTTGTCTATACCCTTAGTTGCAGGAGAGAATATGAGAAGGAACAGGTCAGCAGCGGTAGTCAACAAGTGGCTTAGAGGTTGGTGCAGTCAGAAGAATTTTGGGTTTTTTGATCTTGAAAAACTTTCTACTGCACCAGGTCAGCTGGTAACAGATGGAGTACATCTGTCCCAGAGGAGGGGAAAGGTCACAGTACATGAGAATGGCCTGTCCCCCAAAGGTAAAAAGATTCTGGGAAGGGAATTAGCAAGTCTCATTGACAGGGCTTTAAACTAGCTTCGAAGGGGGAAGGGGCTGAAACCAATGCTCCCAGACAGGAGTCTGAGGGTGGTAAGCTGGAGTCAGGGGCAAAACCAGCAGCCCAGCTGAAGTGCATGTACACTAATGCACAAAGTATGGGCAACAAACATGAGGAGCTGGAAGCCTTGTTGCAGCACGAAAGATATGATGTAGTTGCCATCACGGAGACATGGTGGGATGACTCGCATGACTGGAGCGCTGCAATTGACGGCTACAGGCTATTCAGGAGAGACAGGCAGGGAAGAAGGGGTGGAGGGGTGGCCCTGTACATCAGGGAGGCTCTTGATGCCATTGAGCTAGAGATCAGGGATGATCGGGTTGAGTGCGTGTGGGTAAGAATTAGAGGGAAGACCAGCAGGGCAGACATGCTGTTTGGAGTCTGTTATAGACCACCCAACCAGGAGGATGATCTTGATGAAGCATTCTATAGGCAGCTTAAGGCTGTCTCAAGATCGCCTAACCTTGTTCTCGTGGGAGACTTCAACCTGCCTGATATCTGCTGGGATCACAACATAGCAGAGAGGAGGCAGTCTAGGAGGTTCTTAGAGTGCATGGAGGACAGCTTCTTATCCCAGGTGCTGCGTGAGCCTACCAGGGGTAAGGCTATGCTTGACCTGCTCTTCACCAACAGGGAAGGGCTGGTGGGTGATGTGGTGGTCGGAGGGTGTTTAGGCACCAGTGACCACAGGATAATTGAGTTTTCAGTATTCAGCCAAGCCAAGAGGGGGAACAAGAAGACCTCCACTCTGGACTTCCGGAGGGCGGACTTCAGGCTACTCAAGGAACTAACTCAGAAGGTTCCTTGGGAAACAGCCCTTAAAAACAAAGGGGTTCAGGAGAGCTGGACCTACTTCAAGAAAGAACTCTTGAAGGCGCAGGAACAGGCTGTGCCAGTGTGCCGGAAGATGAGCCGCCGGGGCAGACGGCCAGCCTGGTTGGGTAATGAACTTCTAAAGGAACTAAGGGAAAAAAAGAGGGTGTATTATCTTTGGAAAAAAGGGGAGGCAACCCATGGAGTGTTTAGGGATGTTGCTAGGTCTTGTAGGAAGAAAATTAGGGAGGCAAAAGCACATTTGGAGCTCAGACTGGCCTCTGCTGTGAAGGACAACAAAAAGTCTTTCTATAAATATATTAATAGCAAGAGGAAGGGCAAGGAGAAGCTCCACTCCTTGGTGGGCATGGAGGGGAATATTGTAACAAAGGATGAGGAAAAGGCAGAGGTGCTTAACACCTTCTTTACCTCAATTTTTACTAGCAGGACAGAACGGCTTCCAGACAGCTGGCCTGCAGAGCTGGCAGAAGGAGCCAGGGAGCAGCAGTTTTCCCCTGTTCCAGGATGGGAGAGTTAGAGATCTTCTCAGCCGCTTGGACCCCCACAAGTCCATGGGACCGGATGGGATCCATCCTAGGGTGCTGAGGGAGCTGGCGGATGAGCTGTCCAGGCCGCTCTCCATCATTTTTCAGCAGTCCTGGCTCACTGGAGAGGTCCCAGAAGACTGGAAGCTGGCCAACGTGGTGCCCATCCATAAGAAGGGCCAGTTGGAAGAGCCGGGGAATTATAGGCCTGTCAGCCTGACCTCAGTGCCAGGCAAGATTATGGAACGGGTCATCTCGAGTGCAATCACACAGCACTTACAGGATGGCCAGGGGCTCGGGCCTAGCCAGCATGGATTTAGGAGGGGCAGGTCCTGCCTGACCAACCTGATCTCCTTCTATGATCAGGTGACCCGCCTGGTGGACGTGGGGAGGCCTGTGGATGTGGTCTACCTGGACCTCAGCAAGGCCTTTGACACCGTCCCCACAGCAAACTCCTGGCCAAGCTGGCAGCCCATGGCTTGGACAGGAGCACACTGCGTTGGGTTAGGAACTGGCTGGAGGGCCGAGCCCAGAGAGTGGTGGTGAATGGTGCCACATCCAGCTGGCGGCCTGTCACTAGTGGTGTGCCCCAGGGATCAGTGCTGGGCCCAATGCGCTTCAACATCTTTATTGATGATCTGGATGAGGTCATTGAGTCCATCATCAGTAAATTTGCAGATGACACCAAGCTGGGGGCAGGAGTTGATCTGCTGGAGGGCAGAGAGGCTTTGCAGAGAGACCTCGACAGGCTGGACAGATGGGCAGAGTCCAATGGCATGAGATTTAACACATCCAAGTGCCGGGTTCTGCACATTGGCCATAACAGCCCCAGGCAGCGCTATAGGCTGGGGTCAGAGTGGCTGGAGAGCGGCCAGGCAGAGAGGGACCTGGGGGTGCTGGTTGATGGGAAGCTGAACATGAGCCAGCAGTGTGCCCAGGCAGCCAAGAGGCCCAACCGCATCCTGGCCTGCATTAGGAATAGTATGGCCAGCAGGAGCAGGGAGGTCATTGTGCCCCTGTACTCTGCTTTGGTTAGGCCGCACCTTGAGTCCTGTGTCCAGTTCTGGGCCCCTCAGTTGAAGAAGGACATCGAGACACTTGAACGTGTCCAGAGAAGGACAACAAGGCTGGGGAGAGGCCTTGAGCACAAGCCCTATGAGAAGAGGCTGAGGGAGCTGGGGCTGTTTAGCCTGGAGAAGAGGAGGCTCAGGGGAGACCTCATTGCTCTCTACAACTACCTGAAGGGTGGTTGTAGCCAGGAAGGGATTGGCCTCTTCTCCCTAGCAACCAGCACCAGAACAAGGGGACACAGTCTCAAGCTGCACCAGGGGAAGTTTAGGCTGGAGGTGAGGAGAAAGTTCTTCACCGAGAGAGTGATTCGTCATTGGAATGGGCTGCCCGGGAGGTGGTTGAGTCTCCGTCCCTGGAGGCGTTCAGGAGGGGACTGGATGTGGCACTTGGTGCCATGGTCTAGTTGTGAGGTTATGGTTACAGGTTGGACTCGATGATCTTCAAGGTCTCTTCCAACCTTGGTAATTCTATTCTATTCTATTCTATTCTATTCTATTCTATTCTATTCTATTCTATTCTATTCTATTCTATTCTATTCTATTCTATTCTATTCTATTCTATTCTATTCTATTCTATTCTATCAAGTTCCAGGTCAGCCAAAGGCTTGTCACTTGGCTGCTGTGAAAAAGATGTTGAGCCCTGAAAACAAATTTAGCTTTGTGGTTCATGCCAGCGGTCATCTATTTTTAATTTACATGTCCATATGCTTATTATTTATGGAATAACTACAAACTGAGCTGATAATTGGAATAGATTCCAGATAGCCTTTATCACATTACTTCTTTTTGTTTATCATGATTTCATAGATTTTACTGTTTTTAAAGTAGCAGTGTATTTCTTCAGAGAGCTACTGAAATTTTGCCAAAGACATAGTCAATATTGGAAACTGATTGCAACAAAAAACATGTAAGTGTATGAAAAGCTGTTCCAAAGAACTTAGAATGTAAACAAAAGGAAAAGCTTATATTCTTCAGCAATGTGTAATTTCATTTGTTAGGCTAAATACATTACTTATTGCTCTCCCCATGTATTCAGTGGTGTTTTCTTTTTTTTTGTTTTCCTATTGTATTTGACCTGAAATAGATTTCTGACAGTACCTTTTTCCAAAAAAAAAAAAAAATAGTATCCTGGATTAATCAACAAAGGAAAAAATATTTTTGTAAGTGGATAAATATAAATGTCTTAAGTTAACTTGGGTTTGGAACTGTCTGAAAGCTGATTATATTATGGGGCCTTAAATGAATTATGAAGCAGAATACTTTAAATGCATAGTTAATATATACTAAGAGGTTTAATTTTGATGGATTATAGTTGTACAAAAACTTCCAAAGATTATTTCAATTTTCTTCTTCTCCATTACACATATTGTTTGAAATAGTAAAAGTGAAGTTCATACTTTAAAAATAGCACTAAAAGGTTTTTAAAAATTTAAAAGGTGTCCGTTGATGATATTTTAGTTTAGACATGCTGCCAGGAGAGGGTGATGTTGAACTATAAATCTAAAGCTATGTTTTTCTTCATTCTTGAGTTCAGCCCTCATTTGAATGTATGTACTTTATTTTGCACAAGAAAGATCACAAAACTTTCCATTTTGACAAATAGTTCAGAGAAGACAAAGGTGCTGCAATGGTGTTCAAATATACTTTATGCAAATTTTCAAAATCAACAGGGAATGAAAAATATCTCTGCTGAATTGCCACCCTTCCAACCCCAAAGACAAGCATTTGTAAATGAGTCATAATCATATGTCTATTGTCAACATTAATGTGTATTAAAGGAGATAACATGTAATTATTAACAGAGTTTAAGTAATTACTAAAATTCTTACTATAATTTTTTTCTTCTACAGTTGGATCATTTTCCTGATGCAAATTCTTATTCAGTTACAAAGGAATTACAGATCATGAGAGACAAGTGATATTTACTAAGGTGGTGTGTACAATATGACACAAAATTAATTACAACACCATTCTTTCGTATAAACAATAAAAATAAGAAAGCAATATTGTTACTGCAGTTCTTAGCAGCCCCCCATTTCTTGTTAAAGCAGTAATCTGAAATATGATCACAGCCACAAGTCATCTTCACTCTGGGCCACTACCTGACTCTCAAGTCAGCCGTACTGTATTTTAGACCCAGTAACTTGTATAACATGATAAGTGTTCTCCTTGTTAATGAGCAAACACGGTTTTGCAGAATTCATATCTAAATCTCACTGATCTACTCTTAAAAACTGCTCCTCCATATGTTATCTCTGTGAGGCAGGGTAATGAGTAGAAATACATTATACTGAATGAAGTAAACAAGATTTACATGCCCTGAATACCTATTAATATAATTCAGAACACTGGGTATCAGTGTTTGATGATATTTTCTTTTCTTCCTTGGTAGGTCAATTGTTGCAGATGAAAAAGTTACTAGGAAAGACATGGGCATGTTTAAAGCACATTAGCTAACAGTAACTGTTCAGTTACTTGTTTATATAATATTAGATATTTTTTTAAAATCCTGATAAATGGATTTATTTCCAATCACTTTATAGGATCAGCAAAAGGTTTGGTAGAAATTAATGGGTGTTTTTCCTCTTTACTTCAGTGTCAGTGTTACTGAGTTTTCAGTGGCTGAATCTTAATCATCGCCATGGGAAAAATTGGCACAGGACAACAACAAGGTAATCATAGTAAACATATTATTTATTTTTACAATCATATGGACATAAATGCATATATATGTGTGTATATATATATACACACACATTTATATGTTTAATTTTTAATTACCCTTATGGGGCCTATGAAAATGCTATACTTTCAAATGAACATTTAGTTATCATAGTTGGCATTAAATGTGCTACTCAATTTATTGGGATTTATATGTTTACATCACATGGATTATTTACTATCAACTTTATTACTTTGAAATTACATTTTAGAGATATAGGCTACATTTTCAAATAATACTGTTAATACTATAATATTAATTAACTACCAACTAGAAGAACTAGACTTTCTGACTGTAATGACAAATTAAGAAGTATTTTCTATAGGTATGAATTTCAACATCATGCAATTTCAACTGAAAAAAGTGGTAGGCTTAGATAGGGACACTGATTGAGCTGGTCATATGGCAAACCTGAATAAGATGATGTTATATTTTGTCTCCTGATCTAAGACTGTTTCCTATGCAAAGATACAAGTGACAATATTGTTTATGAGAAGAAAGAACATATTTTGGTTTCTGAAATTAATGTATATCTAATAGTGCACTTTTCTGATAAACCAGCTAGTTTAGGTTGCAGCTGCAGACATTGTTGTTTAGCCTGTCTGTGACTTTGCATAGTTCATATCTTCACCCTGATTTTAACAGAAACTATTTCTTATGAAACACCTGGAAAGAGATTAATGCAGAGAAGCTGTGATTTTGCATACTATCATTTCTCTGATCACAGGATCACAGGATGTTAGGGATTGGAATGGACCTCCAGAGCTCATTGAGTCCAAACCCCCTGCCAGAGCAGGACCATAGAATCTAGCCCAGGTCACACAGGAATGCATCCAGATGAGTCTTGAAAGTGTCCAGGGAAGGAGATACCACAATCTCTCTGGGGAGCCTATTCCAGTGCTCTGTGACCCTCAGAGTGAAGAAGTTCTTCCTCATGCTGAGGTGGAACCTTCTGTGCTGTAGTTTATATCCATTCCCCCTTGCCCTATCACAAGGTGCAACAGAGAAGAGCCTGTCCCCTCCCTTGTGAAACCCAGCCCTCAGATACTTATAAACATTTATTAAATACCCTCTCAGTCTTCACCAGACTAAAAAGCCCCAGGGCTCTCAGCTTCTCCTCATAGGGCACATGCTCCAGCCTCTTAATCATCCTTGTAGCCCTCCATTGGACTCTCTCAAGTAGATCTTTGCATGTGTTGAACTTGGGAGCCCACATCTGGATGCAATATTCCAGGTGAGATCTCACCAGGGCAGAGCAAAGTGGGAGGAGAACCTCCCTCGATCTGCTCTACACACTCCTCTTCATGCACCTCAGGATCCCATTGGCCTTCTTGTCCACAAGAGTACCTGTCCCATGGATAACTTGTTATCCACTAGGACTCCCAGGTCCTTCTCCAGAGGGCTGCTCTCTAGTAGATCACCTTCTAACTTTCACTGGTGAGGTTTCTTATTCCTTTCCATCTGAAGGACTCTGCACTTATCCTTATTGAACCTCATTAGTTTTCTCTTTGCCCAGATCTCCAGTCTGTCCAGGTCTTGCTGAATGGCTGCACAGCCTTCAGGAGTATCAGCCAAGCCTCCCAGCTTGGTATCGTCAGCAAACTTGATGAGCAGACACTCTGTTCCCTCATCAATGTCACTTACAAAGATGTTGAAGAGGACCGGATCCAGCACCGATCCCTGGGGGACTCCACTAGTTAGAGTTTACCAGCTGGGCACCATTGACCATCACTCTTTGGACTCTATCTTGTAATCAGTTCTTTATCCATCTCACTGTTTGTTCTTATATCCCACACTTCCTGAGCTTACTCACAAGGATGTTATGGGAGACAGTGTCAAAAGCCTTACTAAGGTCAAGGTAGGCTAGATCCACTGGTCTCCTTGGATCATAGAAGGCTATCAGATTAGTCAAGCATGATTCGCCCTTGGTAAATCCATGCTGACTACTCCTGATCATCATCTTCTTTTCCAAGTACCTAGAGATGACCTCCAGAATAAGCTACTCCATCATTTTGCCAGGGATGGAGGTGAGGCTCATCAGTCTGCAGTTTTCTGGAACCTCTTTCTTGCCCTTTTTGAAGACTGGGGTGACATTGGCTTTCCTCCAGTCCTCAAGCACCTCCCTGTCTGCCAAGATTTTAAAAAACTGATGACAAGTGGTAGAGCAACAACATCAGCCAGCTCTCTCAACACTCTTGTGTGCATCTCATCAGAGCCCATGAACTTGTGAATATTCAGTTTATGTTACTGATCCCTAACCCAGTCTTCATTGACTAGTAGAGAGTCTTCCTTCCTCCAGTCTTCTCCTCCTTCATCCAGGGTCTGGAATTCATAGTGGAGTTCAGTCTTAGGAGTAATGATTGAAGCAAAGAAGGTTTTCAGCAGCTCTGTTATCTTCAGTTATCAAGGCTGCTTCCTCACTCAGCAGTTGGCCCACACCTTCCCTATTCTTTTTCCTACTGATATGTTTAAGAAGCTGTGATGCAGGTAATCAAGATTTATTTTATACTTTCTTACAGAGATACCAATTAGGTGATATCTAAAATCCATAATTCAAATTATAAGAATACGGTTCCCCTTCAAAATAGCAGCAGTTTTAACTTAAGAGCTATATGCTGCCTCTGCCTTTGTTTTGGCAGGAGGTGGAGAAAAGGAACTACACTTTATTAGTTACATGTAAATACATCTTCTAAAAATGTTTCCCACACATGCTCTTCTGTTATTTCTTCCAGGATATAAAGTCTGCAGGAAACACAGTTTAAACTGTAATTTTGAATTCATGTAATTAATATAACAAATACCTTATAAAAATCTTAATAGATTCCAGTTTTGGTTTTCTGTGTGACCTTAAAGTGATCCATAGCTCTTTCCTGAAAACAAGATTTTTGGCAAACATGGTCATCGACACACAAAACCCAAACCAAAACACACCCCTCCCTCACCCTCCCCCCCCAAAAAAAAGCTACTTCCAAAAAAGGAAAATTATTTTCAGTACTAGAAATAGATATTTAATTTTCTAATTACAATAGATAATATGCAATACAGGCACTGTAAACTTTAAAATATGGTTCTTTCTACAGGTCTTTATCTCATTGTTTCTAAAAGTCCCTAACTATGACCTGGAAACAGAGGGAGAAAAAGAAGTTATATTTATTCAAACAGGCTACACTTCACATTGCAGAGCACTTTGCGTTATTTTTGCCATCTACATTCTTTGTTATTAATTGGACTGAGATGGTGACTACCACGCTGTGGGTGATTTTGATGAAAAAAATTCCATCCCTAATGTCATGCAGAATGCCAGTCCCTATTACAGACTCAGTAGCTGTCCTGCAGTGAAGCTCACACCTGCTCATGGTCTGTGACTTGATTTAATCCTTATGGTTTGGCATGGTTGCCAGTGGATGGTCATTTGTAGTTAGATCTTTCAATCAGATGAAGATTTATGAAAAATATTAAACAAAAACACCCACCACAACAAAAGCAGCTTTGTCTGTCACATCCCCAGTGAAAACAAGACTAATTTAATCACGAAGTTTAAGTGCTCATGTAAGAGTCTATACAAAGGCAGGGTACATAGCAAGTAGTGTGCAGGACAATGGATTTTTGGAAGCAGAAATAATGTATATGTTCATGCCTAATGTATCTGTCAGTGCTTCTGAGGAAAGGTAAGCATGTGAATCAATGTGACCACAACTAGTGAGGCAAACTCTTTCAACAAAGTCACTACTTTACCCTATTCTCATATTCTTCAATAGCAGAAAGAAGAGAAAGTTCACTCCTTCTGGCCTACTTTCTGTTTTTTTCTTTATGGGGAATATTCTCACTCCTGTCCTTTTCTCTCCCCTGAGAATACTAAGTTGAATTTTTCTTTCTTTATCATAATAGGATTTCCTTACCTTTTACAGATGGAAAATACCCGATTTAGCTGCACTAATGTTCTTAGTTCAAGTAAGACACTCAGATCCACAAGATCTGAACCACAAAGGACATTTCAAGATATGATGCAGTCTGCTATATATTAATATGAATTCTTACTCTGACCTCAAAGGTGAACTCAAAGATGCATTTTCTCTGCACCAACTGACTACATAAAAGCAAAGGAGGAGTCTGTGTCTAATTAATTAACTGTAATAATTACACTAAAGAAAATTATATAAGCCTCATCTTATTTTGGTAATAGAACTTAGTCTAATGAGTCTTACGTTACAGGCAAAGTTGCAGGCAAAGTCATGTTACAGGCAAAGTCATTGAAATTACAAATCAAACTGTTAATATAGTGTTCTGAGTGATAAACAAACAAACAAAACACCTTTCATTTTTTTTAACATCTTTTATGCTCCTGAGGCATATATTGTTAAGCAGATATCTGATACTTCTGCAAATTTTGGCTTAGATATAGCTATGCTTTTTTTTTTTTTTCAATAGAGACAAATCCCCTGGAAACTATTTTTTTTTTTCTTCAATTCAGGGAGTTGTGTACTTTTTGCTCTGTCCATTTATTTTCTCTTCTACTTAATGTGTATATTTCTATAGTAACTAACATGACCCTCACATTTTTAAAATTTGCTTTCTAAAAATAAATGTAGATTTGAGCCAAAAATGCAATCATTGGCAGATGTGAGTTTCGGTGTGCTTCCCACTTTGACAGAAAGGCTGAAGTGGGTTCTAAATCTGGTAGACTTCATTTCTTTACTGGGCTCAATTTCCTTCATGAAAGTCTGGAGAAGAGAAGGCTCCGAGGTGACCTCATTGTGACCTTCCAGTATCTGAAGGGGGCCTACAGGAAGGCTGGGGAGGGACTCCTCAGGGTATCAGGTAGTGATAGGACTAGGGGGAACGGAATGAAGCTGGAGGTGGGGAGATTCAGGCGAGATGTGAGGAAGAAGTTCTTCACCATGAGAGTGGTGAAGCCATGGAATGGGTTATCCAGGGAGGTGGTTGAGGCCCCGTCCCTGGAGGTGTTTAAGACCAGGCTGGACGAGGCTCTGGCCAGCGTGATCTAGTGTAGGGTGTCCCTGCCCATGGCAGGGGTTGGAACTAGATGATCCTTGTGGTCCCTTCCAACCCTGACTGATTCTATGATTCTATAATAGTGGGAATGAAAACAAGGAGTATGGCTACGTGGCAGAAGGCAAAATTAAGAAAACTTACTTGAGGATGTATCTGTTCATAAGAGTGTCTGAAGATTTTTATTCAGGGATTAAGTGAATAATGCTGTCCTGCTTGATACCTTATTTTACTTTCCATTCATTTTTTACCAAATAAAAATATGCCTAGGTAGATAAGAGAGTACAGATCTGTCATACTTTTCCTGAATTATTTTTTTTCTGTAGTCAGGTATATTAAAAATTTTTTTTAGCTTGTGTGCTTGCCTCTATAGCCAGATTCTCTTTCAGTCATTATTTTTTCATGTAGCAAATACACCAGAGAATGTTTATTTTACATATTTGCCTACAGACTCTCAGAAAGTAGAGGAAAGCCAAAATGAGGAAATTATTTTCCAGTTCTACCATTTACTGAAAAGCTTGAATGGTCAGCTAATGTGCAAAAAAGAAACATGTCCTCTTTGAATTTAGACCTAGAGCATTGTACCTCTGTGTCATGGGTTGAGCCTGTAGGCAGTTAATCACCACACAGACAACTCATTAACTCATGTGAGTAAATCAATGCCCATCCTGTCTTAAGAAATATCTACTTTTCCCAGAATGGCCCTGTCCTCCGTTTTTATTTCTAAGCATCACACTATATGACATAGAATATCTCTCTTGGTCAGTTTGGGTCAGCTGTCTTGGTGAAATCCTTTCTCAACTTCTTGCCCACCTCCAACTTACTCATGGCATGGCAGTTAGAATAGGAGGCCTTTACAGAGTATGAGTAGTGCTCAGCAATAGGCAAAACACTGGTATGTTAGCAGTCAAAAATTCAAAACATAACATCATAAAGACTGCTGTAAAGAAAATAAAATTAATTCTAGCCAGAATTAGTATACACTGTTAGCTGTCAGCCTCAAAATACTATTTGGGTTAAGGTTCATTTCAGCGATTGTATATGTCTAAAACTTACTCATCCATGTCTAATCTAAGTTCTGGGTATCTCAGTTAATTGCAAGGAGTGATGCATCCTGAAGACTGGCATCTTAAGGTGAACAAGAAAAAATATCCATGATTTGTCCATGCACTACAAAAAGGATAAAATATTGCTGATGAACTTGGTCTTTATTAACAAACTTTTAGACTGATACTTGGTAACATCAGTCCTGTATAGGAAAGTCAGTGGTGAGGGGCAGGTTTCCAGCTGTCAAGATCTACTCTCTTGAACATGTTCTTTGACCTGTGCACTCACTTGCTTCTGTTCCTATATTATGTATTCAAAGCTGAAGTTCAGAGCACAGGTCAATGTCTCTAAAGGATACGCATTATCAGAAAGAAGATAAAATAATCTTTAAAGCAGAGCTTAAGTAGTAATCCATTAGTGTATTAGACTTGTGTTGACTCTGTGAATTTTACTGAGTGTGTATATAGTACTCTCAAGAGAACCTAATTGAATGCTATAGCTATTTGCAGTTTAGTGATATTCCAAACTTGATTGACTAATGCAGTTTACTCTTTGGGTGTTTTTCCAAGTTGCCTGATACAATCACATTAGCTTGATTTCTGTGCAACAGCAGTAGCATGGAATGTACCATTAGGTTAGGCACAACATTCATTATCATAGATTTATGCATAGCCAATATGTAAAAACTCATTTGTGTTTAACAGGATACTAATGGTAAATTTCAAAGCATGATCTTGACGGTCTCTTCCAACCTGGTTTATTCTATCGTATTCTATTGTATTCTATTCTATTGTATTCTAAATAATTTCACACAGCATTTTCAATATTCCACATTTTCCTCTTCAGATTTATTGAAAAAGGCTAAGAAGAGTAATTTTTTAACACTGAAAAAACAAAATTAAATATATAAAAAATGTGTCATTTCCCCCCCATAATTCATTACTGCATACCCAGTGATTTTCTTTTCTTATTCTTTTTTCTTAAAGGGTTTATAACATATTAGCATATCTACAGTTTTGTGTGCTAGCAGTGAACTTCATTTTTTTTAACTATTGCCAGATGAGTCCAAAGTTAGCACTTCATCTGAAACCGCGAACATCTTAGGTTGCAGTTTCAAAAAGAATACAAGTACATTGCAAGTTCATATAGCCTGTATAGGTATTCTTTGCTCTCCATCTTTGAAAGAAAAGGTGAACACATTCATTTTTAAAGGAATGCAGTACATTAGATAAAAAACATTCCATTACATTTGAAATAAGTTTTGTGTAGTTCTTATACCT
The DNA here is from genome assembly GCA_033816785.1 of Picus viridis. Taxonomy (NCBI): domain Eukaryota; kingdom Metazoa; phylum Chordata; class Aves; order Piciformes; family Picidae; genus Picus; species Picus viridis. The sequence continues at coordinate 65,330,043 of CM066566.1, forward strand.
TTGGTTTGTTCTGATATTGCTATTGAAGTTTTTTTCAAGGGTCTTATGAGAACTAGGCATTCAGTTACTGTCAGATGTGAAAGTCAGAAAATTCAATTATATTTCAATTGGAATATTTGTAACTACAGTGTGAGGCTGACTACATAAAGGTCATCATAGTTTAACCCCAGCCAGCAACAAAGCACCACACAGCCACTCATCACTCAGACACAGACAGATGAGGGAGAGAATCAGAAGAGTAAAAGTGAGAAAACTGTCAGGCTGAGATAAGAACAGTTCAATAGGTAAAGCAAAAACCATGAATGCAAGAAAGACAAATCAATAAATTAATTTGCTACTTACCATAGGCAAGCAGGTGTTCAGCCATTTCCAGAGAAGCAGATTTTCATAATTCATAATGTTTCCTGAGGAAGAAAAATATTCTAACTCCCAACCTCCCCTTCTTTCGTCTTCCTCTCCCAGCTTTTATTGCAGAGTATGACATCATATGGCATGGAATAGCCCTTTGTTCATTTGGGGTCAGCTGTTCCAGATATGACCCCTCCTAAATTCTTGTGCACCTCCAGCCTACTTTCTTGTGAGGTGCAGTGAGAAGCAGAGAACTCATTGACTCTGTGTAAGCACTACTCAGCAATAACTAGAACATCTCTGTGCTATCAACACCATTTTCATCACACATCCAAAACACAGCTTCACAGTAGCTAATATGAAGGAAATTAACTTGATTCTATCAAAAGCAGAGTTGCCTTTGATTACTAATTGGCTGACTGTATGCAAAAAAACCCAAAAACAACAACAACAACAAAACCCCCATATGTAACTAGCATATATACACTTACAAGTTTGGTGTTTATTTTGTGTGCATGTGTGTTTGTTTTTAATTTAAATTTTATTCAAATGTATCTTAGCAGTTATTGACTGGAACCCCATTGTAAACAGAAAAGAAAAAGCCCAAAGAAGTTAAATGATATTCTGTTTATTTCACCCTGGGTTTTCTCTTCTACAAGGATATAAGGCATTTTACCTCATTTGGCTTTTAAAAAGTTTCAAGTAGATTTGTGGCAGTAGAGAGGTTCTCTTCATTTTAAGTATAGAGTAATTTAACTTAGCAGACAATAATGCTTCCACAGTTGCAAAAGTCACTAAGGAAAGAGAGTACAGATAAATTAGTAGAAAGCCTCGTAGGCTGCTAGTATTCTGTATAATGCAAAACCATGGCTCTTTTTTCCCTTGATTCTTGGATCATTGGCAAGCAGAGTACCCTTTAAAACATAGCCATCTCATTCATCATAACTGAAGACTGTAAGTATTTAGGTGACACTTGTTCTCTGCAAACCAGTCACCTCTATCTATTTTTTTGAACTGATATTCAAGTATTGCAAAGGACAGGAGGAATGGAGGGTCTATGTGTTCCAAGAGATTGATTCAGATCAAGGGATATGTGTTATTCCAACACCAAAATTTGTAAGCAAGACAAATTATCTCAGAATAGTTTAGGATATTTTAATTTTGATATTAAGCTCTTTTTAAATTTTGCACAAATGGTTTTTCTCTGTCTTGAGTAAACAATACATGAAGAAGATTTGATACGTACTGCACAGTTACTGAAGAAGAAAATACAAAAAAAAGAAATCATTAAATGCTAACACATTTACAGCGAGCTGAAAAATATAGTAAAGCAGGATTACTGAAGAATTATGCAAGATAAATCAGGTTGGTTTCATCTCAGATTCCAAAATAAAGACTACTTGCAAACATTGCATAATATTTTATTAATTGACTAAGAAGACACTATTTTGTAAGGACACATGGTGCTAAGGTTAGTAGGATATAATGCACTGGTTACTCCAGTGGGAAATGTTAAGGATTATATATTTTTTTATATTTTAAAGTGAAATATAAATAACATTTACTTTCATATACCTTTCTACAAAATACTTTATTTCAAGGAATGTGCTTTTTGTATCATGATGATTATCAATGCACACAGCATGTATGTGCATACAATATGTATGCATATATGTATATGAGGTATGCATACATGGGTCTAAATTAATTTTAGAAATGGGAAGCAACATTAAGCTAATAGAAAGCTTTTTCTTTAATCTGATATGCTATTATAAATCAAAGATCTTTTTCAGCAGATTTTTCAGAGGGTTACTTCTCAATAAGGGTCATATAAAAATTAAAAGAAGCATTTAGCTAAAGAATAGTCACTAAGCTTGCATATAAATTTAGAGGGGAATCCTGATCTTTTATTGCATAATTGTAAGTGTTCATGACTGTAAATGTGTTCAGAGTAGAAAAAGGTTTTGAGTAAGACATTCAAATGAATAAAAAAGGTGAAATAGTTTTGCGATTGAAATAGGTATTCTGTAGCTGAGTAAAGTTATCCCTACAAAATAAAGCCCTTTCTTCCTAATGGCAATCTTCATTGCTTCTCCCCTGTTCCCTTGACTATGGTGAAACTTATTGTTCAAGAAAGCCTTTCCTAATTTCCTTCATCATGGGATGTAGGGGAAAATTTGCCTTTGTTGAAATTAGAGAAGTCTATGTTTGGTCTATAGCTCAGAAAGGAATGCAAACACCTTGTAACTGAAAAAGAGAAACTAGGCAGAATTTGGTTGGATGTGTTAAAATGTTGTTTTGTTATTTTGACCTATTATGTGCCTTAATTGCACACATGCCAGTAGAAAATAGCCAATTAAGATGTGACACCTATGCTTTCAAAAAGACTATAACTTTGCTATATAACGTAATAAAGGTCTTCGCCTGCTTACATCTTGTCCTGGAAGCTGTGCTTGAGATAATTAGATCAACTATAAAACAACAATAGGAAAATCTCTACATTAGCTTTATAGCAGGCACTGGTAGCTTCCATAATTGTGGCTGTGTAGCATTATGGGTTTTGATTGGTTGTTTGCTTGTCTTCTGCATGTGTATCTACACGTGCTACCCTCTCTGATCCTGCTTCATTAAGACTTAGCCTTCCTTACTCTCTCCTTATGGAATTTCCATGTACACTATGCAAGTGCCTTCTATCTTAGGTACGCGTATGGTTCTTGGTTGTTCCAGAAGAACAATTCCTTGCATTACAGTACCATAAGCTCTGAGACCAGTAGTTACACAGAGTTGATGATACAAGAAATATAGGTGAGCAGTTGCTGATATGGACTAGAAGCTTCTTGAAAGCAAAGCAGGATACATTCTTTGGCTCATGCTTCTTGTGTGGAATCAATGGGTACCTGTGTGCCTACTGAGAAGTGGCCATAAGTTGTGAATGATGGCGGAGGGGAGCTTTATCTTGCAATGAAACAGCAAATGCAGATACTGAATTCTTCTGCATTTACAGATAAATAAATTGAGTACCATTAAAATTAACATTTTGGAGACTAATCTGTAAATTGTGATACTAGTTTCCACTTCTGAAATTAATTTCCTTTATATGGAAAACATTCTTCAAATTAATTTAGAAGTGTTACTTGTAAATTCTGAGTGAAAGAGTGAGAGAAAACTTTCCACTGTATCTAGGATCTCCTTGTAACATTCAGAAATTTCCTGAATGGAGAGAACACTGAGAAAAAACAACAGATTCCAGGAGAATGTTCCTGAGGATTCTCTGGTCATACAAAAATTTACAAATTATGTAATTCAGGCTCAGGTGTTCCCTGAGAGAGAAACCTATGCAGTTTACCATATGCAACAGAATTGAATAAAATATGGTACACAATAATTGAACAACGTCTTTTAAGGATTTTGTACAAGGCCTACAACCATTAAAACTTCTGTGTCCTGATGTATATATCGATAATAAAGAAAACTGACTAGCTGGGGGAGTAGTCTGCACAATGCATGTATAATTAGAGGAGTATGGTTTAATTTCTAATCTATGGAGATGCTGTACTATGTGAAGAGGTAAAGAGGAATGACATAAAAGCTTAAGGCCTTTTTGGAAGTAAGCAAGCCTGACAGTTTAGATTTTTTTATACAGTTTTGTGAATTTTAAAATTGTAGAGCAATCAGTAAAAGTGAATGTTTAAAGTGCAGGACACAAACTCCATGTCAGTTCAACACTATCCATGCAGACACACTCGCAAAATTGCATTCTTTATAGTAACCTGCTTAATGATTCATAAAATTATGGTAGAAAACCAATAATTATCCGTATTTTTATAAACTTGGTAAATATACAGTTTGTGGAATGACAAACATTATTTGTAAAGAATGAGGTTTTCACTTATGAATATCTATATATACAGATATTCTCCTTCTCAATCAAGCGCAAGTGAAGTGGGAGCACTCGTAAAATGTTCAGTAAAAATTAGAAAGAATCAGACTTACAATTCATAAATGCAAAATTAATAAAGAATATAGTGACTTATTTGTCTGGACACAAATAGCTGAAAATCTTTGAGTGGTGTGTTGAAATGAATGCACATCAATTTGTTACTGTTTCTTAGAAATATTTTATCATTTTATTATTTTGCTAATTTGCATACTTTGTAGAAAAATAAGTAGCAAAGAATTCATCCTAATAAGCTAAGGCATTTGTGCATATTCCCATATCTCAAAATGTGTGTGTGTGTGTACAATGACAGCATCTTGATAGTCTTTACCACATGGAACAGTACATCACAATACCCCTTCAAAGGACAATGAAACCACGTGGAGTCCTATCAACACAAAAGAAGTTACTGGAGTCTGACCGGCATTGAGGCTGCAGTAAGAAAATCTGTCATTGAAGACATAATAAGAAAAAGAAGGAAGTGAAATGCTCTACAGGGTCAATACATGGAAGTAGCAGATATATTACTGGTCACAAAAAGGTTTTGTGTCTCCTTGGCAGTGGGATGAGCAAGGGAGTAGAATTTGTAGCATGTGAAACCATCCTATGCAGTGCAGGAGGGATGAGGAAAACCTTCTTGTACAGAATAATCAGTTTCCTGTAGCCCTACAGTATTTACAAGTTACTTGTTTACGAACACGAAGAAAATAATGCCTTAAGCATGATACATGCCTTTAAGAATAGCCCACTCCCCCTCCCAAGCCAGAGCTTTTTATCAAAGCAATGTTTCATGCCAATATAATACAGTCTCACATGGATAGATACCAACACATTGTGCTAAGATCTAATTATAGTCTAACCAATTTTTCTTCCTACAGAACAGGATGGAAAGTTTTGAAAAGGGCTAACAGCAATTACTGTGCAAACGTAAGCACTAATGTTTCACAATTCTTTTTTTTTTTTTTTTTTTTTAAAGAAATTCTGTATGTACAACTGCCCATACTCATCCTTGCTCCAGTCACATTGAGTGTCCCAGACTAGGAGATGCACTATCTCATTTATATATTTGAATAACCCTGCAATTCATTGTGACAGATATTTTTCAGAGGACAAGGTTTCCCTTGTAGTGTGTTTTGTGGAGTGTATTTGTGCCGGAATGCCTTTAGTTTCTAAAGCAAGCATTTGTAGATAAAAATTAAATGCAAGGTCTGCCCAAGAGAACAAACTGCAAGAGTTCCAGTGGATGTTTACTGTTTTGCAAAATCAGGCATTAACAGACTGTAAGAAACCTAAAAGATATTTAGCTGAATTTTGCTTTCCGAGGTACACTCAGATAAGGGAAAAAGGAGGTGAGAGAAATTGCAGGAGGAGGAGGAGCTGATCTGTCTCAAGGTGGAGCTATATCTTGCATTAAATGGCATTGGCAGATTAAAGCTCTCTAGTGGGGAAGGGCTTAAAGGCTGAGTCAAAAGCCAAGAAGTCTCTTTATTTACGCCTACCTCCCAGCCCCTGGCAATCTGACTAATAACAAACTGAGCTAACAAGAAAGACTAGAAAGAGCTGAGAGAACACAGAAGCAGCTTGGATCTAAAAATCTGACAAAACAAGTGATCGAATCAAGCACTGCCGAGCATTTTGTTTGTTTACACCATCCAAATGCTTGCAAACAGTTAACTATATGCAGAAAAGTCAGCATAGCTGTGAAGTATGCTGTGAATTTTAATTGAGGAAAAGGGACAACTGCTTACAGGATGGTCTAATGTGCACGCTGCATGGAAGATTTTTTCAATTGAATGCTTTGTACATTGTCTTCTGAACAAGGATTTTAACTTCACAGAGCTGTAGCATTACTAGAGCATGCAGAAAAGTGAAACTCAGAAGAAAGTGTGCATTTTTCACATGGAAAAATTACACTGCATTGTAACAGCTGCTCCAACTGTGCATGACTGAGTGTCACGGAGTGTTACTGCTGTACAGGTAAGAGCGATCCCCGTTGGTTAAACAGCTTAACACAAGAGAAATTAATTTCTACATGACTTTGTATAACTTTTACTTTAAATTATGGCAAATTATACTGTATTTTGAAATGTCTGCCAGGTGCATTTATTTAAACTGCCAACTGTGTAGAATATATGTATTAAGGAAATGCTGATTTCAGATTTCTTGAGAGGGTAGGAATGGTTTTTTGTTGCTTTTATTTCCTGAAGTGCAAGAGTAGTCTTAAATGCATCATCTGACTGTGATTACCTTCAGAATGTAATAAACAATTACAAAGAAATTATAGAAATTACTAATTCTTATCTTGATGCTTTGAAATTCTTCACCATGCTTTTTAAAAATAGCTAAATTAATGCAAGCAAACAAAACCCCAAGTAAAGTGAAACAAGATATTTTAATGTTTGAAAAACACAGATGATTACCTGCTAATCTATAAAATGACTACTTCTGAAAGTATTCAGCTTTGCCTTGTAGAAGGAACTGACATTTTTCAGTCTTTCAGAATTCCTACTGCAAGAAGCTGTTGTAAGTACACAGTTAGTGGTGTCTTGCATGAAAGCAGACAAAAATGAACAAACTCAAAGTTATGTAGAATTTGCTGAAAAAACTCACTGTGTGACACAGAAAGAGTTGGGATTTATCAAGTGTTTTAAGGGAAATATTTTTTTACTGTGAATGCTTTCAGTTAAATGTTGCTTGTCTATTACTTGAAAGAAGTACTTATTTTACGATAGTAGCTCACTGAGACCTTTGTTACAAATTTGTGAGTATTCAGACCAAAACAAAACAAAATCAAAAATAAAAAAAGGAAAAGAGGAAAAAAAGCAACTCTCCTATTAATACTTGGTGTAAGTATATGTGTGTATGAGAGCTCTGGCAGTTATGCCCTCAAAAGTCTGACAATGATTAAAATGGGAATGTTTCCCAATTGGTTACAAATGTTGTTACTTTCATCTCTGAGAGGAGGTCTTTTCTTTTTACAGCCTAATTTCTCAGTATGCACTAGAATGCAATATGCTTTTCAGATTTTTCAGATTTTTTTTTTCCATTTAGTTTTGCTCAGGGTCTTTATAAGTGCAGTTTGTGAATATGGTGCAGATTTAAGCTGGAATTCCTGAAGAGAAAAAATGTACAGAAATAAAGCCTAATTAGTCAGACAGTAGGTTTGAAACTGAGATCTTTGTCAAAAACCTGCATTTTTTAGCTTGGGTCACTGGAAAGTATAGTGATGCACATAAAAAAATAAAATTCTAGTGCATTTTTATCCTAGAATTACTCTTCATACTTCAAAATAGCATTTTAACATGTTGTGTCTTACCTAATACTTCTCAGGAAAACAAACTTGAAGACATCCTATATTAAACACTCCAGACAGCTGGAGTTCAAGAATTTTTATGGGAGACAATAAAATTATTTGTTTTACTGAGAAAAAGATAAAAGGCCATATTTTTAGGGGAAATTTTTTCATGCTGTGAATTGCATTTACTACTTCTAAACTCATATATGTACTCTCACTTATCAGGAACTATTAATGGAAAAAAATTAATTAAAAATGTGTGCAGAAAGAATTGCTTCTGTGAGTGTGTGTCTAATACTGATACCATGACACTTCAGTGTCTGCACGTATAAATCTTCGCAATCAATCTTCGCCTTGCAAAATGATGTTGCTAATAACAAAGGTGCATAATAAAATATGTATTGTCAGGACATGAAATCATATGGCCACACTGTAAGAATGTTCATGCATGTAATTGATTCAGTTCTTATAAAAGGATCTGATCTTTCAGAAATTAACGCTTCAGCTGGTTGTGTAGTGACTTTCTGTGATCCATGTTTCAATAACTTACTTTGAACGATCAAGTGTGTTTTATTAGATTACTTAAGGATTAGTTAAGAATGTATTAATTTCAGTCCTAGAATAAATAGTGCAGCCCCAAAAGATTCTTGTGTTTTAAATCACCCATTCCATTGTAGATGTCTTTTTTTTGTTTGTTTTGGGTTTTTTTAGGAAACATGGAAACAGTCAATTAAATATCATAAACAGTGACCTCACTCCATCTTATATATCATGAATTACCATTGCTCTTGCTAATTAAACAGCCTTAACAGAAAGAAAGATAATCTTCTGATGGAATATATCAAAAAATAGTTTAAATTGATGGTAATAAGTGATTGATTTTGTCATGTAAATTTCTGCTTGCATCTCCCTAGTTGCACTGTAATGATGCAGGTATTGCAAAGTTCAAAATCAGCTTAACAGATGATAATTTGAGTTATATAATATAGAGATGATACTCTTAAAGCATAGCTAGTTCCAGGTAAATTTCAGAATTTCTTTGGTTATAAATGATTATGATAATTGGAAGGAATCTAATAATTAAACTGAAAAATAAATGCTTGCCCCTTGCCTACCTGTTTGTTCTGACATTTAACTGCATCATCAGTTCTCTCTTCCTTTTCTGTACACAATTATTTTATATGCATATTATATACAAATATAATGTTCCTGCTTTCACTAAATATCCACAAACTATAACATATGCATTAAAAGTTCATTAAAGCAAAACAATTACTTTGTCTGCTTCCTTTTCAGTTTTGGGGAACAAGGATTGCAGAGGAAATACCTTTTGGTTCACATACATAATACAGAACCAAAGGAGAGTTTCCCTGTATCTTGACTGAATGAGCTTTTTTTCCACAATATTTTGCGGAACCAAACCAACCTTCTTTCTTCTCTTCAGCAGCTGGGCAACAATTAGTTGAGCTTAGCAAGGTACTTTTAAAATTTCCAGTACTATATGGCAACACAAAGAAACAATACAGAATGTTTTATTAACCTTGATATGAGTTGTTTAGTGTAGTAACTTCTTACTGCTATGTGCTGGCAAAATTCTACATGATACATAAATAAAGAAAACGCATTCCTGCTTATCTCCTATTTTTGTGCATCAGCATGAAAGTACTGAAGCAAACCCTTATGACTGTGTTGATAGATTCAGTACATTACAGTAAATATGTTTTTATTTGGTTAGAAAATCATTCAAATGTTTTTCACAATGTAGTACTGTGTGAAAGGCAAGGTAGCTTGATGACAAGTGTTAGGAATGGTTATTGCTTCTCCCTGCCCCAGGAAAAAAAAAATCAACCTTATGAAATAATGAAGCTATTATTTTTATTTTGTTTCCTTCTTTATAGAATCCACTGGGCAAGATGAAGCTGTGGATTTTTATTCTACATTCAGTTGTGATTGCATCTGATCCTTTCCAGTCACAGCCTTCTTTTTCATCAGTCAGAGGATCTTGTCAGAGTTTATGTTCCTGTGAAGAAAAGGATGATACCATGATTATAAACTGTGAAGAAAGAGGTATCAAGTTGGTATCAGAAATAAATGTCCCACCATCACGGCCTTTCCATCTTAATCTGCTAAACAATGGCTTGACTGCGTTACATGTGAATGATTTTGCTGGCCTTGTTAATGCTATCTCTCTACATCTCGGTTTTAATAATATCGCGGATATTGATCCTGGGGCTTTCAATGGTCTCAGCCTTCTTAAGCAGCTTCATATCAATCACAATTCTTTAGAAACACTTAGAGAAGATACATTTAATGGATTGGAAAATTTGGAGTTTCTTCAAGCAGATAACAATTTCATAACAGTGATTGAAGCAAGTGCCTTTAGCAAGCTCAACAGACTTAAAGTGCTTATTTTGAATGATAATGCCATTGAGTATCTTCCTCCGAACATATTTCGTTTTGTGCCCCTGACCCATTTAGATCTTCGTGGAAACCAGTTACAGACACTGCCTTATGTTGGCTTTTTGGAACACATTGGTAGAATATTAGACCTTCAGTTGGAAGACAATAAATGGGCCTGTAACTGTGATTTGCTGCAGCTGAAAATATGGCTAGAAAACATGCCTCGTCAGTCAATAATAGGTGATGTTGTATGCAATAGTCCTCCGGTTATCAAAGGCAGCATCTTAAGTCGGTTGAAAGAAGAATCACTTTGTCCCACTCATCCTGTCAATGAACTTGAAGATCCTTCAGGGTCTCTGCCCTTGGTTGTAACCACCTCTGTCAGTGATAGTCACCTATCAACTAAGGTGATTCCTATCCTGAAAGCTCCGACTAAAGAACCAAGTTTAGTGCTTCATACTTCAAAGCCTAGTACTCAGTTTCCAGGAATCTATTGTCCCATCCCCTGCCACTGCACCAGCTATATGCTCTCAGGAGTTCTCATGCACTGCCAGGAGCGAAACATTGAAAGCTTGTCTGATTTAGGACCCCCTCCTCCAAATCCGAAAAAGCTTATTCTAGCTGGAAACATTATTCAGACATTACTGAAATCGGATCTTGTGGACTATGCCACCTTGGAAATGCTTCACCTGGGGAACAATCGAATTGAAATCCTTGAGGAAGGATCCTTTATGAATCTGACCAGATTGCAGAAATTATATCTTAATGGTAATCATCTTACAAAGATAAGTCAGAATCTCTTTCTTGGTCTTCAGCACCTTGAATACTTGTACCTTGAATATAATGCCATCAAAGAGGTTTTGCCAGGAACGTTTAATGCAATGCCAAAACTTAAAGTCCTTTACTTAAATAACAACCTTCTGCAGACTTTACCACCACATATTTTTTCAGGTGTCCCACTTGTCAGATTAAATCTGAAAACAAATCAATTTGCTCATTTGCCTGTGAGCAATATCTTGGATGAACTGCATATGCTGGTACAAATTGAACTTGAGGACAACCCCTGGGACTGTACCTGTGATTCAGTTGGGCTGCAAAAATGGATACAAAAACTGAGTAAGAATACAATGATGGGTGATATTTTTTGCAAATCTCCAGGACACCTAGCAAAAAGAGAGCTGAAATCCCTTAACAGTGAAGTCTTGTGTCCAGGTTTAATAAACAGCCCTGCCCTACCAACTCGTGCCAGTTTTGTAGTTGTGACAACTTCTTCTACTACTACCAACACTGCAGACACCATCCTGTGGTCCCTTACAGACGCTGTCCCACTTTCTGTTCTAATATTAGGACTTTTAATTGTGTTTATAACTATTGTATTTTGTGCTGCAGGAATAGTTGTTCTTGTTCTTCATCGACGGCGAAGATGCAAAAAGAAACAAGCAGATGAACAAATGAGAGATAATAGCCCAGTTCACCTTCAGTACAGCATGTATGGGCGTAAGACAACACACCACACAACAGAGCGCCCAGCTGCAGGTCTCTATGAGCAGCATATAGTTACTCCCATGGTTCAGGTCTACCGCAGCCCGTCCTTCAGCCCCAAGCATACTGAACAACAGGAGGAAGGAAGTGAGAAGGAAGCTAATGATTCCAAACATCTATGCCGAAGTCTCCTGGAAAGAGAGAACAGTTCACCTCTTACAGGTTCAAATGTCAAATATAAAGCTACAGATCAATCTGCTGAATTTATGTCTTTTCAGGATGCCAGCTGCTTCTATAGAAACATTCTCGAAAAAGAGAGAACTGCAGCAACTGGGGATCACGGAATACCTAAGAAAAAATATTGTCCAGCTCCAGCCTGACATGGAAGTTTGTTATCCTGGAACACATGAGGAGCTGAAGCTGATGGAGACTCTCATGTACACCAGGCCAAGAAAGGTTTTCTAGAACAAACTAAAAATGAGTATTTTGAACTCAAAGCTAATTTACAAGCTGAGCCTGACTACCTGGAAGTCTTGGAGCAGCAAACATGAAGTGATAGTATGTTGGGCTGGGGTCAAATTTCTGTAATTCTAAGTAGGAACTGTTGTAAATAAAAGTGCCTTATTATAATATGTCAACAGTCAGAACTTAAGCACAGCAGTAATCCTATCAAAAAAACTCAGGGATCACTGTGGGAAGCCATGGAGTTGTGTGCAGGCAATATGTCTCACCTCAAGTTAAACATGAACTTTGTGTAATTGAACTGTGTGAGGAAGATTGTTTATTGCATTATTCCTCAACATTCCTGAAAGTTGTGCATGGTACTCTCAATTCTGTATGCAACCTATGGAAAAGTATTTATTATCTTTATTCTTTTTCCTTTTGTTTTGCCCTTTTAAAAAAATTCCTCTTTTCCTCAGTTTAATTTGGTTTTGTTCCCATTTCTTTCTTGTTTATATTAAAAAAACACAAACAAACAGAACAAAACAACCCACAAAACCCTCACACCTGTGTTTGTAGTTACAAGGGCAGGGTCTATTGGTTAGGTTAGTATATGCACTGCATACATGTTCACTGTCTACAACCACACCTAACATACCCTGGTAATAAATATGAAAGGAGTTGAAATGTTGTCATATAAAATGTCAGTTAAAAAATAATTATAAAATTACAATAACAAAAAAACTCAACACACAGACAAAAATATTTCCGTGTATGAACCCAGAGCCTGCAAATATTTAAGTATTTTGCACAGAACTTCATCATGTGAATTCAGTATCCGTATGTAGAATGAGAAATATGTAACTATGTTTACCTATCAAATTCAACAAAGAAAAAAAAACAGCAAGCTTTTTGCTACTTTCCCTATCTGATAGCTTTAAGTTTGGACAATCTTTTCTCAAGCTGCTGCTATAAAATACTGTGCATCACTGGTGTTTCAACTCATAATCCTGGGCAATTTGAAAATCTACTGAGAATCAGCTGTAAATATCTTAGTGTGTCTAATAAGTTCAATTTATCTATATAAAAACAGGTTCTGTTTTTACTTTAAATATTCTTGAAGGAATTGAGTTTGCTGTGTCTAGGAAATTCCAAGTGGAAATATAGGTTCTTTCCCACCCTACCTGAAAGGAACTCTGAGACATAATAACTGCAGCAAAGTACACACGTGAGAGAGAATAGTAGTGTTTAGATATTTGTACAAATATATGTTATATTTTCTGAAATTAGAGGAAAATAAAGTGTTGTGGAAAAAATAAGTTTAAAAAAAAAAAGTAGAAAGCTGAATGTTTATTTTTGCAATGAATTATTGCTAGATTTATATTTACTATTTATTCTGTATAATTTTGGTGTTGGATTTTGGTGGTTGTTGGTTGTTGTTTTTGGTTTTGTTTTTTTTTTTAAACTCATGAGAAAAGGAAAAGAGCTTCTTCCTGACTGCCTTTCAAGCAAATCAAGAAACTACTCTCTATCAATGTTAAAAAAAAAAAAAAGTAGTTTTTTTAATGTGTTTTTTCTTTAAAGTCACTTTTTACAGAAGAAAACAATTCCTGCATGCACATGTTTGGAACTATTTGGGAATTAAACACACTGCTTCTCACTTTTGTCATGTGGACAGAAGTAACTTGTAATAATTTCTGTGCATGACTGACATGCTGCCAAAACACAAATTCTGACCTGCTTTTATCTTCCTCTAAGCAAATCTTTTGTAAACTGACTATGCATGATTTTTCCCCTAATTTCTATTCGTAGAGTAAAAGATGATCTTAATTACTACATGTCTACATGTGTGTGCTAAACTTACAATTGAACACTTGATGAAATGAAAGTAAAAATATATATTCTTTAGTTCAATATACTGTTGATGTTTTACCTATTTGTATATACAAATGTGAGGTTTTTCATGTTCTTCGTACATATGTTGCTAAGAGAAAATTTTACTACACTACATATGAAAGTCAGATTCTCAGTTCTTTCAAGTTCACATAGAGATAATGACTTTGGTGCTATACTAATTTCTGTAATCTGAGGATCTGACCACATTTTCTCTGTTAACAAATCAACTTCCTTATCAATGTTTTTCAGAAGCCATCAGTGTGCTATGAAAGTCAAATTTGTTGGCTTCCAAAAATCAAAATATCACTTCTTAGAGAATAAGTATCATTTCCTCTTTCTATGTCTGAGAATAGTTTAGTTTATAAAACCTGTGTATTTATGAGGATTAGGAGAAGTAAGTCTGGTGAAAGTGTATTTGTTTTAATGCTGTCTTTAGTGCAGGCAAGTAAAGATAATTCTAGATATTCCTTGTGCAGGTAAAGGTGAGACAGAAAGGAAAATGCAGTTACATTAACTTTACATTAACTTAGTTATATAGTATTATTGTAGTTGTACTTACATATTCAAGACATCTGAATTGGTTCCACGGGCATGCCATAGAACCCAGGGAAAGCCACACCCTGATCTGAAGGAGCAAATGAAGCCCAGGAGGGATGGCTTACAGCATCAAAACAACATCAGTTGTCTACATTTAAAGTTTTGTTTCACAGGGGAAAACAAACCAATCAACCAACCAACACAAGTAGTACATTTTTATTTGAAATTAATAAGATACAATGAAAAACTGAATTTAGTTGATGAAAATGACACTATAAAGCTTTAAATATTGTATCAGACCTTTTACTATTGTTGGTTTTTGAATTCTGAGATGTCAAATTACTGTAAAGAAAAAAACAAACCACACCACAACAAAAATGTAAATGATACTTGATAAGATTGTAGTATTTTACTGTCTTTCATTTCAGTAATCACTGCCATTTGTAAAAAAGAGAGGTGTAAAAGTAACACCCTGCAATCGGCAAGTTTCAGGGAAATGATGATTGAGATCCTCAGGCTTAGATTTAAGAGAAATAGCTTCAGACTAAAGACAGTTGCCACACACACAGATGTCACTTTGTTTAGCCGCTAACAGTTACTTGGCAGAATGTGAAGGACAACTGTGGCAAAACCTTCTTCTGTGAAGTCTTAAAGCATCAGAAAGAAGAGTGAGCAAATTAATGTCAAAGCAACTCAGCTATACAGCTGTATCAGAGTATTAATAGCTGAATTAAAGAGAGTTTTAGCTTTTATCTGTCCCTCAGCACAGAGGTTTGCATCATTTATTTTATAAGGGCAGATGTATTCTGTGGCAGTCTGCAACACCGCCAGTGGTTTTTCAGTATCCAGGAATAACTAAAATGTGTCACGTAATCCACTTTCCTATCATCTCTTCCTTCTGGACTGACATGTAGATATGTTTTTTGATGAGGAGAAGTCTGCCTATAGCCTTAATTATTAATAACATTCTCAGACACTCATTTTCCAGCTATGAGGAAACTTTCTGTTGAGGAAAATTTATATTGTCATAACAAAAAGGGATAAGAATTTGCCTTACCTGATTATTCTTCAGTTGAAGAATACCAATATCTGATGATAAAAATTAAAAAAATACTAAAAATATGTATGAGGAAGGTATCATGTATACAAGGATGTTTCTAAATATTCATTGGAACTTTTTAATTATAAAAATTAGAGTTATGTCTTTAATGCTATTGTTGCTTGCAGAAAGTTGGGAGAAGTATTCAGATTTTTTTTCTTAACACCATGCTCTCATATTTTACATTTTTCCACTAACAGCCACAGTTAAGTGGTTTGATACATTTCACCTAGCTAGAATAATAGAAGTTGGAAGGCAAAGCATGTTTGACAGTCTGCAACAAAATGGATCCATTTTTATGCTGTCAGCACAATAGTTATAATTGAGTGCAAGAACAGTGCTTTGTCAAGCACACTGTTGTACGTGGAAGTTATGTTATTGTTGTTAGGGCACCTCAAGGTAACCAGTGCTATCATATTTACCCTCACATTTGAGACAAGGAAATATATTAAATAGCACTATAGGCCTTTTCCCTAAATAAGCAGATATTAAAGCAATATATTGCACTATTTTATTTTAAATTGATATTATCTTTTCAACTTCACAAAAGACAAAAGTGTTTCTCTTACTTCTTCCTGCTACAAGTACTTTTCACATTAACTTTTAGTACTAGTACTTGAATATATTACCTACAGTGATGTCTCTCCAAACTTCCAGATAGAAGAAAACAACTCCCTAACCCACCCCCACCCCCCTCAAAAAAACCCACCAAAACCCACCAAAACAAAACAAAGCAAACAAAAAAAGCACCCACAAAACAGAAAACAAAACAAAAACAAACCCACAAAACCTTCTAACAAATCCAGTAAATTTCCATATAAATAAAGATGGTCCAATATTTCCGCCTGTTCTTCTCCATTAGAATGACAGATTAACCTTTCTATAATCAATTTCAGACTGAAAATAAGTTCACACATTTTATCAGTGATGTGCCAAAGTTACTATTTTCAAATCCAAAAAAACTGGCCTATAGACATTGTTTCTCTGATTGGAATCTGATAAAGGACTCCTCAGTATGACCTCAAATAGATGTTCACAATGAGCCACTTATTGACTAAATGGAGATTACTAATTTTATAGTATGACAAATTGAAAAGATAGTCTTGTTTGGGGTAGAAAAGATACTATTCTGATGTGTTATTAAAAAGCGATACTTACAACAAATGAAACAATATTTTACAGGATAAAGTAGAAGTGGCAAGAGAAAAGGAGACTGGATCTCAAAGTCATCACCAGAAGAGATTCTGGATTATCATTCTGGGGATGCTACTGTTCTGGATTATGCCATTGCCTGCAGTATACTTTGTCAACCACACCAACACAACCTGCAAGTTTCACACAAATGTGGTGAAATCATTATGTGGGTGGAAAAAAACCAAACACACCTCCCCCCAAAACAAGCAACAATAAAAAAACAATCAAGCAAGCACTTGTCAGTATATCTGTTGAGAAACTTTCTTAAGACTGGCATTTCTACTAACAAATTATTTTTCTTAGCTACAGATAGCCCTCTGGAAGTGCAATCTACCTGCTCCTTGTAGTAGTTTTGAAATGTGTGCATTCCCTTCAGCAGTCGGGGATTTAAGGTTTGGTGCACCCTGTGGGATTTGAGACATGGAAGATGGATCTATTACTGATCTTCCATTATAAGCCAAATGACCTCTCCCTCTTTGGTTTTGTGTCATTTATTATATTCTTGATCTCACTTGAGGAGTTGGTATCAAATCTTTTTGTTCTTTGAAATAGAAATGAACTGCAGGTAGAACCAATATAGTAAAAATAATCACCACACTGAAATGATACAGCATGATGTTTGCTTTCCTGCACATCTCTTAACCAGTCAGCTTTGCCTTTTTGACACAACAGAATACATTCTTAAAGGTCACAGTTTAATGGAAAACAGCTAACATCAAGGAAGAAAGTAAAACACCAGATGCTCTTCAGCACTATGAATGCAAGATGTGATGTAGAACTTCTATTTATTCATCTTCAATGAGATGGAGTGCAAGTACATGTGTGCAGCACATTTAATATAACATTTACCAAAGTTTTGTGTTTTAAGACATTGACCTCAAAATATCCACAGCATGTTCCTCCTATTACTACTGGAAGGACAATTTTACTTATATATGTAGATTATGCAATGTAATGATGGAATACAGAAAAGAAGAAACAACTTGTTTTCATTCTTCAAGGAGAGGTGTTATTCATTGTAACTTCAGCTGTTTGCCTTTGTCGGTCAATTAATTTTAATTCAGATTATTTAATTTTGAGACCTATTGTTTTACAGGTTTGGATAATTTTTTTAATTCTTCTATCTGTAATTAATTACCAAATAAACTACAGAAGAGTATATAATTAGTTGTTCAATCAGCAAGAAATCTGAAACCATTTATATATGCAGACATGCTATGGAATATTAGCATAAACTTGCACTTTAAAATAAACTATAATATTCAGAGACTATTCATTGCTTTTTTTGTATTTTTGAAAGTCAAAGCCAACATAACACTTTCATAATGATGCATACTTGGGTTAAATGCATAATAAATTGCATCTTAAAAGACCTTTTTTGGGTAGTAGTGTATTATGTAGTCCTATCCTTCTGCTGCGATATGTTCACACACTTCGTATGCCATGTAATTATCTAAGAAGTTTAGATTTAATTAAATGTGTTGCATTCTTACAAGTGGTTGGCATAACTAGTAGTGAATGCAATTGTGTTCTTTTGTGAATGGAAGGCTGTTGTAACTGCACTTCTATAAATATCTTGTGTGTCAAACATCCTTCGAATACATCTCCTGGATCAGGCCCCAAAGATCTGCTGAAATTTTTATGAAACTTGGTAATGCACAAGATTCCAAGGTGCCTATTCTGTGCTAGCTTCTGGATGCCCATACACACTCCATCTTTGGAAACTTGGAGGACAGTGAAAATTCTCTAATGGCACAGGTTCTAGAGGAAAAGTTTTTCAGAACTTGTTAAAGATGTAGTTTGTTTTTTTTTTTTTCATCTGGCCTAAGGTATTCAACATTCCTCAGCATTGTATCATATAATTTAAGGTTGACTATAAAACACTAACAAACCAGACATGAAATATTTAAAAGTCATTCTTCACAAAAGGTAAATTATTCCATGAGATACTGTGAAATGAAGATTAAGATATGGAGATTTTAACTGCCTTACACATTATCCAAGTGTGTTTAAGTAATGTATCACTTCAGGAGAAATGGTAAAAAGGTGGTCTTATCTAAAGTGTCTGCGAAAAATCAGTCTCCAGACTTTCAAAACCTCCTGTGAGATTCTGTAAAAGATGTAGAAATCACATCTGGTCTAGAAGAAGCAGCAGTCTGCCTTGAAGGAGAATATTGGACTACATAGCCTCCAGGGTTCTCTTCTAGGCAAAGTAGCTGTGGTTCTAATATAATTTTGTGAAAGATTTTTGATGACAAAGTAGAAGAGTCTTTCTTTTCCCTACTTAGGCTTCCTGATTATGAAGTTAAGGAAATGGTCAATATCTTTTAAGACTCTCAGTGAAATAAAAACTTTTCAACTAACCATCATTGGAGGTGTTTAGGAGGAGACTTGATAGGGTGCTTGGTTGAATGATTTAGTTGATTAGGTGGTGTTGGATGATAGGTTGGATGTGATGATCTCGAAGGTCTCTTCCAACCTGGTCTATTCTATTCTATTCTATTCTATTCTATTCTATTCTATTCTAGTCTAGTCTAGTCTAGTCTAGTCTAGTCTAGTCTAGTCTAGTCTAGTCTAACTTCTGTAAGATAGAGAAAAGCAATAATATTAATTCTACATCAAATTAAACAGTACTTCTCTGATGTTGGTCAGAATGCATGTGAAAAAGTATTTTATTTTTAAATGACAAGTAACTTCAAAGTTCTAAATAAAATGCTGAAATTACCCAAACCTTCTGAAGGGTGATACATTTCTGTACAAGTTAAATTAATGAAGCTTGTACTGGTGTTTTAATTCTTCAGACATTTCAAAGGTAATGGTAATTGTACTTTTTTTTAAAGGATATTTCAGGCTGACAGTTCTTGCTGTACATATTTTTATGCAGATCAAATTGTTACGCAGTATGTGGTAAATATACATGTTAAATTAAAAATATTTTTCATATAAAATTCTATTTTGAATCTTTTGAATTTTGAAGCAGCAGTTTGAGCAAGATGTTTCTCTAAATGTAACCGATTTAGCCAAATCAAGATCTATTTGATATGAACAGATTTTCAATGTTAAAAATCATATGGCCATTGTCTTAGCTCTGTAGTCAGTAATTTGGCAGAGGACTATTTTATAATTTGCTTATGATGCTTCTGGCAAGAGTAACCTGACAGAGAACATTTCTTAAAGAAATTAAAAAAAAAAAAAAAACACAAAAAACCCTAAAAATTGTAACTAATATAGTTAAGTAGCATTTAGAATCCAGTGTATCTTACAAATTATCCTAAAAAATATTATCTTTTCTGTTTTTTTTTTCCCTATTCCCTAGGTGATATTGGATGTGCACTTTCTTCTTCTTGTTTTCTCAGATTAATTTTCTGCTTAGCTAGGATCAGACAGCATGAAACTTCTAGGCTTTGATGATTGAAGTAAGCATACTTCTTTCTAGTAAAGACATCATCAAGGATTACATTGGTTATTCGTCTTGGTTATTACCATCTTCTTTTGGCTCAAGAACCACTGCAGGTAAGACTGTAATTTTATTTTCCCCATTAGAAAATCTAAAAATGAGAACTCTTTCAGAGAGTTTATTATTAGAAAATATAGTAATTTCTTTACATGTGTTGCAAATATTCAGTGAGCCTACTTATTCACATATATTTTCTTAGATGGAAATCTCTTTGGTTCAATTGCACTTCAGACTATTTCAGAAAACAGATCATTCTTCTTTTCTTCATCATTCAGATCCTATCTTTTCTTTCTGCGTGTTCTTAAGAAAAGAAGGTTCAGGCAGTATTCTTGCTGAACAGCAAAGTAATACCAGACCTCTCTTTGGTCTAAGTGCAGGGCTACATCTCAGCATTTATTAATAATCAGTCTTTTCACAATCCTTGTGTGATATGTTATCTATTACCTAAACCCAAATACTTCCATATACATTTAGAGCCAAAATTCATGCCAAGATATGCATTGGTTGGGGTTGGTTTGGGTTTTTTTTTTTTTTGTTTGTTTGTCTTGGGGTTTTTGTTTGTTTGTTTGTTTTGGGGTTTTTGTATGTTTGTTTGTTTGTTTGTTTCTCATACTGTAGGTATGTATTTCAGTTGTTCTTGGCGACTGAAACTTTGATTTGACCTAGGATGCTGTTAGAAAGTCTGTAATACATACTTGCATAGGATCACTGTGGAAACAAATTTTCTCAGTCATGCTTGCAACCAAGATTGAATTCTTGCTTTTTATTAATGGAATCTTTTTTAATAGTAATTACTGACAACTTCCATTCTTATGATAGTTCTATATTGCAGTAATACTGTAAATGAAACCTAGATGTCTTTCTACCAGAGCAATTAGTCGTCTAGGGAGGAAATGAAAGATTCTAGTGATTAAACTAATCACAGAGAATCATTCCTGTGAATGTAATGAAATTACTTCTACTTTGAGCTTAAACAGAGGCATGAGTTCAAAAGATTTTTTTCCAAACAGATATAAAAATGTTCCTTAAAAAAATGTTCCTTACTCCTACAGCTCAAAAGTAGACACCAGTCATGTAATTCTTTGATACTAATGATAAAAAATGTGATAATTTTCTAATGACATATGACAATGACCACTCACATAGATTTAAAAATTTCCTTCCCATATAAAAAGTTTTGGGTTTTTTTGAGACAAGAAATGCTTAGACAGGCTACAGGTATACATAAATTATCTTAGTACTGCAGTGAAACTCAGTCTTACTTTCAATAGGAAGATCCAAGTGAGGACTGAAAAATCCCCACAAATGCCCCACAAAGAAATGTGTAATTAAGGGA
Source organism: Picus viridis (assembly GCA_033816785.1). NCBI lineage: Eukaryota > Metazoa > Chordata > Aves > Piciformes > Picidae > Picus > Picus viridis. Next base: position 65,351,465 of record CM066566.1, read on the forward strand.
GGGGGGGGAGTGAAAATAGAACATGCAAGCAGTAAGTATTGATCCATTGATTTCTGGTTATGCTATCATATATTTCTCTTCAATATATGTTTTGCTTACATTATTTTATTTCTTTTTTGTTTGTTTGTTTTGCTTTTATTAATATGCATATAACTTTATGGCCCAAATAAATTTAAGTGTGGAATTTTTTAGGTAACATCTTCCTAGGTGTTTGTTGCTCACAGTTGCCCAATGACATAGTTTCTATCCTAGGCTTTTAAAACAAAACAGATTTGTAAAGTCTTAGTAAGCTCACTAGAGTATAGCTCATTACTTTGGTTCTTTTCTCTTTTGGAATAAAAACATCACAATACAATCAAATAAAGCAATAATTATATGGGGGAGTTCAGGAAGAAAAGGACTTACAGCTCAAGCTGGCTGAGAATTTTCCATCAAAGTACAGTTTGATGAAAAAAATCTGTTGTAAAAAACCTTCAGTATTTCACACAGGAAGATTCCCCGCCCCCCCAAAGAAAAGGCCTGTTTTTTCTGGTTGAACACAGTTATCAATAATTAGATATTTCAGTTTGTCAGACTGTTCTGGTTTCACATTATCATCTCTAATAATTCACAGAACCTTATGGAAATTGTAAGGTAAGAATTTATAATTTTATGGTTTTGTTGTTATTTTTGAAAATGTTTATTCATTGAGCAACACCTTCTGTTATGTCTTTGCAATTTTCTATCTAGCTTGATGACTGGAAGGCCTAGCTACTTGAAAATAATAGGATAATGGGTAATACAAAGTGTAAGATGGCAGGGTATTTTGGCAGTTCTGATAAGAGTTTCAGTGGTTATAACAGACAAAATTGGATCAAGCTAAATTAAAAGGAATAGGTTTTTGTTGTGGTGGTTGTTTTGTTTTGTCTTTTGAGGGTTTGGATTTGTTTGTGGGCTTTGCTTTTCTCCCTTTTAAAATACGGCGGTCATATAAACTTTCTAATCTTCCTTAATATGAAGGAATGATAATTATAATGACATTTTAATGATTTATCAGTAACTTACTTTTGGCCTTTTGTACAGGCTCAGTTTGGATATTGTGTCACAGAAGCTCCATTGTAGTAGGAACACTGTCTTCTGTATACTGTCTTCAGCCAGATTCTGAGGAGATATGAACCCATGAAAAGATGGATGTCCAAGAGGATATTTCAAAAGTCCAAGAGAAAATAATTTAGTAATCTGAAAAAACACTTTCGACTTTATTATTTCTTTTTTCCTCTTGTAGGATATGCTAATATCTGCAATGACATTTGTAGAGGATACAAGTAATTTCTATATAGCATAAAAAACAGAATTAACTATTAAAAACATTGAACTAAGCATAGTAACATTTAGATCATCCATTTTTCTTTTATTTTTTTAATATCAGATGCTGTGGAGCATAAAAGAACAAAGTTGTTTCTTATATTAATGTTACATAATTTTTTCTTGATTTCTATTTGAACATCCCTCTCTAACTCTTCAGCTTTAGCTGTGAGACATTCACTAAAGAGATTTTTCCTTGTTTTTTGCTGTCACCAACAAAACAGGAAAAAAATATCTGACAAGTAAAGCTGCTTTGCTAACATCTATCTGCTGAAGACATATGTTTGTTTCTCTACCGGTTTACTTATTAACCTTTCTTAAGCTATGTGTATGGATCAGTTTTTCTATTCCAGCAGCCGGTGAACGTGTTTGTCAAATATTCGTTATAAATATTTTTTGGAATACATAAGATGTCAAGCCCATCAACAAGTTAGGCTTCCAGTTTGGGAAGTTTGATAAGGAATTCCATTTGTGGTAACATTTTTGTACTATTTATATAAAAGAAATGTGACAGTTATAACATATTTTCTTCACAGTTGATAGTGCATACTAAGTGCATTATCAGAGATAATCCGAGCACTGTTAATATTATTGCAAGGTCTGTTAGGCCCTCCCCAGATTCAGAGAGCTATGATCTCTTTCAACCACTGACACTTGTCTTTTACAATAATACAATAAAATACAATACACCAGGTTGGAAGAGACCTTCAAGATCATCGCGTCCAACCCATCAAACAGTCCAACCCACCCAACAACTAGACCATACAGCCAAGCACCCCGTCAAGTCTTCTCCTGAACACCTCCAGTGAAGGTGACTCCACCACCTCCACGGGTAGCCCATTCCAATGGGCAATCACTCTCTCCATGTAGAACTTCTTCCTAACATCCAGCCTAAACCTGCCCTGGCGCAGCCTGAGACTGTGTCCTCTTGTTCTGGTGCTGGATGCCTGGGAGAAGAGGCCAACCTCTGCCTGGCTACAACCTCCCTTCAGGTAGTTGTAGAGAGCAATAAGGTCACCCCTCAGTCTCCTCTTCTCCAGGCTAAGCAACCCCAGCTCCCTCAGCCTCTCCTCAGAGGGCTTGTGTTCCAAACCCCTCACCAACTTTGTTGCCCTTCTCTGGACATGTTCCAGCAAGTCAACATCCTTCCTAAACTGAGGGGCCCAGAACTGGACACAGTACTCAAGGTGTGGCCTAACCAGTGCAGTGTACAGGGGCACAATGACCTCCCTGCTCCTGCTGGCCACACTGTTCCTGATGCAGGCCAGGATGCCATTGGCCTTCTTGGCTGCCTAGGCACACTGCAGGCTCATGTTCAGCCTACAATCAACAAGTACCCCCAGGTCCCTCTCTGCCTGGCCACTCTCCAGCCACTCTGACCCCAGCCTGTAGCACTGCCTGGGGTTGTTGTGGCCAATGTGCAGAACCCGGCACTTGGATGTGTTAAATCTCATGCCGTTGGACTCTGCCCATCTGTCCAGCCTGTCGAGGTCCCTCTGCAAAGCCTCTTTGCCCTCCAGCAAATCAACTGCTGCCCCCAGCTTGGTGTCATCTGCAAATTTACTGATGATGCACTCAATGCCCTCATCCAGATCATCAATAAAGATGTTGAAGAGCATGGGGCCCAGTACTGATCCCTGGGGCACACCACTAGTGACAGTCCGCCAGCTGGATGTGGCACCATTCACCATCACTCTCTGGGCTCGGCCCTCCAGCCAGTTCCTAACCCAACGCAGTGTGCTCCTGTCCAAGCCATGAGCTGATAGCTTGGCCAGGAGTTTGCTGTGGGGGACGGTGTCAAAGGCCTTGCTGAGGTCCAGGTAGACCACATCCACAGGCCTCCCCACATCCACCAGGTGGGTCACCTGATCATAGAAGGAGATCAGGTTGGTTAGGCAGGACCTGCCCCTCCTAAATCCATGCTGGCTAGGCCTGAGCCCCTGGCCATCCTGTAAGTGCTGTATATATATACTGTATACTTATATATAAGTATATACTATATATTATATTATATATATAATATATATATATAATATATATATATATATATATATTATATATATATTATATATATATAATATATAGTATATATATACTTACTTATACTGTAACTTAACTGCAGATTGTCTTTTGTACTATAACTTACCCAATAACCCACCATCAAAACTGAGTGAGTGTTGAAGATATTACTGGCACCATAATTTTCATTGAAAGAGTACAATATACAATAATATTTTTTCTTGAACACCAGGCCATAAGACATACATTCTTTTTTCTTTTACATTTTTACTTATTTATTGTTTCATTTATTAAAAATTGTGGGCTTGCCACAGTGGTATCTTTTATTGAACTAATATTTAATGACTTACATTTCTTTTTCCGGAGTGGAAGTTCTTTCCCCATGATAAATCCTTCTTGTTAAGTTATCAAGTTGATTTTTAAGAAATAAATCATCTGTATTTCCCAACATCTTACGTTACTCATCTACACTTGCTCCTAGAACCTCATTTTCCAAATAATAGCAAGGCTTTACTTCATGTTGCTCAAATGAAGAGCTTTTTTTGTCAATACATCCAGTGGAGTGCCTCACATGCTGAGATATTATGGAAATAAAGATAGTCCTCCTAAGGGGAGTCTGTGCAAGAGCTGAATCACAAGAAAGAAAAAGGTCTTTCTGTTCTGGAATAAGTTTGAATAAAAAAAAAATTTAAAAATATATATAGCATTAATGAGAAACAGCTGAATTTCATGATCTATGAGTAGGAGTTTTTTGAAATACCATTATTTTTTACTTCTCTCCATCATAAGAATGGAGAGGGATCATGGATCAGTGCTGGGCTCCATCCTCTACAATGTCTTCACTGACGATCTGGATGAGGGGATTGAGACAGCCATCAGCAAGTTTGCAGATGACACCAAGTTAGGAGCAGATGTTGGTCAGATAGAGTTTTGAAGGGCTCTGCAGAGGGACCTCGATCAGCTGGACAGATGGTCAGAGTCCAATGGCATGGCATTTAACAAGTCCAAGTGCCGGGTGTTGCACTTTGGCCACGGCAACCCCATGCAGAGCTACAGGCTGGGGTCAGAGTGGCTGGAGAGCTGCCAAACAGAGAGGCACCTGGGGGTGCTGATCGACAGCTGCCTGAACATGAGCCAGCAGTGTGCCCAGGTGGCCAAGAAGGCCAACGGCATCCTGGCCTGCATTAGGAATGGTGTGGCCAGCAGGAGCAGGGAGGTCATTGTGCCCCTGTACTCTGCTTTGGTTAGGCCACACCTTGAGTCCTGTGTCCAATCCTGGGCCCCTCAGCTTAAGAAGGACATCGAGACACTTGAACATGTCCACAGAAAGGCAACAAGGCTGGTGAGAGGCCTTGAGCACAAGCCCTATGAGGAGAGGCTGAGGGAGCTGGGGCTGTTTAGCCTGGAGAAGAGGAGGCTCAGGGGTGACCTCATTGCTCTCTAAAACTGCCTGAAAGGTGGTTGTAGCCAGGAAGTGGTTGGTCTCTTCTCCCTAGCAACCAGCACCAGAACAAGGGGACACAGTCTCAAGCTGCAAGGGGAAGTTTAGGCTCGAGGTGAGGAGAAAGTTCTTCCCTGAGAGAGTCGTTCATCATTGGAATGGGCTGCCTGGGGAGGTGGTGGAGTCACCGTCCCTGGAGGCGTTCAGGAGGGGACTGGATGTGGCACTTGGTGCCATGGTCTAGTCGTGAGGTCTGTTGAGACAGGTTGGACTCGATGATCTTCGAGGTCTCTTCCAACCTTAGTAATACTGTGATACTGTGATACTGTAAGAAGGATACACAACTGTTGTAGAGAGTCCAGAATTGGGCCACAAAGATGATCCAAGGCCTGGAACACCTCTGCTATTAGGATAGGCTGAGGAAGTTAGTGGTGTTCAGCCTAGAGAAGAGGAGGCTCTGGGGGTGACCTTATAGCTGCCTTCCAATTCCTGAAGGGAGCCTACAGGAAGGCTGGAGAAGGACTTTTCATAGGGATGTTTAGAAATAGGACAAAGGGGCATGGTTTTCAGGTGAGGGAGAGTAGGTTTAGACTGGATCTTAGGAAGAAGTTCTTTGGTATGAGGAAGGTAGTGGATGCCTCCTCCCTGGGGGTGTTCAAGGCCAAGTTGGATGAGGCCTTGAGCAGCCAAGTCTAGTGGAGAGGCATCCCTATCCATGGCAGGCAGATTGGAGGAGATGATCTCAAAGGTCCCTTCCAACCTAAAAACAAAAAAACAAAAAAACAAAAAAACAAAAAAAAAAACAAAACAAAAAAAAAAAAAAAAAAAAAAAAAAAAAAAAAAACCAAAAAAAAAAAAAAAAAAAAAAGGGAAAAGACATCCCAACATTAAATTCTTTTTCCCTGTCCTCTTGAGTGTCCATAAAGCACCCAAAAAAATCTATGGATGCTCTGCTGTAGTTAGTAGATGATATTAGGTATTAATGCACAGTTATGTATATGCTTTATACTGGTCCAGAAAACCCAGAGAGGATAGAAATTGAGCAAGTGAAGAGCCAGGGCCTGCTATTTCAGTATGTTAATGGAAGAATTAAAGATTTGTTTTTCATGAAGTACAATCACTGAGAATTTAAGTGGCAAACTGGTAAATTTCTATTATATTAACATTTTTCTGTAACACTGGTAATATTCTTATTCATTTTTTGTAGCCAAGACTGGATATGCCTCTAACAGAGAAGTATTTTATCAAAGACTTCTTTTTGTGTAAAATGGTTCTTTTTTAATATGCAAGGAATAAAAAATTCCTGAAATGAGAGCAAAAGTCTTTTATTTTCCTTCACTTCCCTATAGTTATTGTGCTCACATAAATTTAGGAGAGAGAAGAAAAATAAAATATTGTCATTAGTGTTTGTTCCTCTTGACTTGGATGCTTCTTAATTTTCCAAGGTGCTTTAATGAAACTAACCTAAATGGCCAAAGCTGCAAAAGCACTGTTCATTCCTTTTTCTAAACGACTCCAGATAAATTTTCTTACAGTTTATATCAAATGGAACAAAGACAGAAAAGAAAAAAAGGCTTTTTTAATTGCCAGTTCTGTTAATTAACTGTGGAATATTACAGGCAAATGTCATTTTCTCTAGTTTTAGCAGTAGAACTTGATGATCTCAATGATCTCTTCCAACATCTACAGTTCTATGCTCTGTGGAAAGAGTAACGTTTTAAGTTTGAATTCAGAGTTGTAATAACAACAATTTAACTCACTTTCCCAAAGCTGTATTGGCTGTGCTGTATTAATGAACAAATTGTACCTTCATGGTCTTCAATAATCATAAGGTATATTTGCAGATTAAAAATTTAATTAAATAGCTTAACTCTAGGATGTGATTTATTCTTTTTGTCAAAATTCAGTAATTCCAAAACCTCACTTTTCATTGCTTAAAATCTGTATGTTTGTATTTGCTCTGGCATATAACAATACTCTTTGCGTAACTGGTCCTTTACAAATATGAAAAACAGTAAGGTTAATTATAGAATGACAGACCCTTTTAAACTGTTACAGGAAATATTAAGGAAGAACAAAGCAGCTGTACACTGTTGAATCATCTATTTGAGGAGGGTTATATTCACAGGATGTAATAACACAAAGTATGTTTTTTTTTCCCCATATATTTTCTTATTTGAAGGAGAAACAACTAGATGAACATGGACAAAGATCACACTCTAAAATGTATATGCATGTGTATATGGATATGCAGAAGCATATATGCTTGCATATATGCATAATATATATCAATAAATAAACAGCAAACCCCTTAGATTTCTTTGTAAACTATTAGGGTTTTGGTTTGTTTCATTTTTTTCAGTTAAAGCAGGACAGGAAAAAAAGTAGATAGCTTTAAAAAAAAAAAAAAAAAGACATTTTGGTGGTGCTCCATGAACTGACTGTGACTAAAGAAAGCTACTTCCAAAAACCCAGACATTTATGTGCAACAACTAATAATATTTCATGTTTATTCAAAGCCAGAAAGGCATCAGGTAAATTCATATTGTCAGATTTTTCCACCATACTTGAAGAATAATTTAGATGGAAAATAAAAGAGGATCATTGTCCAGAAAATAAAATTTCTATTAAAAGATTGAATGAAATGGGACTGCTTATCCTAAAAAACCTAAACCAAAAAAAACAACAAAACCCACCAACCAAAAAAACCCACCACAAACAAACACAACCCCCGAACAAAACATGAAGGAGCATGTTGACATTCTCTAAATATATTGACAATACTTAAATGTACTGTTTAAAGAGGAGATTAATAATTTCTAAGATATAAATGTAATAATGGACTTAAAATTTAATGGGAGAAAATTAGGTTAGATGTAGCTAACAAAAAATAAAAATTTTAAAAAAAAAGCAACCATGGTACTTTGTCTCCCAGGCAGCCAGCACCAGAACAAGAGGACACAGTCTCAGACTGTGCCAGGGCAGGTTTAGGCTGGATGTTAGGAAGAAGTTCTATACAGAGAGAGTGATTGCCCATTGGAATTGGCTACCCGTGGAGGTTGTGGAGTCACCTTCATTGGAGGTGTTCAGGAGGAGACTTGATGGGGTGATTGGTTGCATGGTTTAGTTGTTTAGGTGGGTTGGATTGGTTGATGGGTTGGACGCGATGATCTTGGAGGTCTCTTTCAAGCTGGCGTATTGTATTGTATTGTATTGTATAAAACATTGAAATACATTGTTTGAAATTTGTTATGAGGGTATTTCAATGAGGTTAGCTAATAATCTATCAGGAATGAGTACCCTTAATGTATCCTTCAAGAAGTGACTTTAGCTCTAGGTTTCCAGGATAAATGGTGAGATTTTTGTTTTTTATATATTTCATAACTGTAATCTGCATTTTAAGACATGCAAAACCAAAAAAACCAAAGTCTTATTTTCATATAGTCATTGTGACTTAATATTTGTATATAATAATATTTAAATTCTGAAGTCTGAATGGGAAGACACAGTATCACAGGCCAAATACTCTATATGCATAATACTTTATTAGTGTTAATACAGTAGAAGAGTTTATGTCTTTCTTGTGGGAAAATGCTTTTAATCCTCAACTTTTTCAATCACTTCCAAAAGCAAACAAGAAAACTAATTAGCAGGTGTGTTGTGCTCTATTTAATGTAATATTTTCATGCAGCTATTAAACTAATGTGTTCATAGTGTGCAGTGTAAGCTGTTGGGGTTTTTTTGTTTTTTTTTTTTTAAACCTCAGATTGCTCCCTGCCAGATAAGAAACTGGAGCAAGACCTTGTACTTCATAGAAACATATTTGTTTGCACCATAATTAAAAAAAAAAAAAAAAAAAAGCCTGTTTCAGAAGTTCTGGGGTTTTATTTATAATGACATTCCCTTTTTCTACTGCTACTCAGAGCAGTGCTGATTTCTAATCAGATCAGGCATCAAGTTAATTTGTGCTTCATGAAGAATTCATTGAAATAATATATTCTAGAAATGGAAATATCAAGGGTAAGTCTGAAAAGGTCTAAATCCATAAAAAAAGTAACAGAAATTACTTTGAGTTCTTTGTGAGCAGTGGGAATTATCATTTGGGTATGTAAGTTTTTTCAGCTCAGTCATAACCCTTCCCTGATTACTCTGAAAACATTTTAGAAAACACAACTGTCAAGTTCAAATAGTTCTTCCACACTCATTTTGCTGACACTGTGTTTATGATGCTTGTGGCATTTGACTTTAATCATTAGATACGTGTGCTGCCATATGAAGAATTTTTCTTGGAAAGGTATATTTCTGTAAATAGTTTTGTTTTCTCTTATGCATAAAGGAGTGGCTTAACACCGTCAAGGATGGTTGGATGCTGTGTAATTTTTTCCTTCATGTAAAGGAAACGTATATAAAGGTGATGGGTGTATGCAGTTCATAGGCAATTTTGTGGTGATTAGCACCGTTTTATCCTAAAAGGAAAACTCTCATACAGAACATACATATTAGAAGAGAAATACAATCTTGAATTTAATTCTCTTCAGAAAGTGAAAAAGAGGTTAAACCAGACATGGTGTTTTGTACAGACTGCATGTTTCCAAATCTTTTTGACATGCTGTCCAGAAGAATCAACGAGGCAACCAAGGGGATTGAGAAGAAACTCCTTAAGTGATTTTAAAAAGTAATACAGTTTCTTCATTCATCAACTGTTACTAAATTAGTGTTCTCCCTCGACTGTCACCTCAGCTTTCACTCAAACACAGTTTTGCAGTTATAACTAACTGCAGGGCATGTATTCACAAAAGCATCTAAAATGCATCTCTTTTTTGGCAGATGTTCTCTGTGTATTGTTCCACATTACAATTTCTTTATAATGATTGTAATACAGTAATACTGTTAAGAGGATAACAATACCATAAGATGCTTTCATAGCTTAAAAATTGTTTAGTATATCAAATAGATGGACCTCTTTCTCCTCCAAAACTAGTGTTATTATAACAACTTTGTCTCTGAATGGAAATGAGTGAACAGTAAATTTAAAGAAAAATCTTTATGTGTGAGGGTAAAATGTGTAAAATATGCTCAAGCATTCATATGTACATCCATAAACATAGACATCCATACACCATTTTGTTCCTGATGCCTTTTTAAACACACCACATCTATACCACAGTCTTTAGCTCTGTTTTCCTTCAGGTCATATGCGGAAGCCCATTTTCCACTGTGCCTCAGAAATATTTTTAGTCTCTCACTTTTATTACTGATGAGTAAGCATCCTGGGTTTTTTTTTTCATTTGGATTTAAACATGTATACTTGGAAGGAAGTCAACTAACATAGAGGCCACTGGACAAACAAGTCTTTTCTTCTCCTTACTTTCCTTTCACTCTCAAGAACTGGCCACAGGACCTAGGAAACCTTCCCAGAATAGGAACAGGAGATGGACCGTTCACATCTACCAGCTCTCCCACTTACTTCACATTTACACGCAATGCAATTTTATGTAAATAACATTACCTTTCTTTCCCAGGCAAAAGAGGAAGAAAAGGATGGGAACATGTGTAAAAATTAGTGGGGATTTTGGGACTCAGGGAAGTAGGTCATGAAATTGGAAGGCTGAGAGAGGTGAGCTTGCCACAGCTCCATGTTTCCAGACGAGCCAGTAGCAGGGCTTAGATTGTATTTGTAGTAGGCACAGGTACACAAACACACACACATTCAACACACATATGTGTGCATATACCCACATGTATATATACATAATGTAAATATACATCAACACAGCCAGCACAGCCAGGCATGCTAGGCATCAAACAAATACAAACAGCATCAATGACTTCATTCTGTTTCTCTTTCTGGCTGATTAGGGTGAAAGTCTGCTAGTGGGAGCATGTGTACATATGTGCAATACACATCTCTCCAGTAGCCAGTCTCAGACAGTGTGCTCAGTAGCTACCCTTGGATCCTAATCTTACAAAACAAAACTGTCTCCTACTTGAGCCCCCATAGTCTCTCTACCAGCTGGACAGAACATCCTTAATCCCTTCAATAGCCAGCTCACCCTTAGAGAAATACACACCTCTGGATTCCAGGTTACTGATCTGCTCACTGGCTGGATCAGCTTGCTCTTCACTAGTGCTCAGATGTTCATTTGCACACTTACACTTGCTGTAGTTCCTGGCACCCCAACACATATGCCTTTGTGACCTCAGGTTGCACTCCAGTCATAGGGACTTCAAATCATCTACATCCCTCCCTTTTGGTTCTTCCCCTAAACATCACATAAATCTTGTGTGATCCCAAAATGTTCTTCCCCTACATCTCACAATGTTTCTTATACTTCGATGCAGTGATTCAAAGATGAGCTGGAGAGTTGGTCTCCTTGACTTTTCTTGATGGGTGTCCTAGGACAGCCCTTCCTCTGAGTCTTTCATTTTCCTGCCTGCCTTTGACACTCTGTGATACTCTGGGCTTGTGGAGATGGGCCTTTAGCTGGATAATATCTCCTGTGAGGGGCTTGACTGTCGCCTGGCCAGGTATCATTTAAGCTTGTTCACCTAACATCATCTCTTTGTTTTCCTTTCTGTGTGTGCAGATGAACTTATTTTACTATAACAGAAGAAGGAATATTTTATTTATTGATTACAGTCCCTTGAAAATCAGCACTGTGAAAGACAATATGATGTGTGAATATATCACAGTATCACAGTATCACAGTATCACAGTATCACAGTATAACCAAAGTTGGAAGAGACCCCGAGGATCATCAAGTCCAACCTGTCCCAACAGACCTCACAACTAGACCATGGCACCAAGTGCCATGTCCAATCTCCCTTGAACACCTCCAGGGATGGCGACTCCACCACCTCCCCAGGCAGCCCATTCCAATGACGAACGACTCTCTCAGGGAAGAACTTTCTCCTCACCTCGAGTCTAAACCTCCCCTGGCACAGCTTGAGACTGTGTCCCCTTGTTCTGGTGCTGGTTGCCTGGGAGAAGAGACCAACCCCTTCCTGGCTACAACCACCTTTCAGGTAGTTGTAGAGGGCAATGAGGTCACCCCTGGTCCTTCTCTTCTCCAGGCTAAACAACCCCAGCTCCCTCAGCCTCTCCTCATAGGGCTTGTGCTCAAGGCCTCTCACCAGCCTTGTTGCCCTTCTCTGGACACATTCAAGTGTCTCGATGTCCTTCTTAAACTGAGGGGCCCAGAACTGGACACAGGACTCAAGGTGTGGCCTAACCAATGCAGAGAACAAGGGCATAATGACCTCCCTGCTCCTGCTGGCCACAGTATTCCTTATACAGGCCAGGATGCCATTGGCCCTCTTGGCCACCTGGGCACACTGCTGGCTCATGTTTAGGCGGGTGTCAATCAGCACCCCCAGGTGCCTCTCTGTTTGGCAGCTCTCCAGCCACTCTGACCCCAGCCTGTAGCTCTGCATGGGATTGCCGTGGCCAAAGTGCAGCACCCGGCACTTGGACTTGTTAAATGCCATGCCATTAGACTGTGTCCATCTGTCCAGTCGGTCGAGGTCCCTCTGCAGAGCCTTTCCACCCTCTAACTGACTAACATCTATTCCCAACTTGGTGTCATCTGCAAACTTGCTGATGACTGACTCAACCCCCTCATCCATATCATCAATGAAGATGTTAAAGAGGATGGGGCCCAGCACTGATCCCTGGGGACGCCACTGGTGACTGGCCGCCAGCTGGATGTGGCACCATTCACCACCAATATATGATTAATTTGCATATAATGTTCAATTAAATTATTCTGAGAATATTTAATCGTTGTACAAGAGCTAGTAATCAAAGCCTGCAAGATTACATATTAGTATGTTAGCAGTTACATGTTAACAGTTCCTGTTGTCCACTTGCTGCTCAGTACCTGGCATTTGTTTGTTTTAACTGAATGCCTTTTTCTTTTTTATGAACGCACAGTTCTCTTCAAGATGATACACCAACTTGATATATATTCAGAATATTACTAATTTTCTGTCATCAATTTCACAACAGAGAGTAAATATTTCACTGCAGATGATTCCTGAAATGCCAGATAAACCCATATCATTCCTTTGCTTCCCTTAAATACAATTTGTCATTCACAGGGAATATAAATTCCAGTGTAAATGCACTGTCACTTATTTCTCAGAGGGAAGCCAGGAAACTTATACAACTGCAGCTATGCAACAATGTAGTTTATTTTTACAGTTTAATATATCTTTATTATAAACCATGGGGAGGAATAGAGTGTTTAGCATTTTGTCTCCTATTGGACATACTGAGACTAATCTCTGTCTTTTTACAAAGGGGACAAAAAAAATAATTAGCACTTGTAATATTTTAGTGAAAATACATAAATCAGAGAAAGAAAGAACACATTATTTTGGTAATGAACATGAAACCTACACTGATATAAGTTTAAAATAAATGAGATAGAAAAAAATCTAATTTAAGATATGAAGAACTTCTAAGCTGTTGTTTTCAATAGCTGAAACAAAGTTCAGCAGCTCTAGGTTAAAGTTATGTATTATATTGCATACTGCTAGCACTGCAAATTCCAAGTAGTAGTGTTGTTGTTTTTCAAGCTTTCTTAAATGTACTCTCAGTCTTATTTTTCCTCACCACATAATATATTTATAAATATATTCTTGGGTTTGCTTATGCATTGTCACAAGTGTTTTGTCTTTCATAACAGTAACATAACACTGAAAATACAATCTTAATCCTGTATCTTTAGATCTATTTGGAGAGGAGTAAAAGCAGGTCAAACTCTGGACGCACTTGCCTTTGAGATTCATTTTCAGGTTCCTTTATTCATGACCCTATAAATTTGCCATTTCTGCCTGTCCTTTCATAAGCCATATAAGTCTTCATGTTCTGGATAATTCATTAGTGGGTTGTTATATAAGAATAATTTGTTGATAATTGGATCTATCAATCCTATTACACTGTGCAGAGGTCAACAGTTATCTGGAAACCCTGTGCAAGTGACAGGCCTTCAGTTTTAAATCTGATCACATGAGAGAAGAATGGCAGGACTGTGTTTACCATTTTACAACAGCCAGAATAAAGAGATGCATAGCCAGGTTCATCCCAGGTTCTTTCTGTGGCCCAGAGTGAGACACATTGTCTCTTACTAATACAAACTTTCACAGTAGGAGCAGGGAAGTCATTGTGCCCCTGTACTCTCCATTGGTTAGACCACACCTTGAGTACTGTGTCCAGTTCGGGGCCCCTCAGTTTACTGGCCTTAATATATCCATAAATTTAAGTCTTTAAACTTAGGGGGCTTTGTTATTTTATTTTTATATTTGTATTTTACATTGATTCTGGTTTTCCAGACTTCCTTCTCATTATTTACTATCACCAGTTTTCCTTTCTATACTAATTTTCTACAAAATTGTTTAAACCATTTCCAGTTACCATACTTTTAAGCTAGAATTGTAATGTACTGAATGTGATTATCTCTATGAAGTCTGCAATTGTCTCTAATTATTTCAGTGCAAAGAGAGGAAAATTTGTTGTTTATCAAAACCCAAGTGTTTCTTAGGCTTAATTTTGTACATCTTTCTATCAAGTGTGTTTATTTTATGTATGCACACAGAATAGAAAATAATTTTAAACAAATATTTGTCATCCAGTTGCAGGAATGCACAATGACCTAGAAAACAAAAAATTGAGACTGTAATGTTTATAAGATTATTTTCCCAAATATAAAGCATTTTCTAAGACTGACTTTCCATTTCTCTAGGGATTTTGTTTTTTTTCAAAATACAGTGCCATATGTACTGAACAAAACCTTGTCAATATTGAATACAGCATTTTATGATTTTTACAATATAAATTCACAGAAATTATCTTTTGTGAATACACTACAGCACATATTACTTTACAACAGTAATATGAATTAAGCACTAAAGTCTGGCTTGCTTGTATAATGTTGTTGTATAGGTCTGGGCATGCACGAACAATTTGTTTTGCTTGTGTCCATGAGAGGGAAAATTGTTTTCTCAGAGCCTCTGATGAAAGAAGTCATGAGACAATCTATCTTGAGATAAAATCTGAGGTGTTGGAGACAGATGCACAGGAAATGTAAGTGCATTGGCAAGTGCATTTCCTTCTGTGATAAATCCAGGAAAGTCTGTATGACTTCTGACATGCATGATATGGGTGGACGCAGGAAATAGCGTATTTCAAACCCATAATGTCCTGCTCCCTATAAATCCATCTGCAAGCTCTCACACTTCCCCTTTCTTCCCTTGCCGTTCCCTTGGGAGATGCTCCCTATCTGGTAATGGAAGGGGAATTATCTCAAGGCCTCTTAGGCCTGTCTAGGCCTAATGCCAGGAGGAGAAGGGGGAAAGGTAATCTAAGGTCTGGCCATCTGAGATTAGCCTAACAATGGAGGAGGGGGAGAAAGAGCCCTGGGGGTTTTGGGTATTATCCTCAGGTAGGGAGAAGGGAAGTACTAGGATGCTTCTGGATGTGCTGTGAGGAATTCTGTATGCTCTGGGATTTCTTTTGTCACTGTGCTTGTAGCTTCTGTAAAACATTCACTGCTTTTCCATTTAAACTTTTCACCACTTCTGCAATCCATTTTGTCTGAGTCTCTTTTTTTTTTTTTTTTTTTTTTTTTTTTTTTTTCTGCCCCTGGTGGAAGACAAGGGAAGATCTGCCTCCACCTGGGATATTCAGTAAGCCAAGTGAGCATTGGTGCTGTAGCAGAAGAGACTGTTGAGTCACTGACTCTTACAAAAAATGTGAAGTGGTGCTAATAGTAAAATTCCAGTCTGACAGAACATCTTGTCCCCACAGATTTATAGGTGCTGTGGAGACATATGGAGGAATGGTGGCAATGTGTCCTTCTGGAGTCACAACTTGGACATACATGGCACTTTGCTGTGCCACTGTTGCTCCTCCAATACCAGAGAGTACATCTGACATTTTCATCCAAGGCCAGTAACTCGACCAGTCCTTTGCTGAAATAATGGTCACGTCAGCTCCTGTATCAATCATACCACAAATCTGAACCTCGGAAGGTTTTGCATTTTTAAGTAAGTTTGCAGGTTAATAAAGGCCTTTTAGTGGTTAAAGTCTTAGTCCAGTATATTTGAGGCTTTGCTGTAGATCCAAAGCCAACTGTTCCTCTCTTTTTTCCACCTATATCGCTAACTAGATTTTCAAAAGGCGCAAGTTGTGCAATAACACTTCCTGATGGAAGAAAGACAGGATGGGATGAAATCAACACTAAGGCTTGTATTTGACCTACGAAATCAGAATCAGTAACACCAGGCAGTACAAATAGTCCTTCTAAGGTAGCACTTGAATGCCCTATGAGCAAGGCACTCCACCTGTAGGACCATAGGCATTTAGTGGCATCTTATGCACACTGTGATCTCCAGCACTTCCCTCTGCGACTGGGAAGAAAGAGTTAATGACTGTGTGAGGGCGGGATTTTGTATCATTGTCCATCCCCTCCCCTCCCATTTCCCATCTGCAATAGTAAAGGATTTCCATAAATATAATATCTAGAATGATACTGATGGAGAGATGATTCTGCCTCTTGCACCTAAAACAAAAGGTATTTTGCTGAAAATTACCAGGCCGTTGTCTCATATTACACTTTTGACTGAAATGTGCCTTTTGTCTGCAATTAAAACACATTGGAGAAGTTTTAAGAGCTGCCGTGAATTTGCCAGCCTGCTTCACAGGTCTGCAGATTCTCTTTTTTTTTTTTTTCCCCAGGCTCCAAACCTAACACCCTCCCCCTTTTTTTTCCCCCAGAGGTGTCTCTAATTTTTCTAATTTTTTCATCTTTTTTAATTTTAATGTCCAGATATTCATGCCTCTCACGTCTCTTGTGCCTCTTCTTATGCTATGTCAGAGAGCATCGTCGGTGCTAGGCTCCTTAGGCTTCTAGCATAAACAGTCATTGAATTAATCTCACAGAGACTGTTACACAGAACAACTACCTCTGTAGTCTTGTTGAAGTGAAATTACTTCTTTTTGGTGCAAGTGGGAGTCATAACATATACTTGCTAAAGGTGCACGTTCGGGGTCACCAATTGTTGTTGTATAGGTTTTCGAATCACCCTGCACACAGCTTCAAAGACAAGATGTAAGCAGGCAAAGATGTTTATTACATTACACAGCAAAGTTATATAGTCTTTTGAAAGCATAGGTGTCACACATCAATTGGCTATTGTCTATTGGCATGTAATTAAGGCATACAGTAGGTTAAAATAACAAAACAATATTTTAACACATCCAACCAAACTGTGCCTAGATTTTCACCTTCAGTTGCATTTTTCTCTGAGTCACAGACTAAACATAGCCTTCTCTAACTCAAACAAAGGCAAATATTCCCCTACAGTATAAAGCTCATCTAAATTATTGAGATAGTCCTAACTGGTGATAAAATTATCTTAAGAATAATGAAAACAAATACTTACTAAAGCTTTAATTGTCTTAATTTCTTCATCTCAAACTGGCTACACCTCTGGAGAAAAGGGCCGTACCTATGTATGTGTACATACTTTTATAGATACAAATATAGACATACATCAAATTTTCTATTCTGTCTTTCCATAAGCTACACCATTACATTTGGTCTCTTCTCACAGGTAATTAGTGATAGAACAAGAGGGACTGGCCTCAAGCTAAGACTGGGTAGGTTTAGACTGGACATTAGGGGGAAAAAAATCACAGAAAGAGTGGTCAGGCATGGGAATCAGCTGCCCAGGGAGGTGGTTGAGTCACCACCCTAGGATGTGTTTAAAGGTCGTTTCGATGTAGTGCTTGGGGGTATGGGTTAGGGGTGAACTTTGTAGAGTAGGGTTATTGGTCAGACTTGGTGATCCTGATGGTCTTTTCCAACCTTACTATTTCAGTGATTCTGTGATTTCATGTAGTTGCTATATTTAGGTAGCACTTGATTCTAGTTCAAGCATTATATGTTAAAAAAATATAGAGAGATACCTCTCTATTAAAATTATGTATAAAATAAATGGCAAAAAAAAATTAAATCTGGTGATACACAAACAGAATAGAAGGGTCTGGGACCTAGAACCATTTATTTAAATGAACTGTCCATGCCAGGAGAATTTAATCTTTCATATTTGCATAATGGTAAATCAGGCATTTGTATTTACACTGTTGTAAACATGTTGACTAATTCAGGCAAGATCAGACAGCAAAACCACACACAGAAATCTGCTGAGGTCAAATGTAGAGGAAGAGTGTATAAAGAATCTGTTTTCCCCTTTGTAGGAGCATATTTCTTTCTTTTCTTACTTTTCATAACAGTTCACTGGCTAAGGGCAGGTGAGAAAAACTGAGCCAGCCACAACTAAAAGGAAAAAAAACCAACTATACAGAATGACATATGTGCCTGCTTTCAGAGTTGTGTCTGATCCACAGGCAAATAATCACAGAGTAATCAACACCTGGAGCTTTATACGTTTCTAGTAAATTATCTGAACTTCTGCTCTAAGTGAAAACACACAGCAAAGAGTAGAGGCTGTAAGCCAAGAACAGCAATGTTACTAATGCTTCAGCAGCTGAAGGTGAGCTGCAGGGCATCATACAGGACATTTACTCAGCATGTCATAGCGTTGCCTACGCTCCAACAGGTAGGGCATGTGTAACTTTGAAAACCAATTTGAAATATTTTACAGTGTTATGTAAACCTATTTAATCTACAGATTTTCATCCTTCAAAAATTGTATTAGTTTTATTCTCTCATACTTATCAAGAACCCAATTGTCTTCCTCCAGACTTAACTGAATGAAAGATTTTGCATTTTATAGAAACAAAATATCCTTTTTTATACAAAAGAATTAATCATAAACATCAAGAGGCTTGAATAAACTAGAGAAGAGCAGGCATAGATTGGATGTTAGGAACAGGCTCTTTACTATGAGGGTGGTGGAACACTAGAGCATGTTGCCCAGGAAAGTGGCTGGGGCCCCATCCCTGGAGATATTCAAAGTGAGGCTCAACAGGGATCTAGTTGAGGATGTCCATGCTGACTGCAGGGGGGTTTGGACTAGATGACCTTTGGAGGTCCCTTCCAACACAGAACATTCTGTGATTCTGTGATAAAGGGTTATTTTTTATCTTTTTATGCAGATCAAATGACTTGAAAGTCAGAACAAGGGAAACTGTAAATGAATACCAAAACATGTAGATTAAATAATGTATATTAAAAAAACCCAACTCTATAGACATGCACTAGAATAATTTATTACTGACTGTCATGACCCAGTCCTCCCCTTACCTACCCTGCTCAACAGGTTGTCAGGGTGGCTGTGCTAAAGTTCAAATAATTCCCTTCACAGTATCACAGTATCACAGTATCGCCAAGGTTGGAAGAGACCTCGAAGATCATTGAGTCCAACCTGTCACCACAGACCTCATGACTAAACCATGGCACCAAGTGCCACATACAGTCCCCTCTTGAACACCTCCAGGGACGGTGACTCCACCACCTCCCCAGGCAGCCCATTCCAATGGCAAATCACTGTCTTGGTGAAGAACTTTCTCCTCACCTCGAGCCTAAACTTCCCCTGGTGCAGCTTGAGACTGTGTCCTCTTGTTCTGGTGCTGGTTGCCAGGCAGAAGAGACCAACCTCCACCTGGCTACAACCTCCCTTCAGGTAGTTGTAGAGAGCAATAAGGTCTCCCCTGAGCCTCCTCTTCTCCAGGCTAAACAACCCCAGCTCCCTCAGCCTCTCCTCATATGGCTTGTGCTCAAGGCCTCTCATCAGCCTTGTTGCCCTTCTCTGGACACGTTCAAGTGTCTCAATGTCCTTCTTCAACTGAGGGGCCCAGAACTGGACACAGGACTCAAGGTGTGGCCTAACCAAAGCAGAGTACAGGGGCACAATGACCTCCCTGCTCCTGCTGGCCACACTAGTCTTGATGCAAGAAAGGATGCCATTGGCCTTCTTGGCCACCTGGGCACACTGCTGGCTCATGTTCAGGTGGCTGTCAATCAGCACCCCCAGGTCCCTCTCTGTTTGGGAGCTCTCCAGACACTCTCCTTGGAGTAAATGAGGACAAAAAGACTCAAAAAGGGTTACTGGGTTTATTAGATTGAACTGGAGCAGACAGATAATGGAAGGGAAAATCAGTGGGGAAAATACATATCAAAGAGAAAGGATATCACCATAGCTTGAAAATCATGGCAGTTCCATAGCAGGCATAGAAGGGCCATGTGCCATGTGGTCTTCTCCAGGCTGTAGGCAGCGCAAAGCAGGGCTGTGCCATATGGTTCTTCTCTGGGACACCGGCAGTGGTGTGAACTGACCAGTGTGGGACTGGCAGTACAGGCTGCCTGATACAGAGCCCTCTAGGCATGCAAACAGTGATGAGAAAGCAGGGCAGTGCCACACAGATGCTGGCACTTGCTGCTTACCACTTCCCAAGGTGTGGGGTCAAGCACAGCATCAGGAACATCATGGCTTCCTCTGGCCCCTTGCCCATTCCTGCTTCTCTGGAAGTCACTCATTTTCCAATCAACCCCCACATGGTAGGCATGGGCCCAGGGCACAGCCCCCAGATCTCGGCAGAGTATCATGTGCAGTCCTGCACCTCAGTAGCACTCTTTGAATGAAAAAACTTGGGGTCTCACATGGACAACATGGAAAATTGACCAATAGAAAATACCCAGTGATAAAAATTTTATCTCCGCAATGATTCCATGCAAGTGTGCCAACTGACAAAAGAAATAGTTGTTCCTCATCCGGAGGAGAACATTTCAGATATACTCAATTTGGAGCAAGTTGTAACACACTGACACAGTAACTTAAAACTTTTTTCTGGTCTTTCAATGAAAACATCTTGTAAGAAAAAGTAACAACAAAAGTTCACAGCAATTGTATGCAAAGTCATGTGAAAAATTAATATGATAACAGCATGTCAGATTTTCCAGTCTATGGACACAAACTCACACTTGGCATACACGTAGGGTCACACATATGGAGTGCTATTTATGGCATATTCACTTGATACCAACAAAGAAAATATTGTAATTAATCCCTATAATTCTATGTATACTGAATCTTAAAATAATAACATGTATGTTTTGAGCTTCTATTATTATTATATGATAGTAAGAATATAGAAAAATGGAAAACTCTCACAGTGATTGTGGTCACAGATTATTCTTTTTAAAATGTATTTATAAGAGGATATTCCTCTTTTTTCTATTTTGTTTCCTCAATAGTTCCCCATGAATTAATAATTTTATTATTATTAGGTTTTATAATCACTAGAGATGGACATATATTTAGACTAGACACAAATTTAAATGTCAAAATGCAGTTGTTTGTTTAACCATTCCTCAGGTTCAATGAATATCTAGGTAATACAGGGCTTGAAGCCCAGAGATTAGTCTATTGATCAAATATAAATGCCTATTTTAATGTGACATATCTGTCTAGCTTCTACAGCCTGAATTGCCTGACTCTCCCCTAACTGTAAAGTAAACCTAGACAGCTTTCAAGGCTGAACATCTTCACTATTAGGTTACTCGCTACATCTGATGTATCTTCACTATTATATTACTAGTTACAGACTCCTCCTTTCTCTTATAAAATGAACTTCAAATTCTTGTCTGTCCATAGAACAATTTCAGTAACAAGTGTGAAGAGAATCACTGTGGTACCACGGTTTCATGACAAAAACTCACAGCAAACTCACAAAATATACACTGTTCTTCAGGAAAGAGGAGGAATAATTGAGTCTAAAGCAGGTGTCCAGAGCAAAAGATGGGCTTCTTTAGACTGAAAAGAGAGAACAATGAAGGGAAAATCCTTAAATAAATAAAAACGTTGCTGCAGTGACAGCCTAGAGGCTGTTAAAGAGAAAGAAGGAAGCAGCTGACATACAGAATAATTACAGTTAACAATTAAGTTGTCACTCTGACTGATGACCTGAATGCCTTGAATTTAAGCTTAATATTTGCATGAACTTTTCACACACCGTATTTGTTGGGATGGGGTGAGTTTTAGTCTTTACATCAACAGCATTTCCCTGAAGATGAATCCCTTACTAACTGTATCTTAAAACACAACAACAAAAGATTTAAAAATCCCACACCAACATAAAACAACAAAACCAACCAACCAAAATCAAACAACACACACAAAACCCCAACAACAACAAAAACCAAACAAACTGGAATCAACCAAAAAAAACCAAAACCAAACAAAAAAAACCCTCACATTAATCTTACGGGATAAATATTTCTTTCCGCAACAGAATTTTGGTGACTACTGTTTCAGTTTGGACCTCAAAAATAATATATTGTTGTTAAAATTTGAAAATTAAATTAACAAAAAATTTAATATAAATCGCAAACACCATCCATTGTTTACTACCTGTCTGCTTAAGAAAACTGACATCCTGATTGGAGTCTGTTATAGACCACCCAACCAGGACAAGGAGGCAGATGAAATATTCTATAAGCAACTGGAGGCTGTCTCAAGATCATCAGATCTTGTCCTTGTGGGTGACTTTAACCTGCCAGACATCTGCTGGGAATTTAATTCAGCAGAGAGGAGGCAGTCCAGAAGGTTCCTAGAGTGTATGGAGGACAGCTTCCTGATGCAGCTGTTAAGTGAGCCTTCCGGGATCAGGCTCTGCTTGACCTGCTGTTCTCAAATAGAGAAGGGCTGGTGGGAGATGTAGTGGTAGGAGGCTGTCTAGGGTTCAGCAATCATGAGACAGTGGAGTTTTCAATATGCAGGGAAATAAGGAGGAGCAGTAACAGAACCCTCTCTTTGGAATTCCAGAGGGCAAACTTCAACTGCCCTGGGTAGCAGCCCTTAAGAACGGAGGGGTCCAGGATGGTTGTACCTATTTCAAACAAGAGCTCTTGAAAGCACAGGAACTGGCAATTCCCACGTGCTGAAAGATGAGCCGCCAGGGAAGGTGACCAGCCTGGATGGGCAAGCATCTCTTGAAGGAATTAAGGGAAAAAAAGAGGCTGTATCACCTTTGGAAAGTGGGGGAGGCAACTTGTGATACATTTAAGGATGTTGTTAGATCATGTAGGAGAAAAATTAGAGAGGCAAAGGCCCAGTTAGAACTTAAGCTGGCCACCTCTGTGAATGATAATAAAAAGAATTTTTATAAATATATTAATGTTAAAAGGAGGGGCAAGAAGAACTTCCATTCCTTATTGGACCTGGAGGGGAACACTGTGACTAAAGATGAGGAAAAGGCTGAGGTTCTAAATATTTTCTTTGCCTCCATTTTCAACAATAAGACAGGAAGGCTTCAGGATAACTGCCTCCTGGACTGGTTGATAGGGTCAGGGAGCAGTGTAGTACCCCGGGAATCCACGAGGAATTAGTTTGGGACTTGCTGAACCACTTGGATAATCACAAGTCCATGGGATTGGATGGGATCCATCTTAGGGTGCTGAGAGAGCGGGCAGATGAGCTGGCCAAGCTGCTCTCCATCATTTTCCACCAATCCTGACTCACTGGAGAGGTCTCAGATGACTGGAAACTGGCCAATGTGATGCCCGTCCACAAGAAGGGCCAGATGGGGGAAGCTGGGAAATACAGGCCTGTCAGCCTGACCTCAGTGCCAGGGAAAATTATGGAGCAGATCATCTTGGGGGCAATCACTGAGCACCTGATGGATAGCCAAGGGATCAGGTCCAGCCAGCATGGATTTAGGAAGGGCAGATCCTGCCTCACCAAACTGATCTCCTTCTATGATCAGGTGACCCACCAGGTGGATGTGGGAATGGCTGTTGATGTAGTCTACCTGGATTTCAGCTAGGCCTTTGACACGTTCCCCACAGCAAACTCCTGGACAAACTGTCAGCTCGTGGCTTGGACAGCAACATTCTGTGCTGGGTTAAGAACTGGCTGGAGGGCCATGCCCAGAGAGTAGTGACAAATGGTGACACATCCAGCTGGTAGCTAGTCACTAGTGGTGTCCCCCAGGGATCAGTTCTGGACCCCATCTTATTCAATATCTTTATTGATTATCTGGATGAGGAGATTGAATCAGTCATCAGTAAATTTGCAGATGACACCAAGTTGGGAGCAGATGTTGATTGGTTAGAGGGTCGAAGGGCTCTCCAGAGGGACCTTGACAGCTAGACAGATGGTCAGAGTCCAACATGATGACATTCAACAAGTCCAAGTGTCAGGTGCTGCACTTTGGCCACCACAACCCCATGCAGATCTACAGGCTGGGGTTGGAGTAGCTGGAGACCTGCCAGACAGAAACAGACCTGGGGGTATTGATTGACAGCTGCCTGAACATGAGCCAGCAGTGTGCCCAGGTGGCCAAGAAGGCCAATGGCATCCTTTCTTGCATCAAGACTAGTGTGGCCAGCAGGAGCAGGGAGGTCATTGTGCCCCTGTACTCTGCTTTGGTTAGGCCACACCTTGAGTCCTGTGTCCAGTTCTGGGCCCCTCAGTTGAAGAAGGACATTGAGACACTTGAACGTGTCCAGAGAAGGGCAACAAGGCTGATGAGAGGCCTTGAGCACAAGCCATATGAGGAGAGGCTGAGGGAGCTGGGGTTGTTTAGCCTGGAGAAGAGGAGGCTCAGGGGAGACCTTATTGCTCTCTACAACTACCTGAAGGGAGGTTGTAGCCAGGTGGAGGTTGGTCTCTTCTGCCTGGCAACCAGCACCAGAACAAGAGGACACAGTCTCAAGCTGCACCAGGGGAAGTTTAGGCTCGAGGTGAGGAGAAAGTTCTTCACTAAGACAGTGATTTGCCATTGGAATGGGCTGCCTGGGGAGGTGGTGGATTTACCATCCCTGGAGGTGTTCAACAGAGGGTTGGATGTGGCTCATGGTGCCGTGGTTTAGTAGTCATGAGGTCCATGGTGACAGGTTGGACTTGATGATCTTTGAGGCCTCTTCCAACCTTATTGATTCTATGATTCTGTATTTTATAAAGTCATAGAATTTCATGGGCTGCAGGGGACCTCTAAAGGTCTATTAGTCCAAACCTTCTGCAGTAATCAGGGACATCCTCAACTGGATCAAGTTGCCCAAAGCCCGGTCAAGCTTCCTGTCCTCCATATGCCTTAACATGTCATCTAGGAGGATCTGTTCCATGATCTTCCCAGGCACAAAGGTGAGGCTGACAGGTCAATAGTTCTCGGGGCCTCCTTTCTACCCTTTTTAAATATGGTGTGGTGGAGTAGGAAGGTTCCCCTCCCCCACACACAGAAGAATTCCACAGCTAACTCAGCCGGAGAAGCAGATGAAAGCTGTATTTTACAAGCAGATATGGAATGCAATGAATATGTACAAAAATATACAATATTTACAATATATACAGAAATATACAGCAAAGTATGTAATACAGGAAACCTTTCCCCAACCCCCCCCTGTGGCCAGGGGGGTTCGGCCTTTTCCCCCCTTCTCCCTCCCTACCACCCCTTTTTCCCAAAAGGGTTAGAGAGAGAGAGAAAGGAAGGTAATTAAAAGGGGAAAACTTTGTTAAAGCTCAAAGCGAATGCAAAAGTTAGTTTTCTTATCTGGTTAGAAGGAATCGTAGAGAGAAACGAGCCAGCTCACAGCACAGGGGGAAGAAGAAGACGACTGCCAACTCCCCCGACTGAAAGACTAAACAAAAAAACTACAACCGGGTCCCACCAATGAAATTGAATTAGCATATCATTGTTTTCATTCTAATATCAAAACATTCGCCCAGAGTGTTCAGAAAGTGTCTCTTTCTTAAAGGCACAGCCTAAACCAGTCACATATGGATGTAATGTTTCCTTTCTTCCACTCACCAGGGACTTCACCTGACTGCCAAAAGCTTTCAACTATCATTTATCTTCAGTTTCATCAGATGGTCATGAATCTTGTCTTCACTTACAGTGGGAGAGACTTTTTCTCCCTGGTCTCCATCTTGTGGTTCATTAACATGAGAGCTGTGAGGAGAGGGGTTGCTAGTGAAGACTGAGGCAAAACACTTTGAGAATCTCAGCCTTCTCCTCATCCATTGTTAACAGTTCTTCAATCTGTTATAGTTTACTTCATCTCATATATTCTTAGCCTCTGTCAATTTGGTTCCCCATGCAGCCAGAACAAACACATTCCCACAGAATAATGGAATTATACTATGATCTCAGCTGTTTGTCACTGGCATATTCTGATTTGGGAATTGCCTTAGATATTGCTGTTCTGTCAGTACAGACACAATCTGAGTCTTTTATTATATAATTTAGAAACAGTTCAATTATTTCAGAGACACTAACACTACCAAATAGGTTTTGTCATCTTATTTACAACATTTTTCAGAAGCATTTGCTGGCAAATACAGGCCTAAGATTTTCCAAACCATTCTATCCTACAGAACAACTGTTAGCATCAAGAAAGTTATCTGTGCTAGAACATAGAAATTCATACTATGAAATAAATACCATTCTCATTCTGTGGAATACACAAAATAATTTAATCACATCTCCCTTCTTATTAATATAATGACAGTGATTCTTTTCTTTTTAATTTTTATTTTATTTTCTGCAAGGACTGCTGTAAGAGTAATTCTTCTTTAAAAATAAATCCTGCACTTTAGTTATGGAAAGGATTTATTAAGGGTTTGCATATGCAGGGACAATAATGATACTTTCAGTTGTTTTTCTATAGCAACAGGAATTTTAAAAAATATTGCATAAAAATACACTGAGATCTAGGTCTAACTTTTACATAAATATATATTATATAACATTGAATGAATATGTATTTCACTACATTTATATAATTGCATGTTTTAAATGGTACAAGCTTATAAATAGCTACATTTATAAGGCTGGAGAGGTGAAGGAGGCAGTTGGGTTTTATTTCTTCACTCACTGTTTTGTTGACAGTTGATTGAATATAAAATCATTAGGAAGTGAAAGCAGTATACTAAATTATTGGAACACAGATGTTAAATTGAGGTTTTTCGCTTCTGCTTACATGTCATAACTCTAAGCTAAAAATACACATTTACATTTCCTTTCTTTTCCCGGACCAGTAAATCTTGACATATTCTGCTAATGCAACAGGTTCTTTAGAAGGAAGGAAAGTGTTGCTACCTTTTCTTCTACCTAACTGACAGCCCACAGTTTAGTGTTTAAGTGGCTGTCATGAGAATGACAAATGTACATTTGCAATCCTCCATGCATGGAGGGAAACTGAAGCTCAAGTTTTCATTGTACAAATAGACACTTCAACCTGTCAGGTTTGTTTAAAGGCACTTCACAGTCTTCCATCAAGAGCACTTTAGATGCATGCACTTGCTTCAGGTACATTTTTTTGGTATTATATTATTTCTTAAGTTGGATTTTTCAGAAGCATTTGGCCAGACACTAAACTGTTTAAGATTTCTAACTCAGACAAAATTATTAAGGCCTGATTTAGTATAATCTTTCACTCCAGTGACTATTCTAGATTACAGTTTTAGACATAGGTACTACTTTATGTTTATTCTTTTTTGTTATCTGGATTTTCTTCCATTTCCAAAATAAGGGAGACCTCAAGTGGTTTATAAGGGTTTGGGGTTTATACATCTACATAGTTTTACCACTTCAAAGCAAGGAGGCTTTATTTTTGAAAACAGTGCTCACCAGAGAAGTAAATGCAGCTCGCATTAAAAATTTAATTACATTTGCTCTTCCATTTACCCCAGGATGAAGTGAACAAGGTTTTGATTTAGGTTTAGTTTTGATATTCTGCAATTTTTAACAAGATGCGAATTGCACTTAGTGGATAAATATATTGGAAGACATTCAGAACTATTCTAGGCCCCACCAAACCACTGCTCCAGGGACAGGCAGCTGAAAGTACTTCTACTGTATCACCACTTCTTGTAGTCTTTGAGACTACAGTTCCTGGGTTTAGAGAACTGCAATTGTAACTGGCTTGGGAAAGAGTCAAAGAACTCTCCCTAGCTATTCCCCTCAAACCATAAAATGGAGACAGGAAATATGAAAACAGTTTTCCTGAAAGTCTGCAGAGAGAGGAAAACTACAATGCAAAAAAGAAAATCAAAGCTGATAATTTAATGAGGAGGGTTCCCATATATGTGAATATCAGTTCTAGATCAAGGAATTAAGTACTTCAAAGATTTAAAACATCTTCTCACATGTATGAGACATTGAACAAATTACTTATTATTATTACAATTTGAATTCCTATCTGGTAAGTGAAGATATTATTAGACCTTTACATTTCCTTTCCTTCGCTACCTACTTTCCCTTTTCCTCTTTCCTCTTCCTGATAATTATGTTATTTTTTTCCTTTTTGGATAATATGGGTGTGTACAGAATTATTAAGGAGACAGAATAACACAAATCTCCTATAGACCTAAACATTACCATAGTGTAATACAATCTTACTCTTAAATAATGAAATTCTGTCTCTCTGGGTGACTATATGGAAGATTTTCCTGCATTAAATATTTCTGAACAATTCTTTTATGCCTTTTAGTTTATAGTGTAACAATTAACTTGCATAAATCTTTCAGGTGCTTTGGTATCTCCTTTAATTTCTGTGACTTCAATACACAGAGCTTTTCATAAACCAATATTAAAGTTCTCTTCAAAGCTTTGCAGGTTTTCAGTTCAACTTTATCTAAGTTGTTAAACAGACTCCAAAACAGCAAGTTCTGTACAATTTTGTTTTGACAGTTTGGTGACTACAGCACAGCAAAAATATCTTCAGTCACTCTGCTTTTATATTCATACATTAGCTACTGATAACTAACTTCTCTAATAATTTGTATCTTAGAAGTTCACATTTTTTTTTAAATAACACCTCAGATGCACCTCCAAAATGTATAGAGTTTCAATAGTAAATGCATTAAAATAGTATTCAGCACATTTATTCTTCTGCACACATTTTAAATGAACATTTGTTTTTACATCAGGAAAGATGTAATTTTACTTCTTTGCAACCACTGTTCAGCAGCTGCCTTGTGCTGCTTTAACTACGTTGCATGAATCTGGTAGAGCCATGTAGTTCTGCCTTAGGGCTTCCTGGGGTTCAGAAGACATTTCTGTACTAGTCTGGTCTCCTCACATTCTGACCTCTTGCAGCCAGCTCCTACATTGCAGAACCAGATGGGTTTCCTTCAAGCAAGGACTTGTTTGCCTGAGGAAAATGGAGATGGAAAAATGTGGACATTGGAGACTGATCCAAGGCCTGATGAAGTCAAGTTATATCTAAAAAATGCCCTGCTTTTGACTCCTGCTGAGGTGTTATGATTCGATTTTCATCTGACCAGTGTCAGTGAGAGCTGTGTTTGTTGTGAAAGACAGCTATTCCCTTACATATAAAATACTGCATGTGCAGAAACAACAGTCAAAACCCAAAGATGAACAAATAATGTAAAAATATTATGACACAAAGTCAGCATGAGCATAAAATTTCTTGTTCTGTTCAAAAAGAGATTTTTCTTAATATCAATAACAAAAACATCAAAATCAGGAAAACTTGTATGTGGAAATGCAATAGCAAATGCAATTAGCAAAACAGAGTTGTCAAACATAATTATGAAAATGCTTAAAATTAAGTATTCCTTCTGAAACTTAAGTGGAAATCCTCATTGGTCTCCTGAATACTGAAAGGTCTTTCAATTGTCTCTGATTTATTCAACCAAGTAAATAAGACAGTAGCCTTGCTAAATTTAACCAGATGAATTCCTTACCCCAGAAGTGTATAACTAATGTTGACAGTCTTGCCCTGAGTGGCTAAAGCTTGAAAAGTACAGCAAACTGCAGTCAGATCTCGGAGTATACATGCTTTGTGTTTTCAGTTAGTGTATACTGCTCAAAGAAGTCTCATTCCTAATATTGAATTGAGGAGCTGAAACCTTTTGTTGCAGAAGGCTTAATGAGAAATTATTACAGGTAGCTAAAGTCATATAAGCATGTCAGCCTGGCACTCATTATTGTGCATTGACAGAGACACTGAAAACTGACTGAATATCCAAGCTGGTAACACCTACTTCGTCCTGATACAAATTATTATAAAGTGGCATAGATTTAACATACCATTCTGGAGATAGAGAGAAGAAAAGAAAACAAAAACCAACAAAGGGCACGATATTAGCAATATTAAATGAATAATAATTTCTTACAGCTTTTGTCCAGTTACTGAATTTCTCAGTTTCAGGAAGATGAAGGAGTGACAAAGGGAAACTCTTATGAACTGACCACACCCCACATAACGTATCTCACTACACTCCTCCTGGACTGATCTTGACCGTGAACATTTTAATTTTATTTTCTCCTCCTGTCTTGATGAGAAGAAGTAGTGAAAAAAACATCTGTGTGGGTGAGAACAGCTAGGTGGAGTACAGGCAGTCTGCCAAGATCAACCCACAACATAGACCTAGATTTAAGAATGAAAGGAAAATACAAAGACAAAACTATGTGTTACACAAGTGCTAGTTTCAGTCTGAAGTACTTCAAGATAAACTTTTGATATGCAGAAGACACCAAGTTTGGAGCAAGTGTCAATCTGTCGGAGGATAGGAGGAATATGCAGAGGGACAGGCTGGATAGACAGACAGAGTCCAAAGGAATGAGATTTGACATGTCTAAGTGCTGGGTTCAACACTTTGGCCACAGCAACCCCATGCAGTGCTACAGGCTGGTGACAGAGTGGCTGGAGAGCAGCCAGACAGAAAGAGATCAGGGATACCAGTTGGCAGCCACCTGAATATGAGCCAGTAGTGTGCCCAGGTGGCCAAGTTGAGTTCTGTGTCCAGTTCTGGGCCCCTCAATTTAAGAAAGATGTTGAGGTGCTTGAATGTGTCCAGAGAAAGGCAACAAGGCTGGTGAGGGGTCTGGAACACAAGCCGTATGAGGAGAGGCTGAGGGAGCTGGGGTTGTTTAGCCTGATGAAGAGGATGCTTAGGGGAGATCTTATTGCTGTCTGCAACTCCCTGATGGGAGGTTGTACCCAGACTGGGGCTGGTCTCTTCTCCCAGGCAATCAGTGACAGAATGAGAGAACACAGTCTCAAGGTGTGCCAGGGGAAGCTGAGGCTGGATATTAGGAAGAAATTCTTAACAGAAAGTGTGACTGGCCATTGGAATGGACCGTCCAGGGAGGTGGTGGAGTCACCGTCCCTGGAAGTGTTTAAAAAAAGCCTCGAGCGCTTAGTGCCATGGTTTAGATGGTGTTGGGTGATCGGTTGGAGCTGATGACCTTGGAGGTCTTTTCCAACCTGGTTAATTTTGTGTTTCTGTGATACCTCCCTATGACTTCTTCATACTTAATGGCTGAGTGAAGAATCATCCAGGAAGATTCCAGCACTTTCCGTTTTAAAAGAGAAAAAAATAAAACCACACAAGAGCCTTAGAGGGATATTTATCAGAATAAAAACTGCTTTTCTGGAGTATCTGCTCCAAATGAAAACATCTCATGTTTAAAACACAGGCCATGCCAGTTTCACCAGATTCAGAAGTTGAATTTCTTGTCATTGCATTCCATGATGATTCACAACTCTGGAGTGCACTTCTACAGAAAAGCAACAACAACAACATAACAATGTTACTAAAAACATTAAATGACTTTTTTTGTTTTGGTTTTTTTACTGTTGGTTATGCAGTTGTGAAAGAATATTAGCTAAGTCCTTGTTTGTGAGAAAAAGAAATATCTTTGATGAATTATTTAGATGTATATTTAAAATACTTGAAAGCAGAACAACCAGGCAGAGAAGAACTTCTTCCAATTTGATAACAAACAGATTACATAGAACTATTAATAAACTTTTGGATCAATTTTCTATATAAATATTATTTTTTCCATTAGATAATAAATCATTTGAGATTGGAGATATGTCTTAAAATGTCTGATGTAGCAATTTCTTGTTCTTTCATATATTTTACCTCATAATAGAATATATACTATGATCTGGGTGCCCTAACTCCTTTCACAGTTCTTGGATAGAGTTATAGACTGAAGTAATCCATGAAGCCAGGCTGCTGAACTAAGCAGAGTAAATTTGCTGTCAGAAACTGCTGAGGAAAGCTGCAGGCCTTACACCTCATTTCACTTCTTACGCATATTATTCTATTCTGTGAAAAAGCTTCCCTCTGTTTAGGATTCATGATCTATCTCCTGATGTTAAGATCCTTTAGTATAGTGGCAGTACATCCAAAAGTCCTTTCCCCACCCCATGAAGATTGGATATGGGGAAACAGGGAAGCTGGGATGAAGGGAGACAGAGGAGACACTTCCCATGCCTGCAGATTAGTGGACTCATCTGGACCCTTCCCCCAAGCCACATGTCCTGCCAGGAACAGACCCCATGCAGGTTGAGGTCTGGGCATATTTGGGTGCATTTAAGCAGAGAGCTGATGGATATCAGTTCTGGCCTTTGATGGTAACGTGTGACACAAAAATTAGCTGGCTGGATTAAAACAAGTGAGCTGCAGAACATGAGGCTCTTCTCCCTTGGGTTTTTGCCCTCCACACATGTGGATTATAAGCAGCAGCAGAAATTCAGGAGGATTTTCCAATTAAAAAGAGACAAAAGAGAAATTCCAACAATCAGCAAAGAGCATTGTGAGGAATTAATATATTCCTGAGATCTCCAGGAACTTCCTTCCTTTTGTTAGTGGAGTAAAAGGCTGCGTTTCAATTTATCTAGTTTCAGATATTGTTCTCAAACCATTTATAACCATTCCTACTGTGAAGAAAATTTCTCAGACGAATAGCAATTTTTTTGTAATCTTTATAACATTTGTATATAGTCACATGGGAGGCGGAGCCAAATTAATAAATAATTTATATTTTTATTAATTTCTCACCTTATCACCCTTTATTCATAACAAGTATACACACAGAAATCTCTCAGAAATTGAAACACACTTTATCTTCTGGTCCAATGCTTTTTATCTTGATGGTTTGAAAGCAACTTTTATGCCATGAGACTTTTGTTGAAATCCTTCTTTTGCTTGGGAGGATTTGACCTGTATAATCTAGGAAGTTATAGACAGGATATTTCCTACCTTTGCTTTTACTATTGTTCAGTTTTGATAAAAGGAGATTAGAGCTTGAGTGACAAATATTAGAGCTACTGTCTCTTGCCTCAGAATTTTATTTCTATTTGTATTCTACCACAATCACATTACAATAGGTATCCAATTTATTTCCTTCCCCAAAAGTGGCTTGTTAGTGCAATGGAATTAAACTACAAACAATTTTATGCTCTTTACAACATATATTCTGGAGGGGTATTTTTGGAAGCTATACAGTGTTTTTTATTCTTTACATGTGATTTATGTCAAGTCCATTGTACCTGAAGATAGTGAGGCTATGGACATGCATAATTGCCTTTATAGAGTACTTTGCCTTTTGTAGCATGAGAGCCTTGTGATACATGAAGACAACTGGCACAATGCCTTATACTGGAGTGATAAGGGCAAATATACAAATAACTACCATTATTAGATACCAATTCACCAAGATACCTCATAATGCATACAACTTTCCATTTACTATATAATATGATGATTTGAAGTTGCTGTTGCAAAATATATTCTTATTTTTAAAAGTTATAGGAGATACTTGTCTAGAAATATTGCTAAAAATAGCCACATGTTTGAATTTCAAAGGCTTCCTATTGCAGCAAGGCTAGTAACAGACATAATCTAAACCGATATCAGATAATCAAAATTCCTTTCAGTTAAGTGAATTTAATTTTTTCTTTTAGTTTAGGACTATAAATATGATTTATTTAAAACAGAAAATACTGCCCTTCACTGGATGTCCCAATATTTTTTCTGCTTAAACACATACGTCTTCATTTCAAATAATATCATGAATTAAAATAATAGTATATTTAAAGCAAATACAAAGGGGTGGTAAGATCCAGGAATCATGTTTGGACTGTGTAAGAAACTAAATTCCTTGAGAGTATGATGCCATCTGAATTTCTAGGACAGGCAGGACTTAGTCTGTTAAGTATCTAATAGAATGACCTCAGAAGGGTGCTTGGGGTACTGAAAGCTGAATATCTGATTCTGAGTTGGTTCTCACAGATTTCCTTTGCAGACAATGAAAAGAAAAAAGGTGTATTTGGTCAGTATTTTTACTAGTTCTGAAAAGAAGGTTACACTTGTCAGCCTGCATCCAACCTTCAAAGTATATAACTTTTTCTATTAAGATGGCAAAAATAAGAATAATGTCTATTTTTAGGTAGTATTTATACTTTCAGCACCTGTGCAGAGATGTATTTAATTTCTGGGAAAATGTTCACTTAAGCAGTATATGTATATTGCATTTTACAGGACTCCTTTATTGCTGTAGCACTTTCATCTTTCATTTATAAAGAAAGACTACATATGCCATCTTTTAGAGTACTTTCAGAATTCTGGGCAGGGTGGAGGGAAATAAAAGTCCCTTCTGTTCTTAAAAGAGATCCATGGAAAATTTGTTACTGTCATTCGTGCTGACACAGATGAAATCTTGCAGCCACCTCTATGCTCTAGTTGTGGTAGTGTTAGGCTATGACTTTGAAATTTTTCACAGGTCTCGAACAGAAAGTTGTAAAATGCAAATAAATCACTATTGGATGTAAAAAGGAACATAATGATAGTTCTAAACAGTCCCATTGAAGAGTTATCTACCATAAGATTTAGTTCACAAAGCAATTTCTCTCTCTTAATGCTTCCTCAGGCTGGCAGATAACAAACTGTGCTTCTGCTGGCTTCTGCTTGACCTTGGCTGCATTGTTTTGGCTAAGTTTTAACTTTTCTGCTCTGTCTTTTGTCCTTTTTGTGTCCAGGGGGATGGGGGATGGGGGGTGGGGTTGGCAGGGAGGGAGAAGCTATTAGCTTCCCTGGGTCTTTGACCAGGGGGTTCTTGTGTTCTTCATTAACTGTAAATGCCTGTAAATATTGTAAATACCTGTAAATATTGTATATTTTGTACATATTCATTGCACTCCATTGTAGATTGTAGTTTTGCTTGTAAATACAACTTTCATTTTCTTCCAACTGAGCTGGGCTGGCAAATTTAATGTTGGGGGGGAATTTTCAACCCACTACACAAGTTTTATTTCTTTTTTTTTTTTTTTTGGGATGGTGGGGAGGAAGTCTTGGAAGAAACCATAAGTTGAATGAATGCTATGGTTAAAAAAATATCTAACATGTAAGAGAAATCACTTACAAAAGAAGATCTCACTGAGAGAAAAAAAAACCCTTTTTTGTTTTTTTAATAAAAGATAATTCAAAGCTTTAATCTTTAGAAAGTCTTTCTATGGATATGAAAGTGTGTTACCTTTTGTGTTGGTTTTTGTATGGAAACTGGCAGGTAGCTGGAAGAGGACTCAGGAGAGGTTAACATCTGTCTTTTCATAGCTTGAAGAATTCAGGTTTCATCCTTAACTTATTTTAACTCCTAGAATGCTGAAAGTAGAAGAATTTTCCCAGTCCTTTTGTGTTTTGCAACACTATGAATATTTTATACAAATTGTCATCCATCTTCTTCCATATAACTGTTCTCCATTTAGTTTAAGTATTTATTTAAATTATTTAAAGGTAGGACATAATTGTAAATTCTTATACAAAATTCCCACATAATATCTGCCCAGGTCCCAAGGTCTCAGAATTTCCCTTTTTTCCCTCTGTGAAATATAAATGAAACTTGAGTTGAAAGCTTCAGACATCTGGACACATGCTAGGTATTTCTCTGTATTATTTTATTTTTTAATTGTTAGTAAGGACATCAGAGACATAAAATAGGTTAGGTAGGAAAGGACCATTAAAGTTGTTTTAATGCAACCACATAACCTTGGTGTTTTTGACTAGATTGGGTTGCTCAAAGCCCTTTTCAGTCGGAACATTTCCAGTGATTGGAGATCAAAATTTCTCTAAACAGCCTTTTTTACCATATAGACCATTTTTCCATACATCCAACCTAAACCTACCCTCTTATAGTTTAAACATGCTGCCCCTTCTACTGATGCTACAAGTCTTTCTGAATGTCTGGGTCTTTTCCACAAGCCACTTTTGAGCACTGATGGCATCAATCAGATCTTTCCAGAGCCTTTTTTATCTGTGGTAAACATCCCCAACTCTATCAACCTTTCTTTGTAGGAGAGACGTTTGTAAATTCTGATCATTTTAATGATCTAGTGATGCAACAAGATAGTCACTGAATTTTGCATGAGCCAGCAAGATAGCCATTAAATTCCCATCCCTCTAAGTCTTTAAAAGGTACACAGATACACAGTGGTGCTAAGGGATATGGTTTAGCACCAGACTTGGCAGAGTTGGATAATGGTTGGACTCAATGATTTTTACTGGTCTTTTCCAACCAACATAATTCTATGATTCTATGATATCTTTTGACTGTCTGGATATGCTGTATTTCATGTACCCCAGAATATGATTTGCCCTCTTGAGGGCCAGGGAAAACTGATGACGCATATTGAGCCTGCTGCAAACAAGCATCCCCAGATACCTTATTGCAGGGCTGCTCTCAAACAAGTCCTTTCCCAGTTTATACTTGTGCCCAGCACTCCATTCTTGGTGTACAATCCATCATTTAAATTTCCTAAATATCCTGTTAGTCATTGCCTAATATTTAGAATAAACCAGGTTGGAAGAGACCGTCAAGATCATTGCGTCCAACCTATAAACCAATCCAACCCACCTAATCAACTAAACCATGCAACCAAGCACCCCATCAAGTCTCCTCCTGAACACCTCCAATGATGGTAAATCCACCACCTCCACGGGCAGCCCATGCCAGTGGGCAATCACTCTCTCTGTGTAGAACTTCTTTCTAACCTCCAGCCTAAACCTCCCCTGGCACAGCCTGAGACTGTGTCCTCTTGTTCTGGTGCTGGCTGCCTGGGAGAAGAGACCAACATCCGCCTGTCTACAACCTCCCTTCAGGTAGTTATAGAGAGCAATAAGGTCACCCCTGAGTCTCCTCCTCTCCAGGCAAAGCAACCCCAGCTCCCTCAGCCTCTCCACATAGGGCTTGTGTTGCAAACCCCTCACCAACTTTGTTGCCCTTCTCTGGACATGTTCCAGCAAGTCAACATCCTTCCTAAACTGAGTGGCCCAGAACTGGACAAGTACTCAAGGTGTGGCCTAACCAGTGCAGCATGCAGGAGGAAAATCACCTCTCCACTCCCGCTGGCCGCACTACCTAAAAACCAGGAACTGACCTATCTGTGGTCAAATGGCACCAATTATAGCACTTCTATACTGCTTAGAGACAGCTTAAATAGTGTCTCCTATGTACACATCTGACTTGCAAAAAGCTAGTTGGAGAACCTGGAACACAGGCAGCAGATTTTCAATCAGTTAAGTGATGAAGATGATTAGACAACCAGTGCTCCAGCTCATTTCCCAGCTGTGCTTTATTTACTGCTCCAGATGTAGACCAAGATATTTGTTATTTCACAGTCCTTCAAGGGTGTAGCAAACAAAGGCATTGTAAGTAAGACTTATTTTTAGACCAGAGTTATTGAGGTATTTGTCTGGAGGAACTAATGTTGTGAAGCATAGACCCCCATTTTTGTCACTAGTGTAACATCAGTCTTCTTGTCTAAAAACTACAAAATTTCCTGTCTCTTGTCTTATTTTGTTTTTCTCATCCTCTATACAACCACTATGTATCATTGTTCCTACCTTAACTTCTTTTAATTTTCTTCCTTCTGCCATATCCTATGAAAATAATATAAAGAAACTTTGATTCTTACAGGCATTCTGTAATATAAAGGATTTATAGATGGGTTTTAACAATTGGTCACTTTCTACCTTCATCTCAGACATTACAGAACAATGGAGATAACAAGTCTCTAAAATCCCCAGGAATTGGTGGTACTGATGGGAAGATAGGGACACTGCAATCCATGCAGAAAGCACACACTAGGTTTTTGTAACTGTCCAGTAAATTCAGTATAGCATCTCTTTACACGTTTTCACATTTAACTTTGACTAGATAGCAAGACAAATACGAACACACTTACTCTACATTTATAAAACACAAAACATTTCTCTTGTCACAAGTTGAAATGCTAATGAAAACACCTAAACTGGGCATGTGAGATTGTCTGGAACAGTTTGCACTGTATTGTGTCTGTCTTTATGTCTCTCTTCCCTACTTAAACATTCACAATCTCTGTACACACAGAAGTCAATGAAAAAAATAAACCTTCATTTTCAACTTCTATGAATAAGTGAATTTAATGTGAGCACCCACAACTTAGCTTTTAAAAATGGCTGGCAAGATTATTGGATTGTGACTAGATTCATAGAAAAATGTTTGTTGACTTAGAAAGGCAGAGAGTAATAAGATATTTTAAGCATAAATTAGTTATGAAAGGTAAGCTAGAAAAGAGCCATCTGAAATAAATAGCAGTTCAGTGAGAAAATAATCTCTCTCAAAATATACCATTCCATTTTGCATTTTACATTTGCTGGTTACTAGCTAATGTGAAAAATCTTATGTATGAAAGACTGCTTTTAATTGTACTTTTCATGATTTCTTTTACTATCCTTAACTTTTATACTCAATTTACCTTTATTTCCACTTTTCTGCCATTTATTGTCTTCCAATAAGAAATGTTATACTCTTTAATTTTGCAAAGTCGAGGTTAAAGCACTTTCCCTACATAACATATAGTCAACTCAGGTAAGCCCTTTGTTGTTCATCTACACTTAGCAGAAGTATACTTTCTATATTACCCATGAGAAATATGGCAAAAAAATATTTCATCTTGCAAAGACAGAGACCTCTGCTACAGAAGGTATAAGATTCAACAATAAACACTTTCTGATATCCTTTGCCTGTTCAACCACTATTTCCCCACATCAGAATATGGTTGTAATGTCCATCAATGTTAGTAATAAGTGATTGAATTCCAAACTCTTTTATATGGAATAGAATAGAATAGAATAGAATAGAATAGAATAGAATAGAATAGAATAGAATAGAATAGAATAGAATAGAATAGAATAGACCAGGTTGGAAGAGACCTTTGAGATCATCACATCCAACCCATCTAATCAGCTAAACCATGACACCAAGCACCCCATCAAGTCACCTCCCAAACACCTCCAGTGATGGCAACTCCACCACCTCCCTGGGCAGCCCATTTCCAATGGGCAATCACTCTCTTTATGAAGAATTTCTTCCTAACATCCAGTCCAAACCTCCCCTGGCACAGCTCGAAACTGTGTCCTCTTGTTGTGCTGCTGATTGCCTAGGAGAAGAGACCAGCCCCCACCTGTCTACAACCTCCTTTCAGGTACTTTTAGACAGCAATAAGATCACCCCTGAGTCTCCTCCTCTCCAGGCTAAGCAGCCCCAGCTCCCCCAGCCCCTCTTCATAGACCTTGTGTTCCACTGTTCCTGATACAGGCCAGGATGCCGTTGGCCCTTCTGGCTGCCTGGGGACACTGCTGTTCAGCCTACTGTCAACCAGTACCCCCAGGTCCCTTTCTGCTTAGCTTCTTTCCAGCCACTCTGACCCCAGCCTGTAGTTGTAGAGAGCCATAAGGTCTCCTCTGTGCCTCCTCTTCTCCAGGCTAAGCAACCCCAGCTCCCTCAGCCTCTCCTCATAGGGCTTGTGCTAGAGACCACTCACCAGCTTTGTTGGACATGTTCCAGCAAGTCAACATCTTTCCTAAACTGAGGGATTCAGAACTGGACACAGTACTCAAGGTATGGCCTAACCAGTGCTGAGTACAGGGGGAAATAACTTCCCTGCTCCTGCTAGCCACCCTGTTCCTGATGCAGGCCAGGATGCCATCAGCCTTCTCGGCCACCTGGGCAGACTGCTGGCTCATGTTCAGCCTACTATGGACCAGTACCCCCAGGTCCCTCTCTGCCCAGCCACTCTCCAGCCACTCTCCAGCCACTCTGACCCCAGCCAGAAGCACTGCATGGGATTGTTGTGGCCAATGTGCAGAACCCAGCACTTAGATGTGCCAAATCTCATGCCGTTGGACTCTGCCCATCTGTCCAGCCTGTTAAGGTCCCTCTGCAGAGCTCTCCTACCCTCTAACACATCCACACCTGCTACCAGCTTGGAGTCGTCTGCAAATTTACTAATGATGGACTCAATCCCCTCATCCAGATCATCAATAAAGATGTTGAAGAGCATGGGGGCCAGCACTGATCCTTGGGGCACACCACTAGTGACTGGCTGCCAGCTGGATGTGGCACCATTCACCACCACTCTCTGGGCTCGGCCCTCCAGCCAGTTCCTAACCCAGTGCAGTGTGATCCTGTCCAAGGCATGGGATGACAGCTTGGCTAGGAGTTTGCTGTGGGGGATGGTGTCAAAGGCCCTGCAAAAGTCCAGGGAGACTACATCCACAGCCTTCCCCACATCCACCAGGCGGGTCACCTGATCATAGAAGGAGATCAGGTTGGTCAGGTGGGACCTGCCGTTCCTAAATCCATGCTGGCTAGGCCTGATCCCTTGGCCATCCTGTAAGGGCTGTGTGATTGCACTCAAGATGACCTGTTCCATAATCTTGCCTGCCACTGAGATCAGACTGATAGGCCTGGAATTCTCTGGCTAGTCCAACCAGCCCTCCTTGTGGATGGGCATCACATTGGCCAGCTTCCTGTCATTTGGGACCTCTCCAGTGAGCCAGGACTGTTGAAAAATGATGGAGAGTGGCTTGGCCAGCTCATCTACCATCTCTCTCAGCACCCTAGGATGGATCCCATCCGGTCTCATGAACTTGTGTGGATCCAAGCAGCTAACAAGATCTCTAACTACTTCCTCCTGGATCACAGGGGAACTGTACTGTTCCCTGACTCCATCTGCCAGCTCAGCAGGACAGTTGTCTGGAAGACATTCTGTCCTGCTATTAAAATTTATTCAACTTCATCTCTTCAAATTAATAAATTTCCACTAATACTTGTTCAGTTGCATTCCAATAAGAAAATTGATTTCATAATACCTACAGCAGGTATCATTCACATTGATAGTATTAAAAATAAATAAAGAGGACATCTGAAAGAAGGCACAGCTTTCTAATATTTGTACTAGGAAAGTTATGTTTTAGTTGGAGGACAGAAGAGAGCAGATCCAGTTGGATTTTATCTCCTATTATGTGATCAGTGAGTGTCACGGTTTTACCTGGTAGGTGGCTAAGCACAACACAGCCATTTGCTCACTCCCTCACAGTGGGATGGGAGAGAGAATCAGAGCGGGAAGTGCAAAACCCTGACATCAAGCCAGTTTAATAGCTAAAGCAAAAGCTGAACATGGAAGGAAAGCAAAATAAGGAATTCATTCACTACTACTCATTGCCTGGCAGGTGTTCAGCCACGTGCAGGTATGAACACACGGAACAGGTATGTCCCCTCCCAAATTCTTGTACATCATTGCTGCTGAGGCAGAGTGAAAAACAGAAATGGTCTTTGTGTAAGCACTGCTCAGGAATAACCACACCACTGTTATGTTATCAATACTGTTTTCAGCACAAATACAAAGCATAACACCATAGAATGTACTAAGAAAACAATTAATCCTATCCCAACCAAAACCAGTATAGTAGGACATTATCTACATTTCCAAGACTGTTCTTCCCTGTTGTTTCACTCCAGTACCACTTGGATGAGCAGCCAACACATTACAGTCCTAAAAGTGTTCCTAAGGTGTAAGAGAAAAAAAAAAAGAAAAATGTTGGAAATCCATATGCCACTGTTACTGGTGTCAGTCAATTACAAGTGGGCTATGAAATAATGTCTCTGAGTTGCACTATTCATCTAATTTCATAATTCCATTCTTTTAGTTGTAAAGATCAAAGAAAGTAGAAAATGATTGTGCACTCTGTAAAATATCACATTTGGTTATATCTGCAAGAAACCCCATTGAAAGAAAAAAAGCATGGATATTCAAGTGTTATTTCTTCTAACTTGCATGAATATTTCAATAACATTTTCAATGCAGTGTAAAATATTGTCATTTTTGACACATGGTGGGAATATAATTAGTGCATTCTTAGGTTTTTCCAGCTATGTAGCTTGCTAGAAAGA
This sequence comes from Picus viridis, assembly GCA_033816785.1. Lineage (NCBI taxonomy): Eukaryota > Metazoa > Chordata > Aves > Piciformes > Picidae > Picus > Picus viridis. The sequence continues at coordinate 65,393,272 of CM066566.1, forward strand.
GGAAAAACATTTATCTTGTTCCTGTATTCAAATAACCACACTTATGGAAATACTTTTTCTTTTTAGTTTTTTTTTTCAGTGGAGGTGGGAAATCCAAGTTACATGCTGCCATGTACTATTGAGTACCAACAAATATAGTAAATAATGTAATAGCGTAGCCTTAGGAAATCTTCATAGATATCTCTGTAAACAATCTCCTAAATTGAAAAGTATGACCTGAGAGATTGATTTTTCTCTCAAGGTTTGTAGGAAAGAGGTCACATACTTCTGATTTTAGAGTAGCAAATGCAGCACTAAAACCATGACAAGAAAAAAGTAAACTCTTGCCTCTTCTCCAATAAATTTTTGAAATAATGGCAGGTGACCTAGACTATGATGTAAGGAAAACCTATGAAGCTGGCCCTGCTTTATGCCACTGTAATTATCGTAAAAGCAGATAAAATAGAGAGAGTTAATTTGTTTCCTTGACCTAGTTCTTGCTGAATTTATTTCTATCTTCATTCCTCTTAAAGCTTCTGAAACCTAGTTGCTGACAGTTATCAAAATAATTTGTCCAGCTGTCTTTGCTTAAGACAGCCCACTCTCAAAAGCAAGACTCCTTTCACCCTCCTCTACTTCCTCTATCCACCGACCCCCCCACTCCCACCCCCTCCCCCCATCCCAACACCAGAAAGATCCAGAGGGAAAGTCACACACACACACAAAAAAAGACTTGGGTTGAGATAAAGAGTTTAATAGAAATAATGCAATATACAATTACCTAGCCTACTTCACAGAAAGTCACAGCAAAGGTAGAGGCAGCAGAAGAAGCCAGAAATAAACCAACCTCCCCATACACACAAGACCACAGCCAGCCCAGTGGAAAAGATCAATGCCCCAGAATCAGGAACCAGAGGCAGCAACTGGAAACAGGATGCCTGCCTTGTTACAGCTTGAATGACAAGCCCCATGATAATTTGCTCCAGTCAGCACTTTCATTGTTGGCATGATGTCATCATGTTATCTAATTCTCATCACAATATTCAAATGGCTAAACCCAGGGCAACAGTGCAAAATATTTCCTGTATAGTTTTGAACTTTTGGACTACTTATGATTGTTCTATCGCAACATATTTCCATTAATTTCTCTTACAGTGTACATGCTTAATTTTTAAAGTCTTCATACACTGATCCTTCCAACAAGTTATGTGTTGTTGAGACATTTTGTTTGGTTGGTTAGTTGGGTTTTTTGGTGGGTTTTTTTTGTGTGTTTTTTTTTTGTTTGCTTGTTTTGTTTGGATTTTTTTTTCCTATTGCAATGTTTGTTTTCCATTGTTTTTTATTCTTTTAATATTGTTCTGTAAGTATTATTTATATTCTGTGAATTATAATAACACTATTTCAAGTATTTATGTGTCAGGTAATATAAAATATCTGTTGTTTATGATAAGATGCAATACAAATCAGATGTATATAAACATGAATTCAAAGTCTGTATTAAAAGTAATATGGATTTCTACTATTTTTACTAGGAGGACATATATAATAATATGTTTAGTAGCTGTGTTTTCTTAGTAAATTAAACATTTTAGATGTTGGAAATTAAATTCTGTCGCACAGTATCATTCTTGAGAGGCATTTAATGACCAACATATCTGTTCTTTCATCATGTGGCAAAAAGTCTAGAATCCCTGGAGTGAAGACAATGTAATTTTTAAGAAGCAGCAGCATGGTCTTTCTGGTTCTAGGGCAATGTCTTCTTTTATAGTGGAAGTATCATATTTTCTAGAATTATTCTATATAATAGAATCATTGTTCTCTACAACTACCTGAAGGGTGGTTGTAGACAGGAAGGGGTTGGCCTCTTCTCCCTAGCAACCAGCACCAGAACAAGGGGACACAGTCTCAAGCTGCACCAGGGGAAGTTTAGGCTCGAGGTGAGGAGAAAGTTCTTCACCGAGAGAGTGATTCGTCACTGGAATGGGCTGCCTGGGGAGGTGGTTGAGTCTCCGTCCCTGGAGGCATTCAAGAGGGGACTGGATGTGGCACTTGGTGCCATGGTCTAGTTGTGGGGTTGTGGTTACAGGTTGGACTCGATGATCTTCGAGGTCTCTTCCAACCTTGGTAATTCTATTCTATTCTATTCTATTCTATTCTATTCTATTCTATTCTATTCTATTCTATTCTATTCTATTCTATTCTATTCTATTCTATGAAAGTTAAACACAAATGAGTGTATGAATGTGTGCTCATATTCATAAAAAATATTCCAGATAATTTAAAATGTGCCAATACATTGTACTTCCACACCCACCTTTTTTTCTTTTTTTTTTTGGGGGGGACAGAGCTACTAATAACATTTGTAGACTAATATCAGCATTATTGATACTATTGCAGTAATTTCACTGTGTTGTGCAGTTACAGCAATACAGCTGTTAAATTATCTTGCAGAGATGTTGGAATAAGTGTATTACTTAATCTTAAAAATCCCTGACATATAAACATCCTCACAATTAGAAATGAAAAGCAAGATTGATTATCACAACCCCATAATGTGAGGATTCAAAAAAAATAATATAATAAATCTAGAGGGAAATCTCAGTAAAAGGCTCAACTGTTAACTATAACACAAAGAAAAGTATTCAGAGTCCAAGTTGTGATAATTAAGAGGAAAAGGAGCTGGCAGTGACATTACTTTTGCTATCTGACACAGGAAATTTCAAAAGAAAGTTCACTACTCTACCAGTGGCTGATGGAATGAAAGGCTTCTAAAATTATACAGTAGGTAAGAAAAACACTGAGTTGCTAGAAGTTTGTCTAAAAGAAAATTTAAATATTTTGATGCAAGCTACATGTCTTAAGTGTATTAAAGAAGATTAAGTGGTTGAAAACAGAGGGATAATGTGGTAAAAAAAGGTGTTAATGTATAAACATGAACAGCTGGTTGGTCGGTGTGGTCACCTGGCCATGCACTGCATCATCTAATGGACAAACCATTAAGTTTAGATCTATGTTTATATGAGTACACTACTGAGGTTTCAATTCTAATCTCAGGTTCAGGCTTGAGAGGTAAACATGCAAAATGCATATTATTTTATAAGATTTACATAGATAATAATCCCATCCATAGGTCATCTCAATTTGGAGTTAGTATCCACTGCTGTTTAGATTATAAAGCTGCTTTCTACCAGCTCTTAGTTATGGTAATGTAGCAACTAACTCTGGCAGATACAATTGTCTGTGATACAAAGCATACAAGGTTAAACTATTAATGCAAGTCATACAAATGACTACCAGCTAGTTTTTCCTGCAGGTGACTAGTTCTAAGAGTCAGTCTTCAAGCAACTGGAAACTTAATTCAGTTAAAGAAGCTAAAGTTATCTTTAAGCTGATGCTCATTTGAAGATTTTCCGACAAGAACAATGTGTTGGCATGTCTGAACTATGATGACATTACTGCAGGACTGTAGCACAACTAGTAGAGGGCTGGCCAGGAGCTGCATTTTAACACAGTATTTATCTTTCTGTCCCCCACAGAAAGACCCTGATGAAATAACAAAAGTTCTCAAAAGCTGTAGGTCTTGGATGTGTATATGCATATGTATGTACACGCTTCTCATACACATTGCATGAATCTGCATTTTTAGGGATTTATACTAGTATAAAGTACTAATATTGCATTCTTGAATTTTAATTTTTTGGGAAACAATAGTAAACCAGATCAAAACCTAGTAATATACCAATATATGGTAATATATATGTTACTGTACTGATTTTGTTAATTGATTTAGCACTGTAGACTTATAAATATGACTAGCATGAGCTGTTCATCGTTACACTGAAACATTTCACTCTGTTTCTTCACTATATTCAGAGAACAGAAGAGTTCACTAAATAGAACTTCAAGATATTACTGTGGTGCAAGATGAGATAAGATGAGGATGTCAGGAAGACAACAAGAAGAGATAAAATAAAAAGTAAATTGACACATTTTTATACAAAACCAGTAAAATTATAAGATGAGTCTGCTAATAGAAATGATATCTGTTTAAACAATGGGTTATTTTTCTTTTTGCTCATAAATAATTGTGTTTAGGGATTTCATTGTTGCCATGGTTTAACTCTAGGCAGCAACTAAGCACCACTCAGCTGCTTGCTCACTTCTGCTTGATGGGAACGTGAGAAAATTAATACACAGACAAATTAATATGTACACAGACAGTTTAATATGTAAAGGAACCACCATCATACTTCCTGTAGTGAAAAGCTGGAGCCATTGGCAATGTTTTGTGGTCACAGACCATCCTGGAAATATTAGAAATATGATTATAGCATCAAAGAAAAAGGTAAATATTTTGTTCTAGGGTATTGAATTTCTGTATTAAGTTGGCCTTTGTTAGTATCATTGCAATTGAACCCATGTTTTTAAATTTTTAACTGAGATAGAAATAAATTGTCTACATGTACAATGGATTATAATCTTTCTCCTTTATTAAGATTAGAAGTGTACAGTGGACAATGAATTTCATTGCCAGGCAGTAAAAGTAGATAGTTCTATGAAAATCTTCTCTTCCACCAGTGTGCACCATGGCCTGAAAGATCTGAACTAGGAAATGTAAACTGTCTGGAATGAAGATGAGTCAGACATTTTTCCATAAAGAGCTTTCAAGAGCTTTCTTCCTCTGAGTTATCTTGATCTTCTTGTTTATTGTCTACTTCCTTTGGAGAAATTCAGTCTTTGGAGATGAGTTGCTGGAATCACAGTTATTCTACCTCTCATGCAGTGCATTTTCAGCAGGTTTGTAGGCATTTTTAGTCATTGGATTTCCAACAGAAACAGAGTTTTTGACATCCTTCCATTTTCTGAATGTTTTTGTGGTCAGTCCCCTCACCAGCAAAATTTTCATCTCTCTATGGAATGCTAACCACATTTGAAAATGCACTTAAGATCTGAAAGACAAAAAAGATGGTGCAAATTTCCTAAAAGTTGAAATAGTGGAAAATTTTACTACCTGCCCTAGTAACCATGGAGTTCTTTTGAAGGTTTTGCAATATATGGCAATAAACTGTACATTTTTTCTTATCATTTACAGATTTGAGCACAGATGTCAAATTTTCATCCTTCCCAGGACAGTTTCAAGGTTTCTCCAGTCACTAATCTTTGACACCACTCCTGTTTGGAGTTCTTTATATTTTTCCCTATTCATTTTTTTTTTCCTTGATGCTTCAAAAACATGAGATTTCTTCAAGGATTTAGTCTTATTATTGCAAAGATATTCTGTGCCATCTGATGTCTAGTGAATGTCATCACTTTTTACTTTGTATCATAAGGTGGGTACGAATAAAGAAAGTATTTAATCTTAAAATTTATATAATGCTGCATTAACCAAACAAATTGAACTTCTAGAATGTATATTAAGAAAATAGAATACAGAATTAATCAGGTTGGAAAAGACATTTTAGATCATCAAGTCCAACCTATCACCCAACACCATCTAATCAACCAAATCATGGCACCAAGTGCCTCATGCAGTCTCTTCCTAAACACTTCCAGTGATAGTGACTCCACCACCTCCCTGGGCAGCACATTCCAATGGCCAATCACTCTTTCTATGAAGAATTTCTTCCTAACATCCAGCCTGAACATCCCCTGGTGCAGCTTGAGATGGTGTCCTCTTGTTCTGGTGCTGATTGCCTGGGAGAAGAGACCAGCCCCCACCTGTCTACAACCTCCCTTCAGGTAGTTGTAGACAGCAATAAGGTCTCCTCTGAGCCTCCTCTTCTCCAGGCTAAGCAACTCCAGCTCCCCCAGCCTCTCCTCATAGGGCTTGTGCTCCAACTCCTCATCAGCTTTTTTACCCTTCTCTGGACATGTTCCATCAAGTCAACATCTTTCCTAAACTGAGGGGGCCAGAACTGGAAACAGGACTCAAGGTAGGGGTTAGTGTCTTCTCCCAGGCAACCTGTGTCAGAACAAGAGGACACAGTCTCAAGTTGTGCTAGGGGAGGTTGAAGCTGGATGTTAGGAAGAAATTCTTCACAGAAAGAGTGATTGCCATGGTTTAGTTGATTAGAAGTTGTGGAGTGATAGGTTGGACTCGATGATCTCGAAGTTGTTTTCCAACCTGGTTAATTCTATTCTATTCTATTCTATTCTATTCTATTCTATTCTATTCTATTCTATTCTATTCTATTCTATTCTATTCTATTCTATTCTATTCTTTTAAAATTGTTGACCCAGCCCCATAACCCCTATGCTCACAATATGTTCTTTCATAATTTTTTCAGTGACTTGAAAGCATCCTTTTAGCCCTTTCTGTCTCTGTAGCTGGACCCAGAGTCACAGGTGTTCACATACCTTGGGAGGCAGCATCCCTACAAATCCATCTAGCAGCTCTAGAACTGCTGTTAATGCTGAATTTGCAGTCTGGCATGCTAAACACAAAAAGTTTTCAAGGGCACCATTGGCTCTTAGGGAGGAGAGATTAGATATTCATCCCCACTCATCTGTATATCTCATCTCTTCATTACACCTTGGGCCACCACTGGAGGTAGGTACCGATTTCTTTTTTTTTAAGACTGCACCTTCTTACATGCCATTTATTTGAAGACAGCTGAAGAACTTGGTGTCTGAATGTTTTTCTAAATATGAAGTCTTATATTGCTGATATAATTAACTTTCTATAAGCCTCTTTGAATAGATCTGCTTTTCTATAGTTAACTCTGTTTTGAAAATCAGTCACAAATCTTAAAGCATGGCCTCTCTACGATGGTCAGAAGTAGACAGTATTCACTCTACAGTCTTAGACTTTTATTATCTTTTGTAAAATATGGGGCAAACTTCTTCCAATATTGCTGTTATTACTTGTAGGAAGACCAACAAATCTGACCTTTCAGGGAACATAAACTACCAGAATTGTTTTGTGTTCATTTAATGTGAAGTCCTTAATGAGCTGTATTAGAAATAACAGTGTATTGGATTGGTTGGAGGAGGAGGAGGAGGTTAAAAGAGTGGCCTCTTTGGGAAGAGGACATGGGCTTTCTCATGGAGGACACAGCATCAGTTCTAGTTGGGTCTAGTGGACGCATCACAGGGCATGGCTACACTCCTCAGCCAAAATGGTGTTACGTAGAGGAAAACGTATTTTAGAAATGGACAGCAAATGCCACACAAACAGAGGAGGGGGGAAAGCAGGAATCAGAATTCCAGGAATCAAATATTTTTGTTATCAACCTTTTTTACATTAAGTTAATAAGAATGTGAAAATTGGAATTATCAGCTCATCCTTCCTTATGTGTGCATTTAAAACATTTTCTTCATCCCAAGTTCAAAGACTGGATTCAGTATTTCAGTTATGCCATTGTCCATTTAGGAAGTTTTCCAACTCTTATACCTTTTTTGAGAAAATTTGAAATAATTATTTTTTTTCTGCCTGCTTCAGTCAGCTCAGTGTCCCAAAGATCTACAGATGACATTGTCACTCTTTTTGATGCCTGGTACTACAGTTGTATTAACAAACATGGATGTACTGACTACTCAGCAGTCAATTCACATCACAGTTCTTGTCAGTTTTCTAATAGATGTTGCGTGTCTTGAATTCTGACTCATGAGATTCCCACATGACTAGGCGAATCCCATTCTATGTCCATGCCTATTCCACATTCTGGGAAAAATGGAAGAGAAAAATAACAACTTTTCATGCTATTTGAATTATTCAAGCTAATAAGTCCATTTGAATATCACTTAAAACATAAACCGGACTGAGCACAATGTTTGAAAGCCTCCTATGTGGTCATGACCTACCCAGGGTTTTCCACAAAATGAACATGCAAAGTTCAGTTTTTTCCCCACTTCAATGAAAATTTCATCTCACTTTGAAAATGAAAGTCTTAATAGAGAAGAAAAAACCCAGCAATTACTGAAATAAGATACAGACCAAGGTTAAAGGTTTGATAGCCCAAATGAATGTACCTAAAATTATTCATGTTTATTAGTGTTTAACTGCTTAGCATTTCTATGCTGCTAATGGCAGAAATTATCAGAAATGGGAAAAGTGCACCAGATAGATGTATCCAAGAGCTGTTACTGTGATTGAAAGACTACTGATGGTTAAAATAAAAAAAATAAAATAAATCAAACATCAAAGTTCACTGAATTCAAATCACTTACAATTTATCAGTTATTCTTTGTCATGGTTTGAGCTGTAACTGGAATTTAATTGCTCAGATGGTAGAAAACCAAGAATTCCTCCCCGCTCCCACTTCCATTTTCCTGATAAGGAAAAAAAGGGAGAGAAATGGGGAAAAGAAAAAAAGGGGTAGGAAAAAAAGGGAAGGAGGTAAATCTACTGAAAAAATAATTTGGAGTCAGCTTGGAAGTAGGAGAAGTAGATTTTCTTATATATATATATATATATATATATATATATATATATATATATATATATCAGTAACAGAAAGGGTTTACAAGGGTAAGGAATAAGGATGAAGTGGAAAACCAAATTTGGATGGCCTTATATCTCCCTTGATATATGCAGATTTCAGTCCTTTAGGGAAGTGTGGATGCGGCAGGGAGATCAGGCCCGACCACATGGCAGAACCAGGAGGCTAGCAGTGGCTGTGGATCCTTTCAAACAGGTGAGGCAGGAGCAAAAAGAGCAAATGGCTGCAGCATCTTCCTTTTTACAGGCTTGCTGGACAGGAAGGGGGATTGGAGTAGACCACCCATTGGAATGGGCTGCCCGGGGAGGTGGTGGAGTCACCGTCCCTGGAGGTGTTCAAGAGGGGACTGGATGTGGCACTTGGTGCCATGGTCTAGTCGTGAGGTTTGTGGTTACAGGTTGGACTCGATGATCATCGAGGTCTCTTCCAACCTTAGTAATACTGTGATACCTTTGACCTGGGGGACCCCTCCTCCTGGGAGGGGGAATTCAAGTCCCTCTCTGTTCGCCTGGATCCGGTTTCTTTTGTCTCCTGGGGAAGCAGGGCACTTGCAGCCCTCCCCCAGGATGGGTGTAACCCAGCACATTCTTGAACCCTAGTTTTTGCACTACTATCCAGGTGTTGTCATTTGGAACTATAATAATTACAATTAAAACTGCTGCCTTTAGAAAACTATGAGATTGCGACTGGAGGGTGTATCTTTACTGCTTTGTTTTAATAGAATATAATGAAGCTGACAGAAAATGTAATCATGAAGGGGGGGGGGAACCAAACTGGTTATGATAGACATAAATTGTATTAGAAGTTGAAAATAGTTATACCTGCTATATTCTTGAGGGTTTGTCAGCAGATCACAGTAAAGTGGAAAATTCTACATTAATATAAAAAAAAAAGGTGGCAAAAAATTGTAAAGATAGGAACAGAGTAAATAAGATATTCTCTAAACAATATCTGGTCTGTTTTTCCACAGTAAACTTCAGGAGTCACTACACTTGTCCTTTCATATTTCAGAATTCCTTATTTCCTATTTTGGATAGGAAGAACAAATACATATACTTACAAAATTAATTCCTCTTTTGATAAGCCTCTGTGCCCTTGGAATTTATTATGAGCTGAGATACATCTTCATAGTGATACAGACAATACTAGAAAATGCACAGGTAGGTAAACTCCTTTTTCCATCTACTGTAAGTCTCAGAGAAATATAAAATAAGAATTTTCATTACCACACCCACATTGTGTAATCCACTTCGCATATTTCCAAGGCACTATTTAAATAATAAGCAGGTTGTGTATTGAACCTGGTTAGGATTACAGCTGAGTGAATTCTATCATAAAGATAATTAGCTGACTCATACCCTTAATGTAAAATTCCTCTGCTGTACTGTATTTCCAGAACTATCTGTTATAATCACTACTGGTGCTACTTCTGGTCATAATGAAACAGTTGCTCAGGAAGTTGAGAAAACTGAGCCACTATTCCTTATAACATCTGTATTTATCCTTTTGGTAGTGAAAAATAAAGTGTATTCTAAGGGAAAATAAGTTGTTATTTATTTATACTTCAGTAGTGGTCAAGGCCTGTGTGTGTACATAGTAAGAAGCAGTAAGTAACCTGAGTTTTTGTTCTACATAGAGAGATAGAAGATAGGTGAGAAAATGAATAGTATAGAAATAATAAAAAAATAGAAATCACAACACAGTGTTGTGCTTTTTACCTTTCTTGCCTTTTGGGTCTTTCTTTTGAATAAAGAACAATAATTTTAAAAAACAAGATCAAAGCTTTTAGCAGGGTTTCTCTGCTCTGGTTTAATGTGGTCTATTGCTTTGAAATTGAGCAAAGATGACAAAAAAGTATTCTGCAGTTTTCTTTTAAGAAGTTAAATTTCTCAGACTTAGATGAGACATTCAAAGCATGTAAACACACAAAATCAGAATTACATGCTTCTAATTGCAGCCTTATTTCTAAAAACAAAACAAAACCGTAAAACCCATCATAAATAATAAAAAAACCCTCCAAACAATAAAAGCCAATCAACCAACCAAAACCAGCTAGATCAGCTGTAATGATCAAAATGTTAAGGATGGCTTTTTGACTTTATTTCAGCCATGATAAAAAAAAAAAGGGCAAAAATACATACATCCCCCCCCCAAAAAAAAAAAAAAAAAAAAGAAAGAAAATAGTACTTTTGTCATTTGCATACCAAAAAATCCAGGAATTCTAATATAACTTCTCCTGAAAACTATTCCTGACCACATAAAGAATTCCCTGTTCTCTAAGAAAGTTATGAATTTGTGGTCTCAGATTTTTCAAGCTGTACAGCCCTTACAAAATTACATTTGGAACAGAAAATAGCATTTTAACTATAGGAAAATCATGACCTGTCTTTTGGCCAATACTACAAAGTGCTTAGTCACCTCTGCTGTTCAGCAGCAGAAGCTTTACATCATATGATCACAATTCTAGGTTTACACTGGGCTTTCACTATTGTACTGTGTCAGTGCTTCCGTGTAAAAGACTCCAACATCTCCAAATCCCTCTCACTATTCATCTCACTTCAGTTACAGAGTTCACACAGAACTCAAATTACATTAGAATACTCAGATATAATAATGTAGAGGTAGCCTTTAACACCTCTAATTCTTATTTCTGCCTTCTAAATTATGCTTATTACTATCTTCTTCCATTCTCTAACCTCTGTATATTGACGCATTCTATATACAGCTGTAAACTACATTTTCAAAGAGAAACAAAAAAGAAGACAAAGCCAGAAACTCCTTGCAATCTTTGTTCTGTCTCCCTGCATGTGCTGTCTGCAGATTCACAAGATATTTAAAAGAGGGGATCTTGTATTCATGACATACTTCACTGTCAGCTCAGAAGTTTTATCTTTAACCTTCATCTGGGCTTGAGTTGTGTAGTTTTAGTTAAAACTCATGATTTTTCAGACACTGACAGAAATATTTAGACATTTAGCTGCATCACAGCCATGTCTGTATGAAAGCAGACATCTAAATGGGGCCTGTGCATAAGCAAGGTAGATAATCAGACATTTAAAGCAGATGATTCATAGATAATGACATTATATGATTTTTGGTTTGGTTTTCTTTTGGTGTTTGCTTGTGTGGTTTTGGTTGGGGTTTTTTTGGGTGTTTGGGTTTTTTTGTGTATGCTGAGCAAAATAGTTAACAGTCCTGCTTGCAATTTTGTAAATATGTTAGTTATGTTGCACTGAAAATTCATCATCAATTCAATGTTAGGAAAATACAATACAATACAATACAATACAATACAATACACCAGGTTGGAAGAGACCTTCAAGATCATCGCGTCCAACCCATCAAACAATCCAACCCACCCAACAACTAGACCATACAGCCAAGCACCCCATCAAGTCTTCTCCTGAACACCTCCAGTGAAGGTGACTCCACCACCTCCACGGGTAGCCGATTCCAATGGGCAATCACTCTCTCCATGTAGAACTTCTTCCTAACATCCAGCCTAAACCTGCCCTGGCGCAGCCTGAGACTGTGTCCTCTTGTTCTGGTGCTGGATGCCTGGGAGAAGAGGCCAACCTCTGCCTGGCTACAACCTCCCTTCAGGTAGTTGTAGAGAGCAATAAGGTCACCCCTCAGTCTCCTCTTCTCCAGGCTAAGCAACCCCAGCTCCCTCAGCCTTTCCTCAGAGGGCTTGTGTTCCAAACCCCTCACCAGCTTTGTTGCCCTTCTCTGGACACGTTCCAGCAAGTCAACATCCTTCCTAAACTGAGGGGCCCAGAACTGGACACAGTACTCAAGGTGTGGCCTAACCAGTGCAGTGTACAGGGGCACAATGACCTCCCTGCTCCTGCTGGCCACATTGTTCCTGATGCAAGCCAGGATGCCACTGGCCTTCCTGGCTGCCTGGGCACACTGCAGGCTCATGTTCAGCCTACAATCAACCAGCACCCCCAGGTCCCTCTCTGCCTGGCCACTCTCCAGCCACTCTGACCCCAGCCTGTAGCACTGCCTGGGGTTGTTGTGGCCAATGTGCAGAACCCGGCACTTGGATGTGTTAAATCTCATGCCATTGGACTCTGCCCATCTGTCCAGCCTGTCGAGGTCCCTCTGCAAAGCCTCTCTGCCCTCCAGCAAATCAACTGCTGCCCCCAGCTTGGTGTCATCTGCAAATTTACTGATGATGCACTCAATGCCCTCATCCAGATCATCAATAAAGATGTTGAAGAGCATGGGGCCCAGTACTGATCCCTGGGGCACACCACTAGTGACAGGTCGCCAGCTGGATGTGGTGCCATTCACCATTACTCTCTGGGCTCGGCCCTCCAGCCAGTTCCTAACCCAACGCAGTGTGCTCCTGTCCAAGCCACGGGCTGCCAGCTTGGCCAGGAGTTTGCTGTGGGGAACGGTGTCAAAGGCCTTGCTGAGGTCCAGGTAGACCACATCCACAGGCCTCCCCACATCCACCAGGCGGGTCACCTGATCATAGAAGGAGATCAGGTTGGTCAGGCAGGACCTGCCCCTCCTAAATCCATGCTGGCTAGGCCTGAGCCCCTGGTCATCCTGTAAGTGCTGTGTGATCGCACTCGAGATGAGCCGTTCCATAATCTTGCCTGGCACTGAGGTCAGGCTGACAGGCCTATAATTCCCTGGCTCATCCAACCGGCCCTTCTTGTGGATGGGCACCACGTTAGCCAGCTTCCAGTCTTCTGGGACCTCACCAGTGAGCCAGGACTGCTGAAAAATGATGGAAAGTGGCTTGGACAGCTCATCTGTCAGCAATCTCAGCACCCTAGGATGGATCCCATCCGGTCCCATGGCCTTGTGGGGGTCCAAGCGGCTCAGTAGGTCTCTAACTTCCTCTTGGAGCAGTGGGAAACTATGCAGCTCTCTGGCTCCTTCTGCCAGCTCTGCAGGCCAGCTGTCTGGAAGACGTTCTGCCCTGCTAGTGAAGACTGAGGCAAAGAAGGTGTTAAGTACCTCTGCCTTTTCCTCATTCTTTGTTACAACGTTCCCCTCCGTGTCAACCAAGGAGTGGAGGTTGTCCTTGCCCTTCTTCTTGCTATTGATGTATTTATAGAAGGACTTTTTGTTGTCCTTCACAGCAGAAGCCAGTCTAAGTTCTAAATGGGCTTTTGCCTCCCTAATTTTCTTCCTGCACAACCTAGCAACATCCCTAAACATTCCGTAGGTTGCCTCCCCTTTCTTCCAAAGATGATACACCCTCTTTTTTTCCCTAAGTTCTATTAAAAGTTCATTGCCCATCCAGGCTGGCCGTCTGCCCCGGCGGCTCATCTTCCGGCACACCGGCACAGCCTGTTCTTGCACCTTCAATAGTTGTTCCTTGAAGTAGGTCCAGCTCTCCTGGACCCCTTTGTTTTTAAGGGCTGATTCCCAAGGAACCTTCTGAATTAGTTCCTTGAGTAGCCTGAAGTCTGCCCTCCGGAAGTCCAGAGTGGAGGTCTTCTTGCTCCCCCTCTTGGCTTGGCTGCATACTGAAAACTCTATTATGTCGTGGTCACTGGTGCCTAAACACCCTCCGACCACCACATCACCCACCAGCCCTTCCCTGTTGGTGAAGAGGAGGTCAAGCATAGCCTTACCCCTGGTAGGCTCACGCAGCACCTGGGATAAGAAGCTGTCCTCCATGCACTCTAAGAACCTCCTAGACTGCCTCCTCTCTGCTGTGTTGAGAGCATTAAAGTTTGTATCAAAGTCATTGTTAGGAAAATGAAAGCCCCAAGGTAGTAAATTAATTCAGACATGCCTTATTTTCACACCAGAACTGAAGTATTTAGGAAGTCTTAAAAACTTCATAATCAAATGACTCTTTAAACTTGGAAGATCCAACTCAATTTCTGGCTAATATTAGAGGGCATTTTGTTCTCTAGCATTCTCCTCTTAATAAGCCTGCAAATATGAGAATGAAAGAAGGAACAGAGGTCAGATTACAACCTGAATGTTAAATTGTTTGTGTTCCTGAGACAGAGTTTGAATTTCTAAAGAATTTTAACTGGAGGAGTTGGTAGAGATATCTAGCTTCCTTCTGATTTTTGTTCACCCATCTTGTCAAAGAAAGTCAAATGAAAAATTAGACTGAATTAAACCAATACCAAAAAGCAACCTGTCAAAAAGAAACAAGATGCATCCCAGTAAAATCCTCTCTGTTTCATGAGACTTTCCAGTTCAAATTATTTAAGACATTTATCTCCATTCAAGAACAGGTCAAAATATTTGCAAGTGCACTGATTTTAAAGGTCAACATTTACTGAATGTAACAGTGACTGCTTTCAAGACTGAAACAAGAATGAATTGTAGTAGTTCTATTGTTCAAACCTGATGGCTGTCAGTTAACATATTTTTTAAAGTGATTCATGGCATAAAATAGCAGAATGCGACACCTGATGCTGATATCCATCATTAATGTATTTGGACACTACTAAAATTTTGTGACTTTTTTGTCCATCAGTTTATGATGGAATAAGTCAATTAGTACTTATATTCCATGCTTCTATTTAAGGGCAAACATACACAGACTTATTCTAAAGAAAGGAAATTCCCCAAACACTTTACACTGTGAAACAATGTCTTAAAATGATGGACCATATCGGTAGTAGTGAGAAAGGTTGATTAGGTAAAGAAGGTTCTGGGATCGCATATCATACCATTCTAAGTATCAAAAAAAGCAGTATAGAATCAAGTCATCAGAATGTGAAAACCAAATTAGTAAACTTAAGTCTAATGCTGACTGCTGTCAATAAAAGAGTATTTTTTTCTTCATGGGGAAAAATAATTGTTTCAAAGACTACATGTTGATGAAGACATACGGTTGAATAGAATGCCTTTTACATGGGATCAGTGTTAGAGAGGAATCACATTAGACCATGCTTTTTTCAGATGTATCACACACTTTTTTCTTTATTTATTTCAAATTAAGTTTTTAGAGCCACATATTGCACTGGAATAAAGCAGAAACTTTTCATTTCTAGCCAGTGCAATTAAAAATAAAACACATGTGCAACACATTCTGAATATCTTGACCTTAATCAGCTTCTTTACAGAGGGTTGTAATAAATCATGGAATTTGAGATAATGAATAATGTTGGGATTTTTTGTTTGTTTGTTTTTTAATTAAGAACAAAGAGTTATAAAATTCAAAGTTAATTCATAGGAAATTTAAACCATTGCAAGTGACAGTTGTTGAAGTTAGGGGAAAAAGTACAAAAGTATACCAGTAACAACTTTAAATAAAAATATACTGCTAGAAGTAGTTAAATGATTTGTCATTTTTAGGGTTTTAAGTGTAAATCTATTGAACTTAATAACAGATACACTGTTCTTCCTGCTTCTGCTGCCAGCAGTAATAAGTGACCAGGGATTATTTCTCCATAGAAGTAAAACTTTCAGATTGCCAGCTTGTGTATGTCTATTGTTATTCTGAAACAGAAAGTCTATGAACAACAGAAGAAATAATGTACTTTCTAACTCTGTATTTACACGAACACCGGGTGCTTTGACTGGGTTATATTGAGCCCACATTTTCCAAGGTATAATGGATGTAAGCTGCTTTTTTCAGAGATATAAGACACAAAATGTGTTTCAGTGTGTTTATATTATTTTATGTCTGCTCTGCGCTGGAGGAGGTGCAGGGTTCTTTCTGGTTTTCAATAAAAAATAAGAGATACAAGAGTAAAGAGCACAGTAAAAACTTTTAAATAATAAGACAGATGAGATCGAGGTGAGGAGAAAGTTCTTCACTGAGAGAGTTGTTAGGCATTGGAATGGGCTGCCCCGGGAGGTGGTGGAGTCACCGTCCCTGGAGGTGTTCAGGAGGGGACTGGACGTGACACTTGGTGCCATGGCCTAGTCATGAGGTCTGTGGTGACAGGTTGGACTCGATGATCTTTGAGGTCTCTTCCAACCTTGGCGATACTGTGATATCTTTAGCTTCTAGTTTATTCAGACTAAAACAGCCGCAAATGTGCTTTTTTAATATAGAATAGAGCAAAATCTATACAGAATGCATCATGTATTTGAAATCAAAGAAGTTCTCAAGTTTTATGATTATTGGAGGGCTACTGGCAACATTTTTTTTTTTTTTTTTTTAAGAAGAAGGGATGTATTAAAACCTCTGACAGTGATGAATGATGTTGAATGAAATGTATTGCCAATTCTAGATGAGAAACTGAAATACATTGTGAATAAACCCTCCAAGCACAATGTGATGGCTAAACTTAAATACTCTTTGAACTTCTACCTGAATGAAGGTCCATTAAATGAAATATTTTAAAAAAGAGCCTACAAATATTCATCACAAATTTAGCTCAAATTTGTGAAGGAAAAATAACACATTTACACTGAGCTAAGAATTTATTGACAGTCCACTTAATGTTTTAACAACATAATCAAAATTCAGCAACTGTTAATCATGTTACAATATCACTACCATTTGTAGTCCTAATTAGTACAGAAAAGTCACATTAATAATGTTCTCATTTATTATAAATTCTAGCATCAATTCCCTTTGTCTCCTGTTGTGCACTAAAACCAGATTAGGCAAAGGCAAGCTCAGTGAAGCCCTGAGGCAATCACCTATCCAATTTTAATCTCCAGATGCTCATTTTTGCAGATATATTCAGCTTTCTTTCAGCAGCATTTGCATCTGATGCTTTTATTTATTAATATTAAAGTCAAGTCTAGACCAAAAATATAAAAAAAAGGGTAAATCTAATTAACTCAAAACTCAAGGGGAATCTAAAAACCAGTAAAAATTAAACAATGCAAAGGAATACAAATAATTTTGTTCTGTGGGCAATGAATGTTGACAGAGAATGCATTCTGCTTTCCCTTGTGCAAGTCAATATCACATTCCTTTACAAGAATGTCTCTGATAGATTTTTTTTTGTGTGACACAGACCATAATGAAAAAAGGGCCCAATATTGTTTGAGAAAAGTGATTTGACTTAGGGAAAAATATTCTCTAGATAGATTTTCCTAATTTGTATTAAGACCTATTAAACACAAAAAAAAAATTGTTCCTGGATAAAAGGTGTAAGAGGAAGTAAAGATAAAAGATAGTAAAGATAAGAGGAAGAGGTTACAGTATCACAGTATCACAGTATCACTAAGGTTGATAGAGACCTCGAAGATCATCGAGTCCAACCTGTCACCACAGACCCCACGACTAGACCATGGCACCAAGTGCCACATCCAGTCCCCTCTGAACACCTCCAGGGACGGTGACTCCACCGCCTCCCTGGGCAGCCTATTCCAATGGCAAATCACTCTCTCGGTGAAGAACTTTCTCCTCACCTCGAGCCTAAACTTCCCCTGGTGCAGCTTGAGTCTGTGTCCTCTTGTTCTGGTGCTGGTTGCTAGGGAGAAGAGACCAATCCCTTCCTGGCTACAACCACCCTTCAGGTAGTTGTAGAGAGCAATGAGGTCTCCCCTGAGCCTCCTCTTCTCCAGGTTAAACAACCCCAGCTCCCTCAGCCTCTCCTCATAGGGCTTTTGCTCAAGGCCTCTCATCAGCCTTGTTGCCCTTCTCTGGACACGTTCAAGTGTCTCGATGTCCTTCTTAAACTGAGGGGCCCAGGACTGGACACAGGACTCAAGGTGCGTGTGGTGGGGTAGGAAGGTTCCCCCCCCAACACACACAAAAAGAATCCACAGCTAACTCAGCCGGAGAAGCAGATAAAAGCTATATTTAGAAGCAGAGATGGAATGCAATGAATATGTACAAAAATATACAATATATACAGAAATATACAGCAATGGATGTAATACAGGAGACCTTTCCCCAACCCCCCTGTGGCCAGGGGGTTCGGCCTGTTCCCCCTTCTCCCTCCCTACCTCCCCTTTTTCCCAAAAGGGTTAGAGAGAAAGAGAAAGGAAGGTAATTAAAAGGGTAAAATTCTGTTAAACTCAAAGTGAATGCAAGAGTTAGTTTTCTTATCTGGTTAGCAAGGTTGTCCCTGCGTAGCAAGCTGTTGCTTCAGGGAGAGAAACAGGCTAGCTCACAGGCCAGGGAGAAGAAGAAGAGACTGACTACCCAGATTGACAGACTAAGCTAAAAACTTACAGTTGAATTCTACCAATGAAATTGGTTTAGCATATCTATGTTTTCATTCAAATATCAAAAACATTCAGCCAGAGTGCTCAGAAAGTGTCCATTTCTTAAAGGCACAGCCTAAACCGGTTACTGTGTGGTCTAACCAAAACAGAGTACAGGGGCACAATGACCTCCCTGCTCCTGCTGGCCACACCATTCCTAATGCAGGCCAAGATGCCATTGGCTTTCTTGGCCACCTGGACACACTGCTGGCTCATGTTCAGGCAGCTGTCAATAAGCACCCCCAGGTCCCTCTCTGTTTGGCTGCTCTCCAACCACTCCAACCCCAGCCTGTAGCTCTGCATGGGGTTGCTGTGACCAAAGTGCAGCACCCGGCACTTGGACTTGTTGAATGCCATCCCATTGGCCTCCACCCATCTGTCCAGCCGATTGAGGTCCCTCTGCAGAGCCCTTCTACTTTCTAACTGACCAACATCTGCTCCCAACTTGGTGTCATCTGCAAATTTGCTGCTGACTGTCTCAATCCCCTCATCCAGATCGCCAATGAAGACATTGAAGAGGATGGGGCCCAGCACTGATCCCTGGGGGACGCCACTGGTGACTGGGCTGTTAATGGTGATCTTTTATTTTTACCAACTGTAATTCTGTAGTAGTTTTTTTTTTTATGGAAAGAAAAACGACTTTTAAAAACCTGCTTATTTTATACAAGTGGTAAGCAACTGTGCTGCTGGGCTTAGACCTTTATCTGTCCTGTTTTAAAAAATGAAGCTGAATTCACCCTCACACATGGTCTGAGTCCAGGAACAGATTAATCTCTCTTTTAAGAAATTTCTCTATATGTATTCCTGTTGAAGTTGTTCTACAGTTTATGACCAGATGAGTACCAGTCGGACAAAGGCACACACCTGTTTCTCAGCATGTGAGAGCTGTAGCAAACAGCTATGCAATTGGTGTTTTACATAACCCTTTCCAATGTGCTGAAAATTTAATTAAATAACTGGAGGAGGTCCAGTTATTTTCCTCACTTCTAAAGGTATGACTGGCTTGAATTAAACTGTCCCCAGGCTCCACTTGGCAGACTTTATTCCTTTATTCTGTATTTCCTGGCTGTTTTTGGCATCATGTTTGTTTCAGATGTTTGGGTTTTTTTTCCTAGGGTTTCACAGTTCCAATTATAATCCATTGCTATTAATGATGGTGAAATGATAACAGTAATGAAAGGTCTGCTCATTTTTTGAAGATTATGGGCTCCTAGTTGTTGAAATAAAATGTGAAATGTACTTAAAGTTTGTCTGCTTATTATCTTTTGCTCTAAACATCAACTGCTTCTCCAGAGAGAATATCCTCTCTCATTTTAATATATGAAAAAAGACCAGGACAATGTGAGATGATGCAAATTTCTGTATTGGACTTTTCCAATGACAGGTTAAGTACAAAGGGCAGTGATTTACCTTTTCATGTTTCTTATTTCATCTTAGTCTACTAGGTGCAAGAGGTGTGGCAATGTGAAGGTCTAATCCTCCCACCACATAAAGCACAGCTAGACTGAGTCGGAGAAGCGAATGAAAAGCTGTATTTTACAAGCAGAATGAAACACAATGAATATATACAAAATATACAGTATTTAGAGTATATACAAAAATATACAGGAAAGAATGTGACACAGAAACACCCTCCCGAGGAGAATCCCCACCCAGGTTCCCCCAAAACCCTTTTTCCCCCTTCCTCCCCTTTCCCCTAGTAGTTAATTGGGTGAAAAAGGATTAAAGAGAGAAGTGGATATTAAGGGAAAAACGCTAGTTCAAAGCAGTTGTTAGAGAAGTTAGTTTTGTTATCTCATAAGCTTCAGTCCAAGGTCAGTGGCATGCACTCTGGCCAAGAATAGAAAGAAAAAAGCAGAACAGACTGAAGACTGTAAGTTCTTAAATAACATTCTATTGATCTACCAAAGAAATTAATTTAGAATTATCTTTGCTTGTCCTTTTTACAGCAAAACATTCAGCTAGAGTATTCTGTAGCTTGTCCTTTTCTTAAAGGAACAGCCTAAAACTGTCACAGGAGGTCACTAAAAAGATATATAGGTTTCTAAACATTTGTTATATACTGTTTCTTTGACTTTCCTTTAACACTTTGCTTTATTAAGATGCATCATTTTGGGGGTGAAACTGTTGGTAAATTAAATCATGGTGTCTTTTAGCCAACTTCAGAGTCTGGTGGGTTTTGTTTGCTTGTTTATTCTTACATAGCACAAAAATGCATGAGAGTATTGATCCATGTGTTTATGTTTTACACTTTACTAAGAGGGCTTGGGAAGTTCATAACCCCAGAGCTTATTAATGGATGAACAGGATATTACATTTGCAGTTACACTTCTTCGCACTGTGCCATTTGTTTAAGACTATCTGCAGCTTAAAAATGTTGCCCTTGAATTTGTTAGGAAGATATACTGGAACCACTGCTGTTCTGTTGGTAGAGATTAATTTTCCAGTATTGTGATTCTTAGGGATTTCACATGTATTAAACTGAATTTTAAGACAGTCATGTAATACAAAGCTACAACTCCATCAATGAAATCATAGATCTCAAGAGTAGGCCTAGAGTTTTCATGCTTGATTGCCAGGAAGCTAAAGTAGATTTTTTGTTTAAATTGCAATCATTTATATATGTGCCAGAAACCTAAAATAGACGTTTTGTTTTAATTACAATCATTCATGTATGCTAATACTTTTATGAAAGTTCTAGTTTATAAATCAGTCTATCCAATGCAATATGTTTATCTAACCCAGTAGCAATGTTCACATTACATAACTCACGCTATAGAACTAATTAGAAAGTGCAAAGACAAAAATATTACTATTACTTGTTTGAAGCACAAAAGAGTGGAATATTACAAAACCCAGTGCTGCTGATAAACTCATGGTGACCAGCACAGACACACAGGATGAGTGGAGATCCAATGTTTTATGTTGCCATAGCACCAGGAGAGTCAGGGTCCACCACTCCATTCTTCCACTTACTGCCTGCAAGACTCCTTACCAGAGGAGTTACACCAAAGATAAGAAATGTTTCTCCCCCAGATAAAGGAAGAACATTTTGACAGCCAGAAACTGAGTCTTAACCACAGGTCCACTGACACTCTTCACAATAACAACTACATTAAGTGATCCTGCTTTAGCAGGGGTGTTGGACCAAATGAGCTCTTGAGGTCTCTTCCAACCTCTAATACACTGTGATACTGTGATAATGAAGTATAAATTTTACCCCAGTTTAATTTCTCATTTGGAGGGGAAAGAATTCAATGATTAGTTGCAGGGACAGATCAGTAGTTTGGTCTCCTCACCGTCCCCCAAAAGGAATGCCTTTTGGTAAGATTTACAGTCTTGGCTACACAGAGTGCTTCCTTGGCAGATCAAGCTTGCTATTGCAATTGTATTTTAGGGCTCTAGAGCTACACTGCGGTTCAGTGCATTTATCACGACCAGTCTTAAAGAAACTGAACATGCTGTATATAAATAAAACATAGAATACATGTATCCAACTGCTTCTCTTGAATGGCCAGAACTACTTCTCTTGATTGTGGCCAGACCTACAGCAGGCAGACTCTTCATGTATCTGATGTCAGGCCTATAGTCTTGGCAATAATTGGTCTACCTAGCAAGAGGTATGTCCAGATGCCTCTTTATGTCCAGATGCCTCTTTAATCTCTGAGGTCCAGTTGAAATGCAAGGGGATTCATCTCTTACTAAATTTATTAATCTCTTACCAAGTTTGTCCACCACTAAACGCAACAATACCAAATGGTGTGATACCAGTAACAATTACAGAAGAACTTTGTTTAGAAGTGTAAACATTTCAGAAAGAAAGATTTCAGTAAAGCAGCTAAAGACAATTTTTAAAAAAATTAATAGCCACCTTTGTGTTTAGTTTCCTAAAACAAAGTGCACACCACCCCCAACAACAAAAACAAACAAACAAAAAAAACCCACCCAAATTAAACAAACAAACAAACAAAACCCCAACCAAATTAAACAAACAAACAAACCCAAACATGTTCTGGGATAGCACAGTCTACTCTCAGAAGCCCCCTTCTCCCCACACAGATGTGAGGGAAAGTAACACGCACAAAACAAATACATTGAGATAGGAATTTACTGAGATAATGCAATGCACAATTACCTTAACCTTCTTGCCGAAAACACACTGCAAAGTGCAGAAGCAGGAGCAGATGCCAGTATCAGAATGATTCCACCCACCCAAGCCCAGAGTAGCCAGCCCAGCAGAAATGTCCAACATGCCAAACCTGGAAACCAGAAGCAGCAAACAGAAAAGGAAGCTTGTCATGTTACAATCTGAACTTCAAGCCCCATGATACTTTGCTCCAGCTAGCAATTTCACTTTGAAGCTGGTGTGATGACACCACGCTATTGAATATAGACATGAGAAGATTAAACTCAATACACGACACTTTGACATTGAAAAAGTAATCAATTTGATTTAATTGATTTTAAAAGATTAATTTCAAAATACAGTGGTACAGATTTGCTCTCACTCTTTAATTCATACTGTGCTTGCTTCTTGTTTTGTTTTTATGTTTTTTGGGTTTTTTTTAAATAAAACTAGTTATTTGATTTTCCCTTTTAGAGAAAATAGTGATATTGAAGAAACCATAGGTCATATTCAAGGATCGGAAGCCGTGTAAAACACAGGGGCTATATCTGCGCAGGTGTACTGCAGACTGCAGTAAAAACTGCAATCCAGGTGTTCTTAGCATCTTAGCATTTGAAGAACAGATTTTTGACATTTTTAAGCAGCAAAATTATGCATTCTTTATGTAAATATAATAGAATTTGGAATAGGGTTATTTAAATTTGGATATGTTCAAGTTTGTATCAAGTTATTAAAACTCCTAGGAAGTTAAACTGAAGTATATCAGAACTACTGATAAGTAAGTACCATTTCAACAAAATAATAAAGCTTAAATCTCATAGTAATTTAATTAGGTATTTAAGGGTAATGAAAACTTGAGAGGAAAGCACAAGCAATGCAAATGTTTAAAATTATGTGATCTTTAAAAAGTAACTTGCAGTGCAAGTCTTTCTTTCCTACCCATAGGATGAAACAGCTTTATTTTAGAAATTCAGCTCCACTGCTTAGTTCAAGACATATGCCTCACTACTACACTAAGTCACATCTCACTGGTAATTCAAGAGTATTTTCGATATCTTCTTCCTCATAAACTGTTTTTTGAAGTATGTCACAAGTGAGACAATCTGCAAGGTTTATTTTACAGTATCAGAGTATCACCAAGGTTGGAAGAGACCTCAAAGATCATCGAGTCCAACCTGTCACGACAGACCTCA
This sequence comes from Picus viridis, assembly GCA_033816785.1. Classification (NCBI taxonomy): domain Eukaryota; kingdom Metazoa; phylum Chordata; class Aves; order Piciformes; family Picidae; genus Picus; species Picus viridis. The sequence goes on from CM066566.1 coordinate 65,417,121, forward strand.
TGACTGGACCATGTCCAGTCCCCTCTTGAACACCTCCAGCGACGGTGACTCCACCACCTCCCCGGGCAGCCCATTCCAATGACGAACGACTCTCTCAGGGAAGAACTTTCTCCTAACCTCAAGCCTAAACTTCCCCTGGCATAGCTTGAGACCATGTCCCCTTGTTCTGGTGCTGGTTGCTAGGGAGAAGAGACCAACCCCTTCCTGGCTACAACCACCCTTCAGGTAGCTGTAGAGAGCAATAAGGTCTCCCCTGAAGCCTCCTCTTCTCCAGGCTAAACAACCCCAGCTCCCTCAGCCTCTCCTCATAGGGCTTGTGCTCAAGGCCTCTCACCAGCCTTGTTGCCCTTCTCTGGACACGTTCAAGTGTCTCGATGTCCTTCTTAAAATGAGGGGCCCAGAACTGGACACAGGACTCAAGGTGTGGCCTAACCAATGCAGAGTACAGGGGCGCAATGACTTCCCTGCTCCTGCTGGCCACACTATTCCTAATGCAGGCCAGGATGCCACTGGCCTTCTTGGCCACCTGGGCACACTGCTGGCTCATGTTCAGGCAGCTGTCAATCAGCACTCCCATGTCCCTCTCTGTTTGGGAGCTCTCCAGCCACTCCAACCCCAGCCTGTACCTCTGCATGGGGTTGTTGTGTTATGATTTTGAAATCCAGAAGATGCCACAGTAGAAATACTTAGATGCTGAGAACTTCAGATTGGATCCCTATTTGGGAACACAGTAAAAACTAAATTATTTTGCAAAGTCCAATCTCTGAAGTATTTTGAAAATATGAAGTGCTGAACAATACCCCTTTAATTACAACAACAACAATGACAAAAGTTAATTGCATTATCTGTTTAGGTACAGTCACCATCTCATGCATGCAGCATCATGAATAAATCCATTTTGTGCAATTTTATTTTCAGAGTGAAAAACCAACTGAGCAAATAGTGTAGAAGTATTATTTTGCTTGTTTTGTTTCATTTTCTTTTGTTTTGCATTAGTATAGTTCTTTCGATGTTTGTTTGTTTCTAACTTCTTATTCTGCTCCCTTACTTGAAATGTCTGCTTCTCTGAATCACAAAAATTAATAATCATTGTAAGCACAATGTCATATGAAAATGGATTTTTGCAGTTAAATTTCAACACTGTGAGAAAGGTTTTCCAAAATCTTTCTTCTGGGCATTAATTTTTTTCTGGTGAAGTTGTCTGAACTTTTCAATGTACTTTTAGTGTGAAGAGTTTGCAAAAAACAATGTACAGTACTAAAACTGTTCAGGTTTTATTCAGGTGAAAGTACAAAGCACACACAGTCATGTGTAAGTTTGTGTGCATTTGCATGGCATCCGTTAGTATGTAGGTATGTACACATCAACAGTGTCTGAAAAGTATTTCTTGCTATGCTAGCAACCAATAAGTAGATATCATGGAATTTTTGGGAGTTTTGTGGGTTTTTTTAATTCATCAAAAGTATTTACTGATAAATAGTAATTAATTCAGTTTATAGATTTGACAATGGAACATGTTCCAATAAATAGAAAGTCACACAAAATGCTTTAAGAAGCACAATGTACAACATTCACATTAAGCACTGAAATATACATGATTGTGGGCATATATAGATTTACATGAAAAATGTGCTTAACTTTCACCTTGCAGGGCAAAAAGACTAACTAGTCACCTAGCAAGAATAGAACAATTTTGATGTCAGCAAAAACAGAATAGAATAAACTAGGTTCGAAGAGACCTTCAAGATCATCGTGTCCAACATATCAACCAATCCAACCCACCTAATCAACTAAACCATGGCACCAAGCACCCCATCAAGTCTCCTTCTGAACACCTCCAATGATGGTGTCTCCACCAACTCCTGGGCAGCCCATTCCAATGGGCAATCACTCTCTCTGTATAGAACTTCTTCCTAACATCCAGCCTAAACCTCCCCTGGGGCAGCTTTGTTTTTAGTAACTGTAAAAAGCCAGTTATTAGAATTTCACTCTCTTTTGGAAATTCTCTCTTCACTCTACAGACTCCTTCTTCTATCATTGTGTTTTGATTTGAAATCTTAGGAAAGTCTTTTGAAATCCCCCACAGTGAGTCTTATTTCAAGAAAAAGCTGTATAAAATTTTCTATGCATTTTCTCCAGTTTGTCAAAGTAGAAATATCAAGGCTTACCATATTAAAAGTAAAGAAAACTGTAATTCCTAGTGATATTTGACTGTTTTATGGATCTTTTACTAAGTCATACTGTTTCATGGTGTGTGAAAACAGTTCATGTAAGGGTCAAAAGTATAGATAAGATTTGTCATCTCTTATTTATGCCTCCTCAGAATACAGAGTTGATGGCAATGCATGTGATGGTAACAAAGATTTCCAGCTTCCTTTCAAGCATGATACTGACTTCATGTTTTGTTGTGTGGTTGTTGTGTTTTTTTTTCCATTGTGAAATTGTCTGGCAGTTGCGAACAGTGTGACAGAGTTACTTGGGAAATCAATAATATATGTTTTCACAATATAGTCGATTTACCCAAATGGGTCTTTTAACACTTACAGTTGGAGATTTTTATTGTTCAGCTTATAAGAGTGAAAAAAAATAAATCTGCATTTATCTGTAAAATTATCCTTTTCTTAAGGCCCATGTATATGAAAAAAATTAAACTATCATGGAGTCAGAAACACAAATCAAACTACATCCTTCTTGACACGTGCACACACAAAAATGTGATTATGTTGTCATTTGTACAATACCTGACCTGACTAGTATTTTCAGGCATTTTAAAATTAAGATTTTTATCTAACTATTTATCCATCCTTTTCACATATTATTTCATAATATTTATTTTTTATGGCAATATTCTGAAATTTTTTTTTTTTTTAAAGGTATTTTTGGAATGTTTGTGGCCATTGGACTTTTATCCTAGTATCCATCTACAAAATAACTTGTTTTAAAAGCTCTAAGTCAGTGAATCAGTCATATTCACTGTCTTATTTTTCTAATTTTCTCCTTTTTTGTAAGTATGATACGACAGGGCCTTTATGAACTGTACTAAATAACTGAAATAATGGATCTTTTGCCTTTTATCCCTCTTGTTCTTTTCCATGCCCTATAAATGTCTGAAAAGCAGTATCAGTATCTTGTGGCTTTGTTCTTAACATTTGTATTGGGGTTTTTTGTTGTTTGTTTGTCTGTTTTTAATTGAACTTATTCCCCAAAACAAATAATTAATATAGAATCATAGAATGGTCTGGGTTGGAAGGGACCTCCCAATGTCACCTAGTCCAAACCCCTCTGTAGTAAGCAGGATAAGGCTGTCCAGGGCCCCATCGAGTCTCACTTTGAAAATCTCCAGGGATGGTGCCACAACTACCTGCCCAGGCAACCTGTTCCAGTGTTCCACCACCCTCATAGCAAAGAACCTGTTCCTAACAGCTTTCACATCTTTTGTTACTAGTTCACCACTGTTGCCCATTACAGGGAGTACACTTTCTTTATTCTTTGTGTCCTGGTTTATGTACCTATAGAACCCTCACTTATTTTTCTTTACATCCCTTGCCAAGTTCAGTTCCAGCTATACCTTGGCCTTCCTGATCTCACCCCTAGACAACCAGGTGATGTCCTTATAGTTTTCCCAGGATGCCTGTCCCTTCTTCCATTTCTTGTGTAGTCCTGACTTTCCCTTTAGTTTGACCAGCAGGTCTTGGGTCAGCCATGGTGGTCTTTTCCTTCCTTGCCCAATTTCTTATGCATGGGGATTGAGATCTCTTCTGCTCTATAGAAAGCATCCTGAAAGATCTGCCAGCTCAGTTGCACTCCCTTGTCCCTGAAGGCCATCTCCCATGGTATCCTATTTACTAACTCCTTGAAGAATTTTGCTATCCTAAAATTTAGAGTCCTAACTGTGCTTCTCATTGGCTTCATACACCTTAGGACAGTGAATTGCACTAGCACATGGTCACTGCTGACCAGGCTGCTTTTGACTGATGACTTGCATTTGTGACCAAGAGGTCCAATAACATATCTCCTCATGTATGGCTGTTAATTTCTTGTATTGTCATCTAGACACTCTAGGAGCCTCCTGGATTGCCTAGAGCTAGCCATGCTTTCTGAACAGATGTCAGGGTAGTTAAAATCTCCCACGATTGTGATGTCTCCTCAAGCTGGAGTTAGAAGGCTTCATCAATAGGCTCCGCTTGATTGGGCAGCCTGTAGTGGACTTTTACCACAAGGCTCCCTTTGTTGTGCCAATCCCTAATTCTTGCCTTCTTTCAACCTGCTTGTGGCTATTCTTTAGCAACAACTTTACACTCTATCCAATTCTTTACATAGAGGGCAAAATCTCCACTGCTTCTTCCTCTCCTGCATCTTCTGAACAGCTTGTAACCATTGATAGCCACGCTACAGTCATAGGATTCATCCCACCAAGTTTCTATAACTGCCACTGTATCATAGCTTTCCTGTAGCAGGGTAGCTTCCAACTCTTCCTATTTGTTGCCCATGCTGCATGCATTAGTACAGAGAACTTTGGCTGGACTGCCAGCCATGTCACCTCCTTAAAGGGGCACCCCATTGTTCCCCCAAGGCATTTCATGGCAGCTACCCTCTTATCACCTATTACCTCAGAGGCCCCTGGCTCACCTCTGTAAGACCTTGCTTTTGCTGCAGTGTTCACAGCATGCTTCAGGGCAACAGGTTGAAGGCCCTTCCTATCACCCCATCTTTCCAACCTTAGTGTGTCTTCCTGCCACTTGTCACAGACAATTTTGACATTCTTGCCATCTCCCACCTCAAGTGAAATGGCAAACTGAAGGCTGTCCTTATGTTCATCCTTAGTGTGCCTGGTTTTAACCACCTCCCCTTCTGAGCCTGGTTTAAAGCCCTTTCAACAATCCCCACCAACTCATGTGCCAGGATCTTTTTCCCCTAAGACAGATGTAGTCCATCTGCTGCTAGCAGACCCAGTGCCAGACAAAGTTTCCCAAGACCGAAAAAACCTAAAAATTCTGTTAGTGGCACCAGCCTCTGGGAGACTTATTCATCATACGTGATCTTCTGTTCCTTTTAGTATTCCTTCCTGCCACTGAGGGTATTGACAGAAAAATTACCTGTGCCCCTGATACTTCAAGCAGTCTTCTCAGTGCCTCAAAGTCCCTTTTGGTTACCTTTTGAGTTCTGATTTCTACCTCATCACTTCCCACCTACATAACTAGTAAGGGATACTAATCAGAGGGCTGTACGAGACCAGGCAGCCTTCTGGCAACATCCCTTACCCAGGCCCCAGACAGGGGCCTTCCCTGTGAGAAGGATTAATTCAACATATGGGGTCCTCTGTTCCACTCATAAGGGAATCACTAATAACAATTACCCTCCTCTTTTTTTTTTAGAGTACAAGTTCTAATGTGAGGGGGAGACTGATTTGCTTTAGGCAGTCCCCCAGATGGTATCACAGTAACACATTATTACAGTATATTAGAGGTTGGAAGGGACCTCAAGAGATCATCGGGTCCAACCACACTGCCAAAGCAGGTATCTTTTCTGCATTCTCATTTGCCTCACCCTCAAATCCCAGTGTCCCATACTTTTGTGCAAAGGCAACTGGAAGGGTGAGGGGGCTGGGAGGGGTTTCCCTTGCCTCTTCTAACAGGGACCTATATCTATTTCCCACTGTTTCCTGGCTCCTGGCTCACCTCCCTTCACTAGGAGGGTCCACAGAGCATTGTTCCACAAGTCTAACTCCTTTTCATATTCCTCTATAGTCCTTAGTCTCATCATGTCTTCCTTCAGCTCAGCCAACAGGCTGAGCAGATCATTCACTTGTTCACATATAATGCAGGTGTTATTTCTGCCACCCTCCATTGCAAGTGCCAGGCTCCAGCATTCTCTGTGGCCAGGGGCCTGGACACCTACATGTTTGTATGTGGCCTCCATCTGGGTACCTAAAGTTGTTTTAATAACAGCATTTGTCTCAGCTGTAGCCATGGCTGGATCTCTTTGGGCAACTTACCTCACAGGCTGCCAGGACATGCCCTTGATTGGCCTTGCTTGATAGGGCAATGAAATTGCTCATGGGGCAATGAAATAGCCTGCAGTGGTGGGGGCTCAGCCCTCTCCTGTTCCCACTTCCCTCATAAGAGAAACTGCACAGCAGTCAGGGGCTGCCTGCTTCTCTGAACTTCCTGGTTACAGAAACCCCATGTGGTCACTGAAAAAAACCCACAAACAAACAAACAAACAAACAAACAAAACAAACAAACAAACAAACAAACAAACAAACAAACAAACAAACAAAAAAGAAGCTGATCTCCTGGCCTACCTTTGTGATGGACTGGTTGTGATGGCAATCACTCAGCTGTTCTAAGTGATTGAACCTCAGATCTGATTTCTGGGTGTTTAAATAGCTTGCAGTAGGTGGGGCTCGGACCACGGCTGTCCCTGCCTCTCTCACCAATACCATGTTACTGCTTCTCTAAATGGGACTTCTTGCATCAGTTTTTAGTATCTTCTTTTATGCTTAGCTTGTGAAATGTCTGGGATATGTTAATCCTTTTGTTCACTGTTTGTACTGCTCAAGGGATACTTAGTCTATGACAAGGGCCCCTAGGCAGTACAGTTATGTAGAAGGTAATCCAGGAAAGGAAGCATATTTCAATGTGACACATCTAAGAAAATAGAAGTTCTACAAAGTAATAGAGAAGACATGACTACATATAATATCCTGAGACTTTCCAGAGACTAATGCAAGGCAGTGAAGGTGAAATAAGAGTAATGCAAATCAAGGATGTGGACATAACCTTGTGTTAGCATAAATGAGTCTCACATCTTCCTGTTAAAAGAGCACATATTATATATGCACACACATGAGAATTTGAAAATAAAAAAGTTATAATTGTAATGGGTTGACCATGGCTGATAAGTCTTCACCCAGTCTTTTATTTCCTCCCCGATTTTATTGCTAGGCATGACACTACATGAAGGGAGATATCTCTTTTGTCATTTTTAGTCAGCTGTCTCAGCTGTGTGCCCTTCCAGCCTCTTGTCTAACCTCAGACTACTTAGAATCATAGAATCAATAAGGTTGGAAAAGACCTCAAAGATCATCCAGTCCAACCTGTCACCCAAGACCTCATGACTACTAGATCATGGCACCAAATGCCATGCCCAATGCCCTCTTGAACACCTCCAGGGAAGGTGACTCCATCACCTCCCTGGGCAGCCCATTCCAATGCTAACAACTCTCTCAGTGAAGAACTTTCTCCTCACCTCGAGTCTAAACCTCCCCTGGTACAGCTTGAGACTGTGTCCCTTTGTTCTGCTGCTGGTTGCCTGGGAGAAGAGACCAACCCCCACCTGGCTACAACCACAGTTTAGGTAGTTGTAGAGAGCAATAAGGTCTCCCCTGAGCCTCCTCTTCTCCAGGCTAAACAATCCCAGCTGCCTCAGCCTCTCTTCACAGGGCTTGTGCTCGAGGCCCCTCACCAGCCTCATGGTGGAGTGAGGCCTTATTGTTGTGCAATTGCTGTTCTGGCTTAGCTGAATGTTTGGTGTGCTATCAACAGTGTTTTGATCAAAAACCTTAAACAGAGTCATATGAGTTGCTAAGAGGAAAATTGACTCCATCACAGTCATGTCCAGCACAAAAATGATGTTTTGGTTTTTTTTTTTTTTTTCCCTTTTCTGCTGTAAATCCGTGGTCATTAAAATGCTTTCTTAAATATAAAAATTGTTCTTGAGAAATAGTATTGCTTGTTGTGAAAGCAAAGAATGTCCTACCTCTCTTCTAATTGCATCAAAGAAACTAAAAATAAAGTGTATGGTCACAATAACACCTTTTTATCTGGTATTTTGATGTTGCTCATTAATCACATGGCTGAAGTAGCAAAAATACAGGTGGAACATTATCTTCAAATGAGAAGACTGAGAAACCATGAACAATAATTATTGGAGTTTTTTTCATACATACCAAAAAGTGACAATTATTTATAGATGTGACTCATATTACTTATTCTGAGTTTGTAATAGGTTTCAAACAATAACTATTTATTGAGAAATGCTTGCAAATACATAGCAAGCTCTGGCATTATTCTGCTATGTTATGGTATTGTTAGAAAAGTAAAGAAATAAAGGAATAAAAAGCAAGCTGCATTCAGTTACTCATTTACTCTTTTTGGAACTTAAAGAATAGGAAAATGTATTCAAAAACACATACATTTGTAATATTTCTGTATATTTTTGCTTCAGAAGATGACAAATTCATGCTGCGACTCACATACATGAAACCCCACCTATCTTTTTGAAATAGCTAGATTTGATGAGAGATGTGTTGAAATAGCAGCATGAAGTATGTATATGAGAACACATCCAGCAAGCAAAGATTTATTTAAAACATTACTCTCTCAGAAAGGTACTTAATACAAGTCTAGCAGGCCATCTGGGTGTAAGAAATGCCTCAATTAAACCTACAAAATAGTAAATAATACAGGGAATGATAGGTAGAGAACATGTGGTGAGAGATCTTTGAACTGAAGTTTTAGTTACACTTCACTTGAGACTAACAATTATACAGCAAATGATTCCTGGCCTTTGTTAAAGTAAATATTCTAGACTCCTTTATTTATCAAAGAATGTAAACAGAGAAGACCATTGGACAGATGGAAATCCTGCAGCATTTGAAAGGCTGAAAAACTCTATAGGGCTTCTAGTGATATACCTGATAATATTAATAGGGCTGGCATTGAGATACAAAATAGCCTGTGTGAAAGAAATTCTAACTACTCCCAGTACCTTACACATTTGAAAGTGTTTGTGGATATGCCCAGTGCTAAGAACAAAATAATTTACAAAGAGTTCCATACAGTTCTGTATCTGTGTGGCATCACTGGTGCAGCAGATATATAAGAGCAGGATGGGTAAATTGTCACATTTAGTTTGTCACACTTATAAGGTGTCAGAAAATATCCAACAATATAAGTTAATACATTATTGAAACCAATTCCCTTTTTCTTTTCTTTTTACTTCATGAATTTTCAGAAGTATGTGTTTTACTCTTCAGATAATTACCTCATAGTTAAAGCAAAGTTTAAAAAAAAAATCACTAAAGTGTACCATAACACCTCCATTTTACTTGGGCATTATACATTTCCTTAAGCTCACACAAATTTTTGACCAGATTCATTTAGAAGTTTTATAAAATCTGGGATGCCATTCATTTGATAATAAACCTATTTATTGCACATGCCTGCTCCTTAAAACAGAAAAGCCCTCTTAAGTTTCATCACTGGATTTTCATTTAGTTCTAAAATTAAATTAAGCATTCATTTTTAATTAACTAGAAGGAATACACTAATTAGTGTAGAAATTAAATTATCTGCTTACACGTTTGTCTTTGTTTGTCTTCATTTGTCTCCAGTGTGGTTTTGTTTTCCTCTATCAATACTGTCTGTTTACAGTTCTGTGGTACATTAGCTTCTTAAATCTAAAGCGCTGTCAGTTGGCTTCCTGTTTCATGCACTGTCAAACTTCTGAGGGTTGCAAAACAAAGGGAAAATGCATGAATAGTTCCTTATTTTCTAAAACTGTAAATAGAAGTAACAATATTGTATAATATTCCATTTGAACAACAAAATTTTAAATAATATTGAACTTGGGCATAAAAATTAGAATTTATTTTGTTTTTCAAGCCATTTTTTAAACAAATTTTCAGAACAGAATTGTCCTTGTTTTAAGAGAGAAAAAAAAACAAAACAAAACAAAACACAACTAAATCAGACTTCTACAGATTGCCACACAAAAGATAGCAGGGAGACACTGAGCAGAGAATGGAGTTTTTAATAATTTTGTTTTTAAAAGTTATATATATTTATACATTTATATATATATAAAATATATTAAATCAAATCTTTGAACAGCTTAAGAACCCACAAAATATATTATTAAGTCATAATACTCTTTGTCTTATTGGCAATGAAACAAAAATCCATTTAACTTTTAATGAATACAAAGAGAAACCTGACTCCAGACTTCCCCTAGCACTGGGATTCTAACAGGTTAGGAAAGTATCCTGGAGGAAGGATTAATTCAAACATTCTTCAATTGTTTTGTTAAAAGGCAATAATTGCTAAAAATAGTTATTATTTACTATAATTATTAGTTATATATGTACTTATGTGTGTGTTCCATATGCATGTGTTTGTATATGTGCACATGCAGTTAATTGCTACACTGATTATTTGTTACTCTAATAAATGCTAATAATTTTTGCTATATGATACTTGGCTGAATGTGTATCCTGACACGTTGCAGCTGCACTAAGATCGTTACCTAGATGGGTACCTTAGACAGTAATATCTAAATGGCTAAAGTTATGTTGGAAGAACAACACCATTAAATGGATAATTTACAAAAGTGAGACAGAAAATTAGAAGTGGGGGTTTTAATTCATAGGACATAAGTGGAATCTTGATTTTAAAGCATCTGGAAGCTGGAAGAAAAAATTGTGTTCCAGAGAACTAGCTCCGATTTAAATTTAATTCTTGGTAATTTTCAAAATCAGAAAAATGACATTGCCGAATATGAGTTTTAATAAAATCATGTGCTGGATGATTGCATTGCAAGACAGAAAGTATCACATAACATTTCCTATTTCTAGCATGTTCTGAAATGCCAGGAATAATTGGTATTTGCATGGCTTAGTTGATTAGGTGGTGTTGGATGATAGGTTGGACACGATGATCTTGAAGGTCTCTTCCAACCTGGTCTATTCTATTCTATTCTATTCTATTCTATTCTATTCTATTCTATTCTATTCTATTCTATTCTATTCTATTCTATTCTATTCTATTCTATTCTATTCTATTCTATTCTTAGTATCATAGTATCAGTCAGGGTTGGAAGGGACCACAAGGATCATCTTGTTCCAACCCCCCTGCCATGGGCAGGGACACCCTGCACTAGATCAGGCTGGCCAGAGCCTCATCCAGCCTGGTCTTAAACACTTCCAGGGACGGGGCCTCAACCACCTCCCTGGACAACCCATTCCAGGGCTTCACCACTCTCCTGGTGAAGAACTTCCTCTTCACATCCAGCCTGAATCTCCTATTCTATATCTGAATCTGAATCTCCTATTCTATATCTGAATCTGAATCTGAATCTTCTATTCTGAATCTTCTATTCTATTCTATTCTATTCTATTCTATTCTCCTAATGATGTGGCATATAGTTTCTGCCTCAGACTTCTAATTTTGTAGTTCGCAAACAGTGAGTTTCAATTTTGTAATCAGTTACATTTGAAGATTAAAAAGGTACACACTAATGTATTTATGTCTCTTTTACAATAGTTCAAGTTAAGCATATTTTCTTGTTTTCTTAAAATTACAGTGACTAGAATTATTTTAACTTCAGGCTTTAATCAAGAAGTGAGTATTAAAATCATAGAGCCATAATTTAGTCTGAACTTTGTTAAAAGCCACAGTCCAGAGAGTTAGATTCAGTTTAATTTCTGTGAATTTCTGGTGTTTTCAGTTATGCTAGTATTTTCATTATGAATATGTGTTTCTCTTAGTTACTTTTTTTCTTTGGTTTTTTTTTTTTTTCCTTAATTATGCCAAAGGCATATTCATATATGTCAAACTTTCAAAAGGTAGGTATTTAATTCCTTTTTGGGATTAATGTCTTTTACAGCTAAAACACCTTGTTTCGTAGTTGGGAGTGTTTGCAAATAGCCGTCTGCTTAATAAAAAAGTAATTCTGAATTGTCTACAAAATAAAACAGCACCTTTTCAATATTTAAAAGCTTCAATAGTAGTGTTCTGAAAAATTGAGATATTCATATTCCTATGGCAATTTAATTTGTGTGCAGCAGCATTCAGTAAAAGTCTAACAGCATCTGTATCCAAATTTATGACATTTTGAGTTATGTTTTATTGGCAATTTTAAATAAAGATACTACCCATAATCATTAATATTTTAATTATCTCAATAAGAAATATAGCCAAAAGAAATCCTATTTTTTTTTTATCTATGTCTATGGGATTTGAAAATAGTAATACAATAACTTTAATAAAAGAATAGAATAGAATAGAATAGAATAGAATAGAATAGAATAGAATAGAATAGAATAGAATAGAATAGAATTACCAAGGTTGGAAGAGACCTTGAAGATCATCGAGTCCAACCTGTAACCACAACCTCACAACTAGACCATGGCACCAAGTGCCACATCCAGTCCCCTCTTGAACGCCTCCAGGGACGGAGACTCAACCACCTCCCTGGGCAGCCCATTCCCAAAAGGAATAGGTGAAAGTCTAGGACAGAATTTAGAAAATCCAGAAGAAAAACTAAATATTCTAGATACTGCAACAAAGAACAAGGGACACTTCACAGTCAAAAACATTAGTCTTCATCCCTCTTTATCTTTCATATTTCACTAGGTTCTTCTTCCACTTATGAATACAGAATCAGATTAATTTATGCCTTTGAAAAGACACATTTGTAACCTACAGATTCTATCATCAGTTTAGGAAACATGGTACTCTGCAGACTGTCTTACTTCAAAACATAATTTGCACTTTTATTCTCAGTATCTATTAAACTACCAGGCAAGCATTTCTGTGTCTGGCACAGGGTGCCTAAACCTACATGCTCTCAGTGAACATGAAGGTAGGATTCACTTCCCTAAACAAAAGTTTCTAGAATAATTTCAGACTTGATGGAGCATCCTGCCTGCTCTCTAGCTCCTCCACTCCAGAACAGTGGGTCTTCTATAAGTCTTTTGTCCTATCTGCAGTCCTATGCAAATTGATAGGTATTCTAGGATATTTAAAGCAATAACATATATACATATATATGTGTATATTTTTAGCAAAATTAATCCATGGGAGATGATTCTTTAAGGTGTAAATAACTACATTATAAGGATTCAACTCAATTTCAATTCAACTCAAAAGGTACTTAATGCCATTAAGATGTATCCAGCATATTTGAGAAATCTCAGGAGATATATATATAAACACACATGTATGTGAATGACGTAAGTGAAACCTGTGCCTTTCTAGAAAACTGTCTCAAGATGACACTGAGTGCTGTGAGACGTTTAGAATATTGGTAGCTTAGGGGTAAACAACTGAACTGAAGCCTCATAAGTAAGATAAGAATCAACTCTAAATTAGGAACCCTATCTCTCTGCTCTATGTATGGGCATCAAAGTCACCATTAAAATTAGTTGAAATCTAAGCCTCAGTTTAGCTGCCAAGTGTACATATTTACTGCCATTTGTCAGATTCTATAGTATGTGAGATAGCTACAGTGATGAAGTCCACATTCCACAGAATTTAAAGAGAGCAGAAACTGAAGATATATGCCAGATGTGGAAAACTTTTGTGTTCTGGGATGAGTATATAAGTCTCACTCAGTGGGACTACCTCATAGACTGAGGTACCCTTTAGTTTTTACTCCCTCCAGCAAGATCACTGCTCATGGTAATGAACCAGACAAACCCAACACAGCATTAATCTTGCTTGCAGTATTTGATAGTAAGGAATATAGGACTATGGGACTATGGGAGGGAGATGGAAAAGGAAGACAGCACCTCGAATCTGGTGCCTTGTGTCTCTGCAATCCAGAAGCAGGATGAGGGGCTATTCAACAGAAACTCTTTCCCTAATAATGTGGGGCCCTTTAAATTCCCTAGGTGTGCCATATGTGTCATGTGAGATAGAAATGCATTGTATAACATGCTACTGAGTCATGTGGGTGGATGCTAGAAATGCCCCAAAGGATACATTCTGTGTTGGAGGTCTGTGCCATGTAGCTTGCAGTGGGAACAGGATTTTAAGGCTGCCTTTTAAGGCAGAGTAAATTGTTAGCCTAGGCACAAGCTGTGCCATTACAGCTAGTCTCAGTGCCAGACATTTAGTATGACACCAGTTCAGTTGTGTCTTTCATCAGAGAGTGAACAGTACCGGACAACTTTCAAGGTCATCTCTACAGAAACAGATTTTTCTAAAAATATAGCAAAACCACAATGTATTTTATATGTCAAGAGGAATTTTTTGATTGGAAAGGCAGAACCAAAGAGAACAAATGTTTTTTATGAAATCAATAAAAATATTAACTTTAACTGAAGTATAATGAAGAGTACTGATAAGCTGGAAATGCTTGTGTTTGCTGTAGACAGCCACACTATTTAAATGCCAGAAGGGAATTCCTGACTGAGGATACTAATTTATTCCTAGATTTGCAGTGATTTATTCCATATAGAATTGTTTTTTGTTGTTGTTGTTTCCACATGAAGAAGAAATGAATGACTGTTCTTTTATGGTTTTATCTTTTAGTCCCTAAGGATTGCTGGGGACAAATTACTTGGCAAATTATCCCATTGCCTGCGTCTAATTCAACATTACTATGTACTGTACTATTCTTTCTGCTTTTGAAAATATGAAATTAATCTCAAGTGAAAACCTTGCAGTGCTCTTGCCAGATGTGAGTTGTTATTATTTATTTGAAATAGCTTTCACAAATACAATTCTAATTGAGCATTCTGTACATAGGTGTTTAGAAACAGTATACAACAGACTATATTAGCCTTTGGTTTATAGGCTGACTGCGTATTTTCATGACAGATGTCAAACACGTACTGCCTATGTACATATATGCAGCAGCATTCAGACTAAGAAAAAGGACTTGGACAGCTCATATGACTAATTGCAGTGCATAAAATACAGATTTTTATGCATTAATAATGCATAGTTTATATTTAAAATCCCAAGGAGCAACTTGTTGGATAGCTCTTTTTAACTAGTCTGAATCTATAATTAACTTGCTGGCCCTATACATGCTGATGGAAATTCCTATCAAATATCAGACTTGTCAACTTTGTTAGAATACATCCTTCTGAAGAATGCTCTAGGTGCTTAATAATTGGACTAGTCACTTTTTTTTTTTTTTTTTTTTTTTAAGTGAGCAGAAAAATCTAAAGCACCTTTGGCCATGAATTGGCTTGACCAATTTTAGCATGGCTGGAGATGTAGTTCATGTTAATAGGAGTTCTTTTTTTTTTTTTTTTTTTTTAAATGTGGGTCAACCTCCTTAACAAATTAGATCAGAAAACTCATTTTCTTGTAATTATTTTTTCTAAACCAGGTTTCAGGATCTGGGATCAAGGCTGTGGAGAGTGAAAATACCTCTGACATTTCTTACAAAGGAGTTATTATGTATGAACAATAATATTTACAGATTTGAAATTAAAATTATTTAAGAAGTTTTTATATTTGACAGTTGTTTGCAAAGAAATGAAAAAGTCCTGGTATCTTTGATGAAATATTAACTGTTTGTTGAAATAAATATATCTCATTCATAATCTAGTGGGGTAAAAAGTAAAATGTCTTCTGAGGTAAGCAAAATTCTTTGTTAAAAATCAGATTATGAAAGGAGATGACACACATTTAAACATCTAAATGCTTACAGACTGAAGGAGTTGTGACTGTTCAGTCTGGAGAAGAGAAGGCTCTGAGGTGACCTCATTGTGGCCTTCCCAGTATCTGAAGGCAGCCTGCAGGAAGTCCGGGGAGGGACTTCTTGGGACATCAGGTAGTGATAGGACTAGGGGGAATGGAATGAAGCTGGAGGTGGGGAGATTCAGGCGAGATGTGAGGAGGAAGTTCTTCACCATGAGAGTGGTGAAGCCCTGGAATGGGTTATCCAGGGAGGTGGTTGAGGCCCTGTCCCTGGAGGTGTTGAAGACCAGGCTGGATGAGGCTCTGGCCAGCGTGATCTAGTGCAGGGTGTCCCTGCCCATGGCAGGGGGTTGGAACTAGATGATCCTTGTGGTCCCTTCCAACCCTCACTGATACTATGATACTATGATACATTAGTATGGTATAAAATTCTTTCAGTATTGTTTTTTCATAGTTAAGAACATAAAATGTTGTAATAAAATGTTCAGTAATTTGAAACACTTAAGGCTTATCATGAGAGTTAATTTTTTGTTTTGTTCATTCTAACAATTGTTTTTTTAATTGCAGGATAACATCAACTGGAATATATTTCTTATAAATTCAGCCATATAAAAAAACATATTTGCAATGTCTGACCTAGAAGTGTAGGTTCTCTCTGAAGTCAGTTCAAAAAGATATAGAGATTCAATTATTTATCTTTCTGAGATATTTCTCTTTAGACAATTAGACCGAGTATGTGTTCATTTTTTTACATGAGTAAAGCTAAGTGGGAATCCTTCACAGAATAAAATAGTGTTCACAATTGTACAGGCAAGGAATTACAAGACTTCTGTCTTACTTTGTGAAGAAGTTTGCATTTGAAAAGTGCTGACAATTTCAGTTTTGACAAGTGAACTAGCTTGGTTAAAAAACAAATCAAACAAATACAACCAAGATATATAAAATGTAGAAAATCTCGTGTTCCAACCATAGTATAAACACAGCACATCATTTGATCAGCTCTCAAGATTCTACTGCTTCTGTTATTGGAGGGCTCATTTCTTCTACTAGTACAGACACCACATATTATACTTGGTGGTGGTGGCACAACATATATTCTATGTACTTGAAGAATATTATTTCACAGTTGGCTCAATCTGGTCCCAAGGTCTGAAAATTTCTCAGCTGTGGCACTCATGGCATGACTGCTCTGCTCTCCTCTCTCCCCTTATGAGACTTCATTGGGAGCATTGTGACCAGTTCTGGGTTCCCCAGTTCAAGAGAGACAGGGAAGTACTGCAGAGAGACCAACAAAGTGCTAAAAGGAATTAATTAAGGGAATGTAATATCACTCTTATGAGGAAAGGCTGAGAGACATAGGGCTGTTTAGCCTGGAGAAGAACAGACTGAGAGGAGGTCTGATCACTGTTTACAGATACTTTGAGGGTGGGTGTCAAGAAAATAGAGCCAGTCTCTTCATTGGTGCCCAGTGATAGGACAAGGAGTAGTGGATAAAAACTAGAACACAGGAAGTTCTACTTCAATATGAGAAGAAACTTCTGTGCTGTGAGGGACACTGGAACAGGCTGCCCAGGGGGATTGGAGAGTTATCTTCTCTGAAGACTTCCAAAACCCACCTGGATGCATTCTCGTGTGGCCTGCCTTATGTAAACATGTTTTGGCAATGTGGTTGGACTCAATGATCCCCAGAGATACCTTCCAACCTCTACTATTCTGTGATTCTGGGGTCTTCCAGTTCAGGGTCATTAAAAAGTATCCAGCTCATGTTTCTTGAGTTAAGTACAAAATGGCATAATACTCAGGAAGTATAACAAAGTGTGAGATTTTCTTCAGAAACCTGTGGCTCGTAGGAATTCAAATGTTCAAATGGACATCAGTACGTGCTTGTGTGTTGCATGGTCAATCTGGAGGCAAAGGACTGCAAAATGCTGAAGATTAATGGGTGCAAATAACCACATACAGTTCTATTAACATGCCAAAATAGTTTCAAGTCAGCGTTTTGTTGGGCTGCCCAGAACTGTTTAATTTCTCTGTTGTTTACATCTCCAGAAGAAAAGTAGGTTTAGTAGTATCTCAAAAAGGAAAGTAGGCTTAATAGTATCTCTTGGACTTACCATTGAATTCTGTTTTAATTATTTCTAAGCAACTTTATATGTGTAATTACAATATTAACAAGCAAACAAATGTAAAGAATTATGTCAGGACTTCTAACACTGTTGAAGCAAAGATTTGCATTTATTGGGTTGAGCCATATGTAGATGGCAATTTCACTAAATGAAACATGATGAAGAGGCAAAAGCATTAGGATTTCAACTTTCTTTTTGTTTAAAGTGTTTTGTTTTGTAACAGACAAGCATGACAATGCTACTACATAAGTAGCTGACAAAGTTTCAATTGAAATCTTATAGCCATTTTACATTGTTTCCATGTCTGTTAGCAAATGAATATATTTATACATATAAGGATGCATTATTTGCTTACAAACACAGACAGAAGTTCAAACACAGACAGAAGTTCAAACACAACATTAAAAAATGTTGGTTATTATTTTGCTTGATTAGACAATATGCAGGCATGTTGTAACCAGACTACAATAACAATTAGAGAGTAATTTTATTTTCAACTATAATTAGCCTATATTTCAATTTAACAATGATACATCTTGCCAAATGTTTACATTGTCAGAAATGTACACTGGTAAACTTCAGATTGAGAAACATAGCTAATAGCCCTATGTAAATAATATTAAATATTTCTATGGCGCTATTTTTTAATTGCATTTTGTTTGCTTACTATTTTGGTATGTTTGGTTGGTTTGTTTTGTTTTGTTTTCTGTGTTGAGTAAGGGTAGGTACTTTCCTCTGGAGGCAAGTGAACAGTTAAAAGGCTTTTTGAGGCTTGTAATAGGATTTCCCAAATATTCAAATTTAGTATGTGCAAAGCAGGCTTACCAGGCAAATTCTCTACTACCTCTGGCAAGAACTCTTTGGAGGTTTTGCATAAAATTTGTAAACTCAAGAAAGGTCAACCATTTGACATTTTTTGATTATACAGCAAATTATTCTGCAAGGACACTGTGGTCACTCAACATAAAAACGCTATTAATACAATACAGTTTCTCTAGTTTCTGTAGATGCACTTGAAAGTTAAATTAAATAAATAAATCAGAGTTTTCATCTCCAGGAATGGATTTCTGATGAATACTTAGGCTTCCAAAGCATTTCCTTAGTGCTAAATTTTCCCAAAGTTTCTCTCTAGTGATTATGTTTCCTGCTTTGCTTCTGCTACCACAAGGAAAAGGAAATCGCTAAGTTTATATATTTCCCATAAACATGCAGAATGCTAATAAAATGAAAATCAGTTGGGTTTCTTTGTTTAGTTTATTTTGGTTGGTTAGTTGCTTTGTTTTGGTTTGATGCAAAAAGATGGCTGGCTCTTCCCATGATTTTGAAGTTAAACAGACCAGCTTAATGCATATTATCCATGCTAACACTGCAGCAAGATAGAGAAGGAACAAAACATCAAGAATTGCATGTGACTACATTGGCATGGGTCCAAAAAAGCAAAAACTGAAGCGGAATGAGAGTTGACCTCTTTTCTAAACAACAGGTTGCTGTGGTTAACTTTACTATTACCTAATTTAAACTATGAGTCATAGAAGAGACCTGGCCTTTTCATGCTTCCTGCTGTTGTTCTCATGAATGGCTTTGTAACACTTGTCATGGTTTAACCCTGACCAGCAACTAAGCATGCAGTTGCTTGCGCAATCCTTTCCATTTCCAGTAGGGAGGATAAAAATTGAACAGAAGTAAAATTTGTGAGTTGAAATATGAACAGTTTAATAATTAAACTAAATTAAAGTATTAACCATAATAATATTTTTTTAAAAAAAAGACAAACCAAAGAAAGAGAGAAAGAAAGAAAGAGAGAAAGAAAGAGAGAAAGAAAGAGAGAGAGAAAGAGAGAAAGAGAGAGAGAAGGAAAGAAAGAGAGAAAGAAAGAGAGAGAGAAAGAGAGAAAGAAAGAGAGAGAGAAAGAGAGAAAGAGAGAGAGAAGGAAAGAAAGAGAGAAAGAGAGAAAGAGAGAAAGAAAGAGAGAGAGAAAGAAAGAAAAAAGAAAGAGAGAGAGAGAGAAAGAGAAAGAAAGGAAAGAAAGGAAAGAAAGAAAGAAAGAAAGAAAGAAAGGAAAGAAAGAAAGAAAGAAAGAAAGAAAGAAAGAAAGAAAGAAAGAAAGAAAGAAAGAAAGAAAGAAAGAAAGAAAGAAAGAAAGAAAGAAAGAAAGAAAGAAAGAAAGAAAGAAAGAAAGAAAGAAAGAAAGAAAGAAAGAAAGAAAGAAAGAAAGAAAGAAAGAAAGAAAGAAAGAAAGAAAGAAAGAAAGAAAGAAAGAAAGAAAGAAAGAAAGAAAGAAAGAAAGAAAGAAAGAAAGAAAGAAAGAAAGAAAGAAAGAAAGAAAGAAAGAAAGAAAGAAAGAAAGAAAGAAAGAAAGAAAGAAAGAAAGAAAGAAAAGAAAGAAAGAAAGAAAGAAAGAAAGAAAGAAAGAAAGAAAGAAAGAGAGAGAGAGAGAAAACCCAAGACAAGTGATGAACAATGCAATTGCTCACCACTTGCTTACTGAGACCCAGGCAGTGATCTGCCCAAATCCCTCCAGTTTAGACACAAGGCATAGCATTTTATGGTATGGACTATCCTTTTGCTTAGTTTGTGTCAGCTGTTCTGGCTGTGTTTTCCTTCAGCTTCTTGTACACCTACTTGCTGGCACAACATAAAAAAAGGAAAAATCCTTAAATTAAGTGCTACTTAGCAACTAAAACATGACTGTGTTATTGTAGCAGTTTGGGCTGGGTGCCCCCTGCTGTGTTCATACAAGGTATACTTCCTGTGTCCAAAAGTCCAGCCCAGAGGAGTGGACACAGGAAACCAGGCATTTTCATCCCATAATTCCCTGCACCACTATAAGATCCAGCATGGGGTCTGGCACTTTCTCTTTCTTCCCTTGCCATCACCCGGTCATTTGGGGGAGTCTCAGATCTGGCCAGCTGAGACTAGCCTATCAGTAGAATGGCGGGGGAGGGTTGTGGAGGTGTGTGGGAAGAAGGAGCCCTGGGGGTCTTGGGTGTACCCTCAGGTGGGGATGGGATATCTCTGGTTGTGCTTCTGGGATTTCTTTTGTCACTGCGTTTCTGGCTCTCTGTAAACATTCACTACTTTCCATTTAAACTTTCCATCATTTTCACAATCTGTTTGTCTGAGTTGTTATTTTTGCCCGTGGTGGGGAGGGCGTCTGCCTCAACCCATCACAGTTATCAACATGATTTCCTAACTGAATCCAAAACACAACACTGTACTAGTTACAGGGAAAAAATTAATGCTATCCCTGACATCAGGACAACCAGGAAGTGATATCACCTGGAGGAATTGCTCACTGGCATCCTATTACTCCTTGTTTATCTTCCATGATGAATGAGGTCTACAACAGTACATCAGAGAAACCAACACATTCAAGAAAAAAAGGCTCTGATCCTCCAAAGTCTGTGATCCTGTAATCTTTATTATCACAAATCAGAATGATTAGTTTTTCCACTAATTTGAATAAGATTGTACAGAGAATAAGAACCTTCTCTCTCAAGCAGAGGAGAGAAGAACCACTTGCCTGGCCAAGGAACATAAGCAGAATTTTCTGATAAAATCTGTAGTCAAGTTCTCTAAGTATCTACCTATCTATCTTTGTTATTATTATTATTTATTCTCTTTATTAAATAGTGAAAAACATTTTACTTACTATCATAATAATGAGTAGTAACGATAGAGACAATCATTAAGACATTCTTCTCCATTGTGGAATAGCTTTTAGCAAACACTACTCTTGTTGCAGTCATTGCTAATGCACTTCCACCTAGACTGTCACTGAAGAATTAAACTAGAGATAAGGAAAAATCTGTTGGTGGATTGCAAATATATGCATGTATAATACTACCACTCCATTCTTCAGCTATGATCAACATCAAAGGTCTTATAATCCTGGTAATACTCCCTCTACCCCACTACTTGTAGTCTTGCATCTGCTTTAGAGAAAGAAAAGAAAGAAAAAAGAAAAAAGAAAAAAATGTAAATAAATGAGTGGGGAAAAAAGAAGAACCATAAATGGTGTAAAGGTACTTGGACAAATTCATCCAAGAGGTCAGTAATAGATGTGAGGCTGTCATCTGGTGCCTGAATTGAAGTTTCAGTTTAGATGAAATATTGTCTAGTTCATGTGACAAGATTGGAGGTCATCATAATGTTGATGGTTGATGGTAGGCTGAATATGAGCCTGCAGTGTGCCCAGGCAGCCAAGAAGGCCAATGGCATTATGGCCTGCATCAGGAACAGTGTGGCCAGCAGGAGCAGGCCATTCTGCCCCTGTACACTGCACTGGTTAGGCCGCACCTTGAGTACTGTGTCCAGTTCTGGGCACCTCAGTTTAGGAACCATGTTGATTTGCTGGAATGTGTCCAGAGAAGGGCAACGAAGTTGGTGAGGGGTTTGCAACACAAGCCCTATGAGGAAAGGCTGAGGGAGCTGGCATTGCTTAGCCTGGAGAAGAGGAGACTCAGGGGTGACCTTATTGCTCTCTACAACTACCTGAAGGGAGGTTGTAGCCAGGCAGAGGTTGGTCACTTCTCCCAGGCAGCCGGTACCAGAACAAGAGGACACAGTCTCAGGCTGCTCCAGGGGAGGTTTAGGCTGGATGTTAGGAAGAAGTTCTATACAGAGAGAGTGATTGCCCATTAGAATGGGCTGCCTGTGGAGGTGGTGGGGTCACCTTCATTGGAGGTGTTCAGATGGAGACTTGATGGGGTGCTTGGTGCCATGGTTTAGTTGTTTAGGTGGGTTGGATTGGTTGATGGGTTGGACGCAATGATCTTGAAGGTCTCTTTCAACCTGGTGTATTGTATTGTATGGTATAAATGTTGCCTAAGAACCTGACACTAGGTGTTTGGCAACAACCATTTCTCTCTGCAGATTCATTCCTGTTGTGCTGAAAAAGATGCTAGCTTATCTGTTGACTCTATAACTTGAGCATATCAAATAAAATCATAAACCCTCCCATGTGAACAAATATATATATATTAATATATATATTTGCCTAATTTCATATAAATAAATAAATAAGTATATTTGTGTTTATGTGTATAGGCATATAAATACCCCCTTGTGACATTTGTGTATGCTGCATACTAATTTTGGAGTATATAATCAAGTGTATACTTACATTTTTATCCAGGATTGCCTTTGTTAGAGTTCTAAGAATACCTGTTCTATGTACTTCCTTCCTTTGCTTATGGAAAAATATCCACCTCCACAGAATGATTTCTAAAATTTTAAGAGCTATCTCATTAAATTAAGTCCATATTTTTATATGCAAAGTGCACTCGGAGATGTTGCCAGTGATTAAAATATATCTATGCAAGAACAGAGAAAAATGTTAAAAATATGCCTGACAACAACCTTATCCATTTTTGTGCTTTTTAAATATTTTGTCTGTGATTTGCAAAGCTTTGGGCCATCTGTTTAAGTATATTTCAGGCCATGCATTACTGTACCCTAAGCAAAAGTTACTCAAACTATGAAAACTGAAATAATACTATTAATATTCAGACTATAACTGGCAAAACTCTGCATATAAATTCATTATTAGCTTGCTTGAGGTAGATTAATTTAAAAGAAATAAGGACAACATATTTTAAAAGCACTTAAATACCCAGAGTAATATTTAAGGTTATATTTAAGGGGGAAAAGAAAGTCCTTCTAAGCTGAGCTTTGAGAACTTTTGAAAGAGACACATGATTCTATATTATTTTTTTGAAGAAGAGAATAAATTTTTTTTTAAAAGTTCCTAAAATTTAAGTATTTTATTCTCTATCTTTTGAAATTAAGTTCCACACAAAAATAATATTATTTGCAGTCAGAAGTTTTAAATATCTGTAATTAGCACTGCAAGATATAGGGGGGAAGCTAGATAAAACCCACATAAATACAAGTGGTGAGATTTATCAGATCACCTCTGAAAACAATCCATTATAAAATTTAGCTCTCATGAAAGCAACAGTTACTGAAATCCATGCACAGCTAAAAAGATGTCAATACTAACAGAAAGTAGCATACATTCAACTGTAAAGAAACAACGAAAAAAAAAACCAAAAACAACCAACCAAAACACAAAAAACCCCAAACCAAAACAGCAAACAAAAACCCACAGGAAAATATGTGCTAGTGACGTTACTATTGTTTATGACATCCATAAATATGGCTTTCAGAGTTCCATCTACACACAAAAAGATTTGTCAAAAGGCTGACTAATTCACTAAGAGATACAAATGACTGCTAGAAGGGAGCTGTGTCCTTTCCTCTTTAGTTGTCTTCTCATCTTTCTGAGAAGGTTATTGTCGTCAAGAGACTGTAACAAGACTAAATGTCATCCTTCCTAGTGTTTGAGACATATATGACACATTTTGTATTTAGAAAGAAAACAGGCAGACTGTTTCAATGAAATAGAGATTCCCTGAGGGACAGGATCTATTAAAGTAGTTGACAAAATGAAAGATTTGATAGCCAGAAGCAAAGGGAGGCATACAGAGTGCATGCAGTATGTACTGTTTTTCCTACGCACAGAATCATGTTGGCAGCAGGCAGTGACAGCCCAGCCTTACCAGTACTAGTATATTACAGACAAAAGGAAGGTCATGAGTCTGGGCAAAGCATGCAAAGCCAAATCTCATGGTTTCGGGTTACTTTTATCTGTTCTTTTTTGTGAGGCAGAATCAGTAGTGCAGTGTGAAATTTTCTGTTCAGAGAGGTGAATGTTGTGCACATTTAGCCATAAATGCATTTTTATCAAGGATAACTAGAAGTTTATGTTTTGAAAACAATGTTTCAATAACACATGAAATATGAGAGATGGAGTTCTCAAGTACTTGTGATTGCCTGACTTCTGTGTTCACCAGTGTTCACACATTTCATCTAAGGAGATATAGCTAGAATAAGAATACAATTAGTCTTCCTGAGCCTAAATTTAAGCAGAAAGGTAGCTAGAGATCCAAATTCAGGCATGTAAATTTTGTACAGAAACATAGATCCACAGGAAAATGAAGCCTAAACTCTTTACACTTCTAAAGATTTGCATAGTACTATAAACGTGGTTCTTACCACGTTTATAGTACTACAAAATTATTGCAGCCCTTCATTGTCAGATATAAGACCTAATGTCACTGCAATTCTATGACCAAAATGTTATACTGACAAACAAAATGAGACCTCTGATCCTTTAACTAGGGCTTTTGATTGGATGCCCACAGAGGTAATATGAACCAGATTACAACACATTAGAAAATAGTCTACAAGGTCAGGTGGCTAGATTTTTGTATTACTTACAGTCCATTTTTGCCATTAGCCAATAAAAAAAAACCTGCCTGGTTAATTTTTCTTTCTGGCTGATGGACCATACTTAAAAGATTCAGCTCTGCACCTACCAAGATCAGTGAAATGACTACCAGTAGTTTCAAAGGCCAGTAAATCAAGATCTAAATTCTGACTCCCCTGGGAGAAAGTACCATATGGCAAGCTGACTGCTGTTCTCACAGTCCTACCTAAGAGAAAGAAAAAGAAGGTATGTGATGCGACATGGGTAACCTGCACCTTCTCCTTTGTTTTTCAGCATCACTTCAGAGCTGAAGCTCCTTTCACAGTCGTTGAGGATAGGAAGCAAGAAAGCAAAAAGGAAATAAGGGTATCTCTGCATTATTATTATAGTAATATGCATTTTATTCAGAGATATAAAAGGAGAAATATATGCATAGCTAGGATTTCCTAAAAAAGAGCAGTTAATTTGGTTTTGTCTTGCTATTGCACCTGATACTATATATTTTTTATGTCTTTCTATTGGCTTAATCAAATAGTTCAGAATTCATTCTCTTTCTAATGCTGAATTACCAGATAATTCTTAATTCTATTTTTTTCATTCTGCAGTCACTAGTGTTTATTTGCTTTGAAAAAATATTGTGTCATGACTGACAGATTAGTTCTCTTAATGGTTATGGGTCCATTAAACATATTTCACTCTTTATTGTATCTCATGATCCAATCTCTTCTTTGTATGCAAGACAACATTATTGTTTAATATCACTTTGATGAAAGAACCAAAGACTTATAACATGGAAGCAAAACCTAGCTCTTTAAGATTTATTTGCATTGAACAATGCAAATCAAACATGCAGCATTATTTGCTGAAATATATTCCTAAAATGCCAGCAATTAAGTTTTGTAAGGAAACATGCTGTTGTCTGTTGCATCAATGTTGAGTTTAATTGACATGATTATAGGCTTAGATAGGCATAATAAAAATAGTAATTAAAAAATCCAGGCTGACAAGTACTTCAAATTCATTGTGTAGTTAAAAGAAGATTTTATCAGAAATTATGGATACTCTGACAACTTCAGTATTGACCCACTTTTTATAATGAGAGGTCATTATTCCACTCATTACCTTGATGCTACTCTTCCCCTCACTTGGAAAGGAATGAATTGCATTTTCAGTGGTATAATGTGCTTTCTTTGAACATTCAGCAATAGGGTTGCTGTTATGATATATCGTCCCAATTATTTTCCCATTGTGCCTTTTTTTATAGCCTTAGGTCACTTGTCTTTCTTTGGATTGCTTTCATACTCTTCATACTTAATGATCTTGTTGAGAGGTACTGAACTGACATTCAGAAGACAGTTTATTTCTAGGCATCAATACATTCCTCTGGATGTTTGCCAGTCACCTAGTCCAAGTTTCATCTCCCCACATTGTAAATTAATTTAAAAAAAAATTCTTTTCTTTTTCATCACTCTCTTTCGTCTTCTCCCATCTTTCATTGTCTTTGATTCAAGCTGGAAAATCTCTAATACTACACATTGGCCACAACAACCCCATGCAGTGCTACAGGCTGGGGTCAGAGTGGCTGGAGAGTGGCCTAGCAGAGAGGGACCTGGGGGTACTGGTAAATAGTAGGCTGAACATGAGCCAGTATTGTGCCCAGGTGGCCAAGAGGGCCAATGGCATCCTGGCCTATATGAGGAATAGTATGGCCAGCAGGAGCAGGGAAGTCATTGTGCTTCCGTACTCAGCACTGGTTAGGCCACACCTTGAGTGCTGTGTCCAGTTCTGAGTCCTTCAGTTTAGGAAAGATGTTGACTTGCTGGAATGTGTCCAGAGAAGGGCAACAAAGCTGGTGAGGGGTTTGGAGTACAAGCTTTATGGGTAGAGGCTGAGGGAGCTGGGGTTGCTTATCCTGGAAAGGAGGAGGCTCAGAGGAGACCTTATGGCTCTCTACAACTACCTGAAGGGAGGTTGTAGACAGGTGGGGATTGGTTTCTTCTCCCAGGCAACCAGCAGCAGAACAAAAGGACACAGTCTCAAGCTGAACCAGGGGAGGCTGGATGTTAGGAAGAAGTTCTTCACCAAAAGAGTTACTGGCCATTGGAATGGGCTGCCTGGGGAGGTGGTGGAGTCACCATCACTGGAGGTGTTTAAGAAGAGACAGGATGGGGCACTTCGTGCCATGGTTTAGTTGATTAGATGGTGTTGGGTGATGCATTGGACTCGATGTTCTCAAAGGTCTTTTCCAACCTGGTTAATTCTATTCTATTCTATTCTATTCTATTCTATTCTATTCTATTCTATTCTATTTATTCTATTTATTCTATTCTAATTTCTAACCATACCTATAAGCTATCCCATAAAAGCAATATACTATGGATCTTTGGTATTAGAGTTGCTGTACAAGATATAACTTCGAAGAACTGTATGTCAGTGAAACAATTCTCCATCCTGGACTATGTTAACGTGCCCATGTAAAAATTATCTATTTTGTAGTGTATGAGTTTAAGATTTTTTTTTTGGGTGTGTGTTTTTTTCTTTTTTGTTTTTGTTAGTTTTTTTTTTTTTTTTAACATGAATATTTTACATCTTAAAGGCTCAGACTTGTTTGGTTGGTTTTGGGGTTTTGTTTGTTTAAATTGTTTGGTTTTTTTTGGTTGGTTGGCTTTTGTTTGTTAGTTTGTTGTTTACATTTAATGCTAACAATTTTCTCAGCCAAAGGTAGACATCGTTACTATTAACCATACAGTTCTATGGTTTAGACAGTTTAGATAAGAGTATTTCCTCCAGGAAACTATTACTAAGTAAAAACTGAAATTCAGAGTAATATCACCTTGCAAAAAAAACTCCAACCAACCAAACAACAAACCCCATACCACAGCAGGGTGGTTTAACTTAACAAAATGACTAATCTTGGAGATGTGAAACAGCATAAGTTTAAGAAAGTAACACAAAACTCCTAGGGTAGGAAAATTCCATGAAAATGCTAATTGTCAAGTAGTTCTATTTAAGTATATTCTCAGTTATGGAGGATACAGAACCTGCCTGCAGCAACTCTGAAAAAAAGAATTATGTTTCAGGCAAGTACAATCCTCCTTTAAGCTTTGATTCGAGAATAAGTATATGCAACTTTTTTACCACCTTGTTCTTGGTTCATCTCATTGTTTTCTTCACAGATTTCCCCATCTATAAAAAGGGGAGGACTCTCCTAGCTTACTAGTATCTTTCACCTGTGATGTAATTGTCAAGTTTATAAAAAAATAGCATATTAATCAAATGAATGAAAAATTCCCCATGGTGTATGCAATCCAAAATTTCTGAGGAAAAATGAAAAAAAAAACAACCCCAAAACAAAAACACCACAAACAAACAAAAAAAACCACAACAAAAAAAAACCAAGACCCAAACCCAAACCAAACAAACAAAACCCTGCTGACTACCAGAGCATTGAATAAAAATAGTACGCTCTTTCTCATCTGAAGCATAAGTGGAAGTAAACATTTTATAGTAATATCAGTTAAAGTAAATAGAAATCAAGTGAAATCTGTTTGTACACTATCATAAGAATCTTCAGTTTTATTTGCGAGCAACAGTCCCCAGATGCCAGTGTCATGGAAATCTCAGAAATGTAACAATTCCAAGTTAAACAAATTTACAGTGCGTTGCTACTTCTTTAGTGGTTTGTTTGGGGGTTTGTTTCTTTGGGTGGTTGTTTTTTTGTTTGTTTTGGTTTGGGGTTTTTTTTTTGTTTGTTTCAGTTGATGTAGGAGAAGGGTTGTTTTCGGATAGGTTTGGAAGGCTATGAAGAAGATTTGCCTTTGCTTGAATTAGAGAAGGCTATGTTTAGTCTTTGATTCAAAAGGAATGTAAACATCTTGTAACTGAAGAAGAGAAATTAGGCAGAATTTGGTTGGATGTGTTAAAATATTGTTTTGTTTGCTTTTTAAGTTCGTGGGGGTTTTGCATTCTTTGTTGTTTTGTTTTGTTTTGTTTTGTTTTGTTGTGTTTTGGTTTTGAGTGGTAAACCTAAAACTATTTCTTTTATAAGCATTTATTGTTGTTTTTTTTTCTGTTTAAATGTTGATAAAATAAATGTTTTATGAAACCTATTATTAGGCTATTCAAAATTCATCTTAGCACTTGAAGTACCTTATGTGTCTTTTGTCCAATTGACATATCAATGTGACTCTAACATATCCTTTCTCTCTTCATCAGAGTATCTGTAGTGAAATTTAGGTCAACTGTAACAAAAAGTTTCTGCTTTCCTGAGTCATAGGATCTGTTCCTTCTATTTCAAATAATGTCATGCTCCCATGAGTTGCAGAAAGAAAACCTGTCCTTTCATTTTTCTCATGGAGTTTTTGTTCTCTATTTTGTTCTACACCAATGTTTTTGTTTTATATTTGCCAAATAATTAAAAAAAACAACAAAAAACACAACACACTAAACAAAGACATGCAAGCTGTCAGTACTTACTCTTCACAGTCCTCCTTTGTTTCTTTTTGCCTCTCCTTTCTCTGAATGTGCAAACTCCTCAACTAGTGCCTCTGAAATAAGTCCTAATAAAGTCTATTATTTGTTTAATTAATACTAATTATAACATACATTTGAGGAATTGAAAAAAACAGACTAAAAACATGTTTATAAGAAGTTACTAAATAAATCAAAAGAAGTTAAAATTAGATATGCAGGTGTGTATTTAGTCATATAAATAATATACAGAAATAACACAGTGAGTGTATTTGGATCCTAGTATACTCAGTAACCCCAGCAATGTCTTATAAACAAGACAATAAAGAAAGAACGAACAAAAAAGAGTTGCTTGTTTTATAATATATTTTAATGAAATAGCAATTATCAAAATAATAATGGAGATATTTTAATTTAATATATGCATATACAATTTGTTTGTTTTTATAAAAGGAGCTTGATAAATAGGCTATTCAAAATGTATTAATTTGCTGCTTTCTGTATATTGGTATGATGTGTTAATGCGAACACTTAAGTTAGGAGATCAGAGACCTATGAGAAAAAGCTTAGTTGGGACCAGCTGAAAAACTGCATATGTATGCAGGTACAGCTTATAGGTGATAAGATTATTCATTAACTGTTTTTTTCATCCTTAGAATGAGTTATAAACATTAACAACTGAATTTCTGAATGCAGTCATGGGTTGAATAGGGAAAACATGGAATAATTATTAAAGGACTCAACACTCTGTCCAGTTGATTATGTTGGTAAAGGATTTCACACTAAGCCTTATGTAAATTTATGATGTTAAGACACAATACGAAGTCTTCTTGCCTAGAGTAATGTTTTTCTAGTGCTCACTTTCTCATTCTACAGAAATTTGATTTTCTGCTTAAAAAATTATATATATGCAATACACGGGCAAATCTTAGTGACTATCTGAAGTAAAAGTGATAATATTGTCTTTTAAGACCTTAGGGATATAAATAAAACCATTATTCTTTTTGGTAATACTTTATAACTTTACAATTTTATCAGCCAGAAATAGTATTTTTAATGTTTCAAAGTATAAAGATACTGCTGTCTCTAAAAGACCTAATTAACTTCAGTTCATATTTATATATGTTTATCTATGTTACCTGTAAAATAAAAAAGCACTGTTTTTCACTACTTAAATTATAACACATGTAAACCCACATGAACAACAAGAAAATTATTTTTAAAGCACTTACAGGTCTTTATGTATGAATAAATATTTTGTAGTTTAAGACCTTGCTGCAAAGGAGCTCACATTTTAATCCCACAAGGAAGAAAAGTAGCCTTCGGCAGTTTAAAAATCTGCCTTATTACCACCCTTTAGTTTGCTTTATTGATCAAGTGAAAGAAAGACAATTCTACACCTTAAATGCACAAAAATATAATGTCTTAGATAAAGGTATGTCTTACTTCTGGAACAATTGCATAGTGTTTAATAATGCACAGTCACTTCTGTTGTTCATTTAAGAAGGCATATCATATGTATCTGTTGCAGAAGGAGGACTTGGTGAGACTATGTAGACAAGAACAATTCGCTTATTTATATTTTGGGTTCAAAGACCTTCCTTTTCTGACTCATCCTATTACTGACATAGCAATTATCTAATATTTCTGTAGTTAAGGAGTCCCTTATACCAAAACCATTAAAAACAAGTAAATGATGCCTCACAAAATCACAGGGGTTGGAAGTGACCTCTGGAGATCATCTATTCCAGATGCCCTGCCAAAGTGGGTTCACCTAGAATAGGTAGCACAGGACAGAGTCCAGGTAGTTTTTTAATTACTCCAGAGATGAAGACTCTACCCCTCCTCTAGGCAGCCTGTTTCAGTGCTCTACCACCCTCAAAGTTAAAGAAGTTCCTGCTCATGTTTAGATGGAAATTCATATGTTCAAGTTCGTTTGCTTTTTGTGACAGTGTTATTAATATGAAGCTAGTTAGTGATTGTAAATGCAGTGTTTGGTGGTTCATTAGTCAGTCAATTCTCTCTTCACAGCAATATTCACATAATGTAAGCTGATTAAATTATGAAATTTCAAATTGAACAATGAGTAGAGTAACAATTTGTATTCAAAGATGGTCATTGAATTGCCATCTGATCTCCAGCTATACAGCAATAGGAGAGTATAAACAGGTCATTAAAGTCTGTCTTACAATGCACATGTACACGCAGCTTTGTCAAGGCTGTAGGTTCTAAATGATCAATAAACTATAACAACTGTGAGATTAGCATGTTATGAAAGAAGTTTCACAAGACATGGGTTTGAAAGAGTTGGCTAAAAAGAAATTAGAACTATGGTTGGAATGCAGTTTGTGGTTAGGCATCTAAGTGTAAGTAAATGCCTACATCACTGTGTATACATGAGTCAGATATTTAAATTCCTACCATAGTCAATGGGGATCAGAAGCTTTACTAATCTACTTAAACATGGAGATTGTTGCAACATCTAACAGGTATGACTATTGCAAATCTTGCATACCTGTTAGAGAACTCAGTGGTGTGGCCTCAGGATGACAGCCGCTGTACCCCAAAGTATTTCAGATAGTATGAGATAAATGTGAATGTTTACACAGTCTCTGGAAATTGATTCCAGCTTCCCAAGCTGTCTAAGTTAAAAAGCAAGAGCTGGTCAGCTACGCTTGAGTATCAGCATGAAATAAGTCCTTGATACTGCTTAAATTTTGCATACGCCTTTGTATAGTCTTGGACATTATGCACTCTCTCAGATGAAATTATAGTGTTTGGGATATAAAATAGGCCAAGTATTCCTCTCAGCAGCTGGTAGGATATTCTGTTTTGGGAAATTAAGAAATGGAATGGGATTGATTTGAGCTATATCATATCACATATGTCTAGTCTTTCATATTCTCTAGTTTAAATATAAAATGGCCTGTTCTAGTGACTGTTTCACTGGTTCTTCAGGTTATGTGCTTTTTGAAGCACATAACTATTTCCATGATCAATACAAGTAAAGAACCTGGGAATAGAGTTTAGATTCCCTTCTTTACTTTCAAATTCTGTTTTCCACTTAAAAAAGCTTTTCCTAGCCGCAACTGAAAAGGAGTAAGTTAGCAAATGCAATCCCAGTAAGTGTATATTTTATAAGGTACTGTTTTTGTCAGGTGAATTCACAGAATCACAGAATGTTAGGGGTTAGAAGGCACCTCCAAAAATTGAGTCTAATTCCCCTGCTAAAGCAGGATCACCTAGGGCAGGATGCACAGGAAAGCACTCAGGTGGGTTTTGAAAGTCTTCAGAGGAGGATGCTCCACAAACTCTGGGCAGCTTGTTCCAGTGCTCCATCACCCTCACTATAAACAAGTGTCTCCTGATGTTGAGGTAAACCTTCTGTGTTCTAGCTTGTACCCCTTGTTCCTAGTCCTCAGAAAGTTTGCCAGCAAAATGCCAGGTTGTGTGGGTGCAGTCAACATACTGGAGGAAAGGGTGCCATCTAAAGGGACCTTGATAGGCTGGAGAGGTGGACTCATGCAATCCTCATGAAGTTCAGTAAAACCAAGAGTAAGATTCTGCAAATGGATTGAGGCAATTCCAAGCACAAATACAAGCTGTGTAGTGAGTAGATTGAGGGCAGCCCTGCAGAGAAAAAATTCAGGTATTGGTAGATGAAAAACTGAGTGTGAGCCAGCAACTGTGATGACTCGAAGACTCGAAGCCCAGAGTCATTAAGGGCAATCAGCACACATCTATGGGGCCAGGCTGATAGCTCTTAATGACTCTATTGTCTTAAACAAAGTGTGGGACAGACAGGATAATGGCTGATGGCCCTTAACTACTCTTGGGCAGAGCTGTGGAGGTGGGAATTCCCTCTTTAAAACCAAAGCAACAGCGCCACGGAAAGGCCAATGGCAGACATTGCACTGGAGTGCACATCTCACTTCTGCACACCTCTCTAATTTGGAGAGACCACATCTCCCCTCCCTCCTCCCCCTCTCTTCTCCTCCTTCCCCTCTCTTCTCCTCCTCCCCACCCCCCACCGCCCAGTGAAAAGAGTATAAAAAGACTATAATTCTACAATCCACGTGTTGCCTGTTCTTTGAAAGACCCTGCTGGAATGCACACCCACAAACAAGAACTTGGACTATGCCCATGAAATACCAAGGGAACAAAGGGTAGTGATATCTTTCTTTTCCTCTTGCTTGTCAGCTCACTTTTCCTCTCATTTTTTCCATCACATTTTTCTTCCTATTTTACCTCTATTCTGGTCCAATCAAGATTCCTTAAGGTGCAAGTGACCAAGAATTACATTGCTTATAATAAACCTAACTCATCAGATGTTTGGTGTCAATTCACCTTAATTTACTCCAAGAGAAATTTTGGACCCCTCCCCGCAGCTTGGAGACAGGTTGGGACATCAAACCATGGCAGCTGCATCAAAATAAGTGTTGAGAGTGGTAATTCTCTTCCTTTGCTCCATTCTCCAGAGACCTGACCTGGAGTACTGTTTACAGCTCTGGGGCCTGTAGCATAATAAAGACATTGACCTGCTTGAGCACGTCCAGAGAAGTGCCATTAAGATGATCAGGAGGCTGGATCACCTCTTCTGTGAGGGCAGGGTGGGATGGCATTATTAAAGTCTGAAAGAAAATGCGGCTTTGGGGTATTTTGTACCAACCTTCCAGTTCCTAAAGGGAGTCTAAAAGCATGCTATTAGAGAGGAACTGATTATGAGGACATGTAGTGTCAGGACAAGGGGTAATGGTTTTAAACTGAAAGAAAGTAGGTTTAGAATAGATGTAAGGAAGAAATTATTTGCTGAAAAGGTGGCAACACACTGGAACAGGTTGCCTAGAGAAGTTGTGGATGTCCCCTTCCTGAAAGTGTTCAAGGTCAGGTTGGATGCAGCTTTGAGCAACCTGACCTAGTGGAAGCTGTTCCTGCTCAGAGCAAGGAGGGTGGAACCAAGTGATTGTTAAGGTCCCTTCCAATGCAAACCATTCTATTATTTAATTCATACACACTCAGCAAACATTTACTTAACAAAAATTATTTGGATTCCTCAGTGGCTACTAACTTACAAAACTAGGTGCACTGTACAAAAGATATGTATAATATGAAGAAAGGAGAAGGAATGTGCTGATTCTTTGTACATCACAATTTCTTCCAAACTTCAATCAGAACACAATAATATAATGTTTTAAGTTCTCAGACGTAATCATGAAGAAAATGAGAAAGTGACTAAAAGAGCTTAGTTCTCATGAAGAATTTGTGCACGTCCTGTGTATAAAGTTGTTTGAATCCTGAGACATTTCCAGTGTTTCTATCTCACAGTACATTGTATTATTATCAAGGATAACTAAAGAGAGAACAAATGATAACTGAATTAGCTCTAAATGTGTTTTTTAGTTCTGGTGTTTCATTGTTGCTTTGTTTGTTGGGTTCTTTTTTTAGGGGGTTGAGTGGAGGAGTGGTGTTTTTTGGTTGTTTGGGTTTGAGTTTGGGGTTGGTTTGTTTGTTTTTATTAAGGATACCAATTCAAGGCTAACGTGTGTGTGTGATGTTAAAATGCTGATTATGACATGTTAAGTTATGGGATATCTCTTTAGTCAGCTGTTCTGTGTCCCCTTCCAACTTCTTGTGCTCCACAGTACTGCTCAGCAATAACTGAAACATCCCCTTTTTATCAACACTGTTGTAGTGGTTTGAGCCTTAACTGGAGTTTAAGAGCTCAGATAGCAATCAGAGAATTCCTCCCCTCGCCCTCTGCTTTTTCCTGATAAGGAAAAAGGAGAGAAAGAAAAAAAAAGGGGTAGGGGGAAAGAGAAGGAGGTAAATCTACCAAAAAATAACCTGGAGTTGGTTTGAAAATAGGAGAAGTAAATTTTTTAACAAAAAAATATATATAGCAGTAACAGGAAGGGTTTACAAGGGTAACGAATAAGGATGAATAGGAAAATATACAAAACCAAGTTTGGATGGCCTTATATCTCCCTCAGTGTATGTGGATTTCAGTCCTTTAGAGAAGCTTGGACACAGCAGGGATACACCCATGGGTACTGAGAGAACTAGCAGATGAGGTTGCTAAACCCCTCTCTATTCTATTCCAAAAGTCATGGCAGACTGGGGAAGTCCCCACAGACTGGAAAAGGGGAAACATTGCTCTCATTTTCAAAAAGGCTAAGAAGGAGGAACAGGGAACTACAGGCCAGTCAGTCTCACCTCTGTGCCTGGAAAGATCATGGACCAGATCCTCCTGGAGGCACAGCTGAGATGAAAGAATAGTGAAGATCCAGTCAGCATGGCTTTGCCAAGGGCAAATCCTGCCTGACAAACCTGGTGGCCTTCTATGAACAGGTCACAACATTAATAGATGAGGGGTGAGCAACTGATGTCATTTACCTGGACCTGAGCAAAGCCTTCGACACTGTCCCGCACCACCTCCAGGCTGTCAACGGGTCCATGTCCCGGTGGAGGCCAGTGACAAGCGGAGTCCCTCAGGGATCAGTCCTGGGACCCATCTTGTTCAACATCTTTGTGGGTGACATGGACAGTGGCATCGAGTGCACCCTCAGCAAGTTTGCTGATGACACCAAGCTGTGTGGTGCAGTGGACACGCTGGAGGGAAGGGATGTCATCCAGAGGGACCTTGACAGGCTGGAGAGGTGGGCACAAGCCAACCTCATGAGCTTCAACAAGACCAAGTGCAGGGTCCTGCATCTGGGTCGAGGCAATCCCAGGCACAAATCCAGGCTGGGCAGGGACTGGCTGGAGAGCAGCCCTGAGGAGAGAGACTTGGGGGTGCTGGTGGACGAGAAGCTAAACATGAGCTCTCAATGTGCGCTTGCAGGCCAGAAAGCCAATCAGATCCTGGGCTGCATCAGGAGAAGTGTGGCCAGCAGGTCAAGGGAGGTGCTTCTTCCCCTCTACTCAGCTCTGGTGAGACCCCACCTGGAGTACTGCATCCAGTTCTGGAGCCCCTATTACAGGAGGGATGTGGAGGTACTGGAGCGTGTCCAGAGAAGGGCCACGAGGATGATCAGAGGGCTGGAGCACCTCTCCTATGAGGACAGACTGAAAGAGTTGGGGCTGTTCAGTCTGGAGAAGAGAAGGCTCCGAGGTGACCTCATTGTGGCCTTCCAGTATCTGAAGGGGGCCTACAGGAAGGCTGGGGAGGGACTCCTCAGGCTATCAGGTAGTGATAGGACTAGGGGGAACGGAATGAAGCTGGAGGTGGGGAGATTCAGACTGGACGTGAGGAGGAAGTTCTTCACCATGAGAGTGGTGAAGCCATGGAATGGGTTGTCCAGGGAGGTGGTTGAGGCCCCGTCCCTGGAGGTGTTGAAGACCAGGCTGGATGAGGCTCTGGCCAGCCTGATCTAGTGCAGGGTGTCCCTGCCCATGGCAGGGGTTGGAACTAGATGATCCTTGTGGTCCCTTCAACCCTCACTGATACTATGATACTATGATACTATGATCAGGCCTGACCACATGGCAGAACCAGGAGACTAGCAGTGTCTGTAGGTCCTTTCAAACAGGCGAGGCAGGAGCAAAAAGAGCAAATGGCTGCAGCGTCTTCCTTTTTATAGGCTTGCTGGACAGGAAGGAGGAGTTGAATAGACCACCTTAGATCTGGAGCACCCCTCCTCCTGGGAAGGGGAAACCAAGTCCATCTGTGTTTACCTGGATCAGGTTTCTTTCGTCCCCTGGGGAAGCAGGGCTCTCGCAGCCCTCCCCCAGGATGGCTGTAACCCAGCACAACTATTTTTGTCACAAATCCAAAATGGCAACATACTACCAACTATGAAGAAAATTAACTCTGTTCCAGCCAGGGATAGCTAAACTGGACATTGAAATAAAAATATTTATCACTTTTTTTTTTTTTCTTTCTTCTCTTGACCTCTTCCCTAAAACAGTAGTGGGGTAAATACAGACAGAAAGTAATAGAAATAGAACCTACTTTACTACACCACTCTCAGAACTGCTCTCTGAAATGTAACAGGGAGAGTGATCTTCCTCTTAAGCATTATCTCAGTCTCTTCAGTAATTACCCATAATGCAGCTGATCATTCTTTTGTGTGACTTTTTATCACTCAGATGGTTCAGATTTATTTTTTTTTTTTTTTTTTTTTTTGGCTAGAGCATGTTGTGAGTATTTTAATGTCTACCACAATTACTGCCATTGGTCTTTACTACTGAAGGAATATCCAATGGTTTAACTTTGTAGTATAATCTCATCAGGAAAGCCTAGATAATGTAAAGATTTTTCATCTGGTCCTATTGTATTTGTATTTTTGACATACTGAATCTAGGCTACAGCTTCAGTTGCAAGTATTCTCCACCAATTTATTACTTTGCAACTTATGTAATTTATGTGGAAAAATAACCCCGCACCTTATGCTCAAACCCAAGAATAAATGGTTAATCTTACTTAAATCTCAAGCTTAATGAATTATTCCAGATAGATCTAATCATTAGAGTAAACTAGAGAAAAGGGGCAAATAAAATTGGAAAAAAGAAACCAAACACCAAACCCCAAACCAGCCAAAACTAAAGAAAACCCTTTCCCATTGACAATTTGGTTAGAAATGCTGTGCTTACATTTATTGTATCTCTATCTCCTTTCTACTGTCATGCTCAGCTGCTGCCTCTGTGAGTTTTAAGATTCAGGTCTTCAGTTAGTGTGAGGGTGTGTTTTACTGAGTTGTCACCTTTGCTAGTCTTTTCCCCAGAGAGTATAAGATCATTGAATATCTGGATTAGGAAGTTTGTGTACTACAATGTGATCTCATGTTGAGTGGAAATGGATGGTGAACTATATATGATGTATATTGTATGATGCTAATTGCTGCTAGGCATGGTGTATATGGTATAAAATGGTGGATAATGTCATGGTTTTAGCCAATTGAATTTGCTGATTAATATTTGATAACATGTTGATGTCATGCCAGCTTTAAAATGAAAGTTCTGGCTGGAGCAAAGTATCATGGGGCTTGTAGTTCAGACTGGAATGAGAAAGGCTTCCTGTTGCAGGTTGCTGCATCCAATTTTCATTGTTTGGGTGCTGGTCTTTTCAGCTGGGCTGGCTACGAGCTAGGGTGATGGAGGAGTCATTTTATCACTGGCTTCTGCTGTTGCTTCTGGTTTTGCTGTGTTTTTCTGTGAAACAGGCTAAGGTAACTGTACACTGCATCATTTTATTAAACACTCCTTATCTCAACCTGGGGTTTTTTTCTTTCTCCCTCCCACCTCCTATCTA
This sequence comes from Picus viridis, assembly GCA_033816785.1. Taxonomy (NCBI): domain Eukaryota; kingdom Metazoa; phylum Chordata; class Aves; order Piciformes; family Picidae; genus Picus; species Picus viridis. The sequence continues at coordinate 65,455,680 of CM066566.1, forward strand.
TTCGTGTGGGTTTTCCTTGTGAGAGAGGGCTGTCTTAAACCAGTACAGTTGGTCTTACTGTGAATGAGAGATGGAACACTTTTTTATGCCCCTGATGGAACATCCTGTTAGAACGAGGATGATCAGAGGGCTGGAGCACCTCTCCTATGAGGACAGACTGAAGGAGTTGGGGCTGTTCAGTCTGGAGAAGAGAAGGCTCCGAGGTGACCTCATTGTGGCTTTCCAGTATCTGAAGGGGGCCTACAGGAAGGCTGGGGAGGGACTTCTCAGGATCTCAGGTAGTGATAGGACTAGGGGGAATGGAATGAAGCTGGAAATGGGGAGATTCAGGCTGGATGTGAGGAAGAAGTTCTTTACCATGAGAGTGGTGAAGCCCTGGAATGGGTTGTCCAGGGAGGTGGTTGAGGCCCAGTCCCTGGAGGTGTTTAAGACCAGGCTGGACGAGGCTCTGGCCAGCGTGATCTAGTGTAGGGTGTCCCTGCCCATGGCAGGGGGGTTGGAACTAGATGATCCTTGTGGTCCCTTCCAACCCTGACTGATTCTATGATTCTATGATTCTATGAACTGACATCTTCAGGAATGTTCGGGAATACAGCACAGCAGAGAGGTTGTGAGTTTATGCAAGAAGAAAATTAGAAAAGGCAAAGCCCATCCAGAAATTAATCTGGTTTCAGCAGTTAAAGACAACAAGAAATGCTTCTCCATATATACTAGAAACAAATAGCGGATTCAGAAGAATCTCTAACCTTTATTTGATGCAAGGGGAAACATAGAAACACAGAGATCAAGGATGAGGAGATGGCTGAGGTACTTAACACCTTCTTTGTCTCAGTCTTTAGCAGCAGAACCACTTCTTAACTGGACACCTAACCCTCTGAGCTGAAAGATAGGGATAGGGAGCAGCTGGTCACACCATCAGAGAAGGTTATCAGATTGGTCAAGCATGATTTCCTCTTTGTGAATCCATGATGACCATGATAGCCTTCTTTTCCTCTAGACATAGATGACCTGCAGAATAAGCTGTTCCATCACCTTTCCAGGGGTGGAGGTAAGGCTGACTGTCTTGTAGTTTTCAGGGCCCTTCTTGCCCTTTTTGAAGATTGGGTTAACACTGGCTTTCCTCCAATTCTCAGGCACCTCCCCTGTTCTCTATGACTATTCAAAAATAATAGACAATATCTTATCCAGCTCCTTCAGCACTCATGGGTGCATCTCATCAGTTCTCTCAGTCTAGCTCTGTGGTCTTCAGATGATTTATCATTCCTACCAATATACCCACTTAAGGTTCTTCTCCCTATACCACATGTATTGTCATTTTATTTATAGTTTTCAGCAATGGGCAAATACCTGAGATAAATATTAGAATAAGCATGCATTGTAGTGCTTCTGTCTGTATTTACAAAGGATTGTAGAAGCATAGGATTAAAAGGAGTACTTCAATCAGAAATCATGCTCCAGAAAGCAGACTAGCTATGTTTGTGCTTATACAAAACAATATCTGAGTTTATAATCAATAAAAGACATGTATAAATCCCTCTCTGCTACTATAACAACTAACAGACATCATAAATATGATATTATCAGTACTGCTACTGAAGACAAAAAAATACTGAACAAAATGTTATTGAGGGATTATATTGCTAGACAGCTTTCACAAGTAAACTGGAAGATAAGGGTGAGGTGATTCTGATGATAGAAGGGACACCATCCAAAGTGTTGCCTAAAGCAAAACAGCCTGCCCCCCTGTCCTACATCAGAACTTGTTCCCTCAAAAAAACAGGGGAGGATAATTGTTATTGGTGATTCCCTCCTGAGGGGAACAGAGGGACCCATATGTCAGTCGGATCCTTCCCACAGGGAAGCCTGCTGTCTCCCTAGGACCTGGGTCAGAGATGTTACCAGAAGGATGCCTAGTCTGGTACAGTCCTCTGATTACCATCCCTTGATAGTTATGCAGATAGGGAGCAATGATGTTGAAACCAGAGGTGCCAAGGCAATCAAAAAGGACTTTGAGGCTCTGGGAGAACTGGTTGAGGGGTCAGGGGCACAGGTAATTTTGTCATCGATAGTTGCAGGAAGGAATACAGCATCTGTAATTAACAAGTGGCTCAGAGACTGGTGGCATCAACAGAATTTTTTTTTGTTCAATCTTGGGGAACTTTCTATGACATCAGGTCTGCTAGCAACAAATGGAGTACGTCCATCCAAGAGGGGGAGAAAAATCTTAGCACATGAGAATGGCCTATGTGCCAGAGGGAAAAGGGTTCTAGGAAGGGAGTTGGCAGGTCTCATTGACAGTGCTTTAAACTAAATTTGAAGGGGGAAGGGGCTGAAACCAGTCCCCCAAGACAGAAGTCAGGGGGTGGTAAGCTGGAGTCAGGGGTGAAACCAGCAGCCCAGCTGAAGTGCACGTACACCAATGCATGCAGCATGGGTAACAAACAAGAGGAGCTGGAAGCCTCGTTACAGCAGGAAAGTTACGATGTAGTTGCCATCACATGACCAGAGCACTGTAACCAATGGCTGCAGGCTCTTCAGGAGAGACAGGTGAGAGAGAAAGGGTAGAAGGGTGGCCCTGTACATTAGAGAGCTCTAGACATCATGGAACTAGAGATTAAGGATGAAGTTGAGTGCCTGTGGGTGAGAATTAGAGGGAAGGCCAATAAGGCAGACATCCTGGCTGGAGTCTGAGATAGACTACCCAACCAGAATGAAGAGGTTGATGTTGTTCATTACAGCTGAACTGAATGGGGATGCCTCAACTAAAAAAGATGAGGCTGAAATGATAAGAATGTGACAGATATGAATGATATGAGAAAGGCAATTTCCTCCAAGACAGAGTCTTAGTCACTGAGAAAATATGTTAACACTATTTCATGCTTTTCCACTTAATATCAGTGATAAAATTATATTATGTGTTTCAGTAACAGACACTGTGTTCCCTCAGCCAAAATAATAATAAACCACTGCAGTAAGAACAGAAAACTCCTAAGATTATCATAGAGAATCAAAAGAAAGGGTAGTCTAAAGTGAGGTTATTTTATATTTATATCTTATTAGACTCAACAGTTATAATGAAAAACTAAACAGTGGAGAAAGGTTTTTGATAATGATGACTTTTACTCTTTTGGATGTAACTACAAATTAGGAATAAAAACATACTTTTGCCACTCCTATATGACAGCCCAGTGGAAAACCCTATGGGTTTCTGTGAGCCCAATACTTATGTTCTTAACGTAACTAGTGAGTAAGTATAGAAGATCATGTAGATTAATTTTTCTTCCTTTAAAGGGTCATGAGACAGGAGTTCCTAAGAGAGGGATCATGCATGTATTATCCAGAATTTCAAAGACATAATCCAAGACAGTTAAGCATAATGAATTATTAAACATAATGCCAGTAAGATCTCTCAAACAACAGGTCACTAGGAGACATTACAGTTGTACATTTCTCTAAGTATTTTGTTAGATACCAGTTCTTTAATTAGCAAGGGTTAGTAACCAGGTGTGACAAGGGTGTGCCTCACAATTCTGGTCCACTGCAGCAGACAATTGTCCTTATTGTCCTCCAGGAAGCAGGAGCTAGGTATAATAAGGGGATTGTCTTAACATGTTGGTACACTGCCTTTTGCAAACTGTACCTTTCCAGTGGGTTGCTGTGTGGCCCAGGGAGGGAAACTGCACCATAAATAGGCAAAAATCCACCATGTGACTAAAGTCTGTTTATCTTTTCATAGAGTGACAGTGTGGTCATCTCTTAGCTCTATGTCTATAAATAGAGAATACTGTAGTACAGTTACAATTTGAGGAAATTTTGGCAGTAGTGTACCATGCTCAGTGACTCTCCACATGTTAATACATAGGACAATGATTAGCAAGAAGCACATTATACCAACAATCTCTAGGATTACAACGGGGTGCAACACCTGGGGCATCATTCCAGTTTCTATCTGAAACCATCCAAACAGGGCTTCCTGCCATTGGTGTTTTACATCCTTCTTTACTCTTCCTAATATTTGATTTACTTCTTCAACATCATAATGGACTATGGATGAGGGGTTTTGTCCAGATTCTTGTGATTGTTGTACAAGGTTGATCAAATCAGGGTGACAGAGAAGTTGTTTTATTATACTTAGGTTCATCCTGAGGGGTTGTGATGGGTTGAGGCAGCCCCCTCCCCACCACGGGCAAAATAAAGCAACTCAGACAAATGGATTGCAAAAGTGATGGAAAGTTTAAAGGAAAAGCGGTGAATCTTTACAGAGAGCCAGAAGCAGAGTGACAAAAGAAATCCCAAAACAATCCCAAGAAGATCCCATCCCCACCTGGAGGTACATCCAAGACCCCCAGGGCTCCTTCTTCCCCCTCCCCACTGCTAGGCTAGTCTCAGCTGGCCAGATCTGAGACTGCCCATCCCCCCATGGCCTTGGGCCTAGCCAGGCCCATGGCCGGGAGACAACATCTCCCCCATTACCGGGTGACGGCGAGGAAGAAAGAGGAGGTGCTTAGGCCTCGCACTGGATCTTATAGTGGTGCAGAGAATTGTGGTAGAAATACCCAATTTCCTGTGTCCACCCACTGGGCTGGACCTCTGGACACAAGAAGCAGGGGGGCACCCAGCCCAAACTGCAACAGGGGTATAGATTGTAACTCATGACATAACAAGTTATCATGAGTGGTTATTGGTATAGGAAAGTTGAAATCACAGTCAAGAGTCATAAAATTACATTTACATTAGTTGAATTTATTGGTTAAGTTGTTTATCAGTAAAGATTTACATGTTGTTTGCATTTAAATGCAATCTTTCCCAAGAAATGTAAGTTTTAGGTGTCTGATTCAGGTGGATTTCAAAGTGGCAAATGTTTTGTTCTGTGTTCAAAAAGACATCTTAAGCTTCAAGAGTATCACTTTCACAAATGAAACCTTGTTCTCACACAATGCATGCATTTACATAAATTGCTTTTCCTCTTTTGATGGGCTTTATGGGATAGAGTATATGAGGACTAAATACTATAAAATATTTGCAAAAATAAGTGTTAAAACTCAGCAAGACATATTGGAACTTTTGACTTCACATAGTTTATGTTTGCTTCCTTCTAGAGCAGTGAGAACAGAGTAGGTCAAAGACAAATCAAGGAAGAATGATTATTAAGAATTATTGGTGACTTTGATCCTCTTTTATTCATCAATAAAATATTATCTGTTTCACCTCCTGTCCTGATCTATTTGTCTCCTTGCATTTGCACTTAAACTGCTTTGTTTCTTTCACTCATCTAAGACAAGCTTATTTACATTTTCAGAATGATTGCTATGTTTTGATCTAGGAACATACTCTTCTTTTACAGTGTAAAGTAACTACACAAAGCTTATAATGCTGCATCAAAACTGTTATGACTAGTTTAGTTTCCAGTTCTCAGAGATTTTTGTTCCTTTCTTTGTCTTTGTTCTACTACAGTTTAAAGGGTAAAAAATGTTAGTGTTGGCTAACATACAATTTGTATGGAGGAAGTTTTATCCAATGAACTTAGATATGCCATTGATGTCATCGATGACAAATTCCTTTCCCTGGGAATGGAGCTAGGACTTCAACCAAAGTGTCAAATATTTTTAATCACTCAAACTGTTTTTCTGTGAACATATTATATGGTTGCTAGGTTATTAACTAACAGAATGACTCATATCACTATCTGTTTTGCGGGTACACATACACAAAACCTACCTTCCTCTAACTATTGCATTAGAAGCAAGAGCTTGAAGGGGTTTTTTTTGTGTTCAGATTCAATGTATTAAATCCTGTATTGAAATGAAAACTATTTCATGTCACCTAAGGTTATCTAACAGTTTACAGAATAACAAACTGATAGCATTTTGCTGAGTTTCAGCAGGCTTCATTGACAAGTCTTTAAACTGGATTTGAAGGGGGAAGGGACTGAAACCACTCCCCCAAGACAGGAGTCTGAGGGTGGTAAGATGGAGTCAGGGGTGAAAGCAGCAGCCCAGCTGAAGTGCATGTACACTAATGCATGCAGTATGGGTAACAAACAAGAGGAGCTGGAAGCCTTATTACAGCAGGAAAGTCATGATGTAGTTGCCATCCCAGAAACATAGTGGGATCACTCACATGACTGGAGCACTGTAATTGTGCCAGAAAGTGAGCTGTCAGCGTGGATGGCTGGCCTGGATGGGCAATGAACTTCTGAGCGAATTAAGGGGAAAAAAGAGGGTGTATCATATTTGGAAGGAAGGAGAAGTTACCCATGAAATGTTTAAGGATATTGTTAGATCATGTAGAAAAAACATTAGAGAGGCAAAAGCCCATTTAGAGCTTAGACTGGCCACTACTGTGAAAGACAACAAAAAATCCTTCTACAAATATATTAATGGCAAGATGAGGGACAGGGACAACTTCCACTCCTTAGTGGACATGGAGGGGAATATTGTAATGAAAGATGAGGAAAAGGCAGAGGTACTTAACACCTTCTTTGCCTCAAATTTTAATAGCACGGTAGGTTGTCTTCTGGACAACTGGCCTCCTGAGCTGGCAGATGGAGTCAGGGAGCAGTATAGTTCCCCTGTAATCCAGGAGAAAGTAGTTAGACACCTGCTCAGCCACTTGGATCCCCACAAGTCAGACCAGACGGGATCCATCCTAGACTACATAAGAGTACTGAGAGAGCTGGCAGATGACCTGGCCAAGCTGCTCTCCATCATTTTTCAGCAGTCCTGGGTCACTGGAGAGGTCCCAGATGACTGGAAGCTGGCCAACATGATGCCCATCCACAAGAAGGGCCAGTTGGATGAGCCAGGGAATTACATGCCTATCAGCCTGACCTCAGTGCCAGGCAAGATTATGGAACAGGTCATCTTGAGTGCAATCACACAGCACTTACAGATGGCCAAGGGATCAGGCCCAGCCAGCATGGATTTCAGAAGGGCAGGTCCTGCCTCTCGAACCTGATCTCCTTCTGTGATCAGGTGACCCGCCTGGTGGACGTGGGGAAGGCTGTGGATGTAGTCTACCTGGACTTTTGCAGGGCCTTTGACACCATCCCCCACAGCGAACTCCTGGCCAAGGTGGCAGCCCATGGCTTGGAAAGCGCACACTGCACTGGGTTAGGAGCTGGCTGGAGGGCCGAGCCCAGAGAGTGGTGGTGAATGGTACTACATCCAGCTGGCAGCCAGTCACTAGTGGTGTGCCCCAAGGATCAGTGCTGGTCCCCATGCTCTTCAACATCTTTATTGATGATCTGGATGAGGGGATTGAGTCTATCATCAGTAAATTTGCAGACGACTCCAAGCTGGTAGCAGGTGTGGATGTGTTAGAGGGTAGGAGAGCTCTGCAGAGGGACCTTAACAGGCTGGACAGATGGGCAGAGTCCAACGGCATGAGATTTGGCACATCTAAGTGCTGGGTTCTACACATTGGCCACAACAACCCCATGCAGTGGTACAGGCTGGCGTCAGAGTGGCTGGAGAGTGGCCAGGCAGAGAGGGACCTGGGGGTACTGGTCAATAGTAGGCTGAACATGAGCCAGCAGTCTGCCCAGGTGGCCAAGAAGGCCGATGGCATCCTGGCCTGCATCAGGAACAGGGTGGCTAGCAGGAGCAGGGAAGTTATTTTCCCCCTGTACTCAGCACTGGTTAGGCCATACCTTGAGTACTGTGTCTAGTTCTGAATCACTCAGTTTAGGAAAGACGTTGACTTGCTGGAACATGTCCAACAAAGCTGGTGAGTGGTCTCTAGCACAAGCCCTATGAGGAGAGGCTGAGGGAGCTGGGGTTGCTTAGCCTGGAGAAGAGGAGGCACAGAGGAGACCTTATGGCTCTCTACAACTACCTGAAGGGAAGTTGTAGCCAGGTGGGGATTAGTCTCTTCTCCCAGGCAAGGAGCAGCAGAAAAAGAGGACACAGTCTAAGCTGCACTATGGGAAGTTTAGGCTGGATGTTAGGAAGAAGTTCTTTACAGAAAGAGTGATTGGCCATTGGAATGGGCTGCCCAGGGAGGTGGTGGTGTCTCCATTGCTGGAGGTGTTTAAGAGGAGACTGGATGGGGCGCTTGGTACCGTGGTTTAGTTGATTAGATGGTGTTGGGTGATGGGTTGGACGTGATGATCTCAAAGGTCTCTTCCAACCTGGTTAATTCTATTCTATTCTATTCTATTCTATTCTATTCTATTCTATTCTATTCTATTCTATTCTATTCTATTCTATTCTATTCTATCCTATATCCCCTAGCTATATGCAATATTGAAATTGCATGTGGTTAATTTTGCAGGTACCTTTTTTCATTTACTACTCATTAACATTTTCTATTCTATAGAGTGTCACAAAACCAAAGTATTAATTACTTGGATTTGAACTTGAGATCCTGCTTGGCCATCAGCTGCCAATACAAACAAGGACAGATCTCTCTAAATTCTGTGTAAGACACAGAATACCTTATTAATTGAATATTATATCAGCCCTATAGAAAGGGACTGATTAACATAGAATACCTCCGAAGACATTGGGAGACATAATAGCTGAAAGAAACCCTTTTTTTATTATTATTTTTTCCACTGGCATATATTTTCCCAGGTATTTGCAGTGGAGATCTCTGGATTCCAGCAAAGATTCATTCCCCCACCTTCCACAGCCTTTCCCCCCACCGCTGAACTCAAAATTATGTAACTTAAGATGCACTTATCAATGCAGGTCTTCTGCTCACCTAGAATTAACTTTTTTGTCCCTGTGGCAGTTTGGGCTGGGTGCCTCCTGTTGCTGCCATACAGGGTGCACTTCTGGTGCCCCAGGAGTCCAGCCCAGTGGCTGTGTAGGAAACTGTGTATTTCATTCCTATAATGTCCTGCTTCCTATAAATCCATCTGCAAGGTCTCACACTTCCTTTTTCTTCCCTCGCTGCTCCTGTGGGAGATGCTCCCTATTTGGTAATGGAAGGGAGTTATCTCAAGGCCTTTTAAGCCTGGCTAGGCCTAAGTTGCCAAAAGAAGAAGGGGGAAGGGCAATCTCAGATCTGGCCATCTGAGATTGGCCTAACGGTGGAGGGTTTTGGGTATACCCTCAGGTAGGGTGAAGGGAAATCTTGGGAAGCTTTTCTGAGTATGCTTTGGGTTTCTTTTGTCACTGTGTTTGTAGTTCTCTCTAAAAAAATCACTGCTTTTCCATTTGAACTTTCCATCATTTCTGCAATCCATTTGTTTGAGTCTCGTTTTTTCTACCCTGGTGGGAAGCAAGGGAAGTTCTGCCTTCAGTATGGGACAGTCCCTTTTCCTACTTCATGAATAACAGTGTTTGAAATCAGTTTTGCCATTCCCCATCATGCTCTGAAAAGGTAAAACAAACAAAAAACCAACCAAACAAAAAGAAACAGAGATGAGTCTTATGCAAGTATGTTTTCTGAATATGCTATGATTCAGGTATAATATGTTCCTGTTGCCAAACTTAATTCTATAAGTTTTTGCCTAGTGGCTGCTACTAGTGAGTCAGAAAGAACTTGATTTTTTAAGCTTCTGAAGTACAAATCCGATATCTGAAGAGGAATTAAATTGAAGAATTCATAACACCTCCATTTTATTGGAAAGAACCTAAAAAAATATTATGAATTAAAAATAAATAATAAAAATAAATATAAGTTGGAATCAAAAGAAGCAAACATGTGGTTGCATGTGATTTTTTCTTTTTAAATTAGGGAAAAAATCTTTTTTTAAAGAATATGTATTATACATGCTTCTGTTCAGGTGCAATTTGCATTCTAAATATTAATTACAAAATCTCTATGCCTTTTTATGTAAAATTGTGTGACTCTCTTAATAAAAACATAGCTGTGCATGAATTATGTAACATTGCAAGTGAATTTGTTCCATACATCAAAAAGACAAAGCCTTTCCTCTTTATTTGCTACAGTCTTTAGATTAAAAGGTAGTTTCTCTTCATATCACAGGATGTTGTGGATTAGACAACTTCTAAGCATTTTTTCTTTTAATAGTCATATGAGCACAAGTCAGTTGCCCAAATTGAAGTGTATTTAACCATTTGAAACACATTACAGATATGATGCAGGCTCTCTACTCCATTCAAGTTCACATGCAGACCATATGGAATGTCTTAAACCATCTTAAGTGACAATAGATATTGTGGATGTCTGGATTGAATCTACAGTACAAAGACAGCATTTGAAGGAATATGCAAACAAAAAAAAATCCTCTATCATTGGATGGGATTGAGACACTTGGGTGTATGGTGGCGAGAAGGACAGTTATTCAATCCCAGAAAAAATAAAGACAATTAGATACATATAGGTGGATGGATGGATGGATGGATGGATGGATGGATGGATGGATGGATGGATGGATGGCAGTGAAGTGCCAAAGTTACATGTATACCCAGTGACAATCTGTCTAGGACAGTTCAAGGAGCCTAGAGAATCATTCAGCTCACTCTTAAGACACCTAGAACTACACTGAGTAGCCTGAATGTAAGCATTGTTATGACTGAGATATCTGACACTTCTGTATGGGATGGCCAGATATGATACAAGATTTACAAGTATCCCATGTCTTTATGGAAAACAGCTGTGAGTCAGGTACAAGATCCAAGAGTACCTGAAATGTTTACAGGTGCCTATATTTAGGGAGCTGAATTCAATTCCAAGTAGCTATATACCTCCTTATTATACTGTACACCCTACTTCTGAATTCAAATAGACATAAGAAGAAAGAAAAACACTACTGATTCTGACCTCTCTCTTTACCAACCAGCTCTAAATTTTGTGACTTTGGAAAATAAGTCTGTCTTTCCAGAAGTAATCTGCTGAATACTGACCCAAGCCTGTGAAGTTCTGCAACATTTCTTCCCCTGGACTGTGTTTAAGTGCCATGCTAAATTTTCACCAATCTTCAAAATTCTTTTTGCAAAGCAAATTGTGTTTGTCAGCTGCATTGCTACCAAATTCTTCTGTATTACAGGCTAGACTGATCAAGTAGTAGGGTGTTACATTGCCAGCTGTTCTCAGCTCTCTTCCATGTTGTAATACATGCTACAAGAAGAAATATATTTATTGTTGTGTTAAATGGATAAATCTAAATATGGCATAATTGTACAACATGGCACTGAAAATATGTTGTGATATGTTTTGAATGATGAAAAATGTCTAGTTTAAAACAAAGTGGTTTATTTACTGTGCAAACTGTGGCATTAAAATATGACAAATTTTAGAACCATTAAGGCTTCTTTTTTTCCCCTGAAATAACACAGAAAATTACTTTTTATTTGGAAAAGCATGTTTTTCTTTCCTGTTTTCCCATCTTGCTCTCCTGCTTCAGTGTAAGTGGATCTGTTGATAGTTGAGCTTGATTATAATGTCATTTTGTTTGTCAGCCAATAGAGGGAACACTCAAATCTGGCCCTCCTGCAAAGTAAGAGGATGAAGTGTTCCTGATGAGACACTTGGACAATCAGCCCTTTCTTTCCTGTGCTTTGTTACTGTAAACTATTATGGGTGACCTACTTTCTTTATTCTCTTCGATAATGTAGAAGAGTATCAGATCCGACTAAGCTGCCAAATTGGTCTGTAATTCCCAGTTTAGAAAATACCTGTATCCCAAAGGAAGACGATCAGATTACCATCTCAAGCAACATTATGCCAGATAACCAAGGATAAAGCTTTATATAAGACTTAAGACTTGACAGCTGATTTCCACTATCAGTTATTTTTAGTTTTGTTTTTTTCCCCCCTAAGTTTTACATTAATTCTTCAGCTTAAAAATGTCAATTTAACCTTCTTGAAATGGACCTTCACAAGTTTAGCTAACAATACTTGTTCTGTCAAAAATAAAATAGAATCCAGTAAAATTAATTGCTGAGGTTTTTTTTTTTTTTGAGGCAAAGAAGTTGAACAAAGTATATGAAGAGTTAGATTTTCTTGCTTCATTCTGATAATTAGCCATCTAATTCCTACTCAGTGTTATCTGAAATGTAAAAACAAAGCAAAGCAAAGCAAACAGCAACAAAACCATACAAAACCAACAAAACCAAAAAACAAACCAAAGCATCTGAAGTCCTTACATTCCATTCAATGCCTCAATGTGCCACAGAAAGTTTTCATTCTCTCACTCACACTGAAATGGATATTCAGGGAACTTATGACTGACCCATGAGTTGGATAAACATTGGTGCAGAATTTGAGGAAAACACTCAGGTACCCACAGCAAAGGCTGAGAAGTTTCATATCACAAGAAAACTCAGTTTTGTGTTGGTTGAGTTCAAATGACTGTGGAGAATCATCCGGATGCCATAGAAAAGACCAAAAGAAGCAATTATGCTTAGGGGTATGCTGTAGGGGCACAAGAGGGGACTGGATGTGGCACTTGGTGCCATGGTCTAGTCGTGGGGTCTGTGGTGACAGGTTGGACTCGATGATCTTTGAGGTCTCTTCCAACCTTAGCGATACTGTGATACTGTGATACATATTCTAATGTGTCTTACAGCAGATAAATCATATCTTCAATAAAATTCTTCTGAAATTCAAGTTGTAGCCCTGGACTTCTGAACACTTCCTTCTATTGCTCATGTTCCATCTAGACATTCAGTTTGAGTCTCTAAGTAAGTGCATTATAATAAAAAAGTTAGTTATTCTAAACACTTGCAGAAGTTATTAATTAGTACATAATTTCTGCTTTGTAATCCTTATGTTGTCACTATTCGTAGTCAGATTTGCTTGTTATGATTCAGCTCTTTACGCTGCTTATCCTTTGTCTAGTATTTTTTATTGCCCACCCTCTGAAATCAAGTCAGATATATTCTGGACATACTGGGGTTTTTTTGTTTGTTTCTTTTTTTTGGTTAGTTTTTTTTGTTGTTGTTGTTGTTGTTGTTGTTTTGGTTGGTTGGCTGGGGTTTTTTTTGGCAAGCATTGTGGAAATCCTTTTCATTCTAGTTGCTGAATAAGTAAGAAAGATTATGGATATGTGAGTTTTTGTTATGCCAAGGTGGTGGTTTGTAAATTTACTCATAGTACATCTAATAATAGAGCAAATGGCAATACAGATATTCTATAGGTTGATAAGTTATTTTAGTTATACAAAAACACTTCATTGTCAATCCATTTGTCCATTACTTAAGAGTTGAGCATAAGTTAATTTCTATACTTCCTCTCCATATTTAAATATTCACCTTAACTTATTTTTTGAACACTAGCATCTCTAGTTCTTCATGACAGTACTCAATACTTAAATATCTATAAGAACTGTGAGAATAGAACTATGTACAGATAATACATTTTTAGAACTTCTTCCCCGCGCCCCTCCCCTCGTTCCTTATATAACCCCAAATGATCTGCCAATAGAAGAAAAACTTTTCTGCAAATTAACTGTTGCTTTGAGTATATAAAGTAAAGGCAGGGATTAATGAAATAATACAAAAAATGCAAAACTGCCTATTAAGTAACAATTTTTTTTTGCTTAAAATCAGTTATTCCTCAGTTGTATCATCAGTAAAAGAAAGAAATGCATTTTCATTTGTTTCTCATACATATGGGATGTCTTCCAGAAATATTATTGTTACCTAAGACTACAAAAGCACTTAAAAGTACCTGGGTATATTGTATGAATGCAGAGGGAGAGGAAAAAAAATAAAAAAGCAAACCAACTACAAAAAACCAAATCAAACCAACCAACCAAACCAAACAAAACAAAGAACAGCAGATCATTCAGTGTGAATTAACTCATTCAGATTCAATATAATGCATGGCTGAGAATTATCTTCACAGAGATAATGTCGTATGTTATGCATATTAGTGACAGAGAGGTCACTGGTTCTTTTCCTGTTCAAAAGATAATTCTGGAGGGAATAGCACTTTTACAGAAGGCTGGTAACAATGGTACTGAAGAAGTAATTCCTTGAAAGCCGTGTTGAATTAGGTCAACAGCACAGCCTGCTGTGTTATCGGTTTCGCCTTTTCCCAGAAGACTGATCTATCCCATGTGAGGATTTTATAGTTTGCAACAAAGGATACAGAGAGGAAGATGCTGTTTAGCAAAATTTCATCCTAGAAGTCATGGATTTAATTTATTAATGAAGGTTTTTAGATGTATATGACATTTAAGAGACTTTAATGAACCTGAGATGTACTTCTCATCTTAGCATGGATGTTCACATATACTTAAGCTTTAGTAATGAGAACTGCATCATAAACATGATACAGTGGACACTAAGGCACTATGCCTTGCCTGCACAGCTCTTGTAGAAGATTGCGCCTGGGAGGCGCAATCAAGCTCATGTTGTTTATCTATTATACTAGCAGAAAAAGAAAAAAATGCTTTTCCTTCTAAAGGACAGAAAAGTAAAATAAATCTTCTTAAAAACAATTTATTTACAAGTATTTCTTCAATAATTTCTTGAAATATATTAATTTAAAATCTTTCAAAATATTTATTCCTTTATGCTTTATTCTGAAAGTGCTGACTGAGAAATTAGAGAAAGAACTTTCAATTCATCAGGAAACATTTTCTTTACAGTTTGCTTGCATTGAATCTTCTTGTGTCTTGTCATATAGCACAACTGATACTGATGATGTTGGAATGCACACCTTCTGAAGTTTGATATATGCTTTTTTTAAACTCTGCCATTAAAAACAAGGTCCAAGAACTTCTACTGGTAGAAGTTCTTGGTATTAGGTGAGAACCTGGTTAATTTCAGAGATCAGTGTGAATTACTATGAAAGCCATTTACTGATGGAAAAGGTCAAGATAATGAATTTATGTATTTGGCTTGGCTTTATGAAGAAACGTACATCACAAATCTCTGACAAAGTAGACAATTCCAGAGGGGGGTGGGGAGGCAGGGAATTCTTTTTAAGTGAAGATGTAGCAATTTGCTGTGGTTGGTTGGGTTTTTTAGGTGGGTGAGTGTTTGGTTGGGTTTTTTGGTTGGTTGGTTAGGTTGGGTTGTCTTGGGTTGATTTTATTTGGTTTGGGTTTGGGTTTTTTGGGGGTGGTGGTGGTAAGAAATATATATCAATAAATATTTTGTACACAATTTTGTATGCAAAAATTTTGCATACAGCACAATGTTGCAATCACAGGTAGATGATGACAATTCAAACAGAAATGCTTGAATATGCTTTCCTACATTTATAAGACATTAAACATGAAATATCTGTTACACTTTTCAGCCATTACTACCTCTGTTCAGGTTTATTTTTTCTGGCTGTCTGCATGTGTACAAACAAACCAAATAAATTAGTGATTGGAAGCTCAACTTATATGTACGGGTAGTGATACTGCAGTTTAAGATTTTTTGTTATTAATGAAGTGCCATTTAGAGTAAAGCTGAATATTTGCTAGCTCACTGGGGTTTGCCAAAAGCCATAGAAGTATGAAATTAATTTGCATACATGGGATACATTAAAATAATGTTAACATAACTAGTATGTCAAGGGAGGAATTGATGTTAGAAATCATCCTTCTTAAATGTCTGTGGTATAGACATTTGGTTGAGGTATGCAATCTAGTCTCACTTTACAGAGAATGAAGGAGAGATTATCATTTTAGAATGCAATTAATTTGATAAAATACAGAATTCCACCTAATGATGATGGAACATTAATTTACTTTTTAATTGTCATTAAAAGGAGGTTGACATCAACTGTTCGCTGCAGATACTTACATGTGATTAGATAAATGTCACTCTTTGTGTCATTTCAAGGAAATGACCTCATTGCTCTCTACAACTACCTGAAGGGTGGTTGTAGCCAGGAAGGGGTTGGTCTCTTCTCCCTAGCAACCAGCACCAGAACAAGGGGACACAGTCTCAAGCTGCACCAGGGGAAGTTTAGGCTGGAGGTGAGGAGAAAGTTCTTCACCGAGAGAGTGATTCGTCATTGGAATGTGCTGCCCGGGGAGGTGGTGGAGTCTCCGTCCCTGGAGGCGTTCAGGAGGGCACTGGATGTGGCACTTGTTGCCATGGTCTAGTTGTGAGGTTATGGTTACAGGTTGGACTTGATGATCTTCAAGGTCTCTTCCAACCTTGGTAATTCTATTTCTATTCTATTCTATTCTATTCTATTCTATTCTATTCTATTCTATTCTTCTATTCTATTCTATTCTATTCTATTCTATTCTAAATTTACTTAGTAAATATGAACTTTCAGAGTTTTTAATTCCCTAATTTAGGAGGATTATAAATCTTGTGACTATTAAAGATAACAGAAAAAAATTAAAAAGCCCCATTTCCAAATGAAATAGAAGTGTGAAATATCCAAATGATACAGATGTGTGAAATAAATAATAATTAAAAAAAAAAAAAAAAACACATGAAAATCCCCCAATGCCTTGATATTCGTGAATAACTTTTTATCCCAGAAAATTTTCTTGACCCAAAGTATTAAAATTTTTATTATTATTTGATTTGGTATCAAAATCAGAGTTTTAGAAGGTCTAGTCAGAATAGAATATAGTGTAGCTATGTACACAAGGCTATTTCACTTCTTGATTCTTTACAATAAGTTATTAAATAAATTTATTTTTATCCAGATTAGAATAACATTTAATCAGTTTGAAGGAAAGAGTGTGGAAAAAAATCAGGAGAAAGGGTGGAATTCAGAAGAAAGGCATTCAGAATTAAGAAGGAAGGAAGGAAGGAAGGAAGGAAGGAAGGAAGGAAGGAAGGAAGGAAGGAAGGAAGGAAGGAAGGAAGGAAGGAAGGAAGGAAGGAAGGAAGGAAGGAAGGAAGGAAGGAAGGAAGGAAGGAAGGAAGGAAGGAAGGAAGGAAGGAAGGAAGGAAGGAAGGAAGGAAGGAAGGAAGGAAGGAAGGGAGGGAGGGAGGGAGGGAGGGAGGGAGGGAGAAAGGGAGGAAGGGAGGAAAGGAGGAAGGGAGGAAGGGAGGAAGGGAGGAAGGGAGGAAGGGAGGAAGGGAGGAAGGGAGGAAGGGAGGAAGGGAGGAAGGGAGGAAGGGAGGAAGGGAGGAAGGGAATCATCTTCCTACAATCTGTAATTAAGCTATGAAATTTCTAGTCAAAGGACCTTGCACTGGCATTGTAGATTCAAGAAAAGCTTAGATAAACAATCAGAAAGAAAATAAATCACAGATTATTAAGCTTAAATCTTTAGTGATAGAAAACTTGGCTGTAGAGAGTTTCTTAGCCACAAGTCAAATGATACAGACTGCTTTTGTATATATACTATTACCCTGAGAAGCATATTAACTGTGTCCACACCATACAAAATTTGGCACTTGGGCTTCTGTTACACTCCAGTAAGTTTAGTTGGAAGGTGTAAAATGACTAATGGGACAATCCCCAGACCAGTTAAAATCTTCCAATTCATTGGCAATGGGACCATCAGTGACACTTTCATGAAAAGGAAGTGTTTTCTGCTAACATGAACAAAGAAAGTTCTTGCACTTGTTCTGAATCTAGAAAGTAAAAGGGAGGACAAAGCAAAGGTCTTCTTATGTGTATTTTCTCTGATTTCACCCCTTAAGGCTTTCTTTGGGATTTATGTAACACTTTGGAAAATCTTTCATACCAAAACACTTAAAAGTGCCTACTATCTTCTTACTTCTTTGTACTCTATTTAGGTCAGTTTGGCAATCTCAGCATTTTAAATGTTTGAATATTTCTCTACTTGAGGGGAAATTAAAGGTCTCTTTAATCTTCTGGTGATCTGTTTATGAAATTTGATTAGCTCAGTAAATATTTATTTGTTGTTTTGTTAATGTTTTGTTGTTGTTCTGTAAATGGATTTTTTGTTATGTAAATATTTATTTGTTTTGCAAATTTTTTTGCTGTTTATTGTAGAGTTTTTTTTAACTTCCTCCCCACCACTTCCTTCCACACCCAAAGCATGTGTTTACATTTTCTGGATTTGTTCATGACTCAGAACAGAAACAGTGACATACAGGGAAAGAAAGTACCGTTAGACCTTCAAATGGGCGGAAAATGGACTGAAGCTACTGTTTGAAATGCAAGTCTTATAAGAGACTTCCCCCCCCCCTATAATTCATAGCTCAATTAATAAATTAAGAAAGTTATTATATTTTGAAACATTTAAAAAAACATACTCAGTTTTCTATGCACAGTTGGACCATACTTACAAACTACTTTAATCCTTTACTGATTTTATTCAAAATTGGTTTATATTATTTTCAGTATTGCATAGCTGCTGTAAAGTTGTCATGTGAAGCCCACCTGAGACATTTTGGTTCTAAAATATCCATTATGCAATGTACTATGAAAATTAGGCTATGAAGCAGATGCTTTTTCTTTTCTTTATGATGTGATCTGAGATCATAAAGTCACAGTAAACTTTACAAAATAAGGAAAAATGAAAAAAAAAAAGCAGGATTCCTCTATACTTTATTTAAAGCTGTGTATTTACTATGTAACTTTTTCTTTAATACTATGAAAAGTTAATATGCTTTAAAGGAGAAATGATGTGCAAATGATGGCCTAGATACTATTAAAAATGTATCAAAGCAAATATCAAAATGGACTTGGTACTTCTGGATACATATATGTGTTGTCTTAAGTGAGACTACAAAGGAATTAGCTTCTTCTCTGAACTCCTGTTTTCCATTCTCCTGCGATGGTACTGGTGAGTCCTGTGGCACTGCAATTTCCCCTGTATTGATGGTCATGTTAACTAGATGAAACTGGCTAGACTATAACTATTTGTAAGTACCATATAAAAGGTAGAAAGCTAATGTTGTAAAGATCTGTATGATTCTTTCTAGGTGTATACTTAAGAGACTTGAAAGGATCTGGTGGGCCATACTTTCATCATCACATCTGACACAGGAGCAGAACTTAATCTCACATGACATGACCGTAATTCCCATGCCCATAATCCTTTCCACCCTTGTGAAAAGTGCAGCCACTCTTCTTTCTCATATACCTCAATATGGCTTACAACCCTGTTCCTTTACATAAGCAGTGATAAATCTAACTAGTCCTGGCCTGCAACTACTGCATTCTGCTATGAATGCATATTGCAGTTTGGGCTGGGTGCCCTCTGCTCTGTGAGGTGCTTCCTGTGTCCAGAGGTCCAGCCCAGTGGGTGGACACAGGAAATTGGGTATTTCTACCAGAATTCTCTGCACCACTATAAGATCCAGTGCAAGGTCTAAGCACTTCCTCTTTCTTTCTCGCCATCACCCGGTAATGGGGGAGATGTCTCCCGGCCATGGGCCTGGCTAGGCCCAAGGCCATGGGGGATGGGCAGTCTCAGATCTGGCCAGCTGAGACTAGCCTAGCAGTGGGGAGGGGGGAAGAAGGAGCCCTGGGGGTCTTGGATGTACCTCCAGGTGGGGATGGGATCTTCCTGGGACTGTTTTGGGATTTCTTTTGTCACTCTGCTTTTGGCTCTCTGTAAACATTCACTGCTTTTCCTTTAAACTTTCCATCACTTTTGCAATCCGTTTGTCTGAGTTGCTTTATTTTGTCCGTGGTAGGGAGGGGGGCTACCTCAACCTATCACAATGCAAATTCCTTAAAGTTTTCTTATGATATCCATAGAACATGATGTTCTTGATTGTCTTAATTTCCTGATTGTTAGGGATTTGGGGGAAGGAGAAAGGGATGGAGTTGATGGGGCTTTGTTTTGAGTTTTGCCATTTGTTTTTTGGTTTTTTTGTTGTTGTTGTTTTCTAAGTAGCTCTTGATGACATAGAAAATTGACAAGGTGACTCTTAACCTGACGCTGATGTACAGGAAACATTCTCTTGATTGAATCTGAGCCTATGAAGCAAGACTACCCTGGTAATAGATTTCAATTAATCTCCTTCATTATTTATTTGTGTAATCAAATCATGCAAAGTTTTCTTGCCCTCTGATCATCCTCGTGGCCCTTCTCTGGACACATTCCAGCACTTCCGGATCCTTCCTGTAATAGGGGCTCCAGAACTGGACACAGTACTCCAGGTAGGGTCTCACCAGAGTAGAGTAGAAGGGAAGAATCACCTCCCTCAACCTGCTGGCTATGCTTCTCTTGATGCAGCCCAGGATGTGATTGGCTTTCTGGGCAGCAAGTGCACACTGCTGGCTCATATTGAGCTTCTCATCCACCAGCACCCCAAGTCCTTTTCTTCAGGGCTGCTCTTAAGCCAGTCCCTGCCCAGCCTGTATTGGTGCTTGGGATTGCCCTGACCCAGATGCAGGACTCTGCACTTGGTCATATTCAACTTCATGAGGTTGTCATGGGCCCACCTCTCCAGCCTGCCAAGGTCCCTCTGGATGGTATCCCTTCCCTTCAGCATGTCTGCTGCACCACACAGCTTAGTGTCATCAGCAAACCTGCTGAGGGTGCACTCAATGCCACCGTCTATGTCACTGACAAAGATAATAAACAAGACTGGTCCCAGTACCGATCCTTGAGGGACTCCACTTGTCACTGGCCTCCACTTGGACATGGACCCACTGACAACCACTCTTGGGGTGCAGCCATCAAGCCATTTTTTTTATCCACTGAGTTGTCCATCCATTGAACCCATATTTTACCAGTTTGGAGACCAGGATGTTGTTTGTGACAATGTCAAAGTCTTTGTTCAGGTCCAGGTAAATGACATCAGTTGCTTTTTTCTCATCTATTAATGTTATGACCTTGTCATAGAAGGCTACCAGGTTTGTCAGGAAGGATTTGCCCTTGGTGAAGCCATGCTGATTCTATCCAATCACCTCTTCATTATTCTTCTGTCTCAGCAGTACCTCCAGGAATATCTGCTCCATCATTTTACTGGGCACAGAAGTGAGATTGTCTGGCCTGTAATTACAGCAATGGCAAATAACTTAAGGAAGATTAATTTAAATTTATTCCAAATTAAAAAGAGAATAAGAGAGTGAGAAATAAGAACAAAACTAAACCCTGTCTTCTTCAGCCATCTTTTCTTCCCTATATCAGCTTCACTCCTGACTGTTCTACCTCCTGAACACGCCCAAGTAGCTTAGATTTGTTCTAACAGGTTATGGATCTTGCCAGAAAACCTGCTCCTGCAGGATCTTTCCATAAACTACAGCTCCCTTCAGGTCACATTCATCTTCTGCAGCATGAGGACCTCCATGGACTGCAGACTGAGTGTCTGCTTTGGTGTAGTCCTTTCCATGTGCTATAGGGAAACAATTTTCTTTGCTATGGTCTTCTCAATGGACTCCAGAGGAATCTTTCCTCTAATCTCTGGAGCACCTCTTCCTCCTCTTTCTTCACTGATCTTAGTACCTGCAGCATTTTACTTCTCACATTTTTCTCACTCCATACACAGCTGCCATCCCTTTCTTACATATGTTATCACAGGTCTGTTGCCACAGCTGCTAATTGGTTTGGCTTTGGCCAGCAGTATATCCATCTTAGAGATGTCTGGAACCATCTTTCCATAGGGACAAATCTTGATCTTTTTTTCACAAACACCATCCCTGCAGCCAAACTGCTACCAATATCTTGCCATATAAGATCAATGCAATCTGCTTGGAACCTGTCTTTGGAGCTATCCTCCAAGATGACGTCCAAAAATTTTTTGGATGCATCCATCCTGTAGATATTTTCTATCTCCACACTTTTCTCCACAGTGCATTCCTGATGTTCCCTAACTGTTGCTTAAAAAATTACTTCCTTTATATATATATATAAAAAACTGTTGCACTTCATCCTAATCATCATTATATAGCTGTCGGTCTTAGTACCTCCTCTACCTCCACCACAAAATTGTTGAGATTGAGAGTGTCGAACATAGCAGAGTTCTCAGGTTTTGTTTGTTGTTTTGGTTGGTTGCGGTTTTTTGCTTGTTTGTTTTTTGTTTTGTTTTGCTTTGTTTGTTTGTTTACTTGTTCATTTCTAATCTGGTAGCAAATAATGATCGCTGTCTTTGTCGTAATATAATTCGTGATAATGGTGATCATCTTATTAGCTTTTCTGTCTGCCACTGCACACTAATTATTTCAGAAAACAGCTAGTTATAACTCCCACATATCTTTTCATACTTTGCAACTGCTCACAATAAAGCTTGTCTCCTAAGGATGATGCACTCCTTATAAAGCAGAATATGGTTAGACCTATACTCATCTATTAGATACCAGCTGCATGTAAGTATTGTTGGATAAAAAACAAGCAACAACAACAAAAAAGAACATTTCCAGAAATTGTAATTCTGTCTTCTAACTGATACATTAGGCAGAAATCTGGAGTTAAGCAGAAATATAAATCAAGATGAAATTATTATTAAAATATCAAAATGACAAACAAATGTCTTACATGAGTATTCTGAGCCTCAATGAAAAAAAAAAAAAACAGTGTGAAATGAAAAGAACTGTTTTGAAAAGCACATGACAATTGTACTGGGCCTTTTGCTCACACAGAGATTTCCAAGCTATTAGAAAAGTTCCTATAATGATACATTTTTCTTTAATATTAAAAAATGGAGGGGGAATAGATCAAAGGCTACATGGAGAATATTCTTTTTCAAAAGGTCTAGAAAAGGTACTTAGACTATTCAAATATAGACATCTACAGTAACAAGCCCATCTCTCTGACAATACAGAGTAACATCTGCTTCAGTTTAAAACAATGCACTTTTGGATATAGCAATGAAGAAAAACATTTTTTAAACAAGAAAGCCCATGTTATAACTACAATTCATACTTTTTCTTAACAAAAATCCTATGTATCAAAATCCAGACTGTTTAAACAGTTTTTAAACCCAATGAAAATGCAATTCATTGGCCATTGATATTTCTTACTTTCACAGATTTTACAGATAATTGAAATGTAATTAATTTAAATTTATTACTTCCCAGCTTTATATTCATGCAGGTTATACTTATACCAATTTTATTACTTACAGCAATTGCAATCCTTTAACAAGTCAGGAGAAAATCTCTAGGAGATTTATTGCAGTTCTATTATGCTTATTTATGGCATTATACATTAAATCCACTCCTGTATATCATAGTATCATAGTATCAGTCAGGGTTGGAAGGGACCACAAGGATCTAGTTCCAACCCCCCTGTCATGGGCAGGGACACCCTACACTAGATCAGGCTGGCCAGAGCCTCATCCAGCCTGATCTTAAACACCTCCAGGGATGGGGCCTCAACCACTTTCCTGGACAACCCATTCCAGGGCTTCACCACTCTCATGGTGAAGAACTTCTTCCTCATGTCCAGCCTGAATCTGCCCACCTCCAGCTTCATTCTATTCCCCCTAGTCCTATCACTACCTGAGATCCTGAGAAGTCCCTCCCCAGCCTTCTTGAAGGCCCCCTTCAGATACTGGACATTTTTTACTTTATTTGGCTTCCATGAGAAGCAAAATGACAAATCAGTTACATTGTTAATGGCTACATTTTTCCACGTGAAAAAACCCAAACACCTGGTAATACACTATTTGAAAGTTTCAGAAGGCAGCGTATAATATCACTGATAAATGCTGGAATGGCCCATTTTTGAAACTACCCAACCAAATTAGATGTGTTGGCAGCTGGAAATACTTCATCTGCTTTTGTTGCCATCAGACTGCTCTTCCTAGAACCTTTATTATTATTTTTCTTAAAATACTTAGCTATGTAAATCAATACATAAGAAAATTTTTGAAGTAGCAGTAGTGCTTTTGCTCTAAGTGGTTGGATATTATGAGATTTAACTGGAATTCAATTTTTTGTGAAAAAATATAAGACCTCCACTCTTGAAACATAGTTAAATAATTCAATAAAGTTATCTTTAGACAAGTTGTTTTATCGTTCCAATAACACTTTGATTCCAAGTAATATTTCTCGTTGTTACTGACATGACAGTTAAAAAACGTCATCTGAATGAAGAAGCTCTGCTGCTCCGCTTATGATCTCCTTTTTAGACAAACATTAACCATACCACCTCATTTTGTTCAGCACTGAACTGAGCAGGCCTACACTAACTTCATAGCTGCTTCAGAGACGCCACAAGCACAATCCTGGTTTTCCATATGAAGGATTCTCTGTGATAAAGTAGTAAGTAAACACAGCTAAACAGTGTCGCATACTTTGAAGGGCACACATAATACAACCACTTTTAAGAGCATGTTTGAAGATCACTGGTGAATCTGAAATTTATTGCAACTTGACAACATTTTCAATGCATTATTCAGAGAACGTTGCTGAATTAGATTACACATGACAAGAAACTACTTTCCCCAACACAGGTGAGAATATTGGAGAAGGGGGAGCACTTCAGCTAGAATATTCCGCTGCAGTAATTGAAGGTCAAGTGCTGAGGAAGGCACAAAACTTTAGCAGTCTCATATGATCTATGAGGGACTGGAAGATTTGTCCATCTGTTATGACTTGGTGTGAGCTGTGATTATTTGCCTGTGATTTCCAGGTTTATTTTACTCTTCCCTAAAAATAATAAAAAAAGATGTACTGGAAAGGCAAAACATCAAAAACTCCCATGCAAAGCTGCACACCTTAGAAGCTTGTTTTCAGAAATACATCTCCAGGGCCTTATTAATTTTCTATTGTTTTTGCATTAAATTGTTAGTTCTATTCCATATTTCTGTCTATGCTTCAGAGCACTTTGTGTGACTGATAAATTAACTGATTTGTTTGTTTGTTTGTTTATTTGCTTTGTTTGTTTTAGTTTTCTTTCTTTCCAGTCTTCAGCCCTCATGACAGCTATTCTGTGGGTTTTCCTGAGTGAATCAGGCTATATGTGGATTCCAGACCTACCTGTCTCAACATGGAGAGCTGAAATACAGACTGACGGACCAGGTTGTGAGGAGGTGACCTTGGTCACAGAGTGAGCAATCCACAATCTGTGGAGCTGGATGGCTATATATTAAGGTGTATGTGAATGGTACAGTTCCACTTTCCCACAGCCTACCCCCATTAAGACCACTGTTATATCTTTATTTTAACAGCTTCTGTTCTCCCCAGTTGCTTTTCCCTTCTGCTTCAAGAAGGCCGCACTTTGTTATCTTTCACTCCCATCCTTTCTCACACAGATCAGGGTACAACATCTCTTATCATACTCCAGGGCCCCACACAGATGTGAAGGCCATCTAAGTATCCTGTTAGCTAATACTTGGCTTCCCACACTACACCTTATCAAACTTTTATAAAAGAGGAGTAAGATCCAAGATCAATAGAAACAATCTTAAGGAATTATCTAGTCTGATGAGAATGTCCTCAGACATCATCATGTTCTGAATAAAGCAAACGGTTCACTTCATTGAGTTTTGTCTTTCCTCCGTAAAATATTTTCAGCTATTAATAGAAAGGCATAAAGTGAAATGGAATGAAGACAGTCATAAAATCACACAGAATCATAGAATGGTAGGAGTTGGAAGGGATCTCTGAAGATCATCTACTTCAACACCCCTGGAACCTCCTGTATTCCAGTTTGTGTCCATTGCTCCTAGCCTCGCATTGCTTCTTTCTAATAAAGGGATTTACTTCTATACTTTGGTGGACGATGTCAGGTTGTCTGTTTCAAATCAAAGATTGCTTAGCATAGTTTCTCCTCAAATCATACTCTTACTTCTTTCACTTTTTGAGTTTTAAAATGGTAGAAGGTTTTGATTTCAGATGTTCTTTTAAAGGAACTTCTTTATTTTACCTAGCTTTGTAGTAGGAGTTGACTTGCTCATTAGCTAATCCGATTATAACTGCAAAATTGAATTTTAATTTAAATAGTTCTACAGTAGAAGCCTTTCAAGCCTTTCCTCACATGGCCACTAAGATGCTTCATTAACTGCAGACTCCAATTTACCTTATTTGGGTCAGCCAGAAGTAACCAGACAGCTGACCCCTTTTTATTTCTAAAAATGGGTGAATACTTGAGATACCTGAGGACATTAACAAAATTGCATTTAATTAGAATCCATTACTGAATAAAAGCATAAGCCTTATTGGAAGCTTTCAGTTAATGATTGTTTTGTTTATTTGTTTTTTAAATGAAACAGAAATCATTTTTTATTTATTGGAATGGGAAAATGTAATACTTTCATTTTAAAATATATCTCAGAGATTTTCTTCAAAACAAAATAAGAAGACACTGAAATAAGCAATTTAGAATAGAATAGAATAGAATAGAATAGAATAGAATAGAATAGAATAGAATAGAATAGAATAGACATGTTGGAAGAGACCTTTGAGATCATCGAGTCCAACCTATCATCCAACACTATCTAATCAACTAAACCATGGCACCAAATGCCCCATCCAGTTTCTTCCTAAACACCTCCAGTGATGGTGACACCACCACCTCCCTGGGCAGCCCATTCCAATGGCCAATCACTCTTTCTATTAAGAATTTCTTCATAACATCCAGCCTAAACATCCCCTGGCACACCTTGAGACTGCATGCTCTTGTTCTGGTGCTGCTTGCCTGGGAGAAGAGACCAGCCCCCACCTGGCTACAACCTTCCTTCAGGGAGTTGTAGAGAGCAATAAGGTCTCCTCTGATCCTCCTCTTCTCCAGGCTAAGCAACTCCAGCTCCCTCAGCCTGTCCTCATAGGGCTCACCAGTTTTGTTACCCTTTTCTGGACACGTTCCAGCATCTCAACATCTTTCCTAAACTGAGGGGCCCAGGACTGGACACAGCACTCAAGGTGTGGTCCAACCAGTGCTGAGTATGGAAGCACAATGACTTCCCTGCTCCTGCTGGCCACACTGTTCCTGATACAGGCCAGGATGTCATTGGCTTTCTTGGCCACCTGGGCACAATACTGGCTCATGTTCAGCCTACTATCAACCATTCCCCCCAGGCCCCTTTCTGCCTGGCTGCTCTCCAGCCACTCTGACCCCAGCCTGTAGCACTGCATGGGGTTATTGTGGATATTTAAATATATCTAAGTAATAAATTCAACTCTCTCAAAAAATTTATATATCTTGTATACTTGATCTTAGCTAGTTTCCTGAGCATAGCTGGTCTATCTGGATGTGGTTTTCTTCTTGATTTTTGTTCCATTTAACATATACATAAGCCTAGCAAAAGAGCTACATCTTCTCATGAAAATACAGTTGCTATATTTTCACTAACCTGAAAGATTCATTATAATCCAGGGAGTTTGCAAAGACTGTCAAGTTTTGATCAGTTTTGTTGTTGGTTTTATTGCTGGTTTAGGGAATATGTTTTTTATGTCATTAGCCTAAATAGTCAGGTCAAAGACACAGTAACTTTTTCTTTTTTTTTTTTTTTTCCCATAAATTTTTAGAACTTTACTTGAAAAATCAAGTAAAAATATAATTTTAAACCATTTAGATTAGAAAGTTCTGGGCAAAATCAGTGCTGATTTGCACTACTTGCATATCTTGAACTCAGACATGGTAGGGTGGATAAATCATTGCAGATCATGCAGCAGTCATTCCTTCTACTTCATCAAGTTATAAAAAAACCCATTTATGAAGTCACCGATCCCGACAAAGCTGCTGACAGATGAAAACACTAGCTCTTTTTTTTTTTTTTTTTTTCAACAAGATGAAATCCAAAAGAAGCCTTTCAGTTTGCCTTCTTTGTATGAATATGAATTTTGGGGCATTGTGTGAAATAACTTCATTTCCATCAGAAGGGAAAAGACAAACAAACAAAAAGAAAATGTTTAGTCATGTATTGCCCTTAAAAACACCGGTTCAGACATACGTGACCCTCTATTACTGCAGACAGGGAGAAATGGAGAAGGATTCCTGCTTTAGAAAAGGTGATTTTAGTGGCAATTATATATTTTAGTCTACATTAGTTTCAAAATAAATTAAAATATGATTCACAAAAAGAAACATTCCATAAAGTATAGGTATATGCATGAAATACATAATGTATAAAGAATGAAAGACAGGAGAATCATCTTCTCTAAAGTTCCCAGGAGGATGAATGTAATTTCTGTCATTCATTGCAGGAAGCAAAATGTAGTCTTAGCCACAGATTTGCCCAGGGGCCTCCCTGAAGCATAAGACCTGGATGCTCACATCCAAGTTTCCATGTACCCATGATTAATCAAATCAGGAGCACAGAAGTGCTTTGTGAAATGGAAGGGGTGAAAGGTATTGCTTGTGTGTCTTGTGGGTTAAGGAATGAATTCTAATGTGAAACTTAAGTTCCTATGTTCCAAATCAATATAGACAGACAGACTTCTCCAATGGGATATTTAGAATACTAGTTTATATGCAAGAACTAAATTACTCCTCATAATAACAATTCTTCCTATGGAAGACACAAATAAATTCAGAATCTAAACAAATGCAAACATATCCACAAATATGTTACTGCATTTGTGTTGTGGAATCAGAAACTCAAAGACAAGTTTGTAGATATTCATACCTTCAGTATGTGATATATACTAATGCATCCTCCTTCACCTCAACTAATTGCTGTATCAGCTATACACTGCTACATTTTATGTATTATTATAAAAAAAAAAAATAAACAAAAACAAAATAAAATTAAAAACCCAAACTTAAAATATTAAGGATGTTAGTCAGGTAGAATATACTGAGCATTTCAAAGCTGAAAATAGCTGACCTCCTCTAATTCCCTTTTTGCAGCTGCACTACTTTACAGTCAGTAGTGAAGGAAGGGAGGATAGCCAGCAGAGCTGATTCCCAAAATAGTCTTGAATTCTGCTAGGAATTTAATTAAGCAAGTATTACAAATACTGTGAAGTTTAGGGTCTTCTATTTGATGTGTAAATGTATATGTAGTGAAGAGGATAAGATAGGTACCTACATCACTGGCTTTCCATTTGGAGGAATCTTAATTGTATATAAATTGCTGGATTTCCAGTACATTGAAACCTAGAGAACTTGGACATTTATTTCAGGTTTGTCATCCAAAAGTTAGAGTCCAAAAATATGGTGTATTGGTACCTCACTAACAATATAGTAATTGTGTTTCATATTCTTTTTCTTTCACTTTCATCACTATACAACTTTGTCATTGATAGGGTTTGGAATGTGCAGCTAATAGAAATAGCACAATTATTTGAAAAACTCATGAGAAGTGGAGGCAGGACCCTTAGAAAGGGGATGTGTGACTCCTAGTCATGAAGGAATGACAATACATAAGGAGATCTTATGATAAAAAGGCCTTTGAAAGGAAGTCATAGTTGAAGTCATAAAGACATTGTTATGGGATGTATTTAACCAATGCATCAGTGGAAGTTATCTAAGTGATCTCAACATCTTAGAGATCAGTGGTCAGTTCTGATAGCTAGGACTTGGACTCTGACTCCCTGTACCCTCATGATGACTGAAATTATAAAGGTTGTATACCTGCTTTTTCAACTACTTTAGAGTGACTCCGGAGTGAGCCCATCAGTCTCAGATAAAATGCTGCTTAGTTCCTATATTATTTTATTACACCACTGTAGATTGGGACTTCCTCCCTTGTGCACCAGTGCTTGGTTATGCTACTTAAATTTTATTCAGAATCAAATAAAAGGACCATCAAGATTGTCTTTACAACAGAGTTGTGGATAAACAGAGTAGAGAGCTGTACAATTCCTCTATGGTGTAGCCTTAAGAGACTTGAAAGGATATGGTGGGTCATACTCTCATTGTCACGCATGAGATAAGGACAGAACTGTATCTCATATGACATGCTCGTTTTCCTTCCCAGCCTTGTCAAGGTTGCAGCCACATTTCTTCCTCACATGCATTAATATGACTGACAGTCCACAACCTGAACAATCTCCCTGGGTAACCAGTACCAGTGCCTCACCACACTCACAGTGAAGAACTTCTTCCTTATATCTAATCAAAATCTATCCTCTTTCAGTTTAAAAACATTACCCCTCATCTTATCACTTGCATGGCCATTTAAAAAGTCCCTACCTAGTTCTCTTGTGGACCATTTTAGGTACTGAGAGGTTGCTATAAAGCATCTTCAGAGCTTTATCTTCTCCAGGTTGAACAACCCCAATTTACTGAGCCTGTTTTCTGTTGGAAAATTCCTCCAGACCTGTGATCGTCTTAGGGCCCTCCTCTGGACTTGGTCTAATAGGTCCACATCCTTCTTATCTTGGGGGTCTCCAGACCTGAGTGCAATACTTCAGCTGGGGTCTGACAAGCAGAGTAGAGGGACAGAATCACCTCCCTTGACCTGCTGGTCACACTTCTTTTGATGCATCCCATGATGCAATTGTCAAATACATATTGCTATGTCATGTTGAGATTAGGGTCAACCAGCAACCCCAAATCCTTCTCCTCAAGGTTGTTCTCAATCCGTTCGTTGCCCAGACTATATGTTATTACACTGTTTTCAAATATCAAACATTTGAAGAAAATATTTGAGTAATATCTGAGGTTTGTCTAATTGTTCTAATAGAATAAAATATTAAACATCTACCCCAATATCTAGGTTAGAATGCAAGAAAAGTTCATCTCAGCAAATTAATTTAATATTTACCGCTTCTCTCTCATTTATTTAGAAGGAGCTGACAATTTGTAGTATCAGGCAGTATTATAAAATTAAAATATATCTACCTGCTCTAATGTTGGAATAAAGAGAGAATAAATTGATTTTCCTGTCAGTTGTTTGAATTTCCAATAATCAGTGAGCTTTACAAGTGCAAAACACATCATGCCCTATCATGATTTCATAGAGAGGAAGAACAGAATATTGTCATGGTTTTAATGGGACAGAATTGCAGAACAGCTATGGGCTACAGACCCTTAGCAGTTCAGCGTGAGTCAAGACAGATGACTTGAACAGGCTTACAGTTGCATCCCATAGCATGGGCATAACATTCAGTATAAAGGAGAGAGTTTAGTGTGGATAGGGGAACATTCATCTTAGGCTTTTCTATGCTTTTCTTTCCTGATTATTCTGATTGCTGTGCTTTTGCTGGTGTGTTGGTTTTAGGCTGTGCCTAGGAATATTTCCAACAGATTGAGTAGGAAAGTGTTAGAATGTGAGTAAATTACCATTGGATGAAAAAGGGAAAATAATGATAAGGTCTTATTAATCCCATTGCTCTGAATAACTATCACAAAGTTAGTTGTATAAACTAACATTCACTCTTTTTGGCTTCTTCGCTCTAGCAGATACTAGCTGGTGTTTTTGCTTGGCTGTTGTTGACCTTGACTGCTTTCCTTGTTGTAGCTAAATTCTAACAAGTTACTCTCTGCTCTTCTCTTTCTCTCTTTTACCTTGTATAGTGTGGGGGAAGGAAACAGGGAGGGGGAAGCTGTTGGTAACCCCCTGTTCTTTGTCTGATGGGATGCTTATGTTGTTTATAAATTGTAAATATGCATATAAAAGTATTGCATATTTTGTACATATTCACTGCATTCCACATTTCTAGATTGTACTGTGCTTGTAAATTCATTTGCTTTCCACTGAGCTAGTCTGGCAATTTTATTTTGGGGAGTAATTTCAATCCACCACAGCTGGGATAAGTATAAGTTGATATTTCTCATATTGACTATCACTAGTTTGGTTATTCTGTTACATATGTTTCTGTTTCAACTTGTGAGTCTTCCTTTCCTGATTCCCCTTCACAGATGAGAATGGGTCATCAGGTGATAGAGTAACTGCTATAGTTTAGACACAGATACAAGCTGTATGTATCATTTTATCTTACTATAGGTAAGTGGCTTCTTAATGAAATCAATGAAATGAGCAAATAATGAAGATGAAGGAATACACAGAACTGTTAATAATAACTGTCCAGAAAAGGAGGAGAAAGACAACAGAAAATTAAAATAACCTTGAAATAAATGCATGTTAGAGCTTCTAACAGTCACAGATTATTGAAAATAATTATATTGATCTATATTATACGATCATGGGTTATTTGAGGTTTATGCTGAAAAGAAGATAGATAATGTCACAGGTGAGACAAGCAGTGAAAAAGAAATCTATGGTATAGGGTTTGAATAAGAATAATTGTACAAAAGAGAGTATTGCAAGGTTAGGGAGTAGTGAGAATTTTGGATTCTATATATCATGCTATCATATTGTTGAATAATTTCCTTTTTAAGGCTGTGTGAGAAAACAAGCCAAAACTATTTTTGTGGGGAAGTATTAATGCAGAAACCAAAAGTATTGAATAATTACAACAACGTTCTGATAAAAGAAGCTCTTTTCCTATTTGTTGATTAAAGTTTAATTTCCTAATTTTTAATCTTCTGATGGTTCCTTATGTCTGCGTGGTTTATAACATGAGAAAATTAGTTATTGGTATGTTTTAATCACTATACTTGCACAAATGTTCAGTTTTTATCATCAAGTATTGTTTTGTTTGTATTTTTTTTTTCCCTCCTATTTTCTGTTCTTAGAATCCAGATTTTGAAAGTTAGGATATATTTTCGTTTGCTCATCAATGATTAGGATTTGTCGACTAGAGAAAAATATCTCTCAAATACTGTACTTAAACTAGCAGACCAGCTCTTTGCTAGAGGAAAAATGCATTTGATCTTCTCTAGTCCTTTTCTGTGAAGAGACTAGCCACACAAAAAAAGAAAAGGTCTGTGAAAAGCCCTCATTAAAATGTGACCTTAGATTTAAAATGGACCTCTAGCTGAGATATTTTTTTTTTTCAGATTCTGTCTCTAAGCCATGAACTTCCCTTAAAAGAATCTTCTTTATATTTGGGAAATATGATTAATTATAGAACAGAAAAGCATAATGATAATAAAAGCAATATTTTCATTTAACATGAAAAAGACATTAGGAATTGTGATCTAATATGTAACTGTTCTTTCCATTTGTTCATAAAGCACAATACGTCACAAATTAGTTCTATTTTTTTTATCAGATCTGTAAAGCTCTTTGATTTTTTTTTTCCTTTAAAGGTGATACTTTTCATTTAGCTATGAGATTGAGGCAAAAATTATAAGCATTGATTTTATTTTAAATTTTTTTGAAAGATGAATCATCACCATCCAACAATGTTTAAAACTGCTGATAATACCGTTCCTTGAAAACTCTTTGTACACAATGCGTGTTTAAAATAGAGTCATTAAATGTTATTGCAAGAACAGTACCTTTCATAAAGAGGGTTTCTTGACATTTCTGCTGTACAACAAATAAACTGTGACAGTTTGCAAACCAGTGAACATTGCCATCAACATTTTTCTGTCACACAGACGCATGTATACACACCACCACTTCCTTTCACCGTGTTTTAACGTTTGCATGTGTGAGAGAAAAGAACAAGTTGTATAGCTCTGAGCTATTTTGTCAGCATCAGCAATATCAATAATGAAAATTTATGAAACCACAAGAAACAGAGAAATTAAAAGCAAATTTTAGCTGACATTGAACCACCTTTCAGATCTCTGATATCCTCTCTTCAAGGACACTGGGTTTTATTTGGCTACTGCTGACTGATCACAATGAGAAAGTGTAAACCAGAGCAATGTCTAACAGTTTGATTTATGAGGTTGTATGAATTATGTTTCCAACTAACAAGTTTAAGATCAGGTATCACATCTGAAGCACATTAAAGAAATTTCAGCCAGCTGTTGCACATAGCTTTGCAGTAACTCTGTCTGATCAAGACAGTAATATTTTTTTTCTATTTTTTTTTTGTCTGTCCTGACAATCCAGGAATCTGTGTAGGTGATACTACTTCATTAGTAATGCAGTATGGTTACAGATGATGAATTTGCTTTCTGGATTTTTCTATACAACATTTTAGGTCGACTGTTTTCCCTAACTATTGGTTTGCATGTGCTATAATTCTGAAGTTCACTATCTTAACATTTCACTCTAGTCTGTAGGATCCATATATACAAGGAAAAGTAAGCCAGTTGGAGTCCTCTGAAACAACATACTGGGATAAAGACGTATTTTGGGGTTATGTGAAAGAGTGATCTTGGAATTCTTCAGTGCATGTGGGGGTTAAAATTGTTATTTCCATATGTGACTTATGTGTATCTTTTGTTTTGGGACTTCTTGGATACTGTTCACACAAGCATTTTAATTCAGATTGGGGTGTAGTTTTACATCTGATTGCCTCCAGTTAATATGCTTTATTTCCCATTATGGTGTGCATGAACCATTTTATTTCCATATGTTATTGAACTGGAAGATACAGTCAGGTGAACAACTAATGCACTCCAGCTGAAAAAGTCCATAGGGCTGTGCTATAGTTTCTCTGAGGTAAATAAATATCAGGTCCTCAAAACTAAATATTTTGGGCTGTAGGTCTGCTTCTTTTGATCTGTGCTGCTTGCTATAATAGTCTTTTGTTCCTAACACAGCAGAAAATGTTGCAGTTTAATAATATTAGAAAATTCTTTAGATTTGTAGAAATGGCAGAACAAAAATTAGTGCATTAGTGAATTTGCTTCCTTTTGCAAATAATTTAAAAATTAAAATCACAGTATCACAGTATATTAGAGGTTGGAACTGACCTCAAGATATTTGGTCCAACCCCCCTGCTAAAGCAGGATCACATAGGGTAGTCCACACAGGAATGCATACAGGTGGGTTTTGGTAGTCTCCA
Organism: Picus viridis; assembly: GCA_033816785.1. Taxonomy (NCBI): domain Eukaryota; kingdom Metazoa; phylum Chordata; class Aves; order Piciformes; family Picidae; genus Picus; species Picus viridis. The sequence goes on from CM066566.1 coordinate 65,490,084, forward strand.
GATGAGACTTCACAATCTTCCTGGGCAGCCCGTTCCAGCGCTCTGTCACCCTCACTGTAAAGAAGTTTCTCCTCATGTTGAGGTGAAATCTTCTGTATTTGAATATGTTATTTCTTGTCTTATTAATGTGCACCAATGAAAAGAGCTTGGCCCCCTCCACTTGACACCCACCCCTCAGATATTTATATACAGTGATGAGATCTCCTGTCAGTCTTCTCTTCTCAAGACTGAACAGCCCCAGGGATCTCAGTCTCTCTTGATATGGGAGATGCTCAAGGCCCCTAATCATCCTTGTGGCTCTCTGTTGGATTCTCTCTAGCAGTTCTCTGTCTCTCTTGAACTGGGGAACCCAAACCTGGATGCAGTATTCCAGGTGTGGTCTCACCAGTGCAGAGTAGAGGGGTGGAAGAACTTCCTTAGACCTGTTGGACACACCTTTCTTCATGCACCCCAGGATACCATTGGCTTTCTTGGCCACAAGGGCACATTATTTTTTCCATGGAGAATGTGCTGTCCATCAGCACTCCAAGGTCTTTCTCCATGAGCTGCTTTTCAGCAGGGCAGCCCCTAAACTGTACTGGTGTATGTTGTTATTCCTCCCCAGATGCAGGACCCTGCGCTTATCCTCAGTGAACTTCAAGAGGTCTGCCTGTACTCAGCTCTCCAGCCTGTCCAGATCTTGTTGGATAGATGCACAGCCCAATGGGGTGTCAGACACACACACACACACCCTTCCCCCCAGTTTTGTATCATCAGTGAACTTGCTGAGAGTACTCTCAATCCCTTCATCCAGGTCATTGATAAAGATATTGAACACAACTGGGCCCGTATTGATCCTTGTATTTAGGTCACTGTAACCTGTGTGTATATAAAACAGGTATTTATGGTGGAGGCCTACATGTAAATCAAACCCAAAAGCAAACTAATTTTTTTAAAAGGAGTAATCATCTACTGAACAAAAACAAAACACCAAAATAAGTAAAGGTCTGGTTATCTTGATACACTTTATAAGAAATGGAAACTGGAGCAACATTCCCATATTTGTTTAGTAGTATTTACAAATACTTGTTAGTAAAGGGTGAGGAAAAGAAGGCATTCAATACCTTCTCCTTTTCCATGTTCTTTGTAATCAGTTTCTTGTCTCATTGACCAAGTGGTCTATTTATCCACTAGGATTCCTTTTGTCACCTATGTATTTACAGAAGTTATTCTTGTTACCACTCACTGATATCCCATACATATACCCTTGACAGATACACAAATACATAAGCAAATGTATAGCAAACATAAAATTGCAAAATTATGAGATTAAATGGGCACCATCAAATCTACATAAAAATGTACATCCATGTATCATAATATAACGCTGAAAAAGCCCCCATAGTTCCAGAAGCAGCAAAATATGCAACTCTATTAGCTATACTAGGGACAATTAACTCAAATGACCAAATCAATACAGCTACACATCCCAAGGTTCTTATGTTTACTTAGGATTTATTCTCAGGTATGCCTACACCATTTTGAATTTTACATTATTTCCCAGCATAGCAGGGCTTTATAGAGTTGTGTGAATGACTCATAACTGGATGGGTGTGGGTTTTTTAAAAATATTTCTTACTATCATTTTATATTAACATAACAAGGAAGAGCTCTCAGCCCTCATTGACAGAACAGGGATAGAGGAAGAGAAGCAGATTACCCAGATCATGAAAGACCTTTCTTCAGGCATGTGAATGACAAGAAAATCATCAACAGTAATCTGTATGGTTTCATCAAAGGAGAAGTCATGCTTGAGCAACTTGATAAACTTCTACAGTGAAATCATTGACCTGGTAGATGAGGTAAGGTCAATGAACATTGCCTATGTAGACTTCAGCAAAACCTTTGACATTGTCTCTTTCATGATCCTCACAGCAAGCTGTTCATGTAAGGCTGGATGAGCAGACAGGTACACTGAAAATTAGCTCAATGGCTGGGCACAGAGGACCCATCATCTGGATTGTGGGGCAAAGCTGCAACTCAGGCTCTAGCTGAGCAAAGCTTTCTTGTAGAAACGCAGGGGGCAGTGCTTGTGGGGTATAAAAACAAAGAAAAAAAAAGGAGAAAAAAAAAAGGGTTCAATGCATGATGGTCTCCACCTGACAGAAGACCATATTCCTGAACCCACCCAAAGTGGAGGTGGTTTTTTAAAATTTATTTATTTTTTCCCCTCCACTTATTAGTTTCTGTATTATGCTTTATGCACCTGTTTTCCTTTCTCAGGAGTATAAGGGCACCAGAAAGCCCAAGGGACTTACCTTCTGGTATCCACACTTGGTAATTAAGCTGTCAGTGCAGCATGATTTCTGAAGTAGTAATAGTGTCACAGAAATCTATTTATTTCTAGTTGCAAAATAACACTTTGCAATATATATGACTGTTTGCATATATATATATATATATGAATAGGCAACTTTACATATATATTTAGATACATGAGAAAAAGGAAAAGTGAGAGGGTATATGTGTCTATAGTTATCAATACATCTTTATGCAAATATATAGCATATTAACTTATTTGTATGTGCAGCTCTGTACTTTGCACAATTTTGATAAGTATGATATCACTTCTTTCATGAAACAGTACTATCACAGGGTGAAATTTACTCATTTAGACAAAGTCCTGGACTATACCTGTAGAGCTTCAGCTAAGAAGATGATTTTGATATGTACTTGGAAAACAAAAAACAACCACCAACAACCAACCAAAAAAAAACAACCAATCGACCAAAACCCAGCAAAAACCAACCAACCAAAAAAACAGAGCAAATAATTATCATGAGGGTGCTACTTGTAAGCGCTGCTACATGAAATCTAAACTGCATCTGCCCTGTTTGCAAGTAAGGCATGCACAGGAAAGAAAAAAAAAACACAGAAAAATAGTAATAGCTTTGTCATAGAATCATAGAATGGTCTGGGCCGGAAAGTACCTCCAAAGGTCATCTAATCTGACCTCTGCATAGTCAGCAGGGACATCCCCAACTAGATCAGGCTGCCCAGGGCCTAGTTGAGCCCTTCAGGATATTCTTTCAAGATACTTGGGACAGAGGACATAAAGTCATAGCAAAATGTATAGCAAATGCTAATTGACTTTAGACATGGAGAAAGTGAGAGAGATTGTTTTAGGGAGTCAGGATCCCTTAAGGAGACAGTTGGCAGTGTATTGCAATTATTTACATGAGAAAGCAGTAAATAATGGAAACTGTTTCTGAGATGGGGGAAATGCATCCAGGGATGTTCAGTGTCATGCCAAAGGGGGAGCCCAAGATGTCTAGCACAAGGCTAACTGCCAGGACTAGGACACATTGGTTGTTCATCCAAGGTCAGAGTATCCATCACAACCATGCAGGAGCTTAACTGATATGAACATAGATAAATAGATAGGTAGATAGATAGGTAGATAGATAGGTAGATGGATGGATAGATAGATAGATAGATAGATAGATAGATAGATAGATAGATAGATAGGTAGATAGATAGGTAGATGGATGGATAGATAGATAGATAGATAGATAGATAGATAGATAGATAGATAGATAGATAGACAGACAGACAAATATGTGTATATATGTGTGTGTGTGTGTGCTTTACAAAAATATGGATCCCCGGGGCGATGTACAACAGACCCTTAGGAAAGAGTTCCCTATTTATCTGATATATCCATGTTCTCAAATAAATAATTTTTATTCCACTGACTTCTGTGATTCTGTTTTTGAAGTTACCCCAACCTCAGTTCTCCCATGGCACAAATTCAATCAGCTTATCTGTCTTCTTTTATGATGACTAAACTAGTTCTGATGCAGCTGAAATTCAACCATCCTCTTTTGTATCAGCTTGCTTTTTTATTCTTCCTCAAATACCTCATGCAGCGCTACAGGCTGGGGTCAGAGTGGATAGAGAGCAGCCAGGCAGAAAGGGACCTGGTTGACAGACAGCTGAACATGAGCCAGCAGTGTGCCCAGAAGGCTAATGGCATCCTGGCCAATGGCATCAGAAATACTGTGGCCAGCAGGAGCAGGGAAGTCATTCATCCCCTATACTCAACACTGGTTACTGTGTTGTTCTGGGCTCCTCAATTTAAGAGGGACATTGAGATATCTGAACATGTCCAGAGAAGGGCAATGAGGCTGGTCGGAGGTCTTGAGCACAAACCCTGTGAGGAGAGGTTGGGGGTGCTGGAGTTATTTAGCCCGGAGAAGAGGAAGCTCAGGGGAGACCTTATTGCTCTCTACAACTACCTGAAAGGAGGTTGTAGCCACGTTGGGGTTGTTCTCTTCTCCCAGGCAACCAGTGCCAGAATGAGAGGACACAGTCTCAAGCTGTGCCGGGGGAAGTTGAGGTTTGAGGTGAAGAGGAAAGTTAGGTGAAGAGAAAGTTCTTCACTGAAAGAGTAATTGGCCAGTGGAATGGGGTGCCCAGGGATCTGGTGGAGTCACCATCCCTGGAAGTGTTCAAAAAATAAGATTTGATGTGGCACTTGGAGCCATGGTTTAGTCATCAGGAGGTGTTAGATATTGGGTAATAGGTTGGACTTGATGATCTCTGAGGTCTTTTCCAACCTGGTTTATTGTGTGATTCTGTGAAATAGCAAACTTTATTGGGAATTTTCTTTCTCAGGTGTTCTCCTTCATTTAATTTGGAAACTACACAGAGATTGTTTCTTTTTCTTTTCACAGAAGGGAAACAAAGATTTTTATTTCATCATTTTTCTTTGTTTTCAAATCTTAGTAATATTTAGTTTAAAAAATACCCCACTCCTTTATTAAAAACAATTCTGACTTTCTTACAGCAGGTTAAATAAAATTATTAATCTATACAAAATACAAATACAAAACATAGAGTTCAAACACAGATCACCTCTTTGTGATCCATTCTGCACCTGGATCCCACCTCTAGTTTAAAGGCAAAGAGTGACTTCGCTTTGTACCACTATTTCACTTTATTCTGATTCTTTTTCAAGGTTGTGGTCCTCCCCAGGCTTGATTTTGCTCTGGGAGTGAAATCTATTAAAAAAGTCTTCAAGAGAACACTCTCACATTTTACTGATTTGTGACAAGAATGATATACTTTGACATAATTTTATTTTAAAAGTGAGATCATAATGAAATGTTCCTTTGATGCTAATCAGAAGAAACAACTTCGTCTCTTGTTTAGTCTCATATAAATTTCCTAACATTTTCTTAGTGTATTAAATATTTTGCAAGATTACATTCTAAATGCGATATCTGTGACTGCAGTATTAGACTGCACTGTAGGTTTTAGGACCTATATGTGTTTATGTACTTGAATTTGGACATATATATATATATGTATAGGAACTCTTCATTTGACCAAGATGGATATCTGCTTTGGGCAAATGTGCCAAATTCCTTTGCAAAATATCAGCTAGAACTTAGTTAAGCTTCATGGACCTTAGAAATTCAGCTACCATAAAGATGCATACATTTAGAAACACACAAATTAATTCTACACTATGAAATATAATCTGAGCCTTGATGGTTTTGGTTTTGTTTGGCTTGAGGGGTTTTATTGTGTTTTTTTATTTTCCAGTTGTCCTTCTCCAAACTATGACTGTTTGCTCTAATTTAACCACTTTTTTATGATAACATAGACTAATCTTGTTAAAAACATTATGCTGTTAAGTGGTACTATTATTGCAAGCAATAACATGAGTCAAGTAAAAATGTATAGAAAATGTAAAAAGAGGGAGACCTTGTAGTAATATACACTGTCATGGATTGAATTGAACCTGCTGCTGTTATTCACACCATGCCAGCCACACACAGTCATGCCAGCTTCAAAAAACGGAAAATGATAACTGGAGCAAAGTATTATGAGGCTTGAAGTTCAGATTGCAGCATGGGATGCTTCCTGTTCTGGTTGCTGTCTCTGGGTTCTGGTTTCTTGGTTGTTGGCTCTTTTCTGCAGGCATGGCAGTGGAAAGAGGGGGAGACAGGCAGCTGCTGGTTTTGGCTCTTTGTTTTATGATTTTATTTATTTATTTGTTTGTTTATTTATTTATTTATTAATTCCCTGTGCATTTCACTGTGCTGCTTCTGCAAATAGGCTAAGCTAAAGTAATCATGCATTGTATTATTAGATTAATTACACATTGTGCTTATGTTATGTTCCATTAAACTCTTATCTCAGCCCTGACTTGTGTGTGTTACTCTTCCTCTCACTTTTGTGTTGAGGGAGCAGGCAGTTTAGCCCTCATGCTAAACTGTTACGTGCACTTTCTGTGACATTTTCTTCCACCACTCCACTGACATCAAAGGAATTACCATCAACATGCATGTTTGCTTATGCTTTACCAAATACATGTTGGGGAAAAAAAAAAAAATCACAGTGTTCATCCTTTCTCTGATACAGACTTTAACATGATTGTAATAGGCACCTAAAACAACAACAGCAAGAAATACAAGAACAGCACGAAGTACAACAACAACAAACTCTGTCAAAAAATTGATACTGAGGACAGCTGTTATTCTCCAGAAGTTACTAGAAGACATTACTTTGAACCAAAATAAATTTTGGGTATAAATCAAGATTTGTTTATGAAAGGATGAACCAGTTCCATTGCTATTAAATCACATCTAATTTCTTCCATTAACATAGATTACTTTTTTTTCTTTGATAAAAGAATAATATTAGTGAGAAAATAATTATGGGTTTGTTTTGTCAGGATTTTTTTGTTTATTTCTTTTTTCCTTTATCCTTTTTCTTCCAAGTTAGAGATCACTCATGTTTAATTTGTCTTTCAAAGGCTCAGAAAAAAATATCTATCACATAAGAAGATGTAAAGAATACTTATTTTAAAATAGAGAGGATGAAAAATTTGAAATAATCTAAAAAGAATGTTTATGGACAAAATTCAAGAACACATTCAGAAAGTATTGTGATTCTTCTCCAGATGCTATGACAAAACCCAGACGCCTAGACACTGAAATTGATTTTTCAGTTGTAGAATTGTTTATTACCAACTATGTAATCAGTATGTATTAGACTATGGAGAATTAGTATGTACTAGTCTAAGAAGATTTAAAAAAATTTAATGAAAAATTCGTGGGATACTAAATGCATTTTTAAGATGAGTGCAGCCTTATGAGTAAAAAAGCTTGCTTGGATTTTATGAGATGATGATAAACATGGTTTCAATCATATAAGACTGTCTTGATTGAACTGTAATTACTACAGTTGTTTCAATGAGATGATGAGAAGCATCAGGAGATTTTTTTTTTTTTTCCTAAGCATTACCAGCTTAAACTTTAACAGTTAAACATAGTATGAAGAGTTTGGGAGAATAAACTTTAATTTAAGTGGGTTTCGGATGAAGTTACTGTTTATGAGTCATCTCTCCTTAGTACCGTTTGAAAACTGAGTGCTGTTTCCTGCAATGTGTCTGTGAGCTTTTCCGTTCCTCTGTTACACTGGTCATATGATTGAAATATACTTGGCACTGTTTAGGCAGATAAAGTTAATTTTTCCACTTCTTACTGAAAAGTATAATTTTGTTTTAAATTTAGCGAGCAAGGTATCAAATACATTTCAATCTTTATTGAATTCATCAAGCTTAGCTACTGATGTATAAAAATTAATGTTTTCAAAGCCACATATAATGCTCTTTAAGAGACTGTTTTCAACCTAAGATATGTTTTTACGATCTCCAAAGTGTTCTGCTTCAAAGGCTAAATGAGTTCTTTGTAAATGGAATATTAAGGCAGGCAAATAATTTAATTATCTGACTATTACATCAACACATCAGGATTCCTTCTGAATGCAGCCTGTTGATATTCCCTTGTCTTCTTTCCAGATGGAAGTTTCTGGCACTCCACTGAATTTTACAGTTCATAGTAAACTCAACAGTAGACTCCATTCATAATTTTACACTTTGGAAGCCTTTCATTTTACTTTGAAGGCCTAAATGCTACACATGCAAACAAATTCTCTCGGGCTAGGGTCCCAATAATATTTTTTGGCTATTCATGAAGGGAATTATAAAATGTCACATATTTTGCAATGCTTTTCACATGTTCCATCTTTTTTTTCTTATTCACAATATATAAATTCAAGTCGTGGTTGGGTGTTTTTTGGTTTTTTTTTTTTAAGTGCCCCTGGGCATAAATGTGTGGTGTAAAATCATGCTGATACAATGTATATTTCTAAGTATTCTTAGCTTCTTACCATTGTTCTTCCTTTCTTTCCTTTGTTCAGAAGGGGAAAAAAAGAAAAGAAGCATATTCTATAATCACCCAAATTTCACAACGTGGAATTTGGCTTGTGGCTATTCAAGTTCTCTCTGAGCTAAGATATATGTTCTGTTTTGTGGTGACACTTGGCAAAACATAAAAAAAAAGCCTGACCTGGTCATGCCCTGCTTTCACTGACTAATTCCCAGAGGCATGACATCTCTGAGCAACAACTTCCTTTTAAGCCAGGTTTCACATTTTCTCTGTGTGCCAAGGTTAAGTTCTTGAAGAAGATTCATCCAAACAACTCTAGAAGGTCTTCCCTAAAGGCTGTCTGCTGTAGCACCACTTTTTTAGGATGCAGGGTTGATGAACTCCACATTTTGAAGTGGAAATATGTCATTAATTTTAGCTGAAACAAAGGAATGTGTTGTCATAAGTGGAACCTTTTTTTACCCCAGTTATTAAAACTGTCTTTGAGCAAAGGCATCTTACTTTCACTGAATATTCTTCATAGTGCAGTATGTCTCAATGAGATCTGGAGGTTTTTTAGAAAATAATAAAATCACTGGGAAATAAACAAATTTCTGGGTTGAGTGTTTACTGGGAACACTGGGCCTATGTTTCCATTTGCTGTTCATTTCGATATTTTTATCATGCATAGTTAGAAATATGAAGCCAGACCAAGACATCGAAAGCTATAGAAAAACTACAATGAATTCGTACACTGTTAAAATGAGATTAGTGTTGTAAAAAGCAACACTCAGTAACAGCAAAACATTGAGTGTAACTATTAGTTAGAGATACATAAAACTGGAAGAACACAGCTTTAAAGTAAATGAAAATGAGTACGGCTGTGGTCCCATAATCTCAGTTTTTAGTGATATCCCTGTGTTGCTAGCTTTTGTTTTATGCTAGCCTATAAATTGTTCCCTGAACACTTTTCCCAAGAGTCATTCCTCTTTTAGCATTCTGCTATATGATTTAGGAGAAAATATTTCCTAGGAAAAGCAATCTTTACAACTGTCATTCAGAAAAGAGTAACTCTTACATATTTTGAAACTTAATGTATGAAATTAAGATTTTTTTTTTCAAGCTCCCTAATTGATAGAGATTCACAGAATCACAATATGGTTGAGGTTGAAAGGGCCTGCTCAAGCAGGGCCATCTAGAGCTAGTTGCCCACAGTGGTGTTCAAACATATTTTCAGTATCTCCAAGGATATATACTCCACAAGATCCCTGGGCAACTTTTTCCAGTATTCGGTCATCCTCATAGTAAAAAAGTATTTCCTGGTGTTAGGATGGACACTTCTGTTTTAGTTCATGCTTATTGCCTCTGATCTTGTCGCTGGATATCATTGGAAGGAACCTGGCTTTATCCTCTTTACACTTTTCCCTCAGTTATGTGTATACAACTGTAAGATGTCATGAGATTTCTCTTCTTCAGGATAGGCAATCCCAGCCTTTCCTTTCGCATGTAGCACTGTGAAGTGACTGACTGCAATCTCTTTGCTTGCATAGCTGTTGTGGGACATTGTCCCTTGTTACAGTATGCTCATGCCACAATACTGATAGAAAAAGCTCAGCTCCTCATAACCTTAGTCATCTCAAAATAAAATCATGGAACTTTATTTTCAGTACTTTGATTGTATTTGTGTTTTGTTAAGTTTATAGATTGGAATGAAAGGCTCATGTTACTCCTTTTTCATTTGTGCAAGCTATTAGCCCACGTTTTCTAGTAGAATTTGCTGAACACACACTTGTGCTTTACCCTGAGTAGGGGGAATAAATTCTAAATCTAAGTTGACGGGGTGATCTGGTCATAAGACAACTACATATGTACAGGGCTTAGCTTTAGCTTCCAAGGAAGGTTTTCTAGCTCTGCAGGAAAGGACTGAGGGATAGTGGGGGCATTTAAACCACAAGCTGAATTTGATAAGAGTGTATATCCAAATGTGAAGGGTGGCTTCAGCAGAAGCAGACTGGTGAGAATGGTTATCCACCCTAGGAGCTATTAGATGCCATGTATGCCCAGATTTGGGACCCTGAGACTAGAGCAGTGCCAACAAGTTGGAAAGACTCTATAAGAGTGCCACTTTGACACCTGGAGCACCAGACACACAAGGAGAGGCTATGGGAGATGGAGCTGTTTAGCCTGGAGATGACACATAAAGGGAATGTATTGTTATGTTCCAGAACACAAAGTGATGTTGCAGTTAAGATAGAACCAGACTTTTCTCACAAGTACACACAAAAGTGCAAGAAAAAATAGATGCAGAATAAATTCTGATTAATTATAAGGAAAAGATAAATTTGTAATAAGAGAGGATGGGCCCAGAGTGGTAATAAAATTTTCATCCTTGGAAAACATTAAAGGTCAGACCCTTTAGGCCTTCAGTACTTCTGAACTTAAATCTGCACTCATGTTCTCCAGAGCTCTGTTCCAGTTTAAATTTCTCTGATTTTATGTTATGCCAACTCTATCAATTTCATCTTATGCTTCATTTCTTCACAGCTTTCCTTTTATCTACCTAGAGTGATGATATAAATCTCTCTGTTGAACATTGCCTTTTATAAAAAGGTAAATTTTAGGCTTTGGGATAAATATGATGTATTTAATTTGTTTGCTCCTATTTCATATGCTATCTTCATTTTAAAATGCAAAGACTGAATGTAATGGGAGTATTGGAGATAACATTAGATTGTGTTTGCCTTTGGCAGTGAATGAACAAGTTTAGAAGACAGTTTCCAGATTTTAGGGAAGGCAAAAAGAGGAGGAAGGAGAGAGCGAATATGTATCAAGTGTTTGGGAAGTACAGGGTGCTTACAGCATTACCAATTCTACTTGGAATTTCAAACACAAAGCAGTAAAACTGTCTATAATTTTCTCCAATATGAAAATTTCTGTCTTGCTCCTTTTGCAACTTTTAAAAATTAAAATCAATACTCTCCTCTCCTTTCTCACATTCTGTTCCCATGTTTCTCATAGCTTGGAGGTGTGCAACAATGCTACAGACTCATTTCATGTCATATACTTTACAAATAAAGGGCAAGTTACTAGTGGTTCCCTTACACAAAGTTACATTTTTAATTTATATACAGTTGTTTTCCAGCTATAAAGTTGCTGAGACTATAAAATAATATATCTCACTATTGTAAATATTTGGAATATTTGAGTAAATGTTTGAAGTGAGTTTGCCAAATTAAGTAGCCTATACAATTAAAAATGCTTGGGGTTTCAGCTCACAAAGTACATTTATAAACACGCATATGTGTATGTGTGTGCATGAGTGTTTGACACTTCTTCTTCCACAGCTTGGATGTCAAATTTATCCATTAAGCTACTGTATGAAAAACATACTCTCACAATCCTTATTAATTTGTAATGGAGGTCTTCTGAATTATACAGCAATTAAACTTATTATTTCTTCCAAAAGAGAGAAAAAAATGCATGCCAAGACAAAACCACTCATCTAAAAAGCATAAGAAACCATTTCTTTTGAGCTAATTAAAATTCATAAATAGTTTGCAGATGACTGAAACCACATTATAGAGAACTAGAAAAAAAAATAAAAATGCTCATTTCAATAAATTTCAGCAATAAAATTACAAAATACCCTGGCATTTCCTTGGGCATTTCTGAACTAAAGATTTCTTGAATTTACAGTAGTAATAAAGTTATTGCACTGGAGTGTTATACTTGCTTGTGTAAATGAATGCAAATTGCCTAAGACTGAAAACAAACAAACAGACAAAAAATATAATAAAATTGATTCTTTGCACTGTTTCTGCTCAGTTCTCCAATCACCCCAGTGAAGTTATGGGGTGACTGAGATTTACATTTGGTAGATGAGAATCAGCACACAGAAGAAAGGACTTTTTTAATATAGATATATGTAGGAAAAAGTCTTCAGAGGCTATTAGCTGAGGAATGGTACTTTGAATTATAAATTTCCTTCTGTAATTTAATGGAAAGCATCTTCCATTGACCTAGGTTCTTTCTCTTTGAGAAAAAGCCTTGCAGTTGCTTTATGGTTTTTGTTGTTGTAGCTGTTGGTCTGTCAGCTTTTTTCAGATTATCATAGTATCATACTATCAGTCAGGGTTGGAGGGGACCACAAGGATCACCTAGTTCCAACCCCCCTGCCATGGGCAGGGACACCCTACACTAGATCAGGCTGGCCAGAGCCTCATCCAGCCTGGGCTTAAACACCTCCACGCACGGGGCCTCAACCACCTCCCTGGATAACCCATTCCATGGCTTCACCACTCTCATGGTGAAGAACTTCTTCCTCACATCTAGCCTGAATCTCCCCACCTCCAGTTTCATTCCGTTCCCCCTAGTCCTATCACTACCTGATGTCCTGAGAAGTCCCTCCCCAGCCTTCTTATAGGCCCCCTTCAGATACTGGAAGGCCACAATGAGGTCACCTCAGAGCCTTCTCTTCTCCAGACTGAACAGCCCCAACTCCTTCAGTCTGTCCTCATAGGAGAGGTGCTCCAGCCCTCTGATCATCCTCGTGGCCCTTCTCTGGACACGCTCCAGCACCTCCACATCCCTCTTGTAATAGGGGCTCCAGAACTGGACGCAGTACTCCAGGTGGGGTCTCAGCAGAGCTGAGTAGAGGGAGAGAATCACCTCCCTTGACCTGCTGGCCACACTTCTCTTGATGCAGCCCAGGATCTGATTGGCTTTCCGGGCTGCAAGTGCACATTGAGAGCTCATGTTGAGCTTCTCGTCCACCAGCATTATAGAATACCGTGCAGAATTTGCTGATGTGCAAAGGAGCTTATTGTCACCTTCACATTGTTATTTAAATGTAAGTGTTAAAAATGTGCTTGGTATTGAATCCTCTGAACAAGTAAGCTATGAGAAACAGTGGAACAGAACATGATTTGCAAAAGGAGAGGAGAGTGAAACAGAGCTCTGGAGAGCATGAATGCAGAACTAAGTTCAGAAATACTGAAGACCTGAAGGGTTTCTGAAGAGCCCAAAGTTAGCTCTCCTGAAGTCCAGATAGCTCTCCTGAAGTCCGGAGTTTTAATGCAACTTATTCCTCTGCTTTTACCATACAGGTTCCCGAACTCTGCCATGTCATGGTCACTAAACCCAAGACTGCCCCCAACCTTCACATCCCTAACCACACCTTCTTTGTTTGGTGCTACAAGGTCCAGCAGCACACCTGTCCTCCTTTTGACACCTCCACCACCTGTATCAAAAAGTTATCATCAGTGCCCTGAAGGAACCCTGCATGTGCCTAGCTGCGTTGCCTTCTCAGCAAATATCAGTGATTGATTTTACTTATGAGAACCAGGGCATGCAATTGCCTGTAGAAGGCCTCATTGATTTCCTCTTCCTGAATAAAAACAATAGTGCCACCAGTATTATCCTCTCCCTTAATTCATACTCATCTACTCTCAAGCAAAGCTTGATAGTTTCCAGTGTCTCTCTCATATAAAGAGCAACTCCACCACCCACCACCATGCTTACCTGGCCTGTCTTTCCTAGAAAGGTGTTTAGCCATCCATAACAACACTCTAGCTATCCTACCATGTTGCTGTAATTACAGTGAGATCATGGCCCTAAGACTGTTCTCAGACCTCTATTTTTATCCTCATGCTGCATCCACTTGTATATGGACATTTCAGAGAGGTAACTGAGCACGCCGGTTTTCTGGAGCACACCCTTTAGGTAATTTGCCTCCTAGTTCTCATCTTGGAAGGCAGCTAAGGAACATTTATCACTGCTCTGGTTGTTACAGAAGCCTTATGAATATGAGTTTTTTAACATGGAGCTTGTAAACATATGAGAAAACACAAAGAACCAAATTTCCATTTGCAACATTTAAGGATTTTTGTTTAGTCTTTTGTTTCAACTGTCATCCTTTCATCCTTTTTTGTGAGAGTGAGGATAAATTATCCACCAGTTCAGAACTTACATTTCTCAAGAGCTCAGTTGTTCAGAGGATTCAATACCAAGCATATTTTTAGCACATTTAAACAACAATGTGAATGTAACAATATACTCCCTTGCACACCAGCATATTACCAAGTATCACAGTATCACCAAGGTTGGAAGAGACCTCAAAGATCATCAAGACCAACCCATCACCACAGACCTCATGACTAGACCACTACACCAACTGCCACATCCAATCCCCTCTTGAACACCTCCAGGGATGGTGACTCCACCACCTCCCCGGGCAGCCCATTCCAATGGCCAATGACTCTCAGTGAAGAACTTTCTCCTCACCTCAAGCCTAAACTTCCCCTGGGGCAGCTTGAGTCTGTGTCCCCTTGTTCTGGTGCTGGTTGCTTGAGAAAAGGGACCAACTCCCTCCTGGCTACAACCACCCTTCAGGTAGTTGTAGAGAGCAATGCGGTCTCCCCTGAGCCTCCTCTTCTCAAGGCTAAACAATCCCAGCTCCCTCAGCCTCTCCTCATAGGGCTTGTGCTCAAGGCCTCTCCCCAGCCTTGTTGCCCTTCTCTGGACACGTTAAAGTGTCTTGATGTCCTTCTTAAACTGAGGGGCCCAGAAATGGACACAGGACTCAAGGAGTGGCCTAACCAGTGCAGAGTACAGGGGCACAATGACTTCCCTGCTCCTGCTGGCCACACTATTCTTGATGCAGGCCAGGATGCCATTTGCCTTCTTGGCTACAACTGGGCATTCTGCAAATTCTACACAGTATTCTATAATCTGGTTTTAGGTATGAGCTTCTAAAACTAAAATTGATTTAGCATTTCTAACATAGGTTAATTTAATGTGTTCTCTTACTACATAAGAAATGCAAAATCAATAACTCTGTTCTCCCAGTGTAATGCTTATTGCACAAATTAGGATATAGTATGCTTAAGTTAACCAATATAGATTTATTTTCTCAAAACCAAAAGTATTCAAGCTGAAACAGTAATAGCAATAACAACAACAACAATAATAATAACAGCAACAACAGCAATAAATAAATAATAACAACAACAACTTTGGAATTGTACTGTCCCGCACCACCTCCTGGTTTCCAAGCTGGTGACACATGGGTTTGATGGATGGACCACTAGATGGATAAAGAACTGGCTTGATGGCCGCACCCAAAGAGTGGCTGTCAACGGGTCCATGTCCCAATGGAGGCCAGTGACAAGCGGAGTCCCTCAGGAATCAGTCCTGGGACCCATCTTGTTCAACATCTTTGTGGGTGACATGGACAGTGGCATTGAGTGCACCCTCAGCAAGTTTGCTGATGACACCAAGCTGTGTGGTGCAGTGGACACACTGGAGGGAAGGGATGCCATCCAGAGGGACCTGGACAGGCTGGAGAGGTGGGCACAAGTCAACCTCATGAGCTTCAACAAGACCAAGTGCAGGGTCCTGCATCTGGGTCGAGGCAATCCCAGACACAAATACAGGCTGGGCTGTGACTGGCTGAAGAGCAACCCTGAGGAGAGAGACTTGGGGGTGCTGGTGATGAGAAGCTCAACATGAGCTCTCAATGTGCGCTTGCAGGCCAGAAAGCCAATCAGATCCTGGGCTGCATCAAGAGAAGTGTGACCAGCAGGTCAAGGGAGGTGCTTCTTCCCCTCTACTCAGCTCTGCTGAGACCCCACCTGGAGTACTGCGTCCAGTTCTGGAGCCCCTATTACAGGAGGGATGTGGACGTGCTGGAGCGTGTCCAGAGAAGAGCCACGAGGATGATCAGAGGGCTGGAGCACCTCTCCTCCTCCACCTCTCCTCCTGTAGAGAGCACTATTGCTCTCTACAACTACCTGAAGGGAGGTTGTAGCCAGGCAGAGGTTGGCCTCTTCTCCCAGGCATCCAGCACCAGAACAAGAGGACACAGTCTCAGGCTGCGCCAGGGCAGGTTTAGGCTGGATGTTAGGAAGAAGTTCTACACGGAGAGAGTGATTGCCCATTGGAATCGGCTACCCGTGGAGGTGGTGGAGTCACCTTCACTGGAGGTGTTCAGGAGAAGACTTGATGGGGTGCTTGGCTGTATGGTCTAGTTGTTGGGTGGGTTGGATTGTTTGATGGGTTGGACGCGATGATCCTGAAGGTCTCTTCCAACCTGGTGTATTGTATTGTATTGTATTGTATTGTATTGTATTGTATTGTATTGTATTGTATTGTATTGTATTAATGACCTCCTATGAGGACAGACTGAAGGAGTTGGGGCTGTTCAGTCTGGAGAAGAGAAGCCTTCGAGGTGACCTCATTGTGGCCTTCCAGTATCTGAAGGGGCCCTACATGAAGGCTGGGGAGGGACTTCTCAGGATCTCAGGTAGTGATAGGACTAGGGGCAATAGAATGAAGCTGGAGGTGGGGAGATTCAGGCTAGATGTGAGGAAGAAGTTCTTCACCATGAGAGTGGTGAAGCCATGGAATGGGTTATCCAGGGAGGTGGTTGAGGCCCCGTGCATGGAGGTGTTTAAGCCCAGGCTGGATGAGGCTCTGGCCAGCCTGATCTAGTGTAGGGTGTCCCTGTCCATGGCAGGGGGGTTGGAACTAGGTGATCCTTGTGGTCCCTTCCAACCCTGACTGATTCTATGATTCTCTGAGTCTATGATTTAGATAAAAGAACTTTTCAGGTAGTAAACAACAAAATAAGTGAAATAAAATAATTAAAAAAATTTACTGTCAACAAATGCATTAAAAAAAGGATTCATTTGGTCCACATTGTCCAAAAGTAACTAGAAATTTACCATTCATGTTAAGCACTAAGAGAAAGCTCTAAATTTAATAAAAAACCATGATAAATATTAATCTTGGTAACAGAAAAGATATTAATAAGATGAATGTCTCATATTAGTGTCTTTTAATAATTCCAGTGATGACTTTATTATCACTACAATGAAGTACTACAGTCTCAGCATATTTCACCACAACCTACTCTTCTGTATTGAGTTCATTCTCTCGTCATTATTTGATGATAATATAAACAGTGTTTCTCATTAAAGACTTTCAGCCAATTTGATAGCATTCAGCTGTGCAACAACATTGATGACAGATATAGTTCCTTTTGTTATTACTCTGTAATAAAAGGAACACAAAATCCTTGAAGATGATCCCAAGATCTAACCTGGTTCTACCATAATTAGATGGAATTCAGAGTTCTCAGTATATAAATACCTATGAGGCAGTGCCATAATTCATTGTCTCCTCATTCATGTTTCCAGACAGTGGCAAAGACATTTTGCAGAAAGTCTGGTTTGCTCCGGATAAATAAGAAGAAAGAGAAAGAATGGATATTGCTGCAAGAAGATTCTGTAAATGTAGAATCATTCAGATATATAAAGCACAGCTAGATATAAGTAATACAAAGACATGGTTCTAGTTCCTCTAAACTTATTATTATTGGACAGTGTTTGAAATTCAACATTTTTTCTTTGTTTTAAATGCATATTGTGTCACTTTCACAATGTTGCACTGAACTCTGTAAAGTGAATTGAACAACACTAGATTAATCTATGTTTCTGGACTGTTTCATAGATTCACACAGAAATGTGTCAAACAGTTTTACAGACATTTAATAGCTTTATTTCCATATTAGACTAGAGATGGCCAAGCTGTATATACACTGGGAATTTTCAGCTGTTCCTTAAAAAAAATATTTTTCTTCTGTCAAAAATTTAAGAGTTACATCTGCTACAGACCAGAAACCTAGTATCTTTGTTTGGCAGAAGTATGTCTTACAATCTCTACCAAAGTAGAACAGATGGTTGGATTATAATAATCTTCCAGATTTACCAGAACTTGTAAAATATTTTCTTTCAAACATAATTTCATGAAAAAAAAAAAATTTTACTTGATTGTTCCCCTCAAACGGTTTTCTTATCCTCTTCTCCAGTTTGATGTTTTGGGCTTTTATTTGTTTGTTTTTCTAAATATAGTTTAAACTTTCAAAGCACAAAAATGTTAGGTTTCTTGGAGACAATTCGGCTCCTCCATGAATGCTTCATATTTTCTTTAAATTCCAGTTATCATATGCATCACAAATGAATTTTTTTGGTTGTTGTTGTTGTTACCTTGACCTACTCAGAAAATTACTCTTTCAAGAGGCTCTTCCAAGATATGACTAAGTTAACTGAAAGTTTCAGGGAATTTTTACTTCTTAGTAAGTGTGTCCCAAGATCATTTTATCAAACTGGTAAAATATCTCAAGGGGAAATATTATTTCTAAGAAATAATGCAATTCTTAGTATAATATCTACATTGCATTATCTACATTTATATTTATATCTATATGTAAAAAAATGTGATTATTTTGCTAAACAAAAGGTGACAAAAAAATCCTGCCACATTATAATATTCCTGATACTTTTTTGTCTCTCCTGGACTCTTTTGTTCCAATGCAGCTCCTTCCCAAATCAATCCCAGGTGTGGTTCTGGATCAGATCACTGCATAATCACTTCCCCAAAAGCTAAAATTAGATAAAATAGGAAAATTATTTCAGATTTGTTTTCATCTGCTTTTTATACCTCTTTCATAAACAATTTTGCCTATACTTAATGAAACTAAATTACAAAAGAAATTGCAGATGGACTTGTGTAATTTTAAAGGAATGTGACACTTCTTTTTAAAGTTTAGATTATGTGCAACTATCACTCACTTCAAAGGTCTGACAAAGTTGAGAAGAGATATTTGTCTTTAGGCCCATTCTTTATCTTAAAAATCATAGCTTTCAGTGTTTTGTGAAGGCTTCTCGTAGTATTCTAACCCTTTCAGACCTTTTATATTATCAGTGCAGAAAACTGGGAATTGCTATAAGGTGATCTATTAGAATTAGAACTATATACATGGAGATGCTTCCTGCTTTCACTAAACCTTGGATGACTAACTTGACTGAGATGAAATTTATGAGTAAAAAATATGTGAGCTGAACATTGTCCTAATAATTACTAAGTAATAGCCTGCAAAAATATTTCTTGTTATTAATACTGTAACAAATCAATAAAATAGAAGTAATTTAGATTACATTAAAGTCTGAAACCTAGCTTTATATCAGTATTGTTAATTTAAGCTTCAACTTAGCTGCTATAGCACATTGAATATCTTTAGATCTTTCCATGTGTTTCCAAGCAGTTTTCCTTCTGTGTTTCAAAGAGTGTTATATTTCTCATGCTGTGTTCTGAGAGTTCATGTTGTTATTAAAGATGGTATAACACAGTATCATAGTATCAATCAGGGTTGGAAGGGACCACAAGGATCATCTAGTTCCAACCCCCTGCCATGGGCAGAAATACCATGCACTAGATCAGGCTCGCCAAAGCCTCATCCAGCCTGGTCTTGAACACCTCCAGGGATGGGACCTTAACCACCTCCCCGGACAGCCCATTCCAGGCTTCACCACTCTCATGGTGAAGAACCTCCTCCTCACATCCAGCCTGAATCTCCCTACCTCCAGCTTCATTCTATTGCCCCTAGTCCTATCACTACCTGAGATCCTGAGAAGTCCCTCCCCAGCCTTCCTGTAGGCCCCCTTCAGATACTGGAAGGCCACAATGAGGTCACCTCAGAGCCTTCTCTACTCCAGACTGAACAGCCCCAACTCTTTCAGTCTGTCCTCATAGGAGAGGTGCTCCAGCCCTCTGATCATCCTTGTGGCCCTTCTCTGGACACATTCCAGTACTTAATAAAGTATTTAATAAAGGAGCACTTAATAAAGTTGTAGCCATCTGCTTCTTTATTATTGTTTTCTGAATGAATTGCAAGAGAAGGAAAGCGTAGTGAAATAAAATGCCACACCAACAGCTAAATGATCATTTTGTCCTCAAATAGGTGGGCTGCAGAAGCAAAGAGAATGAGTTGGGAGAGAGGATTTGTCAATGAGATATAATAATGGGAAATGTATAGTGACTACTCAGTCTTTACTACACTACCTGCTTATCTGGGTGTTGCCAAAGCTAGTCATGACATTAGGTCATTTTCTTCTGATTTATAAAATAATTGGAGGACAATCAAAGAGAGATGTATATTGAATAGGAAATTAAACAATTGGTAATGTGTTTCAGTAAAGAAGAATGGAAAATAAAGTGATGTACATCTGAAAAAGAGGAAAAAGAAAGCCAAAACCTAACCAACACCCCAAAACCTAACCAACCCAAACCCAACCAACCCAAACCCAAATAATCAAACAAATGAAAAAAAACCTAAAATGCCCCAAACAAAACCAAAACCAAACAAAGAAGGAAAACCTACAGGAAGTTAAAGAAAGAAAATTAATATAAAGGCTTGAAGAAAGATGCACTCTAAGAATAATGGTAATGAACAAATGTTCTACAAATTCTGAGGAATGGAGATATTCAATATTGCCAAAAATCCATACAGGAGAACTATGAAAGTGGTAATACATTATTTTCCTTCATTAGCAGGGACAAACAAAAAAACAATATTTTAGAGGAAGTGAAGCAGTAGGAACCATTTATTGGATATTAAAGGAAAAGTTAATCTAAAATTAAGGTTTTTTTTAATGAATTATGCTGAGGAAGAATGTAGGATTCATAATATCACAGACAATAGCCAAAGTTAATGTGTCCCAGATTTATGTCAGGCAAGATTTTAAACAAGCTTATCATAATTAATAGTATTCCTGAAGTCCTAATACTAGTTTTGTTCAGTTATTATATCCCCTGTAGCCTCTTACTCCAAAGGCATAACCGTTGTTTAATCTAAATGATTCTGTCATACTCCCAGTTTCAGTGATGTTATGCTTTTTTTATTAGTTATATATTATATGTTTATGTTGTGGATCTCATTTCAGTAATAAAATTAGGAGTTTAATTTCAATCTGTGATTAAGTATCATACAAATCCAGAGATTTCAGCAAATATCAAAGGCTTCATTAAATAAACATACAGTCACTGTTTCTCTAACAACTTTTTCTCAAAATGTGGTTCTATTTCTTCAACTATTTTATACCATCATGGTTAGATTGACATGCCTGAAATACTTTAAAATAAAGAGGGTTGAATATTTATTTATAACAAATATTATAATCATGCATAACCTTTTGAGCACAATCACTGGTATGATGTCACACCACAGTGGGATTAAAAATTACCCAGTCTTAATCCTACATTTTTAAAAAATGTTTATTACCAAATTGTCCATGTAACACTACAATTTAATGTATGTATTAAGAGTACATTCAGTATACTCAGCAAATAATTGAGATTTTATTTATACTTAATCCATTAAAATTGTCTTTGAAATCTGTTATTTTTAAGTATCTCTGAGAAAAATAAGGAACTACGTCTATTTGTTTATAATAGTTTCCTCCATCAGCTTTTTGAGCTCGTTTCCCACAATGCAAGACACTATGGGAACACTTAAATCCCATTAATATGAGAGCTTTCATGGTGGATAGAAGTAGTACTCTCTATTTCTCCCCAGGGAGAGTGTTCTGTTACATCAGTTACTTTCAGAATTAAACATGTTAAAATGTTAACGCATTTAAATCAATAACATAGAAGTAAGTGTAAATCTGTGCAGTCTCACAACACAGCACTCACAGGATGGCCAATGGAGCAGGCCCAGCCAGCACAGATTTAGGAAGGGCAAGTCCTGCCTCACCAACCTGATCTCCTTCTATGATCAGGTGACCCGCCTGGTGGATGTGGGGAGGCCTGTGGATGTGGTCTACTGGACCTCAGTAAGGCCTTTGACACCGTCCCCCACAGCAAACTCCTGGCCAAGCTGGCAGCCCATGGCTTGGACAGGAGCACACTGTGCTGGGTTGGGGACTGGCTGGAGGGCCGAGCCCAGAGAGTGGTAGTGAATGGTGCCACATCCAGCTGGCGGCCTGTCACTAGTGGTGTGCCCCAAGGATCAGTGTTGGGCCCCATGCTCTTCAACATCTTTATTGATGATCTGGATGAGGTCATTGAGTCCATCATCAGTAAATTTGCAGACGACACCAAGCTGGGGGCAGGAGCTGATCTGCTGGAGGGTAGAGAGGCTTTGCAGAGGGACCTCGACAGGCTGGACAGATGGGCAGAATCCAACGGCATGAGATTTAACACATCCAAGTGCCGGGTTCTGCACATTGGCCACAGCAACCCCATGCAGTGCTACAGGCTGGGGTCAGAGTGGCTGGAGAGTGGCCAGGCAGAGAGGGACCTGAGGGTACTGGTCAATGGGAGGCTGAACATGAGCCTGCAGTGTGCCCAGGCAGCCAAAAGGGCCAATGGCCTCCGGGCCTGCATCAGGAACAGTGTGGCCAGCAGGAGCAGGGAGGTCATTCTGCCCCTGTGCACTGCACTGGTTAGGCCACACCTTGAGTACTGTGTCCAGCTCTGGGCCCCTCAGTTTAGGAAGGATGTTGACTTGCTGGATCGTGTCCAGAGAAGGGCAACAAGGTTGGTGAGGGGTTTGGAGCATAAGCCCTATGAGGAGAGGCTGAGGGAGCTGGGGTTGTTTAGCCTGGAGAAGAGGAGACTGAGGGGTGACCTTATTGCTCTCTATAACTACCTGAAGGGAGGTTGTAGCCAGGCAGAGGTTGGTCTCTTCTCCCTGGCAGCCAGCACCAGAACAAGAGGACACAGTCTCAAGCTGCAGGGAGGTTTAGGCTGGATGTTAGGAGGAAGTTCTATACAGAGAGAGTGATTGCCTATTGGAATGGGCTGCCCGTGGAGGTGGTGGAGTCACCAGCATTGGAAGTGTTCAGGAGGAGACTTGATGGGATGCTTGTTGCCATGGTTTAGTTGTTTAGGTGGGTTGGATTGGTTGATAGGTTGGACGCGATGATCTTGAAGGTCTCTTCCAACCTGGTCTGGTCTATTCTATTCTATTCTATTCTATTCTATTCTATTCTATTCTTCTATTCTATTCTATTCTATTCTATTCTATTCTATTCTATTCTATTCTATTCTAACACCATGGTGTTTACGAAGGATGCTTGAGGGCTGGCAACATGCTTCAGTAAAATCACAGTGGTGTTACTAAGGTTGGAAGAGACCTCAAAGATCATCGAGTCCAACCTGTAACCACAGACCTCACGACTAGAACATGGCACCAAGTGCCACATCCAATCCCCTCTTGAACGCCTCCAGGGACGGAGACTCCACCACCTCCCTGGGCAGCCCATTCCAGTGGCGAATGACTCTCTCGGTGAAGAACTTTCTCCTCACCTCGAGCCTAAACTTCCCCTGGTGCAGCTTGAGACTGTGTCCCCTTGTTCTGGTGCTGGTTGCTAGGGAGAAGAGGCCAACCCCTTCCTGGCTACAACCACCCTTCAGGTAGTTGTAGAGAGCAATGCGGTCTCCCCTGAGCCTCCTCTTCTCCAGGCTAAACAACCCCAGCTCCCTCAGCCTCTCCTCATAGGGCTTGTGCTCAAGGCCTCTCCCCAGCCTTGTTGCCCTTCTCTGGACACGTTAAAGTGTCTTGATGTCCTTCTTAAACTGAGGGGCCCAGAACTGGACACAGGACTCAAGGTGCGGCCTAACCAATGCAGAGTACAGGGGCACAATGACCTCCCTGCTCCTGCTGGCCACACCATTCCTAATATTTGATTTTTTTTGTTGTTTCATTTTTCAAGCAGTTCATGTGTAGTTTTAGAATTCAGAGCCATCCTGTACTCCTACTGGCAAAATGTTATATGTCTTCATTAACTGCAGCCAGGACCATAATAATTCTTTCTTTATTTCATTAACTCAGTGTGTGTGTATATATATATATAGATAGATATAGATATAGATATAGATAGATAGATAGATAGATAGATAGATAGAGAGAGAGAGAGAGAGAGTTTTGTTTTGTTTTGTTTTTGTTAAATACAGGTTTAGGAGCAGAGATTAGGAGGTGCCATGATTCTGTAGTAAGTGAAACTGAAAGATGGTACACTGAAATCATTAGTGGTTTATGGGTCCTACTAAGAGACAGCTTAAAAAAATTACCTCCCTCATAATGCAGAGCAACATTTTATGTGTGGTATTGTGGAGATATTATGGAAAATAAGGTTCTGTTTCTGTAAGTAAATAATTCCTGCATAAAAGAAAAACTGTGCAAAAAAAAAAAAAAGTGTTACGGTTTGGAGCTGGTAGCTTAGCTTAGTGTCTTATAAACAAGAATACAAACTTTCCAGACAGCTTTGAGTAAAAGCTAAATAAATTACCAGCGGATACAAAAGAATAACAACTGATTTGTCTATATCATTCCATTGGCTCACTGACTAGAATGAAGTTTGCTTTTTGTCTCTTATTCGCTTCTTGTAGCTGTGATTCTGCTTTGCATTGGTCCCTTATCTCTTTCCTGACTTTCTGCTGGCTCAATATTGTGTCTGTGAGGTACCAGAGAAAGAAGGGGGGAGAAGGCTGCAAGCGGTCTCCCTGGGACCATCCAGGGGGGACAATGCTGTACAAGGGGATCCTTGCATTTGTATTTTTTCTGATTCGTAAATAAATTTTGTACATATTAATTGCATTTTATAATTCTAAATTTTAGTTTCTCTTTTGTAAATATAACTTCAATTTTGCTTTCTGAGTTTGCTGGTTTTTTGTTGGGTTTCTTTTTTTTTTTTTTTTGTCATTTACTCTAAGGGTAAACTCCAATTAGATGGGGGGGTAATTTCAACCTACAACAAATAGACACTTAAAGACCTGTAGTCAAGAGGACAGATCTGTGAACTGTAAAAGACTTGATTCTTTCCAGAGACTCACTGAAAGTCAATGGGTAGCTTACCCTCTTTGAAAGCTGACGAACAGGGAAAGCATGAGTTAGGTAGTAAATCCTGCTGGGCAACCCAGTATCAAGGAACCTGGTAAGGCATCAACGATTTGCACATAAATTTCAGAAAAGGACAGGAGATCCTGTGCTCCCCAGCCAAAAGAGTGTTCCCAGCATGTTCAGAAGAAACTTGAACATCACACTAATCATTCTGGGGGAAGCCTCAATAATAAAATACGTATCTATGTATAAACTATCTAACTTACGCTACCTCCTCTGTTAATGAGAAAATGAGTTGTTTTCTCATTATAGAGTAGATAACTGAAATACCTCAAGAAGTCCTTACTTGAATTGATTAGAAAGTTTGCTAAAGTAATAAAGTACTATGGCTTAAAAATAGGGTAAATCATTTCAATGCAGTTTTGTGGTTTTTTTCCCTAGATGTAACTTGCAATGTAAAAAACTACTGTCACAGGTGGATGGGGAGGATAATTATGCATGCATAATTAAGACAAAATCACCAGGGAAATCAGCACACAACGTCAACCAGAATTTCCTCTACTTTCATGATGACAAGAAAATCAGAAGGGAAATTCCCATGTACCTCTCAAAAAGCAGTAATTTTTGCTATTGAAAACATGAAGAAAAAGTCTCTGCATCTCCTACATGTTCTCTGCTGTTGAGGTAACAGATTTAGACAAATATAAAATGTTATAAGCCAGCCTAATTTGTCAAGTAAAGTGGTTTTTACTTATGAGTGATTGCAAAATAAAATAACAAAGGCACAATTCATAAATCACAAATCACAAACTACCTCAGTAGTGAGCAGCAACAGCAAGAGTTAGAAAGTAATAGGACCCGAAGGTAATGTATGGAGGGGTTCAGTTTGCTAAGCCCTTAGGGAAAGGCTCAGTAAGGTTTCCACTTAGCCATTCATTTTTTTTTTTTTCCACTTCTTTTAAGTTAGTTAATGCAGTTTAGTGCAAGAATAAAATAATTATTTTATATATATATATATAAAAGAAATGATAAGCTGGTCTCTGATACCATTATATTGTCCACAATTTGACCATATTTCATTTGAATGAAATAAGATTACTCATCAGGAAAAAAAAAAATAATCCTTACCTTAAAGGGTGATGAAGTCCAGCCATTATTGAAAGACTTTAAAAAGAAGAGGTTTCTTTTGCAAGGGAGGAGGGGACAGGTGTAGACCTAGGTGAACTTCATGAGGTGCAATAAGGGCAACTGTAGGGTTCTGCACCTGAGCTGGAACTATCCTCACTATAAATACAGTCTGGGAGATGAGGTGTTAGAAAGCAGCCCTGTGGAAAAGGACTCAGGGGTGCTAATAGATGAGAAGCTGGATATGAGTGGACAGTGTGCCCTTTCAGCCCAGAAGGCAAATCACATCCTGGGCTGCACCAAAAGATGCATTACCAGCAGAACCAGAGGTGATTCTGCCACTTTACTCTGCTCTTGTGAGACCTCACCTGGAGTAAGGCATCCAGGTCTGGAGCCCTCAGTGTTGGACAGACATGGACCTGATGGAGCAGGTCCAGAGGAGGGCCATGAGAATGATCAGGGGGTTGGAGCACCTCTGCTACAAGGACAGGCTGAGGAAGCTGGGGTTGTCCATCCTAGAAAAGAGGAGGCTTTGATAAGACCTAATAGTGGCCTTCCATTACCTTAAGGGGTCCTAAAAGAAGAATGGAGAGAGGCTACAAAGGCCTGTAGTGATAAGACAAGGGGCAATGGCTTCAGACTCGAGAAGAGCAGATTTAGATTGGATATTAGGAACAAGTTCTTTACCATGAGGGTAATATGTTGGAATACATTGTCTGGGGAGGTGGTTGTGGCCCCATCACCAGAGATACACAAGTGAGGCTTGACAGGGCTCTGGGCAGCCTGGTCTACTTGAGGATGCCCCTGCTCTCAATATCCTGGGCATATTGAGACCAACAGTCCATGTTAATATTCTCTTTAAGATTGAATGAACATAAGAAGTTTCATGCCAATATTTTGCTTAGCCATTACTTTTTTGCCCTGAAAAGCCACCATCTTTACTGGTAGCAAAATGCAACATATGTAAATATTTTTATGTATTTTCAAATGTTATATGGTCTAGGAATTAAATTAGATAAGACCCTCTTTTAAAACATGTGTTCACATTTCTGTGCAGAAGACCTCTGCTGACTCCACAGTGGAAAATATTTCTAGGAATTTTTCAGACTGAATGTAAGAGCAGGTTTTTCAGATTCCCCCATACTAGAACTAACATCCCAAACATCTTGGGAAGAAGAGAATGAATAAATATTGAAGTTTAAAGCAGAATGAAAATTAAATGTTCGACACATCCCATGCTTACTGTACTGCAACTCCAGTCAATTTCACAGCTGAATAGCACAGTCACTTATCATAGATGAACCTGACAAATGTCAACCTTTTAATTCTACCAAGACAGAGATACTATCTACCCCTTTTAATTTTTACATCCATGAAACTGATGGGTTATACATCAATACAAACACCCTAGCATGCAGGGTCCATAGTGCTTACACCTACAGATTCCCATATTTGCCTACTTTATAAAAGGAATCCCAGCTTAATGTGCAGCACAAGAAATGCTTGCCCAATATAACAGAATGAACAAGAAGAACACTACTTAATTAATGCCACACTGCATAACACTGCTATTCTGACCTTTGAAGACTGAAAGATAAGACATGGGAGTTCATTTAACAATGTCCTAAGTAATTGAAAGTAGCTGCAGTGTCTTTTATTTTCAATAATAAATTTCATTTGAGAAAAACTTCTTCAGTGTTACAAGTGACATAAATATTGTCACATTTTTCAGAGATGAGCAGTAGACTTTGACATCTTCGTTTTGGGATTGTATTATGCAATCATTTGTTACTTTGCCACTGGCAACCATTTGCCACTTAAGAAATGCACAATGAAGCATTAGTCTAGACAGTTGCATTTAAAGTTGACATCAATGGGAAGAACAAGTTCTGTTCCTGAAGAATGCAGAAAATCACAGACCTACCAAAATAAGCATTTGAGAATTATCTGCTTTTCACATTCCATGGAATCACATAATTTTATTTATGAGTGGTGTATACTGTATGTATTAAAGAATTTGAAGTTCTCACTAGCAGCTCTTCCTCTTTCTCCTTTGTACTCATGTAATCCAGCAGTCACATAATAATGTTGGTATCAGGAGAGAAGAATCTGTTTCTTTTTTTCCATACTGCACTGCCCAGGGAATATATCATATACTACATTTGTGTATCAAATACTCTTTTCAGAACTGAAAAATACAAAACCCTTCAGATTGCAGAGGACTTGTATTTTTAATCCAGAAAAGATTGCCACTTACATCTGTAAAACGGACCTTTCTCTTTCAGTAAAGGCTTTCCCCCATTAAAAAACAAAACAAAACGAAACAAAACAAAACAAAACAAAACAAAACAAAACAAAACAAAACAAAACAAAACAATGCCTAACATAAGATAACCATAGAATAATTCTCATACATTAATTTGTACTTAATCTGAAGGTTAATTTATTTCTACATAAAGGCTTTAAAACCTGAAATCTTGACACTCTGCTCTTCTTCAATCAATAAAAAATCTGTTCTCTTTATAATGTTACCTTCACTTATACGAATCAGTGTCTCGAGACTCAGATTTCCTCTGTTTTTGTATGTTTACTGTAAGAACGCAGAAAAAAAAAAAAAAAAAAAAAAAAAGAAACCAAAAAGATAAAAGGAAACAAGACTAACAAAAAACATGAAGCAAATAAAAAATGCTCAGAGATAAAAATCAATAATTGGTGGCAAGAATGGCTTCATCTGTAATGACTAGGATGTATGTAAAAGATATTTTTACTGAAATTGCTAATTCAGGGAACTACTAGAGAGAATCCGACAGAGAGCCATGAAGATGATTAGGGACCCTGAGCATTTCCCCTATGAAGAGAAGGGGATGGAGCACTGGAGCAGGCTGCCCAGAGAGGTTGTGGAGTCTCCTTCTCTGGAGACTGTCAAAACCCACCTGGGTGCATTCCTGTGCAGATAACCTTACGTGATCCTGCTTTGGCAGGAGGGTTGGACCCGATGATCTCTTGACGTCCCTTCTAACCTCTAATATACTGTGATACTGTGATACTATGAGAAAACCTCTGCTTAAGCAGAGGACCCAGCAGTTTTCAATGCATTATACAACTATAATCTTATGTAAGAAAATCCAATCCAATGTAAGATAAACGAGAGCATTTTGCATGCACAGCAGAAGAGGTTAGTTATGGAAGTAATAGTTGTGTATAGGGATTTCAATAGTGACAACAGGAGCAGTTCCAAAAATAACAGCTTCAACAATGACAGGATAACAGATGAAAACTCTGATTTAGTCTAGAATACTTACGGATTCTTATAGTTTAGTGAAGAAAAACAAAACAAAACCCTAAGGGCTTTCTTTTACTTGGAATAAATGCCTCAGAACTGAATTCTCAAAGTCGGGTTTTGGTTGGTGGATTGGTTGTGGGTTTTTTTTTTGTTTGTTTGTTTGTTTGTTTGTTTTTTAATGTTAAAAACATTCCAAACCAACTGCATTCTGAATAAAAGTAGGAATCTAAAGAGGAGTCACCAAAATGTGTGAAGATATCAAGCATACTAGCTTAAACACTAAAGAAACTTTGAAGCCTGTAAGTAAAAAAGAAATGCAAGATTGGCAGCAAGAAACTACACAGGAAGCTGTTGCTATTTCAAGTACTTGCTTGCAAAGTTTCACAAGCACTGGAAATAAGAATGCAGTGGGGTGCAGGGTAATCATTACTAGGGAGATCCTCAGGCCCGGGAGAAAGTACACAAAACCAACAACAATGACTAGGTGTGTAAAATACTCTTTTATCTTTTTTCTCCCCCTCCTTTTCTTCTCTGTTTCTGAATTTTCTTGAGGCTACATTCATGTCTCCTACAGGATTAAAGCTTTGGCACAGACACTGATCTTTCTTCTTTTAAACAGTTTCTCAGTGTGCAGATATCAACTGCATGTGCTTTGAGCAGGTCACAATTGAAAGAAACTTTAATCTAAAAAAATCCTATTGACTGCAGTACATGGCAATATCTGGAAAGATACAGATAATACAGATAATAAAATCTCTGAAATGAATTAACTCAGTTTCAATAGTGTGAGTTCTTCAGTATGGAAAGGAAACATGAAACAGTGAATAAGACAACAGTATTACTTCCATGTTTGCTATAGTGAACTGCCTGTCCTCTTACAAACATACAGATGGACTGGGAGTAATGTACAGATTTGGGAGCTGGGGAGAGAAAGGAAAACAAGTAAAAGCTTCAGTTACCTGAAAATTTTTCTTCAACTGTGTTAAAGTTAGGAATGGTCCAGGTTCTCTGAGATTGGAGAAAACATCCCTAAATATATTATCATACACAGAAAGTGCTAGTACAGACCATATTGCAACTGATTTGTCATTTAGTGTGTCATCTACCTCCAAAACCTTAACATTACTAAAGGATTAAGAAGGCCAATTGCCAGCACAGGATTCTACTGTGAGAGCTTACACTGCAAATGAGTCAAATCCAGCCTTGGCTTCCATACCTGGAAATTAAAACATTTTATACTGTGGTGATAGGAACATCCTTCACAGCACTCATCATTCACTTACATTCCCCACACCAAAGTCAAAATAACATCACCACAACACCAACAAATTTGTACAATTACCTCATACTCCTTCCCTTGCTCATCACAAGAACAAAATTATCCACAGTTATTTGGCCATAGATATTTGAAACACAGTATTTATGTATGCTATGAAATCTTTCTCACAAACCTTACAGCTCAAGGAGCTTTAAGAAGCAGAAACAGACTGTTTCACCAGATGCATGGCAAATTTTGTGGATATATTGAAGCTAGTATTGATTAAAGAAAGTCATTAATATAATGATAGCATTAAGTCTCACATACAAACAAACAAGATGAAATTTTCATTTAGCCTTTAAAACAGATTCAAAAAACTTTAAGCAGTTTTCTGTTTAGTGCATTTGTCTGCAAATGCCTTTGTTAAATACAGACATGATAAATACGGTGTTCAGGAAGGTTTATTAATTCAGTTCAGCTGTAATGAACCTAATTGATGTACCTTTTGTGGTTTGTATTAAAGTATTTAATACTAAAATGTTTGTTACTTGATTAAAAATGAAGTCAGTGTGATTTAGTACTAACTTCCACTAAAGGGTCCTTATGTTTACACAGTTAACTGGGATTTTCAGCTCAAGATCTCCCTTGCTAGTCCATTTAATGTAACTATAGATACAGAGAGATTTTTCATTTATTAAATCTGTTCAATAAAATATTATCTACAATTATGCCAAAGGATATTTTTCTCCCTCTTCTTTTTGAGATAAGTGGGGAAGCTTGCTCTGTAAATGAACTTGAAGATCAGAGATTCAGAGACATCAAAATTATTGGGAATTTATCTCCTATGCAGAGAAAGTGGGAATAATTGCTTAGTATCTAGTCCTTACAAGAATCGTTCACATCATGCTCAATCTCCTTTTTTTCCCCATTGACAACACATTCATTTCTGTGGACATACCAACTTATTTATGTGAAAAGAAAGTTATTACCTCCCAAACTACTCACAGAAAAGAGGGCGACTGTGGCAAATTGATGTGTTACAGTAATTTGGCAGGGTCATAAATTCATAAACTGTGTGGTGGGTTGAAATTACCCCCAAAATAAAATTTGCCAGACCAGCTCAGTGGAAAGAAAATGAAGCTGCATTTACAAGCACACTACAATCTAAAATATGAAATGCAATAAATGTGTACAAAATATACAATATTTACTCATATTTACAATTTATAAACAACACAAGTACCCCACCAGATAAAACCAGGGGGTTACCAACAGCTTCTTCCTTTTCCCCCTCCTTCCCCTCTGTACACAAGACAAGAGAAAGAAAACGGCAGATGGCAGCTTGTTAGTACTTAGCCACAACATGAATGCAGCCAAGGTCAGGAAGAGCCAAGCAAAAGCACCAGCTAGTATTTGCCAGAGCGAAGAAGTCAAAAAGATAAAAAGTTAGTTTATACAACTAATGTTATGCTAGTGATCAGATTAATGGGATCATTTAGACCTTATCATTATTTTCCCTTTACATCCAGTGGTAATTATTTACATTCTACCATTTTTCTACTCAGCCTAAAACCACCACACTCTGTAATTACATTTTTAATATTCATTGTTTCAATATATCTAGAAAAACGTAATGCCATGTAAGTTATTTTGAAAATCTGAGCAACTACACCTGCAACAATAGATTTGCAACCTCAAACTAACTGATTAAAAAATGTGTTGCAGTTTGGAATTATGAGTTTTTAAAAATAAGTAAGAACATGTTTCTAGATATTGGTTGTCCTCCGTAATTTTGGTAGTCCATAACTGAAAGCAAGCTCCACGTTTTTTCCCCAGTGGAAGTTCTGGTCACAGTATTCATGATCACATTTCTAAGATAAAACATTGTTTGTGCAAATACCTGGAGTCCTGCTCTAACAACAAGGTTCTGTGTAATACGCATCTGTCATTAGAAAACATCAAGCATGCAAAGGAAGTAGCCAGTGAAACCAGAGATATTTCATTTCCTTTCTGTATTCCAGCATGGACCTTCTATCTGCTTCTCACTGAAGGGCACCTGAGTCTGCTTCAATAACAAAATTGTCTCCAGGATCTCTGTAGCCACCAATTCTATAAAAAGTGGGTTTTCACACAGTTAGTTAAGGAGTGATGAATGCAAACCAGAGACTGAATGCAAAATATGTGAAAACATTACATGTTTCCCCAGCTTGAGACAATCCAGCTGACGTTCCTCCTCTAAGATCATGTAACTCAGGATTTTTGTACTGTTCCTGGTTTATTCTTTGAACTCCACCTGGCCCACAGCCTTTTCACATTACAATTCATAAGTGACTTAAAGGTGCTTCCCATTGGGCTTACAGGGGTTGATGCTGAATGACCTCTGCCTCTCATAGTCAACCACCACACCCCTTGGTCAATCACTATCTCATTAGGCAGAGCTGACACATCAGGCTGGTCATTTACTATGATCTTACCTTGTTGTGACACTTTTCATGTTCTTGATATGATCTCTGTGTTCACAAGGCGATTTTCATGTTCACAAGACAATTCCCATAAATGTATATAATAACTGACATACTACCATACACTAATATTCATTTATATACCAATGCATGGCCATAGTTTGCACTTTAGAAATAACTTGGTAAAGCAGGAGCTTCAAAAGAAGTCCTGGAATTTTTAAGGTCTGACCTCTAATAACTTCAAAGCTTTATTTTCTATGAAATAACTAGAAGTGCTCATTGTGTTAAACAAGTGGCTTAAGTACTTGACAACTCACTTTTTTGTGTGCTTCAAAACATCAGAATTCAAATCTAAATGCCTTGCAAACCATTCATTACAATCTGCTTTGATTATAAGCATGAATGATCTTTGTTAAATATAGAGTGAAAGATAATCAAGTGTTAGACAGGTTTATTTTATTGGAGAGAATGAATTGAAAAATAGAAAGTCCAGCACTAAGAAGAGGAAATGGGTGAAATATATTTGCAGAATGGGAGGAAATATATGCAAAAATGCAGCTAGGGAGAAAAAACATTTTCCAAAACTATGCTTCAACAGAATACTGGATAAGAATACAGAAATCCTACAATCAGACTGAGAATCTCAGAAGCACTTTTGGGTCTGGTAGAAGAGCCATAGTTGTTATGAAGCATTGATTAACAATACATTGGCATTCTTATACCATGAGAAGAAAGCATCCAAAGAAAGTTTCACAAATGGGTAATGTAAAACATGTGGCTAGACAGAACCTTTCAGAAGTACGATACAAAGCCATTCACAATCTTACTGGGAAGCATAATTAAAGCCATTTTTTTGTGACTTCCAAATACCGTCTGACTGGCAGTAGCAGTCACGGGTTCAAATTCTCCAGAAAATTCTGTGTGCTCCATGCATAGAAAGTTAGACAAAATTTTCTGTTTGTCATGATCTGCTCTTATTCTGGATAGATTTGATTAAGGTACACTATGTTTTTTTGATGTTAAAACATGCCCAGCATTTCATCTGAATTGCCTTTATGAGCTTTTATTTTCCCAGGTTTCTACAAAAAAATCTGGGACTGATCATTTTACTTTCTTTAAAATGAACATAAATGTGTTAGCTTTGACTTTAGTTCCTTTTGTCTGCCAGCAGGAAGGCATTCATGTGTGTTTCAGAGAACAAAAATCAAGATACCTGCTGTGTTGCTCACCGTGGAAATGGGGAAGAAAATCTAAGAACTGCTATAGCAAGAATAGTTGCTATTGCACCTGGAGACTTTGAAGTCAATTGTTCAATGGTTGTTTCTTGTACAATTTTAAAAGTTAATGTCTGTGAACAGGAGGGAACCTCCAAACAAACTACAGGTTTAGATATCTCACAATAGATCTTTTCTTTCCTATTCCCTAGTGCAAAATGCTAAATCAACAGCATAGGAGGTGTGAATTCAGGTGCTGGAATAAAGGGGAAAGTCTGAGTATGTAGCCACTCTGCATGTCATAGTTTGTCATGTAATGATGATGCATGTCATAACCCACAGAAGTTGTTGTATAATTCTGAAATCAGTAAACAAACACACAAAAAAAAAATTTCCCCCAAAACCCAACCAACCAAAGTAAAAAAAAAAAAAAAAAAAAACCCAAACAAAAAAAAAAAAAAAGAAGAAGAAGATGAGGAAGACAAAGGGGAAGATGAAGAGGAAGAAGATAAAGAAGGTAAAGAGGAAGAAATAAAAAAAAAGAAAAAAAATAAAAGAAAGAAGAAGAAGGCCATCTCAGGAAAGCCTTGAAGGATTGAACAGTTCATTCATTTCCCTTGTAGCCAGTAACATCCACAATTGGACACTGTTACAGGCAAAGTATTCTATAGAGTGTTCAAAAACACTGACTTAATTCTGCTCACACTACACTCCATAAAAAAGGAAAAGAAAAAAGGGAAAAAGTATTTTGTTTTTTAAAATATACCAAGCATGCCATTTAGTGACTGGAATTGTCAAAATTATAATAGCATATGGACACAGAAATATCCATTCTTTTCACATCAGATATAAACAAAAGATGATAGGTGAGGCGAGAAGGCTTCTCCACATTCTGATAACTTGTGCAAAAATAAGTTTTGGGTTTTTTTTCTAGTGAGAAAGTGTTTAGTATTCTTCAACTACAAGAAGGTGTGGTGGGTTGAAGTTTCCCCCAGCATTAACTTTGCCAGACCAACTGAGTTAGAAGCAAATGGAAGCTGTATTTACAAGCAAAAACTGCACTCTACAATGGAATGCAATGAATATGCACAAATGATACAGTATTTACAATATTATATGGATACTTACAATTAGCAAACAACAGGATATCCCTCTGGTCAGAGACCAGGGAAGCCGTTCCACTGTGCCCCCTTCCCCCACCAAGAGAGAAAGTTGTGGAAGGAAAGCAGTGGGTTAGACTTAACTAAACAACACAGCCAAGGTCAGCCAACAAGCAGGTTGGCTTTTACAATCTGTCCTGAGCGAAGAAAGCAGAGAGATCAGAACAGAGAAAGAATTGTTTTGGTACAACCCGTCCTATACTAGATATTTATCCAATGAATTTGTTTAGAACAATCTTTAGTTTTCCTTTTCACACCCAATAGTGATCTATTTATATTTTTCTACTTTTCTGCTCAAAATCTGTAACTACAATTTAAAGGCACAGCCTAAAAGCACCACAGAAACATACCAAGACATCAGAACTGTTAAGAGGGAGAATGTTGTAAAAGTCTCTTAATTTACTTCCTGTCATGTTTGGAAAGGACTGGAAATTATTTAAAGTAATCATATGGTAGTCAAAGATTTATTTTTCTGTATTCATAGGAAAAATGTTTACAGGACTTTCTAGTAGAATCCTTGTCACAATTATGCATAAATTCTGATTCCATATTTCAAAACTAGTTTATCTTTGGTTTGAACTTTTTAATGGGTAGTCTTTTTGCAGAAGACATTTTTCTCCCTTTGGACTTCTCACCTTTGAAAGTATTTGGGATCATATGAGTTTTAAAATGCTAGTTATGGACCCTGTGTATCTTAAACAAAAACAAATAGACATTTGACAAAGGGAACATGAAACACATTTGCCATATCTATATGCACAAGAAACATTTTGAACAAGATAAAACTCAGTACAAAGATACTCGGTCACTGAATCACTAATTCAACAAGCTGATTTTTTAATGTATGTACACTTCAGTAGAGATAAATGGCCTTCCAGTATCTGAAGGGGGCCTACAAGAAGGCTGGAGAGCACTTCTTAGGAAATCAGGTAGTGATAGGACTAGGGGGAATGGAATGCAGCAGGAGGTGGGGAGATTCAGACTGGACGTGAGGAAGAAGTTCTTCACCTTGAGAGTGGTGAAGCCCTGGAGTGGGTTGTCCAGGGAGTTGGTTGAGGCCCCGCCCCTGGAAGTGTTTAAGACCAGGCTGGATGTGGCTCTGGCCAGCCTGATCTAGTGCGAGGTGCCCCTGCCCATGGCAGCGGGGTTGGAACTAGATGATCCTTGTGGTCCCTTCCAACCCTCACTGATTCTACAATTCTATGATTCTATGAAATAAAAGATAAACTTTACAGATAAACAATACTGTTCAGCTGCACAATAAATACAACCATGTACAACAGTGTCAATTGATGTGCTTAGCTGACACGAATGGTTGATTACCTTTCCTGTCCTGTCATCTGCAAAACCCTTCACAATATGACATAACATGCTACACTGGGTAGGACAATAGCTTTACAATTCAAAGAGGCTTGGAAGTATGTATGTGAGTCCATGCAAGAATTCATCAGCCTAGTTGCATTTTCTTGAGTCTTCATAAAATGATAAATTTAATACAAAGTTTTATATTAAAATAGAATTAATTATTAATAGAATTATTAATAATTCTTCAACATATTCACAACATTTTGTATGTGATTCTCAAAATAATGCAAAATATCTTGCAAGTACAATATGCAAAAAACCCACTAAGCACTTTGTCTTATTCTCTAGATTTAAATAATTTTTATTCAAAGTCTTCTTTTTTTCTGTTTGTATTTCAATCTGCAGTTGCATCAGTTATCTGAAATTACAGTCAAAGGAAAATATTTCACAGAGAAAGAAGGAAAATTAAATATACATATAATCCATATTGGCCTTTGTGTTCCTTCCCTTGTATATTCTGAATACTGATATTTCAGTCCTCAACATTTTTTTCCTGAGAATTTAACTGAGTTAGGAGATTTCCAGGCTAGTTCTGAATTTTAGTGACTGCAGAAAGCATCAGCATTTCACAGAAATTCAAACCGGCTCCAAGAAATTTGTAAGTACAAAGTGATGGAAAATGCTTCAGTTTTATTATTTTTTTTAATTAATTATTCTTGTGGGTTTTTTTTAACTGATAAAATCAGTTTTTAAGTAAGGTAATGAGGTAGTTTCAGGCTGTGCCTGGAAAATTTTCCATAGATCTTGAACAGAAAGTAGTAGGATGTAAATGAATTATCATTGGATGTGAAAAGGACAATAATAATAAGCTCTAAATAATCCCATTGGACAGATAAAAAAAACCATGAGCTAGTTGTGTACACTAACTTTCTCTTTTCAGCTTCTTTGCTCTAGCAGATACTAACTCTGGCTTCTGCTGGCTTTTCTGACTTTGGCTGCATTGCTTTGTGGTGGCTGAGTATCTAACAAATAACTCTGCTCTTCTCTCTCCTCTCTCATGTACAGGGGGGTAGGGAATGGAGCGGGGAAGAGGAAGCTATTAATAGCCCTCCCTGGTTTGTCCAGGGGGTTCTTGCGCTGTTTATAAACTGTAAATACCTGTTAGTATTGTATATTGTACATATTCATTGCATTTCATCTTAGATTGCAGTTTTGCTTGTAAATACAGCTTCATTTACTTCCAACTGACCTGGTCTGGCAATTTTATGTTATGGGGAATTTTCAACCCACCACAGGTTGGCAAAAACAAAAAAAAAAGAGTTAAGTAGTTTTAAAATAGGAATTCCAGGTAAACTGAATTTTGAAGCCTTAGGAAAAAATTGTTTTTAGAAGACTTTGATTTTACATTAAAAAAAAAAAAAAAAAAAGAAAACAAAAGAAGACTATAAAATAAAACTTCACCCTGAATTTAAATGAGAAAATGAAAATGGGTTTTCCCCTCCTTTTTGTTAATCTATTACATATATTTTGGACAAGAACATGTCTAGTCCACCAGAAGAGACACTTGAGCACTGACCAGAGGACTACCAATCTCACTGTGAAACTTACCATCTTTATCTTCTGCTTTTTGAAATTCCATTTTCTGGAGGAAAATAACTGAAGTTCATGAGCACATACAGAGGCTCTGCACAGATCAGAAGGACTGGCAGGAAGAGCTGGTTTGAACAGCAAGCCCAGGCTTGACACATATATGAAATATGGAGTTATAATGCTGCAGAGAGAATTCTGCTTGAGGAAATCAGGCTGAAGAATCTTCTTTCTTGCTGCACTCTTTCAGGAGCACAGAACCTAAACTGGTCCCTTTAACACAAGGGCGATGTTTGTCAGAACAATGTTTCTCTGTGAGAAAAGGGCAGTTGCTTTCACATAGTGATCTAAGCTTGTGAAAAGTATTCATAGAGCTACTATAACCTTCCCCTTTAATTACACAGCACATTTCTAAAGGCTTTCCAGCCTGTGATGTTACTACACAGCAATGAGCATTAAACACTCATGAATAAAGAAACTCCAAATAAATATCAAAAAAAGACTCATAGTGACACAAAGAACTCTTATCACATGCTCCCCTCTCACTACAAAGTATGAAAACATGTAAGACAGATGCCAATCACATTTCTGGGATGTACTTACATACTCAAATGATATTCTGTGTTGGTCCAGTGGACCCAAAGTTAACGTCTCAAACATTTGTTAATGAAAATCAATACCCAGGGATGATTTTATATGAAAATAGAAAGATGTGGTAAGAAAAGGTAGCCCCATGAAGGTAAGACAGCATTTTTCTAAAGTCACACCTCCTTATCTCAAACAACTCTGTTGGAAGGGAAGGATGCGAATCGTTTCCACAATATGTGCCAAACATGAGAAGAGAAGACTACCTTCACAGCACATGTACTAGGAAGGAATGTAAGA
The DNA here is from genome assembly GCA_033816785.1 of Picus viridis. Taxonomy (NCBI): domain Eukaryota; kingdom Metazoa; phylum Chordata; class Aves; order Piciformes; family Picidae; genus Picus; species Picus viridis. Next base: position 65,529,248 of record CM066566.1, read on the forward strand.
CAGTGTCAGGAGAATAACCGTCCCCAAGCCCTACAATTAATTTCTGGGAAGATTCTAGAAACCCAGAGTGCACATGCCTGAGCCCATCAACTTATTTCCACAAAGGTTCTTGAAACATAGACTGCACATGGCAGTTAATGTATGCCCACCCAGGGAAGGGACATGCCCATAAAAAGGACATGAATCTAAGCCCCAGATGATACCCCTCTGCTTTTCTTCTCCTGGCTCAAGTGGTTGTGGCATCACACTGACATTGTTGTCAGCAATGGGAAGACAACAGTGTAAGTAATTGTCAGCAGAGTATAATGTGAGCAACTCACGTTATCTCTGTGTTACACTCACCTTGTCAACAAACTAAGTAATCAATTAAAGCTGTGTATTGTGAACTCTGGTCTCCTTTTGCTTTAATCCTGACTGAGGAAATGATGAACCTGCCTTACAGTCTTGAAAGCTTAGGAGGTGACTCATCATGTTGAAAGAACATATACTGAACTACAGTATCCATCTGGCTACAATAAACAGTGCAGAATAGAAAAATGAGAGTCATCAGCAGTCTTCTCATCTTCTTAATTTAATCTAGATAGTCTGTTATAAGAGAAATGTAATTATGAATAAATAAGTACTTCCAGTCTTTCATGGGTTCTCAAGGCTATACAAAGGATAGAAACAGTACTGTTATCATAGAAAGGAATGAATGACAGGAACGAAATGAAGCATGGAGAGCCCTTTTTGCCAGTGATCTTTGACAGTACTGTGGTTGTATTGGAATTTCAGTATAATTGTTCTGGGGAATATATACCACCTTTGTATTGAACTGTGGGGAAAGATAATCTGTATTGGATCTGCATTTACCACCTGAAAAACAATCCTTCAAAATACATAAAGGCTGTTTTACTCATATGATGAAAAAGGACACACAATTTCAAAGCTACCAGACTACTTTACTGTTTATAGACCTATAAAAACATTTTTAAAATCTAGATAATAAATAAATAAATATAAAAACAAGGGAGAAAATTGCAACAAGGTGGATTGCAAATGACTGTAATCTGGGTATCTACATATTTCTTTCACCTGTGCACCTAACAGCATAAAGCATCTAAAAGCCTGAGATAAAACAAAATATTGTTGCTGACCTAACTTTCCATTAGATACTTAATCTAAGAACCCTGACCACAGAAATACAAAGTCCTGTGTCATGACTTCTGTGCAGAGATTTTTCGCATACCAGAAAGTGACACTACCTAAGGACTTTTTAACAGAAATCCATGCTTGAGATTTACAGCAGTACTTAGACACATTGAAATATCTCTATGTATCAAATGGGATCTCAAGAGCATCCTAAGTAAGATTATGTTAATTTATTACATTAGTCAGCTAACACACTATTTCTACAATTCAATAAGTTACATAAACCTAAAGCTGAGATAGTGTTACGTATAGATTTATACTCTGGTGAAAACTCTTCTGCATAAAGATCGGTATCATCAGCACAGATATTTCCATATACCAGTATTTCGTATCAATTAAATGCAAGTCTGAAGAGATCAAAGTACCAAAACCTGAAAATTTCTCCTCTACACAAGTGCATGTTCTTGCATATGAATAAAAACTTTTCATCAAAATAATTATTTACAAGAAGCTTCATTATTTGTGTATGTGCAAAAAAAGCAATTACTATTTATTTAGTAATTAATTTTCATTGAATATGCTTTGTTAGGAACTATTTACTATTGTATAGTAAAATTGTACCAAAAAAAGTGCATGCTTTAATTTGTACTTACAGCATTTGGGTTTTACTTTGAAGTAGAAATAAGGGAGTAATTTTGATGGCATGTAAACATTCCCTGAAAGTTTAATATGAACCACAATACATATTTTAGAAACATCCTGATAGCTTTTTATCTGGTTATCTTCAGTGTCTTTGACTATACAGTTAAAAACTATTAAGAATGAATAATTTATTGGATTGCGTTGAAGCATAAGACTTCAAATGTAAAGAAAGAAAACATGGTTTCAGTAGATCAGCATCTTTATTCAGATTTGTTGGCTTGTAGCCCTTGTGTTGCTATAATTGTGAAAGTTGGGAAGAAGGTTACAGAAATGGGGAAGTATATACTCCGAAATCTTTTACCTAAGATAAAGGGCAAGTCCTTTGTTTTTGTACATGCATAATTCTCTGATACATTAATTCCTAGGTCTATTATTCCATATCTTCATTTTCCCATGCTATTTTGGACTAATCATGTTAACCATTACCTAATTAAGTTGATCAGATGCTTGTAAATGTTTGTAGAGAATGATGATATCTCCATTTCAACTATGTAATTTTAAATTACTTTGTATGACTCTTAGAGCTTAACAATGATTAATATTTTTTACTTTTTTGTTTGTTTTTAATTTAAATTGCTTCTATACATGTAAAAAGTGTATTAATTCTACTTAAGTATCAAGTAATTGAAAAATAATAACCAGCTATTCCTACACAGTAGAGTGGGTAGGAATACAGAATTGTTTTTTCTTTTCATCTGAAATCACATTCAGTAGTTGATTGAAGGGAATGAATACTTGTTTCCTATGATGCAGTGTAACAATCTGATATTTAATATTTTCCTTTTTTTAGTATTGCTTTGTTGTGTTTTTTGTTTTTTTGTTGGGTTCCCCCCATGTAATTCATCACACGTTATCAGCGGGAATTCATCCCCCATCATTTGCACATAAATGAAGCTATATCAGTCTAGAATCTCTGGGAACTCTGGGCTTATTTTGGTGTGCAGATAGTTTTCATACAGGTACTGTCTATTCATTCAACACAGCCTCAAACACAGAGGGTGATTTATCCTGTGTGATTCAGTGCAGTGAGCGTGTACTGTCAAATAGTGAAATGAAGTGTGTATATTGTATAATGCAGGAATTGAGGCAGAATTTGCAAACTGTCAGCTTATTGTAAAATCCTGTGCAATTTCTACTAAACTCTTAAAAAGATCCCCATTACAAGTTGTTTCAGCAGCAGCTGCAGCTGGTTAAGACATGCTGGGAGGAAATGATAATGTCAGTGCTTAGCACTTCATTGTATATCATTAACTCATGTCACCATTATGCTCCTCTATTTACACTATACTGACAGGTAACTTACCTGCTTACTTTCATGCAAAAACTGTCCAAAGATTATATTAATTAACTGTCATTGACAGATTTTTGTCAAACAAAATTGGAACCTGTGTTAGCCTCCTACATGGGCATCTGAAAGTTTCCTTTACTGCTTCTGGGAGTCCTGCAGCTACTGTTAGAAAACTAATCAGTGGTGAGTTAGGTTAAAGCATTCAGGAGAAACCATCACACACTTCACAACACAGACAGATTCCTTTCAAGATTTCTGATCTATGAGGAACATAAAATGCATAAGGTAGTTAGGAAATAGTATCTCATACATCAGGCTATTGAGTTCATTCCATCATACCACATTAAGCATAAAAAGAGCCACATTCTCTTCACCTAGGATAAGCAGAACTGTTTCTCTCCTGAGGCCAGTGCTAGTGTTATTTCTTCAGTAAATTGCTCAAGAATGATTCAAACTCTAAGAGACTAAAAAGGTCACCTTGCAATGCTTCCTGTTTTTGTTATGCCAGTGAGCAGTAAACCTGAGGCTAAACAGAGATAAGATTCATGTCGTTAATACACTGGCAAGTCACACTATGGAAAGATCCATCAAACAATTCTCTTTTCATTATTTTTTCCCACTTGTTTCATATGTAGTTTCTACTTTGGGACATCTAGGAAAACCAGGTGATCATGCCCAGTCAATATGAGTTTATGAAAGGCAGATCGTGCCTGACTAACCCAGTTTCCTCTATGACGTGGTGACCTGGATATCAGGTGAGGGAAAGGCCATGGATATTGTTTACCTGGACTTTAGTAGAGCCTTTGACGCTGTTTCCTGTAAGTTCCCTAGAGAAACTGTCTGCTCTTGGTTTGGATGGGTGTACTCTTTGGCTAGATCATTTGCTCCATGTGGCAGTACATCCAAAAATAGTCCCCCCAACTGTCTCTGTCCCACACTGAATGGAGCTGGGATGGGGGAAAACAGAGAAGCACAGGAAAAGGGAGCAATGGGGAAGGCCCCTCCCCAAGGCTGTGGTTGGTGGATGCAATGGACCCTTCCCCCAAGCCACATGTCAGGTGTAGATCCCCATGCCAGGGCAAGCCTGGATGTGTTTAAGCAAAGAACTGATGACAATCATTTTCTGCCCTTTTTGGCTTTTGGAATATGCCTCTGGTAGAGTTTATGACAACAATTAAGATGGGTGTTTAAATGGGTAAGCTGCAGAGCACTCATTCTCTCATTCCTGGGTATTCCTCCACATATGTGGATTAAGCAGCTGCAATTACAGGAGAATTTTATGATTAAAAGAGGCAGCAGAAAAATTCCCATAAATGAGTAAATTTGAATATTCCTTAGTCTCTGAGAAATACAGGTCTTTTGTTAGTAGGGGTAACATACTGCTTTTGGATATATCTTTTCCAAATAATGCCTTCTCAAACTATTTCTAATCATTCTTATATTCTGAAGATATTCTTCAACTGAACATAAGAACCTGCATATATGTATATATATATTTCATAACTTTTGTATGTCATTACATGGGTGGTGAAGTTAAACTATTAAATAATATATATTTATTAGTTCCCTGCCTCACCCCTTTAATTTTTAACACTCCAAAAAGTAGTTTGAATGGAGTTAAAGGATTGAGTAGTGGGGCCTATTCTCTTTAAAATCTTTATCAGTGATGTGGATGAGAAGATTGAGTGTCCCCTCACTAAATTTGCAGATGACACCAAATTAGTCTGGTGTGTTGATCTGCTTGAAGGTAGGAAAACTCTATAGTGGGATCTGGATAAGCTGGATTGATGTGCTTAGTACAGTTGTAAGAGGTTCTATAAGGCCAAGTACCACTTGGCTCACAACAACCTCATGCAATGCTACAGCTCTGGGGAAAGTGGCTGGAAAGCTGTCCAGTGGAAAAGAACCTCTGTGTGTTGGTCATCAGCCAGCCAAATATGGGACAACTGTGTTCCTAGGTGGCCAAGAAGATCAACAGCATCCTGGTATCTATCAGAAATAGTGTGGCATCAGAATATGGGAAGTGAATGTAACTCTGTACTCAGCACTGTTGAGGCTGCACCTTGAATACTGTGCTCTCTTTTAGATTACTTACTACAAGAAAGACATCAAGGTGCTGAAGCATGCCCAAAGATGGGCGAAGAAGATGGTGAAGTTCTATGAAGCATGAAGTTCTACAAGCATGGGTTGTTTGGTCTGGACAAAAAAGATTCAGGGGAGTTGTTCTCACTCTCTACAACTACCTGAAAGGAGGTCATAATGGAGTGTTGGCACCTTATCCCTGGTAACAAGTATTAGGACAAGAGGAAATGCCTAAAGTTGTGGAAGGAGAGATTGGATATTAGGAAAAATTCCTCCACTGAGAATGTAGCAATCATTCAGAAAGGCTTCCTAGGGGATTGGATGAGTAACTATCCTTGGAGGTGTTTAAAGGAGGTGTAGATACCATGCTTAGGGGTGTAGTTTAGTGGTGGACTCAGTTGACAATTGGACTTGGTTAACTTAAAGGTCTTTTCCAACCTAAATGATTGCATGAACAAACAAAACTTAAAAAAAATGTTTCTTAGAGCATACTGAAGTAAGAAAAGGAGGGAATCATTACCAAGTTGAAAATCATCTCTATGTTGTGGCTTGAGGTGCTTGCCTCAAGAAGAGGTACATCACCAGTAGATTTCACTTGAACATGCAAATATTCTGTCCAGCATTAAATGAGTCTCCAGTGACTCACACTAAATTGGACTATGAGTAATCTACAACAGCAGGCCAGGGCAAAACCCATCAAAGTTCCATGTAAAGAACAAAATTGCAAGATTATGGCAGGCATAGGGATAAAATAAGGAATGTCTGTTTCAACATGTATGTGTATGTATTTATGAAGTAAGTTAATTTTCAAATTAAATGCATATCTAGAAATAGGTTCGACTAAGTTAAAACATTTATGATTTTGGAAAGTTTAGGTATGACACTTGGATAATCTGAAGTTTAGAAAGGAAGTCTTTAAAAGAAGTAAACTGCTGCTAAAACTGTGAAGCCCTGAGCAGAAAAATATTTGCACAATTATGCTGTCACATGAACATTCCTCAGGGACCAAGCATGCTTAACGGAATCAGAATGTGTAAGACTCTATTACCAAGCATATAAAAATGTTATTTTGCAGAATACTATCTTTGGAAGATAACTGTAGGTATTTTGTTTGAAGAAAAAAAAATCATTGTTATGTCAACCCATTCATATTTATTCTGGTTTTACTTTGATGTTTAACAGAAATAAAACAACCGGGGAAAAAAACAAACAACCAACAACAACAAAAAAACTACAACAGAAAAATATCCTAACTTGCATTTTCGCAATAGATTGTGATGTTGCAGTTTAAACATAGAAAAATAATTTTCCTGAGGAAAACAACAGCATTACTGTCATTCAGGAGGGAGACATTAGAAGACTCTAGATTTTCAGCCCAACTAAGTTTGCACTAAATCTACTGAGTGGATTAGGGAGAAAATGTGTTCACCATGCATACTCCTTCTCTCAGGGTTGCACAGAATGTACTATGGGTCTTTCCTGATCAGATCAGATCCCTATCAATACCATGCTGCCATCACTGCTTGTTGTGAAAAACTCTATCTGCTCTGTGAGATCTCATTTTGCTTTGTGAGATCTCAGTGCAGAAAAGGCATTGAGAGTTGGAGGCCAGAATTCTACCTACTTATATCCATGTTTAATTCATAGACAGTATTATTTATTGGCTGTCTGGACAGTCATGTAAATAATTATGAAGCAGTCAAGCTCACCCTAGTCCAGACACACTGGCTCCCACTTAGGCTAAAGCAGTCTCATTAACTGACTGCTCTGCAGAGGTTGTGATATGTGGTTGTGATCCTCACACAAAGCTTTTAAGACTATAGTTACTGGCTCCTGTTCAACGAAAAGGGCAGACTGGCATAGTACACCATTCTTTCTCTTCTAGAAAAATACATTCATCTCCACAGACAAGCTGCTCCTGGAGGGGAGAACAGCTTGTTCACTGCTATTATGAGCATTTTCTACATTTTAATCTATATTCTTTGCTGCACAGCTGGTAGGAGCAGCAACAAGCCTAGAACTGAGGAGTGAGGGAGGCTTTCAGCTGCAGTGTAAGTAGTCTAATCACAGTATCTGAAAATACAGTATCTAAATGCAAGAGAAGATGAAGAAAGCCTAATCCTACTTGAGCAAGAAAACTTCTATGTCGCATGAGTAGACTCTCTTAATTAAACAAATAATTATTTATTTTATTCCCCTTCCATCTCCATTATGTTATTTAGCAATATTTTAACAATTTCTTAGCACTACATTTCATAGAATCTTTTATCTGACTTTCTGTCAACTGTAGATTGACCAAGCCTAATTTACTGAGAATTTTTCACCAACATAGACACATTGTGAGATTAGAAGTCCAGGTATGTTTGTGGAGTCCCATAAATGCATAATTTAATTATATGATTGTGCTATTGAAGATTGAGTCTCATGTCCTCCGATGGAAGAAGTTAGAATAAATTCCTGATTTTGTATAGAGTATAATTCACACTGCTTAACATTTTATTGTTCAGACTGGAGAAGAGGAGGCTCCAGGGAGACCTAATAGCAGCCTTCCAGTACCTGAAAGGTGCTTACAGGAAGGATGGAGAGGGACAGTTTACAAAGGCCTGCAGTGACAGGACGAGTGCAATGGCGTCAAACTAGAGAAGGGCATATTTAGATTAGTCAGACATTGAAATAGTTTTCCCAGGGAGGTTTTGGAGTCGCTGTCGCTGGAGGTATTAAAACAAAATGTGTAGATATGGCACTTTAGGACATACTTTAATGGCTATGGCAGTGTTAGTTCAATGGTTGGCTCAATCTTGGAGGCCTTTTCCAATCAAAACTATTCTATGATTCTATGCTTCTATGATCTAAACACCTTGAATTGCAGTAGTCACATCAGTCTCCTGTACTTGACAAATTTTTAAGCTTCAAAAGGGTTTTAAAAGTTAACATGTAATAGCACTGAAAAAAATTCTTGGGGGGAAAAAAAAATAAAAAGGCAAGCATTACATGCTGGGGGCTGACTGGAAAGATGACTATAAGCCAGCAATGTGATCATCTGGCAAAGAGGGCTAATGGTATCTTTACTGCATCAGGTGGAATCTCACCAGCAGGTCAAGAGAAGTGATCTTTCCTCTCTGCCCAGCACCAACGAGGCCACAACAGGAGTCCTGTGTCTCATTCTGGGCTGCTCCCTCTGAAAATCAGGAAAGATTTTTCTCTATGATGGTGACAGAGCACTGAAACAGATTGTACAAGAAGGCTGTGGAATTGCCAACCCTGGAGATATCCAAAATCTGTCTCTCTGAACATGGTCTTGAACAACTGGCTGTAGATGACTCTGCTTGAGCAGAGGGTTTGACCAAATGACCTCCAGAGGTCCTTTCTAATCTCAGCTGTTCTGTGATTCAGTGAACTAAAATCCAATGGTCTCTTATGCTACTTCAACTACAGCACTCATCCTGAAATCTCTGCTTTTAAAAAATTAATTACTTTTGAATATACTGTCACATAGTATAATTCCACACTGTTTTCCTGAAATAAAAGCTAGTACTTAAAGCCAATGCATATCTAGATAAAGTATATTTAGAAACTATGAGTTTCTTACTAAGAACATCCTTTTCAAAGGATGTTAGCTGAGAGAAATTAAACTAGAGAACAATACCACCACCTCATCTGTCCCAGTTTGTCATGCAGGAGATTACTGTGGCTAAAAAGATCAGCAGACAGGAGAAAATCTCAGGGACACAAAGGGATACATGAGTCATCACTCTGTTTATAGTACCATTGCACATGGAATATGTTTGCAAATGCTAATAAATGTGCAGGGGGATGGGAAAGTGACATAGCTATAATAAAGCTTGCCCTTCTTGATGAAAAGCATGAAAAGGTCTAATGGCTCCTTCATCTCCATTAAATGTAAGTAAGAATCTGAATTCTGACTGACTCTTATTTTTGTTTTCCAGACACTAAATTATGTACCTGATGCTGGTTGGCCCAAATAAATAAATAAATAAATGCCCCCAAAACCCCACCCAACCCTCTGTACTTATAAGTATGCATATTGTGCAAGTATTAAGGAAACCACACACTTTCTGAGAAAAGATTGCTCTAACTAGCAGTTAAGTTTTCCTGTCATTATCTGATGACCTATCAATGACAACTAATTTCCAGATGGAAAGTGATTGATTGTGTTACTCTTAGTTTATTATTCATGTATCTAAATCTTCATGTATTTCTGAGATATCATACCAGACCTTTTATTTTTACTGCCATAAACCTCCGGAATTATTTTGATGTGTAATATTTGTACAGAGCCCATGGACAGAAAAACAACAGGGGATGATATGCTTTGTGTTCAGTATCCACACAAGTAAATGCTGGGAAGAAGCAGTATATGTTCAAGGGAAAGTGCAATTTCAGACACATCTTACCTAATTCTAGAGTTGTTAATGAGAAAACTTTACTTTTTTATATTCTCTGGGTGCAAAGGGTACTAAGGAAGTCATGAAAATTTCCTTAAGTGTCCTGGTCATATGTGTAAATGGAAGGAGGCAATTAAGTCTTCTCAGGTTACCTCTAGCAAATGTGCCAGGCTCTGACCTAGTAAGGCAACCTGGAGGATCCTGACTCTCTACTGTTCACTGAGGGAAGCTTCCAACAGATAGCCTATTGCCTACAATATTGCAGGTCACAGGAATTATCTTTTTATACATAGCTATTTAGTTACTAAGGCACTATGAATGTCACATCTGCAAATGACTGGGAAATGAGTCATTGTGTTATATGACAAAAAAAAGAATATGACCAAGAATTATGTGTTATCATATAACTAAAGATAAATATAATGACAAATACAATTCAGTCTAATTAAGGTTACACAAATTATTGCAATTCTGGAATGTCCTAGCTGTTCACGGATTTGGACTACTATTTTATAAAAATAAAACCAAAACATTGATATAAGCAATAAAGAAAAAAATACATTTTCATATATATATGTATATATATATAATATTAGGCAGATGAGTCTCATTATGCTCACAGGTGACAAAGAAAAAGTATTTCTTTATCCCAGGGAATACAAAGCTTGCTGTAAACTCAACAGATTTGACTCTGTCCCTATCTGCTGCAAAAGCAAGCACACACCAGGAAAATATTCCTAAAGTAAAGGTATCTTAAAAATGCTATGACCTAACTGAGTTAGAAGGAAGGTCTATCAAAACTATTATCTCGCAGTGGCTAAGGCAGGTCTAAGGAAAATTCAACGGAGTAAAGAACACAGCAGTATTTTATTTGAATACATAATTGCCCTTCAAAAAATTGCAGTTCACAGAGGTGATGACTTTTTAATGAATTCTCCTTCATGGATTTCCTTCCGATAAACTCATCCATTAAGCTTCTATTGCCTATGGTATTTAGTAGTAAGTATCTTTAATGATGAAAAAATATTAGAAAAGCTTCATTATAAGCATTCATTTTACAGATAATTTTTATTAGCCAGAACTCAATTAAAAACTAAGTATAATGTGAGCGAAATTATGTGTTCTCAATGCAGACACAGCACAAGAACCTGTATGTAGCGAGAAAGGAGTGACCTGTAGGTTAATAAGGACACTGAGCCACATGTTTTTTACTTTGGTAGTCCTCAAGTGACAAAACTTCTGAACTACAGATTAAGTAACCTGATATTTCTATTGTACAATTCTCATTTCACTTACTGCTATGTAATGTTATGTAAAAGGAACTGCTTTCAAAACCCACCTTCTTCCCAAGTACTCCAAAGCATTGTAGAAATTAAATGGAACAAGCATAGCAAATTGTAATATATTCAAAACAGATTTAGTAATTTGCTTGTATCACACCATGACTTCATGCATGTCTAAGGGAAAAGCTCAATATTCCATGTCATAAAAGCATTTGTAAAAAGTTTAATTCTAAAAGATGGAGAGCTATAGTCACGCAGGACAGTAAATATTTTGTGTTAACTATGAAATATAAATGATGTGACCAGCATGTTCTGTAATATTCTTTCTTAGCGTTTTAGCTTCTTGTTCACTTTACTTGAAAACTAAGAGCATGTGGCACAGTTTATTACATCTCTTTCATCAATGCAGGCCTTAGCAAATGCTCTGCTCTTTTTCCCCCACCTCTACTGTAGTGACATGCTATGTTCTTTTTCCTTGCTGTGAAGCCACAGAGGACGATGTGCTGGAGGTGCTTCAGAGGAAGCAGATCTAATGAGTGAAGGTAGATCACAAAGAAATGGGGGAGGAAATGAGCTCATGGGGGAAACCAGGTAGGAATTCCGAGAGAAAGGTTGGTCTGTGATATGGATGGGGATCATTTGCCTAAAAAGCAAATGGGAAAGCTAGTACCTGAGCCTCCTATTCCCAAGAAGAAAGAAAACAGGAGAGTAAAAACATGTGGAGAAGACTAAAGAAGGGGAGTATAAGAGATTTTTTGGAAGCTACATTGTTCGTTTATAGCTATCTATTTTCTCCTACAGTCCCTGGAAACGTCTTTTGTTTCACACTCCCTTATTTATGACCCACTTAAAACAAGCTGTAGACCTTGGCAAATCCTTTCCTGATGTCATCAAGCATCCAAAAACACTAACACCACAGTTTCTTCTTTAATTCCTTTTGCTGTGACCTCAAAATTAAATTTTACCTTCACTACTAAGACGCTTTCAGCTGTTTCTCAGTGTATCCTGGAGCAAATCACTTGGACAGCCAAGCAAACAGTCAAATTGCCCTTCCTCACTAGCAGCCTGTAATAAGAAGATGCAAAGGAAGAAAATCAGTCATATGTTTCTTGTTTACTGTTTCTGACAACTCATTGTAATTATTGAATGTTGACAATGAGATCAGCCATATGCAAACATATGGACAGAAATGGTTTCTGCACAAGATTTGATTGGTTCACAGGCATAATGAGACGCCAGTAAGGGGGACATAGGTTAAAAAATGTCCACAATTTTTTATGCATGCACAAATGTACAGGACTATGGTCACTACCTTCAAAAATACTTTTTTGAAAACTAAATTTTAGCAATGGCTTTTATGACACCCTATATTCTGTCCCTTCTGACTAATGGTACTATCCAGCATTGTCACCAATATCAGAATGCAGTATGACTTTGAGTATAAACACTTCATATAATGTCCATATAATGCTTCAGAATCTTTGTCGTTGTCAACAGGTCTCCAAACAACTGGGAAGATTTAGCAAAGAAAGAGTGTTTGCCTGATGCAAAATAAAACAATGTTCATGTCATACATATGTATTCAGATCTGCCATAATGCAAGTCAAATTCGGTACAATGAGAGTAATATATTTCAGTTATGTACTTATACATTAATCCATATCTTTTAGATACCTGATGTTTTTCCCTACATTTTGCAGATTTGCTTGGAATACATGCAGAGTTGTGTCAGTGTGTGCAGCACTTGACAATGATGGTTTCTGTAGAATTTGCAGTTCTTGTCTCATTATTCTAAGGTGATTTGTACAGGTACAGTCTCCTTTACCACCTCTATACATCTAGGCACAAAAACAGATGGCCCAAACATTTTCTAAAAATGTCATCAGCTGTATTTCCTCATACAGAGAAAGAATTGAATGAGGTACCTAGGAAGGAGAAGAAGGATAACCATCATGTTAACTTTAGAGGAAGTTCAAGTATCTCTAAATTTAAGAAGTCTAAGAGGGCTGTGTATCTGCCTGAAACTGTGTATATTCTGGATTTCAGCACATACCTGAGAAATGGATTAAAAGTCTGAAACATCTCCCAGATTATTTAGTAGTTATTCCTCCTTTTACACCAGACCAATCCTGCTTTAATGAATTATTTATTTATTACAGTGCAACATTACTGGAAAACAAACCACCTCTCTGACCTTCAAATTAGTTCAAAGTTCTGAATGTTGCCCTTAATACTGAATACTAGCTGTAGAAAACTTCCCTTGATCCTATTTTTTGGGTACTCACTTGTTTTTGGTTGGGTTTTTTTTTTTTTTTTTCATTAATAACTTGACAGTGATGTGGCTACAACATGAGCTGTGTGAGAGGCTGATTTCACCAGCTCTGTGCTGGTGGTACAATGATGATTAGGGTAGCCTCCTGAGAGGATATCACCAGAAGGATGATACCGAGGAAAAAGGCACTTAAATTCCTCTCTTACAAGAAAATTTTCTTTATTGGGAGTCTTGCACTAATATATTTTTCAGCAAGTTTAAGAACAAAGATTCCTTTTCGTTAATTTCCCTGCATTTTCATAACCAAAACAGGAAAGAAGTCATGTTTGATACAAGGAGCTAGAGTTTAAGTACTCAGAAGGGATTTTTGTAGGTAATTTTAAGTAAATGGGGCTTCTCATATGCTACAAGTAGGTTAGAAAAACTCTTCTGAATGAAGGCTGCTAGATTCTATTTAAATGACAGTTCACATTTGGCTTCCACCTATGTGGAAGAGAAATTTTGGGTTTTTTACTCATACACTGTAATCACAAAGATCTTCTCCCTCTAGTTAACTACAAGGAGAGAAAGGTTATAACAGAAATTTTGTGGCCCTTTCTTACAACAGCTTTAGGTAACTATTCTGCAGTGTTATGGCATCCATCCATATATGTGATATCTGAGCAGTTTTTGCTAGTTCATGGCAGAACACAGCCCGGTTGTATGTCAGTGAAATTTTTAAGTTTAAAAATCTCAAGATATTTTTAGCTGCTCTGTTTAGTAAACAAACCCACAAATATATTTCATAGCCAGACAGCTGGAGTTCTGTGTTGTCATATTTTTTCATGTAAGAATGTGATCCTATGAAATCTTGTGAAGACACAGGGTGAAGAAAAGGTAAACATTAAACTGAGATGGCAGACTTAGTTCTTTAGGGATTTATTCCCTACATGCTGGTGTTCAATAACATTTTCAAATATGTGTTCCCTCACTAATGTCCACTTTCATCAGTGCTTTTCATATCCCTACTGAAGGATAAATAGACAGGGTGCGATGGTAGTAAAGCTGATCCTACAGTCAAAGATAGAAAGTGAATGCTTTTGTTACTATTTATAAATGTACACTTCTGAAAAAATGTCTTTACAAAAAGATCATTCATTTTATTTTACTTTTTTCCTGCCCTCATAACAATGGAAAACATGATTATACCACATGCACATTGAATTTTGGAATCAAACAAATCTTTTTCTACTAATTTTGACTGAAGCAGTCTAACGTGGCTGTGTGGCCAAGAAGGCAAATGGCATCCTTGCCTGTATCAGGAGTAGTGTGGCCAGCAGGAACAGGGAAGTCATTCTGCCCCTGGACTCAGCACTGGTTAGGCCACACCTTAAGTCCTGTGTCCAGTTCTGGGCTCCTCAGTTTAGGAAAGATGTTGAGTTGCTGGAACGTGTCCAGAGAAGGACAACGAAGCTGGTGAAAGGTTTGGAGCACAAGCCCTATGAGGAGAGGCTGAGGGAGCTGGGGTTGCTTATCCTGGAGACGAGAAGGCTCAGGGCAGACCTTATTGCTGTCTACAAATCCCTGAAAGGAGGTTGTAGCCACCTGGGGGTTGGTCTGCTCTCCCAGGCAACCAGCACCAGAACAAGAGGACAGTCTCAAGCTGCACCAGGGGAGGTTTAGGCTGGATGTCAGGAAGGAGTTCTTCATGGAAAGAGTAATTGGCCATTGGAATGGGCTACCCAGGGAGGTGGTGGAGTCACCATCACTGGAGGTGTTTAGGAAGAGACTTGATGGGGTGCTTGGTGCCATGGTTTAGTTGATTAGATGGTGTTGGATGATAGGTTGGACTCGATGATCTCAAAATTCTCTTCTAACCTGGTTAATTCTATTCTATTCTATTCTATTCTATTCTATTCTATTCTATTCTATTCTATTCTATTCTATTCTATTCTATTCTATTCTATTTTCTATTGCATTCTTCCTAACATCCAGTGTGAATCTACCCATTCCTTCCCATTTGTGTTTATCTCATTGTAATCAGCAATGATATGTTGGAGAAATATCCATTTACATTCTCAAATCTGAGATATTAATAAGCCTGAAGCTTATACCAGAGGTGGAGTTGAAACAATGTTATGAAAGCTTTCCAAATCAAGGAACAAATTATAAGCTTGAACTTCACAAGGTACAGTGACAGCAATTGATTATAAATTTCTGGACACTCACCCTGCAAACTGCTCTTATCCCAATTAATATCAGACCCACTTCAGTCAAGTCACAATTATTCCTACCATTATACAACTGGAACAAATCCTTAGTACTATTTCTGTCAATGGAGGAATGAGAAGTGGTCAGCTTTGCACCACCAGCAATTACAGTGCTAGAAGCTAGTCACAATGTTACTTTACCATTGTTTCTTCAACTCATTCTCCCTTTGCTAAACTTAATGAGGTTTTAAACTTAGTTTAGCACAGGTCACAGTCACAACCATGGATGCCACAAGATTTTAGAAAGTGGCATCATTGGTTTGTATTGAAAGGAGTCAGGTAACTTCCTGAACAGGTGCTGCTCTGGAACATCTTTTATGGAACTTTGAGGCCAGGCTGGATGTGGCTCTGAGCAATGTGATCTAATGTGAGGCGTCCCTGCCCCCGGCAGGGGGCTTGGAACTGGATGATCCTTGAGGTCCCATCCAACCCCTAACATTCTGTGATTCTATGAACCCAGTGGGGTATGACTGCCAGAACATTTGCAGTTCTTTTTCCTGTATCACTTTTGTTACTGTTCCTTTTTAAAAGTAAACTGAAAGGGTGAGTGCCAAGACGATGGAGCCAGGCTCTTCCCAGTGACACCCAGTGACAGGACAAGGGGCAGTGAGTGGAAGCTGAGGCATAGGAATTTCCAGGGAAACATGAGGAAAACTTTTTTCACTGTGAGGGTGATGGAACACTGGATCAGGCTGTCCAGGGGGGTTGTGGAGTCTCCCTCTCAGGAGATATTCAAAACCAGCCTGGATGCATTCCAGTGTGGTCTGCTCTATGCTCTGGCAGGGGGGATGGACTGAATGATCTTTCAAGGTCCCTTCTAACCCCTAACATTCTGTAATTCTGTCATTAATAGTATCAAATTAAAATCGAAACAAATAATTAGTACACAGAGTATAAACTAATATCCAGGTGTTGTGGGGTGCTCCAAACACTGCATCCCCCACCTCAATCAGTGGAGGTTTGAATGGGGAAGACAAAGGCATGGAATTGCCTTCCCCTCCCCGATGGTGGCTTGAGGGGGAAAAGTTAAAAAAGGAACCCATTCTTCCCACTGGGAGCTTAAGTCCCTCACATATATTCACCCATGCTGAGATTTGGAATTGCGATTGGCTGGGTTCTTCACGCCCAGTATGTATCAGCACTGGACACATTGCATAGTGAAATCTTAAATAGAGTGACCGTAAAGTAGCCTGGGGCTCATTTTTGGACTCTCACTGGACTCAGTTACCTGGGATTTGTGCTGAGACTCACCACATTCGTGGTGAAATTGGAGAGATCAGCATCCAGATCTGGCTTCCCCACAGGCCTGCCTACACTTGGGGCCCTGCTCCCTGCCCCGTGCTGGATCAACCCTGCTGTAAGCTGTCGCTGTTGGCTGAAAACACACCAGCAGTGCGGCTTCTCTTGTGCTGCTCACACGACGCTGTTCCAAGAGATTTGCCTCATGGAAGCTGTGTCTAAGGAAACTTTAAATTTGGTGGGTTCCTTTTTCCTTTGGATGTATGCCATGTGACCCATAAATTTGATTATAAAGCTTGCAGTTCTGAAGGCAGCTGCAGTGGAGAAATCCAGGGACCATCTCTAAATTCCTCCTTCACTCTCGTGAGTAAAATCTGACTCACATCTTTCCCTAGGATCCTGGCTTGCCTCTGATTTTATAAGTGGGGTAAAACTATTTGTGGCTTAGACATTTCCATTTTCTGAATTCTCTAAATTTTACTAAAATTGCCCATAAACATCCTTGTAGAATTTGCATCCAAATAGAACCTTTAAACAAAATGTATCTAGTTTTTGCACGTAATTTTGGGGAGAGTTTTTTAGGAAAATCATAAAATCATAGAATCAATAAGGTTGGAAGAGACCTCAAAGATCATTAAGTCTAACCTGTCACCCAAGACCTCATGACTACTAAACCATGGCACCAAGTGCCAAGTCCAATGTCCTCTTGAACACCTCCAGGGATGGTGACTCAACCACCTCCCTGGGCAGTCCATTGCAATGGCTAACAATTCTCTCAGTGAAGAACTTTCTCCTCACCTCAAGCCTAAACTTCCCCTGGGGCAGCTTGAGACTGTGTCCCCTTGTTCTGGTGCTGGTTGCCTGGGAGAGGAGACCAACTCCCTCGTGGCTACAACCACCTTTCAGGTAGTTGTAGACAGCAATAAGGTATCCCCCGAGCCTCCTCTTCTCCAGGCTAAACAATCCCAGCTCCCTCAGGCTCTCCTCCTAGGGCTTGTGCTCGAGGCCTCTCACCAGCCTTGTTGCCCTTCTCTGGACACGTTCAAGTGTCTCAATGTCCTTCTTCAATTGAGGGGCCCAGAACTGGACACAGTACTCAAGGTGTGGCCTAACCAGTGCTGAGTACAGGGGCAGATTTAATTCCCTGCTCCTGCTGGCCACACTATTCCTAATGCAGGCCAGGATGCCATTGGCCTTCTTGGCCACCTGGGCACACTGCTGGCTCATGTTCAGCTGGCTGTCAATCAGTACCTGCCTCGTTAATATAATCCAAAGCAAAACGCCAGGTGATCAGTTTAAGCCCTAAATGTTCTTTCACAGTCAAATGGCATTAGGTACAACACAGATTCTCTTCCAAACATTTATGTTTTCAAGCATATCATTAACCCATCTGATTTCACTGGCACCATTTCTACTGCCTCATGGGAGATGAATGTTAGTCTTCCTTGTCTAAATGAAAAGTCATCTAGAAAATTCCCTGTTATTTTGAAAAGAATGTCAAAGGAAAGTTGTGCAGTTGTTTAAAAATAAAAAATCTAACATATTATACATTGTCATGGTTTGGACCCAGATGGCAATGAAGCACCACGCAGCTACTTTCTCACACCTCCCCTGGCCCCAGTCCCCAGTGGAATGGGAAGGAGAGTCAGAGAATACAAAACCATGACATAAGGGAAGTTTGACAGAGGAACACAGAGAAGAAACAACAGTAATAGCATAATACTAATCAAATAACTAAATTAAATTAATTAATAAACTAAAGCAAGTCATACACTGCAACCCTCAAACCCTTGCCCCAGCCAGCACTCCCTCTTATATAGCAGGTGTGATGTCAGTATAGTATTGAAAATTTCATTGACTGGTTTAGTTGGCTATCAGGCAGTAGCCCCTCCCAGCTTCTTCTGAAGTTTAACCCTATCCTAGATAAACCCAGAACATAAGCTGCATGAAATGACTTCATCGATAAAATTAACACCCATAATGAAATAAGTAAAATTTAGTGTAATATTCTAAAATAAAAGACCCTTAAATAAATGTTTGTTTTTTTAAAGTTTTGAGCTGTATTTTGATTGCAACTATAGCTTAGTTGTTGCTGCTATGAGCCATGGGAAGTATAGCCTTTCTCAAAAACTATACAAACATTTCCAGTACAAATAATGAGAGATGTGCTCTTTAAAAACAGCTGCAACAAAGCACCATGTCACCCCTTGGTCACACCTCCCACATTGGAAAAAAATAAAAAATAAATGGACAAACAAAAACTAAAACCCCATGGGTTGAGATAAGAACACTTTAACAGGACAACACAAGGAAAAAAGAAACAATAATACTAATGAAAGAATATATAAAGTGAATGATGTACAATGCAGTTGCTCACCACTCAGAGCTGAATGTTGAGTCCATTCATGAGCTGTGATACCACTTTTCCCTTTTCATGGTGTGAGTGTCGGCTAGTTCAGTTTAGCTGTCCCAGACAAACCCAGGACACAAAGTAACTGAAATATTAATGAAAGGAAAACAAAGAAGAATTAATTTAAACTTACATCAAATATTTGCAGAATTTTCTCTCTATTTATTTTCTCTAGTTTATTTAACTTTGCAATCGTTATTGAAGACATGGGATGCTACAAATTTAAATACGAAGAAATTACTAGGACTGACATTTCAGTATAGACAATTGCAGAAATAACTACTACTATTATTTTTAGAAGACACTAAGAAAAGGAATTAAATAAAGTCCTGTGCTGGAAGTCTTAGATACAAAATACACTTCTCGAGGCTCAGAATTTTAGGTAAATTAATGATATACATAGGCAATTTCTAGATCTGTTCTCTTTGAAGAAGGAAATTTGAAGTCAAACAAATTTGTTTGGTTTTTTTTAAAAATACATATTTTAAGAGAATGCTAATGTTTAATTTGGCTTCAGGTACCTTTTTGTTCAGCTGAAAAAATTGTTTCCTATGAGGAAGGTTTTGAGCAAATACTTGCTTTTCTTGAGTCATAGGCTCTCTGTACTACCCCATAAATGTCGACTAAAAACTAATGGAAAAAGTTACTCATTTGTCCTGGCCTAGATGCTATTATCCTCTAAAGCTGATTTTGACAGGCTATAAAACTCTCTAACAGGCCTCAGAAATGCAGCACACAGATGTTTGTCTGCAATATTTTCTTCCTTTGGTTTAGTTGTTTTTGAAGATACAATGCATTCTGACTGTCAACCACATAAAATTTTTCCTTCCCTTTAGAAAAACTTACTCACTTCTTTTAGCTTTTGAATGAGGTTTTTCAGGATTGTTTCTTTCTTGCTTGCTCTTGTTTTCTTTTTCTTCAACTTAATATTGTATGAACAAAGTTATTCCTCTCTTAAAAGTGCATGTTTTTTTTTGTGGGTTTTGGGGTCTTGTGCAGTTTTTTGCTTGCTTGTTTGTTTTCTTTTCCCCTGGATCAATTTAATTATGTCTAAAAAGAAATTTCAAGCAGACTTGTAAATTAAAATCCTAGTAGATCTTAGATCTGTGTGGTGAGTTGACCTCAACTGATCATCCAGTCCTTATCAAGCTAGAATTAAACATTTGAAAACCAGAACATTCTAAGTTACCCTTGTATAATTAAGGCAAAACATTGTGTCATATATTGTAGATCAAATGTTTTAGATACTAGAATTATTTTTCTAAATTATGTTATTATATGCTGTTCATATTAATGAAAAATAATGTAAGATAGGGCAATACATTGGGAAAAGGGTGATTCTTGACACAAGAAATGTTGGACAAGCTTAAAAACATTGATTTCCCTCAGACTTCTGAAGATGAAATTACAGTATTTTCCTATTGATATAGGACAAAACAATGATGGAAAAAACCTGGTCTCAGGAAAGTAGTACGCAGACTTATGATCAGAGTGCCTCAGATCAGTTTTTCATTCTTAGCCCTTTCTGTACCTTTTCTGTTTCTGGCCTCTGTTTCTATGGAGTTAGGTATTTTTAGAATAGCAATTCTTGTACTCTAAAGGTCCAGTTAAGATGCCTGAAATATGATCACATATCTCTACCAAACGGCTGTGAAAAGTTCCGGTTCCTGAAAGTTTTGTGTCAACTTCCAGATTGATTTTAGTTCTATCTATTCACTATTGAGGAAGTCTAAATGAAAAACTTACTGTGTGTATTGACTTTATGAAGAATTTTATGTCAATGCAAATTCACAGCACCTGTCTCTGTCCCTCTGCACATCCTCTACACATTTTTCTTCCTTACTAATTCATGCATTGGTTCAGGAAACTGTTTTATTTGAAAATAAAATCCCAGACTTTTTTATTAGTTTTTCCACAAATTAAATAAAAATTGAAACATATCTGGAAAGTGTATTTTATAGAGTAGTTTAGATCTGGGATTTATGTTTCCAAAGTCAGTAATTTCAAAGAGGGAAACTTACAAATCAAAGAGGGTTAGGCATTTACAATAAGCCTTATCACAAGCTCCAGATAAGCTCTTAGAAGTGTGAAGTAAGGCTTAGGTGAAATGTATATGACTATATCTATCATCATGACCTAAATCCCTGATTCAGCTTCTGTCCATTATCACAAGATTTATTCATATAACACTAGCATTCCTGTAACTACACTTAAGTCATGCTCTGAGTCCTGAGATAAGTATACTGTCATCATTATCTTTGCATAAACATAAGTGGGCTCTACAACCTTGTCATCCCATCCAAGAAACTAATTATTGTAACAACTGTCAAAGCATTCCTAGTATTTGCCAAACAGTTGGGCTCCATCAAAATGCAGTGTTGTTGTTTTCTTTCATACACAGCTGGGCTTAGTCTCCTCTTTTATTACTGACTAATGGATGAAATATTTGCCAGGCAAATTGCTGCTTTATATGACCAAGGGCTTTCACATATTCTGAGCTCTAACTTCCAATAAATTCTTTGGTAACTAAACATGAGTTAAGCTTGAGAATCAGGGGGAAAAAAGGGGGTTGCCTACTCTACTGAAGTTGCTTCATCGTGCAGTGAAAAGTTCTTTACTGTGCAGTAAAGACTTCTAGGTCTTAGAGTAATGAGAGCTATGTAAGAAGAACACAAATCCAATGACTACTAAACTACGTGGGAAATACAATCTTTGGTTTTCAAGTATCACTAACAAGGCTGGGGGAGGGTAACGGAATGAGGATGTTCTCTGTTTCCTAATTCTGCATTTTACCCTCCAAAATATTTAATTAATATTACATTTTAGACTGAGTTCTCAGGCACAGAAGTTAGAGAGTAATACTTTTCCTTGTTCCCTGTCTGAACTAGTGGACCTGAAAAAAATTAGCTACAGAGCATAAAAAACTCCCAGAATAGAACAATTAATAACTTTTCCACTTTTCCTTTGTCTTGTAGCCAGAATAGCCTCTCAGTTAAGATGATCTCTGGAAAGACAGGAGAATTCAGTTTCTACCCCCTGTTATTTTCTTTGGGAAATGAATTTTCGTCTCTGATTTGCTGAGTACAGAGGAGTGATGCAAAACCTTAAACTATTGTACAAAAGTAAGTAGGTAATGATTTTTCCATAGTATTTTAATATTATTGTTGCTAAGGTTGCTTAAGGTTGCCTAAGAGATGTCCTAAGGCATGCCTGACAGAAAAGATGATGACAAATTAATGGCATGAGAAAACACTGAAGATGGTAAATAACAGAGCAAGAAGCTGGCAGAATTTATAAATAGTACTGTGAGACTTTACTGGATCACAGATAGTTCCGATGAAGGCATGCAAGAGATTGCTGAGCTTCCAGGGGAGCACTGGTTCCTTGCTGAATCTTGCTGCACTACCAATGCCTTGGTAGCATCACTGCTTATGAAAATTTTATATATCATAGGAAATGGTAATTATCTCCCAAAGACTAACTGGAAAAAAATAGAGGATATTTTTGTTTGTTTGGTTGGGGTGTGTGGGTTTTTTGTTTGTTTTGGGGTGTTTGTTTGCTTGTTTTAATTTCTTTTGTTTTGTTGGAGTTTTCTTTCTTTGGTTGATTTTGTTTGGGGTTTTTTGGTTTTTTTTGTTTGTTGGTTTGGATTTGGTTTGGTTCTTTTAGGAGATAAAGACATAGAAATTGAGAAATAAGCATGAGAATATGCAGATAAGAGTTCCAGTTTTCATGTAGCTAGTTGCATATGAGTGTTTGCACTGTATTTGTATCCATTGGGACAGAGAAAAGCAGTAGCATTGCTTCAGGGGATCTAGGAGTGAGGAGTCAGCTCGGTGTAACATTCAGTTTTACAACAATCACCAATAAGATCTATACATTCCATAGCTCTTGTCATTATGTAAGTAGACATTCATCAGTCATCAATACTCAGTCATCAATCCTCAACATCTTAAGTCAGAATCAAAAACATTCTGAACTGAAACTCCCTTCATTCTAAGCATTGTAAAAATCCTGATTTTGCTGAACCTTATTTCCTTAGTGTAATCAACCTTAGTGTAATCAACCCAGGACCCTGAAGTCTTTATGGAGTCTGGGATTAGAACTGTCTTTATATCCTTTAGATGTTTTGAGTTTGACCATAATCTCACAGGTCTTCTGAATATTTATATATATACATCTATAGATATATTCTGAATATATATATATATATACACACACACACAGAGCGAATGAGAGAAACATTCCTGTGCCCTTTGTAGGTTTATTTTCATCATAAATATAGCAGTAAATATCTAACAGGTATTCTACTTTGTTGAATATTAATCAATACTTCTTAGCATTTTTGTTAATCGAGCTACTTAATGATTCACATTCTCCTTTATTCAATTTTGCTTACAATTATAACTTTTTTTTCCTGAATATTTTTTGTTTTCTCTTCCTATTTTTTTCTTAGAAATGTTTTATTGTTTATGAATGTATATGCTAAATACTTAAGGAGATAGAATATCTGTTTTGTACTAGATAATTCAGTTTTAGTGACTGCCAGCCACAACAGTATGGTTTAGAAATGTTATATTGGTTCATTTTTCACTCAGCTTGAACAGGGTAGGTCAAAGAAAGAGAATAACTGTAAATTACAGCTTCCTAATCTTTGAATATTTCACCCCAGTACAAAATAAGTAGACTGGGTGCAAGGTCTAACTCATTCCTTTGGAGAGCATTACACCGCAGTGTTCTAATCTTCCTTCATGCTTTCTACTAAGATGTTCATGTTTCATCTATAGTGCTTCATTGGAATTCACCCTACTGTTCTATATTACCCATTCAAATGATGACACATAATGCAGAAGATGAGGGAGTGAATTCTAAATAGCTCTTTTTAATAGATATGTATTTCAATAAATGCTTCCCATTGGGACAAAGACTTTATTACTAAGTCATATAAGTTATTTTTAAAATGTTTGGTTTTATTAGTGTATTTGACAGTTGCATGCAAGTATAAACTGAGAAATAGGAGATTGGTTTTGTTGTTGTTGGTTTACCTTTTTTTTAGATTTGTTTTTTTTTCCCCCTGAATTAAGGTGGTCTGGAAGTAGTAGTAGTAATAATAATAATAATAATAATAATAATAATAAATAATAATAATAATAAAGGTTTTTTTAAAGGCAATATTTGATTGGAAACCAGATGACTAAATGAATAAAGTAGGGGTAAAATAGTAATTACTGATATATAGGAGATATCTTTTGTGTTCATAAATAATTTGTCATTAAAAAAAATAAAATGTGCAACAATAAAAATCATAGAGATGAAAGGACAATGACTTTGAAATTATTTTAGCTTGCTTATAATATGTCACAGGACAGTGCTTAACAAAATGGGTCTATATAGATTTTTTAAAGGAAAAAACATAATTGGGAGTTAATATCAAGGAAGAAAGAAGTCTTCACAATGAAAGAAATTTTTGCTGGTACCACAAAAATGTTGACCACT
The DNA here is from genome assembly GCA_033816785.1 of Picus viridis. Classification (NCBI taxonomy): domain Eukaryota; kingdom Metazoa; phylum Chordata; class Aves; order Piciformes; family Picidae; genus Picus; species Picus viridis. Next base: position 65,553,806 of record CM066566.1, read on the forward strand.
TCAGTCAAAAAACAGTATCCCAATATTTGTCATTGAATAGTTGGAAATATGAAGGTGTTTTCCCAGAAGTCAGTAATAGAAAGAGAATAATAGACTAACAGATATTTTTCTACATTGTGAAGATATTAATGAAATACCTGGGTGGTATGCCTAGATAGTTGGAAAATCATTATCATAAAGCTAATCTTTAATAAATCGGTCTGCAGAAACACAATAAAGAGGACTAGAGACATTCACACCATTTTCACAAAAGCGACTTTCTTCATTCCTTTCCCCTGCCTTAAATATTCCATAATTACTTCAGTCTTTTAAGTAGCTATATCTTTATGTTAATTCTCTGCATTATGGCTGAGTGTTCTTTGTCTCAGAAACAATCAGCTCTTCCTCCTCCTACTTCAATGTGACTTTAAAAGGGGTTTTTAGTTGCTCTAGGCTCATGTGAATTAAACCCAGATGTCTTTTCTCTTTGGAGTTGTTGAACACTGAACTAAATGTGTCCCTTGTGCAATAACTGAGTGGAAGAAAATGTTTTACTTCTATGTTGATACCTTTCAGTGCCCTCTACATGTGTGCTGCAAAGGCAGCTTTATTTAGGTTTTTCTGTATTAAAAACAAAACCAAAAAAGGACACAACCCAGACCACACCTCCATCCACCCCCACTCCCCCACCTCCAGTCATAAAATCTTCAGGATAAAAGCTTAAAATATCCTGTGGTTTAGGGCATTTCAATCTCGGAAGACCAAAATAAACTTAAAAAGGACTCATCAATGATCCCACACATACTGTCAAGCAACAAAAGCCTGGAAACAGCCACCTGGTTACACTCAGCTGTCCAGGATGCAGAGGATTGGACTGCAATACTGAATAACAGAGGCAAATCTACTTGCTGCTTTTGGCTTTTGACAGGATGGCTGTCAATGCTTAACAGCTTTTATGCATCCCACTCTCTTTTCCTGCCTACAGAATGCCTGCATCCTTCAGACTGTCACTTTTGCCATCCCAGCCTTGTTTTTGGCCATCCATATAGGTTTCACCTTGTGGCAAGAGCCCTATATACAGCTTGTTTAGGCTTTTGCATCCTGTTCCTAACCACAGTGGCAGACTTCTTATGTCTATTTATCTGTCCCTGAAAAGATCCTGAATGCTTAGGAATTAAATCATAATCATACCTTAAGTGCCAAGTATTGATGCACTCACCCTCTCCTCATTCCATTTTAAGGTCTGCCTAACTCTCAATGTCATCACTTCTTATTAATACATAGAAAGATTAAAGAAATCCCTTTTAGTTGAAAAAATATTAATAGTTCTGATATGAATTATTAGGCTCATTTTTGTGTTGTAGTCTAACAGATAAAAGCTTTTCATTCTGTCTTACCTAACATTTGGATTTTACCTTACATCACTATTAGTTATTACGCTGTTTTAAAGAAGAGGTTATATGGCTCTTTAGAAAAAAACAAACAAACAGACAAAAACCCCAAGCACAAACAAAACTAAAAGTCAAAATAAAAAGAAGCAAGTGAATCAGAACTATCAAAAGATCTCTATTTGTAGATGATTTTCTGGTTAGAAGCAGTGACAATAATCACATAGATAATGCATTGGTTTTAGCTCTGATTTCAGCTAACAGAATCTGACAACCTTGTGCGTAGGCTCTTGTTCTTAATTGTGCTACAGCTATGTCTCTACCTTTATTATATTAGACATGATACTGATTTATTTTAAACGGCCTAGTAATTACAGTAATGCCCTTAGGCTATTGCTAATTTTGACTTCAGCTTTCATCTAACTTCACTTGAGCCTATGTGTGCATGTGAAAATAAAACCAAATGGAGTTTCCAACAGTTTGTCAGTTGAAAACTGTTTCAGAATAATAATTCATAAAATAATCCTTAGGTTAACCTAGTATCTCCAAACTGGCAATACTAAAGCACTGTTTACTCATTACTGCTTTTCAATTGGTAAGTCAAAATGGATCACCTTTGCTATTCAAACTGCTCACGTGCTTGCCGGTTTTTTTTCAGGGCAATACTAAGCAATTTTCAATGGGGTAGAAATATTTCATAGATAGCAAACTCTACTCTGGTAAAGTATAAGCTACTTCTGCTGGAGAAAAATGAAAAAAAAAAAAAAAAAAAAGTTTTCCTCTATGTTCTCGATTTAAGAAGCTTGAAGGATTTATTTTATTTAGGAAGAAAAAAATAAAGTTAAGAAAAAGGAAAAAAAAACCTCTAAATCAAGCACCTGAAATAAGTTCATGATAAATGCATGAGGGCAAAATTAACTTTTTATTTTCCTCTCCTTCATATACTAAAATATGTTTGTTAAAGCAATTGCAAGTTTCTAAAGGTATTTTTTATCTTTGCAACTTCATAAACATCAGTATACTAATTTTTATACTCAGATGATGTTTACAAAATCCAGCAAATAATCATCACAGTGTGTGTTTATGCCAGTGGTGGTTACTTTGTTTTCTGAATAACTTGCAAGTTTTTTATACTCATTGTCCTTTTCAGTGTCATGTGAAATTAATAACAAAGCAAAAGAGATGTGGCACAGTGAGGGGAATGTAAATACAGTTTCTTTTTTCCCTGTCTTTTTAAACACATGGTGCTGTTTTATTTTGCAATATTATTTTCTTTAAATTATATGAGAAACAGACTTTCAGAACTGTTTGTGGTTTCCTCTATGTTTGATCTAGGTACGGATCTGTTTACTAACTGAACTTGTATCCTGGAGCATCCTAATATCTTTTAGAACAACCTTGGAAGAATCAGTGACCAGGGGGTTAGTGTGAGGAAACTTAGGAGGGAAGATAAACAAACAAAAAAAAAGACAGAAATCAAAACAAAGCAAACCCACTAATCTCTGGTCACTTTTGGAAATAATCATGTTTAACTTTCTGAGGTGTAGGTTCAACTTTTTCAGTTTAGATGTTTATTTTTACTTGGAGGGGGCATGTTTGTTTATTTCAACAGAGACTAGTAAGTCACTACTGAAATTTCCTCCACGAAATAAATTAATTGAAGCAGAAATGATAAATTGAGAACTGAAAAACTTTATGCCTGCTGATTTTCTGCCCATACTCTCAGATTTTTTTTGGTTTTGTTTTTGTTTTATACTGAGGTATAAATATCAAAACTTCAGTAGAGGTAGACCTCCTTAAAATCATATCTGTGGTGTCACTGAGACAGAATATTTTTTGCAAAGCAGTTGCCAAAGTAGGGCAACAAGTATGAGTGTTTATGGAGATGCCAAAATATTTATTTTGACCCTTAAATTAAGAATCCTTCCCTCTTTGACAAAAGTTGATATAGGCTGCAGTTTAAAGACTTTGCATGCTTTACTTAAAATTTTGGTTCTTTCTGTCACAGGAATGCTGTAGGGAGTGAGGACTCATTTTTGTGACATCTTCTCTACATCGAGCCATGCTCCAGAACATAAATAACACATGTACATGTTTGTATATGCATCCAGAGCACCCTAAACATCATTCCAGAGGCAAATATAATTCTTAAACATTTACCTTAGAACTAGGAGAATATTACATCACTATTAACTAACATAATCTTACAGTAAGATTATATTTAGGATTTTCATGGCCGTAGAACATGGTGTCGTGACATGCCTGTGCCATTCACAGAACCATTAAGAAGTCATGGGTGAAAATTCAGCAGGAGACAAACCATACAATTGTTATGATACTGCTTTTCAGATACCATTTGAGGATCTCTATATGATATTATTTTTATTTGGCACCTTATCAAGAGCTCAAAGTCTTTATGTTCATACTCTATATTTGTTATGCTCATACCTTATTATATCTCTATTGGCAAAAAAGTCTCCTTAATTCACAGATAAGCAGGTAGATATATTGCCAATATAGATATATATGTCCCTCAAAGTGGTTGAAAGAGGCATGCTTTAAAGAGATATGATGCTAAGAGGTACGATTTAGTAGCAGACATGGTATCAATTGATGATAGTTGGACTTGATGACTTAAAGGGCTTTTTAAATCAAAATGATTCCATGATTCTATGTGCCTAATGACAATGACTATAGAACTAGAATTCTGTTAGTTATGGATGTCTAAAGAGTACATCTCCCCTTCCAAAAATTTAGTCCCCTTTTCACATCTGAATTCTGATTTTTTTGGTTGTCTCTATTGCACTAACATATCTTCTCTACCTGGCTCTCTTTCTGATTGCAACATCTTGCTGTCTTAACACCTTCTTTGCCTCAATATTTACGAGCAGGGCAGAACATCTTCCAGACAGCTGGCCTGCAGAGCTGGCAGAAGGAGCCAGAGAGCTGCATAGTTTGCCGCTGCTCCAGGAGGCAATTAGAGATCTTCTCAGCCGCTTGGACCCCCACAACTCCATGGAACCAGATGGGATCCATCCTAGGGTGCTGAGAGAGCTGGCAGATGAGCTGTCCAAGACACTCTCCATCCTTTTTCAGCAGTCCTGGCTCACTGGAGAGGTCCCAGAAGACTGGACGCTGGCCAACGTGGTGCCCATCCACAAGAAGGGCCAGTTGGAAGAGCCGGGGAATTATAGGCCTGTCAGCCTGACCTCAGTGCCAGGCAAGATTATGGAACGGGTCACCTTGAGTGCAATCACACAGCACTTACAGGATGGCCAGGGGATCAGGCCTAGCCAGCATGGATTTAGGAAGGGCAGGTCCTGCCTGACCAACCTGATCTCCTTCTATGATCAGGTGACTCGCCTGGTGGATGTGGGGAGGCCTGTGGATGTGGTCTACCTGAACCTCAGTAAGGCTTTTGACACCGTCCCCCACAGCAAACTCCTGGCTAGGCTGGCAGCCCATGGCTTGCACAGGAGAACACTGTGTTGGGTTAGGAACTGGCTGGAGGGCCGAGCCCAGAGAGTGGTGGTGAATGGTGCCACATCCAGCTGGCGGCCTGTCACTAGTGGTGTCCCCCAAGGATCAGTGCTGGGCCCCATGCTCTTCAACATCTTTATTGATGATCTGGATGAGGTCATTGAGTCCATCATCAGTAAATTTGCAGATGACACCAAGCTGGGGGCAGGAGTTGATCTGCTGGAGGGTAGACAGGCTTTGCAGAGGGACCTCGACAGGCTGGACAGATGGGCAGAATCCAATGACATGAGATTTAACACATCCAAGTGCCGGGTTCTGAACATTGGCCACAACAACCCCAGGCAGTGCTACAAGCTGGGGTCAGAGTGGCTGGAGAGCGGCCAGGCAGAGAGGGACCTGGGGGTACAGGTTGATGGTAGCCTGAACAGGAGCCTGCAGTGTGCCCAGGCAGCCAAGAAGGCCAATGGCATCCGGGCCTGCATCAGGAACAGTGTGGCCAGCAGGAGCAGGGAGGTCATTCTACCCCTGTACACTGCACTGGTTAGGCCACACCTTGAGTCCTGTGTCCAGTTCTGAGCCCCTCAGTTTAGGAAGGATGTTGTCTTGCTGGAACGTGTCCATAGAAGGGCAAGAAAGTTGGTGAGGAGTTTGGAACACAAGCCCTATGAGGAAAGGCTGAGGGAGCTGGGGTTGCTTAGCCTGGAGAAGAGGTGACGTTATTGCTCTCTACAACTACCTGAAGGGAGGTTGTAGCCAGGCAGAGGTTGGTCTCTTCTCCCAGGCAGCCAGCACCAGAACAAGAGGACACAGTCTCAGGCTGTGCCAGGGCAGGTTTAGGCTGGATGTTAGGAAGAAGTTCTCTACAGAGAGAGTGATTGCCCATTGGAATCAGCTACCCGTGGAGGTGGTGGAGTAACTTTCATTGGAGGTGTTCAGGAGGAGACTTGATGGGGTGCTTGGCTGCATGGTTTAGTTGTTGGGTGGGTTGGATTGGTTGATGGGTTGGATGCAATGATCTTGAAGGTCTCTTCCAACCTGGTGTATTGTATTATTGTATTATTGTATTATTGTATTGTATTGTATTGTATTGTATTGTATTGCACTGTATTGTATTGTAAAATAAACCATGTTTGAAATTTGAGGATGTGGGGAATCACTCTGAGAAGAAAAATGCAGACAAGACTGCACTAGCCTTGGCTTTTTCTTCTCTACAGTGTTTCATAGAATCATAGAATTATTAGGGTTGGAAGGGAACTCAAGGATCATCTAGTTCCAACCCCCTGCCATGGGTAGGGACAATTCACATTAGATCAGGTTTCTCAAAGTCCCAACCAGCCCAGCCTTAAAAGCCTCCAGGGATGGGGCTTCTACCACCTCCCTGGGCAACCTGTTCCAGTGTCTCACCAGCCTCATGGTGAAGAATTTTCTCCTAACATGCAATCTGAATCTACCTATTCCTGTTTTTGTTCCATTCGCTCTAGTCCTATCATTACCTGACATCCTAAAAATTCCCTCACCTGCTTTCTTCCAGTATCCCTTAAGATACTGGAAGGCCACAACAAGGTCTCCTTGGGGAATTTGTCCCTCAGAGATCCCCTCTGCTGTCATTGCACTCAGAGCAAGGGATGCATTATTTTGTATTCAGTCTATAAAAGCACTACTGTAGAAAGTTACAATTCAGCCCTGTGATTATAACATACATGACATCAGGATAGCATAGTAATTCTCTCAGAGAGCAATGGAAGCCACAATCTGGATACAAATGTTGTGTTAGATAGAAACAGCTGATTTGCTTCATCCTTTGGCCTAGCAATAGGCTTTAGTGTGTGTTTAACAATGATGTTGAAGCGTGTCTTCCCTCTTGCTTTGCTGTCTAGTGGCTCTACCAGCCTGAAAGTACAGAATAATCTGAAGCTGGAGTTCTTAGTTTCTGCAGTGGAAGAGCAGTAGGGACAGGTACAAACCTGTCCAAAGACTGCTTCTAGAAATAGGAAAAGGAATTGAAACTTGTGGGTATCATAGAAGCAAGACAAATAGCTCAGACTGGTTTTCACCTATGGCATCACATTTTAAACTCCATTCAATTAGTATCGCTAAGATAATGCATTAATACCTACCCTCAATACCATCCTAAAATAAAATTTAATAAAAGAAATCCCAGCTTGTTAAAAACTAGATTGATACAATCTTGATTCCTCTCTAGAATCAAGTATCAGCTTTTTGGGTTTCAGTTGGTTTGCATTTTGTTTGTTCTTTTAAAAAAAAATTTAAAAATTGGCATGCATATGTACAATTCCTGACAATTTTCAGTGACATTTAGAGCTTTTTGTCACCTCATATTTCAGAAAATCTTTCCCCAGATTACTTGAAACCAAACGCTTTTAATTTTTTGTTCCCAGATTGTTTGGTGAATTTTTAATTGCATACAGAATAAAAAAAAAAAAAAAAAAGTCTGTGACATTAAACAAAAAAGAACCATAAATCACAAGAACTGAAGGCAATAATTTCTTTCTACCATTGAAAAGCAGCCAACCAAGCAAAAACCCAACCAAAACCTAACCAAACAAAATTCCTTGCCTTTCTCTGAGTATTACAAATGTAACATTTGACCAAAATTTATTCCTTTATTTTGGTACTCTGTGTAGAAGAATTTTAGAATTATAGACTTGTTTCAACTGGAAAGGACCCTAAAGATCATCTATTTTCAAACCCCTTGCCTTCGGCAGGGTCACCTTCCAAAAGATAGGTTGCTCAAAGGTCTATTCAGCCCGGCCTTGAACACCCACTTCTCTCGGCAGCCTGTCCCAGTGCCTCATTATCATCACAGTTCAGTGAGCTTGAGGCAGGGGAAAAAAATAGTAATGGGTAAAAGACGTGTTCTGCAGTATCCCACGCTTACATGAGGTTAAACTTACACAGCAGCTGGACCTATGACGTTTCCCTGACAGAAACAGGATAGAGGTGAAGTGTTTAAACTGAAACCTGTCTGATGGAGCACTGAGTGTCTGGTTTTAAGAAAAAACACCTCTTAGATATCCTTGTCCTGACATGAAGCTTACCACAGTGTAAGTACTTGTGGCAGTTTAGGTTGAGTGCCTCCTGTTGCTGCCACACATGATACACTTCTGGTGTCCCGAGTGTCCAGCCCGGTGGGTGGACACGGGAAATAGCATATTTCATACCCATAATATCCTGCGCCCTATAAACCTATTGGCAAAGCCATTCACTTCCTCTTCCCTCTCTGCTCCCGTGGGAGATGCTCCCTATTGGGTAATGGTGGGGGAGTATCTCAAGGCCTCTTAGGCCTGGCTAGCCCTAATGCCAGGAGGAGAAGGGGGAGGGGCAGCCTCAGACCTGGCCAGCCTGAGACTAGCCTAGCAAAAGTGGGGGGGAGAAAGAGTCCTGGGGGCTTTGCGTATACTCCCAGGTGGGGAGATTGGAAGAGTTGGGAGGCTTTTTGGGTGTGCTGTAAGGGACTCTGTGTGCTTTGGGTTTCTTTTGTCACTATCCTTGTAGTTTCTGTAAACCACTTACTGCTCTTCCATTTAAAATTTCCATCACTTCTGCAATCCATTTGTGTGAGTGTCATTCTTTTGCCCCTCTCAGGGGCAGGAGGGGATCTGCCTGGACTCAAACCAGGATGGTACTACTACTCTGTCATTTAGACATCAGAATTGAAATTCCACTAAAATGGTAAAATACTTGATTCAGTTACTTTGTGAGGAAAAGCAGACATTTTTGTTACCTGTTTAAACTGACCAAAGTTACATACACACAATAAATCTTTGTTACAATCTATACAACTTGTCTTTTTCACAAGTCTGAGTACCAGTCATAGTATTTCTCCTTGAATTACATACTGTTTTCATGTGGGCTCATTTTGTAGCTAGACAGGAATAAACACCAAACACATTTCATTGTGACATAGCATCTCTGCAATTCATATTTGAGAATGGGATAGAAAATACACTGAAGAGCTCTAGCTCTTGTAAGCAATTACTTAGAGTTGCATGTAGAAACTATTTGGTAGGCATGTTGACTTGGTAGGCATGCACAAAATCTCAGGTTTTAAAAATAAAAACAATCACACACATTATTTTCCAAAGTCTTCCAACATGAGATTCATCAGGTAAGGATTTAGTAAAAGGAAAAATACACTGAACAGTGTTTATGTTTTGGGGACACATGAGTTCATGCATGATGTGTATGTAGTAGACTCAGATGTGCATAATATTTGTGCAAATGCACAGGATGTTGTCTAGGCCTAGATACTATGTAAGAAAGAGGTTTAGCTGCTACTGTTTTGTGCAGTTAATAATTTTCATTCTAGGTAGTCCATGATGTCTAAAACTTTTTCAAGGCATATGATTGTTTCGAATTTTTTTTCTTTTTTATCTCCACTAATTAAAATGGAAATGCATAGCCCAAGCTTCTTGGCATCTGGATCTAATTAAAAACCATAATTATGTACAGTCTAAATGTTAATCTTATTGTACAGATATACCAAGGTTTCAGTTCCTCAGTGATGCATCACATATATTGATATCAGGACAAGAATGTTGGAGAGCATAACTAAGTTCCACTTTTATTCACTGTCTTAGCTAGGTGAGACGACATTAATAGAGGTAGCATTTGTTCTATTATTGCTACTAGGAGACATCAGACTTTCATTAATATTTATATTTAATATTAATAAACAGTAATTGCAATGTAATTTCCAGGTATGTCTACATTTTCCTGTGTCAAAGCCATAGCTCTGGAACCACTGTATTCAAGAAATAGAAAAATCATTAGCAAGAAGTTGGTCTCTGGAGTAGTAATTAATCAGAAACAGAATGATTAATTGAGACACATTTTTACCATATAATATTTACTCTATTTGAAAACAGATGCTTTTGTCTGCTTGGGTGTCTGTAAATTATTGTGTCTGTATATTGTGAGTGCACAAGGCACTATTTAGCCTGTGTTACACAGCTATGTGGTAGGAATACATAGAATTTCTACTTCCTTTATACTGTTTTGAAGATAGGTACTTGCAAAACTTGAGAAATGGTGACTGTTAAATCCCAAAGGAGTTTCATTTCAGTGGGAATTTTGTACCATGGGTGAAGAACTTGGCCAGCACTTTTATGAAATTCTTTGACATAAAAATTGGATTTTGTTTGTGGTTGGGTTTTGGTTGGGTTTTTTTCTGTGTTTTTGGTGGTGGTGGTGGATTTTGGGGAGTGGGGTTGTTGTATTTTTTCCATGAAATCTTAATGAAACACTTTACTGGGAAGTTTCAGCCTTCTCTATGAATTTAAATTAATAGTAGATAAACTGTCTGGATCTACCCCAACTGGAAGAACATCAGCTACTGTGAACAAGAAACCACTTTAGCAAGTCAGAGTTATTAACTTCAGTATTTCAGATCTTCAAAGTTTTTTGTCATTTTCATTTTTTCCCCCTTTTTTATTTTTTTTAATCTTACAGCTACAGTTCTTGATCTGGAGTCAAAAGCAAGTGATACAATTTCCCTGGCCTCAAGCATAACAAATTACTAACAGCATTGTGTTCCTACTGTGGAATGCTGTACGTGTGTGTGTCTGTGTTTGTGTCTGTTTATGGATGTAAGTTGACCCAAAAAAGAGATCAAACAAGAGAAGTGTTACTGCAGATATCTTTTTCCTATGGCTAAAAAAGTATCTGTCAAACTGTGATCTTCTTAAGCTTTTAATTAAGTATTAATATAAAGGGGAAGAAAAGTAACCCACTTAGTTGCTTTCCTCAAGCACTAAATACACAGCATGAATGTGTATGCACAAATGATATTATTTTCAATGAACAGACTTCTATAATATGAACATTTTTTTACGCGTTCATCTTAAATGTGAGCAAATGGGAACAGATGTAGTGACAATTTTTCTACATCTCATTAGTCTGCATAGTGCCTTGAAGGTTACAGACAAACTTAATTTCAAACATCCAGTACTCCTATCTTCCTTAACGTGCACATTCAATTAAAATCCCTTTTTTATTTTTTCCAAAAGCACCTTCCCCCCCCAAAAAAAAATGGTTCAACATGTTACTCTGTGGGTGCCTGAGTCAGAGCTGTAAGAGTCCTACAGCACATGTGACAATGCACTAGTGTTGCTGTGTGTAAGTTTCCTTCAGTGCCTTTCTACTTCAGAGGTGATCTACTAAGTACATATGAACTGCTGAAACTCTCAGTTTGTAGTATGAAAACTTTTAATGTATAATTGTAAATTAACTTTGAAAAAAATTATTAAAGCATATATAGGTTAAATGTCTAGGCATATTAAAGCAAACAATACTGCATGATATTATTTGGCTAAATAGATTGATAAAATAAGAGCATTATCACCACTTTCAAAACAGTCATCAACAAACATTACCTCAAGCCAAATGCAAAGATGCACTGATTGATTCCTGTGTTGCATAAATTTAGAACTGACTTTGACAAGCTTCCAGCTGAGCCTTACTGGCCAAAGAGCAGTCTCAAGGCTCCAAATGATTATGCATGCAAGATGTCTCACTAAAATCAACAGTACTCATGTGAGTGCATGCTCACATTTGCATCAAATATTTGTAGAAGGCAGTTCCCCATCCAGATGCTACACACAATAAAAACATATTGGCCCCATCTAGAAAATCCATCCATACAGCAGGGCCTCTGCACATTTGTTATGTTCTGTATAGTGTTTGACAAGCAGCTAAGTGACCTAGCACTATTTACCTCACACTTGAAGCCTTTCAAACTTTTGGTGAACTTTCATGGGGGGTAAAAAAAGGGAGGATGGCTTTAGAAGTGCAAAGGTGGGGGGGATTGGTGGTGATGGGGACATTCAGGAGAGGAGGGTGAAGGGGTTTTGGAAAGTTAGTAGCACAGCATCCCAGAGGCCTAGATTTCAATTCTCACTTTCTCTCACCCCCTATACAGGAAAAGCTGTCAAGGCAGCTGTTCTGTGTTGCATGCTGTTTGGTTGCTATTTAGCAATGACCTTTATGTGAGTCAGTGGTAGTGTTGATGAGAACCAAACTGAGAATTCCCTTTCAGTCCTCAACAGTGATAAAGATGGAATGAGACTCCCTGGCACTCTGAGATGGCAGATATCCTATATCAGGAACCAAACATTATGTTTATGTCATCATTGCAAACGTTTACTATTCTATCATGATTCTTGCTATCTTAGAATGACTTGATGATTGTTTTTCAGTTTCAATTTCCAATTACAAAGCACCCCTTTCTGGTTCTACAGAAAAAGTAAAAGTAGGCAAAAAAAAGTCTCCCAGTCATCCCTTCTTTCTCTGAATTTCTTCATTTCATGACCTTAGTGTCATCTGCAGACTGGGGTTAATTTTCTTTAGTATCTTCATCAATGATCTGGATGAGGGAACTGAATGCACCCTCAGTAATTTTGCAAATGACATCAAATTGGGTGGGAATGTTGATCCACTCAAAGTTTGGAAGGCTCTGCAGAGGGTTCTGGACGGACTGATTCAATGACCCAAGGTCATTGGGTTTGAGGTTTAACAAGGCCAAGTGCAGGGTCCTGCACTTGGGTCACACCAACCCCACGCAGCTATACATGCTTAGGGCAGAGTGGCTGGAAAGCAACCCAAAAACCAAAGACCACAGGGTGCTGGTTGCAGCCAGCTGAATATGAACCAGCAGTGTGCTCATGTGGCCAAGAAAGCCTAAAGCGTCCTGGCCTCTGACCAGCAGAAGAAGGGAAGTGATTGTGTCCCTGTACTTGGCACTGGTGAGGCCACACCTCAAATACTGTGTTAATTTTCTGACCCTCTGTCCCAGGTTGAGGCAGATCCTCCCTTGCCTCCCACTGGGGCAGAAAAATGAGGCTCACACAAAGGGATTGCAGAGGTGATGGAAAGTTTAAATGGGAAAGCAGTGAGTGTTTTACAGAAGCTACAAGCACAGTGACAAAAGAGATCCTAAATTGTACCCAGAAGCCTTATAGCATACTCATAAACATCCCAGCATTTCCCTTCTCCCTACCTGAGGGTATACCCAAAACCCCCAGGGCTTGCTCTTCCCCCCTCCTCTGTTAAATTAATCTCAGCTGGCCAGGTCTGAGATTGCCCTTCCCCTTTCTTCTTTTGGCATTAGGCCCAGCCAGGCCCAAGAGGCTTGGAGATAAACTCCCCTTCCGTTAACAGATAGGGAGCATCTCCTATGGGAGTGGTGAGGGAAGAAGAAGGAAATATGAGACTTTGCAGATGGATTTATAGGGAGCAGGACATTATGGTTATGAAATAGGCTGCTTCCGGGGTCCACCCACTGGGCTGGACACCCAGGGCACCAGAGGTGTACCCCGTATGGCAGCAGCAGGAAGCACCCAGCCCAAATTGCCACACCCTAACTACAAGTAGAACTTTGAGGTGTTGGAGCAGGTTCAGCAAAGGGAAAGAAGATGGTGAAAGGCCTGGAGAGCAGGTCTTATGGCTGAGGGAAGCAGGGTTGTTTAGCCTGTATCTCTTCCTAGAACTACCTGCAACAAGGTTGTAGCGGGGTGGGGGTCAGTCTCTTCTCTCTAGTATCAAGTAATAGGATGACAGGGAATAGCCTCAGGTTGCACTAGGAGAGGTTTAGGTTGGGTATGAAAAGAAACTTCACTGAACTGATTCTCAAACAAACACTGGAATAGGCTCCTCAGGGAGATGGTAGAATAGCCATCCTTAGAGGTTTTTGAAAGATGTATAGATATGACATGATTAAGCCACAGACTTGGAGCTAGATAATGGTTTGACTAAATGATTTTAAAGGTCTTTTCTAACCAGAACAATTCTATTATTCTTAGTATTATAGTTTCTGCACTAGTAATATTGTATTTTCCAAGTATAACACTACAGTACATGAAAATTTCTTGCTTTAACTTCCAAATTATTTTTCCAGACTTAACAAGATGTAATGAAATCCTCAACAGCAGTGTAAGTTGACTCAGACTTTTTTTTTTCTTCCTTTTTTTAATTCTAGGGGTTTTGTGTAAGTAGAATTATTTCCTGCATTGTTCAGAATTAATGAGTTGATAGCTAAAAATAAAAGTTCACCTTTCAAAATTGTCACTAAAATGTTCCTTTTCTAAAAATGCAAATTTAAGCACCCTTGGAAAAAAAAAAACAGCACAACAAAACAGCAAAATGGAAGACAGTTTGCATGTTTAAACATAAATAAGTTTTAAAATAATTATTTAAATGTGAGTTTAATTTCTGACAAACACATGCCCTTGTATTCCAAGTAAGCAAACACATACTGTTCTGTGCATTCATCTCATTTGCTAAATCTCTGCAATTCCTGCTGAAACACACCTGTTGCACCCTGAGGTCCCTATTCTCCTAATCATACAGACACACAGCAGTAGTCCATGGCTTCTTGCCAGTCCAGATGGAGCAACTTTTTTTTTCTAATAAAAATTAGAGCTTGATAGCAACTGCTGCATGCTTACGTCTCACTCTGGTTGAAAGTCACTGAGCCATAGTGAATCTTGAGGCTCAGCTGAAGAGTGCTTCAAGCTATTCTGGTCTAGGCATGATCATTACCATAAGGAAAAAGTGCATGTCTCTGTTATCTATTTTGAAAAATACTTGCAGAAAAAGATAGTTCTCGACATGCTTCCTTTAAAAAACGTGACATAAGTATTTTGAACAGAGGGCTTAATTATGATCACAGAATCACCCAGAACCACAGAATGTTAGGAGTTGGAAGGGACCCCAGAGCATTATCTAGTTCAACCCCCTGCCAGAGCAGGATCACCTAAAGCATAGTACACAGGAATGCATGCATGTGGGTTTTGAATGTCTCAAGACAGGGAGACTCCACAATGCCCCTGAGCAGCCTGTTCCAGGGTTCTGTCACCCTCACAGTAAAAAAATTTTCCTCATGTTTCCACAGAACTTCCTATGCCTCAACTTCCATTCATTGTCCCTTGTCCTGTCATTGGGCGTCACTGAGAAGAGTCTGAATCCCTCCTCTTGGCACTCACCCTTTACATATTTGTAAACATTAATGAGGTCAGCTCTTATCTTCAAGCTGAAGAGCCCCAGCTCCCTCAGTCTGTCCTCATAAGGAAGATGTTCCACTCCCTTAATAATTTTTTTGGCTCTGTGCTGGACTCTTTCAAGCAGTTCCCTGTCCTTCTTGAACTGAGTGGCCCAGAACTGGGCACAATATTTGAGACGCAGCCTCACCAGGGCAGTGTAGAGGGGGAGGAGAATCTCTCTCTACCTGCTAAGCAGAGAGTTATTATGATGACAGAAAAAATGAAGAAGAGAGGAGGTACCACTAATACAAAAGATATTTTTTCTCACAATATGTCTTCAGAATAAGAAATATTATTGCAAAGATAATTAAATTGTAAGCAAAAACACTTTTAAATCATGACATAAAGATAATGAACTGCTGTCCTTGGTAATCAGAGCAAAAAATTGCAGCACAGAATTTCTTACTATTTTCACAAGTATATCTTAGTGTATAGAAATAAATCAATGTGCTTATACTGGTGAAACTAAGAGGTGTATCTATTTAACTGAGTACTACATTCAGCTTGAAAATTTCTTAAATATCTTCTACTCATTTTGTTATCTTACTTTCCTTTTCATTAAAAAAAAAACCCTAAACAAACCACAAACCCAAACCCAAAAAAACCCAAAATGAAAGAAAACAAAATCAATCAAACAAACAAACAAACCCCCCCACATTTGAAGACTAAGAAATTTAAGTTCTCACATACATATTTGATTTAATTTTTTTGGTAGACTTCTCAAATGAAATAGAGAAAATGGTTCTCAGACATACGCAGGTACAGAACTGAAAGGAATATTTTTAAATTCAGATTTTTTTTTTCAATTAAGCAAACTGTGCAGGTAGTTTATGTATTTGAAAGCTTAAAATGTAGGTGATGTAATATTAATTTATGAAATTATGAAGGCAGTTCAAAATGGTGTCTTTCTTTAGCTCAAACAGTCACCTTGGACTAGCTGCATTAAATTAGAACATAAAGTTATTAATGATGGCTCTTCTGCAGAAATCATCTGGTCAGGTCATTATGTAGGTAATGCCGAAAATTATGAATAGGAGATGCTTGTCCCAATGGGTGGGACAGAGTCTGATTCATCTGTGTCCTCCTGCTTCTGGATGGAGAGCCATGATCCTTCCTTTTAACTAATTCTGTAACAACTGTTCAGTGAAAACAAATTTAACAGAGTGAACAGGCTTTCCAGACTTTTGTTTTCTGGATGAGTGATTTCACCACTAGGTGATGATTAGGCTTTTAATATCCTCATATCAACCTAGTAAAGTAGCATCATCCTGTTTTCTTATATTGCTAGCATGAAACTGTGTGGAATGGAAATCATGTAACTTGCGTAATATCACACAATGCATCACAGTATCACCAAGGTTGGAAGAGACCTCAAAGATCATTGATTCCAACCTGTCACCACAGACCTCATGACTAGACCATGGCACCAAGTGCCAAGTCCAATTCCCTCTTGAACACCTCCAGGGATGGTGACTCCACCACCTCCCTGGGCAGCACATTCCAATGATGAATGACTCTCTCAGTGAAGAACTTTCTCCTCAGCTCCAGCCTAAACTTCCCCTGGTGCAGCTTGAGACTGTGTCCTCTTGTTCTGGTGCTGGTTGCTAGAGAGAAGAGACCAACCCCTTCCTGGCTACAACCACCTTTCAAGTGGTTGCATATCTGTGACAAAACCAAATACTTGAATCTAGCTCTCCTAACTCCTATCATGTTAATAGTATCACCCTTCCTCTTCTTAAGGTACCTGAAAACTCATAAAAGAGTGTTCAGTACAACTGGAGACTAAGATGGTAACATGCTTTAAAATCTAATGATGACCCCTTAAATACAAAAATGTCACTGTTCCTCAGAGTGACAGTTTTTCCATCTGATGGGAAGACCCTAGAGCAGGGTGTCATGTAAAATTGGTACTAATGAGCCTTCATGTGCTGACTTTCAAAACTGGTTTGTTTGGAGAATCAAAACGTATTTTATCTGATTAACATTCATGCTTCTGAAAGACATTATAAAAATATCAACTTTTATTTCTCTACAAATTCAAAGATGATGTTCTCTGGGCAATGCTTATTAATATGTAATTAGTTGAGGAACTTAAACAGGAGGAAGAAAAACAAGTCAGCACCTCTGCTTGTGCTTTCAAAACAAGAGTAATGTTAAAATGAGCAACACACTGCAAAACTGGTGAAAGAAAAGGTAGCACTGTGAAAAGAAGTCACATTTGAGTATCTAAGGTGTTTTTAGCACCAAAATAAAGCTGTTATTTAAGCAAAAAGATGTTAAGGTTGACACAGTCCCTCTAGGCAAGAAGTGTCCTCAATCTAAGACATTTAAGCTCACCGATCAAAACTCAGTATTTCAAAAAATCTGTACAGAGGATTTATTTGTCATTTTTTTCTTTTTTATTTCTTTTTCTGGACTGTCAGCCTGATGAAAGGGTTTTGTTGTTTTTCAAACAATACTCCGACATCATTGCCCAAGTTGTTAAAGATGCAAGTAGTATTTGAAACTTAAAACATCATGGAAAAAAATATATTAAAAAAAACCCCAAAAATCAAAACAAAGGTCTATCTCAATATATTAATCTTCTTCTGACTATTAGCTTTCAGGAGCAGCGGAAAAAGAAGGCAAATATATGATCTTAAATCAAGTTTCTAAAGTAAGTTCTTTCTTACTGCCTTTTTAAAATTTCCTTCTGAAACCAAAATTAAGTCCATACAGTCAGATCTTCAGTTTCATTCCTAATATTGTGTCAGCCAGTATCACCAGGGGAACAATAATTGCTTTCATATACCTAATTTTAGATATTTTGTTTGCATGTTAATCACAGCATAAAAAGAGAAAAAAGGGGGGAGGAAAGTGTAGACCTACATGATTCACAATATTCTCTCAAATTAAAAAAATGATTATGTTGCAGTGGTTCCTCCTGTTAACTACAGTTTTCAGAATGATCTATATGTAAAGCACAAAATTTAGTACTCTACTCTGTAAAAGAAGTTAAGCTGCATTGTTCTAGCAGCGACGTGTGAAGGAATAGCTAACCCTGACATTTTGTAATGCAGTGTAATCCTAGAAAAAAATCAATTTAAGAGTTTATGTTCTATTTTATATTTTTTACAGACTTAAACAAATCCAAATATTGCTAGAATACATTAGCTATAAGTTCATTTAATAATGTAATGGTAGCCTTGTATACTATTTATTCTATCTTGGGGCTCATTTCTCCTTTAATCCAAACAATTATTTGTGTATGTGAATGGAGATGCCAAATCTTTCAGCAGCACCGTTTTCAGCATGAACAGAAATGGAAAAATTTGTTGAATGGTTACATGGTGAAAGTAAGTCATCAGTTCCTCAAAGTAGAGGATTTTAATAGCTTTCACAGAAAGAAGCAGAGCAAGATGTGAAGCAAGAGGGGGAGAGAGAGAGAGAGAGAGGGAGAGATTCTTTTTGAAAATGCTTCAGCAGGTTTCTCAAGTTTCTTTTCCTCCCCAGTGTAACACACTTATTTTATATGATTATGTTGAGGAACAGACCACAGTGCTAAAATAAAACTGGGAAATGCATTCATTACTTTGACTTCTTTAACAACAAGACACCAGTAGGCTGCCAATCCCATAACAACAGCACAGCTACTTGATCTCAATCATAGCCATACTTGACGATGCCTGGCAGAAAAGGGCCTCGGGATGATGATTTACATCCAGCTGAATATGAGTCAGCAGTGTGCCCATCTACCCAATGACCAAGAGAGACAACAACATCCTGGTCTGTATCAGGAATAGTGTGGCCAGGAGAATCAGGGAAGTGATCCTGCCCCTGTATTTGGCACTGGTGAGGCCACACATTCACAAGTTGCATCAGGTTGGAAGGGAACCTCCAACCTCCCTGCAGTCATCAGGGACACCTCCAACTAGATCAGGCTGCGCAGAGACACATGAAGTCTGAAGACACACATTGAAGACTCTGTTCAGTTTTTGGCCTCTCACTATGGGAAGGACTTTGAGTTGCTGGAGCATGTCCAGAGAAGGGCAACAAAGCTGGTTAAGGGTCTAGGCAACAGATTTTATGAGAAGTGGCTGAGGGAACTGGGGTTCTTTAGTCTGGAGAAAAGGTGGCTGAGGGAAGACCATATTTATCTCCATACCTACCTGAAAGAAGGTTGCAATGAGGTGGGTGTTGGTCTCTTCTCCAAGTGATAGAATGAGAGAAAATGGCCTGGAATTGCACCAGGGGAGGTTTATACAGGATATTAGGAAAAATTTCATTACCGAATATGTGTTCAGGCATTGGAACAGGTTATCCAATACAATGATGGAGTCATCGTCCCTGGAGGCATTCAAAAAATGTGTAGACATGGCACTTTTGGACATGGTTTAATGGCCATGGTGACACTACATTGGTGACTGGACTAATGATCTTAAGGGTCTTTCGCAGTCAAAACTATTATGTGATTCTATTATTCTAGTATTAACCAACTTTCTTGGCTTGCCCTTTGCTCCAGGGTGTTGTTCTATGGGACCATTACAAACAGATATTTGGAAAAGTCAAAGTCTGCTCTCCTGAAATCCAGGATGCTTTCAACCTCCTCCTTGCCTTCAGGATCCTGAACTCCACCATCTTTTTTGCACTGCAGCCAAAGATATCTTTGACCTTCACATCCTTGTGAGGCCCCTCCTTGTTCATTAGTATGACATACACGAAAGCATCTCTTCTTCTTGATTCCTCTGTCACTCAGAGGAGGAAGATATCACCTGGATTGCTTGTGTTCTGATGTGTTGCCTGTCCAGCAGACATCTGAGTGGTTGAAGTCCACCTGGAAGATGAGCCCCAAGACTGTGTAGCATTCCTGCCAGCAACTAGCCATGCCTGGTGCACAAGAGTGTCCCAAAAGCCTCAAGGGCTAATACACAGCAGCAGCATTCCCCACTTGAGTGAAATCAGCTGTGAGTAATTAATTCATTGCCTCCTGTATTTACAGTTCTTGTCGAGTCTCCCCCACTGTGGTCAAGCACCATTTTGGTCCTGGGGATTCTCTCTTTCTGTTATTCCTTTTCCCATTTTGCTTAAAATTGTTAAAAATGTTATATTTGCTTAAATATTGTACATTCCCACTGTAAATATATATTCTAATCATACATCGAACCTATTTAATAAGTTTTGGCAAATTTTCCTATTAATAACAAGATATTAATATTGTATTAATATCCATATTCACCATATCTTAATTATAAATTCATATACATTCCTTGACACCAACCCATCATGTCTCTCTTGGTTCTTAAACACTTGGTCAGAGCTCCATGTACTCTGTTTACTATCTCACATACAGGAGGCAACTGCTTTTCCTTGTATTCCAATCCTGTCCTTCCTAAAGAGCCTGTAACTCCTTCATGCAACACTCCAGTCATGGGAGCCATCCCCCTAGTTTTGTATGATCCCAAGAAGGTCATAGCTCTGTAACCGAAATGAGTCAAAAGCCAATCAAATGATCTTGCCTTGTTTCAGTGAGATCAAAACACAATTAAAGTTTGTAGATGTCACTATAATGAAGGTGGAGCATTTTGTGATGTAGCTACAGCAACATTTTGGACAAAACCAGTGTAATTCCTAAAAATAACAAATTTTATTCAACTTAAGTTAGGGCATAAGACCTTCTTTCTCCTACCTCTGCATTTCTACACCCATTTCATAGGAGCCAGTGTCTTTTACTGGTCCCACTGATACACTTGGGAAAAAAGAAGCAGGTATTTCTTCAAATGTTCTGCAGGTCTGAAAATGAAGAACTAAACTTGATACTATATAAATACTGTGAACAGTTGCTATGAAATTTAGCTCATTATGTTAACTGACAGGCTAGCAAGGAGAGAAGTTAGAGATAAGGCTAGTAGATAAGACAAACAAAAAAAGGGGGAAGGGAGGGGGCTGATGCTGATTTTTTTCAGAAGCAGCAATTTATGAGTTCCCCATCTTGTCCCTGTTTGTGCCCCTCCATAAATGTAGCTCAGTGAAACTGTAGAGGTCAAAATGGTGTCTTATTTCCAGTGCAAGCAATTTCAGTGACCCATTTTACAGCTGCTGCTCAAGCTGTTGTGCAGGTGAGCTTTGATCAAAGGGAGCAAATGACATGGCTACTCCAAACTGTCTTTGAAAGAATAGACATTGTCTTATGAAACTACATTGTGAGGGGAAGAGAAAAAGGGAGAGATGTAACTGATTCTCGTGGAATAATGAGTGTTAGTAGCTGAAATCTATTAACTGAGGAAGACAATTTGAAAGTGATTTTTTTTTCCCTTGAGAAGATAACTCAATATTTTTTCTCCCCAGATAATAGCAACTGCAAGACCATAATTTTTAGGATGGGGGGGGGTGGTGGTGGACAGGGACAGGGGGATTGTGCGATTTTTTTTGGTTGGCTGGTTGGTTTTTGTTTTTGTTTCTGGGGAGGGGTTTCGCTTTTTTCCTTAAGAAACATATCTGCAAAAGGAAAAATATATTATTTGATTACTTGTATTCTCATAGAGTTACCTTTCAAAAAGATAAAACATACCAGTTCTCCATGTCTGTTGTAGTACAATATACAGGTTTTGGAACAAAAGGAAGGAAATTTAATAATAATTTGTATATGTTCTACCATTAATTTGCATTGACTGAAGGCTTCCTTCTAGTTCCACAGAAGCTATAATGCAAATATCCATAACGTGCAGTTGGAATTAATTTCCTTTACTTAAATTTCCATTATTTCCCCAACTGCAACAAAAAGATATCTCATAATTGAGTAGGCTTTGATACTTACGTTAAAACTTTGGTTTGGTTATGGTTGCTTGAACAATGCATTAGCTTTCTAACTTTCAGATAATTTGTGAAATGTGCTCTGTGAGGTGGACATTGACTATACAGCTGTGGCATGCAATTTCTAACCCATGAATCTCAGGCTGTATCTGCACTACTTCTTTCTGTAATAAATATATTGTAGTTTAGAACGTAAAATTATTTTAGGTTATGATTTCTTTTTTTGTTGGATAAGGCAATAAGCAGCTATTATCCATATATTTTCTTCATTTATGCTTATCAATATGCAAATTTAAAAGGAAAGGATTTTTTAAAAAATTGGGAAAAGGAAATATTTTAACTTTTTTTTTTTTTTTTTCTGAATAAGTAGTACTGCCAAAATATTAAAAATGACATCTGCATATTTGTCTACATGAAAATTTGTTTCAAAATTTTGCAAGTTCATACAAAACTTGCAGAGAATTTTTTAATTGCAGTCTTCTGTATAAAACTTTTTTTTGACAGGCATTAAATGGAGATAGACTATAATTGAAAAATAACATAATTCATAATGATCACTTACTTTTTTAGAGTCCTTTTCTCTCTAGTTTCCTTTTTTCTGCATGCTTTTCATTAGGGAGAGTGATAATTTTGTTGCTTATGTCTTTTACCATTAGTATGTTCTGTAATCCCAAGTATGCAGATGATATTAAAGTGTTTGCAAAATAGCAACTTGTGACAGAATCGAAATGGAGAAAATTCTGGGACAATCATCACCAATGTAGTCTAAAAGCATATCAGGAACTGTTCAAACACTTTAGTGTAATATAAAATCCCAATCCAGTGTCCAAAACTAATCTGTTTAGTATATGAGTACACATATAACCTCAGGGGTTTTGCCCAGTTTTGTGAGTAAACAAGGCTCCAGTATGTATTCTAGGTGCTAAAAAGATACAGGTTTAAGACCTTTTTATGAGAAATGTTTGATGTTTCACATTTTTCTTGCTGCAGATTTTGAAAATAATTGAATTAGTCATTAGTCATACTGTTGGCCTGAACTGCCTGCCACTATTAAAATTATACAGATGGTTGCCTTTGTTTCATTATGGTACCTGTATTCTTTTATGAACTGACCTTTTACAGCCTGAAAACTAAACAGTCTGGATGCAGTGAAAAGACCATATGCAATGAATAAATATTTATTCATGGAGAATGTAATGTTTAAATTAGAATGAAAAGGTCTCCCAGAACTAAACATTATTCAATTGTAGAAGGGCAAAACAAATACCCAAATTAGTCTCAGACATAGCAGGCTTTCTTTGTCAAACAGCAAGATTTCAACCTAAACCAGAGCAATAGTCAAAGGAGGCTAAAATGTTTTGCTTCTTATTTGTTCCTGCATGACTAAATTCTCCTCATGCTTCCTTCAGCTTTTATCAGAGGCAGTGGTTTTATATCATTGATACTAGTGCAACTGTTTGTTTCCCACAGCAATAACATCCTCTTGAAGCAATTTCCAAACCAGTGGACTGTTGTCTGGAAATGAAGATCCTTTTCTGTCTCACTCTTGCACAGTTTGACGGAAAGCAGATGACTACCATATATTAAGATATTTACTGTGAAGTGCAGTTGACAGTGAAAAAATTTTGAGTCAGTCTCAACTATAAAAGAAGTATATTAACCTAAAATACGCACATCAAGGAGCAGACTAAGCATGAGCTATAAGACATCAAGACATGGTCACTTATCCTTCTTAGCCATTTGATAGTACCTCCATAGGTTCTGTCTTGCTGGGAAAGAAAGTAGTGTTTGTCAGCTTTAAGTATTTGAGCATGACGTGATCAGACTTTTTTTTAATAGTCAAACCAAAAAAGTAAGATAATATTTTCTACATCAGGATCATCTATGTTTACAGTTTTCTCTGTTGGGTTTGTCCAAATTGGAAATCCATAAGGTACTCTACTTGACAGAGATTCTGCTCTAACCAGGTGCAAGACTCTGTACTTCACCCTTGTTGAATTTCATTAAATCTTTCCCCGCCCAGCTCTCCAACCTGTCTATGTCTCACTGAATGGCAGCACTACCCTCTGGTGTGTCAGCCACTCCACCCAGTTTTGTGTCATCAGCAAACTTGCTGACAGTACACTCAGTGCCCTCATCCAAGTCGTTGATGAATATATTGAATAGTGCTGGTCCCAGTACTGACCCCTAAGGGACTCCATTAATTACAGGCCTCCAACTAGACTCTGTGCCATTGACCACAACCCTCTGACTTCTTCCCTTCAACCAGTTTGCAGTCCAACTCACTACCTGGTCATCCAGGCCACACTTCCTCAGTTTAGCTGCAAGAATGCCATGGGCAATGTTGTCAAATGTTTTACTGAAATCAAGATAAAATACATCCACTGCCCTATCCACCTGGTTATGTCCTCATAAAAGGCTATCAGGTTGGTCAAACATGACTTCCCTTTCGTAAAAGCTGCTCCTAACAACCCTCTTCTCTTTTATATGCCTAAGAACAGCACTGAGGATAGGTTGTTCCATTACCTTTCCAGGGATGGAGGTGAGGCTGACTGGTCTATAGTTTCCTGGATTACCTTTCTTACCCTTTTTGAAAATTGGAGTAGCATTTTACTTCCTCCAGGCCCCAGGCATCTCTCCTGTCCGCCATGGCTTACCAAAGATGGTGGAGAGTGGTCTGGCAATGACCTCCACCAGCTCCCTGAGTATAAGCTTCCTGACCATTCAGGATTTCTTCATTTTACTTCACCAGCTGAATGGTTGTTTTGTTAGACCAGACTATGCATTTCTTCACCAGAGCAGTCAGATCTTCATACTCTGTAGCATTGGTCCCATCCAATGGAGTCCAGCTTATTTAAACACAACACACTAATTTGAGAGACGGATGAAATTTGTTTCTTTTCCTCTGAACAAAATCATATGGCAAGTGTTTCTTTCATAAAACAGTTCACACAGAGCATTCTGAGCTGCCTATTTCATCTATGAGTTTGCTCCATAGTCCACAAAGAATTTTAATTCTAGCAGATAAACTCAAACTTGTTGGGTTTTCCTATAATTTCTTTAGCATTGTCATGTGCCTACCAGTAATTGAGAAAATTAGCCTTGTCTCACCGGGTGATTTCTTAAAAGGGCTTCATTGAAAAAAAGCAAACTACAACTACAAAAGGAAGGAAAAGGAGTAAATGAAGACACATAAATCCCTTTTTGTCTACAGTTACATGTCATAGATTGAAAATACATTTTTATGGAAGAAATTGAGCACTCCTTACAATGTTACTACCTATGACTTTCTTTCTTCCCCAAAATGGCAAGATGTCATGCATATTTTGCACAAAATAAAAAATCTGGATTAAATCATGATATCTTCTCTAGAGCTTTTTTATGTAGGATGTGCTCTGTACAGCTGTTTTGAGAGGACATTTTTTTCCACTAGGAAAAAAACCCCATTGTTCTTCCTAATCTCCAAATGTGACTGCATCAAAGGGCTGATCAGAATAGAAAATGTTCATTACTTCTCCATAAATTTAAGCTGTGAGGAAAAAAGGAAACAAAACAAAACAAAACAAAAACACAAAAAGTCATGCACAGCATTGCATGACTTTTGTTTATCCTGTATATACACAACAGCTGTTTTGATGTGTTATGTATCCTTGTCACGTTTGGGGATATTCTAGCTTTCAGTGACCTAGATGATACAGGTATAATATATAGGGATGTTAGGCATTCACTCAATGAAAGTCTAACTTTGTTCACTTCCATTGCAAGTCTTCCATCTCAGTTAGTTCCAGAACAATACAGAATTCCTGCCAGATACACCAGCAATAATTTCTAATTTCACTCATGTGGTCCCTTCCAACCCTGACTGATACTATGATACTATCTATTAGAAACCTAATATCTTTGGAAACATACATGAATGATACATTTTAAAAGACCCACCAGAAAGAGGCAGAAAATTTAGAAGTACAGAAAGTTATTCTGGTGTTATTGAATATTCTTGTTCAGAGACTTGCTTACTTAGTGTGAGAGACTTAATCTTGTTTCTCTTGATGTGATTCAACAAAGATAAAATCACCTTTGCTGCTTGCCCAGACAATAGCTGATGCGCAAAGCCACTGGAATGACTCTGGAAGGTGCATAGATAACAATTGCTCATGAGACTGCAGATGTCCTGGAAATGTGCAGAGGCCAATCGATACTCTCTGGAATATACATACCTAAAAACTGTATAAAAGATCTGAGCAACTACTGACTCAAAAGAAGGAAAACACAGGAGAAGGAAAACACAGAAGAAGAAAAACACAGGAGAAGGAAAACACAGTGAAGGAAAAGATTGGGACAATGCCGCTGGGAAGGAAAACTCAAGAGAAGGAAAAGACCGGGGCAGTGCTGCTCTGAAGAAAAATGGAGAGGATACCAGGAGGGAAAACACCCTTCCTCTACAGACCAAACATCTCCTCTACATCCAAAGCTGAAGCACCCTTCCTCCACAGACTCAAACTGTCTTGGGGGTGAGGGGTGTGGTAATATAATTCCTTTCCTCTTCTCTCTCCCTCTTCTCTCTCTCACTCTCTATTTTCTCTCTCTCCCCTTCTTATCTATCCACTTTATTTGTGTAATAAATATTCTAGCTGTTGATATTTTGGCCTCGTTTGTGCCTCTAATTTTGTAACAGGGGAATATTCAAAAGAACCGAGTCTCTTTCCCTCTCCAGACTGAGACACTTAGCTGAATGACAAGCCACAGTTATTGACTTGTCAGTCTTTAAGGAATAGGTATTACATTTCCTGCATTACTAACATGTGTGTAAAACTATTGAATATTAATTTTTATTCCTGCAGCTTACATACAGATATGATGTAAAAATTCCAGCAACATGTTGTGCCTTCTATTAACCCTTATTTGCCTTTTCACATGCTGTAATCTTTCGTCATTATTTAGATTAGCATTTGGCATTTTTAAATTATTTTCAGTAATAGACAGATGGACAATATGTAAACTTAATTTAAGAGAACAAACTAGAAAGTAAGTAATTTCCTTCCCTGTTAGTAAACAATGTAATTTCACGACTGCATAAACAGAGAATACAGAAACTGGAAAGATTCTGAAACAGTGACAGTATACTGTGCTTTTTATTTTAAATAACTGTGTAGAGAAATAGCCCTGAATGCAAAGAGCAGTGAAGTACGCATGAGAATCTATACATGTGAGACCTTTCCTTTAAAATTCATAGAAGTTTCAATCAGCTAATTTTGAGGCTAATTTTCAGTTTGAGGCAGATCCTCCCTTGCCTCCCACTGGGGCAATAAAAAACGAAACTCAGACAAATGGATTGCAGAAGTGATGGAAAGTTTAAATGGAAAAGCAGTGAGTGTTTTACAGAGAACCGCAAGTGCAGTGACAAAAGAAGATCCCAGCACTCCCCTTCTCCCCACCTGAGAGTACACCCAAAACCCCCAGGGCTCTTTCTTCCCCACTCTCCACTGTTAGGCCAATCTCAGATGGCCAGATCTGAGATTGCCCTTCCCCCATCACCTCCTGGCATTAGGTCTAGCCAGGCCCAAGAGGCCTTGAGATAACTCCCTCTCTATTACCAGATAGGGAGCATCTCCCACGGGGACAGTGAGGAAGAGGAAGCATAAGGCCTTGCTGGTGCTCTCTCACCTCCACAAGGGAGCAGGACACTATGGGATGAAATACGCAGCTTCCTGTGTCCACACACTGGGCTGACCCCTCAGGACACTGGGGGTGTGCCTTATGTGGCTACAGCAGGGGGCACCCAGCCCAAACTGCTACAATTCTTAATGAACATTTTGCTGAATCCCATTTTGACATGACCCATTTTGTGAGACTTCAAACTTTTTCCAAAAAATTCTGTTCAAGATATTTATGTATATATTCCATTAGCTACAGCTATGTTTAAAAGTTTGTAGTTCACATCTAAAATTCATTTGCAATAGCTCTATATCATGGTTTTGCTTCCAGTTTTAGGATTGGGTAGGATTTGTTTTGTCATTCTTGCTTTAAGGGATTTTTGTAGATTTTGCTGAATTTCCTGAGTTTCAGGAGGGTTTTGGTTTGGTGAGTGATTGCTTATTTAATTAAGTATCAATTTTATTTGATATCCAGAGAGTACTATACATGTTTACACAATGTTAATCAATATATAGAACCTTTTTTGGACAATCTTGACTGAAGCTGAATAGTTCTTAAACTTGTATTCTAAAATCAGGTTGACCATAAAATATCAGTCAACATAAGTAAAAAGTGTAAAATATAATCTAATACTGATTTATTCAGGACAGTACTTCTTTGTGTGTACTACTGATCACTTTCCAGTGGTTCATTTTGATTGATGGATATGAAGCCATCAAGTTAGTTATAGTTTATATTTACTGCTCTGCTGCTTTTACACTGTCTCAGGAAAGTTTATTCACTTGTGTAAACATGTAGGACACATCTGGAAAAAAAGAGAATGAGCATTTTGGGGAAAAAAATCGTAAAATGACTGCAGTGAAAAATAAAGATGAAGGAGAAGGAAACAGTCTGTCTCTCAAAATCATGTCCAAATTACTAATGACTTGGAGAATCCAATATTCAAGATGATGGTTAAAAGGAGCTGTTGAAGATTGTTCATAAATAGCATAACTCTTTCAACTTTAGAAGTTTGAGGAATAGTGTTTTCCTTTGTGCAGTTATGGGTTTATTACCAGGAAAATGTTAATCTACCATAACTTCAGTACTTCTAAAGAAAAGTTAATGTCGTGCATAACCGAAAATACTGAGGCCTTGAAAATATTTTTTTTTTTTTTTTTATTTAGGGCACTATACCCAGAACAACCTCTTAACTGCAGCAGCTGTGGTCAGGAGTCCCTACTTAAGGCATTATTTTTCACTTTTGATTTAACATTCATTAAATTGCATGTGTTGCAAGTGGGTGTACAAAACTGTGTCCTCATTACTATTCATAATCAGCCCCTTTTTTTTTTTCTCTGTTTTTTTTTTACTGTCCTTTTTTAAAAATTCTTTTCCTGAACGAATTAGTTTAATGTTACAAAGTGCACACTTACTAATTCTGAAGTCTTCAGTTTTTCTGTTGCTTTTTCAGAGATGGAAGGATGTGGGCTCAAGTAAGCACACTGGAACTGTTTAAGAAGAGACTGGATGAGGCACTTGGATTAGTTGATTATATGGTGTTGGGTGATAGGTTGGACTTGATGATCTTGAAGGTCTTTTCCAACCTGGTTAATTCTATTCTATTCTATTCTATTCTATTCTATTCTATTCTATTCTATTCTATTCTTCTATTCTATTCTATTCTATTCTATTCTATTCTAATAAGCAGGCCTAAATCTGAGTCCTTCTGAGATCATAAGGTTCACACATGTCTTTCATGTTTAATTTTTAAATGAGTCTTTAGGGCCAAGTATTCAAAGAAAATTTAGCGTAAACTTTCTACTCCTGGAGACAGGGACTTCTGTACAGCCAAGAGACAGATGCAGTAGTGGCAGGTGAAAGGAGAGGAAGCTTTATGTCCTGACTCCAGATGTAAAGTTAGTCTGTCTAGTAAGTTCTGATATTGCAACTATTTGTATCAAAGCCAAAAGTTTCTCAATCTTTTCCCATGTCAGACTGTCTCTGATAGAAGGGTAGAATAAAAATATTCCAGGCTGTTTGACTGAGTAAGACTATTCCAGCTAATACAGTCCTGGGTGAGATTTCACAAAGACGCTGAAACTGGTCTGTTTCTTCCTAGCTCCTGCCCAACCACAACCTGCACCCTTGAGAGTTGTGCAGATGACAGGCTACCTCATAACAATGATTCCACATAGAAGAAATTTTGACATTTCCCATAGTATTCCAAAGTAACATGCACATCTTTTGTCAATTTAGGTTATCAGCAGCATTTAAAGTGGAAAACTTTAACAAAGTTAAAACTGTAACTTTCAGCAGGAGAAAATAAAGTTGCTTTGTTGTATGTATGGTAGTTTTAGGCTGTGCCTAGGAAATTTTCCACAAGGAAAGTAGTAGAATGCACATAAATCACCACTGGATGTGGAAGGGAAAATAATGATTAGGTATAAATAATCCCATTGGTCTGATATCTAACATAGTTATGTACACTCCCTTCTTTTCCCTTCCTTTGCTCTGGCAGATACTACCTGGTGCATCTGCTAGCTTGTTGACCTTGGACACATTTCTTTGTTGTGGTAAAGTACTAACAAGAGACTCTGCTCTTTTCTCCTTTCTTCTCTTGTCCTGTGTACAAGGGGAGGGAAGGGAGTAGGGGGGGAAAGCTATTGGTAACCCTCTGTTTTTTTCTGGGGGGTGGGGTGGGTTCTTGTGTTGCTTATGAGTTGTGTATATATATATGTATGCAAATATTGTATATTTTGTACATACTCATTGCATTCCATGTTTCTGGATTGTAGTGTGCTTGTAAATATATCTTCATTTCTTTTCAACTGAGCTGGTCTGTCAGTTTTATGTTGGGGTAATTTCAACCCACCACATATGTTCTTGTAGATACCAGCAGAAGCAGCTGTCTTACACACCCTTATTGTTATGCATAGCAGTTTAGGAACCCTTGTCTTGAATGATTCGTGTTTTAATTTGAGTACTCAAAACTTGTTGTAATACTGAAAAAAACCACCACAAATAAAATAAGTATTTAATTGCAAAAATACCTTTTCCCCCAATAATTACTGTCTATCATTTAAAGGATGTATCATTTGTAGTCTGAATCATCTTGGCTTATTTTTAAATTGCTATTTCTTGGGGTCATCTGAGAATAAAATTCTGTGCCCCTTGAAACCTTCACTTCAAGATTACTTTTCCTTTCTGGAAGGCTTGCAGGAGTCAAACAAATCCCTGAGTTCAAGAGTTATGAATGAAATTTGTTTGCCTATGATGCTTAGGTGGTCTCATCTGATTAAGATTCTGTGAGCTTTAAATATACAAGTCTTATCCATTAAGTACGAGAATTACAGTTGTGCTCTGCTGCAGAAAAGAGGAGTGAAAAACAGTTATGAAAGAATCACTTTCTTCTTTAATTTGGGTACAGCAAAGCCTACCTATGTCTTGGTGGATATTTTCAACTCCTTTTACATTCAGTGGAGGGAACTGAAAACTCTTTATTCCACCAATTATACAGAGAAGCTGGGGAGCAGTCTCAGATAGAGGCTCTGTTTGATCACACAAAATTCCCCCCTTCCCACATAGTGATTTCCTTTTACAGTCAGTGGTTACACAATCATAACACACAAAAAATGACAATTGAAATACCATGCAAATTAGATACACAATAGCTGAATACCTGTTTTAAGCCCAGCTGTCATTTAAACTCATTATCATGGGTCCAATAGCCATGGCTATCACCGACCAGCTCGGTACACACTGAGGCGACTTAGGGATTCCTCATACTAGCTGCAGGGTTTCTGTTTGAATTAACTAAGGAGAAGATCTTAAATTAGGACCCTATCATATCTAGTACTTCTATTATGAAGTATGTGGCACAAAAATATTCATAAGCTTCTTCTCTGTTTATGTAAAAAGTAGTACATAATTCTGTTTAACTGAAAAATCATTAAAGCAGAAAAGCTTCAAGTAAATTTTTTAAAAGGCAGTTTGTATAAGAAGCAATCTAAAATGCTGTGGATCATGCCTTATACAAGTTTCATAAACTCAAATTTGCTGAGAATGGAAATATGATACAACATTTACCTTTTTGAATGTAGGGTTGCAGGTGATTTACACCTTAGAATGCCATGTTTTCAAATGTCTTAAATTAAGAAAAAGAATGACAAATAACTAAGAATAAGTAAGAGTTATATTTTCAATGTTTCAATTCACTAGATGCATAGATTTACTTTTATTAACATATTTACAACACAGAAATGTTTTTAGATATTCAGAACTCGGTCTTCAAAGTCACATGAAATGCCATATGATTCCTGCCTGGCTAACACAGATGGTTTATAACTGTCTGTATTATATTTATTTTCCTAACATCTAAGTCACATATCTTTTATATCTTTTCCTCAACATCATTTCACTGAATCTCAGAAATAAATTTGTTTGTTCTGAGGATCAGTCCTTCAAAGAGTCCTTATGGTAAAGATAGCAATAGAACATTAAATTAAAACCACTGATACAGTAATTTCTTTAGCAACAATATCAGTAGTTAAAATGATGATGTCTGTAAAAGATGTTCACAAATGCAAGATTTGCCAGGATGAATCTGAATTGCTTAACATAGATGCAGGTACTCCATATGAGTACCTTTCCTTTTCTCTTAGAAATCTACATAGATGAGGAATTCAGATGTGTGTGGCAAAACTTGGTAAGAAGACTTGTGTTTTTTAATTTAGTAGATCACAGAAGTGTTATGTCTTCAGGTAAATTCAGGAACAGAGTCTTCCTTTCATGCCCTTGCCTCTTGATTTGACACTGTAACTACTAGGCAAAGAGTCAAGAGCGTCCTATGGCTGTAGTACAAGGATCATGTGTACATTTTGTCTTCATGTGAGAAGGTAAAACCAAAAAGTTTTTATTTGATTTCCTGTAATTAACCTTGCCAAACAGACCATGAAGAGTAAATAGGCCATCCGCAGTCAAGCATGCAGTTACCCTTCTATAGGGTCATATGATGAATTTATGAAAAGAACAATTATTTAGCCCAGAGTAAGTCTTGTTCAGGGAGGCGGATAGAGAAGAAATACATATAACCAATGCATCTAGGCTTTGATTAAAGTAGCAGGAATACATATATGCCCTAATGCTTTTCCCATATTTTCAAGCAAGCAAATGAAAAATGGGTTTGTTAGAAGTATCCTTCAATTTTGTTCCCACCCAGAGAATCTAATCTCTTAAAATCAAGAAGAAAGTCCTCAAAATCAAGAAGAAAGTCTGAAAGGACATTATGATGTCAGACCTTATATTAAAAGGTACCTTAGACCTTACTTAAATATACTGGTTTAGAAATTGTCAACAGTAATTTGCCTCAAACACAAGCTTTGGGGGTAGGGATCATGCACGTGCAGAGAGGCTATAATGCACATTGAAGAAACAGGATACTTTGTGGCCATGCCCGTGTCAGTATGTTCTAGAGACTAAAATTAGTGATCTGTAGAAAGGAATTATTGATACTACAAACTTTACATGACACAACATAAAAATGTAAGTCTCATACATTTTGTCCCCTTTTTAAAAAAAGAAAAGAAAATATTCACACGAATTAGGCTGATGCTCATTTGCATCTGGTGTTTATTAAACACACTCCTGGGAAAAACAAACAAACAAACAAACAAACAAACAAACAAAACAAACACAAACTTTCAGCTCACTTTCATCCCAATTAAATTCTGTTCTTGTATTCTGAGATCCCTCCACATTATGCTTTCTCATAGAAAAAAAATATGGAATATGGAGGTGCACCATAATACTTGCAGGGACATAAACCCTTATAAACCCATAATATAAAATCATGCTGCAGTTTAATAACTGCAGTAGGGGGATGCTAATCAGGATTCATCTTGCTTCAATTCCATCTGTAGCCTAGTGGTTAATGCTATATAGCATCTAGGTAAGACTAGTTCTGGTAGCAATTATGATAGGAATCATAGGAATTTTGGCAACATGGGACCTTTGAACTTTGTGTTATGAGTCATATTTCAAGCCCTTAGACCTCTGTGGTAGCAGTAGTCATGGTGAAAAGTCCTTTATATATCTCTTCTGTCTATAGAATAAATAGCTTCAGGCATCCGGTTCCTATAAAAGAGATAAAATGTGTAGTTCTTCAAGAAGCCTTTTAGTAGGAAAGAGAAGAATTGAGCTAAGCTTTACACTTCTTTAGGTTGCAAGATGATACACTGGGACAACTGTTCTCATTCAAGTTCCTGTGCACTTTTGTGATGTTTAAGGACATAGTATTATCGCAATATCTTATGTACATGTACTTTAATTATTATTCTGGACTTACTTTATAATCAGAGTAGAAAATAAAAAATTCTTAAGATGTCATTCATTTAAAGGGCTCAGGTCCAGCCAACATGGATTTAGGAAAGGCAGGTCCTGTCTCTCCAACCTGATCTCCTTATGATCAGGTGACCCACCTGGTGGATGTGGGGAGGCCTATGGATGTAGCCTACCTGGACTTCACAGCAAACTGCTGGCTAAGCTGTCAGCTTGTGGCTTGGACTGCAACACTCTGTGCTGGGTTAGGAACTGGCTGGAGGTCTGAGCCCAGAGAGTGGTGGTGAATGGTGCCATCTCCAGCTGGAGGCCAGTAACCAGTGGTGTCCCCCAGGGATCAGTGCTGGGCCCCATCCGCTTTAATATCTACATTGATGATCTGGATGAGAGGATTGAGACAGTCATCAGCAAATTTGCAGATGACACCAAGTTGGGAGCAGGTGTTGATCAGTTAGAGGGTGGACGGGCTCTGAAGAGGGACCTCAACCGGCTGGACAGATGGGTAGAGTCCAATATGATGACATTCAACAAATCCAAGTGCTGGGTGCTGCACTTTGGCCACAGCAACCCCATGCAGAGCTACAGGCTGGGGTCGGAGTGGCTGGAGAGCTGCCAAACAGAGAGGGGCCCTGGGGGTGCTGATCGACAGCCGCCTAAACATGAGCCAGCAGTGTGCCCAGGTGGCCAAGAAGGCCAATGGCATCCTGGCCTGCATTAGGAATAGTGTGGCCAGCAGGAGCAGGGAGGTCATTGTGTCCCTGTACTCTGCTTTGGTTAGTCAGCACCCTGAGTACTGTGTCTAGTTCTGGGCCCCTCAGTTTAAGAAGGACATCAAGACACTTGAAGGTGTCCAGAGAAGGGCAACAAGGCTGGGGAGAGGCCTTGAGCACAAGCCCTATGAGGAGAGGCTGAGGGAACTGGGATTGTTTAGCCTGGAGAAGAGGAGGCTCAGAGGAGACCTCATTGCTCTCTACAACTACCTGAAAGGTGGTTGTAGCCAGAAAGGGGTTGGTCTCTTCCCTATAGCAACCAGCACCAGAACAAGGGGACACAGTCTCAAGCTGCACCAAGGGAAGTTTAGGCTCGAGGTGAGGAGGAAGTTCTTCACTGAGAGTGTCATTCATCATTGGAATGGGCTGCCCGGGGAGGTGGTGGAGTCACTGTCCCTGGAGGTGTTCAAGAGGGGACTGGATGTGGCGCTTGGTGCCATGGTCTAGTCATGGGGTCTGTGGTGACAGGTTGGAATCAATGATCTTTGAGGTCTCTTCCAACCTTGGTGATACTGTGATACTGTGCTGTAAACTGAAAGCAATCATGACAAAAAAATCATTCAAGTTTTAGTATCCTAAGAAGACTAGTGGGGTAGAAGCAAGTGTCCACTTTGTTTTATTGAGTAGTTGTCTGAAGCAAAAAGCACTACTGTGCCACAGCCAGTAGAAAACACTCACAGATACTCAGTCAACATTAATACATCCTCCTAGATGCTTGGCTGGCCTGGAGAAAGCATTGCATAGATTGCACTCCTGATTCCCGTGATGCTTTGTATCTTCAATTCAGTGTGCACAACAAAGCAGATCTCACAGCAGTACCCACGCTCTGTCCATTAACAGCTGATAGGCTGCTCGGATAAGTCCCTGGGGTTGCTGGGTGAATCTCCAGTAGGCAGCTGCACCTACATGCCCCAGCCAAGCCCAGGCAGACCATTTTGGTAAATTCAAGCTCCTCTTCACCTCAGTCAGCTCAGTTCAGCATTGGTCAGAGCTCCCCCATCCCTTCATGTTTACACAGCAACCTCAGCCCCTCTGGCAAACTGCTGTTATGATTTGCAGTTTGTGATTTCCTGGGGAGGAGATAGCAGAGGTTGACAATCCTTGCTCTATCACCACTATACTTCCTAACAAGCACACAGTTGTGTTTTATTCTGTAGCAGCTCTAATGTGTCTGTCAGATGAATACCCATTCATACAGAGGAATTCCTCAACAAAAGGAGTGAAGGGAAGAAATGACCACATATTTTGTACTTGAAAAGCCACATCAGTACCATTTTTCAGTAATATTTGGGTTTCTACAGGTTGTTTCTAGATTTATTATATCTTCAGGAAACTTTACCAGAAGGGTTAGAAGAAGAGCAATATGTTGTCCCTGAAATGTCTCCCTGCAGCCTCCCTTACTGATATAGTTTTGATCAAATAGACAGGCTGGAAATATGACAAAATATTAATATGATTTATTGAATATAAAAAAAATATTTTTCCAAGCCAATTTGGTCCAGGTTCATTTGTCTGGTCAATGATAGGCTGATTACACACAATAGGATGCTAATAAACAGTGGAATAACAGTCTAGGAAAATCAGAACTTGGAATACAGTGGAACAAACTAGAAAACTCTTATACTTGTGAAAACAAATGACAATGCTGCCTCTGGTGGTGAGATTGGTCACAACAGAATTAAGCAACAGGTAAACAGGCTATAAACCTCAGAAATAACCAGGTAAATTAACATAAATTGCTTACAAACCACTGAGCTGTTAACTACCAAAACTGCTGGATGAAGCGATACTCTGAGTATGTATTTGTAATCCAAAAGGCAGGAATAATCCAAAAGGTAGTATCCAATATTAGAGGAAGTGAGAGAGAGGGAGAGCACTCTGCTGTGGTGGAGATCTATGACTCAAACACTATGCTGCTAGGACAAAAGAAGCTAATTGCCCCAAAGACAGGAGCACAAAGTGGGTGCTTGTCACCTGGAATCCCATTACCAGGGCAGCAGATTACCTATTCAAATCCCACCAATCAGTACAAAATGTTGTATGGTGAAACTGCACATGTCTTCTCATATAGCCTCTGACATGTGCTGTTGCCTGTCTGACACGTGAGGCTCAGGATTCAGCTTCCAACCCTTCCAGGCAGCCTTAACAGCACCTGCCTATTGGTTTCTTGACCTTAAACCTGGACCCCGCAATGGGGAGGAAGGAGAAAGGGCAGTGGCCAAACAGGTTTAGCTGGCTTGTTGATGCCTCTTCCAGGACACATACAAATGTAGAATGTTATTTATTCCATGTTAACACTTTTTAGTATTAGGAAATCACATTATGGATCAGAAACTTTCATACACCCTTGAGGTACTAATATTTTCATTAAACTAGCAGTCATTGCATGATTTATCATTCAGTACTAGGGCTGTCAGCCAGCAGCTAAACTTTGGTTTTAATAGTGTACAAATAGAACACAATCAATAACTAGAGAAACCTCTGACTTTGTGAAGTCAACCTTAGTCATGAATCATATTCTTGGATTTTTTTTTTTCATTTTTTTTTTTTTCATAAATCAAATAGATTCTGCTAAAGCAGGGAATGGTATCTGAGAATTTATGACAAGTTGATAACCCACAGTTATCAGGGATTTTCCTTCCCTGCCTTGCAGAACACTGACTTTTAAAACTTCTTCCTGTTTAAAATACTTACTGCCTGTGGTGTGAGAGGAAGCACAGAAGGAAGAAAATGAAAGTGCAGGGCAATGGTCACAGCTATGGTGACCTCTATTACATGTGGAGTTTTTCAAAAGCAAATTTATAGAAAAAAAGTAATGAAAGAGATGGGGCAGAAATAGTGAAGTATGCTGCTAAGTGGAAAACATACTACAGATACTATATATATATGTTACACTGACTGAAACGTAGTTCTACTATTACATATCTAATGGTGGCATATAAATAGTTCCTTACACAAATAGTATTACTCTGTTTCCAATGAGAGCCATCAAACAATTGCATTGCTTTGAAATATTACTGAAAACAATTATAATTTTTTTTAAATCTACTAGGTATGCAACCTCTTACACTTTTTGTCATTCAACTCATCATTTATTCAGTAGAGTGACAGCACAATATATGCAGCTAATTGAAGCATTTCTACCTGTGATTACGGTGCTATATCTTTCCTGCAGTCAAATTATTTCAGTGATAGATCCTCCCTAGAATGTCATATACAATGAAAGAGACTTAAAATATTAGCAGCATTTTTATGACAGGAAAGCACAAATGGGTTGCATCCATATGAGAAGTTTTTTCTAATACAGGAAAGATACAGACTTCATTAAAAATGTCTAGTTTGATCACATTTTGAGTATTAAATTTTATTACCTCATAATCAGAAAATTGTAACATCTGGATGTTAATTCTAAAAATATTTAGAAAGCTATAGGAATGGAAAAAAATGCAGGAAAAAAATAAAATAGGTCAGGTACATATAATTTAGCTACGGGATAATGGCAAGAATACATAACAACTCAGAAATATTGTGAGATACTAATACTTATAAGCAAGGATTATTTATAATACCTGAAGCACAGTCAAGTGGAACTAAGTTAGTTGAATAAGCATGAACTGAGAAGGGACCTTGGCACCAATCTCTGTTAAACTGACAATTCATCTCCCATAGAAAGTGTCTTTAATAGACCTGTGGTACTGCTTACAATTAAGAAATAATTGAATTTTGCAAAAGGATTCTCCTTCTCTGTTTGGTTCAGTCATTGGAAAGATCTACTGGCTGAAGCAGATCTGCTAATTTCTACCAACTGAGAATCCAGTCTTACTACCTGCATCATGTATCATAAGAAAAAGGAAAGTATTAAACGCTACTGTTCCACTCCATTTCTCTACATTATTTTAGAAGAGATCTTTGTTTTAACCAAGATATTAGCTCTTCCATAAGCTCAGTTAGCATTTTTTATATCATATCATGAGCCCTCCCTACTCATTATGTAAATTTAATCACATCTTTATCAGTCTGCTTGTCCAATTCACAGGCTGCATTAAGTTTTACTCTAATTTAACAGTAAC
This sequence comes from Picus viridis, assembly GCA_033816785.1. NCBI lineage: Eukaryota > Metazoa > Chordata > Aves > Piciformes > Picidae > Picus > Picus viridis. The sequence continues at coordinate 65,592,313 of CM066566.1, forward strand.
ATTGTAGCGTCCAAACACATAGGATTAGTCTGGAAAAGCGTTCCTATCCTTAAGCTGCAGCAGAGATGATTAGACATTTCACAAACAATTCTTTTTGTGGTTTGGTTTGCTATAAAGAGATGATGTCCAAGACCTTGCCTGATAGTGAACACCTGATAACTGAAAATCTCATTAAAAATATTTAGGAGATTTATAAGTTCTTGAGGAATGATTTTTTTTCCATTTTACCTGAATCTGCATTTTATTTATTTTAAGCTGATGATTATGCATTATCTATCCAGACTTCCTACAGAGCATAGTTCCCTTCTCATAGAAATGCTGATAACAATTTTGCTTGCAACATGCAGACATAACATTTTATCCAGTTACAATCATTTAAACCTCCAAAAGAATACACCTAAAGAAATAAAATGCACAAATAAATACATAATACCAGATCTAGAAAGTGCACATTAAAAAAAAAAAAAAAAAAAAGAGAAACTATGATTTTCTGAAGATTTATAACTTCTGTGTGAAAGAAATCAGTGACAAAAATAAAATGTGTGAAGTTACGCAGTCATTCACATCCTTACCACAGGTGCATGACAATATTTCCAGAAAGGGACAAAGTAATTAATTTCATAGTCAAGCAGGCACTCTTGACTTCTAGGAAAACCCAAAATGAAAGGGGATCTTTCCCCTTCCAAGCCTTTTGGAAGCAAAAATTTGATAGATTTTAATAAAATGGTCATGTTATCACAATATTGTGCTCCTTCAACCACTCTCTCCTCCCACAGGAGTTCATCCCTGGGCTTGCTTTCTCTCTTTAACAATTGGTCAGTCAGCTACACTTCTTCATTGATGTCAGTCACTGCCTTATAAACCTATAAAGCTATTTCCAAGTGGAGACTTTCTTCAGTTCAGAGAAAGTATCAGAAGTGGTGATCATAATATAAGTACAGAGTACAATACTAAAATTAATATTAGCTTAGAAAAAGAAAAAAATAAAATCTATATCTGCTGAGGACTTAATAATAGCATTAGAATATGGCTCCACACCCAGCTGGACTTACCAGAGGCAGCGACAGGTGACAAGATGGAATCGATGAAGTGATCATATATGCAACAACATGAAATTGCTGAGAAATACAAGCTTCTGTATTTACTAGCTTGCTTCTTTGTCCTTGTTTGTTTGTTCTCTCTTTTTTTTTTCCTTTTTAGCCCCTGACTGCTCTGATAGCAATTTTTATACACAGTCTTTTCCTCTAGCAAAACACACCATTCAGTCTGACAAGGAAACACCCTCCTTAACCTTGGCACGGTAGATATACTCAGTTACATTGATGTTGTGAAAATTCATTTTCACATATGAATTGACTCTTTGAAACTTGTATCAGCACATTTTTTATGGCTTGTTTCTCACTTTTTTTTTTTTTTTTTTTTTCTTTCTTTTTCATGCATTTATTGTAGAGCAGTACCAGAGCATGCAGATATCATTTGTTAGCATTATCTTTTCTAGGAGACCTGTTTCCAGTTAATTCCTAGTCGCTTCCAGTAAGTAACCAGAAGAGCAGAATGCAAAAACTCAGTGATTTCCCATATTTCTGATATAGTGGCTCACAATAACCAGCTAAACACATGAGATTGTGACTTCAGTTATTTTTAGCTAATGCATACATCTGCTTATAAAGAGAAATTCTGTGCCCCAATAACAACTACCTCTGAAAGAGATTGAGGGGTTTTTGTGCGTTTGTTTTTTGTTGTTGTTGTTGTTGTTTTTTGTGTTGTTTTGTTGTGTTTTGTTTTGTTTTTTCTTTAATTACACTAAACCCTGTGGAGTGTTGCACAGTGGAGGAGCTGGAAATGGATTAAGATTTTATTTCTCTGGTGATGTAAGGCGAGAATGAGCAATAAGGCCTGCCTTGAGCCTCCTTTTTTCCAGGCTAAGCAACCCCAGCTCCCTCAGCCTCCCCTCATAGGGCTTGTTGTCCAAAACCCTCATCAGCTTTATTGCCCTTCTCTGGACATGTTCCAGCAAGTCAACATCTTTCCTAAATGGAGGGGCCCAGAACTGGTAGCTTGGATAACTTGAAGGAAAGTTAATTCACTGCAGCTGACACACTATAGTTTAGACTTAGAGAAAATATTTAGGCATCATCACTGAAAGTGTTGTTTAGCTTTAAAGAAAACCTTTAGACACAGTCACTCAAATTAGTGGTACATCAGAAATCTAAACCTCCGGTTTTAAGAACACCACTACACTTCACAATTGAGGCAATGAAGAGGGGTTTTAGAAGAGCTACTTCAGTGCATAAAAGATGACTCGGACACTAGGAGACCAGCTGGCTGAAATCTCACTTGATTTGGGCTTCAGCATCAACTTCAAGACCAGTGATAAAGAGATACAGTATGAATAGACTTAGTTATTAGAGCACTTAAAGAGCTGGGTACTTTGTATAAGGTTTTCCTGACCCTCGGGGTATTGCCTCTTTCTTTTCGCACTCCCAGAGCTTGCCCTTTTTAGCACGCTATAGACTAGGCTTGATTAGAAAAAAGAAGAAACACGCATTCATTATTTCCCTTGTTGAAACTGGGCAGCTTTCAAAAGAATGCAAGGCTTCCAACATTAGAGAGAATAAACAAGGAGTCCAATGCTGCAGGCTTACAAGGAAAGAATCTGTGTTCCCCAGTGCTGAGAAAGGCAAAGGACCCTCCACTAGATGCAGTAAACTGTCCTAGAAGACACAGAACAACTGCCAAAGATTATACAGGCAGAACATTAACATCACTGGCTCCTGTGTAAAAGTATTCCTTAAAGAATATCAATATTTAAGAGACCCCTATCTATTTTGTAGTTAAAAAAAAAAAAAAAGAAAAAAGAAAAGAAAAAAAGAAGAAAAAAAAAAGCTACCTTATACTGAGAAAACACTGACCTTTCTGGGGACATTAGCGCTGCTAGTAGGACAATACTGCTTGGTGAAAATTGGGAGTGATATCATTCCAGATTGTCAGTTTGTAATTCTGTCTTCTTTGCACTGCAAACTCATTGAGCAATATCAGCTGTCACAGAAACTAGAAATAATTCTTCAAAAGGATCTGACTAAAAAGTTGCCTTCTAGAAGTGACTAATTACATGACCGCAATGAAGAAAAGTTAGAAATAGTTTTAGCCAAGATCAACATACTACCTAAAAAAGACAAACGAAAGTAGAATAGAATGGAATAGAATTAACCAGGTTGGAAAAGACCTCAGAGGTCATCAAGTCCAGCCTATAATCCAACACCATCTAATCAACTAAACCAAGGCACCAAGCAACCCATCCAGTCTCTTCCTAAACACCTCAAGTGATGGTGACTCCACCACCCTGGGCAACCCATTTCAATGGCAAATCACTCTTTCTGTGAAGAATTTCTTCCTAACACCCAGACTAAACCTCCCCTGGTGCAGCTTGAGACTGTGTCCTCTTGTTCTGGTGCTGGTTGCCTGGGAGAAGAGACCAACCCCCACCTGTCTACAACCTCCCTTCAAGTACTTGTAGACAGCAATAAGGTCTGCCCTGAGCCTCCTCTTCTCCAAGCTAAGCAACCCCAGCTCCCTCAGCCTCCCCTCATAGGGCTGCCCTTCTCTGGACATGTTCCAGCAAGTCAACATCTTTCCTAAACTGAGGGGCCCAGAATTGGTAGCTCGGATAACTTGAAGGAAAGCAAGGTTAAAGACAAAATAATTAGAGACTGTTCTGTAAAATGAAGCATAATCAGAAAATGGAATAGTTTTAGAGAGTCTAATTATCACCAGTGCAAGTGGGGAGAAAGCTACTTATGAGGACTATGAAAACAGCTGTAGCTATTGCAAGTTGCTTTATTTAAACAAACAAAAAACCCCAAAACACCAAACCCCAAAACACCACCACCACCCCAAAAATGAAAAAGAAGGCTGCACATGCTAAGAATGAAGATTACATTTTCAGAGAAACTAAGTTTCAATTGTTATATTCTTGAAAAGTAGCTAAACATATCATCTTATATTTCAGTGTAAGAATAAAATCATTTATCACTAAGCACCAGCCTTGCAAACTCACCATGAGGTCTAGGAATTAAAGTCAGCTTGTTTGGGTTTATGTATCATTACCAGTTTTTCAGCATAAATTTAGCTGAGAATTATTTTTGCATGCAACCCAGAACTGTCAGTTATGTTGAGACATAGGTATATAATAATATGGTTTTGTGAGAAAAGTGTATGCAAATGGTCAAGGCCAGTCAAAATTGTTTTTTGTTTTGGTTTGGGGGGGTTGTGGGTTGTTTGTTTGGTTGTTGTTTGGGGAACCAATGTAGTGACTAAAGTGATATTGGAAGAAATAATTCCCAGATATGGGTTGGTGAACAGGATAGATTCTGATTGAGGCACTCATCAAAGGTGGTCCAACAATTAATGTACAGTTTGAGCATACATTGGGAACTTCATACCCCTGGCACCCACAGAGTTTAGGGAGCGTAGAAAGAATGAACCAAACACTGAAACAAACGCTCACCAAATTAATGGTTGAAACCCAGATGACATGGGTTAAGTGCCTACCTTTGGCCCTGCTCTGGATCAGGACACAGCTGAGATCTGATATTGGTGTATCACCATGTGAAGTGATGTTTGAGTTACCTTATTTAAAAGGTGGAAGGGAAATGGCTAATTATGAGCTCGGGGAAAAAACATTACAAATTATACAATACAATACAATACACCAGGTTGGAAGAGACCTTCAAGATCATCGCGTCCAACCTATCAACCAATCCAACCCACCCAAACAACAAGATCATGTCACCAAGCACCCCATCAAGTCTTCTCCTGAACACCTCCAATGATGGTGACTCCGCCACCTCCCCGGGCAGCCCATTCCAATGGGCAATCACTCTCTCTGTATAGAACTTCTTCCTAACATCCAGCCTAAACCTGCCCTGGCACAGCCTGAGACTGTGTCCTCTTGCTCTGGTGCTGGCTGCCAGGGAGAAGAGACCAACCTCCACCTGTCCACAACCTCCCTTCAGGTAATTGTAGAGAGAAATAAGGTCACCCCTGAGTCTCCTCTTCTCCAGGCTAAGCAACCACAGCTCCCTCAGTCTCTCTTCATAGGGCTTGTGTTCCAAACCCCTCACCAACTTCGTTGCCCTTCTCTGGACACGTTCCAGCAAGTCAACATCCTTCCTAAACTGAGGGGCCCAGAACTGGACACAGGACTTGAGGTGTGGCCTAACCTGTGCAGTGTACAGGGGCAGAATGACCTCCCTGCTCCTGCTGGCCACACTGGTCCTGATGCTGGCCAGGGTGCCATTGGCCCTCTTGGCTGCCTGGGCACACTGCAGGCTCATGTTCAGCCTCCCATCAACCAGTACCCCCAGGTCCCTCTCTGCCTGGCCACTCTCCAGCCACTCTGACCCCAGCCTGTAGCACTGCATGGGGTTGCTGTGACCAATGTGCAGAACCTGGCACTTGGATGTCTTAAATCTCATGCCCTTGGATTCTGCCCATCTGTCCAGCCTGTCGAGGTCCCTCTGCAAAGCCTCTCTGCCCTCCAGCAGATCAACTCCTGCCCCCTGCTTGGTGTCGTCTGCAAATTTACAGATGATGGACTCGATGCCCTCATCCAGATCATCAATAACAATGTTGAAGAGCATGGGGCCCAGCACTGATCCTTGGGGGACACCAGTAGTGACAGGCCACCAGTTCTAATCTTTTTATTAGAAAGATAATTCAAATCTCAAAATATTTGTTCTAAACCTGAATAGTCCTTTCAGTTAAATACTCATTGAATAAGACATAAACTCTTCTCCATAATAATCTTTCAAAATTTACTAAGCATCAGTTTTACAACAGCTGACAATTCAAAATACAGTTACTCCAATACTATTCTTCTTACATAGATATTGTGTAATTACTTGATCATATTTGTGCAGAAAAGATTTTAGTTTTGGTTGAAAACCAGCAGAGAGTTATCACATGAATATAGAAACATTTGCAAATAAGCATCTTAATAGAAGTAAATGGCTAGGTATACATAAAAAGAACTCAGGATTTCCCTGTATGGGGAGATACATGAGCAGACATAATTGAAATATTTCCCAGCTACATGTGTTCTTCCTGAAATTAATCCAGTTAGACTTTAAAGAGCTTAGAAAAGCCATAGCTTTTACTCAGCATACTGTAATATCTTTTGATGGGAATTAAATTAAGCATTCATTTTCCAAAGATGAGGTTGTCCTTTTTTTCCGAATCTTCAATGCGTTGAATTGCTTTAAAGAAATGTCTTTCCTTACACTGAGACTAAAGGAAATTCATTTCTTAAACAAAGTGAGATTAATCTGGACACATTGCTGTACAGGTTTAAGACACCCTGTGAATGTATTTCTGCTGACAGTCTCATTATATAGTTCTGATGAAGATGTTCTGTGAGAAGTCCTCAATTTGAAGTGGCACAATAAGGTGACTAGCAGCATAGTCTCTCACAGGGTGTCCTGAAGTCTACTGAGTTGTCATGAAAAAAAAATAAATTAAAAAATTTAAAAAATCTTCCTACAACATACCAGATGTATAGTTTGGCTCAACAAAACAAATGTATAAGTAGGTAATTAACAAGAAATTGTAGAATTTATCAACAAAGAATGGACAGAATGTTCTAGAGGTATGCATAACTTAGCTCATATCATCAACCATGTATTCCAAGTTTTTAGCTGCAACCTCTCTGTACCAGATAGCAAAAATGTAACAAAATACAGATTTCTATTAAAAAAAAAAATGGGGAAAAACCCACAACAAACAACTTAAAGAATGACACAGAAATATTTACTTTAATGAAGTTCTGCTATGAATTATTCAGCAAAAATAACAATCATATATAAGCCATTGGAATCATGCCCACAGCAACTATAACTGTTTTCTTGGACTATTAGAAATTCATAGCTTGGATATTTCAAACCATCTGAATGAGAAAAATTATTTAAAGAATTAGTGTATTGATTACTGTCATGGTTTGAGACAGAATGGCTTAAAAAAGCCACAGAGTTGAGACCTCCAGGAGATCAGAAAGTCCATCCCAGTGAGTGAACACAGGAAATTATATTATTTCATTCCCATAATGCCCTGCATCTCCAATATAAAACTGACAGCACAAGCTGCCTCAAGGGCTTATCTTTCCATTTTTTAAACTATCTCTTCCCCCTTTCCCCTTTCCTTTTCCCCTTTCCCTCTCTCTCCTTCCGAATGCTTCTCCCATATCTTTGCAGTTAGACAGACACACAGTGCCCTAAAGGAGCTCCAACACCAGTAGAATAGAATAGAATAGAATAGAATAGAATAGAATAGAATAATAGAATAGAATAGAATAGAATAGAATAGAATAGAATAGAATAGAATAGAATTAAATAGAATTAACCAGGTTGGAAAATACCTTTGAGATCACTGAGTCCATCCTATCATCCAACACTACCTAATCAACTAAACCATGGCACCAAGCACCCCTGGGTGTAGCCTGGTGGGGGTTGGTCTCTTCTCCCAGACAGCCAGTGACAGAATGAGAAGACACAGTCTCAAGCTGTGCCAGGAAAAGTTTAGGATGGATGTTCGGAAGAAATTCTTCACAGAAAGAGTGATTGGCCATTGGAATGTGTTGTCCAGGGAGGTGTGGGTGTCACCATCAATGGAAGTGTTTAAAAAGTGTGTTAACCATTATAGTGTGTACTGCATTTTTCAGTTCTGAGTGGCTTTCCTTCCTAAGGTTCTTGAAGTGAGGGGCTGGGGATAAAAAATATCTCACTGAAAGCACAAGAGGAAAAAAAGAAACAGAAAACAGAGGAAAAGCTTAACAGAATGCGCTCGTGGTTCATATTCTTACAGAACAGGCAGTGATGCTTTCCTTGACAATTTCCTTGATCTTTGTTTACTTTGATAAAGTTTTGTGTCTACTCTTCACACTCAGTTTTAGAAGACAGCCAAGACCAGACTGACTTGCCTCTGGAAGGCTCCATTCTTCCTTCACTCCCTGCTATGACAGAATCCATTGTTTTGTTCCTGTCATTTGACTCCAGGCTGTCTTTGTGTAAGAACAGTAAGTGAAAGAGACAGACAATGTGAATTAATAACTTTATATTTAAAAATACCTTTGGCAACAATGGAACAAGATCAGTCTTTCATGAAAACTGATCATTGAGACTTTTAATAATAATAACAACAATAACAACAACAACAATTATAATAATAATTTTTAAAAAATAATAACAATAGAAACATAGTATCAGTCTGGGTTGGAAGGGACCACAAGGATCATCTAGTTCCAACCCCTGCCATGGGCAGGGACACCTCAAACTAGGTCAGGCTGGCCAGAGCCTCATCCATCCTGGTCTTAAACACCTCCAGGGATGGGGCCTCAATCACCTCCCTGGACAACCCATTCCAGGGCTTCACCACTTTCATAGTGAGGAACTCCCTCCTCATGTCCAGTCTGAATAATAATAATAATAATAATAATAATAATAATAATAATAATAATAATAATAATAATAATAATAATAAAAAAGTTTTTTTTTAAATGATTGCATGGTTTTCTTCTATTGTAGATGTTCTTTGGCACACTTGAAGATCAGTAACACTTTACACTATTTGAGAGTACATTACTGTGCTGGTTTTGACTGAGTTAGAGTTCATTTTCTTTATAGCAGTTAGTATGGAACTATGTTTTAGATTTGTGTGGAGAACAGTGTTGGTAACTCAGAGATGTTTTCATTTTTGGTGAGAAGTGCTTACTCAAAGTCAAGGCCTTTTCAGCTACTCACACTACAAGAGAGCAGATGTGGGGGCACAAGAATTTTGGAAGTGCTACAGATGGGAAAGGTGACCCCAACTAACGAAAGGGTTATTCCATATGAGGTCATGCTCAGCAACAATAAGATGGAGTAAGAAGGAAGGGAGGGAAATTTGGAGTGATAGCATTTGCCTTCTCAAGTAGCAGTTACAAGTAAAGGAGCCCTGCTTTCCTGGACATGCCTGAACACTTGGCTTTTGTTGGGAAATAGTGAATTAATTCCTTGTTTTGCTCTGCCTCTGCATGCAGCTTTTGCTTTACATATTATCTTGTCCTAAGCTCCATTTTTCTCAGTTTTACCCTTCTGATTCTCTTCCCTATGCCATGAGTACGTATGGTACTTTGGAACATGATCTAGAGGTCATAGAAGTTTTGGACTTGATGATCTTACAGGTTTTTTCTAGCCTTAATGATTCTAGGATGGATTGCCCCAGAATGTATCCAAAAATATACTTGCCTAGAAGCACAGTTTTATTGAGCACTTTTTAACAGGCATTCCTTTACTTTTGTTACTATGATAAATAGGAATTATATCACTCCGCACCAGTACCACAACTAATCAGGAACTTGAATCTAGAGAATTAAGCTGTGTCTACAATTTATACCTATATCAATAGAATCTTATTCCATGTTGTTCATTCTTCATTATTATTACTATTTTCAGTATGATTCTATTATACACATTCTACTTCAAATTTCTATATTGTCCTTAAAAGAAGTATGTAGAAAAAGTTCAGCCATCGTGGGTTTTTTGGGTGTGTGTTCAGTTTGTACAGCAAGTCTTTAAAATTCATGCACAGACATTTCTGGGCCTTTTATACCTTCTCTTCAAAATACCCTTATCTTTCAGTAAGCATACAATTTAGTACTTTGTTGAACATCAGGAATCTTATTTCAGTATCTAACTACTCGTCTATTATATTATAAAGCTGATCTGATTTCAGCACATAGAATTATATAATCATAGAATCATTTTGGTTAGAAAAGACCTCTAAGATTGTATAGTCCAACCTTTGACCTAACACCACCATGACCTCACTACAACCTTCTTTCAGGTATTTGTAGAAAACAATGAGGTCTCCCCTCAGCCTCCTCTCACCAGACTAAACAGCTCCATTTCTCTTGGGTGCTCTTCACAAGGCTTGTTCTCCAATAATAATTATATACATGTAAAATAAATATCCACACATAAAATTATAATAATATAACATATAATATTTGGATTTAATGTTTTATGCTTATATAAGTTACAAGTTATGCTTGTTTTATGTTTTATGCTTATATAAGTTAAGTTACAATGGTGGAATATCTGAATTGTGAACATCTCTTTTGAGTCTGAAATTTTTTAGCCTGAGGAAACTAAGCTTATGTGATCATTCTGTTCCTGGATGAATGCACAAAACACTGTCTTGCCATTTCAGTTTATTTTGAAATCTCTGGTCAATTTCAATCAGAATTGATAGAAACATCAAGATGTCATACAGATCAAGGTTATCCAGATGTCATCTTGATCACAGACATCAAGACGTGCTTCATGCTTCTGAAAACAGCCAGCCAAATGAGAAGAAAAATCTTACATACTGGCCTTATGCAGTGAGACTTCAGTGAAGTTTTACACTTAATTCAACACTGGAGAAGCAAGTTTTCATCCAGACTTGCACCACATACCAATGAAACCAACTACATAACAAAAAGCCATAGGAAATCAGACTTGTTCCATTCTGGTGTGCTTTTGGACATTGCTTCTACACAAATCACTTGCAACATTGTGTCTTGCAATATTTGCCTCAATATTTGCCTAAGATTATGACAGGTACCACCACAACAACATAGCTAGAGCTTTTTTTTTCTTGTTGTGGGGGTTTTGTTTGGTGGTGGGGTTTTTTGTGTGTGTGTGTTTTTGTGTGTGTGTTTTTTCCTTTTTTTTTTTTTTTTCCTCAGCTTTACTGTATTGCTTTGCTCAAAACCTTTACCTCTAGAATCCTGAGCTTTAGTATTCAGGGGGGTTTGTGTCCTGCCTCATACTTGTATTTGTGATAAATTACACTTACTTAAGGATCTAATCCAATAAACAATGAAGATGTGGATTCATAAATGCTAAGGACTTTCTGTGTGAGTCCAGGACAACTTTGAAAGAGCTTTAATCACAGCAGAATATCAGCCAAAGGAAATCTGAGGTCCAAAACTCTGTATTGTATGTCACCTGCTGGAGACACCTGGGCTGGAGAATGAAGGTGACTATCTTCACTCAAAATGACCTCTCCTGATAATGTAAGTTGAGGTAAACTCTAGAAGGATTTAAGCATACAGAACTTTGAAAACAATGAATTTGATCTAGTTGACAGTGAAGCTGAGAGTTGTGATGATAGTTGGACAGAGGAAGTTATTTTCGTTCACTATACATAATTTTATACATATTTCATTATACATATTTTTCTCTCTGAGTGTGGTAGTTTTAGGCATAAGAGAAACAACACTTGATGCATGATATGCCAGCTGTTTCTCAAGTTTGAATTCTATGCTTTGACTGTTTAAATATACTTTGTTTCATACAGGTACCTAAAAAGGAAAGGAAATCAATTTATTCTAACAGGTATATGGGCACAAAGACATTCAGGAAGATGCCAGCTGTTTTCATGGTGCCTAGATAAAAATGTCCTGTACTAATGAGCTATGTTACTATTATGCTGGATCCAAACAACTAGAAAAGCCACAAAATCAGAAGAGAAACCTGGTAAGCTAACAAGAAAAAAACAAATAAATTAAAACACTGAAAGATAAAATTATCTGACTGATTTATGCTCTCTGCTTTAGGAATGGCATAGTGCCTTAAAGTGTCAATATCGGCATCAATGACAATTTGGGCTAACTACTTCATCTGTATATTGTGAAAATTTACATTTGGTCAGAGAAATACACTTTTACATTAAAGGCATTTTATGTAGCTGATACTGTTCAGGTAAGTGGATTATTATATGCAGCTAAAAGAGAAAGGAAAAGACAACTGGGATCACTGCCCATACCTGTCTCAAGCAATTTCAGGTGCTGCTATAGTGGTTTCAATATCTATTTGTAATTTCTTAATCTTAAAAAGTAGAAAGGTTATGCTGAAACTCATTGTCATGGAATTGTGTTTGCTACTCTTGGTTTCTAATGCTTTGCCATCTCTCATAACACTTACTACGAAGTGTTGCAGTCGTGGGAGTTTTCTTTCTCACGATCGAGCTGTTAAATGGAATGACAGTATCTAAGTCATGTCTTGGTGTGGAGTCATGTATGACATGTTTGAAACACACATCTTCCCCTTTTATATCTTCCCCTTTTACATCTTCCCCTCTTGTGAGACACCACTTTGAATGCTGGGTTCAGCTCTTCTGTCCCACTCATAACAAGAACACAGACCTGTTAGAGCAAGTCCAGAGGAAGGCCACAAAGATAATTCAAGGGCTGGAGCACCTCTGCTATGAGGATAGGCTGAGGGAGATGGAGTTGATCAGCCTAGAGAAGAGAAGACTCTGGGGGGACCTTATAGATGCCTTCCAATACTAGAAGGGATTCTATAGGAAAGCTGGAGGGGAATTTTTCATGAGGTGTCTAAAATAAAACAATAGGGAATGGTTTTAAGATGAGGGAGAGTAGGTTGTGGAAGCCTCCTCCTTAGAAATGTTTAAGGCCAGGTTGGATAAGACCTTGAGCAGCCAAGTCTAGTGGGGAGGCATCCTTGCCCATGGTGGGGAGTTTGGAGGAGATGATCCCTAAGGACACTTCCAAACTAAACAAACAAACAAGCAAAAACCCACCAAAAACCCAACCAAAACCAAAACAACACTGAAACAAACAAACATAAAAAATCTTAAACTGGAGTTTTACATCCAGTTATATGCATTCAGACTGTTACAATAAAAGATACCTTGCAAACCAAAATATTCTGGTTTTACCTTATTGGAACATTTCCTATTTGTTTACATGAAATTATATGTCATTATATTGAAGGTATCTCTGTTCAGTGTTTCAAGTTCTGTGAAACAGAATTTGTAAGAAAAAACTTTAATGATTAAAATGTTCTCTCTTTTTTTTTTCTCTCTCTAGAATTTATATGAGCTTTGTCTTCTATATTTTTGCTGCACATATTTCTCTCATAGAATACATGAATAGGTTTAAAATATAGAGAAAAACAGAGACAGGGAGAAAGAGGTGGAGAAATGTATTATTTATAGATCTGCTTAAAAAATATCTGGCTACTACACAATAGCTGGCAAATTAAAAGTCACATACCTTTTTGCCAAAATACATATGCCATATGGTTGCTAAAGACAAACCATCTGCAGCAGATGTCCTTTGAGTAGGTAATATCTTGTTTCCTGAATGACTAGTTTTACTGTGCCCAGAGTAAGAAAGTGTATACAAAATAAATAGTACATTAAAAATAAAGGAAGAACAGCTTCCCACATTTGAAAGCTGAAAGTATACACATAGAAAGAAAAATTCATACATTTATAAACTAAAAACCCAAACAACCAAAACCAAACCCCTACAACAAGCCAAAAACCCTCCAAACTATGGGTATTTGAATAATGTCTTTATTTTCTAAGTATAGATTAAAATTCTAATAATATTTATTTCTGGTAAAACATTTTAACAATAATTACTTCAGGTTATTAGTTTCTCTACTGGAAAATGGTCTCATTGCCATTATAGAGATTACATGGTAGTTTCATATTGGTACAGATTTTCATAGTATCATAGAATCAAAATGTTTTGAGCTGGAAATGATCTTTGGACATTATCTAGTTTGACCCCCCTGCCATAGGCAACAATGTCTTCCACTGGATCAGGCTGCTTAAAGCTCTGTCCAACCTGGTCTTGAATGCTTCCATGGATGGGGCATCCACACACTCTCTAGGCAACCTGTTTCTATGTCCCACCATGCTTACTATAAAGAAATTCTTTCTAAACCTACTCTCCATCAGTTTAAAGCCATTATCTGTTGTGCTACCACTGTAGGCACTGATGAAAAGATTCTCTCTTATCCACCTTCTTTATGTATAGAAATTCCTCAATACGGTTTCTCCAGAGACATTGGTTGATTCAATATTTAAGTGCTTTAGTTGTCAATAATACTTTTAAATAATTTCTAAATTGATGGTAAATCCTGCAAATAGATTAAAATGTGCATATTGTGGAACAATTGCATAGAAAATGCAATTAATTTGAATATTATGTGCTAATTAAAATTAATTTAAATCATTAATTTTGATCACTTATCTTCTGGATATCTTCTCCCTCTCTACTCTGCCCTGGTGAGACCACACCTGGAATACTGCATCCAGGTTTGGGCTCCACAGTTCAAGAAAGACAGAGAACTGCTGGAAAGAATGCAATGGAGAGCCACAAGGATGATTAGGGCACTTGAGCATCTCCTCTATGAAGACTGAGATCCCTGGGGCTGTTTAGTCTTGAGAAGGGAAGGCTGAGAGGGGATCTCATCAATGTGTATAAATATCTGAGGGGTGGGTGTCAAGTGGAGGGGGCCAAGCTCTTTTCAGTGGTGCAGAGTAATAAGACAAGGAACAACAGGTTCAAACTCAAACATAGAATCATAGAATCATAGAATCAGTCAGGGTTGGAAAGGACATAGAAGATTTCACCTCAACATGAGCAGAAACTTCTTTACAGTGAGGATGACAGAGCACTGGAACAGTCTGCCAAGGGACGTTGTGGAGTCTCCTTCTCTGGAGACTTTGAAAACCCACCTGGATGCATTCCTGTGTGGACTATCTGCTTTGGCAGAGGGGGTGGACCCACTGATCTCTTGAGGTCCCTTCCAACCTCTAATATATTGTGATACCATGTCTTCCTACCCCTCATACCACACCATTGTGATGCAGCTAAAATTCAACTTGGCAGCTCCAGGTCACAATTAGCCCACTCCAGGCTGTATTTCACAGTCCTGTTTATTTTGGAAATAGCTCAGATTATATATGCATTTAATTTTAATTGTCTCTGTCTTTTGGAGATAAATATCTTGCTTTTTTAAACTATGACTTTAAATTATCAGAATTGATCACATACCTAAAATATTATGCTTTGAACCAGAGTTATATGAAACTTTTGAAATATATTGAGGTCCTGGTTTGTGTGATGGAAGACTAATTCAATGAACATTATTACAGCTTCAAGGAAGTTAAAAACAACCCCCCTCACAACTGTCATTCCATAAATATCTGAAGACAGTTTTAATATGACTTACTTGGTAGTTGTAGCTGGCAGTCATGCTACTGAATATTTTTTTCTGAGCTCATAGGTAATTCATTGCTGTTGGTTTACATGTCATGCAAAAACCGATTTGAACTAATCTCCCTTAAACACTATTAAGAGCTTGGCTATATCCATAATGCTTGCAATTATTTTGCTGCTGCAAATATTAAATCTTTCCTAAAATAAGCCATTATTATTTTTACTTAGAGGTACCTTAATAAGCATCACTGATATTGTACTGGAGAACTGTGGTGGAAACTATTAGGCTATGCATCTACTTTTAAATTAAATATGCCCAAGAGTGTTCACAATCGTTGAAGCTGGCTGAACAGAGTGGACGCTTTGTTGACTAGTATCTGGAAGATTCAATCCCCTAGATATACCCAGAAACTGTTAGGCACACAGCTATTAGCCATAAGGCAAAACATGTTTGTAGTCTTTCTATCAGAGCAGGAATATAGGGAGTTTTATTTCAGAGGCCAAGAATGCTCCTGAGCACTATGTGCTGCACTTCTATAGGAACAGATTCTGATACTTTCTGTAAGATCCAATTTAAAAGGGTAGTTCATTCTGAAAAGTGTCTTGTTCTGAAAACTGTCTTTGTTTAAACATTGACAGTTTCCTGGATTTAATTCTCTCTGATGCCTAAGGATCTTTCTCTTTGTGTTTTATTTATTTCTCCTTCAGCATGACTCCATGTTCTATAGCAATGAAATGAAACTGAATCTGCTCTGCATAAGGGTTTATGTAACTTTATATGCGTGTTATTCATTTTGTTTTCGACTTGCTCATTTTCTAGTAAATATCACAACACAATGGCACAGATTCTGTAGCGGTTAGCAAAAAACAACCAACCAACGTAATATATAACTTCCCAGACTTCATAGAAGAAATAGTCATGAAAAGAGGCCCATGTTTTTATGACTGCAAAGTTTGTTTCCAATGGCACAGTACAGTGGTTCCCACAGATGTCATAGATTAATTTTTTTTTTTTGCTTAAAAATGGAAAAAAGAGCCCCTTAGAAGTCATTATACAACTGAAAAGGAAAAAAAAATAAAATCCACTCATTTCCAGGCTCAAACCCTCTTTTATTTTCAGAATATTATGTTATCCTTATTAAGCCTCATTGAAAGCATTTTTCATAAGGGAAAACAGAATCAGTACCCATGCATGTACTATTACAAATCTTTAGAAAAATTGTTTTAAAAAAACTTATTTGACTACTTATATGCATAAAACTTCTTGAAATAAGAAAGCTACGGAGATTTCAAGTATTTGTTCATGAAGAAAGCAGATTCTATTGCCACCAAAAATTTAAAAACTCACTAAAAAAAAATCAGCCCATTTTTATTCCCCTTGTTACTTGGTCCTTCAAAATACACAAAAGAGGCAGTCTTTAGTGTCTCAGGTTAAATTTTGTGAATTCACATGAATTTAGGAGAAGGCTTTTTTTAAAAAAAAATCTTTTCTTCTCATATTAAGAAAAATCAGCTGAGGAGTGTGGTTGGCATGCCTGAAGGATGAGATGATATCCAGAGGATACCTGGACAAGCTTGAGAAGTGGGCTAATGTGAACTCATAAGGTTCAACAGTTTGGAGTAATCCCCAGTATCCATGCAGGATGAAGGGATTGAAAGCAGCCCTGTGGAGAATGGCTAGTGGGTGCTGGTGGATGAAAAGCTGGACATGAACCAACAATATATGCTCACAGCCCAGAAAGCCAAACATATTCTGTACTGCAATAAACCAAACCAAACCAAAACAAAACACAACCAAAAAACAAAACACCACAAAAACCACCACACACCACATGTGGCCATCAGGTCAAGGGAGGTGATTCTGTTCCTCTACTCCACTCTGGTGAGATCCCACCTACAGTGTTGTGTTTAAATTTGAAGTCAGCTCAAGAAAGCCTGATATCAGAGAACGAGGAAAGGCTGAGGGAGCTGGGGTTGCTTAGCCTGGAGAAGAGGAGACTGAGGGGTGACGTTATTGCTCTCTACAACTACCTGAAGGGAGGTTGTAGCCAGGCAGAGGCTGGTCTCTGCTCCCAAGCAGCCAGTACCAGAACAAGAGGACACAGTCTTAGGCTCTGCCAGGGCAGGTTTAGGCTGGATGTTAGGAAGAAGTTCTATACAGAGAGAGTGATTGCCCATTGGAATCGGCTACCCGTGGAGGTGGTGGAGTCACCTTCATTGGAGGTGTTCAGGAAGAGGCTTGATGGGGTGCTTGGTTGCATGGTTTAGTTGTTTAGGTGGGTTGGATTGGTTGATGGGTTGGACACGATGATCTTGAAGGTCTCTTTCAACCTGCTGTATTGTATTGTATTGTATTGTATTGTATTGTATTGTATTGTGGTTCGTAGGGACCTCTGTAGATCATCTAGTCCAAATCTAGAGCAGGCTGCACAAGATGCTGTCTGGGTTGGTGTTGAATGACTCCAGAGAGGGAGACTCTACCACCTCTCAGAGCAGCCTGTTCCAGTGCTTGAACCTCAAAGAAGCTCCTCCTGATACCAACCCCCAAGTATTTATAACTGTTAGTAATATCATCCCTCAGTCTTCTCTTCTCTAGGCTAAAAAGCCCCAAGTCCCTCAACCCTTCTTCATCAAAGAGATGTTCTAGTCCACTCATTACCTTTGTAGTCTCCCCAATCTGTTAAAGGGACTCCAAAGGCTTGGAGCACCTCTATGAAATACAGGCTGAGAGACCTGCTGTTGTTCAGCTTGGAAAAGAGAAGGATTCAGAGAAACCTTATTGTGGCATTTCAGTATTTAAAGAGGGTGCATAAGAAAGATGGGGACAATCTTTTTATCTTTTTAAACTAAAGGAAGGTAGATTCAGACTAGATATATGGAAGTAATTTTATATGGTGAGGGTGGTGGTCGCCCAGAGAGGTAGCAGAAGCCTCATCCCTGGAAACATTCAAGGTTAAGTTACATGGGCTCTGAGCAACCCAATCTACTGAAGGATATCCATGCTCACTGCAAGGCAGTTAAACTAGAAGACCTTTAAAGGCCCCTTCCAACCCAAAGCATTATATGGTTCTATGACTCCAAACAGGGGAGAAGACAAACCTATCTTGAAGATAATGCAATCTACCATAATTCCACATATATAAAGATTTTTTGTTTAGATAAACCAGGGGCACATAATAGCCCAAGTACAACTCAGAGCATATTAAACATGAGATTTATGCACTAACCAGCATAACCAAACAAATTCTCATGGCAAAAATAGAAACTCTATTAAGATTAAGGTAATATAAATGCATAGGTGAAGTGACATTCCCAAACAGTAACTTTTTTAATTCAGTTAAATTTTATATTCTGTTTTGCTTATGTATCTTATTCTTTTCAATATAGTAATGAAAAAATGAAATGTTACAAATAATAGAGAAAAGAGAATGTTTAGAATACTGGGACAATACTTTTTTTAACAATTATATTTTGTATGAATTCAATAGAAAGAAGAAGAAGAAACACAACACACCAAGAAACATCAGTGTATGAGATACAAGAAATGAAACAATGAAGAATGAAGTGCAGTAATTTGAAAAGATTACAAGAGCAAGCTATATGTCCCCATCACAAAGGGAATCAATGAAAATTACTCCCTAGGCTGCCTTAGAAAAAGCATTTTCAGCAAGTTGGGTGATCCTCATCTTTTCAGCCATGCTGAGACAACATCCATATTTTGCTGACCATGTCCAGACTTCAAACAAGAAAGACCTGAACATGCTGGAGATTGTTCAGTGAAGAGTGATGAAGATGATTATTGAACTGGAGTATCTCATATATAAGAAGGTGCTGAAAGGACCATGTTTAGCCAGATGATCTCTAGATGTTCCTTCCACCTTCAATCATTCTGTGATTCTGGGACAAGCCATATAATGAAATGCAGTAAGGAAGCAGAGCTTTTCCAAGGGGAAAAAAATTCTACTGATGAAGACATATAATTGAATAAGGAAGTATGTATGTAGGAAGTCTGTAATGTACTTAATTTGGAGGAAGGAAGGAAGGAAGGAAGGAAGGAAGGAAGGAAGGAAGGAAGGAAGGAAGGAAGGAAGGAAGGAAGGAAGGAAGGAAGGAAGGAAGGAAGGAAGGAAGGAAGGAAGGAAGGAAGGAAGGAAGGAAGGAAGGAAGGAAGGAAGGAAGGAAGGAAGGAAAGGAAGGAAGGATCATGAATATAAAAACAGACACTCAACATAGATACCTTGATACACACATACACATTCATTATGCAGTTTTGATAATGTCATATTTTTTAACATTTAAAATTCAAGTAACTTTAATAGTTATTATATATGTTAATAAAATATTAAACATATGAATTCTACTTAGATTGAAAGTCACATTACTAGAGCTTCTGCTGAAATGGATAAAGCATTTTCTTGTTATGATCTTTAAAAGTACCTCATTTCATTATCTCAAAGCAGTTTAAAGTAGAAGAATTGCTCGCAGATGATTGAACAATCAGTACAAGAAAATGTACTTCGCTATCTGTCAAAACACAGATGTTTCCACTTACAGTTAAAGCTTTTTAGAGATAAAATGAGTCTCTTTAGGCTCGACTTCAAAGTTATTTACATAGGTGATTTTTCAAGCATCATTCAAAGTTTAGCTAAAATGTACTTTAAAGTAAATTAAACATGATTTAACTTCTAAATTACAACAAAGCATTCATGCATGTTTGGTAAATAAAACAGAATGCATTTTAAAGGTGAAACAAATGGATCTCTAGGGCTTGTACTTATATTCAACTTATTTTCTGACAGCAGTGGTCACCATTGTCATCAAAAAGATAGGAAATCACTTCATGTAATCCAGATGCAGACATGGATGAAGAAATAAAGAAGTTTGCGAACAGGATACGTGCCTTGGTGTCATGATAATAAAGAGTTTTAAACAATTATACTTTCATTTAACTGAAATGGAAATAAAAAATACTAATCAGCATTTAAAATAAATTTTTAATATGATCTCCCTGTAAACTTAAGTTATATGAATGGCTGTAAATCTCAACATTTCCAATGTTTTGAAAGTTAAACAACTTTTTTTTTTTCTTTTATTTCATTCATTTGTTAATTACCCATGTAGATTACTCACATTAAAAGATGTTCCCATATTTCACATAGACTTAAATGTGAGTAATAAAGGTTCTTTAACACACAACCCCGTCTCTCTAGTTACCTGTTTCAATCATTTGTGTCGTATTCTTATATTATTTTTTATACATGTTGGTAATTAAACAAAGGTGGAATGAAATCTAAACATACTATCAACATATTAAAAAAAAACCACTAAAACAAACAAAACCAAACCAACCAACAAAAAATATCCACAAACCACAAAAAACCTGATTTTTAATGACTTTTTAGTGTCTCCTTCCATTTTTACAGAAATTACCAGAATGCCTGATATGTCTGATTTCTGGGAAATGTCCATGCCATTCAAATAGCCTCATGAGTTTTATTATAAACATAGAAAAAGAAATAATTTAAAGAAGTACCTTATTAATTCCAGTATTTAATATTAGTCTGTGCAGCATAGAAACATGATTCTCTACAATTTCCTGCGCACATTGCTTAAGATTTTTTCTTTTGTCTCTTTCCTTCAGAATCAGTGTCAGATATCCACAACATATTTTTCTTTTTATCATTCCTAAAAATGACTGAGTAAATATTTCACATCTACTTTTTGCATCTTCAGAGAGGTTGTTTGAGAACTACGGCTATTACTGCATCTGTTTCGCTATTAACTTCAGAAGTATCCAAAGTGTTCACTGTTAAACTCCAGAAATCTTTTTATCTAATGTCACATACACCAAATCTTTTTTGCTGACAGTTAGAATATGACTCCTGAATTGTTCTGTTTTATTCTCTGCATTTTTGCTGCTAACCTCTCTCTGTAGTGCACCTAGTCTTGCACAAATATAACCATGGGGTTAATTATTACACTCAGAGTAGTTCTGCTGCAGTTAATGAATACATGGATGTCTCTACAGTAACACATCTGAACTGTTGTGGAGAGGATCAAGATATGATTACACAGTTGACATAATGAAATAGTTGGCAATAAAAAAATTGTATTGCAGACTTCTCCAATGTGTGTTTTTTATTTTCTAATGAGGCCCTCATTTGTATGGCAAATGCATACCTATATCATGAACAATTTTACTTCTATTAGTTAATCCTCTGATGTAATTTCAAGACATATGTATTCAAAATGTTTTATTTCCTTTTCTTTGAACACTTTTCAGTACATCAGATTTTATGAGCTATATTTAGAATCAGTGAGACTGATTCAGAACAGAAACACTCTCCATGAATAAATGTTAAAGTTTCATTACATATCATAGGTTAAATTTATCTTCATATGGAAATAATTTTTTAGACAACACTCTTAAAATGGCAACGTCACAACTGAGTATAGTATAAACACAAGAGTTAGAAAGCAACTTCACCACTTACTTTGCATCATTTAGTCCAACACTTCTAAATAATTACTGGGAAATCTACTGAATTTATACTTCCATAGCACAGATTTAATCTATTTTTACAATGAAATTATATTATATAAGATATATTTTGTATCAGTTGGCACATTACAGCATAATAAGATCAGACAGCATATTCAGCCATACTTTGTGCTTTGCATTCAATATTTACAAAATATTTTCAATAAAAAGTAATATAGTCAATAAAATGAAATATGTGTAAGCAGAAGGTAATACCATAGTAACGGTCATGTCACAAAAAGTAAGGACCTTGTTCATACACCTACACATATCTACAATCAAAAAATATTCTTACCAGCCCTTTATAATATCTACAGCTAAGGTGAACATCAATATTTACTAGTCTGAAATGTAAATGCACCCATACCAGCACTCTTCTGGTGTATACCACAAAGGATCTTTAGTACCACTGGATTATGGGATCTTCAGTACCACTGGATTATGAAATAAATAATGAAACTCCCTAAAGTACACAGCTGACAAGCAAATATAGATCAGCTGAAGCTTGTTTTATTTTGGTGTCACTGTAGAACAAAACTTTACAGTTTCATAGGAAGAAACTTATATACTTTATCACTATTAGTCTTTGTTTTCAGTTATCTTTAAAGCATCCATAACAGAAAGTACAGGTTTTTTTGTTTTGTCTTGTCTTGGTGTTTTGTTTTTTTTTTTTCTGAGTGGCATTTGTTTTCTGATGTGGTAGCTAAACTATTTTTTCTTCTCAAATTTACAAGGAAGAAGATTTAAAATCTCACAATGGTATGAAAGTGGGAGAGACAGTTACTGCTTCAGGCCAAGGAGCAGTTTCTGAACTGTAGTCAAGAAAATAATAGGACTTTTCATGGTTTTCTTTTGAAGTTTTTAACTGTTATTTTAAAATCTACAGCACTGCCTGTTTTCCAGGCAACACTTTGATACCATGCACTACCATTTCCTAGTTGATGGCAAAGGTTATCAACTGGCATGTTTGCCTTCAGCACACTTGAATAGTGAACTGGAAATTCAGACAGATATTCATTCAAAATAAAAACAAGTGTATCCATTACTTGTCTGTCTTCTCACTCCATAGTTTTAAACAAAATTTCAACTAACTTAATGGAAGAAATCCATGAAAGGAATACATATTGCCCTGATTTTTCTGACTGAAATTCTCAGTGATGGAATGAGTTCCTAATGTGTCAGGAATACCCAAGGAAAGGCAACCTGTCAACACTGGAACTAAAATCTGCTTGGAATAAGGCTCTTTTGGGAGGAGATTAAAATGATTCATACATTCAGTGAATCTGGTGAAGGAACAATGATGCTGCTTTTACTCATAATCATTATAAATTCAGTTTGTTTGGATTTTACTCAGGCATCAATACTCTGAGCTAAAATTCTGCTGAATATTGCTAGCACAATATTTGAGGATTAAATGATCAATAACATTTAAAGAGCATAATCATTAAAACAGGTCTTTATATGATAAACAACAAATAATGACTAATAAATAATTGGTGTATTGAATCTATGCTAAAAAAGAGTTATTTATATGAACTGAAAATAAACAAATACAACATTTATAGGTCAGTGTTTGCCAAAACCAACTTAGCATGCGTGTTTTATAACACTTATGCCTCAAATTTTGGTTATGGAGGTAAAAATAGCCCATGGTACATCACTATTTCTACTAAGAAGTCAGTTTAATAGTCTCTCTATGCCAAAGAACCTTCTAAAGCCTACTTCTGGAAAATTAATGAGTGGAAAGACCATGAGAAAAGATCCCATGCAGAGTAAACTGTGATTATTTCATTGAAGTTCTCTCATTTAGGAGTTGTATATTTCATTACCCTCCCTCTCACACTGCCAGCTACATGTATAAAAGCTGAATACAATCAAGTATGAACCTTTGCAACTCTGAGGGGTTTTTTCAATATCTTCATAAGAAAAGAATTGGATGCCATTACACTAGATTGGCACTTGAAGTGTCATACAGTAAGAGCATACCTGCAGTATGAGTAAAGTCATTGTCCTGAAGACACAAGATTTTTGTCATATTCTGTATTATGTAGATTTTGCATTATAAAATCCTATTCAATAATAACAGACACTAGAACAAAACAATTCACAGAAAAGATCAAAAGACAAATGCTTTTGTTCGCAACCTTTTGATGTATTTTAAGTTAGCTTTCTTACTTATTCTTCCTTCCTCTTGCCTGATACTGCAAAGAATTTTCTTCCTCTTGTATAGACAAAGATGCTATGGTGAAATCCTTACTCCTGGCAAGGAACTCCAAAGCAGAGCCACTATCCAAAGTCACAGCAACAAACAGCAGAACTTCTGAAAACCTTTATCCTCAAGGGTAACTTTATCAAAATGGTCTGAATCACACCTGAGATTTGGATCCATAAATTGGAAGAAAATGAACAGAAATAATCATGTTTAAATTATTTGAAAGTAAAGTTCCATTTGTTTGAAAGCAATAAACTCAGCAAGAAAAGAAATATTAGATATAAGCCTCATATATAACTATATATATTTTTTTAAAAAGTTGGGGTTTTTTTCCAGAAGCAGAAAAATATGCAGAAAAAACACATTTCTTTTTATTTCAATGATTTTGTCTTTCCTTTGGCTTTTGCAGTATCCCCTACAGGGATTTAGCAGGCATTGAGAAGCAACCTTCCAGGGTCTGTCACATTCTGAACATATGAAAAAAAGAGAAACATTCACATTAACCCAAATCTCTGTAGGAAATAAAATCCGACTCTCTACATTCAAGAACAGCAAAAAAATTAAGATTTGAGGAACATAATTTTTATTCTCCAGAGAAACTGCAACCTTCAATAGCTGAATTCTCATGAAGCCTAATTTTAATTCATTTGCCTAAAATCTCACTTCACTGGCCCTGCAGAACATAGGGCACAGGCTTGGTTTTAGAGCCCTCTACTCTATAAAAAAGACCTCTTGAAAATCCTCTGTCTTGACCAAAGAACCACAGAAACTTCTTTTCAGATTTAGGAAAACGAATGTAAATGCTAACAAACGTGCAGAACATGTGACATTAAGAGTAAGCAGTGCATCCTACAAAGCCAATAATAAAATTCTAACAGAAATGTAAATCTTCTGATAAGATTCAAAGATAGCATCAAGTTGAATAAATTAACTGGTCAAGTTTCAGATGAAAATTTGAAATGTTACTTCTGGCATTCATTTAAACTCTAAGCCTCAGTTCAGGCAAATAGAATCATAAGTCTCTTGTGTGAGAAGCTGACTTAAAAAATTTGAAAACCAGGGTGTCACACTAAATTTTGAAGATGTGCTATCTCTGAGGTGAAATTACTTCTTTCTTTTCACAGTCAGTCAGTCTCAGAAAGCAAGTGATAAATCTTTGTCTCAGAAACTCATGGAATAAAACTCTTGCTACCTAATTAATTCCATACTGCTCCTGTTTAAGACCACGGTTTTTCTCCAGCACTGCTCTGTGCAATACTCTTTTCACTAATACATTCTAGAAGTGTATCATTTTCATCAGTTGTTTTTTTGCATGGGTTGAATTTTTCTGAGTTGGCTTTTTTGTTGTGGTTTTTTTTTGTTTGCATTAAGGTTGTGGGGGTTTTGTTGTTGTTGTTGCTGCTGTTGTCAGTTTTGTTTGTTATTGCTTTGTTTTGCTTTTAATTGAGTGAGGACAAAACCGCTAAACAAACAAACAAAAAATCCTGAATAATTAATATGAGAATTTAAAAACTCAGGTAAAATACACACCCACAAAAGCATGAAACTCTGAGCACGCAAAGCTCTCTGTTGCAATTCAGATTCTTCTAGAGAAATAGCAAAATGGGGGGTTTTGGGGGGGAAAGAAACATACTTTTCAGTAGAGAAACTGTAACATGCATAGAGAAACATTTTCCTTCCTTTAGATTTAATGTACTGGAATATTACTTCAGGGTTGAGCTTTGCTCATACTATATATTTGGATGACAAACAAGGTTAGCAACATGTTTTTTTAATTAGAGTTTTTTTAATCAGCATTGTTAAAGACAAATGGCTACAAATCATGCATATACTGGAGAAATCATTCCTGTAGGTTCTTCAAACAAAGCATACTAGTCTGTCTGAGGGCAAAAAAGAAGACCTAAAAACTGTCTAGCTTTTCTTACTGTCATTCATGAATATATTTGCTACATACCCTAGATTGATGAGACTATAAACTACTTTTAAATAAAATGCTTTTAAATAAAGCTGCCATCCCTGCTAAACTCATGATTTGGAATTACACTTGGCACCACTGAAAGGATTCCTAAATCCTAAAACTTCTTAGAATCATAGAATCAATAAGGTTGGAAAAGACCTCAGAGGTCATCAAGTCCAAATTGTCATACAGCACCTCATGACTAAGCCATGGCACCAAGTGCCATGTCCAATCCCCTCTTGAATACCTCCACGGACAGTGACTCCACCACCTCCCTAGGCAGCCCCTTCCAATGGGAAATCATTCTTTCTGTGAAGAACTTTCTCCTCACCTGAAGCCTTAATGTCCCCTGGTGCAGCTTGAGACTGTGTCCTCTTGTTCTGTCACAGGTTGCCTGGGAGAAGAGACCAACACCCACCTGGCTACAACCTCCCTTCAGGTAGTTGCAGAGAGCAATAAGGTCTCCCCTGAGCCTCCTGTTCTCCAGGCTAAACAACCCCAGCTCCCTCAGCCTCTCCTCATAGGGCTTGTGCTCAAGACCTCTCACCAGCCTCATTGCCCTTCTCTGGACACGTTCAGGTGTCTCAATGTTCTTCTTAAAATGAAGAACCCGTAACTGGACACAGTACTCAAGGTGTGGCCTAACCAGTGCTGAGTACAGGGGCACAGTGACTTCCCTGCTCCTTCTGGCCACACTATTTCTGATGCAGGCCAGGATGCCATTGGCCTTCTTGTCCACCTGGGCACACTGCTGGCTCATTTGCAGCCTACCAGCCCCCCCAGATCCCTTTCTGCCTGGCTACTCTCCATCCAATCCAACCCCATCCTGTAGCTCTGCATGGGGTTGTTGTGGCCAAAATGAAGCACCCGGAACTTGGACTTGTTGAATGCCATCATGTTGGACTCTGCCCATCTGTACAGCCTGGCAAGCTCTGCAGAGCTCTCCCACCCTCTAACAGACCAACATCTGCTCCCAGCTTGGTGTCATATGCAAACTTATTGATGATGGACTTAATCCCCTTGTCCAGATCATCAATAAAGATATTGAACAGTATTGGGCCCAGCACTGATCCCTGGGGGACACCACTAGTGACTGGCCGCCAGCTGGATGTGGCACCATTCACCACCACTCTCTGGGCTCGGCCCGCCAGCTAGTTCCTAACCCAGCACAGAGTGCTGCTGTCCAAGCCACGGGCTGACAGCTTGGCCAGGAGTTTGCTGTGGGGGATGGTGTCAAAGGCCTTGCTGAAGGCCAGGTAGACTACATGTACAGCCTTCCCCACATCCACCAGGCGGGTCACCTGATCAAAAAAGGAAATCAGGTTGGTCAGGCAGGACCTGCCCTTCCTAAATCCATTCTGGCTGGGCCTGATCCCTTGGCCATCCTGGAAGTGCTGTGTGATTGCACTCAAGATGATCTGCTCATAATTTTTTCTGGCACTGAGGTCAGGCTGAGAGGTCTGTAATTCCCTGGTTCCTCTTTCTGGCCCTTCTTGTGGATGAGCACCACGTTGGCCAGCTTCCAGCCTTCTGGGATCTCTCCAATGAGCCAGGACTGTTGAAAAATGATGGGGAGTGGCTTGGCCAGCTTATATGGGTGTCTTCTAATGAATAGAGATGATATAAGCTACTTTAGCATGCAAGGAGCCTGGCATCTCAGCAAGCCTTCATTGGTTCTGATAAAAGCTTAGGTAGCTGAGTCAGACATAGAGAACACTTTTATAGACATTTATATTTAGGGGTCTGAATGTGAAGTTGAATTCCATTTTTCAGTGTGGAGAATGCACTGTTCAAACTGCTTACTGGGGCAGTTCTTTGAACTACATAATTATGTAAGTGCTCTTTATTTTTTCCTGGGATTATGCACAGTTTTATGTCTATGGAAAGAAATCTATGGGTAGTTTCTGAGAGGAGGAGAAGACGAATCATACTTACAAAGTAGTGGTTGAGTGCTTAGTTCTTCCATCCAAACTGGACCACAGAAGGTCTGAGTACAGTCACAGAATCACAAAATCACATAACATTAGGGGCTATAAGGGACCTCTAAAGATATCTAGTCCAACCTCCCTGCCAGAGCAGGATCACCTATACCAGATCACACAGGAGCACATCCAGGCAGGTATTGAGTATCTTCAGAGGGAGACTCCACAATCCCCTTGGGCAGCCTGTTCCAGTGTTCTGTCACCCTCACAGTGAATATTTTCCTCAGCAAATCAGCAATTCAACTGCTCAGACATGCATAAAATACAAATCTCAACATTTTGACTTCAAATAATTTGGAGTGCTTAAGACATTCATTTGATGCATAGAAAACTGAAGATTGTTTTGAAAGTTCCTGAGGTTTTTCAGGTTTGAGTTTTGAGGCTTTTTCCCTCCTCAGCACTGAAAAAAAAGAATAATAGGGTGATAATCTGTGATTATTTCTGGTGACATATGGTCCTGCATGGCTGATAACATCTCAGAAAATGAAGGAAACAGAGCCAAAATATGCTTTATGCAGTGGCATTTTATAAATGCACACAGATTAATAGTATTTTATCTCTGACAGTTATTCATTAGTGTTAAATGAACAAACCACATGCATCTAAATAATTTGTACAAGGCATTCAAAAATTTAAGCAGATGTCTGTGTTACAAGAACAAGTGTGTAATTAGGTGTGGTTAAATATAAAGTGTATACAATTCTTTTTTCTTTCCATATATCTCATTGTTAGAATGAAGAATCAACATTCCTCTGTTCCATGTGCACAGATACAAATGACAGAGCCACCTGGGTGGTCAGTTTGCTATGCTGCTCATGCACTGGGCACTTTTTTCTCCTGAATCCATACTCTCATATTTACACCAATTAAATCCCAGCAAACAGGAAAACCCAACTTTTCCAGAGGACTTAGTGTATTTATTCTGTTCTGTAAATAGGAAGTTCTATTTTCTGTACTTTTGAAGTAAAGAAATATGTCAGGCAACTCTTGTAGTTTGGGCCTATAAGGTGAATAATTTATTGCACAGAAAAGACTTACCTAGAAAGAATAAGTTCTGTAATTTGCAGATTATTTTTACAGATGTTTGTAGATCTGTGAAATTTTGATAAGCTGACAGGACAGTAAATGTTTTGTGAGTAGTCCTTAATTGATTTAGTGGTGTCTCAGACCTCTATTAAAATCTTTATAAGGAAATTATGTATATCATAATAAACCACAATTGTGCTAGGGAAAAAAATCAGTTTATACTATTTTTCTTTTAAAAAACCAAAGCCATTTTATTCAAGAATATTGATCACTTTGAGTACATATTGTGACACTTGACCCTCTCAGCCAAGTTTCTGCTTGGTGTAATTAAGTGAAATAATTCAAGAGTACATTTTGTTCATTTTGGTTAACCTCATAGGGTTCTGATAACTACAATACAATACAATACAATACAATACAATACACCAAGTTGAAAGAGACCTTCACAGTATCACAGTATCCTTAAGGTTGGAAGAGACCTCGAAGATCATTGAGTCCAACCCATCAACCAATCCAACCCACCTAAACAACTAAACCATGGCACCAAGCACCCCATCAAGTCTCCTCCTGAACACCTCCAATGAAGGTGACTCCACCACCTCCACGGGCAGCCCATTCCAATGGGCAATCACTCTCTCTGTATAGAACTTCTTTCTAACATCCAGCCTAAACCTGCCCTGGCACAGCTTGAGACTGTGTCCTCTTGTTCCGGTGCTGGCTGCCAGGGAGAAGAGACTAACCTCCACCTGTCTACAACCTCCCTTCAGGTAGTCGTAGAGAGCAATAAGGTCACCCCTCAGTCTCCTCTTCTCCAGGCTAAGCAACCACAGCTCCCTCAGCCTCTCTTCATAGGGCTTGTGTTCTAAACCCCTCACCAACTTCGTTGCCCTCCTCTGGACACGCTTCAGCAAGACAACATCCTTCCTAAACTGAGGGGACCAGAACTGGACACAGGACTCAAGGTGTGGCCTAACCAGTGCAGTGTACAGGGGCACAATGACCTCCCTGCTCCTGCTGGCCACACTGTTCCTGATACAGGCCAGGATGCCATTGGCCTTCTTGGCTGCCTGGGCACACTGCAGGCTCATGTTCAGCCTGCCATCAACCAGTACCCCCAGGTCCCTCTCTGCCTGTCTGCTCTCCAGCCACTCTGACCCTAGCCTGTAGCACTGCCTGGGGTTGTTGTGGCCAATGTGCAGAACCCGGCACTTGGATGTGTTAAATCTCATGCTGTTGGACTCTGCCCATCTGTCCAGCCTGTTCAGGTCCCTCTGCAAATCCTCTCTACCCTCCAGCAGATCAACTCCTGCTCCCAGCTTGGTGTCGTCTGCAAATTTACTGATGATGGACTCAATGCCCTCATCCAGATCATCAATAAAGATGTTGAAGAGCATGGGGCCCAGCACTAGAGTAGCAGAACTGACTGAGTGGGAAAAAAACAAACAAACAAAAACATTTGCAGTATAACTACACTTGTTTTAGATTAATCCAGACAACTGCAAATATATTTTGTTGTCAGTCTCTGGAATGAGAGCTAAACTTATTTTTCAATATAGTCAATAAAAACAATACCTATGACTTAACACTACTAGATGTGGTGAAGGCACATTCTGCCCAGATACTAGATCTGGCCCCCAGCATGTGGATAGGTCTCCCCTCCTTTAGGAGGAGGACCATTACCAAGTATGGGCATAATTCCAGCTTCATGATTTCTATAGGCTGATGCCAGTTGTCTATCAGAGTGCCCATTGGTCAAACCCAGCCTCGAGGAATCTATAAATATTACCCCTGTTGGTAAACGAGTTGCCTTCTCTTCACTTTGCCTCTGTACTTGCTCGGGAGAGCAGCTATCGAGCCACCGCCTCTGCCGTTGAGCTTGTTTTTTAGCTTCTATCATACATGCACGCATACTGAAGCCTCTGCATCGTGAGAAGCGCTTTGATCGTGAGGATCAGCCCAGAGGAGGACCTTCGCTGAGCCCGAGAAGCCAGCGTTGCTATAGCCGGTCGTATCTCCAGGAGAGCCCATCGTGCTATCGGAGGACTGGACCAGCCCCGAGGGTAAGATCTGCCCAGTTGTCGGGGAGAAGGGACTATCTCAAGCGTCACGCTGTTCCTTTAAGCCCAGGAACGGAGAAGCCGCATTACTCTCTCTAAGGCCGTTTGCCACGAGGCCGATGCCATAGCTATTGTCCGACCGGGAACCTCTGAGCCTGCCTATCGGCAATCGTCGCCTCGCCCTGCGGTGCGAGCCGACTCCCAGGGCCGCCCCACGGACTGAACACGACCAGGAACCAGTCCAGCGGCAGTAGCCAGCCGGACCCCCACCTTGCTACAAACATCAGCTACAGAATATCTTCTACATGCTTTCCACCCACTAGCACTCAGTTCAAAGTATCCGCGTGTGGCAGAGTCATCGCTGACGCACACAAAGATTGCAATATCGCTGTATATTAGCCAGAAGCCGCCCGCGTTCCACCGAGTCGCCATCTAGTGGCCAAGCGGCGGAACTGCACCCTTGGTTATATAAAACACAGAGATAGTCTGTAGATAGTTTAATTAAGTTCTAATCATAATACTAAGCCATTTATGGAATGTATTTCATGAACGTGCACTAGAGCATGTATATAAGTTGTTGATTCATCGGTTATTAATAATTTGATAATTAATAAAATTTCATATTTGCATAATTCATATTTCATATTCATAAATTTAATAACCTCTTCACAACACTAGAGTAACTTTCTATTTTCCTCTGCCTTTTTCATTCATAAATTAGCAGTATGAATGTTATCCTCATGAATATTGCATGTCAAATGTGAAAAAGATGCCAACAGAAACTTTGAGCAAGTCCCTTTGTTGTAAAAGAGTCCATGTTGCTTATGTTACATTTTCCCTAAACTGAGTATGTTAAATTCTGAATAAAAGACTATCAGAATTTAGGACTGATAATTATTTTATGAAGCAATTCAAAGTATGTTATTTTAAATATCATATATCATATTAAAATGTGTCATTTTGATAAATACCAGGTTTAGTGTGTGGTCTTCATATTTCCACTCTATTAGAAGTTAAATTTAATTGAAACATATGTCAAATCATACAATGTGACTCTATGTTATGATGCACAAAGTTGTTTTGTCACATCAGAGGAACTCAAAATATGAACATGATAAAATTACAGCTCTTTAAAATGTACCTCCATACATTAATACATTGAACTTCAGGTTTAAACAACCAATAAGTTTTACAGATTTGTCTTTTAGGATAACATTATATTATTTTTTAATTATTTAGGTATCTACCTTTAATGATCTTGTAATTCTACAGGTAATATTCTTACTGGCTGTCCTATATACAATATTTAACATCTTTTAACAACTCCATGTTAGTACATTTTGCCATCAAATCTGTATGTTGTTATAGTTTGGCAAAATGCCAATGATAATTTTTGTCTTGCAAATTCTAGTGTGAAAACTCCTAATAGCTTTTACTCATCAAGATCCATATTCATAACTCTAGGGCTTGTACATGGAAACTTTTTGGATTTGCAGAACTACTTACATGCCAGATGCCCCAAAGAAATGGTCATGCTGTGGTAACAAAACCTGCCTTTAAAGTGACCTTTCTCTCTTCCCCAAAGTTACATATTTAAAATGTTAAAAGCTTGATCTTAATTAATAAAAATTCTTAATAATTCTGCCTGTTCAGAAGATCTGCTTATGCAAAAATTCTAAATAATTATGTTCCAAGGACATAATCATAACTCCAATATAAGAGTTTCATCTGACTCTTTCTTTTCCCTTCAGCAGCGCTTTTTAATGGATAGTTTAATGCTTAATTAAAAATGAGACTCTAACAGTAGATTTTATGACGTAATAGTTATCTGATTTGGCTGAAGCCTCCAGATGAATTTGACATATTCTTCTTTTAAAATAATTTTAAAGGACAGATTACATGAAGATAAGAATTATAGCTTTATTTTATTGGACAAAGGAGGTGGGGCTGGAGTTTGTGCTTGGAAATCCTTGGGTTTTTTCCACTCATACCCCCTTAAATGTCTGTAAGGCTAACATGCTTTGGAATGAATTAAGAGAGAATCTATGTTGTTTGTTACTCCATAAAACAAGGAACTATAGCATTAATAAGGACCAGAAGAAGGATGGACCTACATCAGATGCCATGAATTATTTAGCTTTCTCTCACACTGTTCAACTTCCTAACAATGAGTTAAAAAATGTAAGATAATGAGCTGATCAAGACTGAAGAATTGGGGGTTATTGCACCTTTTCTCTTCTTCATTGTAAATGCAGTACACTTCTGAACATAGCTTGAAATATGGCTTTTAATGAGGCTTTAATCTTCTGTGATTCAGAAGTTGATGACTTGCATGAGAAAACTGATCTACTCAGCGTAGTCAGTCATATCAGTGGAACTGCTCAACACGTTATGTGAGCCTTGTATACTATTTCTCATGGTAGCTGTGTGTAAAGACTGGCAAACCTGGCATCACATTAGTTAAGGAATCAAAGCAGAATTTTCTGAGGTAAACATTATTAACCTGAGTTTTATGGAGGGGCTGCTCCATGTCTCTTAAATTCAAGCACAGCAGAAACAGTCTTTAATGGTTCTATGCAAACCAAGTAGTGGGTTGTGATGCAGGGGGTTTTCTTCATTGTTTTGTTCCTCCCCCACCCCACCCCCCAAAAAAACAAAAAGATATTTGTATATAATAGGAGAAAAGTGGTTTCTGTGAGTTTATTTGTGGTGTGGCTTAGCTGAAGTCACCTTTATATACTGGAAATTTTAATATAAATATATACTTACTGACAAAGTGAAAAAGTGAATGCTAAATTCCCTATTTTAATCAAAGTGTAGATAATTTTTAGTTTTCTGGCAAATGACAAATTGGAGTTTATGTCTTTCCATAGTAATTACATAATGCTCATGTCACTTAGCCTACATTAGAGTGTAACTTCATGGTTTCAAGACTGATTACAGTTGTAAGAATAGAACTTGCATGAGATACATTATTCAAACATAATTTTCACTCTCTCCTGAAGTATTTTTGCAGACACAAGTCTTCTCTTTCATGCATACACAAAACAAAAATCTAAATTATGGTCACAGTGAGATCATCATACCATGATCTTTACTCTCAATTCCCCTGTTGTCTCACAACTGACAAGAAGAATGTCTCAGTTCTCAGTGCCTCGTGTTCTTGTCACAGTGGCATGTGTATTTCTGGCTAAACTTTGCAGTAACTTTTTCCTATTTCTGTTAGCATGTGCTCAACAAAAGTGGGCAAAGAGTATTTACAGGCACTTTGTCTAACATCTGATTCTATAGTGAAACAAGCCTTAGCTCGGGCTGTTTTGTTGGAGTTACACGAAGATACTGTACAAGAGGTAATTCAGTTCAGTGTGTAAACAGGGCGACGACAGTAACAGTAACCAAATAAAGCTGTTAGCCCATAGCTTCTCATTTAGTCATCCATTACGCTACAGCAAAAAGATTTTTTTGAAATTCAATACATTATTTCCTGCTCTTTTGATCTAAATGAGGAAAATTACCCCTCTCTTCAAAAAGCCAATGTTTAAAAGGACAGTGGAATTAACATTTTACAGCTGTACACTGTGGGCATGCAAATTACTGGGAGCAGTTGCTGCTGTTCATGCTGGAAGAAAAATTAAGATTTTGTTTAACTGAAGACACTATAACTGACATGATGAAGGCTCTCTGGGTTTGTTTTCTTATTTTGTTTGCTTCTTTGTTCTGTTTGTTGTTTTACTTTGATTTTGGACTTTGAGTTAATTCATGACGGTTTTGGGGGTTTTGGATGTGTTTGTTGTTATTTGGCTGTTTTTTTTTAATGCAGATCAAAATGTAAATAAAGAATCTAAATTCAGAGATTTTTTTTTTTTTTTTAAAAGCTACACATCTCTTTGCCTTGGAATTTGATAACAGAGGCTTATATCCGAAGCACTTCGTATGATTTTGAGGAATACAATAATACAATAATACAATAAACCAGGTTGGAAGAGACCTTTAAGATGATCACGTCCAACCTATCAACCAATCCAACCCACCCAACAACTAAACCATGGCACCAAGCACCCCATCAAGTCTCCTCCTGAACACCTCCAATGAAGGTGACTCCACCACCTCCACGGGCAGCCCATTCCAATGGGCAATCCCTCTCTCTGTATAGAACTTCTTCCTAACATCCAGCCTAAACCTGCCCTGGCACAGCCTGAGACTGTGTCCTCTTGCTCTGGTACTGGCTGCCAGGGAGAAGAGACCAACCTCCACCTGTCTACAACCTCCCTTCAGGTAGTCGTAGAGAGCAATAAGGTCACCCCTCAGTCTCCTCTTCTCCAGGCTAAGCAACCACAGCTCCCTCAGCCGCTCTTCATAGGGCTTGTGTTCCAAAGCCCTCACCAACTTCGTTGCCCTCCTCTGGACATGTTCCAGCAAGTCAACGTCCTTCCTAAACTGAGGGGCCCAGAACTGGACACAGGACTCAAGGTGAGGCTTAACCAGTGCAGTGTACAGGGGCAGAATGACCTCCCTGCTCCTGCTGGACACACTGGTCCTGATGCAGGCCAGGATGCCATTGGCCCTCTTGGCTGCCTGGGCACACTGCAGGCTCATGTTCAGCCTCCCATCAACCAGCACCCCCAGGTCCCTCTCTGCCTGGCCGCTCTCCAGCCACTCTGACCCCAGCCTGTAGCACTGCCTGGGGTTGTTGTGGCCAATGTGCAGAACCCGGCATTTGGATGTGTTAAATCTCATGCCGTTGGATTCTGCCCATCTGTCCAGCCTGTTCAGGTCCCTCTGCAAAGCCTCTCTACTCATTGTTTCTAATCTAGGAAAGATGGTATACAGTATTTGTCATGTCTATGAATATTTTCATGAATCAGAGCTTGACAAACATTCCACCTTTTTTTTTTCTAACCTGGTTGTTTTTAGTTTTATTTTGTTTTGTTTTAATATATAGGTCAGAGCAATTATGATCACTAGAAATACATTTACTGAATTCCAGAGTAAATACATTAAATGCGAATACAGGAAATACTTTAGGAAGTTATATGAAAAGAAAATTAAAGCAGTTCTATTTCATGGCTTTCTCAGCAGTCTCATTATGAAGAACCCTTTGGCAGTGATCATTCTAGAATTAGGTAGAATATCTAAAGAACAAACTTTAAAAAAATCTTCCTTTGATTCAGAATTGTAAGTAGTGATAGGTATAACTGCATGACCAGGGGTAAGATAGTCTAATAAAACAGCGTATTCTTGCAAGCATTTCTAATATAGTAGGAGTAAGGGAATTAGAGAATATAATGGAAAAAAAAAGAAGAATCAAAGTTGTTTATGGCAGAAGGGAGAATATAAACACCAGGAATTTGGGGAGAGGACTCAGAATTACAGATGTAAGTGTAAATAAATAGCTGACTGACAAATAATTTCTGTGAGCCACTGGCTGATGTGTGTTATAAATTAATTTCTCTTTCCAATTTTCTCATTTTACAATCTGTTTTCAGTATTCTTTGACAAGTATTTTATAATTTATTTTTATAGATCTAGAGGTCCTTCTTCAAATGATACTGAGTTTGCAAGACAGTAATTTTATTTTATGTCTTTTTCAGAGAAACTTGTGTAAGATCACTGAAGTCAACAAGATAACTACAGATAATATCTTCTTAAAGTCTATGCTCAAAATCAAAATTATAATCCACTTTTTTGCCTGCCATAACCTGCTCAAGGGAAGGGTGAAAACATCTACAAGCCCTTGATGTATTATAAACACACCAGCTCTTTCCCTGCCTATCTGGGAGTTCTCCAGTTCTTTTATACCTATCTAGATGAAGGTGTCTGTCTCTCAGATAAACCCTAAAATCATCCAGAAAGTTGATAAAACATTGCATACTTCTGTTGTGAAAACTGATTTGAGGTATACTTGTGGTGGTTTGACCCAGAAGAGAGGGGGAATTATAACAAAAGCCAATTATAAGATAGAAGCATTTTAATGATAATGATAAGCACAAGCCTACCACACATGGAAACATAAGCAAAGAGATGTTATTCTGTGCTTCCCATCAGCAGATGGTGGAGAACAAATGTCATAGACTAATATCCACACCACTTCCTTCTTTCTCTTTGTTCTTATAACTGAGCTGACATCATATGGCATGGCCAAATGACCCCTTTGGCCAGTTTAGGTCTGCTGGCTCAGCTGTGTCCCCTCCCAAAATCTTTCCTACCCTTCAACATACTCTCAGTGTGGGAAAATGTTGGAAAAACACAGCCTGGATGCTTCTTCAGCAGGAGCCAAAACACTGATAACATTACAGTAGTGTAAACCACAGTACTAGAGGGATGCTTTGAGGAGAATTAACTCCAGCGCAGCCAAATCCAAGCAACGTCCACCCTTTATTCCATACCATTTGTGCCACGTTTCAATACATTTTACCATTCCATTTGATTCTTATACTTAAATCCCTTTTTGCTTACACTTATGACTTAGTCTGCATACTTAAATCATTTCAATACACAACATACATATATTTATATGAGTATCCTAATCCTTTAACAGAAAGATGTTCTTCCGCTGCTCCAGATGTTACTTGGGACTGTTCAGGACAGGAGAAGCAGGATATCCTACTGTTGGGTACCAACACCAGCTTGGTTTCAGCCACTGAGCCACTCTCATTTCTTCTGAAACTCCATCATTCTGAGTCCTTCTTATTACATCACTTCCTGCAACATACAACTTACATTCCAAGTTATTTTTTCCCCCAGTGTCAAAACTCCTTGAGGCATACACTGAGTTTTCCTATCCTTCCTCATTACCCACCAAGTACATCCAGGCCCCTGAGAAAAGACAATCCCAATTCCACGTAGGAGGAGCAATCCACACTGCCTTTCCCAGCCACTTTCCCATATGCACACTACAGGTACCTCATTTTCCCCCACAGTGCATGAGGGTTCTGTTTGGGCACAACCAGGGTGGTTAACAGATCCTCAGGAATTAACCAGCTAAATGGCTTCTTTTAAATTTGCATCCCATTGCCTCTACGACCCACTATCCAATGCTCTCAACATGGTCTTTAACAGTCCATTGTATTTCTCAATCTTCCCAGAGGCTTGTGGGTGATAGGAAATGTGATACACCCAATCAATGCCATGTTTCTTAGCCCGGGAACTGATGGCATTATTCCTGATGTTAGACCCATTGTTGGATTTGATTCATCCAGGGATACCATGTTGCCACGGGATTTGCCTCTCAAGGCTTAAGATGTGTTCTGGGCAGTTGCATGGTTTACAGGGTATGTTTCCAACCAACCTGTAGTTGCCTCTCCCATGGTGAAGAT
The DNA here is from genome assembly GCA_033816785.1 of Picus viridis. NCBI lineage: Eukaryota > Metazoa > Chordata > Aves > Piciformes > Picidae > Picus > Picus viridis. Next base: position 65,630,462 of record CM066566.1, read on the forward strand.
GCAGTGCTTGCCCTGGCCTCACTATAGCAAAAACCCGGCCACTGCCCTTTGTTTCTAGGGAGATTTAACTCTGGTGGCTTGTTTGATCGCAGAAAATTTCACAATCATGCCTGACATGTGTGATGGTTTCCATGGTCAGGTCCACACCTTAGTCACAAGCCCATCTCTGCAATGCATCTCTCCCTAGATGTCCTGATGTTTCATGGGCCCATCGAACTACAAACAGTTCACCTTTATACTCCCAATCCAGATCCACTTGACTACATCAGTTATGGCAGTCTTGTCTACTTGTTCATTGTTTTGGTGTTCTTCATTAGAATGGCTCTTAGGTATGTAAGCCTCGCATGACATACTCTCAGAGTCATGTTTTCTGCTCTAGCAGCAATGTCCTGCCACAATGAAGCAGCCCAGATGAGCTTACCCCTGTTTCACAAATTCATCTTCTTCTACTGTTGTAGCCACCCCCAAAGGACATTAGCCACCATCTAGGAATCTCTATAAAGTACCGGCCACTTCCTCTCTCAGCAATCTTTAGAGCCAGTTGCATGGCTTTCATTTCTGCATATTGACTTGATTCACCTTTTCCTTCAGTGCCCTCAACAGCTAGTTATGTAGGACTCCATACAGCAGCTTTCCACTTCCAATGGTTTCTTACCACGTGACAGGATCTATCAGCAAATAAACTCTAACACCTTTAATTTTCAGATGTTCCTTGTCTTATTACTGTGCACCACTGAAAAGAGATTGGCTTCCTTCACTTGACAAACACCCCTCAGATATTTATACACATTGATGAGATCCCTCTCAGCCTTCCCTTCTCAAGACTAAACAACCCCAGGGATCTCAGTCTCTCTTCATGGGGAAGTGCTCAAGTCCCCTAATCATCCTTGTGGCTCTCCACTGGATTCTCTCCAGCAGTTCTCTGTCTTTCTTGAACTGGGGTGCCCAAAACTGGACACAATATTCCAGGTGTGGTCTCACCAGGGCAGAATAGAGAGGTATAATTTCCCTAGACCTGCTGGACACGCAATTCTTGATGCATCCCAGGATACCATCGGCTCTCAGCCACAAAGACACATTGTTGTTCCATGGAGAACTTGTTGTCCACCAGCACTCCAAGGTCTTTCTCACTGGACAGGGCAGCCCCTAACTTTTACTAGTGTATGTTGTTGTTCCTCCCCAGATGCAGGACCCTGCACTTGTCCTTATTAAACTTCATGGGATTTGCCTGCTTCCAGCTCTCCAGCCTGTCCAGGTCATGTTGGATGGCTGCACAGCCCAACGGGATGTCAGCCAATTGCCCCCCGGTCTCTGATAAAGGTGTTGAACAAAACTAGACTCAGTACCAATCTCTGGGGAACATGACTGGTCACAGGCCTCCAAGTTGAATTTCTAGTTCAAATCAAATGGGGATGAGAAGGTGCTTTTCTCACTGATTGGAAATTATAAGATTATTAAATAACCTTTAAAATGAAAAAAAAAGTGCTGAAAAACTGAACAACTTGAAGTTCTTGTTTCTGGTACAATAAACATACAGAAATGCAAATATTCCTGATTTGAGAAATTGCTGCTGATTTGTCTTCTTTTAAGCAGTAATAAAGGAAAATTAATCCTCAAAAGAACTTTTATTTGATAATCACTGTTCTAACTATTCGTTTTTCTCATCTAATATTGATAAATAAGTCCATTATGTACACAGGGGAATAGAGGTCTGTCTCCTGACCTGGATTCCAAAGTTAGTCAGCATGTCTACCAGGGACAAATCCAGCAGTTTGAGCACTGCAACAGCTTTCTGTAGAGTTGAAGAACTTAGCTTAGCTTGACTTCAGCAGTGTAGGAAGAAGACTAGTAAAACAAAAGTTGATGAACAACAAAACTAAAGAAGCTTCCTGATTTCCTGTAGATTGCTGACACACATTATACCCTTGCTAACATCTGGGTCTGCCACCCACCCATGTTCCTCAGGTGCTTGGCAAGGCAAGTTGCAGCATGCACTGGGCTAGCTGACAGCAGTTCCAGCATCTTTGGTTGCTGCTTCTCAGAATGCAGTTCAGTAGTAATTTGCTTTCATGTGATGGGACATAGATTTTGATCTCTACTATCCAGTCAACTGCCAACATTCCCATTTCTATTGGGAAATGCCTTATCTCTAAGACTTTGTACTCTTCTGTCAGTTTTTGTTAATGAGCCATCAGTTTCAGGAGTTACTGATGTGAGACTGATAGACAGCTTAAAAAGGTATAGCGTGTACATAACTCAAGCTTCTTTAGAAAAGCAGGCTAATGCAAAGTAAAAAAAAGCCAAACAAATCAAATCAAATAATAATAAAAAAATCTAAGCCCAGTGAAATGAGAGGAACAGAAATAGCACAAAAGAAGAAAGCTTGAGGACAGATAACTGAAAGAGAGATTTTAAAAGAAAGAAGCAAATATTTAAAAGAAGGGAATGGATCTAAAATAGAAATAAAAATAGACAAAAATAACAGAGAAAGTGAATGTGAGCTACACTAAGAATTAAATACAAAAAAATAAAACCACACAAAAAAAAGGGTCAGAATGAAAAGTAAAAATAAGACAAAGATGTCAGATAAAACTTGAGACAGACAGTTAATTTTGTTTATATAACATTTTATTTTACTAGTGTCAAGGTCAGGTTTTCCAGCAGAACTTATTATTGTCACAGTGCTCAGATTCTCTGGATATATTTTCTATTTCACTCTATTAATAACATGAATTTTTGGGTTCCTCACAGATCAGTCTAAAGTGTTACATTTTCCATTACTGTAGTAGTTCTAAGCTGTACAGCTCAAGTTTTTATAAAATTGCATCAAATGCATAACTTGTTTCGCTCTACCTTAGTTTGCATTTAAATAATCTACTTTAAAATGAAATTGAATTTAACAAATTCAATGGATTTAGTTCATAAAAAGTTCTGGGCCCCTCAGTTTAGGAAGGGTGTTGTCTTGCTGGAGCGTGTCCAGAGGAGGGCAACAAAGCTGGTGAGGGGTTTGGAACACAAGCCCTGTGAGGAAAGGCTGAGGGAGGTGGGGTTGCTTAGCCTGGAGAAGAGGAGACTGAGGGGTGACCTTATGGCTCTCTACAACTACCTGAAGGGAGGTTGTAGCCAGGCAGAGGTTGGCCTCTTCTCCCAGGCAGCCAGCACCGGAACAAGAGAACACAGTCTCAGGCTGCGCCAGGGCAGGTTTGGGCTGGATGTTAGGAAGAAGTTCTATACAGAGAGAGTGATTTCCCATTGGAATCGGCTACCCGTGGAGGTGATGGAGTCACCTTCATTGGAGGTGTTCAGGAGAAGACTTGATGGGGTGCTTGGCTGCATGGTTTAGTTGTTGGGTGGGTTGGATTGGTTGACGGGCTGGATGCGATGATCTTGAAGGTCTCTTTCAACCTGGTGTATTGTATTATTATTATTATTATTATTATTATTATTATTATTATTATTATTATTATTATTGTATTAGTGTATTATTATTATTACATTTCCCTCAGTAGCCCCAAAGTTCTGAAATAAACATGTTAATATTTAAGAGTTCTATGAACTATTATTTTGCTACAACAGTTTGCAAATTTTGGTCAAAACACACAACTAATCTGACCTAGGGTCTCATCTGGAGCTTGCTGACCCTCAATTTTAGTGGCTCACTTTCTTTAAGTTATTAATTTGGTAGATTATACTTGATGATATACTTTTTCGATTAAGTTTCTCCTGGTTTTGAAATAGAATCTTTAAGATTGTGTCATCACATCCTCCTAATCATAATGTCACCTTCCAGTTAAGAGGTACTGAATTTTTGTTAGAGTGCAGCACAGGAGGAAGAGAGAGGATTTATTTTCTTCTACTTTTTCTTCCTTACAATACTTAGAAAGGAATATTATTAGACAGGAGTAGTGATGATGAGTAAGCTTTCTGCTAATTGCATTTTTAGTAAATACAATCACTATTAAATTATTGCAGAAATTTGTTATGAGAGCTGTTATAAATTTTTAATTATTATTTTTATATATTAATGTATTAAGTATTTTTAATAAGTATTATTGTTTTACTTATTTATTAGATAAGATAAATTCATTCTCAGTTAAGATTCTCAAGAACCTTACATAAACAAACATCAAGATGAGCCATATGCTCACCTACTTTGGCTGGGGAAGTTTCTAACATGAATAGAAGCAGGACCTTTGTATGTGGGATGTCTCTGTACTAACTTTAGTCACCTCTGTTGCCCACTCTTATATTACAGATACCTAGCATAGTCACACTTTAGAGTTAACAAAGAGAAAAATGTTGCTTCATGTAGTATGATTCATCCCATGCTGGGATATCTCTGTAAAATAGGTCAACCTCACCCTAAATATGTGCAGTTCTTTTTCCTCTGTACTGCAGCCATCTGAAGCAAGGGCAAATATCATTCTTTAAGAGCCTTCCACATTTCCAAATCAAATAAACTGGTAACTTTCTTTAAAGACTTCAGATGCCTTAAGACTTGAAGCTGCAGGAACATTTGGATCACAGTTTGGATGACAAACTAAATCCTGCTACAGGTTTCACAGACCAGAACCAGGTTGAATTGATAAAAGGGACACAGCTGCAGTTATTTATTTTAATCCATCAATAGTTTGTCCTTCACTCTGCTCCCCCTGAAGATATGAAAATATTTTGTAGGCTAAACTATGCCTAATTTTTAACCACACAAACAATATAGAATACATTATTAAACCATTTCAGAATGGTTTATCAAAAGATATACCCATTCCAACCCCATGTCAGCAGAAAATTTAGAATCCTTGAATCCTTGAACACAGGTTGGAAGGGACCTCAGGGATCATCTGGTCCAACCTTTCTTGGGATAAGCACAGTCATAATTTCTCCCCAAACCTCTCTATTCCCATCTGTAAGGATGTTGTTTCCTAATGAAGGGGTTGGGAAAAGCCAATGAAGGATGAAACCAAAGGGCTGTCCACCTCAAATCTCTAGGTGAGGCACTGAAGGAGAGCATGGCTGCCTTCACCTCCAGCCTCCTGCTCAGACATGCAGCCAAAAAAGTATGAGATGGGGATGGAGAAGTTGGTGCACGTGAGTGGGGGAAGAAATACCCATAATCCAAAACTCTTAAAAAAAAAAAAAAAAAAAATTACAAATCCCAAACCTGCAGACTTTTGCACAAAGCAATAGTGGTTAACTGCAATTCTGAATTTGTCCCACAATAGATCAACATTTATTTGTTCCACCTTTTACAAGATTTAGAAAGATATTAGTAAAGCTCAAAGGATTTTAAAAAAAGGACATTTTAACAATAACTTTATTGAGAATCTAATGTCACAACGAATAGTATGCTGAAAAGGAAATTCCCAAATTAACATACTGAATCCAGTGAACCAATATTAGTTGCTTTCCTCCTACTGCCTCTTAATGCTTAAGGTTCAGATCATCTTCTCCTCTCCCCTTAGTGTTTAAGGTTCAGATCTTTCATAACAGAGGTAGGCCAAGTGAAATAGCCACTTTGAACAAGTACTGACCTCATCTTTTCATTCTACAGCTTGGATGAATCTGAAAACATAGTCCCTTTATACTACTTTAAGGTAGCTGTAAGATACTGCAGCCTGATCTGTCTGGAGATGGAAAGAAACAGAAATACTAGCAAATGTCTAACTGGGCTTTACATTTTAATGACATTAAGTGGAGTACTACTTTAGAATTTGCATTACAGCAGCTTTATCCTTAAAATTTAATTCTCCAGGGGCATAATTACAAGTCATGATGTGAAAATTAGTCAGTTTAGCATTTTGTTATATTCTGGCATAGCATAAGTTTTATACCTAATGCAGGAGTATTCCACTTAAAGCTGTCCTTTCCCTTGTGCCCAAGATAAAGCTGTTAAACAGGATAAAGTATGTTCAACCTTTAAGCCAGGATGTGTAATCTGTTTTCATTGACTCTTTATATATGCCTCAGTAAGAGGTGTTGAGCTCAGCTTGCTGAGGAAAACTCAGGTAGTACATTACCCCTCCATAACGTTTGGGCTGAATGAGCTTTACCATGAGAAGGCAGCTCTTTGAAAGGAGGGTGACAAAGTACTGACAATGTCAAACATCAATCATTTCACTAAAAACTTCAGAAGACCTTTGCTTCTTCTTAGTTCTGATAAAATATTTTTCTTGTAAGCATATTCTTTCCAGTCTTCTCAACATGAATTCTCTGCTTCAATATTCAAGAGTGGCCTCAGAATATCTAGAACAAGTCTTTGCTTTAGACTTCAAAATTAAAAATGATGACACATTTTCCTTTAGGTTTTGTTATTATATTTTGGTTTATAAAGGTATATGTATGACTTTGTTTTGTGAAAGCTTTGTTAAAAAAAAACATTTGGGGAAAAAATAATTAACTATATCCCTCTGTTTTGACACTATGAACATAGCAAAGATTAGCTTGAAGCTAAAGATTCATTTGGTATAAATTTTATAAACACTCTGGAAGTCCCTTTTTTGTTGCAAAACCAGAAAATCTGAACATGAAATTAAAAGGTTTATCATGCCCTTGCTATATGAACACTGTATGTGGCATAATGCTGGAGATCACAGCAAGGCCTAAATATGACTCAGAGTACTTACAGTCAGAATATCATGCTAAAATTTGTGTACTGTTTTCAGACTTGAACATATGCACAGTGTTATGCCAGCCAGCACAGTAAGTCCCATTGGAATCGGCTACCTGTGGAGGTGGTGGAGTAACCTTCATTGGAGGTGTTCAGGAGGAGACTTGATGGGGTGCTTGGTGTCATGGTTTAGTTGTTTAGGTGGGTTGGATTGGTTGATGGGTTGGACACGATGATCTTGAAGGTCTCTTTCAACCTGGTGTATTGTATTGTATTGTATTCTAAGTCTGTAACAGTGAGGCTGAAAGCTAGAAATCCTTAAGTATAGTTTAGGGTCAGACCAGGAAGCAGTCAGCCTTTCTCTTGACAGAGAGAGATTCATCATGCCTGAATTTGGAAATCTGTGATGTAGATGAGACACAATCCACATCTAAACTAGCCATTCTATAACCCCTTTAAGCTACCTGAAATGACATTTTTGGGATATTTATAATCTAATTTATTTCAAATGTGTTTCCAGATACAGTTAAACGAGTTGAAGAGATATTTCTTCTCCAGTGTTTGTGGCAGTACAGGCACCATCTACTTCAGGATACCTGTGAGTAAGGTTACATTGAGAGGTATATTTTTAGTATGTGGTAATCTAATCAGAAAAGTCAACAGTATTTGAATGAAGTCATTCAGGTGACTAGACTAAAATTTTTCCTTAAGTGTGAAATGAAAATCTCTAGACTTCAGCAAGCATGATGTGAATGTAAACACCCACTGAGAAACAGGTTCCTGTATTTTAAGAAGTTTATTCTAGCAGTCTAAATAAAAAGCTGGTTCCCTGTATCCCAAGATGTCTAATGTGCAGATTTTTGATTCAAGTAGGTGTCTACTACCTCTACAGATAGTTTAGGGTATCTTTCTTGACTTTCAGCTGCCACTCCAAAAGTCTTCTTTGCATGTGTTGCAATACCTGTTGGATCTGCATACTCTAGGACATCAGACATAGAAATTATCATTCCTAATTATGTGTGGAAACCATGGTCAACTTAATTGCAGTCTAAAATTGATTCTCTATTAACTCGCCAGTAAGCTAGTTCTGTAGATACAATACATTTAAAGCCATAGCTCAGAAATTGGTAACTAACAAGACTGTGGGTGGGAAAGAGAACATGCAGCTAGGCAGATGTCAATTAATCAAGGCTTATCCACTACAGGAATAGATTTATATTCCATGGAAGACAAACCACTGTATGTATAACTGATAGGAAATCTGAATTCTGAGAATAATTTTGTTAATTACTGTCAAGCTGTAAGATTATTATTTTGTCTGGGGTATCATAATATAAAGTATTAAGGGTAAAAAGATTACATGATACCAGTGGAAGATTTGAAAGCAGTTTAAGTGATAGGTATAAGTCAAAGATATAACAAAAAACACAGTCAGGTACTCAGGAAAGAATTACTTTTGGTAATGCAACATTTCTATACTTCACAATAAAGGGGTGAAGAAGTAGAAAAGGCAGCATTAGTGGGTAAGCAGTAGAAGTCAGCAAAGGAACAATGAAGTTACAATGAATAATGAAACAAATGTTTTTCACACTTGTGAAAAAGGAAAATATGTTAGTGCATGCAATAGATGTACTGTCTCAGACAAAAATAGCTGTTTTTTCCATCCTATGTGGCAAGTCTTCATTTGCAGCTATGTATTTAATTTTGGGACACAAGCAATTCAAGGAATATATAAGCCAACTCAAAAGACTCACAGAATCACAGAACAACAGAATGTTAGGGACTGGAAGAGACCTTGAGAGATCATCTAGTCCAACTCCCCTGCCAGAGCAGGATCACCTATACCAGATTACACAGAAACATATCCAGGTAGGTATTGAACATCTCCAGAGAGGGAGACTCCACAACCCCCTGGGAAGCCTGTTCCAGTGTTCTGTCACCCTCACAGTGAAAAAATAGTCCTCATATTTACATGGAACTTTCTATGCCTCAGCTTCCACCTATTGCCCCTTGTTTTGTCACTGGGCATCACCAAGAAGAGTCTGATTCCATAGTTTTGACATTCACCTTTTTTTTTTTTATACTTATAAACATTAATGACGTCACCCCTTAGTCTCCTTCTACAGGCTGGGGTCAGAGTGGCTGGGGAGTGGCCAGGCAGAGAGGGACCTGGGAGTACTGGTTGATGGGAGGCTGAACATGAGCCTGCAGTGTGCCCAGGCAGCCAAGAAGGCCAATGGCATCCTGGCCTGCATCAGGTACAGTGTGGCCAGCAGGAGCAGGGAGGTCGTTCTGCCCCTGTACACTGCACAGGTTAAGCCGCACCTTGAGTCCTGTGTCCAGTTCTGGGCCCCTCAGTTTAGGAAGGATGTTGACTTGCTGGAGCGTATCCAGATGTGAGAGACTAAAGCTTGTGTCTCCTGGTGACTCAACAAAGATAAAATCACTTGCTGTTTGTCCAGACAATAGCTGATGTGCTTTGGGCAGAGCCACTGGAAGGACTCTTGGAAGGTGCAAAGATAACCCTGCTCACGACTGCAGCTGGCCTACAACAATGGCCCAAGGTCTCAGCATTCCACACCTTCAGGACAAGATCATTTCCAGCCATCAGATACCCCAGCAAAGGACAATGGTTCCTGATGTGAAAAGAGTGTGTGGGTAGCTAGATGGAGCAGGAGGAGGCGGAGGCCTTCCCCCCCTCTATCCAGTGGCTGCCCAAACTCACCTGAGTACACAGAAAGATTTCCTGGGGAATGATACCTGGACCTAAAGATGATTTCCCAGAACGATATCCTGGGGAACAACACCTGGACACTTGCCTAAGGGCTAAAAAACTGTATAAAAGACTGGAGCAACTACTGGCTTTTAGGAGGAGAAAATTGGAGAAGCAAGATGCAGAAGAAAGCAGACGGCAGCACACGCTGGAAACATCCCGGGGCCAACACAATGGATCTTGGACTCTCCGTGCCCTAAGTTCCGGCTGCTGCAACTCATGGAGCTGAAGAAGCTGCCCAGAGGACCTCATCCCTTCTACAGCCAAAGCCTCAGCACCCTTCCTCTACAGACCCAACATCTCCTGCAGCACCTTTCCTCCACAGACTCAAACTGTCTTGGGGGGTGAGGGGTGTGGTAATATAATTCTTTCCCTCTTCTCCCTTTCTTCTCTCTCTTCCTATTCTCTCTCTCTCCCCTTCTGATCCCTCCACTTTATTTATGTCCATCCACTGTAGTTATGTAATAAATAGTCTAGCTGTTTATATTTTGGCCTCGTTTGTGCCTCTAATTTCACAACACGGGAATATTCATTAAAAACCTCAATCTCTTTCCCTCTCTGGATCGAGACACCAGAGAAGGGCAACAAAGGTGATGAGGGGTTTGGAACACAAGCCCTATAAAGAGAGACTGAGGGATCTGGGGCTGCTTAGCCTGGAGAAGAGGAGACTCAGGGGAGACCTTCCTGCTCCCTACAACTACCTGAAGGGAGGTTGTAGCCAGTTGGGGGTTGGTCTCTTCTCCCAGGCAACCAGCACCAGAACAAGAGGACACAGTCTCAAGCTGCACCAGGGTAAGTATAGTCTGGATGTTAGGAAGAGGTTCTATACAGAGAGAGTGATTGCCCACTGGAATGTGCTGCCCGGGGAGGTGGTGGAGTCACCATCATCAGTGGTGTTTAGGAGGAGACTTGATAGGGTGCTTGTTGCATGGTTTAGTTGATTAGGTAGTGTTGGATGATAGGTTGGACACGATGATCTTGAAGGTCTCTTCCAACCTGGTCTATTCTATTCTATTCTATTCTATTCTATTCTATTCTATTCTATTCTATTCTATTCTATTCTATTCTATTCTATTCTATTCTCTCAGCTCCCTCAGTCTCTCCTTGTAAGGAAGATGTTCCACTCCCTTAATCTTTTTTGTCGCTCTGCGCTGGACTCTTTCAACCCTATCCTAGAACTGAGAGGCCTGGAACTGGACATGATATTCAAGATACAGCCTCACCCAGGCAGGGTAGAGGGGGAAGGAGAACCTCTCTCTACCTACTAACCACACCACTGCTAATACACTCCAGAATGGCACTGGCCTTCTTGGCCACAGGAGCACACTACTGGCTCATGATCTACCTTCCATCCACTAGGATCCCCATGTACTTTTGCCCTTTAGTGCTCTCCAATTGGTCAGTCCCCAATATATACATGGATTATTTCATTCCCAGGTGCAAGACTCTACACTTCCCTTGTTGAATTTCATTAAATTTCTCCCTGCCCGACTCTCCAGCCTGTCTAGGCAGAGAAAGAAAATGGTCAGAGATCTAGAAAACCTGATATACAGAATGTAAGAAAGTGGATGTGCTGACTTAACACAGCCCACTCTTACAAGCTCTGCTCTCTACACACAAACAGGAATGAAAGTAACACACACACACCAAACTCTGGGTTGAGATAAAGAGTTTAATAAGATGATAAAATGCACAATTGCTTTAGCCTATTTGCAGAAATGCACAGCAAAATTCAGCTGCAGTAGCAGAAGTGAGTGACCTACCCCACAACGCACAGCTAGCTCAGCAGTAAGAATGAACACCCCTGAGAGAATCCTCTCTTGAACATATAAATCACCTGGTGAGGGGATGGTTATATTTAGAACTGAGAAGTGTCTCAACAAAGATAAGATCATTGTGAACGACTTGCCTGATGTATCCATTGAGACAGCACATCTGGTAGTCACATATGCATTATAGTGTGACTAGGGTGTGGGTCAGGTTGAGCTACTATGAATGAACCAGGAACAGTATAAAAGCCCTGAGCTATACCACCTTGTTGGGGTGAGCATCACTGGGGACATCTCAGGATGGAAGCAGCAGCCGAAGAACAACTCTTCCCACCACCCACCAAAGAAGGACCATGAGATGGCAACTATTTCTTCTACTCTCTTTCTTGATTCTCTCTCTCTTTCTCTTGTATTTCTTTCTCTGTTTTGTTTACTCCATTCTCATTGTCTCTCTAATAAATAATCTCATCGTGATGTATGACCCCATTTGTGTCTTAATTTCACTCATGGGAATGTTCAAAAAAAGAATGGCATCTCCTTCCTGATCCTGGGATCAACACAACCCCAAACCCAGAAACTGAAAGCAGCAACCGCAACAGGAAGCCTCTTATGTTGCAATCTGAATTTCAAGCCCCTTAGTACTTTGCTCCAGCCAGCACTTTTACTTTGAAGGTGGCATGATATCAGCATGGTATTAATAGCAGCAGATTCAACTCAACCCAAGACAGTGGATATATTTAGTTTAGGGCAATAAAAACTTTAGATATAAAACCCAATGCATAGAATAAACTATGTTAGATGGCAGAAAGAATAAATTAAATAAATGTGAATGAGAGAGAGAAGGCATTTTCCTGCAGAAAATATAAAGAAGGACTCTGTTAGGTTACTTGGGAAACTGAAATTTCTCAGAGGAAGTCTTTTGGAACAGTGTAGGCAAACACATGTAGTGAATAAACTCAGTGTATGTGAATAATTTTTTTCCAGATGGGAGACAGATCCTTTTCAAATATTTAAAGTTGTTTTGCTTTGTGGTGATGTTAAGACTGTGTTATGATTGTATGGAGGTTATTAATACTTAATAGGCAAATGATTAATAAAAACATTAATAACTTTATTAATTAAAAATCCCACAGAAAATATTAATAAAACCTATTTACTGGTTCAAAATATTCAGTTGTGGAACAGATACATCACCAGCAGGAACATGTAGCAATTTAAACAATATGAGGAAAAATCTAGAAACGACAAACAGCAATTTAAACTGTAAGGAAAAAAAGAAAACATTGGCAACATGTCAGAGATTGCCCACAAGGTGAGGGGGGAACTCTAGAATTCTCTAGGGCAACAGACCTTTAACAGATGCTTATAAAAATCCAATTATGTAATTACTCACTGATCGTGGTACCACATGGCACATGTGGGGGATTTGAACAAAACCAAAATGGCATCGACCACGTGAAAGCTGCAGGAACACAGTTTCACTTTCCGTTGGCATCTGCAACTTGTTGCTGTAATGCATACAGGGTTTATCTCCGAAGGCTTTGTAGCCGAAAGCTTTATAGAAAAGAGATTGCTGCCAAGACTTGCAGGGCTTGTTGGCTTGGTAGCTTTGCCTATTTGGAGAGGTTCTTCAGCTGCAGTCTTTGCAGTGGTACTTGTTGCTTCTTCCAGTAAAATGAAACTGTCCTGGGGACTCTTGGTTCCTTCTGGTATTCATCTCTTGGCCCAGCAAGACACATCTGTCTGCCCCTGGACACATCTGTCTGCTCCTGGGTTTTACAATGCTTACAGTGAGGAGTCTGTCTGGGTAAACTGAAGCACAGCTCGAATTCCAAGCGAGGCTTGTGACTTCTCCCAGAGTTTGGACAAATGCAAGGCAAGGCACTAGCTCTTTGGGCTGGTATTTATAGATTTCCCAAGACAATGATGGCCAGTGACAACAAAGATTAAGAGACAAATACCTGACACTGTAACCTATAGAATGAGTTTTCTCCAAACGTGGCCAAAAGCACACACACCTGGCCCACTTGGACTCCAGGGCATGTTCAGACAAGCCTGGGGAATGTGGGCAATTTCCTGAAAAACCAGACCTGCTGGCTCCTGCCCCATTGTCTGATTCAGAGCATTTTTGAGGTTTTTTGTCCCTTCAGGACAGACTGATACTTTGGGGAAATATTTGGAACAATTTAAAGTGTGTAAATTTTTTTGTTTGCTTGGTTATTTATTGTGGGTTTTCCACCCCTTTCTTTTTCTTCCAACATAAAATAATAAAAAAAAAAAATCCAATAAAATGTTATGACATACTTTAAAGTACTAATTTCAGCAAATAAACATAGCTTGTATTTATTTTTAGACTCTTCAAATACTATTTCCACTCTAGTGAATGCTTTTATTCATTGCCAGGGTTTTCAAAATATCAAAGGAGCTAATTAATTATTAGCAATCTTTGACATCAGCAAGAGCTGGATGTTTTTCAATTCTTCACCTTTGTTATAAGTGATATGTAAACTTCTTATGTCCTTTATTCTTTTATTTATTGTCTCTGTCTCCCTTTCTGACAGAAGTTAAGCAAGTTCTTCCGGCCAGCTAGGAGTCCAGACCAGTAGAATGACATTTCATTAGAAAATACTGGCTTGTGCCAAACTTACAGCACAACAATATGGGTGCAATTATTTATGAATGAACTAAATGTGTTATTTTTGGAAATAAGTAGTAATGCTTACGCAGATAACATGTAGGATTAAAAAATATAAATGGAATCCCAGAGACTCTTGAAAACAATTGCTAATATAATTTTATAGTGTAAATATGCTTTCTATGTGTGTAAGGCTTTCCATGTGAGATCTAACCATACCAAAAATGGTAATCTAAAATATCTGTTTTCACTATGTGACATTTTCCTATAATTTCTAATGGTGAAAAATACAAGAGAAGCAAAATGCCCTTTTTAAAACAGATTACTATAGTAAGGATTGCTTAAGAAATAACATTTATATGACATGAGCAATGTACTTGATTAATTTTAATAAAATCTTAAATAATAAATGTTTTCCTTTTAGATAAAACATGTTGTTTGTTTTGTATGGTTTTGTTATTGTTGTTTTCCTTTTTCTCAAGAATTGACTAGCAAGTATTTTTAATTTTCTTTTCCAGTTCATAAGTCTCTTTCTCTTATCCTCTTTTTTCTTCCCATTTAGGAATGGAGAAGAGTTCATAGAGAGCATCTGTCATTTGTCCAGTGGCTGTTCCAGCCCTAACCCTTGACAATCAGTACTAAAATGCTTAATGATAAATCCTGTTTCCTTGGCAGACTAGAATGGTGTGAAAATATTTGTGAGAAAGACCAAACACTGTAAAAAGCACTCTCTAAGAGAGATCCACTAAAGAAGCTGAAGTATTTGAGGAAGCAAATCACAACATGATATGGTGTGAGGGGAAATTTAAAAAAATAAATAATAAAAAAAAAAGAGTATGAAAAGCAAACAATCATTTACACAAAGCATAGTCTGTTGCTCTTATTGACTGTGGCTGGAAACTTGGACCAAAAGGTGCACATGGTTGCAAAAGGGAAAAAATATTGCATGAAGAGCCACTAACTAGAGATGTTAAGTTAGGCAAAACAAAAAATATGTTGATATGAAAATAAAGGATCCATTCATGCTCTTAATTTGTAGGTCAAGTGTGACAAGTTTTCATTTATGGAGCCTCTGAAGCCTCTTGTAACTAGGCTTTGTCATAAGGTGATCTTGTAAATAATTGTAGAGAATTAAACATGTGATCACCATTTGCCTGGCTTAAGAATGGTGACACTGTCACAGGAGCAGTTCCAAGTCTCTTGGCAGTGGCAGGAGAGCAAGGCTGCACCACGTGTTTGTGGGCCACATAGCTGATTGCCATGGAGTCCTCTAGGCATGCAGGCATTGGCGGGAACAGGGAGCTGTGGGGCAGTGCAGAGTAGGCAGTGCAGAATGGTGGCAGGGAAAGGTGGGGAGCAAAGTGAAGCAGAGTGGAGCCCAAAGGCTTCCTCTGGGCCCCTGCTCTCTCCTGCTTCCTCAGAAATTCCCCCATTTTCCCCTCAACCCCTGCACTACATGTTCGGAGCCAAGGGCACTGCCCCCAAACTATGTGCACCCCTGACCCTCAGAGGTGGCATCTGAACCAACAAAATACCTGGGGCCTCACAACATTGTGTAGTGTTTTGGGAAAATAAGACTGATATTCCCCACTACCAGAAATCATGAATTTATGGTGTTTTTACTACCCTGGGACATTGCCAACATGGACAGGGGATTCTGGGTCTCTCTCTTGCTTTCCAGGTCCCAAGAGTGCTGGTGTTCTTGTTTGTTTGGGGGATTTCTGGAAGGTTTTTTTTTTCCTCCCTTTTGCCTTTCTTTCTGTCTGATGCAATCTGATACTTTTGTAGTGGAGGAGTAAATACTCTTTTTAAATTAACTAGAAAAACTCTCCCTGATATTTTTATCCCCCTCCCTGTCTTATCTTTTGGCAAGAAGGGAGGAGGCAGGAGTGGGGAAAGGAGTGGTGAACACTAAAACTATAACACACAGCTTCATAAAATCCATCTGAAAAGCTGTCCACTGATAGGAATATTTTGTCCATGTAATGTATGAAGTCAACTGAATATATTTTTCTTTTTTTTTTTTCTCTAAGCTTACGCAATGAAAAGAAATAGAGAAGGGATGGTGGGAGATGTGATGGTGGGAGGCTGTCTAGGGTGCAATGATCATGAGATAGTGAAGTTTTCAATATGCAGGGAGATAGGGAGGAGCACTAACAGAACCCTCACAAGGTCCAGCATAGCACCTTTTCTCGTTGGTTCCTCTACCATTTGAACAAGGAAGTTGTCATTTATGCATTCCAGGAACATCCTGGTGCCTAGCTGTGTTGTCCCTCCAGCAGATGTCAGGATGGTTGAAATCCCCCACAAGGACCAGGGCCTGTGAATAGAAGGGAAGCCACTTCTATTTGCTTGTGGAGTGCCTCATCTGCTTGGTTCTGCTGGTCAGGTGGCCTGTAGCAGACCCCTACAGTAACATCTCTTTCCCCTGTCATACCCTTAATCTTCACCCATATGCTCTCAACCAGCTCATCATCCTTCCCCAGGTGGAAATCCACTGATTCCAGCTGGTCACTGATATACAAAGCAACACCTCCTCCCCTCCTACCTTGCCTGTCCTTCCTAAAGAGCTTGTACCCATCTGTCCCTACATTACAGACATGGGAATCATCCCATCAAATTTCAGTAATAGCTACTATGTCATAGCATCCCAGCAGTGCACTGGCCCTTAATTCATCCTGTTTGTTGCCCAAGCTAGCTATGTGCATTTGCATAGAAGCACTTCAGCTGAGCTGGCTGTGTCACCCTCTTAGGTAAATCCCCCTTGATTCCTTTGGGGTGTCCCAGTGCTTCCATTAACATACAGGAAGCTGGTAATCTTTTCCAGCCTCTTACATGTTGCAGAAACAATAGATACTAGGCAATAGATGTGAATTCAGGCCTTTCAAAACAGAAAGCAGAGAATGCTCCTCCAGCTGAGATCAGAACAAGTACCCAGTGTTAACTGTCACATCATTCATTGTTTATGGTCTTGCAGCAAAAGATAATTGCTTAGCTGTTCACAAAGTAAAATTTGCACAAGGTTCCTGTTAGCAAATTATTTCTACTCGAGTAACTGTGATCTCTTAACAGTAACTGTTTCTTTTCTATCCATAGGTTTTTAATGTGAAAAATTATTTAACGATTTGACTTTCAGATGAGAATAAATACATTTGCTATCACCTGCTCTTTGGAAACACAGACACCATTCAAGGCACTATTCTGCAGGTATTAAAATACCGTGTTCTAGTTAGGACATTTTGGGGTATTATGTAATATTTCTTTAATGTTCCATTCACAGTCTGAGGCTCAAAATGATTACGGATCCTAGATAAAGTTCTATCATGGATACAGCTATGCAACTAAGATCTTATTTTCAGTAACAAATTCTTAAAAAAATAAGTGCTTTATCCTCACCAGGGGTAAAATACCCCATCTGTAGAAGTAAAGGAGTGTTACACATTTTATCAGGAGCCAATCAGTTCATACTAGGATTTTTCTGAAGTCATATTCACAGAATCACAGAATGTCAGGTCGGAAGGGACTCTAAGGATCACCTGGACCCAGCCTTCTAGGTGATAGTGTACTTTAAATGAGGTAGCCCAGCACCCTGTCAAGCTGAGTCTTGAGCCTGGCCAAAGTAGGGAATCCACTATTTTTCTTGGGAGATTATTTCAATGTCTAACTGCTCTCATGGTGAAAATTTTCTTCTGGAGTCCAACTGGATTCTCCCCAGGAGTAACCTTTACCCATTACTCCTTGTCTTTTCCATGTGTCTACTTGTAAAAAGGGAGCCTCCACTGTCCTGGTAGCCACCCCTTATGTACTGGTATGTGGTAATAAGGTCTCCCCTAAGCCTTGCCTTCTCATGGATGAACAAAACGAGTTCTTTGAGCCTTTTGTCATATGGCAGGTCTTCCAGTCCTCTGATGCTTATCCATACCTTTTTGTACAGTGGGGATCAAAACTGCATGCAGTACTCCAGGTGTGGCCTGACAAGTGATGAGTAGAATGTGACAACAACTTTATCTGTGCCAGTAATGCCCTTGTTGATACAACCGGTCATCATGTTGGCTTTCCTTGCTGCTGCAGTGCACTGTTCACTCATGATGAACTTGTTATCTGCCAAGACTTGAGAAGTTCTGCTGAGTAACAGCACAGCTGTCTCATGAGTAATTTTGGCTAATTTTCCTAATTGTTTGTAGAAGATTCTGAAATTTGGCTTTACCTATTACTTGGCTCTGTTTCTAAGTTGAGGGGTCCATATCATGACCCAGTTTGGCATTGAATTTTCACTGTTGCATAAACAAGATTTTTTTCTATTTGTTCCTCTTAATTTCCAAGGTTTTGATTTGTCCTAGACTGATTTAAAATGTTTTTTGTGGTGGCTTTAAGTTTCCACCCAGCATTAACTTTTAGCCAGACCAACTCAGTTAGAAGCAGATGAAGCTG
Source organism: Picus viridis (assembly GCA_033816785.1). Lineage (NCBI taxonomy): Eukaryota > Metazoa > Chordata > Aves > Piciformes > Picidae > Picus > Picus viridis. The sequence goes on from CM066566.1 coordinate 65,648,677, forward strand.
TATTTACAAGCAAAAACTACACTCTGCAATGGAATGCAATGAATACGTACAAAATATACAGTATTTACAATATTATACAGATATTTACAATTAGCAAACAACACAACCCCTCCACTTGTCAAAAGACCCAGGAAGCCATTCCACTGCTTCCCCAAATCCCCCTGTCCCAGAGAGACAGAGAGGAGCGGAGAGAGAAAAGCAGTGGGTTAGTCTTATCTAAGGCCAGCCAGAAGCACGTTATCTCTGCCAACCAGAGCAAAACAGCCAAGATCAGAAGAGAAGAGAAAAGGAATGGGGAAATGGGAAATGTGAAGAATTGTTATGGTACAGCTCCTGTAATCCCAGACATTTACCCAATGAATTTGTTTAGAATAATCTTTTGTTTTCCTTTTTACACCCAAGAGTGATTTATTTATATCTTTCTAATTTTTCAGCTTAGAATCTGTAACTGAATTTTAAAGGCATAGCCTAAAACCACCACAGTTTTTTAAGTATCCTTTGTGTACATACCTACCGCCAGCTGGGCAAACATACCCAATTAATTATCTTGGGAGAAACTGTTGATATTTAATAAATGATAGCTCACATATTTATTAACAACTCCTGCATAATAATTCATAAATCATAACACGCTGGCCTCATTGAACTTCATAAAGATTGAACTTGCCCACCTATTAAGCCTGTCAAGCTCCCTCTGTATGCCAGCCCTTCCTCCAGCATGTCAATCACACCACACAGCTTGGTGTTGTCTGCAAACGTGCTAAGAGTGCACTTATTCCCACTGTCTATATCACTAACAAAGATGTTAAATACTGCCAGTTCCAATATTGACCCCTGAAAAATGCTACTTTTCATTAGTTTCCACTTGTACATCAATCCTTTGAGTGAAATTGTTCAGCCAATGTCTTATCCATTGAGTGATCCAACCAACAAGAATGTTATGGGAGACAGTGTCAAATGAAACACTTTGCACAAGTCCAGGTTGACGATTTCAGTTGTTCTTCTGTTATCCACCAATGCTGTATCTATGTCATAGGATACCAAATGTCAAGCACAATTTGCCCTCAGGGAAGCCATGTTGGCTGTTGCTAGTCACCACATTACTTTCCAGGTATCCGAGCATGGTTTCCAAGAGGTGCTGCTCTATGATCTTCCAGATGAGTACAGTGACCTGTAGTTCCCTGGATCTTTTTTTCCCCCTGTTTTTAAAAATGGAGTTTAAAATGGACCTAGAATCATTGAGCTGAGGTTGGAGTGGCTGTAGAGAAGCCAGGCAGAAAGGGACCTGGGGTAGTGGTGGACAGCCAGCTGAACATGAGCCAGCAGTGTGCCCAGGTGGACAAGAAGGCCAGTGGCATCCTGGACTGCATCAGAAATAGTGTGGCTAGCAGGAGCAGGGAAGTCATTCTGCCCCTGTACTCAGCACTGGTTAAGCCACACCTCAAGTACTGTGTCCAGTTCTGGGCCCCTCAATTCAAGAAAGATGTTGAGATACTTCAATGTGTCCAGAGAAGGGCAATGAGGCTAGTGAGAGGTCTTGAGCACAAGCCCTATGAGGAGAGGCTAAGGCAGCTGGGGTTGTTTAGCCTGGAGAAAAGGAGGCTCAGGGAGACCTTATTGCTGTCTGCAACTACCAGAAAGGAGGTTGTAGCCAGGTAGGGGTTGGTCTCTTCTCCCAGGCAACCTGTGACAGAACAAGAGGACATAGTCTCAAGCTGTGCCAGGGGAAGTTTAGGCTCAAGGTGAGGAGAAAGGTCTTCACAGAAAGGGTGATTTGCCATTGGAATGTGCTGCCCAGGGAGGTGGTGGAGTCACTGTCCCTGGAAGTGTTCAAGATGGGATTGAACGTGACACTTGAAGCCATGGTTTAATTGTCATGAGGTGTTAGGTATTAGGTAATAGGTTGGACTTGATGATCTCTGAGTCTTTTCCAACCTGGTTGATTCTGTGAAAATTCTTACATGCAGCCTGAGCTGTGTTTGACTGCAAATCCCATCCACTCTTGCAGCAAAAAACATCGGGACATTTCTAGGGTGCTACAAGTAGTGGAATTGCAACATAAGTGTCCTTACAGCTACCCTCAAGCATGCCCATAGCTAATTCATGTGAGAGTGTTATTTTTCTGGCCTAGAGGCTGCCCTAGGCAACTTTCTAGGTGCTTTGTATTATACCCCCTCAGAAGCAGTGAATTTTTGATGCATATTGTTAAATGTGGGATCTGATTTAGATCTACCAGTAGTAAAACTGTCATTCTGACTAAGGGATGCACGTCAAATGATTTTCTTTGTGTGTTTACTTCAGGTATAATTTTGAAATTGACAGGGACATCATATTTTCAATATTTATGCATTCTTCTGAGATTTCCTTGAATAAGAAAGGGCTTTCTAAAACACTAAGGAATGCAATATATTCACCTAGTAAGAACAAGAACAGAAGGTGAGGGGAGAACTCAAAAGTGTACTAAATATGCATCTAGTGAGCAACATTCTTTCAAAGCACTTACCTGCAGCTCTTGGTAATTTACATAATGGAGGCAATAGATTCACAAGGATATCAGTGCAGGTATTGGAAAGAATAATAATGTTATTTATAAATTGCACAGCATTTCCCATTAATTGCATACTTAGTAGGGTGGCTTGCTAATGATTTTAATTTCTCAATCCTGTTTAATTTTCACAAAGACAAATTTTATGTGTAGATTCGTTGAGATTCTTACATGGAACACTTGTTTACATATTTATTTTAATTGCACACACTGTGGTGTGATGACTTGCAATTCCCTTTCTGAAGTTGCATCAGATAAACAGATGATCTGAATCCCTAATCATAGTCTCTAAGAAGGACTGTGAAAGTCTACATATTCAGGTCACCCAACGAGATAGTTGCATAACCAGTCAATCTACCTGATATAGCTTGTGATTTGCAGAGATAGATCATCTTGTCTGCAAACTATTTTCCTCTATTCCTTGTGATATTTTCAAGTGTGTCTGTCCATATAATGAAGATTTTAGAATGTTGAATATCTGTGCTGTAGCATGAAGAATTTTGTACAATAGGAAATTAATATGTTTTAATTAATATTTTTCTTACATCTGAAACATCTGTGTTGACATATTCCCTTTGTAGGTGCAGGATAAAACATATTGTAGGGAGTAGGTGTCATGATATGATAAAGGAGATATGTAATAAACCAGGAACAGAATACTCAGCAGAAATTATGCAATACATATTAAAAGTCAAGCTGAGAAGAAAACAGGCTTCATCTGAATCTAAAGTGGTACACAGGGAAGAAAATATTGGTTAATGTTGTGAGCAGCTGAGGCAGGCTGCATAAAAGTGTACAAAAGACAAAAGGTTGTATCTTATCTTGGCAAAACACTACTTAAATGTCTGCAATTTTCCCATAGAAGCTACCTGCATACTGAGTAGTATATGATTTACTTTTCAACAGTCTCTTAGAGCTAAGAAGCCTTGGGGAGACATCTCTTTCACAGTGGGATCCACTCTACTGAACTTCTGATCTCTGCACTATGAACATTTACTTTTGATCTGTTTACCTGGGATCATTTTGTATTTGATGGAGAACAATAGACATTTTTACACCATGATTCCCTCAGCTTACTCTGGACAACTACATGAAGGAAACTCTAGAACTGTAAAATTTTTAACATTTTTGAAAATCTATCACTGGTAGAAGCAGCTAAGCATGACTAACTCCTCTGTAGACATTGATATCAGAGGGATGAGTTCAACTTTTGTTGAAGTTTGCCATGCTTTCAGCAGAGGGTTACATCAGATGATCTCTGAAGGTTCAATCCAACCTAAATTATTGTATAACTTCATAACCCTATGATTTCTAGATTCAAATTTGACACTTTTTCTTTATGATCACCTCAAGAAGCTATATAACTTCTCTGTCTTTTATACCAACTATTTTAACAAAAAAAAATTAAATTCCTGCTTATGCTTAAAGGACAGTTCAGGAGTTAATATTTAATATAGCTTTGTGCTTACAGTAACAGAAATAGAAGTGCAACGAAGTTAATCTTATGATTTAGCAGAGGGGTTGGTCTAGATGATCTCCAGAGGTGCTTTCCACCCCTATCATTCTATGATTCTGTGATTTATCTACAATCAGGTAATTACTTTCATCCTAAGAGATGCTATACCTTTTAATGAACTTCTTAGGTATTTTGAAATACAGAAAACATAAGAGTAAAGTAAATTATGTTGCAATTTAAAGCCAAATAAAACTCCTGGAAGAAATCTTTCTATTGTACTTGGCATGTCTTATATGAGACAAACTATTTGTTGTGACAGTGGGATTTTGCTCAGTTAGATTCATTGCCCAATCCCATTTGAAAGTCATACATTATTATGGTTAATGATCATACCAGGCTTACACAGTAGCAGAACAGATGACTCTTAATCACCACCATTGTTCTGTAGAAACTTGTTTCTACCGTATACAATCTTTTCTTTCCAGTACTCATAGTATGAATTGTCATTAAACATTTAGCTTAAAATTTGTTATTGTGCATTAGGTAATTCTATAATTTACTCTCAGATGTGTCTTACAACAGTTTAGGAGCATTAAAATATAAGACAATGAATTATAGATGCTGGTTTATTTAAAATTGATATTTGGGGGGAAAAAGAGGAAAATTAAAAAGGAAGAAGAAGAAATAAGAACACCCACACGGTGGAGGATGATAAAAGGAAATGAAAGCAAAATTCAGCATGTCCAAAGATGGAGCTTTTCAGTGGCAGCCATAATATTAGCCATTTATTTTTCCTTTAGCATCCAGACACTTAAAAACCTGTTATATTTACTTAATTTGAAGACGACACCAAGCTGAGGGCAGGTGTTGCTCTGTTAGAGGGTAGGAGGGCTCTGCAGAGGGACCTCGACAGGCTGGACAGATGAGCAGAGTCCAAGGGCATGAGATTAAAACATCTAAGTGCCGGGTTCTACACATTGGCCACAACAACCCCGTGAAGTGCTACAGGCTGGGGTCAGGGTGGCTGGAGAACGTCCAGGCAGAAAGGGACCTGAGGGTACTAGTCAACAGTAGGCTGAATATGAGCCAGCAGTGTGCCCAGGTGGACAAGAAGGCCAATGGCATCCTGGCCTACATCAGGAAGAGTGTGGCCAGCAGAAGCAGGGAAGTCATTGTGCCCCTGTACTCAGCACTGGTTAGGCCACACTTTGAGTGCTGTGTCCAATTCTGGGCCCCTCAATTCAAGAAAGATGTTGAGTTGCTTGAACATGTCCAGAGAATAACAACAAAGCTGGTGGGGGGTGTTTGGAGCACAAGCCCTATGAGGAGATGCTGAGGAAGCTGGAGTTGTTTAGCCTGGAGGAGAGGAAGCTCAGAGGAGACCTTATTGCTATCTGCAAATACCTGAAGGGTGGCTGTAGCCAGGTTGGAGTTGTTTTCTTCTCCCAGATAGCCAGTGACAGAATGAGAGGTATGGTAGGGTGAGAAAGTTCCCCCCACACACACAAAAGATTCCACAGCTAACTCAGCCAGAGAAGCAGATGAAAGATATATTTACAAGCAGAAATGGAATGCAATGAATATGTACAAAAATATACAATATTTACAATATATACAGAAATATACAGCAATGTATGTAATACAGGAGACCTTTTTCCCCCTGAAGCCAGGGGGTTCGGCCTGTACCCCGCTTCTCCCTCCCTACCTCCCCTTTTTTTCCCAAAAAGGGTTAGAGAGAGAGAGAAGGGCAATTAAGGAGAAAAGTCCGTTAGCTCAAAGCGTATGCAAGAGTTAGTTTTCTTATCTGGTTAGCTCTGTTAATCCAAGGTCGCTCTGTTGCTTCAGCAAGAGAGAAGCCGACAGACCCACAGGAACAGAGAAGAACAGACTGACTCCAAACAGACTGAACCCAAAACTCAAAGTTGCATTATACCTATCCACCAATGAAATTAGTTTAGCATATCTTTGTTTTCAATACATTCAGGCAGAGAGTTCAGAAAGTGTCCATTTCTTAAAGGCACAGCCTAAACTGGTCACAAGAGGACACAGTCTCAAGCTGTGCCAGGGGAGGTTTAGGCTGGATATTAGGAAGAAATTCTTCACAGAAAGAGTGATTTGCCATTGGAATGGACTGCCTAGGGAGGTAGTGAAGTCACTGTCCCTGGAAGTGTTTAAGACTGGATTAGGCATTCTCAATCTTCTCTTCTCAAGATTAAAAGTCCCAGTTCTCTCAGTTTTTCTTCCTAGGAGAGATGTTCAAGTCCCCCAGTCATCCTTGGAGCTCTCCATTGGACTCTCTCCAGAAGGACCCTGTACCTCTTGAATCGAGGAGCCTAAAACAGGATGCAGGATTCCAGGTGTGGTGTCTTGAGGACAGAGTACAGGGTGAGGAGAACATTTGGACACATTTTGCTTAATGCACCCCAGGACGCTGTTTGGGCTCTTGCCCACAAGGACACATTGGTATCCCGTGGACAACTTGCTATCTACAAGGACTCCAAGCACTTTTTCCATGGAGCTGCTTCCCAACAGGACTGGAGCCAGTATTGATCCCTAGGGAACACCACTGTCTACAGGCTTCCTACTGGACTTTCTCTTCATCCCTCCCTTCTTCCCAGGCCCAGCTCTACTACAGTCTACCTTCAAGTGGCAGAGTGGGACAGGGAGTGGCAGTTGTGGTCAGTCCCAGCCTAGTCCATGTTGTTCCTTACTTTTCAGGGGGAAACCTCCTCATGGTCCTCTCCAGTGCCAAAATGAGACGATCTTCCACAAAATTCTCCAGCTAGCATGGATCCCTTATATAAGCTGTGGTCTTCCCAGCAATGGATTGTGTGTATTTATGCAGAAATCTTATATTTCAAACATTTAATTTTTATCACTGTATTTATGAAGATATGTACCTATCATCATTGTAACAGGAGAATGAAGTGCAAGGTAATCAACAAAAAAGTCTTAAAAATTGCTGACGTTTTTCTTATTTATTCATGTTTTACTGCAGGCATGACTGAAATCAAAACTGTCCTGCATATAAAATTGCTTTAGTATGAAGAAGAGATTTTAAAAATTATTTTTATTTTAAACTTAAAAGCAATCCTCATTTCAACATAGGTTTCTTCATTTTATATAACATTCTATCTAACTTTTTAAGGAAAAAAATGTATATACTATTGCTAAAAGAGCTTTACGTTTCTTCCATTTAGGGAGAGTTGCATCACTTTAGTGATAATGCCACTTTGTGATAATGATTTGAGAAATATTATAGTGGTTATGAAAATGGAAAGTATAAACAGCAGTTCCTGAAGGCTATGGAGTTCTTTGCTGTAAAAATAAACACAAAATGCAGAAATACCTTCCCCCTATTGCTGCTGTCTTCTCAGAAACTATACTATAGATATCTACTCATATTTTCCTCTCAAATCAAAGGATATGAAACTTGTACTTCCCTCAAGCATCTGCAATCAAGGAGATACATGTTCAAAGAATACTTCAGGCTTGATCAACTACTTTCTAAAAAGATTTTCCAGTTTTTCAGCCATATACGTTATTCATTATCTATCTGAAAGAAACATAAATTCTACTGTTTTGTTGCAGTGGTGTTTTAACAGGAAGAAAAGATAAGAAAATCTGTTCTCAGTAGAAAGCTAACAAAATAATAGGTAGCTGCCTTTTTAAATAATTATTATTAGTTTTGTTTTGGTTTAATTTTGGTTTGTTTCCTCATCAAATCTACACAACACTTACAATACAATACAATACAATACAATACAATACAATACAATACAATACAATACACCAGGTTGAAAGAGACCTTTAAGATGATCACGTCCAACCTATCAACCAATCCAACCCACCCAACAACTAAACCATGGCACCAAGCACCCCATCAAGTCTCCTGAACACCTCCAATGAAGGTGACTCCACCACCTCCACGGGCAGCCCATTCTAATGGGCAATCCCTCTCTCTGTATAGAACTTCTTCCTAACATCCAGCCTAAACCTGCCCTGGCACAGCCTGAGACTGTGTCCGCTTGTTCTGGTACTGGCTGCTTGGGAGAAGAGACCAACCTCTGCCTGGCTACAACCTCCCTTCAGGTAGTTGTAGAGAGCAGGAAGGTCTCCCCCTGAGTCTCCTCTTCTCCAGGCTAAGCAGCCCCAGATCCCTCAGTCTCTCTTCATAGGGCTTGTGTTCCAAACCCCTCATCACCTTTGTTGCCCTTCTCTGGGCACGCTCCATCAAGACAACATCCTTCCTAAACTGAGAGGCCCAGAACTGGACACAGTACTCAAAGTGTGACTTAACCAGTGCAGTATACAGGGGCAGAATGACCTCCCTGCTCCTGCTGGCCACACTGTACCTGATGCAGGCCAGGATGCCATTGGCCTTCTTGGCCGCCTGGAAACACACTGCAGGCTCATGTTCAGCCTACAATCAACCAGTACCCCCAGGTCCCTCTCTGCCTGGCCGCTCTCCAGCCACTCTGACCCCAGCCTGGAGCACTGAATGGGGTTGCTGTGGCCAATGTGCAGAACCCGGCACTTGGATGTATTAAATCTCATGCCGTTGGATTCTGCCCATCTGTCCAGCCTGTCGAGGTCCCTCTGCAAAGCCTCTCTGCCCTCCAGCAGATCAACTCCTGCTCCCAGCTTGGTGTCGTCTGCAAATTTACTGATGATGGACTCAATGCCCTCATCCAGATCATCAATAAAGATGTTGAGGAGCATGGGGCCCAGTACTGATCCCTGGGGCACACCACTAGTGACAGGCCGCCAGATGGATGTGGCACCATTCACCATCACTCTCTGGGCTCGGCCCTCCAGCCAGTCCCCAACCCAGCACAGTGTGTTCCTGTCCGAGCCATGGGCTGATAGCTTGGCCAGGAGTTTGCTGGGGGGACAGTGTCTAAGGCCTTGCAGAGGTCCAGGTAGACCACATCCACAGGCCTCCCCACATCCACCAGGCGGGTCACCTGATCATAGAAGGAGATCAGGTTGGTCAGGCAGGACCTGCCCTTCCTAAATCCATGCTGGCTAGGCCTGATCCCTTGGCCATCCTGTAAGTGCTGTGTGATCACACTCAAGATGACCTGTTCCATAGTCTTGCCTGGCACTGAGGTCAAGCTGACAGGCCTATAATTTCCTGGCTTTTCCAACTGGCCCTTCTTGTGGATGGGCACCACGTTGGCCAGCTTCCAGCTTTCTGGGATCTCTCCAGTGAGCCAGGACTGCTGAAAAATGATGGAGAGTGTCTTGGACAACTCATCTGCCAGCTCTCTCAGCACCCTAGGATGGATCCCATCCAGTCCCATGGCCTTGTGGGGTCCAAGTGGCTGATAAGATCTCTAACTGCCTCCTGGAGCACCGGGAAACTATGCAGCTCCCTGGCTCCTTCTGCCAGCTCTGCAGGCCAGCTGTCTGGAAGATGTTCTGCCATGCTAGTATAAATTGAGGCAAAGAAGGTGTTAAGTACCTCTGCCTTTTCCTCATCCTTTGTTACAACGTTCCCCTCTGTGTCAACCAAGGAGTGGAGGTTGTCCTTGCCCTTCTTCTTGCTATTGATGTATTTATAGAAGGACTTTTTGTTGTCCTTCACAGCAGAGGCCAATCTAAGTTCTAAATGGGCTTTTGCCTCCCTAATTTTCTTCCTACAAGACCTAGCAACATCCCTAAACATTCCGTAGGTTGCCTCCCCTTTCTTCCAAAGATGATACACCCTCTTTTTTTCCCTTAGTTCTATTAAAAGTTTATTACAGTATCACAGTATAACCAAGGTTGGAAGAGACCCCAAGGATCATCAAGTCCAACCTGATTACCCATCCAGGCTGGCCGTCTGCCCCGGCGGCTCATCTTCCGGGACACTGGCACAGCCTGTTCCTGCACCTTCAAGAGCTCTTCCTTGAAGTAGGTCCAGCTCTCCTGGACCCCTTTATTTTTAAGGGCTGTATCCCAAGGAACCTTCTGACTTAGTTCCTTGAGTAACCTGAAATCTGCCCTCCTGAAGTCCAGAGTGGAGGTCTTCTTGCTCCCCTCTTGGCTTGGCTGAATACTGAAAACTCAATTATCTCGTGGTCACTGGCTCCTAAACACCCTCCGACCACCACATCACCCACCAGCCCTTCCCTGTTGGTGAAAAGGAGGTCAAACATAGCCTTACCCCTGGTAGGCTCGCGCAGCACCTGGGATAAGAAGCTGTCCTCCATGCACTCTAAGAACCTCCTAGGCTGCCTCCTCTCTGCTGTGTTGACATCCCAGCAGATATCAGGCAGGTTGAAGTCACCCATGAGTACGAGATCAGGTGATCTTGAGACAGCCTTAAGCTGCCTATAGAATGCTTCATCAACATCTTCCTCCTGGTTGGGTGGTCTATAACAGACTGCAACCAGGATGTCTGCCCTGCCGATCTTCCCTCTAATTCTCACCCACAAGCACTCAACCTGATCTTTTATCACTTTACTTGCAGGAGTTACCAGTAAAACACTAATATTTGTCCAAACTTACCACACTGACACACACGAGAAATTAACCCTGAGTTACTACAAGGATAAACATAAATTTACCAGGTAGCATTACATATTTGCCCATAGTTTGTTTCAGTTTTTGGTAATGACTATAACAGCTGTAATTAATGTAGGACTTGAACACAACATGTAGCACATAGTATCAAAAGGCAATATAACATCAATGAGCCCAAAATGTGATCAAATCAAATCCATCCATCCCTGCTATTTATAAAACACTACTCAATGAGGGTAATATTTTCTGACTTCAGCAGTTGGCACCCAGATTGTCAGTGTGCATCTGCTCAATCACAGGATGTAAATAGTTTTCGCATAAAAGAGCATGTATTCTCTAAGCTCCCACTCCCAAGTGGCTGAATGTTTCCCTTAAAGAGATTATGAGTTAAATTTTCATTAAGAAAGGAAATGATTGAAGAAAATGCATGAGTGAAAGTAGCAGCCACTTATATTTCTCAAAAAAAAGTGATTTTTTTTAACATAATTTTGAAGACATTTTGAACTCTAAGTGTATGAAATTTGGTATTACATTTTTTCTTGTTCTTTCCTTCTGACTGTGTTTCTGTTTTCCTTATGCATAATTCACAGACTCATATAACTTTTCTTGTTCTCATCTGGGCCCCAGACATTGCTTTCATGCTCATCTTTAGTTCAGGAGGACCTGAGGCTTTTTTTTTTTTTCCTTTTCCTTGCCTTTTTTTTCAGTAGATTTAAAAAACATTACACTGTCTCTTGATGGTCTTTAATTTGAAGTTACTTCACATGAACTATTTTAATGATTCACAGTTCTTTTAAACGTAGTTAAATGCCAAGCCATCTCTTGATCTTTGGAAATGCTCTGTTTCTCAAAATCAGACTTCAAACAATAGGATGAAAAAGAATAAATTTTTGCTGGTTTTTTTCCCTTTGTTTAATAATAGATTTTTATTAAAGAAAAACCAGAATGATTTTTAAAATTAGCTTTTTGAAGAGCAATACTAGGAAAAAACCCTAGCCATCTCTAGCCAGTTCAGAATCTTGTAGTTTCCTATTTAGAGACATTGGAGTCCTGAGCTGTGCTTTTCTTTCAGTAAAATGACTCAGGTACGATTGTCAGATTTCCCAATTTATCTGAGGTTGATTTCCTAAATCAAGAATCTAAGTATGGCTTTTGCTTCTCTGACATGGGTTATGGAACTGTTTGGGGATTTTTGTTTGTGCCCATGGTGTTGACATTTATTCCTTTGTTATAATGAGTTTGGTCACTAGAGTCTCAGGGCTGAAGTTACTAGAACAAATGTTCCTCTTACCTAACTTGAGTTAAAAAAAAAGAAAAAAGAAAAAGAATGGCATTTGCACTGCTGTCTTTTCACAGAATGAATGAGGAGGTTTAGGCTCAAGATGAGGAGCAAGTTCTTCACAGAGAGAGTTATTTGCCATTGGAATGGGCTGCCCAGGGAGGTGGTGGAGTCACCGTCCCTGGAGGGGTTCAGGAGGGGATTGGACATGGCACTTGGTGCCATGGTCTAGTCGTGAGGTCTGTGGTGACAGGTTGGACTTGATGATCTTTGAGGTCTTTTCCAACCTTGGTGATACTGTGGTACTGTGAACTGCCCAATATTGAAATGGGCAGTAAAGTCTGCCATTTTCTGATATGGAACAAATATCCTGAAGATATTTGTTTATACATAACTAAAATCTGACAGAGCTACTGTTCCTGTGACCATTTTCCACATAAGCTGCAAACCACAAGCCTTGCCTTTCCATCTCTACAATTCTTCATTTCCAGAGCTTCTAATATCTGGCCAAGTCTAGAGCAGGTTACAAGAATGTGAAAGCCACTCTGCAGTCTGAGACATAGAATCATAGAATCATAGAATCAGTCAGGCTTGGAAGGGACCACAAGGATCATCTAGTTCCAACCCCCTGCCATGGGCAGGGACACCCTGCACTAGATCACGCTGGCCAGAGCCTCGTCCAGCCTGGTCTTAAACACCTCCAGGGATGGGGCCTCAACCACTTCCCTGGATAACCCATTCCATGGCTTCACCACTCTCATGGTGAAGAACTTCTTCCTCACATCTAGCCTTAATCTCCCTATTTCCAGCTTCATTCCATTCCCCCTAGTCCTATCACTACCTGAGATCCTGAGAAGTCCCTCCCCAGCCTTCCTGTAGGCCCCCTTCAGATACTGGAAGGCCACAATGAGGTCACCTCGGAGCCTTCTCTTCTCCAAACTGAATAGCCCCAACTCCTTCAGTCTGTCCTCATAGGAGAGGTGCTCCAGCCCTCTGATCATCCTCGTGGCCCTTCTCTGGACACGCTCCAGCACATCCACATCCCATCAGGTAATATTTTGTAACAGAGACTCAGCACAAGTAATTTACAGATTTACAAAGTATAAAATGGGGCTGCTTGGGAACATGCTTTGGCATCAAACATGAACAATAGTTCTGATATAAACTATTACTAAGCTCTTTTTTAGAGGTTTTAAAGGATTCAAAGTGATCGTGTGACTCTAATAATCAACTGTGTAAAGGAGCAAAATTTCTCATTTACCAACAGCTGTTCTTCTTCAAAATATGTATATATATTCTCAACATTCCTCCCTATCTCTTTGCCTAAAAACAGTTACAAAATGTGGGACTTTCTAGCTGGCAAGAACTGCAAGGGGAGGCCATGTGGGTCACACAGAGAGGAATGGAACCACAAATGCAGACCTGAATGTCAATTCTATAGTTAAAAATATTCTAATTTTTTATGTATAAATAACCACAAGAGTATCTTCAATTCTACTCACACCATTTAAATTCATGACCTCTGATGATGGTGCCAACAGTACTGGCTACAAGACTTAAATATGATGATTGTTTAGGATATGTGTATAGCTACCTCTTGGGAACTGTACTGTGTCAATTATATTAATTTTTACAGACTCTCAATTCAAAATTAATTTCAGTCAATATTGAGCTAGGGTTAATTAAAAACAATGGTGTAACAACTCAGGTTAAATGAAAGAAATAGAGAAGAGCAAACTCATCTTTGCTTTTTTTATACAACCTAAAATGTGCCTGCTGTCTCCTGTATAAGAAATTTGAAATTCTAATATTTTTATCAATTTATATATATTTTTTTAATAGGGGAGGCAGTGGGTGAGTAGATGCAATACAAATGGGAAGCACTATTCTTCCATATATGCAATTTCATGGCTATGAAATGCTGTGGGCAAATTCAACTGGAATTAAAATAATCTAGTCTTGTGAGTCCAATGCCATTCCCATGTCATACTGCTAGAATATTTTTTTCCTCTTTTAATGCAAGGTCCAAATATACAGTTCTCCCTACTTCCTTTAGAAATGCATATAATAAGAAAAACACTAATTTTGACAGTTTACTTTTCTTTTGAAATCCCTAACAATCCAGTAAATCAAATCCGCATTTTGTGTACTTTAGTCTCCATGTTCCTATTTGTTTTGTCCTGATGTACTCATGTTACCTAATGAGATATCTTTAAAAAAAACCCCAAAACACTCACAAACAAACAAAGAAAAGCCAAACAACCCCCCAAACCCACCCTCAATTACGAGAAATTTGTGAGAAAAATAAACTTTTTTGAAAGTGTGACATTGGAAAACTAAATATAATAGTCATTACATTGTTACTTCAAGCCATTATTTGCAACAACCTATTTTGAAAGTTTTGAATTTGAATCTCACTTTGTCATCTTGTTCAGTGTGTTGCCATGAAATAAACTGCATAGTCTGTTACACAAAGTAACTGAAACAAAACCCTTAATGTTAACATATTCCCAAGAGAAAGTACAGCTATTCTACAATGTGGATTTTTTTTTTTTACTATTCAACTGAGTTCATCAGGTCTTTTGTAAATTATTCCCTGTAAGTCACCTCCTGATTTTAAGCATTATTGTATCTGCCTGATGTTACTACGGTTGCCACTGATAGGCAGTTACATCTCCTCCATATTTCCTTTGATAAACTTGAATTTTACATCTGTAATATTTTGTGGGTTTCAATGGATTAACAGAGGCACAGTTGAAAGAAATTCATACAGAAATATTTCTATTATTAAACATGCTTTTTTCTTTTTATTTACTTTTTTTTTAACTGGTAAAATAAAGATTTTACACCTCTGATACCAGAGAAGATAGAGGGTGTAAAGCACATTATGCTCAGGAGAAATATGTCAATCTCTTCAACATAAGCAAAACTTCAATAATGTGTTTTTTAGTACTATGTTGCTTTTTAGATTGCAAATAGATAAAATATGGTCCAAAGTTAAACAGACATTGTTTATATTTTCAGATAACAAAATATTATGGCTTTCTTGAAAATCACTCACCTGAAGCTGAAACTTTCTCTAAAAATATGGGTTTGGCTTTTACTTATGTTTACTTTATTCTGACTGAAATGAGTTACATATAAACATACTAATTCTTATATGAATTAATTATTCAGGTAATGTGGATTTTATAAGCCTACTTCACAGAGAATTAAGTTAACAGTAAATTAAATTAGTGCAGACTAATATTTGTATGGGAAAATAACTACTTCACAGTTGTCTTAGCAGTCTTCCAGTTGCCATCTATTCTGGTTGCATTTTCCATAGATTAACTGACATGTTTACCTGCCTTCCCATCTGCTGAGCTGACTGTTTGCAAGTTACCTGCTTAAATACTGTCAGGGAGCTTAAATTAAGCCATTTGTCATTGTATAGTTGTAAAATGAAAAATATATTTTGATATTAAAACAAGTGCATATAGAAAATTGTTCAAAGGAACATCCAAAGAGTTTACATCCCTATATTTAGCAAGGTCAAATGAGGAAAAGGTTAGAAAAACTCAGAATAAAAAATCTAAAATCCTACCATGTTTAAATCATTCCACCAGATTTTGAGAACAGTGAAACTGGAAATCATCCAGTTTATCATTTTCTTTTTCTTATTTGCCTCCTGCCGGGTCAATCAAAGCAGCAAATTACTTCCTCTCTCTGTGGAGAGAAGGCAGCAAATTTTCCTTAACACTTCATTTCCAACACAATAAAATCACAAAGAAAGCATTCCAGCCTATTATAACTAATAAGTAGAGCACTGTCAAAATAGGCACAATCTGAAGGAGTTTCATCACAGTTTGATCAATATGGATCTAAAAACTATAATTTTCAAAGAATGTTATAAAAGATATTCTGTGGCGCTCTGACATAAAGCAATGTGTGTATATATTGCTGAGCATCCACTTTTCTAATTTATTAGTTATATGTGATAAAAATTTACTTATCCTTTTTTATTGGACACATTTTAGTAAAAAAATAAAATAAAATAACAGTTTGAGTGGAACACTTCATAGCTGGAAATTCATAAGTATATGGAAATTTCTAATGGAGAAACATTAGAGAATGGAAACTGACAACGTTAAGGCCTAAGACTTTTTTGTTGTTATTACAAATGGTTTTCAGTAATCTGGACAAATATTTTCAGAGATACAAGGTAGAATTTAGATTTTTGAAAGTCATAAATTCTCTTTAGTATCACAAGAACCTACATGATAAATACAGGTTAATCTTTCTTTTTCAGTTGTATAACAACTGAGGGAGATTCCTTGGTTCCTTCTGGGTAAATTAAACATTTACCTTAGCCTTGCTGAGTAATTATCTTCTCTGCTTTTTTTTTTTCTCACATATCTAAGCAACAGATTATTTAGTACCAGGGCATGTAATTATTAGCTTGGACCCAGCAATTCCCCTGGCTTCCCCAGCACAGACATACTTATCCCTCAAAATCCTGCTTAGTAATCCACTGGTGTGGCACAGGAATAGCTGAATGCTGTTCTCCTTTTTAACTATTATTTAACACAAAGCTACACATTTAGCATCTGCAGACTTCAAATGTGAAAAATGGGCAGATTGCACTAGATCTCTAAAATGAAAATGACTTACCATGTTCTTCAACTCCCTGCTGGGAAGAAGGAATAAAAAGAAACCTGTGCAAAAGAAAGGGAAAAATGGAAAAAAAAAAAAAAAAAAAAAATCCTGAGATGAAATGCTGTAAAAGATAACACACAATTATTTTTGGACAGAATAACTGACATTTCCCTTAATATCACACCTATCAGCCTCTCTGTTCAGAAATCTGACAGAAAGAAGAAAAATTAAAGAATAGGCTAAGAAATCTATAAAAAATAATCAGGCATACAAAACAGATGAAGAAGGAAAGCCTGGGAGCAAAGAACATCATTTAGGTTGGAAGAACCCTCTGGAGATCAGGTAGTACAACAGAAAAAAGAAATGGCTTATCAGTTCTTCTCAACAATCTGAAGGTGAACGAAACGCGAATATGGTGTTGAACAAAAGCCATGAAATTGTACAAAAATGTCTGGTCCACAGTAGCATCACTGATCATGGTGGGGAACAACTTGCAGATTAAATCTTGACAAGTATGACCTACAAATGGATTTAAATGAAAGTTACCCGAAGGAACAGGAACAAAACAGAAAATTTCACATTCCAAGCCATTCTAAGTTTCTAATATTTGTAATAATTTGTTTGCTGCTCCCTGAGAAAAAGGAAAAGAAAACCAGCTGGTGAGATGAAGATATATGTGGAGAAACATATTTAAAGAAAAACCTTGGGCCAACTGGACTGTTCCCATCACAGATACCCTGCTCATCCTTCCTGGGATTGCAAGGCCTTTACTGCAACACCAACCACCCCAGGTTGAGGAAGACAGGAGCAGTCAGCCAGGGATCCCCAGAGACAAGGGCAAGGACACTTCAAGCCAGAAATGAGTGGCTGGTGTCAGTCACATCTCTTGTGTAACACTTGCAAAGTTATCATTACTTAAGATTTTCTGTATTCCTTTTGAATAGAATTATTAATATTCTTTGTAGCTAAGTAATGATTGCTGTTGTATTTTGATATGGACATTAAATATTTAACTCTATATAAATGAGCTGATGAGTTTTCTACAGAGCAGAACATAGTGTCAGTATTCTGAAAATGAAATTCTCTACACTGAAAAAATCCAAAAACTTAAAAAAAAAATAAAATAAGTACTTTACATAGAGCATGATGGCCTTCTGTCTTTGTTGTATTCTAGAAATTCAGGAAAAGGACAGGATGAAAAAAAGACAGAAAAAGAAAGACGCATTAATCTACGTGAACAGCTGCTTTTTTTTATTTGAGTGAGCATGAGGGTAGAAGAAAAGAAGCATGACAAAAGCATTAAGTCTTTGGATAAGACAGCCTGGCAAGTGCATTTCTGCTTATTAACTTGCTTTCCCACGAGCCATGATCAACTACTTTCTCAGCCTTTGAAGGTTGCAGATAGTTTCTAACAGAAGTGGTTATTGACAGAAGATCTTTGTAGCCTCTTTGTCTAATTTAATAAAATGGGACAGATAACCAAAACACAGACTGAGCTATATCGAAAAGCAAAACAATATAGTATTGCAGTATTTCAGAAGTTTGAAACTGCATGTAACATCTGAGTTGATCAAACTAAACAGAAATAAATTACTTGAGGACAAAAGGTCTTTCACAATCTTTACCCCCTCACCCCCCATCTTAACATTAAAATTCAAAGGTAGGTGGTTTGAGCAAAAGTCTATATCCTCTGTTTGCCATGTGCAGTTCAT
Organism: Picus viridis; assembly: GCA_033816785.1. Classification (NCBI taxonomy): domain Eukaryota; kingdom Metazoa; phylum Chordata; class Aves; order Piciformes; family Picidae; genus Picus; species Picus viridis. Next base: position 65,666,817 of record CM066566.1, read on the forward strand.
GTATTGAAACCAGAAAGTACATCATGGAGAAATCTTTAAAGCATGAATGTAATGATTTTGGTCATGAGAAATATAATCACTTGTCACCAGTTCCTTATCATAGAAATGCATTGATTCATTAGATAGAATACTCTTGAATTGTTCTATAGCACCCAATTTCAAATGAAGGTGTTCAGTTAAAACAAACTATTTGTGTGCATGCTGCCTGCAATGTCAGTGTTGTTTTCAGAATTATTTATTTGTTTATTTCCCCTGCAATAGCTGTTACTTCCCAATCTTCATTCTGCCCCTGGCAGAAGAACATAAAAAACATTGGATGTGTAGTGTGGATATCTGCTCCAGTGTGTTCTTTGCCATGATGAGGAGGAAAATATGTGTTTCACTGCCATGACTTCCACAAGATGGAAGAAAGTATCTGCTCGTCCGTGTTTTCTTCCATAAGCTACAAGGAAGTATAGTTCTCCACTTGGAGCACCTCTCTCCTTCTTCTCTTACCTTGTTGTTTACACTGTTCACATTCATTCTTCACTTCTCACTGCTGCATGGGATTTTTTTTCTGCGATCTCAATGAAGCTATGCTAGCATATACCTGCTAAATACAACCAGTGAGCCCATACAACCAATATTGCTAGTTGTCCATACAGGTATTATGTCCAAACAAAGTTAAAAAGATGTATTTAATGAGCTTTAAAAATGTTGGAGTTTTTTGTTTGTTTATTTGTTTGATTGATTGTGGGGTTTGTTTGTTTGTGTTGTTGTGGTGTTTTTGGCTTTGTTTTTAACATTCTTATTTCCACATCAAGAAATAGTCCAGATCTGCTGGGGAAAACCAGAATAGACAGAACGAATCAAAGAGATTTTGAACATGTTTTTCAAAATACTGTGACATATGGATAATTATCTAGGAAGTGAGTAATATGAAAGCTAGAAAGATGACATTAGCTAGCATCATTCATACAAAAAATACTTCTAAATAACTGTTCTTCTTTGCAATTGCTTCCCTATGATAACTAAGCACTGTACGGCAAATCAGTCAGGCTGGACATCCAATTGAAGAGACAAACCAACAGGAAAATCAGAACAAATCCTAATGAATGAAAGACAAAAAGGTATTGAAAGAAACATTATATTTTAATCATTGTTTATCCACCATTGCTTCAAGTTGGCTATGCTGAAAAGTCTGCATATTTGAAAACTGTCTCATATTTCATTAATTCTGTTGTCACATATACCTTTTTTGAGTAATATAAAGACTACTTTTGTTAAGAAATTATGTATCTGGACAAACAAAACAGTATTCCATATTACATTTTGACACCATGTATTGAAAGAAGAAAATGCTATTTTCTATTATCTTCTCATTTTTTGGGGAAAAAATTAATCAAAAGCAACCCACGCTCATCTTCTACAGGTCTTTGAAATTCTGATTACTCCCCTGACTGAGCATATGCAAATTTGCAAACTAACAAACCCAAAAACTTGTAAAGGTTTGGTTGTGTTGTTTTTTTTTTCTCAGATCCAAAAAACCTTTAAAATCATGCCTAACTTTTTGCCACTCACATCTAGCCAATAAAGATAAAAAAATTAAATAGTTAATTGGATGTAAGCAAATGTTTGATTTCTCGGGTGAATCAGACTCTTTAATCAGTATGTAGATTCAGTTTCTAGTGCTCTAGCACTGAAGAAAATCCAAGGTCACCTGTATAACATTAGCATAGTTCTGCGGATCTTCAGCTTAGTGTTACAATTGAATGGAGAGACCTGCCAACCTCCTGGGACCTTAGAAGAGGATTTTGTGAAGTCCTGTGAGAGAATCATTCAATTCTGTCAAACAGGGACTAAAAATTACTATGTCTTCTGTGACTAAAACTGTGAAAAATAATTCTTATTCAGAAACCTTGAATGTATTCAGACAAGCCGCATCAGAAGTCTCATGCTCATCACAAAGAAGTCCTTCTTCCAGTGGATTTGAATGACTTCAGAAACCTAATTATTTTCAAGTTTTAAAAACATACTTCCCCTCCCCAGGCAAATTGACCTTTAAAAACACTTGTTATCTCTAAATTACAGATTCAGTAGAGGAACTCTCATACACAAAGGTACTCAGCCAAGAGAAATGATGGTCATTTTCAAGATTTCTCATCAAGGAGCTTTAGTGCCTTGTGTGGGATGGATTAGTACTGAGCAAGAGTAACAACTGTAAGTGTGGTGAGGGGAATCACCAATTTTACTGGATTAACAGAAATCCCCTGAGCAGAATTTAGAAGATCTTTGCTCTGCTCCAGATCCACCAGGAGAGATACCACCTGGAAAAAGTCCCACCAACCTATGGTCACTATTCCACAAATATGCCTCCTTTGTTTAGATACAAGCAGCTTCCAAAGCATTTCAGTTTCACTATTCTGATGATGACAAAAAAAAAAAAGGCCCATGATATTATATTAACCTGGCAAATGCCTGAAAGTATTAATTGCCCTTGTTTTGGCTAGGATAGGGCTCAATTTCTGCACAAGAAGCTAGAAGAGGCCACATCCAGGATAGCCACTTGAACCAGACAGTGGGGTATTGACATACCTACTATATAAATCATAGACTCATAGAATTGTTTTGCTTGGAAAAGTCCTCTAAGTTCATCTGTCCAGCCATCAATGTAACACCACTAAGGCTATTAAAACATGTCCCATGATGCCATGTCCACATGTTTCTTGAACACCTTGAGGGTTTCAACTCTGCCACCTCCCTGGGCAACCTATTCCAATGTCTAACCACTTTTTCTGCAAATATTTTTTACCTAATATCCAATTTAAACCTCCCCTGGCACAATTTCAGGGCATTTCCTCTCATCTCTCATACTAGAGAGAACAGAAAAGCCCCTACCTCACAACAACCTCCTTTCAAGTAGTTGAAGAGAACAATGGGGTCTCCTCTCAGCTTTCATTACTCCAGGATCAGCAATCCCAACTTGCTCATCCTCATAAGACTTGTTCTCTGGATCTTTCACCAGCTTTGCTGCTCTTGTCTAGACACACACCAGCAATGCAATATCCTTCTTGTAGTGAAGACCCCAAAGCAGAACACAGTATTTGTAGTGTAGTCTCACTAATGCTGAGCACATGGGAACGATCACTTCCCTATTCCTGCTTCACCACACTATTCCTGATACAGGCCAGGATGCTGTTGATGCTATTGGCCATCTGAGTCCACTGCTGGCTTATGCTCAGTTGGCTGTCAACCAGTACCCTCAGGTTCTTTTCCAATGAGCAGCTTTCCAGACACTCTGCCCCAAGCCTGTAGAGCAGCATGGGGTTGGTGTGACCCAAGTGCAGGACCTGATACTTGGCATTGTTGAACCTCGTATAACTGACCTCAGCCCATCAATACAGCCTGTCCAGATTTCTTTGCAGAGCCTTCCTACCCTCAAGCAGATCACCACTCCCATCCAGTTTAATCTGCAAACATACTGAGGGTACACTCAATTCCTTCAACTAGATCAGTGGTAAAGCTATTAAAGATAACCATCCCCAAAACTGAGCCCTAGTGATTGGCTACTGACTGAACTCCATTCACCACCATTCTTCGGGCCCAGCCATCCAACCAGTTATTAACCCAGCGAAGCATTGCCCAATCCAAGCCATAAGCAGTCAGTTTCTCCAGGAGGATGCTGTCGGAAATGGTGTCAGAAGCTTTACTAAAGTCCCATGTAAGCAACATCCAAAGCCTTTCCCTCGTTTGCTAAGTGGATCACTTTGTCAAAGAAGGAAATCAGATTCATCAAGCAAGATCTGTTCATACTAAACAGGCTAAAGGTGAAGGCTGGCATGGGCAGTGGTGATGGTTGTCTGGCAGTGGGTTTTTGGCATGAAGCATCAAAGTTGCATTTTATATTAGCTGTTTTATCTATTCTTTTTTTACTATTGTTATTCCAGTTTATTTGTTCTTTGCATTGGTCTCTTAAACTCTTCTTATCTCAGTTTGTGGGGTTTTGCATTTTTGCTCCCAAATCCTCCTTCCCATCCTACAGAAGGAGAAGGACTGGAGTAGGGGAGTTATGTGAGCATCCTTGTGGGGTAAGGTTGCAGCTGAAACTAAAACACTCATAGAATCATTCAGGTTGGAAAAGACCCCTGGGATCATCAAGTCCAACCATTAACCCTACTCAACAAAGTTCACCCCTAAACCATATCTCCAAGCATCACATCTAAACGACCTCTAAACATATGCTGGGATGGTGACTCAACCACCTACTGAGCAGCCTATTCCAATGCCTGACTATGAGACAACCTATATTGTTTTGAACAGGGTCCTGTCCTGATGATCTCCAGTGCTTTCCACTTGTGTATATCATCACAATAAGTTCTGATTTAGCTGGGACATTAAAGTGGATTTGCCAGAAGCTTTTTGTGGAAATAAATAAATTAAAATTCCAAACCTCAATTTTGTAAACTAAGCTTACAAAATAAATTATGAGCCAGAAGTAGACAGTTTTCTTAATAGATGTGCATAATAAGATAACATTAAAATAAAATTCTTTAAAGAGTATTTTTTTCTTTTTCACTGCCACCCCATGGGACAGATAATTGCCTCTGTATTTATTTTCTATCTAGGTGTTTCAAGCAGCTTTCTGTGTATCGGCAAGGTCTAAACAGTTTCCTCATTTTCACTGGAAATGATTCTTTTCTACCTCATATATCTGAGTCTCAGTTTATGCCATCTTTATTCATGTCTCTTTTTTTCCCCACTGGCAGTATTTCTCATCAGCAGCCTCATCTTTGCTTCAGAAGTTTCTTCCTTATCAAGGACTCACTATTGCTCTAGAGTCTCCTCCATGCTCCAGAGAGATAAAACCCATTTAGAGGGCAGCAGCCAAAATCAAACAGGCAGACTTCTCCTTAGTATTTGCATGAACTTGAAGCAAAATGACACACAGTATTACAGGCAAACAAGCAAATTACTTACACCACTACTTAAATTCAGTCCCGTTTTCAATTATTCCATTTAAGAAATTTTCATTTAAATATGAATCCAATTCCAGAAGCCAGATCTTGAATCCAATTCCTCTCTGCCACTGAGACTAATCTGGGACTTCACCAGTGCCTGCAGTGGTGATGGTGAAGCAATTTCCATAATAGAGGTTTGGTTCGACATTGCTTTTATGTGTATTTAATTTCTTTACTACTTTCATAAAGGCTGTTTCAGTTTTCCATAAATCTCTCTCCCTTACTCCTTTTCTCCACCCTTTGAAATGAGAGAAAGGTTTAAAAAGAGTGTCTTCTACTTGTTCAGTAGCAGCTTAGGCATAACCTTTAACATGCTACTTCAAATTTTTTTCTGTCCTTAGGCCTGGTCTACTTCAGCTGCAATAATGTTCTTCTCCTAACTGAATTACATCAGTATCGATCTACCTTCTCAGAATATAAACACAGAAAAAAAGATGAACAAGTAGCTTATTTCACACCTTTAAAAAATAATAAAAAACCCCCACCCAGGAATAATACATAGTACAGCCACAGTAAATTAAAAACTACACCAAAAACTCTATTTTCATCAGTATTAGAGATAACTTTGGGATAAAGGGAATGTATATGAAAGAATTAAAGAATTGACTTTCAGAGAGCCTGAAGTACATTTAGAGAGTTCACAATCACTCTAACCACTTAAGGCACAAGCGTTGTGCCTTGTTCAGACTTAGAAACAGCTCCTTATATATTCCTGTCAATAACAATTGTTAGGAGAAAAGAACTAAAATGTAAGAAGGATGGTTGAACTCTTTTAACATATTTTAGTGATGATAGCAGAAATACAATAACAGTGGGAAAAAAGCTTGAATTAAAAAAGGGATTTTCATTTGAATTACAAAATGTATCAGCACTTAGTACCAACAGGATTAGAAAGGGTGACATGCATGAGAGCACCGAAGGAGAAAGAGAAAAAGGATTTGTGCAATATTCACTTAATTGTTACAGAATGTTTGAACTCATATGTAAAGAAAATGCTTGCTACAGTGGAGAGTAGTAACTTTAAAAAATACCTTTGAAGATTCAAATATTTTGTAGAACATTAATAATAAAAAAACAATACCAATGCAAAATGGAATTTAAGTAATAAAGGAACCGAGAAAAAAATATTTAACCACAGAGATGAGAGTAAATTCTGTGATTCAGTATATTAAATATATATTCTTTTCAAATACTTTTTGATTGGAGGGCAAGAAGAGAGTATTTCAATATTCCATGTACCCTCAGCAAGAAAACTTCAGTAGTTCTTTATATCCAAGAGACAAAAATAAATATTTAGAGTGCAATAATATATGCATTAAGAACATTTTTTGAAGCAAGTTTTCAGTATGCTTATGCTTGGCTAGCAAATGGAACATTTCAAAGCAGCCATGTCACAAGAGGTTACTGGGAAGGGCCTTCTGTGACACTGTGAAGTATAATTATACTGACATGATTAAATTTTCAATTCCTAAACATTACAAAGTAGGCAGGTTTGTGTCTATGTTGGAAGTTACTGTAGCAAAAGGAAACACAACAAGTTGAGTAACTCAGTAGCTAATCTGACCTCTGCTGAAGGTAAATATGTACAAAATGACTACACCAATACTGACATTTCCAGCGCTTCTATAAGCAAATTCTCTTTTACATCAATAGCTCAGCCCAGGTTTCCCAAGAAAACCTGAGGCATTTATTTCTAGGTTATGGTTCTAAGTAACAGTACAGACAAGACTTTCATTGCTTTAATGAGACCAAGATCAGGTTTCTTCTTTTTTTTTCTATGCAGTTCTTCATACAGAATTTTTGTTTTCTTTACTGTATATTATAGGAGCTAATTTTGTGTGTATGTATAATATTGCAATCCATTGTACCATGAATTCTAGTAATTTGATAACTATTTTAGTAGGGCTTTTTTTTTTTTTCTCTGAATAAATTACACCTTAGAATATGAGCTTAAAGGTATAAAACCAAATCCACACTTTAAAAATATGTTCCGACAAACGTCAAGATTGTTAGTTTTCCATAGGCAAAAAAAATTATTTGCAATGTGAGGTATTAAAAAAAAAAAAAAAAAAAAAAAAGGATTATTTAAAAACAATGGGAATATTTTCCTGAGAAACTCTGGAGAATATGCATTTTACATTTATATGTTTGCAGCAGGAGTCTTCTTTAATTTTACCCATACACAATTAGATATCCAGTCTGAATTAGTTTATCAGGCTCTCTGCTGAAACCATCTTCTTCAATGGAAGATTCACTCCCAAAAGCAATTCAGTCTGCCTCATTAAACACATACATCACATTACAAAGGGTCTTGCTCTGGGGAAACGCTAACTGTCTTTTCATTGCTTAAAGACAGACTTAAATGACTTCTTCTGAATAACCCATCTAATTTCTAAATGATTTGAATCAGGTAAAATGGAACTATCCTTAAAGGCACAATAAAAACTTAATTGTTTGATTAGTCATTTCAGTTAGTCTAGTATTCAATCTTGGACTCAGTTTTCAATCAACTGTTAACAGATATATGAAATGTACTTAAGGAAAATTTTAAAACAAAAATAATAGCAATTTAAAAAAAATAAACCAAAATCCATCTATTTGAAATATGAATGGACAAACAGTAATAGCCAGATATTCAGTCAGCAGGAACAAGCATTATCAGCCTACTTGCGCCAGTGAGCATTGAAGATCCAGAAATACATTCGGTTTTCTCCTTAACACAAAGCTTCACAGTAAATCACAATGATAATTGTAACCATAACTGTGACAGAAATCAAGTGTGTGTCTCTACACAGAATCACAGAGTCGTCAGGGTTGGAAGGGATCCCAAGGATCATCTAGTTCCAACCCCCATGCCAAGAGCAGGAAACCCTCCACTAGATCAGGTTACCCAGAGCCACATCCAGCCTGGCCTTGAAAACATCCAGAGATGGGCTTCCACCACCTCCC